>OX155956.1:15657900-16969900 GCA_944548615.1 Micropterix aruncella
TAAAGTCGTTTCGTTTTTAAGTCCAACCTAAAGAACGCAAGCTGCCTTGGAATAAGCCCTGGCACTTAGTTGGGCAGTAGCAGTAGGTACACACATGCTAATGCTCATATCGACCGTATTCAATTATTTTATTTTTTTACAATAATATATAAACTGACATGATTAATAAAGTGGAGCCTGTTAGTCTTGCTAATTGAATTGCTCATTGAATTGTTTGCTGAAAAGTAGATATTTATATTCGATATACTTTTTTTTATTGTCAGTTAGGTCAAAAAAAAAAAATACTGTAGAGCGATCGTCAGAAAAGAGCATTATTTCAACAATTTCATCACAACTACTTACTGGTAAATCGTTAATATATACTAAAAAAAGAAACGGACCTCATATGGAACCACGAGGTACGCCGAATTTTGTACACGGTAAGAAACTAGAGAATATTTCCCTGTATTTAGTAACTTAGAGTCTGTCTGAGAGAAATGAACCTCTAGTGGTCTAATTTAGAAATCAGTATGTTATGTTACACAGTCAAATGCCTTAGAGAAATCGCAAATATACTAATAAAAATACTCATAATTCATAGTCGGTTACTTATCCATCAGTCACGAGTAATCATCGTGACCAACAACGTAATATTAATTTTATTAACCCACGTTTAGTTGGGTTATCTTGGCATATAGGTAAGTTGGCGCTAATTTTTAAGTTCCTAACCTGAAATTATGGCGCACACAACTATGACGATTTCCATGCACTTTAGGTAGTGTTTTTCTATAAATTGTCAAAATAAAATTAGTATAAAATGTCGTAAAATGAAGTTTATAGAATACATAAATAAATGATATAAAATTTATTACAATGTATGACAATAATATTAAAAAGAAGTTTATTTTAAAATATAACTTTAAACTTCATTTCTCCCAATTGCAGTTTGCATGATTTATTATTTTACTGGTCACTTTCGACTTTTTCGGCTTTTTCGACTTTTTCTACTTTTCCGTCATTTTCGACAATTTGGACTTTTTTTTATTTTTTTTGACTTTTCTGACTTTTTTAACTTTTGACTTTTCCGACATTTTTTACTTTTTCGATTTTTTTACTTTTTCGACTTTTTTCTACTTTTTAGACCTTTTTTTGTCTTTTTTTACTTTTACGACTTTTTTCTACTTTTTAGACTTTTTTTTTTTTTTACTTTTTCGACTTTTTCTACTTTTTAGACTTTTGCGACTTTTGCGACTTTTCCGACTTTTCTTACTTTTTAGACTTTTTTGACTTTTACGACTTTCTCGACAAATCTACTTTTTCGACATTTTTACTTTTTCGATTTTATTGACTTTTTTACTTCTTCGACTTTTGACTGTTTGACTTTGTGACTTTTCCGACTTTTTCGACTTTTTCTACTTTTTAGTCTTTTTTGACTTTTTAGACTTTTGCGACTTTTTCGACTTTTTTGACTTTTTTGCCTTTTTCAACTTTTTTTACTTTTTCGGCTTTTTTGTCTTTCGACTTTTTCGACTTTTTGGCCTATTCGACTTTTTCGACTTTCCGACTTTTCCGAATTTACGACTTTTCGACTTTTTCGACTTAGTCGACTTTTTCGACTTTTTTGACCTTTTTGACCTTTTCGACTTTTTCGACTTTTCCGACTTTTCCGAATTTACGACTTTTTCGACTTTTTCAACTTTTGCGACTTTTTCGACTTTTTCGACCTTTTCGACTTTTTGACATTTCTTGACTTTTGACTTTTTCGCCTTGTTCGACCTTTTTGACTTTTTCGACTTTTCCGACTTTTCCGAATTCACGACTTTTTCGACTTTTCCGACTTTTTGACTTTCGCATTTTTTAACTTTTTGACTTTTTGAGTTTTTACATATTGTACGGAATGAATAACAGTTATGGATAGCGCAGCTGTCAAACAATACGATCGCCGCGATAGCCATCTAGAAAGTGGCCAATGTTCCCAAAATGATCAATTTCGATTTTTTCGATTTTCAGTTGATTCTTTGAGTTTTTCCAAATATTTTTTTTTGTAAACCATCCCTGAATCAAGCCAAACAAAATAAAAGAAAAATTATTCAAATCGGTCGAGTCATTTCCGAGATCCTGCGAGACTAACGCACGGCGATTCATTTTTATATATAAGATTTCTGTATGGAATGCGTACATACCTAAGAGGCCAGGTGCCTAAGTCTGTTATTCTCGTCTGAAGACGGATAAGTCGATATGACTTATCCGCCTTTAGATATATGCGTGACTGTCCACCGAGGGCGTACTCAGTTGCACGCGAGCGACATTTCCCCTAATACTCCCAGTCTACCTAACACATTGTTTAGGAAAGGTTGGGATTTCAAACGGGGTAATTATTATTTGTTATACGATCTCGCTTCTCATTTTGATTGGAGCATACTATACTGCATTAGTGATGTCAACGATTGTGTTGCTTATTTCTACAATGCAATCTATGACATATTCGATAGCTGCATTCCACAATACAAGCGGAAAGCTGCGGCCGGGAGGTATTCATATCCTCTTTGGTTCACTGCTGATATCATCCGCGATATTAGAGTCAAATCTTATAACCATAAATGCTGGAAACGGGACCATTCACTTTCTCATAGAAAGAAGTTTGTAGAATTGCGATCTAGCATAAAATATAATATTAAAACAGCCTATAATAATTATATTCGCAGTATCGAGGATTCCATTACAGAGGACAGTTCTCGCTTCTGGTAGTACATTCGCAGTCAGCGCGCAACCTCTGGAGTGCCCCTGAAAGTGACGTATGATGGGGTTGAATACTCTGGTGCCGGTGCCGCTGACGCTTTTGCAGATTACTTCTCATCTGTTTTTATTCAGAACGCGGTGACCTTAGATGCCACCCGCGTTCAATCCGGTGTAGAGCCGTGCGATGCGTACGCTTCCTGCATCAACATTCGCACAATATCGCACAAAGATATTCAATTTAGCCTTAAAAAATTGAAATCTTTGCGTACTATCGGCCCCGATGGAGTTCCACCATACATTGTCAAAGCGTGTGCAGATTATTTTATAAAACCTCTCACACATATTTTCTATCGTTCCTTGGAATCTGCCACGTACCCCAGTATGTGGAATATTTCTAGGGTCGCACCCGTTCATAAAAGTGGCAACAAGGGCAAAGTGGATAATTACAGGCCTATAGCGGTGTTATCCGTCTTCCCTAAACTATTTGAGACAATACTCCACCGGGATATTTACACCCAAGTGTGTGGAAGGCTGTCGGACGCCCAGCACGGGTTTCGCCCCAATCGGTCCACCACCACCAACCTTTCCGTCTTTACTTATTATGTGGCAAATGAACTGGACACTAAACCAGGAAGCCAGGTATCTATAGATGTGGTGTATCTGGATTTCAAAAAGGCTTTCGACAGAGTGGACAATGATGTCTTACTCAAAGTACTAGCTGCTACAGGTTTCTCGAGTAATCTGCTGAGTTTTTTTGCTGATTACTTGAGAGATAGGCAGCAGTATGTGAAACTTGGACTTTTTGATTCTAAGGTGTACCACACCTGTTCTGGCGTGAGTCAGGGATCAAACCTCGGCCCTTTGCTGTTGAATCTCTTTGTTAACGATCTAAGTAAAGTAATCGTGTCAGCAAAATGTTTAATGTTTGCCGACGATATAAAATTGTACATGTCCACTGGAACTGCTGAGGCCTGCAAGCTTTTCCAGCGTGATATTGATGCCGTCTGGGCTTGGAGCCAGAATAAAAATCTCTCATTCAATATATCCAAATTTTCAGTGCTGACATATACTAGATCGACCGCACCTCTGATTTATGATTACTCCATCACTGATGAGGTGCTAACTAGGGTTGAGAAGGTAAAGGATCTAGGAGTTCTCTTTGATTCCCAGCTTACGTTCAAGGAGCACATTGCTAATTTGTCTAAGTCCTCTTTTAAGCTACTAGGGTTTGTTATTCGCAACCTAAAGCATTTTCACAATGTACGGGTTATGCATACATTGTGTAATTCAATTGTGAGAAGCAGATTGGAAACGAATGCAGTTATATGGAATCCACATCAGGATCATTATATCACGCTGCAGGATCATTACATCAGATCATTCAAGCTGATTAGGGGAAGAGTTGATAATCCTAGCATGCTAGCGAAGGTTTATCTCTTTGTCCCGGACAATTATAATCGTGCTCGCACTCATAATCTATTTGCGGAGCCGTCCTCGCGCACCAACCTAAGTCGATGGAGTCTGCTTACACGAGCTTTGCGGCACATAAATGCGCTATGTTCGACAGCGCCAGACTTTGATATTTTTACAGCGAGCCCGCATCTCTTCAAGGTGTGGGCATTGCGCTACTTGTTTATGGCAGAATAATATAAACTGTTTTCACTCTTATGTACTGTAAGTTTGTAAGTTTGTAAGTTTTTCTATTCTTAATGCCGGTATTTGTATTTAACGCTTATTTAAACATGTTATATATGTACTTGTAAGAATTCTATTATTTTTTTTTTTTAAATATATATTTATGTGTATATTGCATATCAACGGATTGGTAGAAACTGTAATGTTGATTTGTTATGAAATAAATAAATAATAAATAAAATAATAAATAATAAATGACCTAAGTAGGTTGAATTGGCTCCAACTTCACACTTAGAGATAATATTTAGGCAATTTAACTAAAGGACAATAAAACTAAATGTCAACCACACTCGCGTGCCTAGAAACGGATCGACTTATTCAGTTAGGCGTGCGATGCGCCAATGGCCATAGGTTTTACTTACTTTGTCATGCCCCTTTTTATGACTAATTGGTGTTATAGGATTAATATAAGTAATATATTATTTTTAAATACATAGCTTGTGTTAATACACACTCCTTGTGTTAATACATTATATAGCTAATACTAAGCCGTGTTTGAAAAATTATTCCTAAATGAATTTGGATATACGAGTACTGGGTAAGTGTCTGTTATTGAGTACCTACCTGTCTAGTTAGTGATTCTGTGCACGATACTGACCAAGAAAGTATAAAAAATGTGCTTTTTTCAACATTGATGATAATGTTGTTTCAATCAGTCACAACGATTCTCATAGATAATTTCGAAGATCTTCTTTCGAGTCGAAAATTTAAATGAAGTTTTATTGAAAACTCCTCTAAAAAGTAGTCCAAAAATTTCCAAAAAAAAATGCCTACGACGAATTAAATTGTCATTATCATCAAGCGACTTCAAAGTTTTATAAAACACACTTTTTTTGTTTTTTTTTTTAAACTTCCAATACACTCATTAATAATGACTAATAGGGATGCGCCGAATAAGGGTTCAACCGAATACGAATATTCGGCAGAATATTCGATCCAAAATGTACCGAACCGAATATTCGACCGAATAATTCGGTTCATTTTTGATGAGAATTTATTAGAAAGCTATTTGAGTCCTTTCACATGGTGGGCAAAAAACCAAGGAAAATATGAACACGTGGCTATTATAGTCAGAATTTTCTTATTCTCTCTGGCTACGTCTGTGTAAAGCGAACGATTATTTTCCGAAGCAGGAAATATTTATGAAGAAAAATGAAATATATTGCTACCTCACAGGGCAGAGAGTCTAGTTTTTCTACATCACAGCTTACCACTCTTAAATGGTTAATATTAATTAATTATGTTCGTTAACTTTATAGTTTGACTAAAGAGTCTGACTTTTCACAGATCTTTGTATGATATTAATTGTTGAATAAAGCGACGACTTTGTTGAATTATATAACTAAAATATTTTATAAAACTTGGTGATTTTTTATTTGGCGGATATTGTTTTAAAATTAATGACCTAATTTTTTTGATTTTATAGAATGGTAAATGTTAATTAGCGAACCTTGTCTTTTGTTAGAAAAGAAAAACGTTAATTTATTTAAAATAAAACTTGAATTATGTTGATTTTTTAAATGTTTTTAAAAAAAATGATTAAACAACAATAACATTGTTTCATTTACAAATACTATGTATTGGTGTCAGATTAAAGACTTTTTAACATATATAATTATTAAAATAGCACTATTTAAATGTTCGGTAATTATTCGGCAAACTCACCGAATACCTATTCGGCCGAATACGAACATTAAAAAATAAGCCGATTATACCGAATGTGAATATTCGGTCGAATGTTCAAAACATGCAATGGAAAATCTGGTTTTTCATATTTCGGTGTTGCCATTTTAAACGCAGACATCAGAATTATTATTTTTTTACGTACTATGTATGGCACAAATGCGCCCAGGAGGATAAAAATTTATTTTATATTCTAGGTACCATATACTTACTCGTAGTTGAGATACTACGATCTATTTATTGCACGCAATGGTGCAACATTGCGTGATAAATTCTGAATGATAAAAAAATGCTCTGTCATTACCCATAATATACCTACCTACACACATATTGTTCGCGTTTTAAATGCTCAGCATGCAATAGTACGTAGGATCCATTATGTCCAATTGACCATTCTGTGTTTAGATAGCAGGTTATACAGTAGTTCATTCATTTAGTACCTACCCCGTACCTACCAGAGATCCATTATTGAATATGCGGATATCAACCTCCATAAGAACTACGCCAACCACCGTATCTATATCCACTCGGATAGCAAGGCAGCTCTTATGGCACTAGCCTCGAATACCATTAATTCAAAGCTGGTGCAAAACTGCGTATGACTACTGACTTCCCTGGGCGAATAGAACAGGGTAATTCTAAGATGGGTTCCCGGTCATGCAGGAATCGAGGGAAATTAAAAATCCGACGAACTTTCTAAGACGGGAGCAAAGGGAACGTTATACGGCCCTGAACCTTGCTGTGGCGTACCAAAAAGCATTGCAAACATAATGCTCAAACAAATATGTTTAGAACAATCCGTCAACCACTGGAACAACACGCCAGGATTGAACCAATCCAAAGCGCTAATTAAGGCTTTACGACTTTAAGACGGCCCGTGAGGCCTTATCGCTAAATAGGAACAATCTACGCATACTGGTGAGGGCACTCACGGGGCATTGTGGCGTTGACAAACACATGTACAACCTCAAGCTCCGAAACACAAATATGGTAGCCACTACCTCCAACCTGAGGAGGTAAAACAATCCAGCGCCAAAAGCCATTTGCGGTTCTTAAATGACACGAGGCTTAGCGCAGAACTATAGTAGGTGGCGAACACAATAGACCAGCAATGGTCGCAGTGTTACAAGGCTCATAAAGACCTTAGAAAAGCGCCACACAACAAATAAAAAGAAGAAACATTATTACCTACTAGGGATACTATTAGTACAGTTTAATAAGTACTACAGCTGATCTACTCTATCGTCTAGGGTTTAGGAATCGCTATAGAATTATCACCAGTCGAACCCGCGGAATACAAAGATATACGGACCCACATACACACACACACACAACAGATGAAGGCATACTCATACTCTCTCACACACACCCTTCCACCATCTGCTTTACTCTCCCAGCAAAAGTATACATACGCACCCAACTTTCAAGCAATCGTAATATGTTTTTTTTTATTAAGAAATGGGCAAAAATTACTAAAATTACTGAAAAGTACCAGAATTTAAATTAATATAAATTTGTAAATCATACTTAAATTAATATAATATGTTTCTCTTCCACGGCCAACATCACAGACACGACATTTTGTATACGCATTCAATTATGAATACGCCTTTTCTTAAGAATAAAGAGTTTTATTAAGCTATTGCATAGCTTTTATTGCGGGCCTAGGCCAGCGCGGCGACCGAATGAAGAAATTTTTTAACGAAAATTAATGATTTTAAACTGATAATTACGTCTAAACGAGTACTGCTTACGATTCGAAAAAAATATATGTTAATCAAGAACATTTTCCTAATATTCTTAGCTTTGAATATTTTAGATTTTGTTTATATTACATAGTGTAATTAATTTGTGAAATTAGGTCTAACCGAACACAAAAACGACTACTACGCAAATACTATCTGGCGTATTATTGTGAAACCTGCACCATTTTAAAGATAATTTAACAATCTATCTTTTTATCTACGATTTTTTTCGAATAATCCGGTTTTTTGGTTTATCGAATAAAAAATTCGTGCGCGGCGCTCTATCAGAAGACGCTTAAATTATTCCGAATAATTTGCTATCGCAGCCGCAAATGATTCGGAATAATTTCAACGTTTTCCGATAGAGCGCAGTTATCTGATATCAGAAAAAATAAAATAAATAAATAATTATAATTGCATAAGTTGTTAAAAATGCTATGCAATAGCTTTACCGCGGTAGTCCCCGAGTGCCACACGTATTTTTTTTTATTATTATTATTATTATGATAGCCCGTTCTAAATTTGCCATGACATTACTGCTGCACCCAGGGTTAGCTTCTAACGAGGGGACTTCTCAACGGTCAACAGCACAGACACGACATTTTGTATAGTATTTAGTTTTGATAGCCCGTTCTAAGTTCCACCATGACATGGCTACTGCACCCAGAGTTGGCTGCCGACAAGGGGACTTTTGAACGGGCACATAAGCAAAATTTAGTATACGCATTAAATTATGGAGCCCGTTTTTTCTTCCTTTTAGAGCATTTTAATAAAAGCTTGTTTTTAAAAATGCTTTTTACTATTAATCCTTTTATCATAAAATTGCGTGTTTTTTTCAGCGCTGGCTCTTAAACTATATTGTATGCCACGCCTACGACACTAGATCCAACGTATCATGACATGTGAGTAGACATTTCCTTCTGTCTGTAACCGCAAATTGAAAATTGATAGTTGAACTAAGTAGGTACTGAAATGTCGGCTATTTTAGTAAGGTAAGATTTTCTCCTAGACTAAATGAAGCAATCTCTCTCTCCGGAGATTCGCCAGCGGCTATGCTTGAGGAGTTGTATTACACGCAACTTTCCAGATACCTTGAAAATATATACTCGTACATACATCTGAAAAATAAACAGCTGTATATTATATACCTAGTGGAATATTTTCTTTCGATTGTTTTTATTTTACCGGCCCACCAACCGACTAGGAGGTAAAGTATTGTGAACGCACTTTTATGTGTTTGGCTGGCTGTCTCTGCGTATACGTGATTGTATTCCTCCACGATAGCGCCCGAACGCTTCATCCGATTGAACTGAAATTTGGCATTCGGGCATCATTTGTTTATGGTAAGAGTTGAAAAGATTGTGGTTGAAATTAGTCTCCCAAAGGGCGAGCTAGTCATACTTCAACCTCGAAATATTAGACTTAAAAACTTCAAATTCCGTACACAGGTTCCATGATCGACTGAAGTCCCATTATTTTCTAAAATTACATTGTTAAGCAAGCAGTTTGAGTCATAGAAAGGGGTCATTGGAATCGGGTGGCCAACGGCCCGTTTTTAAGAGAAGGTGACCTCAGCCGATTACCCTGAAGTTTAAAACGTAGATTACTGAGGAGTCACGTAAGCGGCGTGATTCATAGAAAAGGGTCGCTGCAATCGGGTGGCCAACGAACCGTTTTTAAGCGATGGTGACCTTGGGCAATTGGCTTGAAATTTGAAACGTAGACTCTTAGGGGTGGGTGGGGGGAGGGGGGGGGGGGGGTAGGTAGCAGAAGGGTGGCACAACTGTTTTTTTTAGATTCCGACGCGTCAAGCTATTCATACTCTGAATTGTCATTTTTGTCAAACAATTTATTTTCCGAGTTGCCCTTCAAGTCACTCGTAACTTACTACTGATACGACGTCATCATCAATGACAATGACCATCAGATAATTTTCATTGTAATATAGTATTTTTTTATAAGATCTTAAATGATCAGCGTTGCTCATCGTAGTTAACAAGTCTGCGTAAGAAGTAACGTCGTTTAATTTTGACCGATAAAAAGGAGACCATCAAATTTATTCTTGGACTTCGTCGCTTCTCAATCTGTAGGAAAGTCAGCTTCTTGTCTTATTGTAATCGATCGGCGAATGCTACCACCTATCATAATTGAAAAACAACAGATTTATAATCTATTAATATAACTATGCAACTACTTTATAACATACTTAACGTTAACCTACAATATTTTTTTTTACTTAACCATTACCATTGATTGTATAGGGTACGATTGCGTAATGCCATTGTACGTTTGCAACTCTTCTGCGCCGGTATCATGCAGATGGCGCTGATAGCATTGCCGGCGAAACTGATAGCAATTGATTTTGCTCTATATTAACATTGTTGATGAATGTTTTTTTTATAAAGGAATGATTTATTATAAAAAACTAATAATTTAACCAATGATAACAATAATAATACGCAATAGTGTCATCCATTGCATTTTTATATAGCCTGATTAGGTACGTTACAGAAACAATACGGAGAAATTAATGCCATCTATTAGTATATTCCAACACTAAAGCGCGTAATTATTTTGTTTTAAATTTACATACCAAATAAAAAATCGACATCTTTATATACAAAATAACAAAATAATAATAGCTTTAATTTTAAAAAATCGTTTGTTTACTATATTATTATTTTATTTTCAGATAATTGTTATTTGATGTTTTATTATAATATAATTTTATTTTGATATAAGATACCATATAAACTTGTTTAGAACGCCATCTGTTAGGCTCCTGAACATAACAGAAGAATAATCAATGTTGGGAACTATGAGTGGCCATCTACACGTTGCGTCTCGTAATATAATCCTAGCTGCCAAAACGAAGTACGACATTGAGCAACCTAATACCCTATATAATCAATGATACTTACTTATTACATGCTACTATAATGTATTATCCTTTTTGATATAATATAATAATAATAAATGATAATAATAATTATTGTATCGATGAAAGATCATGAGAATAATTGATTGAAATAAATAATATAATAATAATAAATGACGTAATATAAGACGTATATAAAATTTGAAAAAAATACAGTCTACTTCTAACTAAGAAATTGTTTGGGTCACCCCAAGACTTTCCCGTCAAGGACAGATTTCATGTGAATATCATATTCATAAATAAAATCCATGAGAGCGCCCTCTCTCGGCCGGCGCACGAACCCGGTTGGGTTCTATTGCAACCGCCTTGGGAGCCGCGGTTCGTTTCTCGGGGTTGACGGTGTTTGGCTAAGCACCAACAGATGGCGTTATTATTTCATTCAAATGTATCACGGAATTTACATATTACCAGTATAGCTTGTATATGAGGTATTCCAACCAAAATTTTCTGCGCTAAACCGACCATCAGAGCATCAGTGTAGGTACCAAATTTCAAATCTTTTTAGTCCAATATTTCGAGATTGAAATATGGCCCGATTTCAACCACAATCTTTTAAATTATTATCCTGACCAAATGATGCCTGCATGCCAAATTTCATATCAATCGGATTGCGCGTCTGACGCTATCGTGGAGGAGTACACGCACACATAGAGATATGTCACGCAGACAGACTTCAATCTGGAAATGGTCTAAATCGTCTCAGGGGGCTCAAGATGGATATTTCGGTCTTCATCTCGAATAAAAGTTTTAGCGCGTTCACAATACTTCTCCTCCTCGTCGGATGGTGGGCCTGGAAAGTAGAATCACTTCGAAGAGGCAGCGAAAAACGCTATCAAATCATTCGTTGATTCCTGTCCAAGAGAGTTTTACAGAAGAGACATTAGCCGCCGCCTATTAAAATAGCAGGACTGCATAGATAACGTGACCTGCATAGATAATTTTGTAGAAAAAAAACCTATTGGCCTTTTACTACTTTTTATTCAAAAATGAAAAACATTATAACAGTATTACTAATAATAAGTAGATATCTACGCATTGGTTTTATATTTATCGGAGGAGCAAATTTATTTCAAAATATCGGGTCTTGTTTTTAGGTTAGAATAGAGCTGATTACATGATTTATTAATGTTAGTCTTGGTAATCAAAATGGCTTTCAAAACTTCGACACTTAACTGTGTTTTTTCGCATTTCCATATTTTATTTATTAGAGAAAATACTCTTTCAACAGGTGCGTTTCTTCCAGGCAGACATAAAACGTACTCAATAATTATACGAAAGTTAGTACAGTTGAGATTGTTCGCACGGAAGTGTTTGAACAACTCCACCCACGGTCTTCAGCAGCAACATTCTAAGAATTCCAGCTTGTGATTTTGTCATCTTTTGGGCTTAATTTATCTTTTGGTGTGTTTGCGAAAGCGGTACATTTTTGCTCTCGCTGGGGACAGCGGGACAGACAGCCAGAAAGCGGGGCTGCCCCACCAAAAGCGGGACTTATGGTCACGTTATGCATAGATAATAGGGGTAAATATTTTTGCTAATTATTAATATATATTTTTCACACAAAAATGTTGGTCTTTAACATCCCGTGTAGAGCGGAAAATTAATAGATATAGGATTTAATAAAAAAGGCTAGCAAATTTAACCTATTATAAAAAAGAAGCTTTTACAGTTACAAATTTGTAGGTGAAAGAATCATCTCGTAAATCGCTTCGCTCAAAAATTAGTTCGCTCCTCGGAAGTAGCTCGTATCGAAATTGCGGAATACGAATTCGTATTCCAGAATTTTACTGATCATTTTCTTCGCTTCGGCACGCAACTATTTCATTACAATGGGAGCCCCACAACGCATCAATCGGTTTCGTGATAACAAGTCGAGATCGTTTGTTCGATATGTGGATCAAGGGCGGTCCCATGGGGGGGGGTTCAAGGGGGTCATGACCCCCCCAAATCTTAAATATATGGCTTATAATAAGCTCCTTATGCAAATTCACTTGTTTCCATAAATAAATTATTGTATAATAAAGGGGAACTTTGTTTTATTTACAAACCGTTAACCCAATCTCATGGCCCATAACAGCGACCCCCCCCTCCAAACCTTAAGCCCATAACTGTGACCCTCCCCCAAAATGTAAGGCTAGGACCGCCCTTGATGTGGATTGAAACTCAACTTACAGTCGGAAGTCAGTGAACCTCAATCCCTAAATCAGTGAAAGTGAACTGAAAAATCCTTTCACGAATATACCCATCGATACTGTAAACAACGTAAGAGTTGAAGCTAATAACCAAGTTCATTGAACTGGCCGTATATATAAATTAAATCGCGCGTAAACATAGTAAATAGTGTCTAATAATGGCCTTTGAATATATTTTTTTAATCTATTTAGGACAAACATACTACAACGATGACATCGCAAATTATACCGTAACCTACATAAATAATTATACGTTGTTGTATTAACAGTTATTGTTATGTCTGCGCACTGATTTAGTTTTACGCTGCAAGGCCGGTTTAAATAGCTGGTATTTTTTATTGCAAAAAGTCGCAATGATTTATTTTGTTATAAAAAATATATATATATTTTTTTTATTCATTCGTCATTTTACTTTCCTGGAAAAGGGAAAGTATTGTGAACGCGCATTTTTTTCCGAGATGAAGACGGATATACACAATTATAACCCCAACCCCCCCCCCCCCCCCCTCCCTCCCCAGTCAATTAGCCGCTGGAATGATAATACCATCGAACGGTGGTTTTTCGTTGCGGCAACTCGCCGTGGTATCCGTATTTAAGCAATTATGTAATTCATTGAATAAGCCACCATTATACATTAGTATGCGTGCACTAACACCCCCTACAAATAAATTTTCGAGTGTTGAAAACATGCCGTCGTGAGTTTCATTCCCATGGCTAGCTTTCTAAGGGTTAAGACTATTTCCAGATCGAAGCGTTTATGTGATTCTGTGTATGTGTATGTATATATTCCTTCACGATAGTGCCCAAACTTTTTATCTGATTGAGCTGAAATTTGGCATGCAGGTATCATTTGGTCATGGCAAGAGTTAAACAATTGTGGTTGAAATCGCTTCACCAGAGGGCGCGCTAGTCACTTCAATCTCGAAATATTGTAGTTAGAGACTTGAAATTCGGTACATAGATGCCATGTTGGACCGAAATCAAGTTGTACTTTTTGAAAAATTGGCACTTTTTGGATTGGTTCTTTTTGGAAAAACATTTCACCGATGAAATATGACGTAATTAAATTTGAAAATAAGCACAATTTCATAATGAGGAAAACAAACGACCGATCTTAAATATTTTCACAATTTTATAATAAAGATTAGCAGCCGTATTCACAAACGACACTTAAGGGGTCCTTCGTCACATTGTGACCATTACTATTCAAAAACTATACGTAAGTAGCTACTCGAGTGTGCTGTTAAGAGCCGTATTACAAAATAGCGTGGGTATTCTTTTAAAATGAGTTGAAAAAATGAACGCATTTTTTTTGGATGTAACTATAAAAGATAGGATAAATAAATAAATAAATAAATAAATAACTATTCAACCCTGGGAGAAAAACCGCGGCACTGAGCGCTCTTCTCTTGCGCAAGCAAATATATACACAATTTCTAATTGTTTTTTGCAGTGTTTTCTCCTTTCTAATGACAATAATTTATATTATGTCGTATTGCTAAAAGAGTGAACTTTAATATAGTATAAGTATTATATAAGAATCTTATTTTATTTCTGAGAAAATTAGAATGATACAGGAAGATTTTTTTTTAATTTTGTGTAATTGTAAGTAATGTATACCTTGGATATGTGGTCAAAAAACGAAAAAATAAAGCCGTAGTGTACATCAAGAATACATGACGGACATAAAAAAAATAGTATACGGTTTTCGTTGTAGTGATATTACTGTATTAAGGAGCTCAAAGTTTGCCTTCCGAGCGTTTTACGAATAACGACTTTCGGAAAATGGGCTGAATAAGTAAATAATATTCGTTACATCTAAAATTAAAGGCCGCTATGGTCAACATCAAGAAATGGCCCAGGTAATTCAGTAATTAAAGTTTGTAGAAATCTCTTTATTTCTTGGAATTAGAACGCCAAAAATCCACTTTTCTTGCCTTTCTGGAAAAAATATGTGAACGGGCTCTTAAAGGAGACATCATTCTTGAAATGGCGACCGGCGAGAAAACGTGTCACAGACAGATGACGCGCGGGGTTTTCCAACCATAGAGCACAATTATTGTGTTACAAAAATTCTCTAGACCGCGAAATAGAAAATAAGCAGATTCAAAATAGAAATTAATCCTATTGGTTGACCGTCCTTTGAGTGTATACTCACTAAAGGGAGCACTTCAGTAACTACTTTGAATAGCAATTTTGAGAGTGGTTATTCAGTGTCACTCGAGTGAGGGTTCCCTTAAGGTGTACGCAATTATCGACTGTGAATCAGTATCAGTATCAGTCTCAATTTATGTCATGTCGTAATCGGATATTAGAATTCATCAGAATATGGCTGTCAGACTTTGACATGAGCCTAATGACGACTTCGGACGGTTTTTACACGACTGCCCAACAAATTAGATTGTAATGTGTTCACGGTTCATGTGTGTAGCTTTTCCGTTTCTGTATTCCATCATAACTGCTAAACGCTTGAACCGATTTAGAAGTTTGTGGTACTGTTGGAATCGTTATGTCATCCCGAGTGGCCTAGGGTACCTAAAATGTCCAAATGTCAAATAAATAACTGTCTAAATGTCCAAATGTCAATAAATTAGAATAAATATATCGTATTTAGTATCAAATGAAAGTCCTATTGAGTGCATTCCGATGCAAATATGTAAGTATCTGTATGGATACATAAATACTCAACAAATATTTCATAAAAACCGTTTTATTACTCGAGCACCGAGGGCAACCGACTGAGTGCCGAGGCGACGGCACGCGATCATTTGAATATAGGTACCTGACGCAGGGTGTGCAACGCTGCGACGCCACACTCAGAAAGGTGAGGAAATGGACCTGGCTCACGTGAAGTCCCGCTAAAAAGCAATTGGCCAGCGAAAGACGTCACGGGACTTAGACAAGGCCCGTCGACTGACTCAGAGAGTTTCCTTAAATAGAATTTCGTTTCAACGAAGAACTTTTTTCTCTAAAAAACTGCGCGAACAAGTTGTTAATTAATTATAAAGAAAATAGTTCCTTTTTTTGTACCGGCAATCGTTATCGGCGGCGCGCGCAGTCTAGCCTACTTTAATTGTATCTACTCGTATTTTAAACTATAGAGTATTTGCTTCCACATAATACCAGAAAATGAAACCGCTTAGTTTAGACGCACTACAGTTAGGGCTCCCGAGCCCAGATGCACCACCACCTTTACAATCTTTCTACACAGTCCTAGATGGATCTGCGATTTCTTCGAGTTCACTTAAGTCTAATATTTGTCTTCCCAAGGGTCGGCTTCTTGAAACACCAGGATTATCCATTCACGGAGGAAGTGGAGTGATGTGTCTGAAAGTCGAGTGTCTTTTATTAGCTCTATCGCAGCGTTTAACCTTTGAGTGGCTGTGGATGAACACTATATTATAAATATGATTGATTTCAGATGAAACAGCCGTTAGACGTCCACTGTTGGACATAGGCCTTTCACATAGAATGCCATGAAGAACGGTCTCGAGCCGCCTACTCCACCTACTTACTGCGACCGTGGCAATGTCATCGGTCCATCTTGTGGGGAGACGCCCTACACTGCGTCTGCCAGTCCGTGGTCGCTATTCGAAAACTTTTTTTCCCCAACGGTTGTCGGTTCGGCGAGCTATATTACCTGCCGATTTCCATTTATAGTTGATAATTTTACCAGCTATGGCGGTGACCATTGCTCTTCTGCGGATTTCCTCGTTTCGGATCCTACCACGCAGCAAAACTCTAAGCATAGATCTTACCATGGCTCGCTGACTTGACTTTGTATGAGATCAATGGTTAGCGACCACCTCTCAGTGTCGGATATCATCATTGGCAACACGCACTGATGATAGACTTTCGTCTTGAAGCTCCGCCGTATTTGTGTCGAGAACATATAGCGTAGTTTCTCGAACGGGCAATCGTTGGATTCATCGGCAGAGCTACTTGTCGAATTTAAGTTTCGCTAATCAGCTCAGGCGCCCTAAAATCAAAATCATTTCTAATACAGGTAAAAGTTTCAGAACCATCCTGTGTGTAGTTGACTCATGACCCACCACTTAATGCAATGTAGTACATGACTTGCAAATAATACATCTCTTCTGTCTCGCGTTGATTTCGTCTGCGAATTCTTCAGACGTACATACGCACCAAGTCGTTGAAAATAGGGTGATTCAAAAATATATAAGAAACTCTAAGCTTTTGAGTTCGATGTAAAATTAGAAATGATGAATGTTGCTATTTCAACATCAATATCAACAGATAACACGCAGAAGAGACTGTTTGATCACGGAGTATCGATAAGAGAGATTTGTATGTGAGTGCCCTTTATAGGGTTCCGTACCAAAGTATATACACGATATTTTATTGTTGAGACGAAATTTAGTTTAGTCACAGAACTGCTTAACCGCATCATTGCTTATATTAACTCAACTCTATAGAACGATTTGGCAATCCTTCCAAAAAGGCGAAATTCAGGGGGCACTGATAGCATTGACGGCCAAACTAATAGTCATTTATTTGGCCATCTTTAATACCTTTGATAATGAAAGTTTTTTTTATAAAACATCGATTGAATATAAATACCTAATAATTCAACAACAATAACATTTAATTATTAGTGTTTTGTATCGCATTCTTTTAATTAGGCTGATTACATCACAGAAATAATACTATTTTTGCAATCCCGTCTGTGATTGCAAAAATAGTATTATACTACGGTATAATACTATTTTTGGTACGGTTTCTCGAAGGATCCCGTGTAGTGGTGGAAGTGTGTCAAAACTAGCGTTCATACGAGCATCCTATTTCAGAAATCCTGCAAAAAGCTGATCCGGTCAAATTTTGCTATTCGGTTCTGTCACCGTACGCTGGATCCCACCGTCCGCGTCGTACAAAAAGCAGGATCCAGCTGTAATGACACAGATATTTCAATTATAATATAGTTTTCATGTCCATCACGTCGGAATTGTTGTAAACGTCTGCGTGCTCTATCCCGTGAAAAACAGGATGAAAACTACTGCTTCTGAACACACCAGTCGGCTTTGGAGGAACTAGTAAAAAGCCGTTCCTGCATAACGGGAAGAACTAGTAAAAAGCGGTTCCTGCATAAAAAGCCGTTCCTGGAAACGGCCCGTAAGATTCGCGAATTTCTGATTTTACACCATTACACACACACACCAATTGGACATCTCATCTTAGATGAATATTGAATTCATGTATAAATGTATATATGAATATATGATATTTTCGAGTAACAGCTACTTTTGGAACTGAGCGTAGAACGTATATAATTGGTTCAACGTTCTTCTGACCAGAGAGGCGCGCGACACACAAATTAATGTGCACACGAGGGAGGCACATGAACGCGTACTTATTTTTTTTTATCAGTATCTGTAACTGCGGTATTGGCCTTATCTCGCATTATCTACCCATTCATTCTTCCGCCTATTTTTTTAAAAAAGGCCAACCTTCGTTTGATGTTAACACTGGAGCTTCGTTCATGTTTTCTCTTCTCCTTGTCGGGACGGAGTCATGGACTATATTTTATTTATTTATTTATCCATAACAATATTTATTATAATTAATTAGTTACTTACTATTGATTAAACCTAGTAGTGAAGTAAGAATAAGTAGAGTGCTTAACTAATCAGTAAAAAATGTACAGTCCCATGTGAATTATACTGTCTCACTAGGTTTAAGCCTGTGTCGAGGCAGTAGTCTAGTAATTTTTGTCCAATAGCAGCCGTGTCTTAAAAATATGTAATATAGATAATATAAGAGTAATATTATTATTATTAGATATTTATAACATAAATATATAGGTACACCTATTATAACATAAATTATAGTATATTTACATAGGATATTTATAACATAAATTATAGTTCTCATATTAGGAATGAAATAGCATTATACTAACATATTACTGCATATATAGTTAAAATATATCTAATTCTATACCTTTCTCTATTCTATTCTAAAAAACCATCAATACCTCTTTTGACCTTGGCTGTGACTACCGAGAAAAAGGGCATTTTTAGTTTAACTTTAGGATATTCAAAAATATTTTTTAATAACAAAGGCCCAATTCAAAAAAAAGGTTGTATGCAATTTTAAGTTTAGTTTTTCATGTAGTATAATCTCCTTTACAGAAAATATCCTAAGTAAAAAAAAAGCTAAATTCCAAAAAAAGGAAAAATACCACTTTTGTTTTTCGGTCGATGTATGTAAACACCACTTTCAACAAGTACCTAAATACCAATACAAAGTACCAATATTAAAAGGTATAAAAAACATGACTGCCGTTGCAAAAAGTGAGCTACTGTATTAATAATTGTTTTTGTTACAGTTTATTATTAAATATTTGTTATGTATTTATACAGACCTTTCATTTGACACTAATCACGATATATTTACGTTAATTTGTGGACATTTGGAGATTTGGACAACTATTTACTTGATATTTGGACAGTTAGATACCCTATGACACTCGGGATGACATAACTATTCTAACAATACCACATACTTCTAATTGGATTCGAGAGTCTTGACTCTGCTAAGTTGTGAGCCATAACTAGAGCCATATCTGTGAGCCATAACTTGTTATGGAGGAATAAAGAAACGGAAAATATAAATAGATGAACCATGAACACATTACACTCCTTTTTTGTTGGACAGACAGTCTTGTAAAAATGCTTAATCGTCCCGAACACACTGTGAGTTATCGCGATATATACTCATGTTTCATACATTACTAGCATCGAATAATTTATTGCAGAATGACCTTGGATTAAAAAATATATTACACATAATAGCATTATTAGATTTACGATATGGAAATTAGACGCGTGTAACATTTGAAGGACACGGTCATGTTTTGTATTTTACCTTTGCTTCGCTTTCGACACGATTTTTTTCTTTACTCACCTGGTGTTTTTTACTTTCTTTTATTAATAAGGGAAAGTTCTTTGATGGTCAATACAAAGGTCCCCGAACAGGGTTTCGCGGAACCTAGGGTTCTTTCACGATTTTTTTCTCGAAAAATGTATTAAGAAACAATAAATTGCATTAACAACCGATTAAAACATCCTACTACTATATAAACGCGAAAGTTTGTAAGAATGTATGTATGGATGTTTGTTACTCTATCACGAAAAAACTACTGAATGGATTTTGATGAAACTTTACAATAATATAGCTTACACATCAGAATAACACATAGGCTATAATTTATAAAGATATATAGTTTTCTATCATCATTATCACAATTTTCCATCACCACGCGGGTAAAACCGCGTTGCGCAGCTAGTACATAAATATATTACAGACTCATGAAACCCTTGTTATAATATTTACTAGACACTAACAACATCAACTGGGTAAACAATCCGTTTACTATTAATCCGTCTATCATTTTTTCACTTAGAGTCAAATTCAATGTCTATCCGTCAAAATAAATCAATTTGAATCTTTTTTTTTTGGATTGGACTGAGAGACGAATACCCTTCAGTAGCTGAAGATGGAATTTTGATTGTATTCCCCTATTTTATCTACCACGTGCGAAAAAAAATATATAACAAAGTAGATGCCTTCCCGTATTTAAGAGCTAAACATCTGACATAATCCTGAATTTGTAACGTCCGTCGTCCATAACATGTAACATGTAACTTCTGTAGCCGCGTTGGAATACTGTTCCCGACAGATCATCGAAGTTAAACAGCGTCGGGCGTGGTCAGTACTTGGATGGGTGACCACCTGAGTACTGCCACGTGATGTTATAGAAGTCGGCCTCCTTTATGATAGTTGTCGTTAGAGATTAAGGTGGGTAAAAAAAAACATGTAATTATCAATAGAATATTGAAACGATGTCATGATTTAAATTGTTTTGTCGTTTTGTTGATAATTACCTTGACATATGTACTTCTTCTTCTTCTTAAAGTGCTATCTCCTATCAGAGGTCGGCGGTTATTATGGCCACTTGAGCCCATGATGTTGCGGCGCGGAACAACTTGGTGGTATTTGAGTTGAACCATTCAGCGAGGTTTTGTAGCTAGTGGGTTCTTCTTCGGACAGGTTTTTAGCGGCCTTTTTCTTTCTTTGCAGTATTAGTTGGAGAAGGTGGTATTCGTTACCACGCAGTATGTGGCCCATGTATTGCACATATTTACTAAGGGGAGCTAATGGGCCCATGATGGGTTGGCCACGAGGACCCATGTGTTCAGGGTCGGTCACACTCACGGGTCAACACCCATCCGACGGCCTCTACGCACGGGGTGCGAACCTGGGAAGGACTCTGGCCTTGGTCAGTTTCCCCTGGGAATCAAACCTCTGGCGCTCCTGGACGGTCTGCGCACCGTGCGGCGCAAGCCAATCGATTGTGCACTCTGACTAACATTTTGAGATGTCAACCACAACGGGCGAACCCGTCACCGCAGGACGTTTTAACGATTCTTCGTTCTATCGACCGTGCAGTGAGCGTAGAAGACTTTGGACATTACAAATCCGACGTCTAGCTACGCCACAACCCGCAAGAAGCTGTCGCGGAGCAACAATACACACAGAACCCACCTACTCAAAATGTCATAAAAGGAAAGGACCGGAAGAAGACTCCACCCGAAAGCGGCAGGAAGGTGGTGTCACCGAGGTGCAATGGCGACACCGGAATTAAGGAGATGGCGATGTGCAATGCCATCACTAGGATTACCTACCCCGAACGCCCAATAATCAACACACGTCTTAAGTGCCTCCAACGAGGCGTTTATTTTAATCATCACAATCAAGCCGTCAACGAGAAGCTAAAAGCAAACATCGAGATAAATGAGAGAGAAAGTACAAACCGTCGCGAATCTAACCGCCGTGTTTCGCACGCAAAACGTCACCACAAACAACGAAAACCACATCGCAGCGACTTCTCAGCAGAGAGCTTTTCATCTTGTGCCATGGCAGTCCGAAGACTGGTGGTGAAGGGGAAGGTTTCAACTGAGGGCGCCGCGACGCAGTAGAAACTCAAAACACGAAAAACTAGCGCGCTCACACGACCGCTTCCAGCGACTTTCCGGACGGGAGCCTTACTTCCGGTGGCTACTTAATGCAAAGTAGGTCGGGGGAGGGATCGCCGGTGGCGTCCAAAAGCGGTAAACGTGCGAAATCTAATGTGCGAAACACGACACAATTGCAGCTCAAGCGCCGCCCACGGGACGTCAGCTCGCGGGGGCCAACGGCGGACGACTGAAGTACGGCGTCCCGCGCAGGTGTGTATATCGGCCGGCCGGCCGGAATGAAGGAGACAGCGCGAGACAAGAGGGAGACGGGGCGATCGCCGCCCGGCGACTAGTATCTATAGACGATAATGTTTGAGCAAATTAATTCACTTTGTACACGACTTTTGGAATAAACTACTGCAATTTGAATATCGATCGCGAGTTTCTTTCTACGACGAAAACCCTCGCGACAAAGCCAACGCCTTTACCGCGAGATAGCCAGTATGTTACCTGGCGGGCCGACACTCGCGCCCTTGCTTCCAATTGTGACCAGATTTCTCCGGTCTCTCGATTGGTTCCGAGTTCGAGGTCGCTTACGCGGTCCTCTCCCTTACGAA
The DNA here is from genome assembly GCA_944548615.1 of Micropterix aruncella. Lineage (NCBI taxonomy): Eukaryota > Metazoa > Arthropoda > Insecta > Lepidoptera > Micropterigidae > Micropterix > Micropterix aruncella. The sequence goes on from OX155956.1 coordinate 15,680,467, forward strand.
GCGGTGAAACGGTGTGCACCGAATCTATCGCGGACCAAGGCGTCCTTTGCCCGACTCTGAACCGGGATCGGATGGCCAATGGTCATTTCAAGAGCAGTCGCCGTAAGGTAGGCAACCTTCCCCGCTCTATAGGAAACAATACAGTTCCCAGACTCCCCCGATTGTTAGTCGGAGAGTACAATCGATTGGCTTGCGCCGCTCGGTGCGCAGACCGTCCAGGAGCGCCAGAGGTTTGATTCCCAGGGGAGACTGGTTGACCCAGTGTCCTACCCAGGTTCGCACCCCATGCGTGGAGGCCATCGGATGGGTGTTGACCCGTGAGTGTGACCGACCCTGAACACATGGGTCATCGTGGCCACCTCATCATGGGCCCGTAAGCTCCCGAACTCTGACTAACAGTCGGGGGAGTCTGGAAGCTGTATTGTTTCCTATAGAGCGGGGGTGGTTGCGTACCTTACGGCGACTGCTCTTGAAATGACCATTGGCCATCCGATCCTGGGTAAGAGGCGGGCAAAGGACGCCATGGTCCGCGATAGATTCGGTATACACCGTTTCACCGCTTCGTAAGGGAGAGGATTGCGCAAGCGACCTCGAACTCGGAATCAATCGAGAGACCGGAGAAATCTGGTCTCAATTGGAAGTAAGGGCGCGAGTGTCGGGCCCGCCAGGTAATCATTACTGGCTATCTCGCGGTAAGGCGTTGGTCTCTTACGGGTTGTGGCGTAGCTAGACGGCGGATTGTTTTTGTCCAAAGTCTTCTACGCTCACTCCAGGGAGATAGAACGACTAATCGTTAAAACTCCCTGTGGTGAGTTTGCACATATTGCACCCCAAGTCAACATATTTGCACAACCCAAGTTGCACATATTTACTTGTATATGGCTATTTGCACATTTATTCCTACCTTTTAAACATTATTTTCCCTCTAAATAAACAAACATTTTACCCTTTTTAAACAGTAGATTTTTCTTGTCAGGCTACCATCGTCCACTTAATTCTTTAAAAGATTTGGATTGTATATTTTTACTGATGTGACTTGACAGGCAGCTATTTTCGATATAAAAGACACCGATTGGGGAAAACATCCTTCAATAAGTGTTTTTCTAAATCGCCTGCGCTATAGACGGGCGCTCTCACCCTAGCAAAGAGCTCCGCCATACGTAAGCGACTTACTAAGTGTTCCGTATCTGTAAAAGTTGAGGAGCTGCAGATATATTCTACTGCCTCGTTACTTTGCTTGCCGCACACCACTGTGCGCTGCAGGTGGAATATTCTGGATCCGGATTATGACACATACGAAATGACGCTAAAAAACCGCTTCATCGCAAAATCCGTACGTGCCTTATCATGGTGGCTTAATCTATCATGATAAAAGATTGAAAATGACATTTGTATTTTATTTCGTTTATCATGCATGTCTTCAATGACACCAGATAGCCAAATATCAATTCCTACGTCATACCCCAAAGATAAGTCGGTTATGATCATGGAAAATAGTTTTTCGTTATCTTTTCTTAAATTAACTCATAGTTATTAATACATTTTAGATACAGGTTTTTTCTCGTTTTTATTTTTGACCTTTTAGGCAAGATACGTGTAACCAATAAGTAACTTTAACACACTTTACTACATCGTGAATTTGTATATAATTCAACACCGGAAACTAGTAAGTTGTTCGTTTTGTTTTATTTTATTTTATTTATTAAAAGAAATGTACATTTACAGAAATTTATATACATACATACATACATACATACATACATACATACATACATGCATGCATGAATGCATGCATGCATGCATGCATACATGCATACAAGCATACATATATACATACATACATTCATACATACATACATACATATATACATATATACATACATACATACGTGTGGTGTCTTTCCAAGGTGTGGGGGCTTCCAAGATGTGGGGCCTTCCCACGCGTGGCCTACATACAGACTCAACCCTTCAGGTTGTAAGGCTAAAGGTGACGTCGGACGGCGTTGTCGAAATCCTCGTTTTTAACGTCGCTCGGGTCGTGTTTAATCCGCTGTAGGTAGTATTTCCAGGATATACACTCGAGGTTTGTATTGTTAATAAAAAAGATAATAATAATTTTTACGTTTTAAAAAGCTTCTAAGCCATTAAAGTTTTTATTTCCTATAAAATGTAGTCTATTGCACTATTTACGAATTTACAGTAATTGCGTTTTATTCTTCAAAGCACGTACTAATAGTTCTACTTTAAATATGATCTCCGATATGATCTCCGACAAAGCACTGTTACAATATGATCTGCCCGGCACTTAAGTGTGATCTACCCGGCACTTAAATGTGATCTGCCCGCAAGGCACTGTTAAATGATCTGCCCGATGGCACTGTTATTTGATCTGCCCCGATATCGGCGGGTAACCGACCTTATATAGGTATGACCGCTGCGGCCGGCCCAGTGGTGGGGCGGGTTGCACCCCGCCTCGCCCGCGGGCGCCGACCGACGCGTTGTTATATGTCGTTTCCGTAAAGCTAATGTACTATAATATTGTATACTATTTTACTAAGTTAAGAGTGTACATACGACCTTAAACTCTAACTTATATTAACTTATGATTATTATATACATTTTAATAATCATATACTATTGCTATGTCCTATTTTAGGTTGAATTTAAATATTTTCACCATTTATTGGCCGATTTGGCTCGGACTTAGTCTAAAAATTAAATTAAATTATTCTAAACATTTAGACATTTTCATGGCAGCAATTTTGTGGATTTCTAGTGATCCAATATTTAAGCTGGCGCTTCCCAAAATATGAGTCATTCTTTGTACCTACCTGGCTGGCGGGGAGGGTCGATTTTACAATCGGCGACGGGTTGCTTAATCCTTTTGCCGGCGGTGTGTTTAGGGTGAGTTTTTATTACCCTTTTTAAATGCACGTGCTGGGATTTTTCCGACGTTTTCCTTTGTTCGCGAGCGAAGGTTATTTTCGGGTTGACGTGTAATTTCGAAATTTTAGCGTTTGCTTGTAAATATTCCACTTTTAGTTTAACATCCATTAGCTCCCGCTTTTAGTGGAGCTAATCCGGGTATACCTATATTGTGTGCTAAGTGCAATTACTGCCATAAATAATATTTTTAGGTTGGGGAATTTTGAAAGTGCACGGAATTTTAGGCATGACGACACATTATTTGTTGTGATGTTTATCATCATCATGCCTGCCCGTTATTTTATCTTTCTTCCCGCAACATGCCCCTCTCCGTGAGACAAGTGTTTCTCCTCACTCCTCTTCTTCGGGAGGTGAAATTGTTGCTCTCACTTCCTCTTGGTGGGGAGAATAGATAACTGCCACTTTATGTACTGGTCTTTTGTATGATTTTCCGCGACAGCAGATCGTTACTGAACGTACTTGCCTGTCGGGAGCGGTATGTACTTGCTCTATTCGCCCTCGGAGCCAAGTATTTCTGGGTAGGTCCGCGTCCACAAGGATGACTATGTCTCCTATCTGGACGGGTTTTACCGCGTCGTGCCATTTTGGTCTCTTCGCCAGCGTCGGGAGATATTCGCGTACGAATCTCGACCAAAAATGGTTTGCCATTATTTGGGCTATTTGCCACTGTTTTTTGAGGCAAAGATTGTTAATTTCTAATAATGAAATTTCCTCGTTGAAATCTTGTTGCTGCGAAACCCGAATCAGGTAGAGGTCCGCGCAAGCAAGTTCTTGTGGGGTTAAATGTTTTGTTTTTTCGCCGCTGCGTTTGCAGCGTTGTACGAATCGAAATATCCATGCTACTGTACGACGTAACCGTTCTAGGCGTGAGAATCGTTTTGTCTCGATTAGGAAAATATTTTTTGTCGAGGTCATTACATATACCGGTCGACGTTCTTCGTCCTGACCGTATTCTGACGATGGAGATTCATCGTCCGCGGGCCAGTGGTCGCTATTTTCCAGTAGGAATTCCGGTCCGTTTATCCATTTTTTTCATTTGGTCTTCACCCATTTTAGTCGCCGTGTCCCGAGTTGCGTTATCCGCGGGATTCAATTTTGTGGGTACCCAACGCCATTGGCATGGTGTGGTAACCTGGTCAATTTCGCCAAGTCGGTGAGCTACAAACACGTTAAATTCACGTGGGTCACGTCTTATCAACGATAGTACGGTCTTGCTATCTGACCATAACGTTGTGGAGGAAAATTCCCAGGTGTGCTGCGATTTTATCAGCTCAGCTAATTTGCTGGCCATTGTAGCGGCTTGCAGCTCTAGTCTCGGTAGCGACATGGGTTTCAGCGGCGCTACTTTGTTTTTGCCGGCTATAAAGGCCGTGCTCGCGGTGCCGTTTTCATTTTCATAACGTAAATACGCTACCGCGGCATATGCTCTTTCGCTCGCGTCCGCAAAAACATGCAATTGTACGTCACGGGCCAGTTTTCCTGTGTGCTGGTAGCTACGGTTTATTTTTACTAATTTTATTTTTTGCAACTCGGCTAACCAGACTTGCCACTTTTGACTGGCACCGTCGCTAATAATCTCGTCCCAGTCCGTCTTATCCAACCATATGGTTTGGAGTAAGATTTTCGCCTTTACTGTTAGTGGGCCCAAAATCCCGAGCGGATCAAAGGTGCTCATTATCACCGATAACGTTTGTCGCTTCGTCGGGGTTTTGCGACCACTCAGTAAGTCGGGATTAATTTTCTTGAGGTCCGTGTCGAATGAAAAGGTGTCGCGATGAGGCTCCCATATAAGTCCGAGAATCCTCTCACTCGCCTCGTCGGTACCGGCCAATTTTATTTTTGTTTGTGAACGTATATTATGTGGTACCTGCTCTAATATTTTTGGATCGTTACTCGTCCAGTTTAGCCACCTTCCTGGTGAATTTTCGTAACGGTCGCGATCATTTTTTGGGCGGTTTCTACAGTATCCGTTGAATCTAGATAATCGTCCATATAGTGTTTGTTCACTATGGCGTCGACCGCTTCGGGATATTTTTTCCTGAATCTCTCCGCGTTTGTATTTTTTACAAAGAGTGCGGAGCACGGAGATGAGGTAGACCCGAAAAGGACTACATCCATGGAGTACTCGGATGGTTCCTCTTCTTGTTTTAGGTCGCGCCATAGGAAACGTTGACTTTGGGTGTCTTTTTCTGATAAATGAATTTGTAAAAACATCTCCTTTATGTCGCCCGCGAATCCGTAACGTCCTTGTCGGAATTTGAATAGGATTCCAATCAGAGAATTTAATAAATCGGGTCCTGATAATAGCTGGTCGTTTAGGCTTGTTCCCCCGGCTTTCGCGGCGCAGTCAAAAACGAGTCGCATTTTTCCTGGTTTATTTGGATTTTCAACCGGGAAGTGTGGGAGATACCAAATACGATTTCCAGGGGTGCGTAATTCCTCTGGACTTAATTTATGGGCATACCCTTTTTTCAGGAAATCCTTTATTGTGTCGCAATATTGAGTGGCCAACGGCTGATTTTTGAGTAGTTTGTTTTCTATGGATTTCAACCGTTTTTTAGCCATCTCGTGACTGGCTGGCATCGTCACCTTGTCGCTTTTCCAAAGCAGTCCGGTACTCCAACGATTGCCTTCTAGCTTCGTTGTCTCGTGAAGAAGCGTCTCGGCCCGCGCGTTTGTAACGGCTTTATGGGCGCGTATGTGCGTTCCTACTTCCTCTACTTCGAAATACGACCGGATGATGTCGTCCATCCTTTGGTTTGAGCCCGCATTCCGTAAGTGGTTTACGGCGCGGCTAGTAGCCAAATCACCGCCCCCCCCTCCCCCTAATGTCCACCCAAGTCGGCAATAGGTCGCTATCGGAGCGTTCGGGGGACCGGCTTTTATCGTTCTGGGAATGATTAAGTCATAATGATCTATTCCTATTAGAATTTGCGGTGCTCCTTCAAAGTCGCAAAACGGTATGTCGGCTAAATGAGGCCATTTATTTAGCATAGATTTAGCACAGAATTTTTGTGCTGGTAAATCCAGCTGTTTTATGGTCCTGGCGTTACGCAAATCATAATATTTTTTACCTTTCAGCGGTCGGATCTTACAGTCTATTCGCTGCGTTGTCGCGTTCGCAACTGACATGCCCGAGGCGCCTACTAAATTTAAGGGGCTAATTTCCCCGTGTACTCCTATTTTATCCGTTATGCTCTGATCTATTAATGTGATTGAAGATCCTTCATCGCATAACGCTAGCGCTTTTATAACGCCTTTCGGCCCCCGTAGTTCCACGGGCGCTACCCTTAGAATCATTTTTTCTGATCCGTCCCACGTATTAGCTACTGTATTAGGGGTATTTTGGTCGTCGTTTGAGGGCTGATTTTTTATCGCGGCATTATTTTTATGTAATAATTTGTGGTGAGGCCACTTACAACCTTCTATCCCACACGGCTCTTTTACGCTACATTGCGCTTGGCGGTGGTCTTTTCTAAAACACCGTGTGCATAAGCGTTTTTCCTTAACCCATGTCCAACGTTGATTTATTGTCATTTTTCCTATTTCGCGGCATTTAGGGGTTAAATGATTGTTTCGCCCGCACTTTAGGCAGGCGTCTGTTGACTCCTGAGTGTCTGTAGCAAAAACTCTTTTTTTGCTCGGCATCTCGGATCGATTGTTTTTATACTTATTTTTTGAATAATCTTTTACGGGATCTTCTTGAGAGGCGGCGTCTATTATTGTCTCTAACCAGTTTCCGTAATCTAAAAGAGTAGGATGCGGTCCATGGCCGGCGGAGTACCACTGCAACCGCAAATGTTGTGGCAACTTCATCACTAATTCCTTTAGCAGCGGTGGATTTGTGAGATACGCAGAATGACCCATATTTTTTAAAGCATGTACGACATTACAAACGGTAGTGCCGTACTCAACCAACTTAAATATCGAATCACTCACCAATATTTGCTGCGTACTGCGTGCTTCCTGCATGAGCGCTTCGATGCGAGCGCCAGGTCTGCCAAAACGGCGTTCCAGCGCTCTCCGGATCTCCGGCACATTGCCGGGATCCAGTAACATCGCGCGTACTGCCTCGCGCGCGGGTCCTCGCAGGCTTTGTTGTAGTCGTAGCAGATTGTCCGCGTTGGTGAATCCGCACATTGTCGACCCCTGGTCGAATAGTGCGGCGTATATTGGCCACTCCTGCATGCTGCCGTCGAACTGGGGAAGGCTGCGTAGCATCTTCGCTCGGGTCTGCATCATGTAGACGTCGGGCGGGCTGCATTCTTCCTCTTTCTTCATCGTCGGGACGTTGCCGCTCGGTCGGGCGTAATTGCTCGCTCGGGCGGTGTCACTCGGTCGATTGGCGGTGGCGGCTGCGGCGTTATCGGCGATCGCTTTCGTGACGGCGCTCGCGACGGCTCGTTGTAACGCGGCGTCGCTTGCCTTTTTGTCCGTGGCGTCGTCGTCTCTTAACTGCCGCTCGTAGGAGGAGGCTCTTGGATGGGAGTTGGCGGCGGCGGCGGTGGCGGCGATCGCTTGCGTGACGGCGCTCGCGACGGCTCGTTGGAATGCGGCGTCGCTCGCTGTTTTTTCTGCGGCGTCGTCGTCCCTTAATTTCCGCTCGTTCACCCATTCCTCTGTACGTCCGGTCGTTAGTCGGCGGCTCTGTCGTTCCGCTCGGCTGTCGGCTCGGCTTATTTGGTCGTCGTCGTCCATATATAACTCTTCCTCGACCTCTGCTTCTATCAGGAGTTTCCGCAGTTCGAGTTGTCGGTCGATCCGTTCTGATTCAATTCTGCGGGTCTCGGCTGCGAATTTGGCGGCGGCCTCTGCTTGGGCGGCGTTCACTGCGGCTGCGGCTGCGGCTGCGGCTGAGGCTGCGGCTGCGGTGTCGGCTGCGGCTGCGGTGTCGGCTGCGGCTTTTTCCTGGGCGGCTTCCATCTCCGCTTCCAATTGTCGCCTCCTGATGGTGGTGGTTGCTGATCTGGACGATCGATGACTTGTCATTGACGGCGCCCTGCTGCTGGTCGACTGTGCTCTGCTGGCTGGTCTCTCAGCGGTCGTCGTCTTGATTGCAGATCTTGCGGCATCTTGTTGATCGGCTCGTAGTTCTTGCCTGTGAGCGTCGATCTGGCTTTTGTCGCGTGCTTTGTCCGCAATCCTTGCGCTTCTTCTAGCGCTCTCTGTCCGTTCCGCGCTCGTTTGACGCGGCGTCGACATCTCGGAGATTTTTCAACTTTTTGTTAAAATTAAAAAAAAATATTTTTTATTATTTTTTTACCTCGATGGACCTGCTTTCTGCTTAAGGTCCTGATTTCCTATCCGGCTCGAAGGACCAAGATGTGGTGTCTTTCCAAGGTGTGGGGGCTTCCAAGATGTGGGGCCTTCCCACGCGTGGCCTACATACAGACTCAACCCTTCAGGTTGTAAGGCTAAAGGTGACGTCGGACGGCGTTGTCGAAATCCTCGTTTTTAACGTCGCTCGGGTCGTGTTTAATCCGCTGTAGGTAGTATTTCCAGGATATACACTCGAGGTTTGTATTGTTAATAAAAAAGATAATAATAATTTTTACGTTTTAAAAAGCTTCTAAGCCATTAAAGTTTTTATTTCCTATAAAATGTAGTCTATTGCACTATTTACGAATTTACAGTAATTGCGTTTTATTCTTCAAAGCACGTACTAATAGTTCTACTTTAAATATGATCTCCGATATGATCTCCGACAAAGCACTGTTACAATATGATCTGCCCGGCACTTAAGTGTGATCTACCCGGCACTTAAATGTGATCTGCCCGCAAGGCACTGTTAAATGATCTGCCCGATGGCACTGTTATTTGATCTGCCCCGATATCGGCGGGTAACCGACCTTATATAGGTATGACCGCTGCGGCCGGCCCAGTGGTGGGGCGGGTTGCACCCCGCCTCGCCCGCGGGCGCCGACCGACGCGTTGTTATATGTCGTTTCCGTAAAGCTAATGTACTATAATATTGTATACTATTTTACTAAGTTAAGAGTGTACATACGACCTTAAACTCTAACTTATATTAACTTATGATTATTATATACATTTTAATAATCATATACTATTGCTATGTCCTATTTTAGGTTGAATTTAAGCCGATTTGGCTCGGACTTAGTCTAAAAATTAAATTAAATTATTCTAAACATTTAGACATTTTCATGGCAGCAATTTTGTGGATTTCTAGTGATCCAATATTTAAGCTGGCGCTTCCCAAAATATGAGTCATTCTTTGTACCTACCTGGCTGGCGGAGAGGGTCGATTTTACAATCGGCGACGGGTTGCTTAATCCTTTTGCCGGCGGTGTGTTTAGGGTGAGTTTTTATTACCCTTTTTAAATGCACGTGCTGGGATTTTTCCGACGTTTTCCTTTGTTCGCGAGCGAAGGTTATTTTCGGGTTGACGTGTAATTTCGAAATTTTAGCGTTTGCTTGTAAATATTCCACTTTTAGTTTAACATCCATTAGCTCCCGCTTTTAGTGGAGCTAATCCGGGTATACCTATATTGTGTGCTAAGTGCAATTACTGCCATAAATAATATTTTTAGGTTGGGGAATTTTGAAAGTGCACGGAATTTTAGGCATGACGACACATTATTTGTTGTGATGTTTATCATCATCATGCCTGCCCGTTATTTTATCTTTCTTCCCGCAACAATACGTACGTACGTACGTACGTACGTACGTATAGAACGTCATAGCTAGCGATGGATAATACATTGAATGAAATGCACTTTGCACTAAATGTTCAATAGCACATAAAAATCGAAGTCTTCAATTCAAAGACCTAATATATATTAGGTCTTTGAATTGAAGACTTCAATTTTTTTGCGGTATTGAACATTTATTTCGAAGCAAATTGCAAAGTGCATTTCATTCAATGTATTATCCATCGCTAGCTATGACGTTCTCCCATCTTTCCGGCAAGAGACAGATTCCCCGGCGGAAGAAGTCTTCGTCCTTGGAGGGTATCCACGAATCCAGCCATTTTTCAATGTCCTCGAAAGACTGGAAGCGCTGCTCGGAAGGCCATGGGCAATTGACCGGAACAAATAGTAGTCGGATGGCGCAATATCTGGGGAGTACGGCGGGTGAAGTAGGATGTCCCAGCGAAGCGTTTCCAGGAAGTTCTTGTCCTGCATCGCGATGTATGGTCGAGCATGATCATGCTGGAAAATTGCCTTGTCGTGCCTTTTAGCGTATTCCGGCTGTTTTATCTTCACAGCATCGCTCAAATTCTTGACCTGAGCTCGATAGCGATCGCCCGTGATGGTTTCTCCCGGTTTCAGCAGCTTTGCGTTGCGCATTTTTTTTGAAAATTTTAGAATGAATATTTTCCGTGGGAAGTAGTAGTAGTAGTAGTAGATGGAGTGGGGGGCTTGTTTCCAGCCCTTGATTTCACCTAGATCTGTAAGGTCTTTTGTAACTACCCACTGTGTGGTTAGGTCAATGGTCAGCTAGTAGCCCGGTACTTCTTACCAGTCCAAGTAGGACACTGACCTTCAAGTTGGGCAGATCGCTGGGTTCGAGAAAGGCTCGTCCCAGTAAACTGTGTCTTTTGGCGGCGAGCCCTGGACAGCGGCCAACAATGTGTATGCTGTCTTCAGGTTCCTCGCCACATATTCGGCAATCCTTGCTCTCAGTCAAGCCAAGGTTGAATAGATGAGCTCTAAGGGTCGTGTGTCCGGTGAGGAGACCGATAGTGGTTCTAAGGTTCTTCTTGCTCATGTCAAGTAGGGCCTTGGTTTTCTTCTGTAGTGGTTGCTCCATCATGGCTTTTGCCTGGCGACATCCCTGACTCTGTTTCCAGGAAGCCCGATGTTCCTGCTCCAAGCAGTCCCTGATGATTTTCTTACCTGTAGCGAAGGGGACCCCTACAGCTGGCTCCACTGGGCAATCCAGTGTGCCCAGTTTTGCCAGTCTGTCGGCCTATTCGTTTCCGGGTATACCTTGGTGACCCGGTATCCATATTAGGGTGATTTTGTTGGATTTTCCCAATTTGTTGAGCTCCTGCATGCAGTCCCAGACCACAGAAGATTCTGTGGTGGCTTTAGCCAGAGCGTCCAGTGCTGCTCTGCTGTCAGAGCAGATGAGGATTTGTCTGTTTTTTACCTCAAGTCGACTTTGTAGTTTTATGCATCCGTGGGAAGCGAAGTTGTTAAAATGTTATGAACCCCATTAAATCCCAGAAATCGTAACCCCCAAAATAGTCTACATACAATTGACGAATTTATGAGTGAAGTATTGTTCTCTCTTTCTAAATATAGCTAATCAAGCGCCGTACATTCTAGACATCTCACTTGTCACTCAGACCTACAGCTAGGTGTATGTGTTGCTGAAATAAGTGCCACCAATTTTCAAATATTGTCGTAAATGCGAAAAAGTTTTATGTCGAGATCATAATATGGACATATACCAAAGCTGTTATAGACTGATTTAAAAGAATTTAACGAATTCCTAAATAATAAATAGTGTCCTATTTACTTAAAACGAATGTTATAATAGCTAATTAAAATTTTAAATATTAGATTTGTGATACAACCACAAGTACTCCTTTATATTTAGTTCAATTTTTAAGAAGTTTATGGTTTTTGTTCCTGTTTTATATAATTAATATCAATAAGTAGAAAACGTTTTTAGATTTATATCACATAACTTAATGTAATATTATCTCTAGTACGTAAGACTGATGTAAATCTGTTGTTTTTTCAAATAAAGAGAAAAAAAAATATATAATTATTTTTATATAAATACTGTATATGTTGCTTTATTGATATATATATAATACAAATTCACCCATTTGTTTTTTCATAATAATAATACGTAAAGAGATAAAATTTATTTATTTATTTAACATTTATTTTTCGGGAAACATACAGCACTTCATTAATTACTACAAAGAAACTTGGTACGATGTTTCACTGGCCAAATAATCGTTTCCTACAATAGTATCTTACAGTAATTCCTTATACGATAAGTTATCAAAATTTAATTTAATTTAATGAAATTAAACTCATATCGAATTTGATATAATGGGTCCTTACCTATGTAATTGCCGTATTTTCAAACTGGCCACTTTGAACTTGGATAACTCGGATTTGAGTTGGAATTTCAAATTCAAATAAATTTTCATTCAAAGCCATGTTATTCTTTTTAAGGAATCAACTGTTTATTTGTCTTTTCGTCGTTTGTTTTATCCCAAATATTTTCGTTTGTGCAACCATGGGAAAGTTGAAGAGAAGAGAATGAGATCCTGTGCCGTTATTTTGTATTACAGCTTTTTGCAGTCCGGCTATACAGTTACCGTAGATGTGTACTGTCAAGAACTGCAAACAATGATGGAGGAGCTCGTGTTTAAATAACCGAGCCTCGTCCATCGCTCATCGCCACTGTTTCTGCGTAACAATGTATAACCACAGATTTCACTGCAAACAGTCAAATAGTTGCAGGAGTTGCGGTTGGAGACTCTTGGTTCCCCACCGTTCTTGTCAGACCTTGCTCCAATGGAGTTTATTTTTTTTCAGAATTTATATAACTTTTTACAACGTAAAAAAAATAATCTTTGAAGAGTCGGTGAAAAACGCCTTCTAAGCATTCATTTGTTTCTGTCCACGAGAGTTTTACAGCAGAGGAATTAAGCAACTCCCATTAAAATGACAAATCGGCATAGATAATAGGGGTCAATATTTCTATTAGTTAAATATATATTTTTTATAGAATGTTTTTGGCCTTACATTTCTATTATAGAACAGCAACTTATAAGTAAAGACCCAATATTTAAGTTGCAAATTCAATCATTGCAATCGAGACTAATTGGGGATATGTTAGGAAAGAAGAGGTATGGGATACATGTATTTATATTAAATATATATATATATATATATATATATATATATATATATATATATATATATATATATATATATATATATATATATATATATATATATATATATATATATATATATATATATATATATATATATATATATATATATATATATATATATATATATATATATATATATATATATATATATATTGGCTGGGATTTTTACCCGGTTTGCATAAACCCACTTTACTTGTGAATTTACGCGACCCCCTTTGTGCTGGGTAATTACCCCTTCGATTATCTTCAATGGTTTTCACCTTGGACTGTATTCAAATGGTAATCACTCACCAGCTAGGTTGGTTTTTCTCTCAGGGGTGGTTGTCTCGAACGATTGGTGGATTCCAACCTCACAAGGAAATTAGTTCGGAGAGAGGCTTCCGTGATAGAACCTCACTTTCCTCAGGTCACGCAGGATAAGCTTCCGTCGAAAATAAACACTTTTTATTCGCGAGACTTTCTTTTATTCGGTCACTTATCTTTACTTTTACATCGAGTTCCGAGTACTTATAATTTACACTAAGTCCTCGGTGCGGAGGTCGCGGCGCGTTCGCGCTGACCCTTTGCAAATTTAAAACTGAAGCTTTCGCTCTTTTCTGCCCTCGATCGCCTTACATTTTTTTTAAGATGGCGACCGCCCTTACCTTTCATTGGTCTATCTCCTTCCAAAAATTTCTAAACACACCCCCATAAATGCACCGCACACGTATTATCCAATCACGAGACAGGGCGCATGACAGATGCAACCCCGTTTGAAAGAGACATCGCAATCATGCTTCCTCGCTTGCACGCTAGAGCGAGAAGCGAATACACTAGTTGTCTCTGTCTTACATTTAAACATTTTATAGACGTATTATTTGCCTAATTTAAAAAGAAAAGAATCTACCCTAGTACGGGCATTAACCTAGTTGGGTAGCTTTTTAACACATAATTTTCGTAATACTTCCTATTAAATAAAGCATTATTATTATTATTATTATTGTTATTACAGATTCTCGTCGCAAACGCCACCTTTCCCCAGTACATATTGTCTTAAACATAGGTTAGTTTCCGATCATTAGTAACAAGTTAATATTAATGTTAGATCGTTAATTAGGCTAATTAAATTGTCTCTCCTAGCGCTTTACTTTACATTAAACGAAATACTATATGCTATGCTTAAATTAATTAATCATGCAATTTTCTTTACATTTTAACCTATATTATTTCTAGGGTGAATTGTGGGATTTGGAGTATGTATGATTTTTTTTTTTTGTAACGTCCACGGTTTTTATTTCGTAGTCTTTTGCCCGTCGCCTCGCCCGGGATTTATCGTCACCATGTGTTACTAAGGGGTCTTCTCACGATTTATTTTGAATGGGAACGGTGGTGGGTCGCCGAAGTTTCGCGTTTCAGGGTCGGCAGCTCGTTTATTTTATAGCCCCTTTCTGTCCTTTCCTTTGAGTTATCAGATATTTTTCAAGGAATCTCATATCCTCGGCGTCCGTGACTAATTATGTTTCCTACCCTTTGTAAGAGGGTCTCACTTTTTGGGAAGATTTATCGGCGTTGGCGTCCGCTCTCGTGCCTTTGGGCCTGCGCCCGCTGATCTGTCGGATATTCTGAACCATTCCCTCCCCCCAATGGGCTCTGAGCCTCATTGGCTCCTGTCTACATCCTTTTGGTTTACCTAATTTACATTTTATTCACATAATCCAGTCTTATTTTTTACTCATTCGCCTATGGGATTCTACTTAACTAAATGTCAGGTTCAAATTTTTCTCATTGGTCTAGTGAGGGGACAGATCCTTCTCATTCAACCAATGAGAATTTCTCATTATTCTACTTAGGATATGTACCGCTTTCCGTTAACTTTCGTTTTTCATTTCTTACGAGACAAACGTCAACTTGCGTTTTCACTTTTAAATTCTAGCTAGACTATTTTTATTTTCTACTGTGACGAATAGACTTTCGCTTTTTCCACTTAGACATTAGTGACAGTTGTTTCTGCCTGATCAGCTGTTGTATGTATTTTTACAAGTTTACTGACAGGGCGCCTATACACTTTCCCGTCCACTAATAGGTCTACTATTCGCACTTGGCCTGTTTTGTCAGGGAAAACTTGAGTTACCCGACCCCTGGCCCACCTTCCGCGTTCGAGGGAAGGATCTAACAGGACTACTAAGTCTCCGATTTTTAACGGAGTTCCCTTTGTCGCCCACTTAGGTCGTTTAACCAACAATGGAAGTACTTCTTTCGACCACCGGTACCAGAAAGTATCAGCAAGTATTTGCGATTGTTTCCAGTGATTTTTGTTAGATAACTCAGTTGTATTATTCTGACCTACCGCTGTACTATCATCTGCATGGCCTAATAGGAAATCTGCGGGTGTGAGGGGTCTCTCATCCCGAGTATCTAGAGATATATACGAGAGCGGCCTGTTGTTCATCATCGCTGAGACTTCGCATAATAATGTTCTCAGCACATCTTCATTTGGCGCTCGCTCCTTTAATATGGCATATAACGATTTTTTTGCCGTTTTTATCTGACTCTCCCAAACTCCACCGAAATGGGGTCCTGAAGGAGGGGAGAAACTCCATTTTATCTCGTCGGCACTTAGACGATCCCTTATTTCATGGTTGTCGATAGCTGACAAAACTTTTCTTAATTCAGCGTCCGCACCGCGGAACCCAGTGGCATTGTCGCTCATAATTTCCCGCGGCTTCCCCCTGGCTGCTATAAAACGTCTTATAGCTAACAAGGCCGAGCTGGTTGACAAATCTCCAGCTAGTTCGATATGGGTCGCTCTCGTGTTAAAACAAGTGAAAAGTAAACCATATCGTTTTTCCACTTTCTTTCGATTAGTGACGAAAAACGGCCCAAAGGCGTCCACACCTACAGTGTGGAAACAGCGCCTTCGGGTGGTTATTCGCGCGGATGGGAGTTGGCCCATTTGCGCGGTCATAGGCTTCGCGCGCCGGATAGTGCAATAGACACATTCTCGTGAGATCTTTTTCACCGTTTGTCGCGCCCCAATGACCCAAAACTGTTCTCTTAGCACTGATAAAATTAATTCAGCGCCGCCGTGAGCATTAATCTCGTGTAAATGTTTCACGAGTAACACCGTGAATCTATCCTTACCGTGTAATATATATGGCCTTTTTGTGTCGAAAAGTGTGTCTTTAGCATTTTCGATCCGGCCTCCTAGCCGTATTAACCCTTCCGCGTCGATATACGCGTTCAATCCGAACAGACGGCTGTCTTTCGGCAATATTTTCTGATGACGTATCAGGTCTATCTCGTGTGCGAAAATTCGATGCTGTGATTCCTTGATCAGAAATTTTTTTCCGGTTGCGATATCGTCGCTTTCGAGTACTCTTGACGTGTTTTTTTTTCTACACAGATCTATAAATTTTGTCACATATGCCATGGTTCGACTCGCCCGCATGTACTGGGAAAATCTTCCTATGTCAATTACGCTTTCATTTTTTCCTGTCGTTGTTAGTACAAGTTTTGTCTTATATTCTAACAATGCTCTCTCTTCCGGTTTCGGATCGGTTGGCTCCTGGAGCGGCCAGTGTTCTCTACTGCCACGCAAGAATGCAGGTCCTGCGAACCATCTACCTTCCGGGCTTAAATCTATCTTGGTGGTATTCCGTGTGCCATCATCAGCGGGGTTGTCGCTCCCCGCTAACCAATGCCACTGTCTTGGAGAGGTGAGCTCATCGATCACACCTAGTCTATTTGCTACAAACTGGAGGTGACATTCCTTTTGTGACAAAATCCACCACCACACATTTTTAGAGTCTGTCCACATAAAGACGTCATCGAAACTTAATGCGCTTTCGTGTTTTATTTTTGAGGCCAGTTCAGCACCTAACAGCGCCGCGGTGAGTTCTAACCTGGGGATTGTCAGTTTGCCTTTCAAAGGTGCCACTCGAGTTTTGCTAGCCATAAAAGATACCTTGTGCTCGCCGCTACAGCCTGTAATCCTAACATATGCAACAGCACACATCGCCTTTTCAGACGAATCGCAGAATACGTGCAATTGCCTTTTTTCACCCGCTTGTTTGGTGGCGCCATTATAACGTGAGATTCGCACACCTTGCGCTAATCTCAGTTCTTGCAACCACCGAAGCCAATATTTAACTACATCGCTCGGGATCTCGTCGTCCCAGGCCACTCGGCTACTCCATACCTGCTGCATGATCAGTTTAGCTCTTATAGTGAGCGGTGAAAGCGCACCCATTGGATCCCATAGCTGCATTATTAATTTTAGGGCTTCCCGCTTCGACGGAATCTTATTTCCCGTCGTCAGATCTTCGCTGAGGCGGTCCATGCTCACATTAAATGCTAACTGATCAGAGGCAGGTAACCACGTCAAGCCTAATATACGTTGTGACGTCAACTCACCCTTTTCCAGAGATACTTGCGCGAGCGCGCGGTTTTCTTCTGGTATCCCGGTTAAAGCCTCGTTTTTATTTGAAGCCCAACCGGACATAGTGAAATTCCCAGCTTTATGAATCAAATTAATTTCCCTGATGACTTGTTTTGCTTCCTCTAACGTGTCTACTCCCGACAGTAAATCATCAACGTACGAATCGCGCTCTATTATTTTTACAGCCGCTGGGTACTGGTCCTTAAACCGAGCAGCGTTTTTATTTTTTACGTAGATCGCGGAGGCCGGGGAGCTACAACTACCGAATATTAGACAGTCCATTTTTAATATTTTTGGAGGACTTTCACGCTGGAAACCTCGCCAGAGAAACAGCTGACTGAAGCTATCTTCCTCTCTCACTTTTATCCGAAGATACATATCTCGTATGTCGGCCGTGAAAGCGATTGCATTTTCACGGAATCGTAATAAAATTCCTAATATGCTATTTAAATAGTCCGGTCCACCTAATAACATGCTATTCAGTGATCCGCCTGCGCCTGAGGACGCAGCGTCGTGAACGACACGAATTTTGTCTTTCTTCGCGGGGTGAATAACCCCCAGGTGCGGAAGAAATAACACTCGAGGGCGGTTTTTTAATTGTTTTTCCTCGACTTCCGAAGCATACCCCTCAGCTAGATATCTCTCTATCTGCTGGCAGTATTTTTCTCCATAAAGACGGTCGGAGTCCATTTTCCGTTCCACTGACCTCAGCCGGGTCATTGCCATGTCTCGGTTATCTGGTACGGAAAAGTTCACCTCTTTTCATAACAGACCTGTCTCCCAGACTCCATTTTTTAAAGAAGTAGTATCTTCTAAGATTTTTTCAGCCCTAACATCGGCCTGAAGCTTTCGCTTTTTCTGTGGCCAATCGTACTCTAGCTTCAGATTTTCTTCAAGTAATTTATCTAAAGAAGGTTCATTTTCCTGATTTAAGCATAGCGCCGGGTACCTAATGTCTCGTTCGAGAGCGTTATTGCCGCCGATAGCCACCCACCCCAGGAGTGTTTTAGATACCGATAGGCCCCCGTCTACCATTTTTAATCCTCTAGAGACTATCAGTTCCCAACAATTAGCTCCCAGGAGCAGGTCAGGTTTTACGGTCGTCGCCTGAGTCGAACGCACCATCCCTCCGATCGGCCTCTGCGTACTTATCACGCTTTTGACCTCCGGTAGATTTAGCGAGGCTACGCTGTAAGCTCGTACTACGTACTCCTTCTTACCTAAATCTCCCCTTACTTTGAAGGACACCGCTTCGGCACTGTTATTACTCTCTTTCATATTCCCGATTCCAGAGAGCTGTAATCCCTGCGTCGGGCCTCGAATCCCTAGTTCTATTGCCACGCCCTGATCGATGAGTGAAACAGTCGCGCCTGCGTCTAACAACGCATATAATGTTTTTCTACCCCTGGTTCCGAACACGGTTATCGGCAATACTTGCAGAATGACCTGATTTTCAGATACTGCGTTCGCCACTACCTCGGAGCTCGCGCGCGGCGCCGCCGCGATGTCCGCCTCGTTTGCAGACGGCGGGGCGGTCAGCAGATAGTGATATTTGCCCTTTGGAAACCGTTTATATGCCGAACACGATTTTCGGCCGTGGTTGTGCCCTAAACATTTGAAACACCTACGCATTTTTTTTATCTCATCCCAGCGGCTTGCTAAAGGTAGATTTTTAAATTCTTCACATTTGTTTAAATAATGGGATTTCTCACACCGAGGGCACTTAGGTTCCTCTTTGCCCTGGGTATGTAAGATATATTTTTTAGAGCCCGTTTCTTTCTGTCTCTTGTCTCGCGGGTTATCATAACTTTTCCTAGGAAGCTCGGCGGTACATAGACCGGCGTCTTGTGCGCTGATCGCTAATTTCTCTAACCATAATGCGAAATAAACTAATACCGGATCGTTTAAACCAACCCTTCCCCTATCAGCTAGCCACAGAGTCAATAAGTTCTTTGGCAATTTTGCCACAAGTGAAGCCAATAAGTCTGGATTATAAAGATGTTCTAATTTATTTACCGATTTTACGGTCGCGACCAGATTTTTTATCTGGCACGCAAATCGCATTAAACCGTCTGCATCTAGACTATCAGATAACCCTTTTTCTTTCCTCAAATCCGCTATCGTTCTCTGAATAATTAAATTCGTATTACCGAATAGCGCCTCTAACGTGGTCATGATATTTGTCACGTTGTCAGGACTTAAAAGCAAGCCTGTCACTGCCTCGCGTGCTCTACCTTTTAATGCTGTCTGCAAACGCAATAAGTTTTGTGCATCATTTAAATGCATTACGTCTGTCGACTGTTTGAAAATAGCTTTGAAGGCTACGAATTCTAAAGGATTCCCGTGAAATGAAGGTAATTCTTTTGCAAAATGCGGTTTTGTGGACGCTACAGAAAAAATCCTACATACCTCTTTTATCATTTTTTCGCTCGAGCTGCTAATTCCATCGCTGCTCGTACCCGGGTCCGTATCAGCGGCGGCCTTTACCGCCGCCGCCGACACCGCCTTGGTCTCTGCCCTAGCGTTGTCCGCAGCTGCCGCGCCGCTCGCATTCGCCGCGCCGCCCGCATTCGCCGCGCCGTCCGCCACCGTCGCGCCGGACGCCGCCGCGTTGCCCGGTTCCGATCGCCCGCCGTCTTCACGCCGCCGTGCCGCTTCTGACGCCGCATCTCCATTTTCTTCTGCGAATGTTCCCCCCCAGGGTTCTGGTGAAGTCTCAGCAGCTGGAGTTTGATACTCGGCCCATCTCGACACTCTGCTAGCTGCCGTGTTGTCCCCCGCGACGTCGCGATCATTTTCCTGACTGCTCGTTTCTGTCCCGAAGGTTTCGGAGACAATTTCCAGCATCCTCATAGCATGCCGCGAGTCTTCTTCCGCTGCATCCAGTTCTTCCTGCATCGCCGCTCGTTGCAGGTTCATGTCAGCTTCTTCTTCGATTTCTTCAGCCGCTCTGCGCGCCGTGCGCCGCGCAGCCACTTTTTTCAGTTCTGCATCCAATTTAATTTTATCAGCTTTTTTCTTGGCTTTTTGGAGGTTCACTCTTCGAAGTTCTTCAGATGCTGCTCGCAGTTCCTGAACGTGCTCGCTTCTTCTGCTGCTCTCTGACCAGGCGCGCGATGAAGGTCTTGGATTTTCGGATTGCGTGCTTTTCGAATCCATATTTTTATTTTTCTTTTCTCGTTCTTGATCCAAAGTCACTTTTCTTTCCGATTTTCTTTATTCGGCTTGACGGAGGACCACGATGGCTGGGATTTTTACCCGGTTTGCATAAACCCACTTTACTTGTGAATTTACGCGACCCCCTTTGTGCTGGGTAATTACCCCTTCGATTATCTTCAATGGTTTTCACCTTGGACTGTATTCAAATGGTAATCACTCACCAGCTAGGTTGGTTTTTCTCTCAGGGGTGGTTGTCTTGAACGATTGGTGGATTCCAACCTCACAAGGAAATTAGTTCGGAGAGAGGCTTCCGTGATAGAACCTCACTTTCCTCAGGTCACGCAGGATAAGCTTCCGTCGAAAATAAACACTTTTTATTCGCGAGACTTTCTTTTATTCGGTCACTTATCTTTACTTTTACATCGAGTTCCGAGTACTTATAATTTACACTAAGTCCTCGGTGCGGAGGTCGCGGCGCGTTCGCGCTGACCCTTTGCAAATTTAAAACTGAAGCTTTCGCTCTTTTCTGCCCTCGATCGCCTTACATTTTTTTTAAGATGGCGACCGCCCTTACCTTTCATTGGTCTATCTCCTTCCAAAAATTTCTAAACACACCCCCATAAATGCACCGCACACGTATTATCCAATCACGAGACAGGGCGCATGACAGATGCAACCCCGTTTGAAAGAGACATCGCAATCATGCTTCCTCGCTTGCACGCTAGAGCGAGAAGCGAATACACTAGTTGTCTCTGTCTTACATTTAAACATTTTATAGACGTATTATTTGCCTAATTTAAAAAGAAAAGAATCTACCCTAGTACGGGCATTAACCTAGTTGGGTAGCTTTTTAACACATAATTTTCGTAATACTTCCTATTAAATAAAGCATTATTATTATTATTATTATTGTTATTACAGATTCTCGTCGCAAACGCCACCTTTCCCCAGTACATATTGTCTTAAACATAGGTTAGTTTCCGATCATTAGTAACAAGTTAATATTAATGTTAGATCGTTAATTAGGCTAATTAAATTGTCTCTCCTAGCGCTTTACTTTACATTAAACGAAATACTATATGCTATGCTTAAATTAATTAATCATGCAATTTTCTTTACATTTTAACCTATATTATTTCTAGGGTGAATTGTGGGATTTGGAGTATGTATGATTTTTTTTTTTTGTAACGTCCACGGTTTTTATTTCGTAGTCTTTTGCCCGTCGCCTCGCCCGGGATTTATCGTCACCATGTGTTACTAAGGGGTCTTCTCACGATTTATTTTGAATGGGAACGGTGGTGGGTCGCCGAAGTTTCGCGTTTCAGGGTCGGCAGCTCGTTTATTTTATAGCCCCTTTCTGTCCTTTCCTTTGAGTTATCAGATATTTTTCAAGGAATCTCATATCCTCGGCGTCCGTGACTAATTATGTTTCCTACCCTTTGTAAGAGGGTCTCACTTTTTGGGAAGATTTATCGGCGTTGGCGTCCGCTCTCGTGCCTTTGGGCCTGCGCCCGCTGATCTGTCGGATATTCTGAACCATATATATATATATATATATATATATATATATATATATATATATACATATATATATATATATATATATATATATATATATATATATATATATATATATATATATATATATATATATATATATATATATATATATATATATATATATATATATATATATATATATATATATATATATATATATATATATATATATATATATATATATATATATATATATATATATATATATATATATATATATATATATATATATATATATATATATATATATATATATATATATATATATATATATATATATATATATATATATATATATATATATATATATATATATATATATATATATATATATATATATATATATATATATATATATATATATATATATATATATATATATATATATATATATAATATATATATATATATATATATATATAGATATATATATATATACATATATATATATATAAAATTTTATTTTTTTAAACTACATACAGCATACAAAAATAACATATAGGCATAATATATAACAGTAGTAAAGCCAATGATGTTTTAAATTACTTACTAAACAATACAATACAAAGAAAACCAAAAAGAATTTAAAACTAACAGTAAAAATCACTACGTACGAGTGTATGGGTGTTGGTGTGTGTTAGTATGATGGAGAGCGTGTATGTGCTTGTATGTGTGTGTGCGTGTATACCTATGTGTGTGGGTGTGTCTATCTTTTTTTATTTTTTTTTATTTAATAACCATTTTTTTAAAATACTGCTTTGTGTAAAATCCAGCCAAGCCTAAGGCTTACCTGCTGGAGATTATGATAGGGTGACTTTCAGTGCAACTTTATTGGCCTTTTTGAGCATATTATGTATAACCGCAAAATACTAATTTCCGTGTTTGAAAAAAAACACGGTAGAAACCACCAAAACCCAAAAGAATGAAAGAAAAAAGGACGCCACCTACTTTTGAAGAAAAAGAAGGAAACTAATTATATTAAAAAAGATACCCGAAAGAAATTTTGAAAAAAAAAAAATTAACCTAAAAAAAATCGATTTCAGAGGGTGGGTTTTATTGATCGGCACTGAATTTGGCCAACAGAAAACCCTTTTCCTCAGACACACAAAAGATTAAAGCACAAAAAGAAACACAAGGTTATGCAAAGTATCCGTGTTTATTCGCCCACAGGTTATTATCGGCACGTCACATGTGTTCAGTCAAATAAAGAGGTTAATTCCGGATATGAAGGCAAATTTCCTGACGTGGAGGCAAGTCCCGTCACATTTAGTGACGATTCCGTTACTTAATTAGCAGCAATTAAAATACGCATGTGTCAGAAGTTCATAGATGCCGCAAGCTGCGATCAATAAAAAAAAATCCGTTAAAATCGCGAGGATCCTACTTGAAAAGCTACCCAAAAAGAGATTAAATGCTTACCAGATAAATCACACACACTTCACATAACAATTTTTTTTACCGCCAGGCGGTCACTCTCCGATTTACTCCTTACGGCGGTCGCCAATTCTCACAGCCGAATCTATCTGTCTGTCTCTCAGCCATGTTGAAGCGAAATAGAACGATTGCAGGGCGACGGAAGTCACCCATAACAGGTAGGGCTAGACCAGCACAACCGCGATTAATCGCCACAATCGCTTAGGGCGATAAAAATTATGACTGCACAGCTCTATCTGTCAAAAATTTGACATTTACGAAATTTCGTAAACGGTTCAACTAATTGTCAAAATATGGGAGAAAATCATGAAAACAGCGAAAACCAACAGGAAACATGACTAAACACAGGGAAAACATGGAAAAACGGGTGCAGCGAACATAATCTGCACAAAGGCGCGAAAACAAGACAACAAAATAGGCAGTTTTTGTTACAGCCCCCTCCAAAAAAAGAAATCGGAAGAGCCAACGACGATTTCAGACGAATCGTCCCGATTCAATTTATCCTACTATAGGATGACAAAAACGCCAAAGCATCAACAACAAATAATATGAAAACTCCTTGTTTAATCACTTGAAGGAAAAACTCTCCCTCTCTTAGGGAGGAAACGACCCAACTGGAACATAAGAACATACTAAAACCAAAAAAAAACTTCTCCCCGTTAACTATAGGTGAAAACCTGGTAGGTACGTTACTGCAGAGGTCAACTGCCATTTTAAACTCTCTGTACTTGCCCGTAGAGGAAAAACAATATTACTACAGCAAAAAAATACAAAGTCATGGATGCACAAGGCCCATGTTACCAGAACAAAAATCAATAACCGGTGTCCTCACCTCCGTAACAAAATCAACTTTACTCACTGAAGGAGCACCGAACAACTTCCAAGCAATCAAGCACAAAACTTGTTGTGGATACAAAAAATATTACAATGACTATATGGTTAGACCTCGACATAATTTATACCTACTAGGGAATGTGAATACTGCCCATTACTGCCTTGTATACCATCTCCTTGCATACTTCCCTCTCACGCTACCTATTCAAACCACAGTGGTGCTAGTCAAGATTGCTAGCACGACTGACCACAAACACAATGATTTCAGTGATAGTAACCAATCGGTACCACACCTTTGTAAAGGACAAAACATTTGAGTCGAACTAGTCGGACTACTATGAAAGCTTTTCAGATGGATGTCAACGAGAAAAAAGTAATAAAACAAAACTATTTAGAACCTTGAGAA
Organism: Micropterix aruncella; assembly: GCA_944548615.1. NCBI lineage: Eukaryota > Metazoa > Arthropoda > Insecta > Lepidoptera > Micropterigidae > Micropterix > Micropterix aruncella. Next base: position 15,705,115 of record OX155956.1, read on the forward strand.
TTTAATTTGAAATCCTTAATATGCCAGGAACCTATATTCTTCCCTTTTGCATTTTCTAACTCGTACACCAACGCAGAGAGTTTTTTTATTATCTTACATTTTTCATATTTTGGGGCAAATTTGGAAATGTAATAATTCCCAGCATTACTTAGATAATAAGTCTTTTTATAGATCGTATCGCCTACTTGAAATTCCGCAGGACGGTGTTTTCGATCATAGTAAACTTTATTATGTGCATGTAATTTTAACAATTTTTGCCGCACTACATGAAAAATGTTAGATAATTCACTCAAATTTTGAGCGTAAGACAACCTACTACCAAAAATAACCTCTGCTTGAGATTCCGGCGCCTGAGCATAAAAAGAACCATTCATAATCGGTTCACGACCATGGACTAGGAAAAATGGACTGAACCCTGTTGATTCCGAGACTGCCGCGTTAATGGCCATCTGAATTTCAGAAAGATAGAGATCCCAGCTGCGATGATCGTCTTTTACACACAACGATAACGCAGTGACCACACTACGATTCTGACGTTCAGTTGGATTAACTTGAGGGCAATATTTCGGGTTTAAATATACTTTTGGAATTTTATATTTCGCAATCAGTTCAGTGAACTCCCTTCCGATAAACTGTTTTCCATTGTCTGAAATTAAATACTGCGGAACACCATAGCGAAGGAATACATTATGTTCAACGACATAACTTACAAGTTTACTGGTAGCACGTTTTAAGGGAAAAAGTAAACAGTATTTGCTAAAACAATCTGTCACCACGAGAATATGCATATTTCTGTCCCTCGTCATCGGATAAGGACCCAACAGATCGACCGAGACCATTTGGAACGGGAAGGCACAGGACTTAGGATTTCCTAGCTGACCCAAAGGGGAAATATTTGAATGTTTGTATTGCTGACAAGTTTCACATTTAGAAACAAAGTTAACTACGTCTCCGTGTAAATTAGGCCAAAAGTAACGAAGACAAAGACGACGGTGTGTCTTAAAAATTCCAAAATGCATAGCCAAATCAGACTCATGATTTTCTCGGATAAGCTTTTCTCTAAGCTGCAACGGAACAACTAACTTCCAATCGTAACAACTGGTGAGTTGATACTTGCTTTTAGAGTACCTAAACAATTCATGGTCCTTAATCTGGAAATTTGGATATCCAGCGGGATTTTCAGACACTGCCTTAAACAAATCGTTGTACCATGAGTCGGAAACAACAGACAGAGAGGAAACGGGAAGCAACCGAGATAACGTGTCAGGAACCACATTATCGACACCTTTCTTGTGGACGATCTCGAAATCAAAAGCAGATAGACGAATACCCCATCGAGCCAGACGGCCGGTAGGATTTTTTAAGCGCAAAAACCAACGTAAGCTGGCATGATCTGTAAAGATAGTGAATTTGGGACCGCCCTCCAAGTAACCGCGAAAATGCTCGACAGCATGAATAACACTTAGGGCTTCGCGTTCGGTTGCCGAATATCGCGTCTCAGCGGGTAAAAGTGTTCTACTCGTGAAAGCGATAGGATGATCGACGCCATCCACTTCCTGGGTTAAAACTCCGCCTAAACCGTACAACGATGCATCGCAATGAAGAGCGAACGGTTTTGAATAATCCGGACAGGCCAAAATCGGACTAGAAACTAAGGCCGATTTCAGTTTTTGAAATGCCTCTTCCGCCTCGGGCGTCCACTCATAAGGGGGAGCACCTTTGCGGGTACTTGTCAACCGAGATAAGGGAGCAGCAATACTAGAAAAATTTTTAATGAACCGACGATACCAACCGGCCATACCAAGAAAACTCTTTACCATTTTTGGAGAATTTGGAGTAGGAAAATCGAGAATACATTTTACCTTCTCGGGATCGGTATGTAGACCGTGAGAATCAACTACATACCCTAAATACTTCAATTCCTGACGGAAAAACTGACACTTCTTGAAGTTTATGGAAAGGTTGGCATACAACAAGCGATCTAATACTTTGTTTAACAAAGTTATATGTTCTTCAAAAGTAGCAGATACAATAATTATGTCATCTAGGTAACAAAAAACTTTGTTTTCGAAAGAGGGATCGAACAATTTGTCAGCCAGCCTTTGCATGCACGCCGGCGAGTTTCTCAGGCCGAAGGCGCAAGATCTGAAGCAGAAGAATCCTCGACCAGGAACAGTGAAGCTACACTTCTCTCGTGAAGAAGGATCCAAAGGGATTTGCCAAAAGGCAGAGGATAAGTCGATAGAAGATAAATAATTTGCATCTCTCAAACTGTCCAAGATAGTTGTAATTCTCGGCAGGGGATACGCATCCGGTTTCGTAATAGAATTCAGCTTCCTGCTATCGAGACAGAAACGAAGAGTACCATCTGACTTTGGAACAAAAATTGTTGGATTATTCCAACCCCCGGAACTAGGTTCGACAACACCTAACTCTAACATCTTATCAACTTCTTCATTCAACAGCGCCAATCTAGCTGGAGACAAAGGATAGTAACGCTGTTTCACTGGAGGATGATCTCCAGTATCAATGACCTGGGACAACAAATTAGTACGACCGAGACCTTTGACTTCGGAAGAATTTTTTTTAAAATTATTGATCATTCTGTCTGCTAGCGATCGCTGGTCTCCAGTCAATGAAGCAAAAGGCCGCAAGGCCCTCACTTCATTGACTCGATGCCAAACAATTGCATCGCAGGACTCAAACTTGACAAATTTTAATATTTCCGGAGCCAACTCAAATTCTCGGACAAAATCTATTCCCAAAATAAGGGAAGTACCTATATCAGGAGCTACAACGGCTCGAATAACCTGGCAACGATTATTGAATTTAAAAGGAAGAAACATAGACCCAATCGTCTTAACCGAACTTGCATTAGCAGTGGATAAAGTCACCAACGGAGACTTATTAAGAGTAAAACCGATATCAACTAAATATTTATGTGAATCGGCACCCAAAATCGTAACACTCGATCCAGTGTCGAGTAATCCACAAACCGTTATATCACCCAGTGAAACTTCTAAGAAAGGGCGACGGTTATCCTTCTCATTTGCAAACAATATCGAGGCAGAATGTAGAAAATCCTCTATTCTGCCCCGCCTTTCGAGTTTTTTTGGCTCTGAAACCGGGGAATTACCAGGCCGGTTATTCTTAGAACATTCCGGACAAGTGGCTACCGTGTAGTTAAACCTACCACAACGATAGCAACATTTAGAATAGCCATGATGCGTGCCACCGCGTGAACCACGCGAACTATTATTGGCTCCTTTGTTGTAATTACCAGAAGACGAATTACCATTAGAACAATTATTACGGGAAAAATTTCCACGATTAAAACCGCCACGATGAAAACCACCACGATTAAAACCACCACGATGGGATGGACCAGCAGAAGAAACGTTACACTCTTTGAACTTCTGTTCAACTTTCACTTCCTCCGTCGCACATTTGGTAGGAGACTCGTCGACCGCATAAACTGCTTTCGAGCCAGAAGGCTTGACCTTAGCTTGGGCAGGAGTGGCTGCATTAGATGCGTTGATACGCTGTTGTGCATTTTCAACTTTTTTTCCTAAACGCAGAAGTTCGTCGATTGAATTTATATCAACTAGCATGAAATGTCGTTGGTAAGAAATTGAGATATTTGAAAGGATAATTCCTAACTGTTCCTCGCCAGACAATGGCCTTGACAACCTGTTGAAATAGCCCAACATGACGGAAACAAAAATATGCATCCTCTCGTCCGACTTTTGTTTACGTCCCCGTACAAACGACAAAACTTCAGCATCGTAATTTAAACTGCCAAAATCGGAGCGGAGTGCAGCAACTAACTGCTTCCAACTGGAAATGCTCGAAGCTCTAGCACGGTACCAACTAAGCGCTTGTTTCTGGAATAGTTCACAAGCCGATTTCAGCATCCTGGCATCCGAGATATTCCGCGAAAACCTAATCTCATCCAATCGTTCTAAGAACTCGACCACACAGGAATCGCCGTCAAATGTAAAACCAAGATTTAAAGGTTTAAGAATGCGTTCGTCAGAAATGACAAAGTTATTGTCCAAAGGAACTGGTTTCGTATCAACATGCTGTATATACGGAGCTGACGTCACTTCAGAATTCCTGCCCAAAGGAACCACCTCAGGACTAAGCTTCTCACCCTCGTGCAATGAAGTAGAAGGTATCGGAAGAACTATAGGATTTGGTAACGGGCTAGGCGAACGAACAATATCTAAATATTTTTCTAACAAAATGACAATTTCCAAAACTTCCTCCTTTAAATTATCTAATAATTTCTTGGAGTCTGAATTAGCAGGATTTATGCGTGAAATTCTATGAAAGATATGTGCAGTTTTAGTGCTAATTCGTTTATATAAAAGTTTCTGTTTGCTATTAATAAATTCCTCTATAAGTTCTTGGAGACAAGAAAGTCTAATCGAACATTCTTGAAATTCTGAATCCGGATCTAAATCCGTTGAGGTAATTGATTCTGCGGGAAGTTCCCTTAAGAGTGAATTAAATTGTTTTCTCATCGCTTCAACATTGGTTGGAGTGACCTCCCGAATCGTGAACTCATAATCGAGTTCTGCCTTTACTAAATGTGACGCAGCATAATACACTATCTCTGGAGACGCCATCATTTATATATATATTTTAAATCCCACCAAAAAAAATTAAAACCAAAAGAAAATAAATATAAAAAAATAAAAAATAAAATGGAACGAACTAACTTTTTTAACTGCTTGCGGCACCTCTGTTTTATTTGGCTGCTTACCTCACCAGGATAATTGCCTTCACATCTGGAAATTAACAAAAAAATAATTAGTATGATATAATAAAATAACTTAAACGGCAAGCGTAAAACTTTTTCGCGGAAACCGCCTTAAAATAAACAAACTGCTGCTAAGCAACGCCAAGTATTCAACCAATAATTAATATATTGCTTTTAAATCTAAGATTCTGACAAAAAAAATATAGTAACCATAAAAACGGCAAGTACAAAATACTTCTTCACGGTAACCGCTTTAAATTACAAAAAATGCTGTTAATGCCGACAAAACTGCAAGTACACAATACCGCTTAATTCAATGACAAAAGTTGCTTCTAAATACTAAAACAAAAAGACGGTGCTTACAAACCTCTTTCGCGGTAATCGCTATGAATAAAAAATATATAAAAACAAAAAAAAATGCTTCTATTTTTTTATACAATTTCTAAACAAAGTGCTTAAAAAATCGTGCTTCAATGGCTGAGGAAAAGAATACCCTAAAAGCCAAAATCCAATTTATAAGCCTAACGTTGGAGCGCTAATTTTATAACCGCAAAATACTAATTTCCGTGTTTGAAAAAAAACACGGTAGAAACCACCAAAACCCAAAAGAATGAAAGAAAAAAGGACGCCACCTACTTTTGAAGAAAAAGAAGGAAACTAATTATATTAAAAAGATACCCGAAAGAAATTTTGAAAAAAAAAAAATTAACCTAAAAAAAATCGATCTCAGAGGGTGGGTTTTATTGATCGGCACTGAATTTGGCCAACAGAAAACCCTTTTCCTCAGACACACAAAAGATTAAAGCACAAAAAGAAACACAAGGTTATGCAAAGTATCCGTGTTTATTCGCCCACAGGCACCCTTTTCTTCAAATTCCGCTTATCGGCACGTCACATGTGTTCAGTCAAATAAAGAGGTTAATTCCGGATATGAAGGCAAATTTCCTGACGTGGAGGCAAGTCCCGTCACATTTAGTGACGATTCCGTTACTTAATTAGCAGCAATTAAAATACGCATGTGTCAGAAGTTCATAGATGCCGCAAGCTGCGATCAATAAAAAAAAATCCGTTAAAATCGCGAGGATCCTACTTGAAAAGCTACCCAAAAAGAGATTAAATGCTTACCAGATAAATCACACACACTTCACATAACAATTTTTTTTACCGCCAGGCGGTCACTCTCCGATTTACTCCTTACGGCGGTCGCCAATTCTCACAGCCGAATCTATCTGTCTGTCTCTCAGCCATGTTGAAGCGAAATAGAACGATTGCAGGGCGACGGAAGTCACCCATAACAGGTAGGGCTAGACCAGCACAACCGCGATTAATCGCCACAATCGCTTAGGGCGATAAAAATTATGACTGCACAGCTCTATCTGTCAAAAATTTGACATTTACGAAATTTCGTAAACGGTTCAACTAATTGTCAAAATATGGGAGAAAATCATGAAAACAGCGAAAACCAACAGGAAACATGACTAAACACAGGGAAAACATGGAAAAACGGGTGCAGCGAACATAATCTGCACAAAGGCGCGAAAACAAGACAACAAAATAGGCAGTTTTTGTTACATATGATATATCTGCTCCATTATCTGCTACATTACTAAGGATTAGTCGGCACAGAAAGCCACCCCTTAATAATATTTACATAAAAAGATGAACGTATCTGTAGTGCGACTGTGCTTGTGAGTGCTTGTATGTGCATGCTAATTCAACCCGATCTGATAATCAGCTTTTCACATACCTCCTTAACAAAGGATCGACTATTTTGATGGTTAAATATGTCAATATCGTTAAATCATACATTGTATGCATGCATAACGCGCCGCAATATATTATTGTTTTGTTACTTTAATGATAATGATTGTTAATTTAATGATAATAATACGTCAAGTTACGCATGATTATACATTATTATTATACGTTCTAGGGTTAAGACGTTTCACCGTCGTACTTTCTCCGCCGTGTGTCTGCGCGTTAAGTGCGTGACCTATCCACAGAGCATAGTCTACGCGCGTGTGCTTCCGAAGGACCACCAGAATTCGCTATCTGAATATCTGTCGATGCAGACCACGACGACGCGCCGATTATCTCGAGATACGGACGTCAGCGATCAGTCGAGTCAGTCAACCTCCCGCGTCGACCGTGATAACTTGTCCACTCTCCTGTTTTATAAGGCCACTGCTTACCGGCATTCGGCTCGGTGTAGACGTGTGCTGCGTGCGGATGTTCGCCTTCCGTAACCTTTTCACGTGAATTGAAATAATTTTATTTTCACGAAATAAATATTGATTAGTGATTTTGATTTGTGGCACTGGAAAGAAACGTGATTCAAGAACAGACCATTAGAAAAAGCGTAAGTGATCTTTAAAAATATTTAGTGTGTACATATAATAATATGTTATCCTTATTTGTCAAGTATAAATAGTAGGTATGCTTATATGTATAAATTACATTACATTTTCGTCCTGTCCAATTGAGGGCCAAAAACTGCTCTTGGACGTGTCAAAATAATTGTGTACTACTCGTTACTACTCTTTACTTTAAATACATAGGTAGTCAAGAATTTAACTACTAGATTGTCAAAATATAAATAATCAAAATAGTAGCAAAATAATTGAAATAGTCAATAATTCGTTTTTATATCGCTAATATAACTTGGCTCTATATGTGAGACCTTCTACATTTAAACGTGCAAACTTTTCAGGGCATGGAAACAAGCAAATATATTAAAAGAAATAAAGAAATACGACTGTCGTTACAACAATTAAAGTACTGCATTTATAAATATTTTTATTGTGGTTTTTTATGAAATACTTGTGGTTTATGTATTTATTCATATAGGATACATATATTATATATATTTTCGGAATGTACCGAATCAGATTTTTCATTTGACACTAAACACGATATATGTATGTATGTATGTATGTATGGATGTATGTATGTATATGTATATTTATGTGTATATGTTTATGTATGTGAGCTGTATTGTTACTTTTATTTAATATTACAACGGTTGGCTGTAAGAAATCGTAAAACAATAAGCCCGCCGTTTGTACTAAGTTAAAATAGAATTTAAGTTTTCTTAACCAATGTAATTATTTTTTTTAGTACAATAAAGGTATTTTTCATTTCATTTCATATATTTATGTTTATTTATCGACATTTGGAGATTCTGATTCTGATATTGATATTTGAACAGTTTAGTTACCCTATGACACCCGGGATGACATAAAGATTCTAACAATACCACACACTTCTAATTCGGTTCAAGTGTTTAGACGTTATAGTGGAATAAAGAAACGGAAAACATACATAGATAAACCCTGAACACATTAAACTCCTTTTTTGCTGGGAATTCTGTAAAAATAGTATTTAACCTAAAACTTCTTTCCCGAGATGTTTGTTAGTTGTGTAAAACGGGATCAAATTAAAATATATATTTGTTCACTGTACCATTGATTTTATTATAATTTCACTATAAAATCAATGACTGTACTAACGATTGAAACTGTCGAAGAGTTAAGTTGTTTGCTAGGAATCACTACTAAGGATGTAATGGGTATCACCGGATAAAATTTTTAACTCGCGCCTACGAGATGCCACTGCAATGAGAATTACAAGAAAACTTATCAATTCGAGCCCTCAGGACGTGGACAGAATGATTGGAATCGTTATTAACACGCTTTTATTAGGTCGACCTGTATGTAACTATGTAATGGAATCTAAGGTAACTAATTTAACCATCTTCCAATGATCGTAGCGTCATGAAAATTGGCAGCTGTATGTAGTTCTGATGACAATACAATAATATGGTACTGTCGAACTGATCTGATGATGGAGTCGGAAGTAATGAACTGGAACTTCATGATGGAACATAGTATCATAGCTGTGTTTGGACTTGTTAAAAAAGTCATGGAATGAACTTTGACCACGATTAGGTTTTAAGGTCTGATGATGAAGCCGGAAGATAGGCACTGGCATTCCATGATGGAATATATCATAGCCGTGTGTAGGTGAATATCGTATCATAGCCCAAAGCGTGTTTTTAGTGTTTTTTGTAAACTATTAATTTATTTTACACTAATAACAGTAAAAAATGCGAATTCTATTTCTGACGCGTACGAGGTCTCACATATAGATCGAACTACATATTTTTGTTTTCTCTCCACTTATTATCAAATAATGCTATTACGATAATACGAAATGGTTAATTTTCAAAATTTCAAATACGTTTCGATAATATAAAAATAATTATTACTTACCTACTAAGTTTGAGTTGACAATTTAGTTTAAACCTAGAATACAAAAAATATCAAAATTATATTTACTGATACCCAACTTTATGTACCTACTTAATCATTAAGTTTGTTATAGGTATTTAAAACTTCAAACGCTATTTTTAGCAATTTTTATTATAAATTTGAAGCATTTTTTGAGCATCCTTCTTCGATGTTAAATGTAATTTCATACACAGTATAAATAGTATAAAACGAATTTACCGCGTGAATTTTGCAGCACCCGACGTTTCGGCGATGTTGCAACGGCCATTGTCCAGGTTAGACTAGTCTACCCTAGACAACGGCGGTTGTAACATCGCCGAAACGTCAGGTGCTGCAAAATTTCACGCGATAAATTCGTTTTTATACTATTTGTAATGTCAAACGAATGAGACAGTCTTCGATTGCATGCTTCATACACATTCTTTCTATTTTTTATTGTACTAGCATGTTACATTGTCCCTAAACGTATACGTATTAAAGTATGCCATAATCTGCTAAATTTGACAATCAGTTCTGTATTATACTGTACTATATATTATTGTGGTAGGAATTATAAATATTTTTATTATTCACTAATTTTTGTTTATCACGTTGTATATTTACCGAAAGTTACTTTTTTTTAAATACTCTTATATTGCAATGAATCAATAATTTTGAAAAATGAATGCGTGCGAATTTTAAAAATCCTGGAATTGGTATAAGAAGTACTTATTCAATTTTTAAAAATTACTTAACTGAAAGTATTGATTGATTACACTCAAATACGCGGTTAAAGGCTTGTTTCATTATTTATTTTAATGGGCTACTTTAATTTTTAAAACACGTGATTTGTGAATGTAGTAACGCCCGAGAGTTATTGTAGATGTAGATCCCACGAGAAATTTTATTTCCGTCTTAATGTGCGCTCTCGATACACGCACGAGGCACTGTGATGGTTCCGCATTCTCATACTAAAAATAATGTATCTAGGATTTTCGGTGAAATTGAAAAGCTTTTCGAATGCTCCTTTCTATAATATAACATTTGAACAGCTGTGAAATAAATGCCTAAATCACAAGATAGAAGCCCAAACAGTTGCTAAGAAGTCGATTATCTTGTATGTTAAAACTATTCACGGAAATGTTGAATAAGTAAAATAAAAAAAGTTAAAAGGAACACAAAAACAAGGTATAAAAATCTATATGGTAAAGCATTTTTTTAATTTAAAAAATATACTTTTTTTGTGATTTTATTGTATCATTTCTGTTTTACTTTTCCAACCAACCAACCGACGGGGAGGGAAAGTATTGTGAACGCTCTAAAAAATCGAGATTAGGACGAAAATATCCATTGTGAGCCCCCCTCCCCCCAGACTTTTAAGACCATATCCAGACTGAAGTCTATATGTGTGTTTGTATGTGTGTGTGTGCGTGTGTGTGTGTGTGTGTGTTTGTGTGTGTGTGAGGGTGTGTGTGTGTGTGTGTGTGTGTGTGTGTGTGTGTGTGTGTGTGTGTGTGTGTGTGTGTGTGTGTGTGTGTGTCTGTGTGTGTGTTCCTTCACAAAAGCGCCCAAACGCTTAATCCGATTTAGCTGAACTTTCGTATGCAGGCATCATTTGGCCATGGCAAAAGTTGAAAAGATTGTGGTTGAAATCGGTCCACCAGGATGGTACTCTAGTCGTATATCATCCCTGAAAGGTTGGACTTTTAAAGACTTGAAATTTGGTACACAGCCTTGCCCTTGTGGCGAAATCACGTTGTAACATTTTGATTGGAATATCTCATATACAAGCTGCACTCATTTAAATTCCGCCACACATACTAATCAAATGTTGACAGCGAGCTGCCCGAGGCTAGCCGAGAAACAAACCGCGCCTCTTGAGGCTATTGTAAAACGGAACTCAAGCGGGCTCATCCACCGGCCGAGAGAGGGCGCTCATCGATTTTATTTACGAAATTATTATTCAGATAAAATAAGTCCTTGGCTACTTGGACTGTTTATGATGCTTTGTACGCTGTTTTTATCCTTTTTTCCATTTCATGGAAAAATCGTTTGTTTTTCTTAATTGTAGAGCCTGGTTTAAAAAGCCAAAAAAACATGTTTTTCATTATTTTTTTTAAAACAAAGTTAAAATCTGATTATGAATCTTTTATATCAGTTTGATTAACATTTGAAAAATAGAAGTATTTTTTGTAATAGGAAAAAAACTATTTTTCAGAAATTGAATTGCAAATGTTTCTACCGCTACAGAAATGACGGTATCTACTTGCCCTGGTAAAAACGATCGTAATTTTGCCTGAAACAAAAAAAATAAAGTGAAGTATTAATATTTACGTATGTATTTTGTAGATGAACTAAAAAAATGAGCAGAAGTTATCATTTTTTTGCATTTTTCAAAGATTTAAAGAAATAAAATCGATTTTAGAGCAAAAATGTTGCATTAAACTCGCAAAAAAATATATATCCAAAAACCGATTTTTTTTAGTTCATATAGAAGGGAATTTAATAATCTTACAACTTTTTTTAGGACAACTCGATCCATCAAGTATTTTTTTTTTCACTGGCGCAAAGCTGAAAAATGTGGTTTTGACAAAAACGCTTTTAAAGCTTTTTTTTTAAAGAAAAGTAGTAAGTTTTTTACACTTTCACCAATCTGAGACTATCAGCTATTCCAGAGGTAAAAGATTCATGAATAGATTTCAACTTTAAGTTTACAAAAAAAAAACATGAAAAACATGTTTAAAAACAATTGCATATGGCGCATATGCTGAGAATAATTAATATTGTAACATTGTAATAAGGGATTGCATCACAAAACAATTTTATTATAATACGCACTGTTATTGTTAGTCACATGACTAAATCGCTTTATTATACAAGACGTTACCCGTGCTAAGATTATCGCGGATTTGACGCGTAGGCACGGGCGTGTATGCATATATATCACAGGCGTGGGAAATTACATTTTTAAAATATCTGATCTGATTCCATTGAAAACACTCGCTTTCTTCAGAGATGGAAAATTTTGAATATTGGGTCCTTACCTATGAAGTTGCTGTTCTATAACAGAAATTTAAGGTCAAAAACTTTGTATGAAAAAAATATATTTGATAATTAGAAATATTGACCCCTATTATCTATGTAGATTTGGCATTCCCTTCGGCTACGTAACGAACAAATTTAATTGCACATCAGAACACCGTTGACTACGTAACGACCAATATTGGCGGCTTGCTCCTGGAGCGCACAGTAATATTATTTTCTAATTTGAACGCATCCTAAAATCCATACCAAATATCTCATTATTACCATAGATACATAGACGGCCGCTAGAATAATTTCACTCGTCATTTCGCGGATATTTTTGTTAAATTTCCAGTGTCAAACATCATATATTTTTTTTTCGAGAAATCATCAAAAATGTTATTGGTTTTTATGACCTAATATCTAAATATTTTTGTATGTATACGAAAGTTTGTTGACTGTTTGTTGACTGTTTGTATGTATACGAAAGTTTGTTGACTGAAAAAATGTAAACAAAACGAAATATTACCTTTGATAGAGAATCTAATAAAGATCACTATAGTATTTACAATTTCTAAATAAGTTTCCGTATTTTTCAAGTACAAGTTTTTTTCACTTTTTCGACTTTCTCATATTGATTCATAATTATCTAAATGTTTTACAAAATGATATTTCACAGTTATTCTTTTTATTATTGCTAGAGTAGTTACATAGTTATAGTACTTTTTGTCGAGCGCGGCGATATTGCAAGAATTTCCAATAAATTGCCGCGGTCTGCCATGAAATTATGCCGCTACTCTAATGGTTAATGGGAGTTGCTTAATTCCTCTGCTGTAAAACTTTTATGTACAGGAATCAATGAATGTTTTGAAGGCGTTTTCCACCGACTCTTCAAAGTTGATTTTTTCCCTTGTTAAAAGTTAACTAAATTCTGATTAAAAAAACTCTATTGGAGCAAGGTCTGGCAAGTACGGTGGATAACCAAGAGTCTCAAGCCGCAACTTGTGCAACTTTGCGACTGTTTGCAGTGAAATCTGTGGTTATACATTGTCATGCAGAGGCAGTGGCTATAAGCGTTTGACCAGGCTCGGCTATTTAATCTCGAACTTCTCCATCATTATTTGCAGTTCCTAACAGTACACATTTACGGTAACTGAGCTGACTTAATACATAGTCAGACTAACTGAGCTGAGCTTAATTCATAGCCAGACTGCAAGATGCTGTAATAGAAAACACCTGCACAGGATCTCATATTTGAAAATAATGCATTTTTTTTACTTTACCTTTAACTTATTGTTGCACAAACGAAAATTTTTGAGCAAAAACCAACGACGGAAAGACAAATAAACAGCTGATTCTAAAAAAAGAATAACGTGGCCTTGAATTAAAATATATTTTAATTTGATATTCCAACCTAAACTTAAGTTATCCAAGTTCAAATTGGCCAGTGTAAAAAAAACAGCAATGACATAGGTAAGGACCCGATATAATTTTATTTTCAATATTACTTTTCCGGCAGTCGGAAAGTATTATGAACGCGCTAAAAATTTTAACGGGTCCAACCCCCCCCCCCCCCCTTTCCCCGAGACGATTTGAGAGTATTGATTTTCCTAATCTTCCATAGTTATTTATATTACAATCTTTTCGTATTTTTTTTTTTCTAATTTTGATTATTTACATTACTAAATACAATCATTGATTATCAAAGATGGATTTTAATATAAAAAAATATATTGACTATTTCTATTGCGACATTGTTATTGATTTAATTTTATATTTTTTATAATTTTAATTTTACTGTTTTGTAACCGACTCTTCGTTTTTATATTTTGACTATCTGCAGTATTTAAGCAGCTCCAATTATTTTAAAAAGATCTTAAATCTTTATTTTAAATTGAAATATTAATTGTTTTACAATTAAAAAATAATAGTCGATATTTAAAAAAATAATTATACCACATAAGGTATAATACCAGTTATTCAATTTGACTATATCAAAAGTAGGGATTCCTACCAACTGGGTTATTTGGAAAATAAAAAAATAAAAATTAAATTAAGGCCCATTTCCAGACTGAAGTCTTTGTGTGTCTGTCTGTGTGTGTGTGTGTGTGTGTACGTGTCTGTCTTTGTATTCCTCCACAATAGCGCCGAATTTGGCATGCAGGCATCATTTAGTAATAGCACGAGTTGAAAAGATTGTGTTTGAAATCAGTAAAAAAAACCAGAAGACGCGCTACTCATACCTCAATCTCGAAATATTGGACTTAATGACTTGAAATTCGGTGCACAGATATGCCTTGATAGGCCGAAACCGCGTTGTGAAATTTTGGTTGGAATTTCTCATATACAAGCGACACAAATAATGTTTAAACCCTGCCATATTTAAGAAAATACTACGTAATGTTGCAAAATACCATTATAATACCATTATAATCGTTATATATTATTAGTTATTATTATAAATGATTATAAATGATTATTTATTATTGCTATTATATATTATTATTATTATTATACATTATTATTTAGTATTACTTGTTTATAGTTCTAACATTATTTTGGTGTAGTGAGAATTTCATTTCAACTTGATTTGATTCAAATTCTTTATTTTTATTTTGGAAGTTATGTAGTTTATAGCCATTTATAATGGTGTGTATATGACATAATTATAAAGTTATTGTAAATTAATAAAAATAAAAAAAATTGTATTGGTGCTCTCCTTAGAACAGGGTCTGCCTAGTTAGGAGCAACACAATCTATGTTAAGTGCTAACGGTGTATTTTTTTTGGACCAAAAATAAATAAATAAATAACACGGAAAATAATACAAATATAGTATGAAATAGTGGGTGAGGGGTCGTTTGGCGCGGCGGGGGGGGGGGGGGGGGGGTTGTCTACTTGCCGGGAAATTCTTGGGGTGACACAACCGTTTTTTTCAATTCTTTTAATGTACTTTTAAAGAAAATGTAAACGTAACAGAAACCTTAAAGACAATACAAAACGAAAATAGAACCTCTTTAAAAATAACCTTGCGATGGTCCTTACTGATTTATAAGAAGCAGTTTCTCGCCGAATTAAATAAAATTGTGTATTGTACAGCATTCAAAAGTATTTTAATACGTGATTCAATTAAATCGTCCTGTCTTATCGTCGCAATACTGGTTTTGCTGGTTATACTTATTTTATCATTAGGTTTATGGCGACAATTCAACCTGATATGTATATTTATTTTGAATAATTTTTGAAGGTTATTTTAATAAATGATGCAACTTTAGATTTTTATCTCGATGCCAATTAAAGTTTATTAAAATATATGATCGCTTGATGTGGCGTCAGTATTCGGCTGCGATTAACTGACTGACGGCAGCACCGTTCATTATTCAATATTTGTTGGTGAAAATTGCAAGTACAATGGTTTACAAAATTATCTCATTTATTATGACAAGGCGGAAGGCAACAGAAAACCCACTTTATTTTTGATCGTACAAAGAATGAAGTTGGAAATTGCCATGATGATTACTGGCATCCTGAATGGAAAGGTGGTCGATTATTATTTATTATAAAATACGATTATAATAAATAATAATAATAATAAAATTGCCGTTCGTTTGTGTTGTTATTCTAATGTTGGCCATTGTAATAACATTATGTCATGCTAAATTATTGAAACATTTGTTCTCAATTACTGCGCCAATACTTATTATGCACTTGGCTAAGGGCAACTGGGGGTATCAAACACAACTGGCGAACCCGTCACCCCAGGGAGTTTTTACGACATCAGGTCGTTGTATCTCCCATGAAGTGAATGCGAAAGATATTAGCCGACAAACGACACTCTACTGTCTAACTCCACCGACAAGCCCATAAGAGTCCAACGCATTACAGCGTAGCACTGGTAAGAAGACCCAGCGAGCGAACCTCCTACTCCCGCTCCCTTACTGAAGGGCGGTGTCGACTACAACGGGCGAACCCGTCACCCCAGGATGGTATAACGATATGTAATCATTCTTTCAACCGTGGGATGAGCGTAGAACACTTATAGACAGTACAATCTACTGTCTAGCTCGAGCCTGTTGAGTCCGACGCCTTACGGCGAGGCACCGGGAAAGCTACACAGGCGGCAGCCTCGCCCCCTAACTACCAGTTTTGGTAGGATATCTCCATCTGGAATTTACCTTCAGGATACCTCCGTCCTCTCGACTGGTTACGGGTCTGAAGTCGTTTACGCGACCTCTAACTGTTGTATTATAGCAGTAATTCAAATAGAATTTATCGCGGACCTGACCGTTCTTTGCCCGCAGTGTCACACCGGATCGACTGGCCCAAGGTAATTTCTAGAGTGGCATGACAACAGGTCAACATGCACCCCCGCTGCTTAGGAGACAGTGTATTTCCATAGTCTCCAGACTCCTTCAGCAATTAGTCAGAATGCACAACCGATAGGGTGCACAAACCGTCCAGTGGCGCCGAGATGCAATCCCGCCGGGAAAAACCGGTCTACCAGCTTTGAGGCCTGAGACACGAGAGTCTTATCACACACGAGGAGGCTTCTGAATAGGAGCTGAATCGTGAGTTGAGACGATCCGAGAACAAAGTGGATCTTGTGGCCCAAACTGCACGAAACCGTCCACCAACCGCTTCCTTACTACCAAATTTGGACGGATTACTCCATCCTCCAGTCTGGTCACAAATTCGAAGTCAGATGTTAGCGGTAATTCAGTTTGAATTTACCGCGGACCGTGGCGCCTTTTGCTCGTCAATATCACACGGGATCGGGTGGCCAACGGGTATTTTCAACAACAACCCATGCTGCTTAGGACTCGTAAGTTTCCAACCATTCCCCCCCCCCCCCCCCCCCTGTTACTCACCGGAGTGCACAGTCGATTGGCAAACGCGGCATAATGCACAAACCGCTGAGCCGCGGATACAGCTTGTTGAAGTATAAAAATACCGTTTTAATTCAACGATAATTTTAGCTACCTAACTAAAAAGTAGGGCAAATTTAAATTTAGGTTATGCTACTCTTCGTTATATGGATGAGCAGCACCCTAAAAAATATTAATAAAACATGTATATTTTTGAGGAGCCCCGGTTGTTTTCGAGTAGTTGAATGAGATAGCGAAAAGATCAATCAGTGTGGATCTGTCAGAAGGGTATACATTGGTTTTAGATAACATGCATTGAATATATACTTCAAAGAATACGATATGAATATTCAACCATCTACTTACGTCACTATTAACAAAAAAACATATGTACATATAGACATTCTCGATGCATTCAAAATGTATAGACTGATAAGAATAACGTATCATCTACGTATGCGAAAACAATAGCAATGTTTCAGCGTTACCTTGTTTAAAAATCACTTGTTTCACGAATGAGAGACTAAGATTACGTCCATTGTCCCAATTCTCTTATCTCTATAAATAAAAAGCGGGTGTTTAATTTCCCAAAAAAAAGATTTGGCGCTCACGGCACTTTTAATTTAAAACAGAAAGATAATACTAATGACGCATTTTATACGTACATATGTTTCGGTTTTAATGGCGTTTATTTATACATGAATTTTCCTCGTAAATAAAAATCGTAAAATACAACCTTAATTAACCATTGTTTTGAGTTTTTCGTCGGCCAGAAATACATATTTATTTAGTTAAAATCCTTCACGGTGTTATCTGAACGTTTTCAATGTAACTTCTTAGTATTTTAAATGGCAATGAAGTATTTTAGTATAATATGTTTTTTAGTTTGTTTCTTACATAAAGCTGGCATTGATTTGTAATGTTTAAATAACCTA
The DNA here is from genome assembly GCA_944548615.1 of Micropterix aruncella. Classification (NCBI taxonomy): domain Eukaryota; kingdom Metazoa; phylum Arthropoda; class Insecta; order Lepidoptera; family Micropterigidae; genus Micropterix; species Micropterix aruncella. The sequence goes on from OX155956.1 coordinate 15,722,971, forward strand.
TTATTTGCTAAAAAAAAAACATATAATTATTTCATACTGAGCACAAACACTCGATGTGCCACAGTCAATAAATGTTTACCTCAATTCCTAATTGTTTTGCAAAAAAAAACATTTTTTTGTGCAATGTAGTCGCGCTTAAGAGGCCGTACACGAAATCTTGCGCATTTCGTGAATTTACGTAATTTTGCAGACGTGAATTTAAGGTTAAAATACTGTATTTCTAAGAGTTTTATTGCACAACATAAAAGATCATTTATATTATTGTCTAATGAGTGAGCTACTTTTTTGAAAATTATTATAGAATTTTGATTAATTGACCTTAAACCGGCGACTGTTTGTGAATTTTTGCTGTAAGAGGTTTAGAATATAACATATTTACGAATCGTTTTGACATCTAAACGGTATAAAAAAAATACAATGTATTGTTGTGAAAGTCCTCTATATAATAAGTGAATCACTTTTTACTACTTTCATATAAAATTGTTGATAAAAAAAATATTTAACTTTGTCAAATTTTTTAGAAAATGGGCGAAGAAATGCTTTTGATTTTGGCCTTTTAGAACTCTCGTTCATAAATAAAAACAACAGAAATAAACTTTATTTCAATATCAATCCATTTCCTCAAAAAAAAATGCAAAACATTAGTTAAAATTGGCAATAAAGTCTTTTAAAACAATCTAATTCTCGCGTTATGATACTCGCCTATGATACGATTCACGCCTCAAGTCAGCTAGTCCCCGCCGAGCGCTTCCAAAGGGTGGAAATATCTCTTTGACTCCGAAAATCCTACCTACCTATAGTTATATTATACCATTGATTATAGAGGTATCACGGCCCACATCTATTTCGTACACGGCCTCTTAAACTAGTACCAGAAAAGAAGGCACACCGCATCATCTTAATCACTAAATAAAAGCCGCTAACATACTAGGCCTACCTGTAATAAGGCACGCATACTGGGAAATCATTTTACTCGTACACATCAAATTAGCTATAAGTAAACACATACCTAATTATATGAGTAATCATGAAATATCAATAAAAAAAGATTTAAAATGTAATTAATATCTGAGAATGTTTTTTTTAATCTTTAAAAGTATAAAAAAATATCATAGAGTTAAAAATTAAAATAATGAAGTATTATTAAAATTATTCAAATTAAACTGAAAATTATAATATTATACTGATACCAGTCCTGTATTATCGTAATCAGCCAAAATAGTGGAACTGAAAATAAATAATATTCAGAAAATTAAAATTACAAATGTTTATGTCATTTTAGATATCCAAATTATTTTTTCATCCCGAAGATTAGAAACCGGTTATTGGGACCCAGATAAAAATACAGAATCATGCTCTTTCATAGTATCATGGACAATCTCGACCCAAAATTTGATGATGACAACTGCAATGACCAAAAAGTCAATAGGACTTACAAATGCTCGTTCAATGTAAATGTAATTCTAATGAAACGTTTTATGAATTGAAAGGTTCACCCTGTACAATATATATTTTTGGATGATGTATCGTTTAGAGAAAACGGTCCCCAATTATATTAGGTTCCTTGTTTTTGCTAAACCTTCAGGCCAGTTCAATAACAGCTCTACGCGTATTTTACATAACGTCTATTGCGTAGTCTAGTCGATGTTTTGGTCAGTTACGCGCTGCGTAAGCAGATGGTAATGGCCGGATTAATGATGCAACTAAACGTGTCCCTAATTGATATTTATTCCAACGCCCTCAAGGTAGAAGCTTATATTTCAGTCTATCACTGTGATAAGGTTCTAAGGAGGGAGCTGATGGGCCCATGCTGAGTTGGCCACGAAGACCCATTCTGTTCAGGGTTGGTCCCACTCACGGGTCAACACCCGTTCGGCGGCCTCAACGCATGAAGTGCGAGCCCGGGCAGGACTCTGACCTTGGGGCTAGTTTCCCCTAGTCAATCTTCTGGCGCTCCTGGACGGTCTGCACACCGTGCGGCGTAAGCCAATCGACTGTGCACTCCGACTAAGAGTCGGGGGAGTCTGAAAGCATTACTGTTTCCTAAAGAGCGGGGGTGGTTGCGGACCTTACGGCGACTGCTTTTGAAACGACCAACGGCTACCCGATCCTGGGTGAACAGCCGGGCAAAGGATGCCGTGGTCCGCGATAGATTCGGTATACTCCGTTTCACCGCTTTGCAAGGGAGAGGACCGCGCAAGCGACCTCGAACTCGTAGCCAATCGAGAGACCGGAGTAAACTGGTCGCAATTGGAAGTAAGGGTGTGAGTGTAAGCCCGCTGGGTAACACACTTAGTTATCTCGCGGTTAAGGCTTTGGCCTCTTACGTACATGTGGCGGCGCTTGACGGTGGACTGTTTTGTCCAAGTCTTCTGCGTCCACTTCACGGAAGATAGAACGACTAATCGTTAAAACTTCCTGAGGTGACGGGTTCGCCCGTTGTAGTTGACAACTCTATATTTGTGATAAGGTTCGGGCTTTTCACTATTTAAAGTCTGATGTGTATGTGTTGTTGCGGTGTAAGAGATCGAAAGAGTTTTTTTCTGGTAAATAAGGCCATGCCCTTACTATAATTATTGATATACTAAATAGTTATTTAAAAATATCAACTGTATATTGATATTCTATACTATGATATAAGGATATGCCTATGTCCTAAAGAGTAACAGCTCTTACAGATGTCCTACGTTTCTTTGATAGTATTATCCCCCGTTTTCGCTTTTTTTACATGATATTATACCCTGACAAAAATCCTGGCTTCGTTTGGAGCCCGACCCATGAAATTTGAGGTGAGCATACGCCTCTATTCATATGATAGCCAATGTCCGATAACGGCAAACAGTAACTTACAAAATAAGAAGAAGTGCCTCAAACAATGTGTCTTACTATGCCACTCTGAAGCTATGATAAACAAGAATGTACTGACACGATAAACGACCGGATAGTCGCGCACGGAGAGACCGCTCTATCAATATTTGCGCTTACAATGATCGCAAGGAAAGTGCAAACTTGCACACGACGACTCTACTAGTGATTTTGTGAAATGAATATGTCTGCGGGGCTGTCCATAAACCACGTGATAGCACGTTTAAAATTATTCAGATACAGTCAGTTTTACCTAGTGTCCAAGATCAACAATTCCTGTTCTTCACAACGGAAAACAACGAAACTATTCATTACACTGGGGAACAGCAACTTCTTTGTCTTAGACCTGTGCCTAACTTTTGACATTTGTATCCAAAAATAGCCTCACTTTCTGTTACGTCAACTTTTTAAGCTACAGGATTCTTCTTCTTAAGGTGCCTCTCCAACTAGTTATGGTTGGTAGCCAGCTCTGCATACTTCTTTTTGTCCTTCGCCAGGCAAAACGATTCGGCGACACTCGTAATACCGGTCCATTCTCGAATGTTCCGCAACCAAGGTTTCCGTCTACGACCTGGTCTTCTCTTCCCTACAACTTTTCCCATCGTAATGAGTTGCAGGAGTTCGTACCTGTCGTGCCTAGGCACGTGACCTAGGTATGCATCTTTGCGCTATTTGAGTCCAAGATATCGACATCATGCGTCTGTATGCCCACATCTCGAATGCTTCTATACGTTTCCTAAGATCTTCCTTAATAGTTCACGCCTTACATCCGTATAGAAGTATGGGCCAGATGTAGCACCGGAGAAGACGTATCCGAAGTGGGATTTTCAGGCTTCGATTGCAAAGGACCTTTTTAATTTTTCCAAAGGCGCTGCGTGCGATTTCGATGCGAGTCTTGATCTCCACTTCACTGCCCCAGTTTTGTGTAAGACAGGTGCCAAGGTATTTATCACCTTGTTCTAGTTTACAGCTACAGGATACCCTCTCTTATTCTCAGAAGTCATACAAAATGTGCATATAAAGGACAACAAAGGGAAACAAATATTTTACTTCCTACAAAGAATAGTCTTACTCATAAAAATGCATATATATATAGTTACTGCAATTTAAATGTTGGTCATACAAATAGTAGTTTTTATACCAAACGGTAAACATACATATTAAGGTATGGCGTATGGCTTTTTCAGAGGTTTTTAATATATGGACATTCTCGCGTGATACTCCAACACTAGTCAGCCATTATATATACATCCCATCTATCTTGGTACCGTGCCTCCATGACCTTCAAATCTTGGTGGAATCGCTCACCTCGCACATCACTGACAGCCCCAAGATTTTTCGAGATGAACTTAGTAAAGAAAAAAAATGACGTTGTAGAAGAAAGCTATTTACAGTTTTGAAATCAACATGCCTATTTAACTCAAAACATCTCAAAAATCAGCGAACTCAAGATAAATTATGTAAAAAAATATTCACCAGTGTTATACTGTCGATTTCTGGCATTTTTCGCTCTACAACAGTATACGTAGGTGACAAACCACAGTATACACTGAAAAAACTGTTTTGTAACTAGTTACCGAAGATTCAGTAAATAATTACAAAACAGTTTAGCTGCTGTGGTGACACCTAAACAATTAGGTACCACAGCTAAACGAAAAGAGCTAAAATTTTACAAAACTGTTCAGTAGCAGATAGATAAACTGTTCAGTAGTAGATAGCTACAGTGTACAGTAATAGATAGCTAAAGTGTTCAGTAATAGATAGCTAAAGTGTTCAGTAATACATAGCTAAAGTGTAGTAGTAAGTAGTAGATATTGTAGTAGTAAGTATAGTAGCTAAAGTAGTAGATAGCCAAACTGTTCAGTAGTGGGTAGCTAAACTTCAGTAGAAGATAGCTAAAGTGTACAGTAATAGATAGCTAAAGTGTTCAGTAATAGATAGCTAAGTGTTCAGTAATAGATAGCTAAAGTGTTCAGTAATACATAGGTAAAGTGTTTAGTAGTAGATAGCCAAACTGTTCAGTAGTGGGTAGCTAAACTGTTCAGTAGAAGATAGCTAAAGTGTACAGTAATAGATAGCTAAAGTGTTTATTAGTAGATAGCCAAACTGTTCAGTTATACGTAGCTAAACTACGTTTGTAAGTGTACCTAAATTGTTTGGGTTTCACAGCTACGCTGTTTAGCTGAAAACAACTAAACATCTAGTAAGATGTAGCCAAATGAACTGGGCCCCACATACAGTACTGTCCAATTGAGAATTCCTATTGGCAGATGTAGTAAGGACATATTTTATGTCCTTACTACATCAGCAGATGGGAACTCTCAGCTGGGCACTACTGTATCAAGCTTACTCGCCCACAATAGCGAGTAGGCCTGTAAGTGAGGGCTCAAAATTCACTTGTTGGCTACATCTCACTAGACGTTTCGTTGCTTTCAGCTGAGGAGACTGAAATCAAAGAAAATAAACATTTAGTTGTATTTATTTTTTTAACTCACATTATTACAGAAAGGTGCCGATATGTCGTGTAATTAGAACACGATGCTCCGCCTACACATATATAGCCGTTTTATACAATCACAATGCTCACTTCTTTTATTTTACGGATTAACAGTGGATTTAACTTGCATAAGTCGACGTTTCGCCTGCTACGTCAAAGCCTTCATCAGGAACCACGGGAATTCCTGGAGCAGACGTCTGGTGCCCATTGCACCTAACTTCCAACTTAGTTTGATGTTTGGTACAACGGGCACCAGATACACCCCGGTGCCCGTACTCTGGTACCTGATGAAGCCTGTGATATAGCAGGCGAAACGTCGACTTATGTAAATCAAATACACTGATAGTCCCTAAAATTAAAATATTACATAATGCCAATAACAGCGTAAACTTAAAAACATTAATAATATTTATGTTCAGTATGTAAAAGCGGTTTGTTATGAAAGGTCGAATGAAATCAGTACAATTCCGTAATCCCTAAAATTAAAATATTACATAATAACAAATAACAGCGTAAACTTAAAAACATTAATAATATTGATGTACAGTATGTAAAAGCGGTTTGTTATGAAAGGTCGAATGAAATCAGTACATCATTTTGCATACCTTGTATTACAAATTCAATCGGCAACTTTACGTACGGTCGACATGTTTCATTTCTGACGTCCGGGGACCTTATCAAATTATTTTTTAGAATTTGTGCTAGCAAAAGGCAGTTTAAATTTTACAAGGTTCATCGGACGTCAGAAATGAAGCTTGTCGGCCACAGAGTCTTCATATCATAACACCAAACAATCTGGAAGTGCAACAAACATATTATTCACAGAAAAAGTTGTTGCTCGCTATTATTTTGCTCTGGTAAGACAATACAATAATTATGTGATTCGAAACATGCACACCTTTAAATTACAACTGAGACCTTAGTGTTATAAATCTCTGCCCGCTAGACAAGATTGTAATATTATTTGGAACATGGCATGCAAGTGAATCATAGAAAATTATTTTTTTTTCTCATTATCGGGAACCGCAACTTCAAAGCTATTAAAATGATCATCAAATTCCAATGTATTAAACATAGCACATTCAAAAATTACCCTTTCGTCGCTATACATATAAATATTTCTAATTACCATGAAAGTAACACCTCCTAAATCATCTACATCCTCGGTAAGTATTGTGTGACTTATGATGAAATTGCAGAGTCTTCTTCTCGCCGAGTTGTCCAACAATCCGACGTCTTCAAACTGCATAAGCAGTGATTTCCCTTCATTTGTAGATTTCAGATTGTTGCGTAATTTTTGCCAGCTCGGTTCGGGATCTAAAACGTGGGTGCGGTACGCCCCTGCCGTCGCTACCACACTGTCTTGGGTGCCCGATGAAATTGGTGATCGAACATTGCCAAATAGAGAATCATCCAATACTAGTAAGTTTGAAATGGATATATCAGAGACATTCTCTGTCACTGGCGGAAGTCCTTGTGGCTGTTCCTGAAAGGCAATATTTGATATGAAATATTTTTCCCTAATCTTTTATTTGTATAACATAATAAGCTTGTCACTTGGCAAGCTGTTCGGAAACAAAGCAAATTAAAAACATTAGTAAAAAAAATATTTAAGCTGGAAACTCAAGTAAATTATTGGCTTTAAATTAACTTCAATTCAATTAAAGATGAGCCTCGGAAGGAATGCTGCTTCATCGGAACGTGCCGCTAGAACAAACAAAAAGCCGCATTCCTTCCAAGGGTCTTGTTTAATGAATCGATCTAAACATGCCACTGATTATACTAGGTTAGAGGAGTGAGTTGTGCTCTTGTGGCTTGACATTGACATGTTGCTACCAGGCCAGGATATCACAGTGTAAATAATAAGCATGCAGTCTAGGTAGGTACTTACACATATTAATTTCTATAACCGCTCGCTTGCCCAAGGGGGGTCCGCGCGCAACGTGCCTTTGCCCCGGGCCCTCAGCGCGTGCCTCCTCAAATGCCCCACGAAAAAAACGTGACGACCCTACTTTGCCCCGCCATTTTTTGCGCCGTCAGCGCGTGGGTCGGGTTTCACAAAATCGTTTCTTGTGACTCAATTTGTTTAAAAAAGTGTCAAGTGTTATATATATTTATGTTTATTATGAAACTAGCTAAACAATGTTATCTTTTGTTTATCAAATTACGACTTTGGTGCAGAGTTATGCTATGCTGAACTTAGAAGTAGGGCGTTTTGAAGCTCGTCTTGTATTCAAAAGCTCATACCTCAAAAATAAGAGCGATGACATATGGTTTTTATTCTTTGATTATGTTTTCAATATAATAAATAATAGAATAATAAAAAAAAATGATCACTTGTTCATAGATATTTATTATTTAAAAGGCCTTTGTTTCCATACCAATATCTGGCGCCGTGCGGCGTCTTGTGTCATCTGGCGCCGTGCGGCGACTTTTGTCTATGGCTTGGATGCTTGACTGGGATTGTGTGGAGGGGAAATTTCACGAAGGAACGGGACAAATAATACAAATTAGGCCCTGGAGCGATAAAGACGGGTAGAATCAGCTTTTTCGACGGCGGGAGCGATGTTAACCACAGGTTGACATGGTCATAGCTGAGTGAAATGCAATGTCAACTACCAATTAACACGGGCAAAGCTGACTTCAAGGTTATGTTAACTACTACTTGACATGGTCAATTCTAAATTCTCGATTTGTTAACTACTAGTTGACACGGGCACGCAAGCGGTTAATAAGATTGATACATATATATTTGCTAAGGCTTTTACCGCTGTTCCACATTATGGCAATGTTTTCAGTTACGTGCAGAGCTGGGCAGTACCCGAGTACAAGTACTCAAATATTGTACTCTGAGTACAATTTGGGTACACCGTACACAGTACAATTTTCAATAAAGTTATACCGTGTAACCGAAAACATTACCATAATCAGAGAGCATTCTGTGTAGGTATGTAAACCGATTCCAAGTCGTATGTGTAAAAATGGCTGATACCAAAGAAGACGAAAAAATGGTTACAAAGAAAAATTACAAATATCTACTATAACTACAACTGATAACTTACCAATGATTCAGAGGTGGATAAGACTCCTAATTTCAATCCCCTTATATGAGCTTCGAAAAGCGCATTATCTCCGACGGGCGGCACGAGACGATTAATGTGGTCCTTGGATAGAACATGCAGCGCCTCCAACGTGACACCTTCCTCTAGAATAAAGGTAAAATAATGTAAGCTGAGTCGTCAGAAAAGTAACTTAGTGAGGTACATATAGTGGAATGCAAACATTTTGAGCTCTACAACTACATGCTCAGGTCACACGTATTGCATTTATTGCACTGCACTGCACACCAATGCACTGAAACCAAAAAAGGGATAGGCATATTTTATACCTGTGAGAATGACGGAGAGAGGTTGAGTTTACGCGTGACTGTAATGATTCTCGTCGAAGCCAGCCGTTTAACGGTACAGTCAGACGATTACATAACTAAATGATTCATTTAGTGTCGAGTTGAATTGGGCTGTGATAATTTTTCAGTATATACGTGATTGTCTCAGCGGCCCGTCGTTTAGCCCGTCGGTACAATCAGAAAAGTAACAAATAAATACGTTTTGTGTTGTATTTTGTCTTCGTGTTCTGTGTTGTGATCGTGCGTTCGACTGTGCTGAATCCCAGGAGGTACAGTAGGTAAATAACTTTATTTTCTATTATTTCTTGTCGTGATCGTCGTTTAATATGCCGTTAAAAACAAAATTGGGAAATAAGACGCTGAAATCCCAGACAAGGGGAATTGTACTGTAAAATTGGCACATATAATTATAATAATAGTTTGGACAGTGAAAGGTGATCGTATTGTGTTGTAAGCAGAGTCTATAAAAGTATTGTGTTTGAGATGTACTGTTATAATTGAGGCTCCTAATATAAAAGTGGTAATAGTTTGGAAAGTGAAACATGATTGTTTTGTGTTTTTGTGTCACAATCCTAATGTTATTTTCCACATAATTATATATCACACCGTATTATAAACCAAACTAATTATCGATATTACATCATGGACGGTTATGCATGTAATGCATGTGTTAATCGCTAATGAACATTTAAATTATAGTACAGTCATTCTCTAAAACAATACTGTTAGGATGGCTAGTCGATTTTGTACGTCGAAATTAAGTTTTTTTTATTTTGTATTCATCACTTCAATATTTATTAATTTTTTTATTTTATTTGATTAAAAAAATTACACCGTTTGTAGTAACAAATGCTTGCGTCGCTCCTAACTAGGCATAGCCGATCTATTTTGAATATTTATATTTTATTGTGAAATTACTTGTTTTCTGCCTGCCTTTTTTCTTTCTGTTTCATGTCTTCAATTCACGGGGACATCGATAAAGTAAATACATGGACCGGGGACATGAAATATTTTTGAATTATTGATTATATATAAATTATGGATAATAATAGTACCAAAAAAGTGGTCACTGGTTTTCTTTGGCGGTTCTTTCCAGTGGAATCTTACTTGTAGAACTCGCCGGAAAAAATAGGAAAAAGTACAATTACTGTCTTTTGACGTTCAGTATGTGTATATTATGTATTTACATTGAATAAAAATATTTGAAATTGAATTTGAATTTGTTAATTAGACTATAAAAGCCAATTTTAAATTTTCAATACATCATCACGATATCAAATATTCTGTCGTTGGCTGTACATGCCTTGGTTTTAAGGAAGACGGCGAAGTCCGTTACATATAGCGGCTGTAGTCTAGCACGAGGCCATTTGATTTTCTTTCTCATGTGCAGTTTTGACGAGGTTGTGTTTAATCTGTGTAAGCATTTTTGAGACTGTGGTCGAGAGCTCAAAAAGAATGCAGCGGACTATACCTACAGGTGAAATTATAAAAGCCTATAAAAAACAAACCTATTTTTATAATAAAAAAATGATATATCACAAGTAATTTTCGGTGAGATATAGCTACTGTCAATTTTTAACAGTGACAGTTTGGTTTGACAGTTGACAGCCAAAAACTAATGGGTGCATTCCAGGTGAGACTATGCCTATATACTAAATTTCAAATCAATCGGTTCAACGGCTCGGCAGTGTCGTGAGAGATTACATACAGACATACATACAGACATACATACAGACATAGACAGACATTTTTCTGGAAATGGTCCCCCTTGAGTATGATACGACCAAATCTGGTTCTGAAACAATTATCCGTTGAGTATGATACGACCAGATCTGGTTCCGCGTTTTTTTCACTTCTTTGACGTTCTCATATTTATTCATAATTATCTAATTGTTTTACAAAATGATATTTCAATATTCTATATTCGAAATTTCAATGCAATCATTGTGCAGTTGTTCTTTTTATGATTGGTGTAGTAGTTTCGTAGTTATAGTACTTTAAGGTCGATGTCGCCGAAAATCCTGCAAAAGAGACAGATGCATCCATGAAAATACCCATTTACTCCAAGGGTTAATCGTCTTGGGGTCTCAAAATGGATATATCCGTCGTTATCTATTTTTTTCCCGCACGATCACAATACTTTCCCTACCAGTGGTACCCGGGAAAGTAAAAAACTAACCAAACCTACTGAAATGTATGGGTTTGACGCTTTACTGCCTATTTCTCGCTTATTTATTGACACCGAATAAAGATTTTGCAGATTCGGAATCAGCGTGGTGAATATAGTCGGGTGACGTTAAAGAATGGAACGCGAAAACACAGAATAGTATGCTAAAAGGAATATTTATAAAAGACTTAGGAAGTACTTACTTTTAAAATTGTCCTTATATTTTGACATTCCCCAAGAATCCAGTAGGTCCTCCACCGATTAGTCCACCATTTTGAATCACAACAACACAAGATTTTGCCGATCGTTCGATTTGCTTCGAGGCTTGTTCTCCGAGCATGCTGCACGGTTTTACAGTCACAAACGTGCCGGCGAAATATTTCACGCGTTTCCGCCGAAACGCCTCGCGATTCGCGATTTCTTGAAATGTAGTCGAATGAACGTCGCCGCGATGCTGTCGCCAATTTCCGCGTGTCTGTGGTTCTCACTGACTGGCTGTGTCAAGCAAATAACCGGATCGAACGACCGACCCGTTCTTCTTCGTTTCCCACTTTTTGGCGACGCGACGTGCGACAACCAAACGGTTGAAATACGTAGTAAATACGACGTCTCTCACGTTTATTCACTTGTAATGCCTAGGAATAATGAGCCGCCAAAAGAAAATCATGCTTATATACTCAACTACTAGCTGAACTGTTTAGCAAATGATAAATAAACTTCGGCAAAGAGAGCTGAAGTGTTTAGTTGGAATACCTAAGTAGTTTAGGTATTACCTATCAAGCTTTAGGTAAAATCTGTAGTTTAGTTATTAATAGACAAACTTCAGCTAGTTTAACTGAAGTTTGGCTAATACAGCTAAATAATGTAACGGTCATTTTGGAATGTTTGTTTACACCCATTTAACTAAGTTATTTAGCTAAGGGTACAGAACTTTAGCTAATCCAGCTAAAGCTGAATTGGGTCAGTTGGAATACCTAAGTAGTTTAGCTATTACCTATCAAACTTTAGGTAAAATCTGTAGTTTAGTTATTAATAGACAAACTTCAGCTAGTTTAACTGAAGTTTGGCTAATACAGCTAAATAATGTAACGGTCATTTTGGAATGTTTGTTTACACCCATTTAACTAAGTTATTTAGCTAAGGGTACAGAACTGTAGCTAAAATTCGCAGTTTAGTAAGTAGTTGCTATTCGTTTAGTAATTGGTAACAAAACCAAATTTTAGCTAAAAATAAAATGTAACCACAACTAAACAGAGTTTGATAATCTAGCCGTAGTTTAGGTGCTATTTTCTAAACTTCAGTTAAAAGCGAAATAGCTAAACTGTTTAGTAAAACGATTTTTTTCAGTGTACGCACAGACAAAAACTACAGTATTTTCGTACGTACGTAATATTTATTTCTACTCGGCTTTTAATTTTACTTCTCCCTGCTCCCGTTTCCAGAGATTTATCGTTATTACTGTTGGTAAATATAGAATGAACTTATTCTCAATTCTATTGTCAGATGCGATCTTGACTTATGAATCTTTGAATGTAGATGGAACTTGTATATGGTCGGCAAATTCAAATAAATAAATACACATTGTAAACAAAGTAGCACATTGAATTTGAAGGTGTAAATAACTCATTTCTTTCATTTCTCTTTTTCTTTCTCAGGTTTTTTCTAATCTAAGGTATATTAACTTCTTGTTTTAACAACATTTCAAACTAAGGAAAAAACCGGTAATGTCACCCTACGACTTTTCCAGCATGTAGCAAGGGACTTATTTCATCTGAAACTTCATGTGGGCCGGTAAAGTAAAATGAAGGTTTTGTCACCCCAGTACTTTCTCGGAAAGTAGCCAGGGACTTATTTCATCTGAATGTTTATTTCATAAATAAAATCGATGAGTACCTAGTTGTCGAAAATTCTTGTTAATACGTGACGCAACGCAATGTAAATTTGAATTTCAAACGTGCGTCATCTTATTCATTTTAAAAAATCTAATTGCAAACGCGGGTCGCCGTGAGCCATCGATTTCGAATTTCGAACGATCCACGCATAGCAAGCGTCGCCGCTTTTAAGGTCCATTATTTGTGTTGCTTGTATATGGGATATTCCGACCAAAATTGTGCAATGCGTTCTTGGCCCAAAAAGACACATGTGAACCGAATTTCAAGCCTCTAAGTTCAATATTTCGACATTGAAATATCACTAGCGCGCCCCTTGGCGGACGGATATCAACCACAATCTTTTCAACTCTTGCCATGACCAAATGATACAAAATTTTAACTCAATCGGATTAAGCGTTTGGGCGCTATCGTGGAGGAATACACACACACACACACACACACACACATACAGACAGACTTCAGTCTTTCGGGGGGGCTAAAATGTAGGTATATGTTTCCGTCTTTCCCTGGTCGGTTGGTGGCCCGGGAAAGTAAAAAACGTATGTTTAGACACAGCCAGATACACAGACACACACACACACAGACACACAGACAGACTTCAGTCTGGAAATTGTCTTAATCGTCTCGGTGGGGTGGGGGGTAAAAATGTATATAACCGTCGTCATATCGAAAAAAAATAATTATCGCGTTCATAGTACTTTGCTTCCTGGTCGGTTGGTGGGCCGTGAAAATAAAAGTAGTGGAATAAGAGTAGAATAGTTCGAAAAGTTCGAATAAGAGTCGAATAAATGGTGATAGTTATTGGAAAATTCTGTCCGCTCCTTCGAACTATAAATATTTTTTTTTTGCAGAAGTGGGGCAGGTAAAGTAAATGGCTTGTAGGATATAGAGCAGTGATTTCCAAAGTGGACTATGTGGACCCCCAGGGGTCGATTTCGAATTGCAAGGGGGTCCATGTCAGCAAGGAAAAAAATGGGGGCGCACGCAATCTAATTGTCCATGCTAGTGGACATCATCATAAACATTCAGGCGTTCCGTAAATGTCTTATTACACCTAAAACAGATTGTGTGTACAGCATAGTATTTTAAACTTACATATATTAATCGCAATAAACAAGCGCGAGCTCTCAAGTGTCATGGAAGGAAATCAACAACCCACCCAAATCACACCCCAAATAGTCGATTGGGGATGCCAACGCAAATGACTAACGAGCGAAAGTGCCAGCGAGATATGTGAGTGAATTGTTATTTAACGGGTATCTGGGGGGGGGGGGGGGAGGGCGAGTAGAATAGACGCATCATATGAATGAGATAGTGCTACTTGTGAAGTTATGTAAGGCTTTCTCAAATACTTAATACTTCGAAGTCGTGGTCGCGTATAAATTAATGCGCATCGTATAAAATGTAACTTTTCGATAAAAAAAAAAAACGTGATTTTTATTTGTTACAACTGTCCACTTGACCAAAAACTTTATGTAAGCGATAGCTGTAGCGATAGCGATGGAGCCAGCTGTCAAAAATACAATTAAAGTTAATTACAGTTAGACAGGAGTGTCTACAGGTGACAAAAAAGCAGCAAGTGTTCTACGGGAGAGAAAAATTTGGGTACCTCTGATATAGAGCAACTCCCTGATATCAAATATGCCGGTCTACCAGCGCTGTTTGGTTATCTATACATGGCGCCGGATTAATTGGTGGTATATGGCGACCACGTCGTATTTCAACAAAAAAAAAAATATCTTTTAGTCATGATAAATCTGGTAGCGATATGGGAAATGGCCGAATCTGGGTCATGGCCATTTACCTTATCGTTACCGAATTCGTCATCACCTCCTATACTTATATCTTTATTAACTGTTCATTAGCAAATTATATAATTTTCTTAAATATTGCGGACTTTAAAAAAAATTCGCGTCGCTTGTATGCGAAATATTCCAACCAAAATTTACAATGTGATTTCGGTCCAACAAGGCATCTGTGTACCGAATTTCGACTCCGAAAGTTTCTAACTGCAATATTTCGAGACTTAAGTACGATTATCGCGCCCTCTGTTGGGCCTATTTCAACTACAATCTCTTATCAACTCTTACCATGACCGAATGATTCCTTCATGCCAAATTTCAGTTTAATCGGATGAAGCGTTAGGTGCTATCGTGGAGGAAAACACAGGCACACACACACACAGAGAGACAAACATGCTGACTCTCTCTCTCTCTCTCTCTCTCACACACACACACACACACGCACGCACGCACGCACGCACGCACGCACGCACGCACGCACGCACGCTCGCACGCACGCACGCACGCACGCGCACACACACACAGACTCAAAGACAGACTTCAGTCTGTAAATTGCCCTAATCGTCTCAGGGGGGTTGAAATGGATATTTCCGTCTTCATCTCCATTTTTTTAGTGCTTTCACTTTACGTGCCCTTGGTCCGGGTAAAAACGGAAGTAAAAACGGAAACTTTCACACAGACGTTGCTTGCTATACTAATTAGGTGCGTATTCTATTAAACATACCCAACGGGAGAAGGCAGTGTCGTTTTCCATCCTGTCGACGGAAGAAAAACCTCGTTTTATTTTGTTGCACAAATGTTGCGTTGCATTCTCCAGTTTAAAGACTACAAAACTTATTTTATTTACACAACTGCCAAGACTGCCTCAATAGCTGAGTTAATAGCTTAGTTACTAGCTTGGTTAAGAATCCTGAATACGACTGAAGAGATTCGGATAATGCTGAATACATATTCCAAGAGTATCAAAAAATAAAATAGAGAAAAAATCCTGATAGTTGACATTTGCCAAAGAGTGTAATATTATGTTTTATCAACGAAGGCTATATTGCCAGATTTAACAATCAATTTTAACTTTATAATGTTTACTATACGATTATTTATTTTTATGACTGTCACATTATCACCTTGATAATTATTGTTAAAGGCATTGTGCTCTTTATTTAACTAGAAATCTTAATTACTGCATTATTATCTATTTAACAGGAATATATCAAACTGATTATAAAATACTTAAATATTTTTTTACAGTCCCAACTATCACGGTAGTTAATTTTCCTTAATCGCTAAGAATGTTAGACGCAATGACGCATCCAAGTTTAGGAATGCTTACCTACTGGAGTAGAATAAATTGTATTGTATTGTATTTGACAGCGACACTAATCGTGCAAATAAAGATTTTAAAGCAGACTGATCGCATTAAATAAATTGCGACTATCCAAATCAAACAACCAGACAAATTGCGAGAGTAAATGACCTACGACGACACTTACCGTGTCACTTAATACAATTGGTAATTCTCCCGAATATAATAGAATGGTACTACCGGGTCATATGTGTTAACATATATTTGGTTTAAAAAATAAATTTTATTTCGTGTTAGAGTAGAAGGTGCTTTATTATTGCATTACAGGAACTTTTTCTTCATTGTTGATTTCTACGTTGTCGCTACTCTACGACATACTCAACAACCCCACTTCACCCTCCTATCTCAAGGAGAATTTCCACCCTTTGGGGAGCCACGGTCTTCCTTTTCGATCAAGCCGGGATAACACACTCGCCATTCCGATACATCATTCTTCTGTTTACACGTTCTCTTTTATGGAATCAGCTCCCTCACTCAATCAGGCATGCACCTTCGTTGCATACTTTCAAAAAGTTGTTAAAGAAACATTTATTTTTACACAGCCACTAACCAAATACCTCACCTTGTCCTCTCCTTTATCCTTCCCTGGGCAACCTTAGCATAAGTTACTGACATATATTTGTATAAATTTATTTTAAATTTAACTTTACTACTTCTTTGTGTATTGTACTGTGAAAATTAGGAATTATTTTATCAAATGGTTGACTGTAAGATATCGCTATAGGATAAGTCCGCCATTTGTGCATAAATTGTCTTTTTTATAAAACCAGTATGTTTGTATAGCACAATAAAGTTATTCTATTCTATTTCTTAACGTCACCCCATTATATTCACCACGCTAATTCCGAATCTGCGATAATATTTATTCGGTCTCAATAAATAAGCGGGACATAGGCTTTTAAAAAACAAAGCGTATTAGAGTAGAAGGTGCAAATATAGCTTACTGTTTTGTTTTTGCATTACATTTTTAAAGTTGTTAAGTATTAACACTAAAATACTTGTCTAAGGTTCACATGTAAGGTAAAACCTAAGTGATAAGGTAATTTATATTTATAATTACATTTTAGTTTTTCAGCCACATTATTTCAAACCAAATTAGTAGTTACTACATATACTTTATTAAAAAAAAAAAAAAACACACACACACTCTCACAAAACTTATTTAGACCTCTTCAGATACAGTTTTGTAAGAGTGCGAACTTGTAACTACGAGTATACGAGGGCGTATACAGTTTCACGAGGATATATCAGATCTTTTCGTGCACTTTTCGTTTCCCCATTGAGCACATGATCCAATCTTCAGCTATCGGCATATTATATACTTCTTGGCAACCTGGAGAACTCGACAACTCTTTTTAACCGACCTCACAAACCTAGGAGGTTATTATTTCGGTTACCCTTACCTTAGAAGTCCGTAATTTATGGACAGAATTAGAAAATTCTTTTTTTATTTGAAAGGATATACTTCCAGATTGGTCCCATTTTTATCAAAATCCTGTTCTGATATTGGGATCCATAAGGAATTGAGGGAACTCCTCAAATGTTATCAAAATGAAGTTGAAAATTTACATGTTGGCTCAGTTCCGATGACAATGCATTTTTATGGTAAGAATGACCTGATTCTACACCCAGGGTAGGCTCCCGACGATGGGACTCCTCAACGGTCAACAGCACAGACACACAAAAAATATACGCATTCAGTTACGATAGCCCGTTCTAAGTTTCACCATGACATGGCTGCTGCACCTAAGGTTGGCTCCCGACGAGGGAACTCCTTAACGGTCAACAGTAGACACGAAATTTTGTATATACATTCAATTACGACAGCCCGTTCTAAGTTTCACCAAGACAGAACTGCGACACCCAGGGTTGGCTTCCAACGAGGGACTCCTCAACGGTCAACAGCACGAATTTTTTTATACGCATTCAATTATGGTAGCCCGTTCTAAGTTTCACCATGACATAGTTGCTGCGGTTATAAAAAAAAATTATGCTGGCTTTCGCTAAGGTTTCTTCCTCTCTTCTTCGTTAATAAATTGTAATTTGTAGGGTGAGCTGGTTATAATTTCGGTTTTACTACTTTTCCGATTTGTTGATCGAGCAATAACAGATAATGGTGAAATAGTGGTTTAGGTAACCCTTAAGACTCTACAATGCATTAGACATGTTTAATGATTCCATGATCGTCCAGGCGCGCCAGAAGGTTGACTCCTAAGGGAAACTAGCCTTAAGGCCAGAGTCCTGCCCAGGCTCGCACTTCATGCGTCGAGGCCGCCGTATGGGCGTTGACCCGTGAGTGTGACCAACAATAGACAACTAGAGTTGTCTACTACAGCGGGCGAGCCCGTCACCTCAGGAAGTTTTAACAATTAGTCAATCTGTCTCCCTGAAGTGAGCGCAGAATACTTGGACAAAAACAGTCCACCGTTAAGCTATGCCACATGCCCGTAAGGCGCCAACGCCTTAACCGCGAGATAGCCAGGAGTGTCACCCAGCGGGCTTACACTCACGCCCTTACTTCCAATTGCGACCAGATTACTCCAGTCTCTCGATTGGTTCCGAGTTCGAGGTCGCTTGCGCGGTTCTCTCCCTTACGAAGCGGTGAAACGGTGTGTACGGAATCTATCCCGGACCACGGCATCCTTTGCCCGGCTGTTCACCCAGGATCGGGTAGCCGATGGTCGTTTCAAGAGCAGTCGCCGTAAGGTCAGCAACCACCCCTGCTCTATCGGAAACAGTACTACTGCTTCCAGACTCCCCCGACTGTTAGTCAGAGTGCACAGTCGATTGGTTTATGCCGCACGGTGCGCAGACCGTCCAGGAGCGCCAGAAGGTTGATTCCTAGGGGAAACTAGCCCTAAGGCCAGAGTCCTACCCGGGCTCATACTTCGTGCGTGGAGGCCGCCGGATGGGCGATGACCAACCCTGAACAGAATGGGTCTTCGTGGCCAACTCAGCTAGGGCCTGTTAGCTCCCACCAACAATAGGCAATGCTTTGATATGTAATTAAGTTGATATATAATTAATCCCGAAAACCGAAGTTCAGCTATCGCTTGCCGGGTTAGGACATCCCGCCGAGTCCGTGTCCGTTTTGTAACTTGTTTGACTTTACTGAAAGGGTGAACTCATATTAGTTGATAATTTAAGACACTATTACATCCTGCCTATTCCATACTCGGGTATTAATTGGTCATCGTTTAGTTGAGCCACTTACACTCACCCCGTTCTTTGGGGTTGGCTCAACTCTAGGTTCTGCCCCTATCCAGTAGCCTTCTCGAAGAGGGTCTACCCTGAAAAGGACTCTGTTACCCCTGCCTCTCATTGCATGCATGGTGGATGAGTTTCCTCCGGGGAATGATCCGCCGGTGCTACTGGGCGGAGAATAACTATAGGAGTCTGAAAACGATATACTGTTTCCTAAGCAGCAAAGGTGGATGCTGACCTGTTGTCAGACGCTCTTAAAACGACCACTTGGCCACCCGATCCCGAAAGGTATGACGGACAAAGGACGACGTGGTCCGCAATAAATTCATACCGAATTACTGCTGAACAAACAACAGTAGAGGCCGCGCGAGCGACTTCGATCCGGGAACAGAATGAAAGGACGAAGAAATCCTGCCAAATTTAGTAGTGGGAACGCGAGGATACCAGCTGTTCAACTGTACGGTGTTACGCGGTAAGGCGTTAGACTCTCACGGGCTAGTTGACGTAGCTAGACGTTAAGCATCCACTACACTACTCGCGAAGTTACTTCGACAAAGTAGTTGTTGAAGTTGACCGAAGTACGTGACTACACACTCATGCAACCTCGCGAGGAGCTCAGTCGCCCGGCGGCAACCGCTCGGTATGGATAACGTTCAAATGGCAGCTGCCGTTGCAATGCGCACGAGAGTGCAACTACGTAGGTCGATCAGTCAACGAAAATTTTAAAAATAAATAGAAAAAGAAGATGGTGGATGACTGCAATACACCGGAACAGAACACGCGAACTGAAGTGAGACGAGTAGTGTAGTGAGTCGCTTCGTACTCGCTCCGCGGCCCTTTGACTCGGGCGCAAAAAACCGACACCGATCGGAAGTCGCCCGAGGCGAAGTGAGGATGCCCGAAGCGAGTCGAAGTGCGTCTCCGCACTCTCGTCCTCGCCCAACTTCGATCGACTTCGCGAGTAGTGTAGTGGATGTTTAAGACTCTATTTCGTGTTCAAGTCTTTATGCTCATCCCAGGTTGAAATAACGGTCACTATCGTTATGCCTTCCTGGAATGATGTGTTCGCCCGTTGTAGATGACAACATTCCACTATTGCATATTCGGACATTTTCCTGTACTTCATAATCAAGTGGTTTACAAGTCGCAATCGATTAAGTTGACATTTTTGAATGTCGAATATCAAGATTGATAGTTTGGTATAGCACCCAATATTCCGCGCAATTTAACGTATCTTGTAAATTGCAAATCTCCACATCTACAATAGTTTCGCTTTTCATTAAGAATATCCGGTTTAGTTAGACATTTGTGCATTAGTATGCACAAGAACTGGATTATGTTTACATAATAGTCACAAAGTAGTATCAACTTGAAATGACCGAGAAACTTTCGATTAGTTCGAGATAAATTGCCTAATCGGCTGATTTCGAAATACACTCGACACTATTTACCTTGTCAATGTATGATAAATATTTATGGTGGGTCCGAGACTAATCGAAACTTTCAGTTTGAAGAGTTTATTTTAGCGAAATATAAACTGTTCTAATCGAATTATTTCGAATTATTTACTCTTCTAACAGATTAATTCTAAATGCAAGAGATACTAATTCTGCGACGAACACAAAAGTAGTCTTATACAGAATGAGTTTGAATTATTTACTCTTTTAATAACAGATTAATTCTAAATGCTAAATATACTAATTCTGTGGTGAACACAGAATGAGTTTTAATTAACCGGTGAAGCGGTACAAGCAAAAAATGAACTTTTGTTTAAAAAAATGTAAAAAAATATAATACAATATATATATATATATATATATATATATATATATATATATATATATATATATATATATATATATATATATATATATATATATATATATGTGTGGGAAATGCCGAAGCCTAAAAATACAAAACAAGAGAAGAAGAAGAAGGAGCTGTGAGTCGATAGCGAAAGACGAAAGCCGACGAGACGCGTCGCATTTTTGTTGTATCGAAGTTATTTTAAATAAAAGACGAAAAACAGAATTTGTGGTGTTTAATCAACGACGGAACCCCACAATTTGGGGGCTCGACCGCGATTTGAGGAGCAACGACGGGAACAGCAGTTATCCAGATCGAAAAATACGACGACGCGACGCCGTTTCCGCCATTGCTGTTTTGACACGACGAAAATTTACGAAAACGACGAAACTAACGAAAAACTGATTGTGCGCCTGCTGAAAATCATTGATTTGAGTGATAAACTAGTGGATTTGCTGTGAAATTCGCTAAAAGGCCGAAAAACTCGAAAAAAGTGAACAATATCTGCTATAGAGTTGGGCGACATCATTTTAATGCCAATACGACTTCAACTGTAGAGTTGGACACGTACTCCGACTTTGACAGATCGGGAAGTCGACTCGAATATATTTACGGCGCCTAGGAATTACGTATGAACGGGCGCCTAGGAACTTAAAACCTAGTGGTGTTTTGACGTTGCATCATGCCGAAAAGACTAAATAAGAATAATTCTGATTTTGAGGATGCCGAAAGAGTGGAAGAATTAAGAAAAGAGATTGCTATGCTTAAAAGTGAGCGTACACAAAAGATGTCGAACATAACTTTTAAAGATGTGGAAGATTCTATCAAACCTTTCACAGCCGACGACAATATATCCGTCAGAGGATGGATAGACGAATTTGAAGATTTGGCCTCTACCGCTGAGTGGAACGAAGTGCAAAAATTGATTTATTCAAAGAGACTTATCCGAGGAACCGCTCAATTGTTCCTACGAGCTGAGGGAAGCGCCAAAACTTGGGAAGACGTCAAGAAAAAATTAACCGATGAATATGCACCGAGAGCTAGCGCTGCTGCCATGCATAAGAAGATGATGACGACCAAGAAGAGAAGAGATGAGACTTACATCCAATACTTTTATCGCATGCGCGAATTAGCAAATGAAGGTGAAATCGACGAAAAGTCTGTGATGGAATACATTATTGGAGGAATACCAGATCAGGAGGTTAATAAAACAATACTCTACGAGGCGAAAAACATTACCGACTTTAAAGAGAAGCTGATCATTTATGCGAACATAAAATCTAAGGATGAAAAGAGCATTGTCAAAGAAGATGTTATGAAACCGAAACATACAGAATCAAATAAAGGATTTGAAAAAATGAGATGCTTTAACTGCGGAAATCTAGGACATGCTTCGAAGACATGCAGGTTTCGCGACAAGGGAACCAAATGCTTTGCGTGTAACGAGTTTGGACACTTGTCATTGAAGTGCCCTAACAAAACAGAAAAATCTGGAAATTACGGGGACAAAAGAAATGAAGAAAGAAATATCAAGCGGACATATCAAGTGGATACTGATGATGACTCCGAAAGCGACATGATTAAAACGGTTCATTTTGGACAAATGCAGCTGAAAGGATTGATTGATACGGGAAGCGTAGTTAATTTGATAACCGTATCGAAAGTGTTAAAATTGCCGACCATGAATTACATAGACGAACCTACCAAATTACGTGGGCTAGGAAATCAAAATATCACAGCCATGGGAAAATTCCGATATAAAATCAAGATTGATGACTGTGAATTTGAAACAACATTTCTGGTAGTCAGCGATAGTGCTATCCCCTATGACATCTTAATTGGGAGAGAAGCGCTGAAGAATATCAACATAAAGATCGAAGACGGACAGATGAAAATTACGGAGAGAAAGGAGGAAGAATTATTTGTTGGATTTGGTGAAATTGATACTGACGATATCGACGTTGGAATCTTGCCGATGAAGAAGCAGATTGAGAAGATGGTTCAAAATTATAAACCTAATCCGACCAAGAGTACTAATATTAAGATGAAGATAATACTCGCTGACGAGGCTCCTGTTTATCAACATCCTCGAAGACTATCACCCGGCGAAAAGATTGAAGTTGACAAGCAAATATCAAGATGGTTAGACGACGGAATAATTCAACAGAGTTCATCAGAGTTCGCAAGTCCCATAGTAATTGTGAAAAAGAAAGACGGTAGCTCGAGAATCTGCATCGACTACAGAAAGCTGAATGGGAAGGTTCTGAAAGATAGATTTCCCCTACCATTGATTGAAGATCAGCTGGATAAATTACGAGACGCTAAGATATTTACGACTCTGGATCTTAAGAATGGATTTTTTCATGTGCCTGTTGAAGAAGAAAGTCAGAAGTATACATCGTTTGTTATACCAACCGGGCAGTATGAGTTTAGATTTGCTCCATTTGGATTATGCAACTCACCTGCTGTATTCATGCGTTACGTTAATGCAATATTCAAAGACCTAATTTTGGATGGAAAATCTTTACTATACATGGACGATATCATTATTCCATCGAGAAATGATTCGGAAGGACTATTAAAACTGGAAGTTGTGCTAAGACGAGCAGAAGAATTTGGACTGGAGATCAATTGGAAGAAATGTCAATTTTTAAAGATGAAGGTTGAGTATCTAGGATACGAGATTGAAAACAATACAATTAAACCGTCAAAGTTTAAAACGACAGCTGTGATGAAGTTTCCGAAGCCGAAGAATATTAAATCTGTTCAATCATTCTTAGGACTGACTGGTTATTTTCGAAAGTTTATCAAGAATTATTCAAGAATTGCAAAGCCGTTAACTGATTTACTAAAGAAGGACAGCCTGTTTCAATTCCATAGCCGAGAGGAAGCTGCATTCGAAACGTTGAAGACTATACTTTCAACCAATCCTGTACTTAAGATTTACGACAACCGCTTGGAGACAGAGCTACATACTGATGCAAGTTTGGATGGATATGGATCGATTCTCTTGCAGAGAGATCCAACTGACAAGAAGATGCACCCTGTCTACTATTGGAGTCGAAAGACTACAGAAGCCGAGAGAAAGTATCACAGCTATGAATTAGA
Source organism: Micropterix aruncella (assembly GCA_944548615.1). NCBI lineage: Eukaryota > Metazoa > Arthropoda > Insecta > Lepidoptera > Micropterigidae > Micropterix > Micropterix aruncella. The sequence continues at coordinate 15,747,081 of OX155956.1, forward strand.
AGTTCTGGCGATTGTGCAAGCTCTCAAGAAATTTAGAGTTTACTTGTTGGGCTTAAATTTTAAGATTGTGACGGATTGCTCTGCATTTCTTATGACACTGAAGAAAAAAGATATGGCTACTAGAGTTGCCAGATGGGCACTATTCCTTGAAGACTTTGACTATAAGGTTGAGCATAGACCTGGAGTAAGAATGAAACATGCCGATAGCTTAAGCCGTAATCCAAGTGATGTTTTCATCATTGAAGATGGCGTTATAGAAAGACTAAAACAAGCACAGAAGAATGATCACGAGTTAAAAACCAAGATGAATTTATTAGAACAAATTGGACCATTTGATGACTACCAAATGGAAAATGGAGTACTAATCAAAGAAATAGAAGGCAGAAAATTATTGGTGATACCGAAGAAGATGCAGACGGAGTTAATCAAGAAATGTCACGACAATGGACATTTTGGTATTAAGAAGACGGAAGACTTATTTTTGCGAGAATTCTGGATCAGGCGTGAACTGTTAAAAGAAAAAATCAAGCTGTGTATTCAGAACTGCATTTCGTGCATACCAGCTGACAGGAAGAGAGGAAAGCGTGAACGATTTCTAAGCCCGATCGACAAAGAAGATTTACCTTTTCAAACATATCACGTAGACCACCTTGGTCCAATGACTGCAACAAGCAAACAGTATAAATATTTGTTAGTGATAATTGACGCATTCACCAAGTTTGTTTGGATTTACCCAACAAAGACAGTATCGGCTCAAGAAGTTATTTCAAAGTTAGACGTTCAGCAGCAAATATTTGGAAATCCAAAACGCATTATTTCCGACAGAGGAACTGCTTTTACTGCAGACATTTTTGAGACGTACTGTAAAGAGCATGATATTATTCACATCAAGATAACGACGGGACAACCCAGAGGAAACGGACAAGTTGAACGTGTTCACCAGACGATTATATCAGTTCTCACTAAATTAACTTTAGAGAAACCAGACGATTGGTATAAATACACGGGAAGATTGCAAAAGTGCATAAATGGAACATTTCAAAGAAGTATTGGAACTACTCCTTTCCAATTGATGACGGGAGTTATGATGCGAGACGATAATAGTGTCCGCATACAAGAGTTAATAAAAGAAGAACATTTAATGGACTTTTGGAACACACGCGATGACTTAAGACAAGAGGCAAAGCTGCAAATATTAAAGATTCAACGAGAAAATATGAGGAACTACAACAAGAAAAGAAAAGAAAGTCAGACGTATAAAGTTGGAGATATTGTCTCAATAAAAAGAACTCAATTTGGGTCTGGTATGAAGATAATGTCAAAGTATTTAGGACCATATAGAGTTTGTGAATGTCGGGGCAAGGACAGATACGGCGTGGAGAAGATTGGAATGACGGATGGGCCGAGGTCAACAACAACATCAACAGACTTCATGAAACCATGGCAGAATCATGACGAGTCATCCGAGACGGATGAAGAGCAGGAAGGCCGAACTGTGGGAAATGCCGAAGCCTAAAAATACAAAACAAGAGAAGAAGAAGAAGGAGCTGTGAGTCGATAGCGAAAGACGAAAGCCGACGAGACGCGTCGCATTTTTGTTGTATCGAAGTTATTTTAAATAAAAGACGAAAAACAGAATTTGTGGTGTTTAATCAACGACGGAACCCCACATATATATATATATATATATATATATATATATATATATATATATATATATATATATATATATATATACATATATATATATATATATATATATATATATATATATATATATATATATATATATATATATATATATATATATATATATATATATATATATATATATATATATATATATATATATATATATATATATATATATATATATATATATATATATATATATATATATATATATATATATATATATATATATATATATATATATATATATATATATATATATATATATATATATTTGTAAATGTGCACAACCTATGTAATATATAACACAACTTAAATACGTACATTTGAACTATTTTGAAGAACTTTTGAATACAAGTTTGAGAAGCGTTGAGCGCGCTGCGCCATCTAGCGGTAGGTTAAACATCGTGAATAAACAATATTCGCGATATTTTACCAACCGCTAGATGGTGCAGCGCGCATAACGCTTTTTATACTTTTTTAAAAATAATAAAATAATACAAATTATCAAAAATATACAAAAATAACTAAAATGTTTTGTTTTGTATTTTTTCTATATTTTTTTTTATCAAAAGTTGCTTATTTTTCGTACTAATTGACCCACTTCAAAAATGCCGGTTAATTAAAACTCACTTACAGAAACTCACCCTGTAAGAGTACATATTTCCTAGTTACATATTTCCCAAAAACATTAAACGTTGTAAAGGATTTCTTATAACGTATTTAAATTATATATATTTTTACAGTTCATTGCTTAGATGGCTAGTTTCATTGATTAGTAATACACACGAGATAGGGTTATAAGAAAGGAAACAAAAAAGAAAGAGAGAAAGTCATGAGAAATATTAAATGTTTTAATATGAAATATGTATATGGTAAGTAATATAATATAAGTAATATATCACCAGTACGGAACAGCTTTTCCGGATGGCGCAAGACCGACAAAAGTATATTGAGAGCTAACGGCCAACCTCCAGTAATGGAGAGGCACTTCGAGAAGAAGAAGAAAAATTTATATAAAATTTAAGATTATAATTTCTAATAAATAACAACAAATATTTAAGCATTTTTAATCCTAAAGTTCAAGATTAACAATACTCAACATACTTACATATTAAAAAAAACAATTTGCGCATCTAAGTATAATTTCTAACTTTTAGTTAGTCTGTTGTGATTCGATAATCATTTCCTTATTTTCTTTTTTAATTAGATACATGCCAAATTCATTCAAGTATGTCCAAATTGATGAAGTTGTGAAATCTCGGTTGTAATATATTGTTGCATCCGATAACTTATTAAAATTAAAACAAATCAGAATCATATAGGAACAGTCAAAATCATATAAAACACATATTGTTTGTACATAGTTCAGTGATACAAATTAAGTTAAAAATAAACATTATATTGTCTTTCAATCGCCGTGTCATACGAATAGCCTTCGTCTACTATATAATGAGTTTTTAGTTCTGGTTGAACAATACTTTGCTTCACATTAATTATTATAGCAAATCAGAAATTATGTCGATGGTTGGATTTGTTCATTGACTTATATTTATCCCTGTCATAAAAAAATACTTATCATCTTTTTACACACTTGTCATTGTGACACTTCTAGCATGTCGTATTGATATACGAAGTACATATTTTGTCATATTGTGTAATACGATTTTTGAGAATTATCTAATTTCGTAAATACGACCTAAATTGAACGAGTATATTGATAAGATTATCTCTTTTATCAACATTTTGTATGTCGGAATATTCTAGTTGTTATCATCCGTGCGTCGCTCAATCTTAAGTATGTAGGTATTATTTGACAAACTAAAAATGGACTTCTTCATCAGCGCGCATTCGCCCACCGTTGGGCATACGCCTCTCCAATCACTCGCCATCCGGATCGGCTGTCCGTTTCCCTCATCCAGACAGGTCCAGCTGTCTCCTTGATGTCATAAGGTTGTACTGTTCATCATGATTGGAGATATTTAGTCCGATACCCGCCACTTCGGCCACACGTCTTGGCGAGATCCACACTTTCAGGAAAATATTTCCATTTCCTAGGCTTGTGGCAACCTGGTCGGGTTACTTAACCGCCGAATTACACTATATTCACTAAATTTATTATTTATTGGTGAGAAAATTTCAAAATATATGTTGACACGAATTTAAATTTTTAAAAATGGACAATGCTATTGTAATAAATAATAATAAATAATAATAAATGGCTAATGTAATCTTTAGTAGAGCAAAACTTTATTATTCTTAGACGTATCGTAAATACGTAAAGACGTAAGATGGAATTAAATACAGAGTTATACAACAACGCTAATCATCGAAATTTCATTAGTATTTTTCACGTAAATACCCATTTAATAGCTAACTAAATGTGTGTCGCTCTCTTTCTAACAGAATGACGTGCGTGGGTGCTTAAAAGAGATAAATGTATTCTGTTTATGTGCTTCGTCCGGATTATTCCAGTTGATATTTGATATTATTCCAGTATCAACATTTCCAGTTGATAATTTGATCGTTTAAAGCGTATGAAACATATTTTACAGTTGGCAAAGCTCGTAAACTCTGCGGTTTGGACGTATTCTCTTTCTAGCTTAAGGTGACATGATATCTAAGAACGACCATATCCGAAGAATTTTAGTTTCATGCTTTTTTTTAAATATGAGCGTTAATTAAAAAAAAGTTTCTAAGCGAATCCCTCGATAAGAATCCATTTTTAAAATTTGGACTCAAAAAAGTTGCGCATTGCCTTGTATATTAAGGGCTTCATTTAAACTGATTTCGAAAACCTTCAGTCGCGATTACTCCTACAATGTAAGCGGTGAGTGTGTTTTATTTTAATTTCATTTAATTGACTGGTTAATTCTCTAGCGTCGCGCCTAGCTACTTTTTTTAATTAGGTCTTAAATTAATTATACTTAATTAAAACGTGAGAGCGCCCTGAGTTACGCTAAATATGCTTGCATTAACACCCTTATACCACCACTGCGCATAGATTATTATGCTAGCGCTGCGATATGAAGTTTAGTATGCGCCCGATTCCCGGCGCGAGTGGACTTGGAATCGTGCCTAACGCTTCGTCAACGCTGTATTTTTATTGGTCGAACCCTACAAAATTGACCCCGCCTATATCGTTTAGTCGAACTTGGACGGAATGAGAGGCCATTAGAGCCGTAGATATTTTTTTCCTTCTACTGTCCGTGAGCGCCGATTTTTCACACTTTTTCGCACTTTTCTAAAAATGAATACCTTAGTTTACTTTTTTTGTTTCAAGCAAAATTACGCTCCGCGGCGCAAACAGATACCGTCATTTCTACCTGCAGCGGTAGAAATTTTTGCGATTTAATACCTCAAAAATAGTTTTTCTTACTATTGCAATAAAATATTTATATTTTTTAAATGTGAATCAAACCGATATAAAATATTTATGATCAGAGTTCAACTTTACGCTTAAAAAAAATCATGAAAAACTTGTTTTTTTTGGCCTTTTAAACCAGCCTGAATCTTTAATCTTTAAACCCTTAAGAGGCTGAATCTTTATGTATCTATATAATTATAATAATAATAATAAAACGCTTTATTCTTAAGAAAAGGCGAGCTTATTGCCTGCAGGCAATATTTTAGAGCTAACCTATACTATTGTATGAACATTATTTGCGAGTAGATGCTACATACTTAACCTATATAAAGAGTATGACAAATAAAATAAAAGAGGATAGAAAGCAATATATACTTTACTCTTTGTGGGCACAGGTTTGCCACACCAAATTAATCTAATACCTATAAGGACGCTATAGTTTAAAAAGGAGGGGAATGGAAGGGAAAAGGGAAATTATCTGGAAGATTTCAAATGCTCTCTTAGTCTGAGTCTTTAAAACTTGTTATGCTTGGCGCGGTTCTCACATTTTTCGGCAAAGCATTCCTAAAAAGGGCTCCATGCACGGTGAAAGAGAATGACAAGAAGTCAGTGCTGTGACTAGGGATATAGAGTAGCAGGTTGTCTTTTGATCTCAGAGGGCGTCCATGCGCCGATAGTGCAATAAATCTGCTGGTACGGATAATTAGGAGCGACGCCATCAAAGATCTTGAAAGCATACAAAGAACTCGCATGTCTCTTTTCTCCCGGGTCGACAGCCAGTGAAGCTTCTCTCTGTACTCCGTGATATGGTCAAATTTTCTGAGGCCATGGATATTAACTTGTTGGAATATAAAGTAATTCTGACATGAAATTCAACAATCTTAACTGAAGGTGAAAATCTAGATTTGAACTATATAATCTTGATAATATATTTAGGTTTAGGTAAAATAATATTTGACAATACGGCAAAAAAAATGTATGGCTGTATGCTCTATTGTTATGGCTGACTGGTGGTAATTTTAACCGCTCGATTGTTCTCATTTATGACCGAGACGCTTTTTTGTTCAACTAAGTAATTTATTGGTTCAGGCAATTCAGTCGTCTGGTGATTTGTCATTCTTTGATATATATTTTCCTACAACTTTACTCACAGAGAGAATTAAATATAGATTGTTTAATAAAACGAAATATTCAAAGACAAAACAAAATGACGGCTCAAGGGAAAATCATCGCGCGGCGTAATTTCTGATTCAAAATTTTGATTCGGTTGACACCTGTTGACTACGTAAGGGAGAGGACCGCGCAAGCGACCTAGAACTCGTAACCAGTCGAGAGACCGGAGTAATCTTTTTTTTTTAATTTATTTAAAAAAAACACTTCATTTCTTAAAATTGCATAAAAATATGCACATCTAGAGACGGGCCAAATTATCGCCTAGTTAGATGTGCTATTGGCAGTAAAGGTCATGTAAGATGTGTTAAACCTCCCTATATTAATTATTAAATAATTTATATAATTATTATAAGATTACATGACCTATGAATGAACTGTATACCTAATCCTATGTACCTAAATAAATAAATAAAATAAATAAATAAATAAATCTGGTCCCAACTGGAAGTAAGGGCGTGAGTGTATGCCCGCTGAGTAACATTCCTGGCTATCTCGCGAATAAGGCGATCAATGATCATTTTTACCCGTGACCATTCTCATGTACTCTTATGCACATAAGTAAGTATAGTTAGCTTCGTGCTATAATGGCTCTAATCCTGAAATGTAAATTATGTGTGTTAACTAAATTATTAATATTCATTACTTATTTTATTCAATATTCATGTTATTAATCATATTTTTTTTTAAATCTATTGCTGGCCGACTAGAAAATTCACAACATCGTAAACACCGACCTAACCTGGTAACACTGTAAGACCCGTTTAGTTTGTCATCATATCCGTCAACGAGACGATATAATCAGCATCTATACTCTGCAAGTTTCCTTTTATCGTGTGTCGCGACTTTTAATTAGGGAAGTGATTCGCATACTGGTCACTTTCGCCATGGACGAACTTGCTGCACATGGGGCACTCAGAATGTTTTGAGGAATAAGATAAATGAGTGGTTGAAGTGGAGCGCATTGCAGCAATGGTGCAAATGTATATATTGCCGGTCATTTAACATTCGTGTTGACAATATTTAACATCTAAAAGACTAATTAAATTAATAGTGAATACACATTTTTAAAAACAAGCTTTTATTCAAATGCTCTGTCCCGAGCTAACCCTGGGTGCAGCAGCCATGTCATATTGCATCTTAGAACGGGCTATCATAATTGAATGCTATACAAAATGTCGTGTTATTGGCCGTTGAGGATTCTCTTAGTTCGAAGCCAAAACTGGGTACAGCAGCACTGTCGCGGTGAAACTTAGAACGGGCTATTATAATTAAATGCGTATACAAAAAATTGGTTCTGTGCTGTTGACCGTTGAGGTGTTCCCTCGTCGGGAGCCAACCCTGGGTGCAGCAGCCATGTCATGGTGAAATTTAGAACGGACTATCATAATTGAATGCCTATACAAAAATATGTGTCTGTGCTGTTGACCGTCGATGAGTAGCCTCGACGGGAGCCGATCCCGGTTGTAGAATCGGGTCATGCTCATTACAAATATGCATTGTCATCAGAACTGAACCACCATGTAAAATTACATCAGAGGAAGTGGTTCTAATTCAGCTTTTAAGATTTGATCTAAACAATCTAACATTCTAAAAAACATTGCAAGGTAAATAAAAGCTTGTAAAAAGGGTAATTTAGCTGCTGAAATACATATACCCTCAACATGTGCACTTATAGATGAAGCAGGATGCTTGATGTAAGTATTCTGCAGGTTTCAACACATTATTATGTAAGTTATTATAAGTTATTATGTAACGACAAGCATTTTTAAGAAAACCTACATGTATATTTTACACCACTACCCAAAAAAGGATTGTTATGTGTTCAGTATTCCTCTATCTATGTTTTCCGTTTCTTTATTTCACCATAACTTCTAAACGCTTAAACCGATTTAGAAGTGTCGTATTGTTAGAATCTTTTTGTCCTCCCGAGTGTCATAGAGTACGTGCCGCGACCCCTTGCTCTCATATAAGGAGAAAGCAGCGTCTTTAATATAAATCGCCTTGTTACGCCCTGCTGGTTGACGTTCATCATTTGACAGTTAGTTTTTTTAGTTCATCCTCTTAGCGGCCGTCAGGAATAGATCCGGTAGGCCTAGTAACGAAGAGAAATATTTGCAAAATAAATTATTATAAATTACAAAATAAATAAATTTATCAAAATAAATTATACAAATTGTGTTTAATTATTACACTCCACAAAATAATACCGATTTTCAAATTGCCGTTTTTGGTTCTTACGAATTTATTCCAATCCAACATTTTGGAAAATTATAAAACTACGCAAGTTCTCGGAAAAATCCGGTATGATAAAACCGTGTTTTTTTTTAATTCGACTATAACTTCTAATCGCGTGGACCCATTTAGAAGTGTGTGATATTGTTAGAATCGTTATGTCATCCCGAGTGCCATAAGGTACCTAAACTGTCAAAATGTCAAAACACTTCTCGAATGTCAATAAATTAACATAAATATATTGTGTTCAGTGTCAAATGAAATTTCTGATTGAGTACATTCCGGAAATATACATCTATCTATATGGGTATAAATTACAAATATTTTATTATGAAACCGTAATAAAAATATTTATAAATACAATATTTCACTTTCTGTAACGGCAGTAGTGTTTTTTATTATTTTCAATATAATTATTTATTATGTTCAGGGAAAATAATATAGCACCCACGAGGCGTTTAACTAAAATATTACCATTTTTTTAGTAATGTCATACACGAGACCACCTGCTCACCTGATGTATTATTACTCCATTGCTGGGTGTGTACTCCTAGTGACTAAAGTCAAGGACTTTAGTTTTTTAAGGAATTCAGTTAAACTTCAAGGAACAAATTACTCTAATATCTGTAACTTTTTTTAAGCTTCTAGGGTTTCTGATACAGCAATCTCAGCACTTAATATTCAAGTAATTCGCACGTTGTTCAATACGACTCGATATAATAGTTACGAGGGACGTCAAGCAGCGCTGATGTTAACGATTTTTGTATCCGACTGCATTTATCGCCGGCATGGTTGGCCATAATTCTCTCTGTCTCAGAAGAGATCTTCTGCATGGCCTATATTTTTAATGTGATTTTATGGAAACTGATTAATGTAATATTTTTTATGTGATTTTGTGATCCTCCTAGCTTGTTAGCTAAGGAGGATCTTTTTGTGCCTAATAATTATAATCTTAGCATTCAATCCTACCTTTTTTGCGAAGCGATTTCTCGCACACTAACTCTTTACCGTGAGGATTGTATACTTGCCGGGAAAGTCTAGGGGTGACACAACCGATTTTTTTTATAAAGGGTCATACATATATTTATAACACTTAAATGTCCACATTAGAACAGAATATAGCCTAGGCGACATTAAAATATTATCACTGGAAACAGTTTTGGAATATTATCATGTTATCAGTTAGTGCTACTTGATTTTAGTCTATGACATTTCAAGTGTACAGGTTTTCCATTTTACCGTAGATTATTGTGAATTACAGAATTAAATTAAAATTTCCTTATAGCATTCGACGAAGCACTTATGATAAAAAATTGTTGAAGCACCTATATTATTGTCAGTTTACAATTTTCTAGTTGTCTCTTTTTTTTCAAAACTTTCTTAGCGACCTGTTACTGGCTATTACCTGCTCACAAGAGAAGTTCTTTTGCCCGTGCGTAAAGAAACCATGTCATAGAATGCGATACGATACACATCCGTTTTAGATTTTCTCGAAGTTTTAATACGGATGGCCGGTTCTTCTTATCATTTTTTTGGCACAAACCTTGACAGTTGAGAACCTTCAGAGCAATATGATCAAAGTGTGTTAAAAATATATTGGAAGGTCATAGTATAAAAGACAGGCGTACTTTAACTATCGCTTGAAAGGCTGAATTAGTATTCATTAGTTGTAGATCATGTAGTGCCGGATAACCCAATTGGCCAAGTAGGCACCGGCCTTTTAGGGCCCCACGCCTTTTAGGGCCCCCGCGACAATAGCCCAGTCAAATTAAACTGTTGGTTTGAATTAATTCCTACAAAGGTTGTATGTATGTATGTATGTATGTATGCATGCATGTATGCATGTATGTATATATGTATATATTTAATGTATGCATGTATGCATGTATGCATGTTTGCATGTATGTCCATAAAAAATATTAAAACATTTATCTTCACAATTTAAGAACTAAGAATAGGGGTAAACATATCTCAGATTTTTTGTGTGCAAATGTCCATCGGTTATTCCTTAAGGGCTCCCTAGACGATCAAGCATGCTTGTCAAGCATCGCGACGCGGGGTGGGAGGAATCGTAAACCGCAGGAAATATGCATATTTTTTTTATATTTACGAAAAATGCCTAACTATGTAGTTTTATACCAGGGAGTCGCATCATTCATCAATCAATTGCGTCTAATTTACGTGAATCCCTGGTATAAACTACAAAATTAGGCATTTTTGGTAAATATTACAAAAAAATATTTGCATATTTCCTGCGGATTGCGATCCCCTCCCTGCCCGCGACGTGAACTTGTCAAGCATGCTTGATCGTCTAGAGATCCTCTTAGAATATTCCGCATCCGAATAAAATCACTCTATATTACAATCTAGACAGCTTGGGCTCTGAATAAATGTAGGTATAGATATTTTTTCAAATATTATCCAACTTCGAGTATGCCAGACATCGCTCGCTACTCGACGTCTTTCTGCACTGGCATGATTGTAGTGCAAGAGGCAGCGACAAAAAAGTGCAAGAGCTTTGTAAAAGCTGATACTTTCAGATCAGACGGTATTTTGGCCATAGAATGCTGGGGTAGAGTCAGCAGACCAGACTCCGGGACACCTTGCGCTGGCGTACTATGAAAGATGTAATTTTCATTAGTACCCCCAAAGTGTTCTGAAAAAGATGAAAATTCGTCAATAGACAGTAAATACAATACAGAACTTAAAAGAAATAGCCAGACTGATTAACAATGTAGTGCGTGGCGTCAGCATTATATTGCGCAGCTTATTGCGCTCCAGATTAGACCGATGCGTAATATTTACCGATAAATACGTACCGGTGTATTTGCAGGGACTTAATTTTTGTGACATACATGGAGTAATGCTGACGCCACGCGTTTATTGTTAAGCAGTCTGACCATTTGTTTCGAGTTCTGTGTTGCATCCCCTGTCTACTGATGAATTTCAGCTTTTCCAAAACATGTTTGGGGTACTAATTAAAATTACACCTTTCCTAGTACGCCAGCGCCAGGTGTCCCGGAGTCTGGCCTGCTAACTCTACCCCAGCATTCTATGGCCAAAATACTGTCTGATCTGAAAGTATCAGCTTTTACAAAACTCTTGTTCTTTTTTGTCGCTGGCTCCGCAACTATTGCGCAGGCGATTCCGCTTGGTGTATAATCTGCATTGATTTACCAACGACGATCGCCCAAGATCGGTTCAAGGCTGCCGGTTTTCGGCCATTAAACACGCATTCAAACGATGTTTTAATATCGGCTTCTCTCCTCTCCGATGTTGCGCTTCTTCTCGGATTTCTACAGAGTGTATTGAAAGCTTTATATTCAGTAATGGCATAATGATTCTGCATACAGGCAAGTGTAACAGGTATACAATTTGCCATAATATTACAAATTGCCATACTACATACTGAATCAATGTTGAAATAAAGAATTAAAATAATTTACTCGTCTTTCATGAGCCGCTGATTAAGTTTTACTTTTTTTTTTGCCGAAGAATGCGATATATAATGAAACAGGTGGGCACGCGACAACCTTGAATTCAATTTCAATTTATTAACCCCTAGAAAGTTAGCAATGGGAATGAAACTTACGACGGCATGTTTTCAACCCTCGAAATTGTCCTTGTAGGGGGTGTTAGTGCAACTAGAATTGTCGACTACAGCGGGCGAGCCCGTCACCTCAGGAAGTTTTAACTATTAGTCGTTCTATCTCCCTGGAGTGAGCGCAGAAGACTTAGGACAAAAACAGTCCACCGTCTAGCTCCGCCACAAACCCGTAAGAGGCCAACGCCTTAACCGCGAGATAGCCAGGAGTGTTACCCAGCGGGCTTACACTCACGCCCTTACTTCCAATTCCGACCAGATTACTCCAGTCTCTCGATTGGTTACGAGTTCGAGGTCGCTTGCGCGGCCTTCTCGCTTACGAAGCGGTGAAACGGTGTACACCGAATCTATCGCGGACCACGGCATCCTTTGCCCGGCTGTTTACCCAGGATCGGCTAGCCGATGGTCGTTTCAAGAGCAGTCGCCGTAAGGTCCGCAACCACCCCCGCTCTATAGGAAACAGTACTGCTTCCAGACTCCCCCGACTGTTAGTCAGAGTGCGCAATCGATTGGCTTATGCCGCACGGTGCGCAGACCGTCCAGGAGCGCCAGAAGGTTGATTCCCAGGGGAAACTGACCATAGGGCCAGAGTCCTACCCAGGCTCGCACTTCATGCGTAGAGGCCGTCGGATAGGTGTTGACCCGTGAGTGTGACCAACCCTGAACAGAATGGGTCTTCGTGGCCAACTCAGCAAGGGCCCATTAACCCCCAAATCGGGGTGTTAGTGCACGCATACTAACGTATAATAGTGGCTTATTCAATGAAGACGACTGTTTTCGCACATATTACTTAATTGTACAAATACGGAGATCGGCCGCCCGCGATTTGACGCAACGGAAAACCACCGATCGGTAGTATTAGCATTCCAGCGGTTAATTGATATTATTAAGTATAGTATGTAAGTACATCTCAAAAATATCAGTTCAAAGTATTATTATTACAGTTTTACAATTTTAAAGATTTTGAAATACAACTGTTCACTACATTATTTTATTTGAGGCAAATTTCTTGGACAATTGAAATATTTAATGGACTTATTAATCATATCATTTTCGCTGTTTATGAGTGATAGGTATATTGTTATAAACATGTAATTGCAATTGTACGCCCTGGCAAATTGTATCGACCCATTTTGTACCAAACCCATGTTATACAATAAAGATACACCGTGAGTTTTTTATTAGTGACATTTCTGTAGCGCGTCAATCAGTATCAATCAGTACGAGCAACTAAGCAAGCAACTTTTAATTTTTAAAAAGGTTTTTTTTTTTTTGTAAATTAAACAGTATTGTTTCTTTGCGATATTTTGCCTACCGCTAGATGGCGCAGTGCGCTCAGAGATTTTAATATATTTTTCATACAAATAATAAAAAATAAAAAACTTGTTTTTTTTTCAAATTCATATCAAATTTAGTGATGAATAAGCGCAGTGACCCTATTAGCCACGTCAATATCATGCAGGTAGAATGGGTTGATTCCGGGAAGTCGTTTTATTAGTGTACATATCGTTTTTATGGCATCTCATTAATTAAACCTAATTAAAACGCCATTAAATCAACATATTTATATAATTGGACATTTTCTTACGAATTTTTATTGGGTAATTAAGATATTTCTGTTACATTAAGTATGATTTTGTTTATTTATATAATTATAATATTATAGATTTCTTAGGATAATTAAAATAAATTGTCTACCGTGGAACAGGCGGCAGCCTAGTAAGGTTAAGACTTTTGTATATTGAATGTACCCATAATTTGAAATCAATAAATAATTTGAAATTTAAAATTTTGAAATTCTCAGGAAACGAAATATTATTATCTAGAAATTAAAATTCCATAGACGAGGCCCCAAATGGCTGCTAGGATTCTTCTCGACTACTATAATATCATGTAGAGATGGTGAAAACCATACACAGTATAACAATGAAATCCAGAACACATGAAACAGCTATTACTGTAGGACGTGGCCTTATTTACGAGATGAAAAAAATCGATTTCATCACCTGCATCAACGAACTTGCATCAGATTGACCTCACCATACAGTTCCGCTTTGCAGACTGTGACAGAATGAAAACCTGACCCTCTACTGACGTTAAACAAATCAAAATTACATGAACTATAATAAATTTAGGAAAACGAGGTTGTTTTTGTTATTATATTACTAGAAATTAAAAGAGTTCTTAAATTAAAAATGTATGTTTTTACTTTTGGTAATTTAATTGATTTACTAGGCGATGGAAAAAAGTGTAGGAGTGAACGGGGGCTTATGTTATTTTCATCACTTAGTTTTATATAGGCTCATACTTAAATATACAAAAAAAATGAATATCCTCCTTAGAACAGCCTAGTCAGGTGATATTAAAATATGATCAGTGCTAACAGTTTTTTTGGCATATCATAGTATCCGTTTTCTGCTATAATAATATTTACCTACAATAATACAGTAATTAATATATGTATTATGCATCAAAATAACAATGATTAAACAATGATTAAGAAATATATCCATAAGTACCTATTATCATATAATTTAGAATAAAAGTAAGTAACCAATACATTTAATATATAACATTTGTTTTACCATGTCCTATTTTCGAAGATTAAATAATGACGGATGCAGACATTCTGCATCCTAGGAAACATTTGCAGCCGTCGAAGGCTGCAATATGCCTTCCGGGAGAATATGGTTGATGCGTATTCCCAGGTTTTTTACGACTCTTGGCATATGGACATAATAAATAAAAGTTGTTCTCTGTTGTTCCAGGTATGCGCCAGCGGTGGTTGCCGTCCGTTCCAGCCTAAAATCAGGTCCTCAAAACCAGCCTCATTACCAAAACCAGTCTACATCATTCAAATATGGCGCGAGGAGTCGCTAGTTTTCGCACTGCCGCCGCAGTTTTGACCTTGCTGCTGCTACGTGAGTAGATATTCCAGTATATTTTTTCCCACATCCAGTTTTAGGACTATGTGTATTGATGTTGGTAGTCATAGATCTTATTGGCTCACACCTATCCCAAGTGTCAATAGCAAAAAAAACTTTTTTTTTGAAAATTTTGATTTTTTTGCTAGATATAACGATGGGTAAAAAAAATACAGAAAAAATAAAATGATATCTGTATCTATCATAGTTTTTGAGAAATTTAAGTGCGTTTGATAAGATACGGAACCCTCGGTACGCAAGTCAAATTCGCACTCGAATTCTTTATTTCACAGCCAAACATTGGCCTCGTTACTTTACTAATAAGAATATCTCCAATTCAATTAAGTATTATCATCGTTATTAGGTTATGAGCTAGAAATACGAATTACAGTGATTATTTTTCAACCCGGATACACTTATGATTACACCTATATTTATCTCGAAAAAACAAACACAACTTGAATCGAATCCTTATATAAATTTCAGAAAGAGAACGATTGCCTTTTGACAAGATTTTATTTACCTTCAATGTTCGTTAGTATATTAGTTTGTTTAGGTCAAATCTTGCAAGCCGAATTAGAACCACTTCCTCTTATCCTATGAAGTTGACATTTTACATGTTGATTCAGCTCCGATGACAATGCATTTTTATGGTGAGCATGACCTGATTCTGCACTCAGAATCGGCTTCTAATGAGGCTACTGTTCCACGGTCAACAGCACAGACACAACTTTTTGTATACGCATTCAATTATTGCAGCACATTCTAAATTTTACCATGACATGGCTGCTCCACCCAGGGTTGGCTCCCGACGAGGGGACTCCTTAACGGTCAACAGTAACTTGTCAATCTGCTGAGGACAAGTTAATGTCCCAAAAAAATTTAGTAAAAATTAGTAACAAAATTGAATTATGACACTGTCTCACCAAAACATTAATTACTGCCAAAACACTTTACCCATAATTAAAATAAAACATAGTAACATAATAAAACATAATAAATTAAATTAAAATAAAATTAAAACGGGGCCGTCACGCTGAATCGTGTTGTGGCCTATATCGGTCAATTGGGGCTCTAGGGGTTAACGGTCAACCTACATTTTATGAAATAAAAATAAATAGATAAAATACAGAAACGAAATTTAGTATGCGCATTCAAATATGATAGCCTGGTATAAGTTTCACTGCAATAGGGCTGCTGCACCCAGGGTTGGCTTCTAACGAAGGGACTCCTCAACGGTCAACAGCACAAAAACGAAATGCTGTATAGCATTCAATTATGATAGCCCGTTCTAAGTTCCACTATGACATGGCAGCTGCGCCCAGGGTTGGCTCGGGACATATAATTCTAATAAAAGCTTGTTTTTAAAATGTTTTTTATTATATTAACTTATTTAATTTTACGGTAGAGACAAAAACATTGTAGGAACTGAAAAATATTGTAGTAAAAATATAACTGTAAATATTACATTACTGTTGACAGAGTAGTTGCAAAAAAAAAATATTTTGGGAATGTTACTGCTCTTTTCAGTAAACATGAATCATTTTACAGTAAACATGAATCATTTGTGACTTTTTTGCAATAAATCTTGCAGTAAAAAATTAAAGAATTCGTTTTTATTTGTTTTTTATCTATCAATTTTCATTTTTAAAGCTATATTGTATGATAAAAATTACGAGAGGTTGCATTCATGTTTGCTGCAAAAACTTAGCGATTTTATAAATCGTTACAATAATATAATTTAATACTACTCAAATAAAAAACAAATCTTCTTGGTTGCTGTAAAGTAATGCCTATGAAAAAGGCTGAAAACAAAATAACTAATTGTCTGAAAATCGAATTACGAATTCTAGTCCCCTTTCAAATGTACAAATATAGGCTCCCGTGTGCTCCTTCAGTATGCAAGTGTGGAAGTAGTCTTAATCTCTTCGTTTGACCATGGAGAAACATAATTTTGATGGTGGAACTCTCAAAAATGGTGCGTTTGGGCGCTGCGGGCCAAAAACAAAATGGCCGCCATCAAAAACACGTTTTCCTATTTATATCAGTAACCGTTGAAGATACGAAAAATGTTGTTGAATAAAAAATGTAGCCTGACAGATTGTGCATAGAAAAGGTCCTTACAACTTTCTTTGTATAACTAACCGTTTTGTCAAAAAAATTACTTTTGTAAAAAGAAATATTAAGAAATGAAAAAATCGAAGTTTTAGGGTTTTGCAAGCACATATTTAAAGTTTTTGAAATTTTTTACATGTTTCCTGATTTATTACAATAATAACTGTATTAAACTTTAATAAATTAACAAATATACCATTTTTATATTTTTTTTTATGTAGGAATTGGAAAGAGGAAAGAGACATTTCTTGAAAAGCTCTAATTTGTAATAACAATACTGTTGAAGAAATACAATATTACATTTGTTAAATTTTCAAATACAATCAATATCACTGTCAATGCCAATTTCACTTAAACCTAGATCTTCATCATTGTCTTCCTCGCATTCTCCCGTATTGTCGCAATGGTCAGGATCACCTTCGCACTTGCACATTTCAGTACACCGGAGTCCATTTGACTGACACGTACATGGAGGACAGCAACGTCTTTTTGAGCATGAGCAGCGGCAAAGCTCCAAGATAAGCTTTGGTGCACAGGGGTTGGTACAAGCAACAGGCTCGTATGCACTACCTATTTTCTGCCATCCAAAATCTGAGGGTGACGGGTTATTAGGATGCTGAATTAGGTCCTGATTCCACTCAAAACATTGAAGGTGAGCCCGTAGCAATGCTGGATTTAGTGCTGATTTTGTTGGAGGAAGGTTCTCATCTTGATGTTGTTTTTTAGTAAACAGGAACCATCGCACTGCTCCTATGTCTGTCAATGATGTTTTGGGGATGTATAGCTGACAAATGAGTGCTTCCAAGTTAGCCTTCACATCTTCAGTGAGTGATTAAAATTACCATCAAAGACAAAACCGTTGCCATTAAGACAGACTTATCTCTCATTTCAAGATTGTTGATAGCTTCCAGAAGCAGACCTGACATAGATTTGAGGCACAATTTAAGCAACTACGAGTTTTCAGCACTACCAAAGTCGTTGTTTGCAATTGACGGGAGTATGCACCATTGTCTGGCTAAGTACAAACTTACAGATGCTCTAGAATCAATCCAAGAGAAACCTGATGAAGAAAACGAAGATGATAATACGTCTACAGCTCATGATGTTCCAGTACATAATGACGAGCTACATGGAAAAGCTGTAATAGTAGATGGCATGGCACTTCTTCATACCTACCACAAACCTACAACAGTGAAGACATGTAATGACCTCGGTGTGAAATTCAGCCAATGGATCGGACAAAAATTCAATAACTATAGTGAGGTACATATAGTTTTTGACTCGTACAAAGAAAACTCATTGAAGAAAGCGATGCGAGACATACGGCAAAAAGGCTCTGATCCAATCCAATACAAAGTCAGGCCAGAAACAAAAATTGAAAGCATACCAATGCACAAACTATTGGCCCATGATAAGACGAAAGACGAACTAACCGAGTTCCTTTCCAATCAAATACTCAAATTCGGTGAGACCAACAACAAGAAGTTCGTACTCAGTTGGAGGGACAAGGCAGCGTCATCACATGGGGATGATGTATCCTGTCTTTCAAGCACGCAAGAGGAGGCCGACACAAAGATTATATTACATGCAGCTTATTTAGCACAGAAAGGAATTAAAACTACTCACGTGTTCTCCCCTGATACTGACGTCCTTATTCTAGCACTAAGGCGATATCCACAACTTTCTGAAGATTTTGCTTTCTATCTTGGACATGGTATGAAAAGGTTTGTTCAGATAGGGTCAATTTACAGAGCACTTGGACCTCTGAAAGCCTCTGCACTCCCTGGACTACATGCACTTTCAGGAGCTGATGTAACAGGGTCATTTGCTGGCAAAGGAAAAATAAAGTGGTGGAAAGCTTTTAATTCAGCAAGTGATACGATGATAGAAGCTTTGGCTAAATTGGGGACAACACTGTTACTCACTGAAGATGTGAAGGCTAACTTGGAAGCACTCATTTGTCAGCTATACATCCCCAAAACATCATTGACAGACATAGGAGCAGTGCGATGGTTCCTGTTTACTAAAAAACAACATCAAGATGAGAACCTTCCTCCAACAAAATCAGCACTAAATCCAGCATTGCTACGGGCTCACCTTCAATGTTTTGAGTGGAATCAGGACCTAATTCAGCATCCTAATAACCCGTCACCCTCAGATTTTGGATGGCAGAAAATAGGTAGTGCATACGAGCCTGTTGCTTGTACCAACCCCTGTGCACCAAAGCTTATCTTGGAGCTTTGCCGCTGCTCATGCTCAAAAAGACGTTGCTGTCCTCCATGTACGTGTCAGTCAAATGGACTCCGGTGTACTGAAATGTGCAAGTGCGAAGGTGATCCTGACCATTGCGACAATACGGGAGAATGCGAGGAAGACAATGATGAAGATCTAGGTTTAAGTGAAATTGGCATTGACAGTGATATTGATTGTATTTGAAAATTTAACAAATGTAATATTGTATTTCTTCAACAGTATTGTTATTACAAAATAGAGCTTTTCAAGAAATGTCTCTTTCCTCTTTCCAATTCCTACATAAAAAAAAATATAAAAATGGTATATTTGTTAATTTATTAAAGTTTAATACAGTTATTATTGTAATAAATCAGGAAACATGTAAAAAATTTCAAAAACTTTAAATATGTGCTTGCAAAACCCTAAAACTTCGATTTTTTCATTTCTTAATATTTCTTTTTACAAAAGTAATTTTTTTGAGAAAACGGTTAGTTATACAAAGAAAGTTGTAAGGACCTTTTCTATGCACAATCTGTCAGGCTACATTTTTTATTCAACAACATTTTTCGTATCTTCAACGGTTACTGATATAAATAGGAAAACGTGTTTTTGATGGCGGCCATTTTGTTTTTGGCCCGCAGCGCCCAAACGCACCATTTTTGACAGTTCCACCATCAAAATTATGTTTCTCCATGGTCAAACGAAGAGATTAAGACTACTTCCACACTTGCATACTGAAGGAGCACACGGATGTACATTTGATAGGCGACTATTCACTGCGTTTGTTTTTGCTTTTGTTTCTGTTTTGTCACAAAAAAATAAAGAAGCGTTCCTGGTATTCAGTATTCATTATTATCGTGGTAATTATTGATTAAACTAGCATTCTTAGTTCCCAAGATATTATGTTGGTGACCCGGATTCATTGCTACCGAAAGCAGATAACTCGAAAATTAGACAAATCGAGTCTTGCAAAATATCTAGTCATTTCTGACAGATTCGTGGGTAGAACACAAATAGATTATGTTCCATATATGACCCCTATTATCTATGCAGATTTGTCATTTTAATGGGAGTTTCCTAATTCCTCTGCTGTAAAACTCTCGTGGACAGAAACCAGTAAATGCTTTGAAGACGTTTTTCACCGACTCTAACATTTTTTTCCGTTATAAAAAGTTATCTAAATTATGTAAAAAAAAAGGCTCTATTGGAGCAAGGTCTGGCAAGTACGGCGGGTTACCAAGAGTCTCCATTCGCAACTCCTACAACTTTGCGATTGTTTGCAGTGAAATCTGTGGTTATACGAGATTCTATGGTGTACGATGTCATGCAGATGCAGATACAGATGTCATGCAGATGCAGATTGCCATGCAGATGCAGATGTCATGCAAGTCTGTGGTGTACGTTGTCATGTAGAAGCAGTGGCGATGAGCGATTAACCAGGCTCGGTTCTTTAATCACGAGCTTCCCCATCATTGTTTGCAGTTCTTAAAAGTACACATTTACGTTAACTATATAACCAGACTGCAAGAAGCTGTAATAGAAAACACTGGCACAGGATCTTATATTTGAAAATAATGCAAATTTTCAACTTTACCATGGTTGCACAAACGAAAATATTTGAGCAGAAACAAGCGACGGAAAGACAAATAAACAGCTGATTCTTAAAAAAGAATAACATGGCCTTAAATTAAAATTTATTTGAATTTGAAATTCCAACTTAAACCCAAGTTATCCAATTTCAAATTAGCCAGTTGAGTGTGAAAAAACAGCAATTACATAGATAAAAACCCAATAGTATTAGAACGATGACGTTTCGGCGATGTTGTAACCACCGCTGTCCATGGTATACGTCGGGTGCTATAAACTTTACGCGGTAAATTCGTTTTAATACTATTTATAAGGTCAAACAACCGCGATAGTCTTCGATTTCATAATTACATATGTATAATGTTTTTTTTTATTTCTCCTACAAATATTTTCCCTTGACGTATGTAGATTTGTTAACTTCTCAAAGCCTGTGATAGCAACAGACTTCATGTTTTTGTACCTGTAATCTATATCTTACATTTATTTTTTTTCGAACAAGGAACTTCATAGATGAAAGGTGGGTTTTTGATGATTTCGCTTATATGAAGGTTCTAAAAAACCAAAAGCGACACTGTTTTAAAAATAGCAAGTTTTAAATTATACCCGACTCGACTGGGTAAAGAATTATTTTTGAACCCCTCTGACTCATTAAAATCCCATTTCTGAAATAAATTACCCACTTTTAAAACATGCTGTACCTATACAGTCAACTGCAATTTCAATAACGGTGGGAAAGACCACCAACATGCCACACCACTCAACATAACCCGAAATCGATCAAGGTCAAAAAAACTCGCCTTTTGGTTGTACGCACCTTATTCTCATTATTATCCTCTTCCTCAGTGGCTGCTTTTTGGATATTGATCAAGCCGATTCATCTGACCATCTTCGACTTTCAGGTTCTTAAGTTGCTCAAGTCATTGACTTATTAATGTTCAAGTGTATTTTCTTCTTCTTTTAGTTGGCAGCGGCAGTGATGGAAGCAAGATGACATCAAGCGTCCACGATCTAACACTTCTTGTTGATCAAACACAGCTCATCCACATTACGCAAATGTATGTATAAGTAATTATTATTTATGTTATGATATTATTTTATCAATTTTTATGTATATTTAAGCAATTTATTTAATGTAATTAGTTTATTATATCCATTAAATTCATAATGTGGCTTTCTCTATGTTTTTTCTTATAATTTACCCTCTTATGTACGAAAAAACTGTATTTTCTTGCAATGTAACAATATGTCTACTATAATTGTGAAATCTTTTAATTGGCCTTAGATTAGTATAATAAGTGTTACTATTACGTATAAAACGCTGTAAGTTTTATAAAAAAAATAAAATAATATCTTTGATAATTATTTTCAAAACTTGTTAATTATCGATTGTCATAAGATAGGATAGGACAGTGAATGATTTAAAGACTGAACAGAATTTAGCACAAAACATCATAATAATGTAATAATCAAGTGATCAAGATCTAAAATACTGAATATCCGAAAGTTGAGCATAAAAAATGCTTTTTCTCAGTAACAAAGACTGAAGTCGCTGTCCAGCAACATTGGCAAATATTACAAGAGTATATGATGAATATGGGTTGAAATATGGATATCCTGGTTTTATCCTGATAACTTCTTATCTAATTATATAAAGAGAAGAGGGTTTAACTGAATCCTAGTAGGATAATATTTTCTGCAATTCACGCTATTAGAATTAAAATGTTAGAAAAGTACATGATGAAAATGGGTTGAAATATGGATGTACTGGTTTCTTCCTACTAACTTCTTATCTAAATAAAGAAAAATAAGGGGGGTTCATTAAATTATTTCAGGATAATATTTTCTACAATTCCTACTATTACAATTTTAATGTTACAATAGTTCATGAGGAATATGGGTTGAAATATGGATATCCTGCTTTCTTCCTACTAACTTCTTATCTAAATAAAGAAAGAGAAGAGAGTTTCATTGAATCTTTCCAGGATATTCCTTTTACAATTCCTACTTTTAAAATTAAAATATTACAAGAGTATATGATGAATATGGATTGAAATATTGATATCATGGTTTCTTCCTACTAAGTTCCTATCTAAATAGAAAAAGAGGAGGGGGTTTGACTAAATCATTGCAGGATATTATTTTCTACAATTCCTACTATTTCATTTAAAATTTTGCAGTTTCCCAACTACTGTACACCCCTACTATGTTGGTATTCTTTAATTCCAGAGGTGAAGTCAACACTACAGTCGAAATAAAAATATTTGCCCAACACCAAGACCTGGTCCAGATCGTTCCATCCGATATTTTCATCGAAGGTAAAGAAAATGCTAATTCTTCCGTCGTCAAAGACAGCGATGTCTGCTTCGTGGGGCTCATTCCTGGCCATACGGAAATCTACTTCAATGTCACACCGGCAGGAATTATCGAGTAAGTCTCTAAACATATTTTTATTTCTTTCTTATTTTTTCCTTTTTACATTACATTACATTCGTAAATCTTAACGAATTTACCACTCCTGGACGTTTCACAATATACTATATTATAGATTGCATACTTATGTATATACAACCTACTGTAAGTAACATGTAGTTAATGCAAAATGTTTGCATGATACTATTTTATCTTACCTATTTTAAATTCAAATACAAAGTCTAACGAGTCCACTATCTTAATTGAATAAAATAATCGTGAATTGTTAGAATTCGATCATATAAACAGTCAAAATAATTTGAAATTAAATATTAAACACTAAGAAAAAGGTGGAAATAATAGTACTTATCTAAAAAGTCCAAAATAATTAATATAATTATTAGTTAGCTACTTTTATACATGCTGGTTTTTCAATGACTATTGCTTTATGTAATCGTAATATAAAAGTAATATGGTCAGATAATGAATCCATGAATATTTATATAAAACTATCATTGAAATGGGTACGATGCTAGTCATGGCCCTTGACTCTGACATATGATAGAAAGGGTGGCCTAAAAGCCTATAATCCTTTATATATTTTTCGAATTTTAATTCCTCCAGCTGTTTAATAGTGGTAGGGAGGAGATTGTAAATTCACAAACTTTTGTATCGGTTTAACACCCACGGTTTTCCCCATGTATTCTTTCTGCTAGGTTCCTAATGTGGTTCACATTTTTACGTTTCAGCGTTTCAGATCTGTTCATGACAGTAAACATCCAAATTTCAAATACAATTGTGCACATTTCGGCCGTGATGGGATGGGTCTACTTTGTGGCATGGTCCGTCTCCTTCTACCCGCAGATCTACATCAACTGGAAGCGGAAGAGCGTCGTTGGTCTCAATTTTGACTTCGTTTCGTTGAATTTGGTTGGATTTGCCATGTACTCTCTCTTTAACCTCGGGTTGTTCTTCATTCCGTCCGTTTTCGTAAGTGTCATCAATTGTTGTCTATTTACCAATAAATTATATCGTAATATTGATAACCCTATTTTTTGCGTTGATAATATAATATAAATAGTATCAGCGTGCCAAAAATATAATAATTACATCAGTGTTTAATAATATTTGCATTTGTTTTCTTTCAGGCTGAATACAAAAGACGTAACCCTCGGGGTCAGAATCCAATCCAAGTCAACGACATCTTCTTTTCTCTTCACGCAGCCTTCGCAACAATAATTACTATTGCCCAGTGCGTCATTTACGAGGTAATGACCTATAATTATTATATAATAAATACACTGTGCAGTAATGTATCCGGGTCACCAACATAATCCTTAATATCTCGGAAACTAAGAAAGGTAGCTTATTCAAATAAAAAGTATTTTATAGACTATTTAATACTACTCGAATGAAAATAATAACACTTCTTAGTTTGCTGTAAAGTAATGCCCACAGACACACTAGAATAGACCACGCGACCAGCCTGAGAAATCGATAGATGAATAGAAAATGAAAGCTGCATATGGGCCCCCTCTATCCTTGTTTAGTTGCACATGCGCGGGACACAATACTTATTTGCAACGAGCCGACACTATGTCTGCTATGTAAGCTTGAGCATTTGTTGTATTTTTAAGTTTTTGTTTTAGCTGTGTTTCAATTTAAAATTTTATGTGAAATAATTCGGAATTAAAGAATTCCGAATTATTATACTTAATTAAATAACCATAAACTAGACACGGATACAGGGGACCCATATGCAGCTATCTCTTTCTATTTCGCTCTCGCATTCACTCACAGTCCACCTTCGTACTCCCACGGTCTATTCCAGTATTAATATGGTAATGCCATCAAAAAGGTTAAAAACAAAATTAATGTTATTTTGACAATCGAACTACGAATTCACTGCATTTGTTTTTGCTTATGTTTCTGTTCTATCACAAAAAAAAACAAGATCGTAAGAGGTATTCAATATTCATTATTAATGTGGTAATTATTGAATAACCTAGCATTCTCAGTATGGGGTTTTGGAATGTTGGTTTTTACATTAGATGAATTGATTGTCCCTCACTTTGAACTTATACTATTTATATATGTATATCCTAATGTTATTAATTAGTTTGTAACTGGGTTAAATCACCGATAAGTGGAACGATATTAAGCAATGTAGTAAAATGACAATCGAAGCAAAGTCGTGCTGTCAGAAGTGCTGAAGCTATTTGGGGAGATTGGGGCGAAAGGGCTCGAAGTACTAACTTGGCTGTTCAATGCCGTATATGACTGTGGCTTTATTCCTTTGTAGCACCCGATCTTTTTTAGGATTGCGGCACTTAACATTTCGGCGATCTTACAAAAAGCGTTGTCCAGCTAAACATGAGACCTCTGGATCTTGTCATCCAAGAGGAGGCTAAGGCAGCCGCTCTAAGACTAAGAGCAAATGGACTGTGGAAACAAAACACAGAAACACCACACTCAAAAATTCTGAAACGGGTTCTAGAAGAAATACCTCTTCTGGACGCACCCATGGACAGAATAATATGCCATCATGTCTTTGATCGTAGATACAATATCCAACTCATTGCAGAACCAGCAGATCACTCTGGTACAAATGAAGTAAGGATATACACAGATGGCTCCAAAACCACTCAAGGTACCGGAGCCGGCGTCTTCTCAAATGATCTAAACATCAAAGTATTAAGTACCCTAGGCAACTTAAATACGATCTTCCAAGCAGAATGCATTGGCATCACCAGAGCAGCACAGGCAGTTGCAACCAAAGATGTCGGAGACCTAAGCCTGAAATTTGTCTCCGACAGTGCCTCCGTGCTACAAGCGCTAGCAAAAAATACTATAACCTCTGTCCTTGTACTGGAATGCCACAATGCGCTTCAATCCATTGCAAGGTCAAATAGAGTGACCCTGCAATGGATTAAGGGGCACAGCGACTCACTGGGAAACGACGCGGCAGACGAACTGGCCAAAAGGGGATCAAAGGAAATAGTATATGGACCGGAACCCTTGATGCCCATACCCCAGGCCCAAATAAAAACATGGCTACGCAGAAACACCGACGAAACCCACCTTAAAGAATGGAAAAAAAACGCAGGATGCAGGCAAACAAAGAACGCGGTTCCGGAAGCGCCTAAAAAACTTGCCCGCAACCTCACCAGATTAAAAAGGGACAAAATCCGTAAAGTCATAGGTACTATGACAGGTCACTGTCCCCTAAACAAACACCTGTTTACCATAGGTGTGACAGACAGCCCTCTATGCAGAGGATGCATGGAGGAAGAAGAAACGCCACAGCATGTGCTCATGGAATGCAGGAGCGTGGCAGAGCAACGGGCAAGAATACTACAATCTCCAGCATCTGTCCCGGAGGCCTGTAGCAACCTAAACAGGCTGCTAACCTTCTGGGACAGCATGGGTTGGCTGGAGTAACATAAATAGAAACATGAGCCACGCACAACGGCCCAATCAAGAGGCCAAGTGCGGGAAATAGCCCAGGAAAACTAACTAACTAAGCGTTGTCCAGGGTAGACTAAAGTGCTTTCAGTTGTCATACCGGAGTTGTCATCCGAATTTTGAATTTCCGCCTTCCACACAGTACTCACTGTATCACATTTTGCATCTTTTCACTCGGCGGTGATTTGGCGGTGACAAGGAAGTAGTGGGGGGCTTATTTCCAACCCTTGATGTCACTTAGATCTATAAGATCTTTTGTAACTACCCACTATGTGGTTAGGTCAGTGGTCAGCTAGTAGCCCAGTTCTTCTTACCAGTCCAAGTAGATCGCTGACCTTCAAGATGGGCAGATCGCTGGGTTCGAGAAAGGCTCGTCCCAGTAAACTGTATCTTTTGACGGCGAGGCCTGGGCAGCGACCAACGATGTGTATGCTGTCTTCAGGTTCTTCGCCACATATTCGGCAGTCCTTGCTCGCGGTCAAGCCAAGGTTGAATAGATGTGCTCTAAAAGTCGTGTGTCCGGTGAGGAGACCGTTAGTGGTTCCAAGGTTCCTCTTGCTCAGGTCAAGTAGGGCCTTGGTTTTCTTTTGTAGTGGTTGCTCCATCATGGCTTTTGCCTGGCGACATCCCTGGCTGTTTCCAGGATTCCCGATATTCGTGCTCCAAGCAGTCCCTGATGATTTTCTTACCTGTAGCGAAGGAAACCCCTACAACTGGCTCTACCGGGCATTCCAGTGTACCCAGTTTTGCCAGTCTGTCGGCCTCTTCGTTGCCGGGTATGCCTTGATGACCCAGTATGCATATTAGGGTGATTTTATTGGTTTTCCCAATTTGTTGAGCTCTTGCATGCAGTCCCAGACCACAGAAGATTCTGTTGTGGCTTTAGCCAGAGCGTCCAGTGCTGCTCTGCTGTCAGAGCAGATGAGGATTTGATTATGCGAGGAAAATACAATTATTTTTTGGATAGCACAAGGGGAGATTAAAAAACCTCGCCCAGCGTTTTGTTCCTCTATCCAAGATTTGTTCGCAGATCAATATTTCTCACAGAATCTTTTTCACAGGTTTGATATGTTCCATCACTCGAGTGCTATGGGACCCTTTGTTCTTCCAACATAAGCCAACCTACAACTGCACTCGATTTTATACACACATGGGGTTTGCAGTGTGTTTCATCCTTTACAGGTCTCAGAGACAGTTGCACCGGACATTTCACTGATGTAAACACTGTTTGAACTGTAAACTGCAGCTTTGAACTATAAAAAAGTAACTGTCATAATAGCTGTACTTAATGAAATTCGCTGTACTTAATAAAAATCCGAATTTAAAAAAAAAGAAAATAAGAATAAAGAACCTAAATAAAGAAATATAAATATGGGAAAATAATAATATACCAGTGAAATGAAGTATTAACATAATAAATGAAGTATATAACATAACAATCT
Organism: Micropterix aruncella; assembly: GCA_944548615.1. Classification (NCBI taxonomy): domain Eukaryota; kingdom Metazoa; phylum Arthropoda; class Insecta; order Lepidoptera; family Micropterigidae; genus Micropterix; species Micropterix aruncella. The sequence goes on from OX155956.1 coordinate 15,775,323, forward strand.
ATTAAAATTAATAACATGGATAAAATTATATTAGAGTATAGCAATATTTTAAAATATCAGAATAAAATAAGAATAGCCATGCTATCAAATAATAATACAGATGAATTAACAGTTAGATAAAATGACAAATTTAGAATGTGCTTTCGCAAAGTAAACCGATGTAGTGACATCAAAACACCATAAATTAAAGGTAAGACATTTATCAGTTGTGGCTCTTGAACGTTTTGATCTCTGTCGTTCCTTAGATTGACTTGAATGGTATATGTCCAATGGCACATCTATAATCATAGGTGCTAACACATTATTATGCGAGCAAATCTTTGAGTGCTCTGCTCTTTAATCTGCGGAAAGCCTGGTATTTTATCCGCTTTGAAGCTATTTGATTTAAGTGATGTGCAATTCGTTTTTGGTAGGACACCGTTTTAGTTTAAATTCCCTCCATAACCATTAAGATTTTCAGGTCACGATGTAGACAGCCATCTTACCACGGCGCGTCAACTATAATTCTGTGTGAGAATTATAGTTGGCGCACCGTGATGTTAATATACATTGTAATTTTTGGTCGTTTTCCAAGTCGATTGTGCTTGATTAGAAATTAGTACTTGATTAAAAATAGTGATTTTCATCATTACAATACGAGGAATAAATCCAATCTCCACATAAATCGACAGCGACTTAGCATAGTGCAATACAGTTTTATTCACCAAAATTTGTCCTTCTATAATAAAATTCCAGAGCAAATGAAAAGCCTTGGAGAGGACCAATTTAAAAAGATAATTATAAATAATTTAGTAAGAAACCCAATTTATGGTATAAAAGAGTTTGAAAATCTCAAGTTTATTTTCCATGTTGATAATTAGCAAAATTTGTAAAATTTTTAACATAACGGTATTATGATAGCTGACATTCTAATTCTCATATAATTTAATACCTATACATCTATTTATGTTTAAAAAATACGAAGGCGTATTGCTGGATTGACAATAAAATTATTTTATGTTAATTATTCTACATAGAATTTGCATTTCTATTTTAATATATTATTCTCTCTTACTATTTAATGACATTAGTATATTTTGATTATTTGTAAGTAGATACCTAATATTGAATATAATATTACAGCCATGACAACTATCATGATAGTTATGTTTTTAATAATTAAATTTTAAGCATTTAATTTTGTGACGCATCCAAGTGTAGGAATGCCTATCTACTGGAGTAGTTGATTGTATTGTATTGTATTGTATTAAATAATTACAAATAGTCTTTATCCTGTGAAGTTGTTGGCACCTGACATTTCTACGATGTTGCAAACATTGTTGTCCAGGGTGGACCTCCCCGGATCGTTACCTATTAGATAAGCTGAATGAAATGAAATTTAATGAAAAATATATACAATTACAGCCTCAGAAAAAGTTATAAAAATATATCTACGTATCTACATATTTTCTACTAGCTTCATTTTTTGCTAATCTTCTAGAATAAATAAATATAAATATAAAAATAACCAAGAATGGAACAATTTGAAAACTTCAAATACTTATTTCATTTAAATATTTTATTTTTACAGAGAGCCGATCAATCCGTCTCAAAAGTCGGTCGTGGACTTTTAGGAATATTTGCCACGGTTTTCGTGGTAACTCTTGGACTGGCAGCAGGAAGTGTATTATCCTGGCTGGATTTCCTGTACTACTGCAGCTACATCAAATTGACAATAACCTTCATAAAATATCTGCCACAGGTATGGGTTTGTAATTATAATAATGACATTTATTGATGGTAATTTTTACAAATTATAAAATTTAGAAAAAAAAAAACATTTAAATTAACACTCTAGGTACATATATAAAATAAATCATGACTATGCAAACTCATATGGACTATTATGAGAACGTCCTAAATCTCCTGTTTATTAAAATTCAACTACTATTATTATTGTGAGTGTTTTGTTGTTCAATAAGAAGTAGAGCTTTGTGTGATTTTTTAATGTCACAGCTGAGCCAGCCCTTGTTATATTAGCGAATTTAATCCAGGTCACGGCAGCATTTCAGATGAAGCTTCTTTTATAGCTCGTTTTTATGTGGCAAGGAACCACAGCCAAATAGTTCCATATCATCCATAACGAGTTCTATACAGTTCCATTTGTTCCATATCGTTATCATATCAGTTTCGAGTATAGACACCCAGGTTTATTTGTGTTTACTAATTTATGGAGCTACTTTGCGAAGTGGAGCCCACATCTTCGGCGGAGGCGCTGGAAACAAAAGGAGATGACTCCGTAGCGGAATCGTGAGGCGATCGTCACATTATGCATCCTCTGCACTCTTCTCTCCGTCTTCCTATATAGGTATAGGCCGTAAAAAGTCTCCATAGTCTAATATAGATTGAAAGCTGCCTCAGTGAGTCGAAGACGAATATTTATACTGAGAAAACACCATCCAAACTTCTTGTTAACATAAGGTCCAAAGCGCAAATTGCTGTGATAATTCCCAGGTTCAGGCAATGTGGCAGCGATTGAAACTCAGCGATTGGAACTCTCTCAATATTACTATCTCTGGAAATCCAGTACCGATGACTTTTGCTCTTGGACTGGAAAATTAGAAAAAGTAAAAAGTATTTGGTTCAGATTCGAGTTCAATTTTATAATGGGCAACCTAATATTGACTGGTTTTGCATGTAGATATACTTAACCCGTTGAGTATGATACGACCAAATCTGGTTCTGAAACAATTATCCGTTGAGTATACGACCTGATCCTGATATGGTGAGGATACGACCAGATCTGGTTCCGCGTTTTTTTCACTTCTTTGACGTTCTCATATTTATTCATAATTATCTAATTGTTTTACAAAATGATATTTCAATATTCTATATTCGAAATTTCAATGCAATCATTGTGCAGTTGTTCTTTTTATGATTGGTGTAGTAGTTTCGTAGTTATAGTACTTTAAGGTCGATGTCGCCGAAAATCCTGCAAAAGAGACAGATGCATCCATGAAAATACCCATTTACTCCAAGGGTTAAAGGTCATCGGCATACAAATGGTAGGAGGAAGTAAGACATGCCGTAATGGGACTAATGAAGATAAAGACAGAGAAAAGGGAGACAGCACATCTCCCTCTCTGTGGAATGCCAACAATGATGTCGACCAGATCAATGGTCTTGTCGGGTGTTTTAATACAGGCTAGATATGAATCAAACCACTTTATTGCCTCATTGGAGAAGTTAAGGGATTTTAGCCGCTCTTACAAGTGGTCAAAGTCAACGGTATTAAATGCACTACTGAAGTCAAGCAGAATGAGAATTACAGTTTCAGTTTCAATTTAGTTACATTTTTATTATTCATAACACATCTGATATCATCCTTATGAAAAAGAAGTGACTTTGGCAAAAAGTGAGAGATAGTCCCTTTTGCCACCTGACTACCATTGACATATTGGGGGGGGGGGGGATGTCCATTTGCTACTAAGGATTAGACACCACTATCTATACATCTACACTACAGGCAGAAGGATGTCTCACAGAAGAAAGAACAGCCTAAAGATCAACTTTGTCAAAATAAAAACCTTTAGCAATCAATATATATACGAAAACCACAAAGTGAGCATCAACTAACGCCCGTTCTACTTGTTGGCCAATGCTTTAGCCACTGCATATATGTCTCTCGCTCCTTATACGTTTCTCAGACGTCACAGTGGTGCCGACTCCCTTCCATCTCAGCGATGTGGCCAAGCATTGGCCAACATGTAGAGCAGGCATTAGATACATACACATATAATACTCATTTAGGTAGTGAATCATTCTTTGGTTATACTGCAGAAATGATACAGTTACTTTTTAAATATTGATGTCAGTTTTTTTACAGATGTTTGTTGTTAGTATTGATTAACCACTTTGTCCTCTATGTGGGGCCTTTGTGCTTGTCCCTTCATAATCTATCTTACCTGTATCCTAATTATAGCTAGTAACTCTGTTTTTTTCAGGCATACATGAACTACAAGCGAAAATCGACAGTCGGATGGAGCATCGGCAATATCTTCCTCGATTTCACTGGAGGATTCCTGAGCATTCTTCAAATGCTCCTAAACGCATACAACTTCAACGACTGGGCTTCGATATTCGGGGACTTCACCAAATTCGGTCTGGGAGTCTTCAGCTTGACCTTTGACATCTTCTTCTTGCTGCAGCATTACGTATTTTACAGGTACGTGAACATTTTGTAGTTTTGATATTTTACAGTAGGAAGTTGATGAGGGGTAGTACTTATGCAATGGAGCCAGTGCCCAAAAAGTTACGCCTTTGTATGACAGAAATGGTTACCATATTAGTGTTGCGAGATGTGCTAGAACCATAAAAATGCCGTGTGGCTATACTGGAAGCGGTTATTTGCCGGGAGTTGAAATTTCCTGAAAAGTAACTAGTAACTAAAACCTACATTGGTTCTTAGACCGGCTTCAATACATTTTTTGGCAATTCTTCTTTAAAATAAATGTATTAAACAAATCCCCGCACAGCTACTTTCCTCGAAAAAGCTATTTTTATCAACTCTAAACAGTCACTTTAAGAAAAACCATTTACAAGACATTGAGATAATTTTTGTGCAGTTACTTTTTTGTAATGTTGATCTTATTTTGAACTACTAAACAGTCCCTTTAAAAAAAACATTTACATGACATCGAGGTAATTTTTGTGCACTTACTTTTTGTAATGTTTATCTTATTTTGAACTACTAAGCAGTCACTTTTAAAAAAAAACATTTATTACAAGACATCAAGGTAATTTTTGTCATAGCGGCAATTTTTGTGCAGTTATTTGCAATGTTTATTGTATTTTGGGTATTTTTTTATGACTAATAACTAGCGCATTATTCATATTAGTTTTTTTTTAATTATTTTTACCATATTTGCCTTAAGATCCCAACAAATATAACCACTCCTGGTAGCCAAACTGATGTTTTTATAGACCTGATCCAGGCATACAAATATGGTGCATATTTTTGATGTAAAATGCCATGAATTTTTGGCTCTACTCTCTTAGACTAATATAGTTCATAAACTGAATTAATGTTTAATCACTCAACTAACCATGTGATTCTGTAGAATTGCAATCGGTATGCACAATGAACACCAACATTCTATAATGAACACCAAACTAATTAGCGCCAGTCAATGTGGAACAGTTTGCTATAGGCGTGTTTAGAGCTCCATCTAAAATGCACCGCCATACTGTTGTACCATGAACGCTTGAACATAAGATAATAATAATCAATTTTTGAAACTTTGCATGCCATCTACATGTTGCATTTCATATTAAAATCCTAGCTGCCAAATCGTAGTATGGAATTGAGCAATATAATCTTTGTTAAGAGTCTATGCTAACACTATATAATCAATGCTAACACTAATGATATTAAATTTTTTGATGATTGCAAGGTACGAGGAGCGAAGCGATAAATTTTCTTTTTTTGTCGTGGTCTATCCAGTTCGGTCGACCTATATAGCAGTGCTATAACTTCTTTTCATTCCATGTATTTATAAAACCACTGAGATCAACCAATCATTATTTTTTACATATAAATAAAGATATTTATTATTGATGTAATAATATAAAATTTCTGAATAATCATTTTAAAATTGCATCGGAAAAATCCTTTAAATTGGGGTCGGCAACAGGGTAATCGCTTTTTTTTCGGTCGCTTGCAGAAGGACTTTTAAAAATAATATTGTTAATGTGTTCCTGTATAGACATGATTATTTTTTATATTTACTGCATTCATGACTACAACATAGGTCTTCGTAATTGGTAGATGGTAGATGATAGTGATAGGATTGAACATATATGTTGCCTCTCATCACTGCAGCCAGCCCTGATCTTTTGTGAAAATACTCGTTTTTTAGATGTCACAGTCTCTGGTATGAATATACATAGTAGATGCTGTACCATTTCAGCATTTTCTTTGCAAAATCTGCACATTTCATCCTCATTAATTCCCATGGAATTCATTGTCCAGTGACCGGTGAAAAGTATTGTTATTAGCCTTAGTTCATCTATGCTAAGGCACTGTAGTTTCAGTGGCTTTTTCGATGAAAGGTTTATGATTTTTTCAATTGCATTTGTCCTGAAACTTCATCCTAGTATCTGGACTTTGTTCTTCTGTCCCAGGTTTGGATTTGTTCTTCAGCGTGGCTTCTAGTCACACCACAGAATGGTTTTTAGGTCCTGTGAAGGGCAAATGGGCTCCCTTATTTGCGAGTTTGTCAGCGTTTTCGTTGCCTTTGTTCTCTTTTGCCATTTGATGAAGGGTATTTAGACATTCCCAAACATGCTTCGACCTAAAAACATAGCTGTTCAGAGCTTCGAGTGCTGTTTGACTATCTGACATATCTGATTATGTTGATTCTAGCGCCGCGAATGCATTTAGCGTTGATTTCTCTGGCACATGTTTCTATGACAATTTTCATAATTTGGCTAATAAAATAGTTTTTTTTATATAAATATAAATAAATAAATAAATAATAATAATAATAATAATTTAAAAAAAATAGATCACAAACGGTCAATGTGGAAAACACTGTAGCGGCCTTAGCATAGTGTGAGATTACAAAGCATAGCATACACAATTTATACTAGTGAATGGAGGATGTCACAAATATTTAATTTTTGATCAGTGAGGCAGTTTTTAATGCTATACTTACAGAATAATTATAGCTGATATTAAATTTATATGAATTTATTTATTTGAGTATTTTATGATTTTGCGAATAGTATTTAGGATCATATTATTCCATGCTGACAAAATATAACAGCGGTAACTAAGACATGATAAAACATAATATATAACAAAATTAAGGATTCGTTAAAGTTTGCAAATTTGATCAGAAAGCTGATGAGGGATTTATTAAAGTCGACAGATGTGACATAGAAAGCATAATGTGGCGAGATAAATGGATCAATTTATTGGAGCAACACATAGAATGTCCGTACAAAGTTGAAGTTAAAACTTGGCTCTCGTAATATCTTAATGTGACAAAATTAAAGAAATTACTTTAACACAAACATACTTGTACTTAAAGTTACTTACTGTATGTTATAACAATAGTAATAGGACAAGTATTTTTTAAATGAAATGAGTCATTTTTTCACGTGCTAAGTAAAATGTATTATGTCTATATGAATAAAATGACACAATGCCGGTTTTAACAATGCGGGCGACACAATGCCAAGTGTCGATGCCGATTTTTAATACCATTGCTCCTTTAACTTCAGTACCAACAACGTTGTTGGTATGTTTCTTGTGTGACTAATCTAACGATATGGTAAGCACAAGTCGATATTATACAATAAAAACATTCCATACTATAAACATATCATGATCAAATTTTTGGTACGATTGCTTACATAGATTTTAATTATGTTACAGGTCTCCTCATCTCAAACTAACGGGAATCCTCATTGAAAAAGCTGTGAAAAAATTTACTTATAATGAAAGAGGCACTGAAGAGAGCTTACTTAAGAAATTAAAAAAAAGAGAAAATAATCAACTTGAGAATATAGTGAAATGATGCATCACGGAAACAATAATATATGTTGAATTTGGCAAATTCTCTGGAACAGAATCGAGCTTCGAGAAGCGCAAAGCAGTAGTTCAAGTGTGATTGGAAATATTTGAAATTCTTAGACTGGAGTCATCGCCAAAGTATTGTTTTATTTATTAAAAAGAAAATAAAAAACATGAATCTCAATCTGTTTTTCCTCGTTTCATTTTCCCGAACTGTTTGTATTTATTTATTATATATCTTCTAATTCCTAATTTATTTTTAATTAATCGTTATTCAGACGAGGCCAGAATCAAATATTGCAGGACAAATGAAAAAGCAACAGCCCCTTATTATTGTAAGTCGGTCCTGAAATTCTTCTGCCTGTAACGAAAAAAAAATACTAACTTGTTTGAAATGCTGTGCGAGTGATATGTTTTCATTAAAACTATTAAACCTATTTGCGCTGTCGGAAAACAATTCGAAGCTTTCGCTTATTTTATTAAATTTTAAATTTTAGAGCGGCCTGGCAAAAATCCGGAACGGACGGCAAAGTATGAGTTCGGCAAATCAACAGTTCGAATCTCGGAGTTATCTTTCATCGGTCGAATAAATAGTATTATTGTTTTAATTTTATAAAATTACTTACTTAAATTTCATATTAATCGTCATCCTCAAAAACTCAAATATTATATTTGTAGTGTTTATTTATTGTTGCATTTTTATATAAGTAGGTAAAAGTATCGAATTTTGTAAGATTTTTAAATAGTTTTAATTACACCTTTCTTTCTTTTTTTTTTGTGAAAACAATCGGTTGAGGGAAATATTTACTAGTGTGATGATACTAATGTAGATACTATATTCAATGAATTTTTGTTACATATTCAAACTGTGATATTAATGTTTACAAGTACCTGAACTAAATTGAGGGAAAATGCCAAGAATGCATTTTCAAATAAAATATCAAATACCCTCCAATGTCATTTTGGTCTTTTATTGTTCAAGCGCTCCTCTTGGTTTTGTTATTTTTTAATTTCTGTTTCATTAGATATGTAATAAAGTGCATTATTTTTGGTTTTCTTTTATTTTGCATCCTTCCTTGATTCCTATAACAATTAGACATTTATATCTCATGATATAATTATAAAAATTAAAATGTTACAATTTCAAATTTATTATATTAGCCACTACTGGCTAGATGTGTCTAAATAGTCATTAAATATGGCCACTGCAATCAGTGAATAATTGCAGTAGCAATCTCCAACACTTTCACTTCAAAATAATGCTATACGGAGCTCGTGGTTATCTGTCTAGAAGACAATCAGACAATGATCTAGAAGACATCCAAGGGGGTTAATGGGCCCTTGCTGAATTGGCCGCGAAGACCCATTCTGTTCAGGGTTGGTCACATACAACGGGGCAACACCTATCCGACGGCCTTCACGCATGAAGTGCGAGCCTGGGTAGGACTCTGGCCTTATGGTTAGTTTCCCCTGGGAATCAACCTTCTGGCACTCCTGGACAGTCTGCGCACTGTGCGGCGTAAGCCAATCGATTGCGCACTCTGACTAACAGTCGGGGGAGTCTGGAAGCACTACTGTTTCCTATAGAGCGGGGGTGGTTGCGGACCTTACGGCGACTGCTCGAACGACCATCGGCTACCTTATCCTGGGTGGACAGCCGGGTAAAGGACGCTGTGGTCCGCGATAGATTCGGTTTACACCGTTTCACCGCTTCGTAAGGGAGAGGACCGCGCAAGCGACCTCGAACTCGTAACGAATTGAGAGACTGGAGTAATCTGGTCACAATTGGAAGTAAGGGCGTGAGTGTAAGCCCGCCGGGTAACACTCCTGGCTATCTCGCGGTTAAGGCGTTGGCCTCTTACGGGTTTGTGGCGGAGCTAGACGGTGGACCGTTTTGTCCAAGTCTTCTGCGCTCACTCCAGGGAGATAGAACGACTAATCGTTAAAACTTCCTGAGGTGACGGGCTCGCCCGCTGTAGTCGACAACCCTAGTTTGTCTAGAACACAAAGTTACGACTCCAGCTGCAGTACGTTCTGAGAGTGGTGACAGTGACGGGTCAATCCAGATACACCCGGGTTCTAAACCCCAATCCTCTACCCGGAAGAATTCCGCTTCCTCCACCAAAATCATATACCGACCACTCCAGGTTCTTTTCGAAATAATATCCGAAATAATATTTTATATTTCGAATAATATAAGATATCAAAATCGAGTTTTGCTAATTAATAAACCTCTAATTAATAAACCATCTGGTATTGTCGTTGGGAAATATTTAGAATGTCCAGGCTGGATGGGACCTTAACTACGACTCGGAAAATGACCCATCACTAATGGTGACTGAGAAGTTAAAGAAGAAATGTTGGAAAGCCGCTGATTCAATATGAAACTTTATAAAGGTAGAACTTGCCTTTCAGTATTGCTAAAACATCACAACACTTCCGACAGCATGCTAAGATCGGTCATAAACACTCCTTTTCACAAAAAACAAAGTGCGCCACAATTCAAAATATTACAGATAAATATTCCCCAGCGGCACTTGTGGCAATACAAAAGTATGCCGAAGTCTATGTATGCGAAAATAGTATGCGAAAATCTAGCTAAAACACTTATCTACATGCATGCAACATGCAGAAATCTGCCGGCACTACAACGAGGCGCAGAGCAGGATAGACACATGTCTGCATTTCAAGTGCCTGCGCCGCAGCTCTTAGCATGTTCATGCATTACAAAATCTGCTCTGCCCTGCGTTGCTCGGAACTGCGCCATCTGCGTGTTAGCATACGCTTAGCCTAAGCACATGGGATGGGCGCTTGCAAATACCTGTAATGGATGTATTTCCACCCAACTATAAAATTAAGTACAACATCCCCATTCGAGCGGATTCTTTTTGTAGCCCATGGATGTATCTACAGCATCTTGCGTGGGAGGAAGTCTGGCCAGGTCGAGACTACTCTTGACTGCAGCCTTTGTGAAGAGTGTGTAGCGCAGGTCGTTGAAGGTTTGACTAGACCTTTCTCTACCATACAGTTAAATGAGGACTTTTTCTTCGGCTTCAGCTACTTCGGCAGGTGTCGAAGCTGGATTATAAAAAAACTGCAGCTTTCTCTTTAAGGTCTACATGCTTCTGTAGTATTTGAAGCAACTTGCGTTTTCCGTGGCCGAATAAGCACGAGGTAAAATCACAGCCACTGAAGGCATGAGAGAAAGTGATGAGCTGACTAAGTAGATGTTGTGGTGGCTGAGTAGAAGACATGTGCTGTTTTGCCTCTTGTACACTTTTGACCGTATATAGAACCTTTTGTGGGATATCTGAGACCGGTGAGGATCACTAACAAGTCTACATCCTCTCTTGCAATAATGACGATCTGAAAATCAGAGGCCCCTCTGATACCTATAGTGATTATTAGCGTGTCAGCATCTTCTTTAGCCTGAAAACCTCAGTGATCCTGGCTTCGAATATCGCCCTGAGTAGTTGGATGAATCCTGATTTGTTTTTAGCATTGGATTTAAAAAAATCTTGGGAAACATTAGGAGTGGTTGTTTACTCAAATATCACATCAGGAGAAGAATGTGCCTGAGCTCGGCGATTACGTTCAGAGTTCTTCGTGCTCTTTTCATCAGGCTCTGTTGGGTAACCATCGAACAATACAGCTATGATCTGACCGTACCGTGTCTTGATATATTTTATATATCGGGCAGCTATGAGGTCGAACGAGGAGTGCTTGGGCCTCACCACCTTGCGAAGGAGATGAACCACCATCTACAATCACAAATTTACTTGTTCCTTGTAACTCATCAATATTGACAGGTTTTAATGCTGCATAGAAAGAGGATGTATTTCCCTTCTTCATTCCCTGTTGAGTGAATAGAGACATCAAGAATTGTGAAAGCTCATACGTGAAGTAGTTAGTAGTAATAGTAATAGTAGTAGAGATAGTAGTTAGAGTAGTAGAAGTAGGAACAGAGCTCAAGCTCAATTTTAGTCGTTTGGTTGTGAACAGTGACTTCCCTCCACCTATCCCACCTCCCCCCCTCCCCCCCCCCCCCCCCAACCTCCTTCAAAATGTTAAATTGAATAAATATTTACTTCACTGACTCATGTTAGACAAGTTATTGAAGATATTATAAAGGCAATTGTATATGACGAATATACTATAGAGCAGGGGTGCTCAAATGGTCGATCGCGAGTGCTTTTTGAGTCAATCTCGATAAAAACGTTTTTATTGTTTCAGTAAATCGGCAAATATCGTTTCTTTTATGTGTTATTTTTTTCGTGTAAGACATTGGGGAATCTGCTACTGAATAGCAAGTCAGTTTAACATGGACCATCTTCTGTTGAAAATGAGGTAGTGCAGATTATATCACTTATATCACAATGTTTGGTTCAAGTTACTTATGCATTTTCTGAAATAAAACAATCGCAATCGACTAACTGACGAAGATATGTCATCATGCTTGCAATTAGCACTTGGTAATTACGTACCATCTTATGAAAAGTAGGTATGCTGAGGACATGCAGTGCCACGCTTCAACATCCAAGTCATTAGAACTCGTTTGCTTCGTAAGAACCAATAAATCCGCAATTTTGAATAAGTATCACCTTTTTATTTACTTTTCAAAGCAGACCTACGCCTACATTGACTTAAAAAATGCATATTCGCGGAAAACTAATTTCTGTCGTTCCTACTAATTCTACGTGGATTCATGTCCATGAAATTCTGCAACTATTTACTTATACCTGCACCCCGACACACCCTACCTACCTAGACGACAATCCTGCATCACACATACTTGCGACCTCAATCGATCGGAGTCTAACAATATTGAGGTAGATCGCCAGCAGTTCAAGTTAGAAGACCCTTGCTATAGAGGCAATCGTACATGAAAATTAGCATATTTCTTTTAGGTTTGGAGATTTGACCAAATCTCAGAAACTATTAGGGTTACCGACCCCTTTTTAGTCTCAAATTATAGAAATGTTAATGCAGTTTACAAATATAGAGAATAGTTTTTGTCGAAAACATTTTCCTTCATGGTCAAAATGGGAAGAAACCGAAAAATTGCAAAGAAATGCAGTTTTTGAGTAATTCATAAGTGTTCCGGAGGGCTGCCGACGTCGAAAACTTTGATTCAGCATCTCAGACCCATCCCATACAAGAAAAAAACGAAACTACCCCCACCTAATGCAACTTTAGGCACCTATAGCCTATAACCACAAGGCTACTGGACTAAAAGAGGAAAACAGTATTTTAACAATTAAAACCTGTTGGGTAATACAAAGCATAATTTCTTACAACGAATGCAAAACCCTAAAGAAATAACAGAAAATATAATACTTAGCAATCAAGTCTATTTCATGTTTGGTACACAGTGGATCTTGATTCACTGTTTGCCAAAATCTTTTGATCCATTGCTTACTGGTACACTTACATAGCCTTACACTTACATCCACTGCTTACACTTACATAGCCACACAGACCACTGGTAGTAGGCTATAATTTTATTTTTAGTACACTATATAACATATGACTCATGGGAAACAGTAAATATTGCGTATGGTATTGGTCAACGAAATTGTAACATAAATTGCAGTCTCGTATATTTTTCCCCAAATCAAAAAAAAAAAATCATCATGTACATTTTTGGGCGAGTAGTAAATGGTCATAGTTGTTGGGTAGAGACGATCATAGATTGAATCGATAAATACGATTTTATGTCGTATATTTGATAGATTTAGCGTACCTGCCATGTCATCCTACTCACTCGTATACCACAATTAATGTTAAATGGGTAAATTTAATCATAATGATAATAATCTTGACTTGTCAATATGTCTACCTAATCATAACAATATTAAATATAAGAAAATCGCTTTTTCAGTAAGACCTTTTTTTATTTTTTTAAATGTGTAGTTCCTAAATCCTAATTGAGTTAGTAGATCAAACGTTCGGAACGTTTTCGTTGTTTCTATTATATTTAACAAAACAGTAGGGATAGATAAATCTCATATAAACAGAATGCAACTTTTAATAATAAACATAAAATTAAATTAGGGATTTAATGAGTTCAACTTGTGGAATTGGTTCGTTTCTCTACGGTAACTGATTTTGTCCTATATTTGATATTGATTAAAGAATATAATAATATGAATGCGCGCTCTTTTAAAACGAAATGATTATTTTGGATTACTTGCCAGTTCTGCATGCTGATTACTGAGTTTGATTGTTTCTCTTATCACTAATTCAAATAAGGCATACTAGGGATGGACATCGACGAATATATCGAAAACGATGGTTAGAGATCGATGTTCGATGTTATTTTACATCGAAGGTGCCTTATCGAGTCTTGACACCATCGATGATCCTCCGTCGATAATTCTCATCACTTTGCTTCATAGGTATATGAATAATAATATGTTATCGAAGTTGATATTTCTTAATACTTTAATTAAACGACGAATTTTGGAAATGAATTGATTAAACACTGCCATTTCCTATTTTTAATTTAGATTTATTTTTTGTTTTGTTTTATTTTTAACACCTATGTTGAATTATACATAATGTAACTGTGTTAATCTCTATTATTGATTTTATTAGAAGAAAACATCTACTGACAGTCAGGAAAATGAGGCTAAGGAACGATGTTTTTAAAATAAAATATCGATATTTATATGATCTAAATATCGATGATTTTCTAAAGACATTTTTCGACCATCGATGATTGGGTTACGATGTTGGTATCGATGGTAACATCGATGTTTTTCCTTCGATCCTTAACCCTAAAGCATACGCACACGGCAACACATTACATTATTTTCGTGTCTAATTGTCGGACAAACCGCTGTTATTTTTGTCAAAACTAATTTATTTTACAATAATAATAATTTTAACTGTGAGAAGAATTCATATCAAATGAATTATAACAAATGGATACCTACGGTATTACAAAATATTGGAGATATCAGAATACTCATTAATAGTTAATATTTACAATAATACAATTTTATTATGCATACAAATAAATTTAAACAGTCAAGCAAATAAAGCTGCGAATCATGCAATAGTTAATCAATAATCAATAGGTATGGTCATATGTATTATGCATTATGTATAATGTAGTATCTTAAAAAAATGCAGAAATGCTGGTATCTAAAAAAGAACTATAGTCATATTTTTTTATAATACTAGTTCACAAAACTCATTACCAAACTCAGCTATGCTATAAAAAATGTTGACTAATCACCATCTTCTTGATGATTTGTAATCGTCTAACAGTTTAACCCCCGGACACCTCACGCAACCTGGAGAAACCTGAAAAACAACGAATTGTAGCAGTGAGCGGACTGCAACAATGCTAGATTTTAGCAGTAATCAGACTGCTACTGTGTAACCCACTAAGCCGATAATTCATTGCACATGCACAAGTGTGTGGTTTCTTTCCCTTGATCTCTCAAAGAAAACCTGATATTATAGGTATAAATAAGATAAAAACGAATTTAGCGCGTCAAGATGTTTCGGCAATGTAGCACCCGCCGTCGTCCAAGGTAAAGTGAAATGCTGGCCATCGTCATCCGTTGTTCTGCGGGTAGGCGACAAACTGCTGTTGCTACTGCGCTTATTATAACGGTGGTCGAGCGGCGGGTTCGGTGCGAATTTTGAAAATCTGCCGTGCACACAACACTCACTGTATCTTATTATGTTCTTTCGCTCGGCGGTGGGTATAGAACACATTTTTTAAAAAGGGGTTTCACGTAGTAGCGTTTGAAACCGCCATTGAAAATAGGAGTTCTTCTTATTTCGATGGCTTCCCGGATCATGCGAGGAAAGTTAAATTGTTCTTTGATTAAATGGGGTTCAATGGGAGTTTGAAACTGCACCCTGTGGTTAGATCCGCTATCCAATATTGGTTCGCAAATCGCCATTTTATTCGCTGAACGTTTTTAATGGCTTTGATGTGTTCCACCAGCCGAACGGCTTTATGCCGATTCGTTTGTCCAATCGGTTGTTAGGCCAATCGTTTGTTTGTTAGGCTTAACCAATCGTTTGTTAGGCTTAACCACAGCTGCATTCGAGCTTATTACACACCCGGGATTTGAAATCAATTTCAAGAAGAATTCATATCAACTAAATTATAACAAATGTTGGCGATATTAGAATATCACTGCAAAACCCATGTAATAACATCCTTAAAGAGATCGACTTATAATTTGGGTCGCTTTTAAGATGTACACAAACGGGATCAGCGAATGTACCTCCGACTGCCAAATGTACCTATACCTACGCCGATGACACCTCTTTATTTGCGTGTGACACGGACATTAATACGGCTTCTCAAAAATTGCAACACGATTTCAATAAGATACAGGAATGGGCCCATAACAATGGGCTGATAATCAATGCCGAAAAAACTAAAGTTATGCATATCAGGTCATCGCAGGCAAGAGAACGAGGAAGTATCTTTGCAATAAAATTTCACACGCATAACTGTCTACATAATCCACAACCGGACTGTCGGTGTGAGCATATAAAAAAAGTCGATGCTGAAAGGTACCTTGGACTATCGATTGATAAAAAATTCAACTGGGAAGTGCACATTAATAACATTTGCAAAAAACTTAGACAAATAATTATAAAAATCTACCACTTAAAATACATTCTCAGATACAATCAGCTGAGAAGTCTGTATTTTGCCCTGGTCGAATCTATTATTGCTTATGGAATCACAACCTACGGCAACACATTTAAAACTTATATATCCCGCATCACATCTCTACAACATCGTATTTTAAAAATAATAGTTCCAAACAAGATTCGAAACAAATTTAGAAACGACCAGATAGGACTTTTCAAGTATTGTGACATATTACAGCATTATTTATTTATAGACTGACAGTTCAATATTTCGAGACTGACGAGTTCCGAAATTATGTCCAACATAAACACACCACTAGACAGATACAAAATGAACGGCTACTCGTCCCTCCTTTTCGTAACCTTTATGGCAAAAGAAGATTGAATTGGCTAATCCCTCATTTATTCAACAAAATTCCTTTAAATTTAAAAAAATTAAAAAAATGTACAAAAAAACAAAAAAGAATTAAAAATAGTTAGCTTTAAAATAAGTGAAAGTGAAACACAAGTGTGAATGATACAAATAATATTCATGTTTTTATTTTATTAGCATTAAGTGCGTTATTTTTTTATGTAAATATTATCAAGGGGGTGGCTTTCTGTGCCGACTAATCCTTATCAATATAGCAGATAATGCAGCAGATATATTATTAAATAGTCAAAATGGCCACTAAAGTTGCACTGAGTTATCATAATCTCCAGCAGGTAAGCCTTAGGCTTGGCTGGATTTTTTTACAAAGCTGTATTTTTTTAAAAAAATATTAAATTTTTAAAAAAATCATTTTAAAAAAAAGATCGTTTTTATATCTATTTTGTTTAGCATCTTACGTATTCGATCTGTCGCGCTCTTGACCCTCGTCATCATGTGTAATGGAAAGTATTATACAAAACAAACGAGCCCGAATTCGACTGTCCTACCATTTGCCTTCGGGGAGTTCCAGTCCCTACATCCCGGCTCTATCATGACATCAGCTCGATGGTTGACCACAATATTGCATTGTCACTGAACTTACAAAAGTATGCCAAATTTTAGCTTAATCGGATACCAGGAAGGTGTTGAAAAATGGTTTGCAAATTTTGAAACGGACAACCTACATACGAACATCGCAAAAAGCTTGTAAAAATAATACAGAATGATTAATTTCGTCTTATTTTTACAAGCTTTATCGTATGGACGTAGTACGTTTCAAAATTTGTAAAAATAAGACAGAAATTAATCACATTTGTTAACTCAATATCGAAGAGAGAAATTAGATTTAATGGACAAGCTAGGAGACGGGAGGAGGGGGGGGGGGGACTACAGTTATGCATCAAGTAAATGTCTCTTGATAGATTTTTGAAACCCGATCTGGTTTTCAAGTTGTCTAAGTGGAAAAGGCACAGAGTTCCAAATTCGGGTCGCCTGCACTGCAAAAGACTTCGACATGAAAGTTCGTGAATGCTGAGGCATATAGTCAGTAATAGATTTTCCTGAGAGCGTAAAGGCAAGGCCATGAGAAAGCGGATAAAGTTTCTGGTATGGGTGCGTGGGTACCAGCCCTGGATCTATGATTTTTCCGAGCCCGGCCAAATTGTAAGAATGCTCGTGATCTGCTCGTTTTCCACGCAGTAAATTCATTTTTATCTTATTATAATGCCAGAAAACCGCGATAGTCTTCGATTTCTTACAACTTAATAGTCCCACAGATGGAGGAATACATTTTTGTGTAAGTCTGACTCTAGAATCCACGTCGCCTACAACGTCAAGGACAAAATGAGGTTTCTTTTGGGTGGGTTCCAGAACACACTTATGACGTGAAACTCAATGGAAATAATAAAGGTCAAAGACAGTTGCAGTCAGTACTATGACCAGGCGTATCCCAGAAAATAAATAGCAATGTTAAACTTTCGTCATGAAAAATTGATTATGACTAGTCCTGAAAAATGGGCACGCTAAATTTGTCTATCCATGTAAATAAAATAGATCATAGATAAATTGAGTAGGTACCTATGCTATTTTTTTAGAATCATCCCCTGGATAATTCAAAAGAGGCATGTTCTTATGACGTTCTCTCGAGGCTCCCTTCCGAGTTGATGCAACTAAAAATTTAGATATTTTTGCAATGCCACACGCCCGCGCGCTTTCTATATATACACAAAGATGTATAGGTATACCGCGGCGACAAGGGAACACGTCCCACCGGTGGCAGTGGCCAATTACGAATGACGATTTCGGCTTCGCGCGTCGTCTAATATAGTCGATTCGGCTTTTCAATTATAATATAATAAATTATCAAATGAATAGTTTTTTATAAAGTAAAAATTAGATTACAATAATTAAATAACTTAAAATCACTGTGTTATTTTTTACATCACTCAAAAGTATCTTTTATAAATAGAAAAAAATAATGTTTGGCCATAAAATTTTATGGAAATTACGTACTTTCAAACATTTTTTTCTTATATTTTTTGTATGGAAGTTCCAAAAACTGTCTTGGTACTATGCAAATAGACCATACGCTGGGGTAAATAGTATTTTTTTAATATTGAGAATCATCTCTAGGTTTTTCAAAAACTGAATACAAATCTCGCTCGTTTTTATTTTTTTGGAAAACAGCAACAGCATAAAGGTAATTTACAATTAATATGGAAATAATTTACCAATTTCGTTTTGGCGAAATGATAGCTTAAGGACCGGGTTTTTATAATCCGGCATAATTGTGTTAAAATTATTTTCGTGTTCAACCAGGCCACAAAATTATGCTTCATATAGCTTTTGGCCGCTACGGCCTCTTAACAAGAATATTGAAAATGTATGGGTGACTATGTTGCGTGACGTAGTAAGAACAAAATGGCGGCGGGGAAGTTTTACCATGCCTCTATAAAGGAAATTGAAGACCTAAATTTTTTGATGGAATCAATATTTTTTAATAATCAAAATATCGTACCCTATTATTATCTATGTAGTTTTGCGATTTGGTAAAACTCTCGTGGACAGGAATTGATGAATTCTTTGCGAATTTTTCAATGCCTCTTCGAAAGTCAATTTTCCCCTATAAAAGTTATCTATATTCCGAAAACAGTATAACTCTGGCGAATACGGTTGGTGACGAAGGTCCTCTCCAGTTGCAACTTGTAACTGATGTATGTCACCGAACACCGATCTACAAGAGCATCTGCATGTCTGAATTATGCCGTTCCCCGAGTTAATTCTTCATTTCCCTAAAGGCAATTGAACTATATAGCACCGAAAATATTCAACTGTCTTGATGAAAAAATAAAAGAAATAGAAAGTACCATTTTATTCAAAAAATATATTTAAAAATGGCCTCTTGACGACATAAGTCGTTCAAGAGCAGAGAAAGAACTTCTGCAAGTCTTATCATTAAAAAATAATATTTCTGCATAACTTTACTATTATACTATATACCTAATATGATATAATATAACAAAATGTAATATAATGCAAAAGAATAATACTATAATATATCTAGATCGTTATATTTATATGTTTGTGTATGTATTTATATGTATGTGTGTATGTGTATCTATGAGTACCTACGTCAGTTAGGCTTCTCCACCCAAGTCAGAAAATAAGTTGTTTGCCCAGATACAGGCTATATTCGGCCTAGTTGTGAATATGCCTAGTTGTGTGAAGGCCTAGATGGTCATTGTGAATGTAGACCGTTGTTTACTTCTCACCATTACTTGGTACGACCATTTTCATTATGTTTTAAATAAAATAAATAAATAAATAAAATAAATAAATGTGCAGACGCATTGCATGGGTTGTGCAGACGCAGTGGAGAAAAACGATTGACAAAGATTGATTATTTAATCACCTAGCTTCTCCATCGTTATTTGTAATTGTTGACAGTACACAATTGCGGTAAAAAGATAACACTGGCACAGGGCATCATTCATATTCGAAAATAACGAATTTTCCAACTTTTTCATGATTGCATGCAGAGAAATATCCCAGCAATAAAACAAGAGAAATAAAAAAAGTTATTTAAGTCCACCACATTGGCCATTGAGAAGTGTCAATTGCAACGGGCGAACCCGTCACCCCAGCGAGTTATAACGATAACGTCCAATTAGGTGTCCCATGGAGTGAAATAAAATACTTAGTTTACAGCACAATTCACAGTCAAACAACCCCCAAGAATTACACTGAAACTAGCCCCCAGAAACTACCTTTCACAGCCCCCAAGAATCCAACGCTTTACCGCAAAACCGTGTCGCCCTTTGCCCGTCTAGATCACTCAGAATCGGGTGTCCATCGGATCGTTGTTAAGGATAGATGACGTCAGGTCGACGACTACCCCCGCTGCGTAAGAAACGTACGTTTCCAGACTCCCCCGATTATTCGCCGGAGTTCACAGTTGATTAGCTAACGCCGCACGGTTTGCGAACCGTTCAGCACCGCGTGAGGTGTTCCTCCAGATTAGAATCACCGATCCGTAGCCAGGGTTCACAGAGTCCTCTCTAGGTTAGTCCCTCTTCGAGGAGGCTAAAGTATGGGAGCCGAACCGTGCGTTGAGCCGACCAAATATAACAAACAGGCCCAAGCTGCGCGCAACCATTAGGTGCCAATAACAAACGACAAAAAGACAAATGCATAACTGATTTTGAAATATAATTTAATTTGTAATTTCAACTCAAACTGAAGTTATACAAGTACACCACAGTGGTCAGTCTGTAAAAACGGTATTTACATATGCAAGTTATTTACCTAATAAGACAAAAAAAGAGTTTTTATAGAATATACAATTTTACCCCCCCTACCCCTTCACTCCCCGATTCTAGAAAACTGGTACAAAAACGTCTGGGATCATGGGGGGTCGTCTTTTTAGCCCCCCACATGACTTTGACATAATGAACAAAAAATGCCATTCTGCCTAAACACGACGGTCACCCCTTAACAAAAAAAACTGTCTAAGTACGCCACTGGCCGATAGTGAAGATTAATCGATTATCCGCTTATATAAATAACAGTCTATATTTATTTGGTTCTCAGGCAATCTCGATACGAAGAAATAGATGGCTACAATCAATTGCAAAATCCAACACGCTGCGACAGCGAAGGAAAGGTTGAAGAAAGTCATCCGAATCGGGAAGGTAATTATATTTTCTTTGAAAAATAAATCGATTTATAAATACTTTAAAAACACTAAAAAGGATCAAAAACTTTTTTATTAATATTATTATGTTTTTCAAACACGCAGCATAATTGTTGATATGTTTTAGTTACGATATCGTTTTATATGTAGGTACGTCTACTCTATGTTAAACTCCCCCCCCCCCCCTGTCCCCCTCCCCTCTTCGAGACGATTAAGACTATTTCCAAACTGAAGTCTGTCTGTCTGTCTGTCTGTGTGTGTATATTCCTCCACGATAGTCCCAAGCTCGAGGGCGCATTAGTCATACTTCAATCTCGAGATATTGGCCTTAGAGACTTGAAATTCTGTACTATTTTCCCGAAATCATATCTTGAATAAATTTTGGTTGGAATATCTATTGATACAAGCGACACAGATATTATTTTTAGTTCTCCATACAAATGTATGGGGGAAATCAAATACTTAAATTTGCGGCTTCGCGGGTTTGATCTTCATTCCGTTGTGTCGCTCGTGCGAAATTTTCGAGTGTTTGATGGCATATTTTACGGCGACGCACGCATGCAATTCGATTTTTAAATTGAATGAGATGACGTCTCTGGGTAATTGCCGGGAAGTCTTAAGGTGACCGTTTTTTTGTTGATAAAATGATCGAGAGAACAAGGTCGTAGAAATAGGGTAGAAGAAAAAATAGATATTTAACAACCATAATCCTACAACTAGAGCGGTCAACTACAACGGTCGAACCCGTCACCTCATGAAGTTTTAACAAAATTTGATCGTTCTGTCTCCCGTGAGGTGAGCGCAGAGGACTTAGGACAAAACAGTCCACTGTCAAGCTCCGCGACATGCCCGTAAGAGGCCAACGCTTTATCCGCGAGATAGCTAGGTATGTTACCCAGCGGGCCGACACTCACGCCCTTACTTCCAGTTGCGACCAGATTACTCCGGTCTCTCGACTGGTAACGAGTTCGAGGTCGCTTGCGCGGTCCTCTCCCTTGCGTAGCAGTGAAACGTTGTCAACTGAATCTATCGCGGGCCACTGCATCCTTTGCCCGGCGGTTCACCCGGAATCGGGTAGCCGATGGTCCTTTCAAGAGCAGTCGCCGTAAGGTCAGCAACCACCCCCGCTCTGTAGGAAACAACAGTACAGTTCCCAGACTCCCCCGACTGTTATTCATCATGCACAATCGATCGGCTTACGCCGCACGGTGCGCAGACCGTCCAGAAGCGCCAGAAGATTGACTCCTGGGGGAAACTAGCCAGAGTACTACCCGCGGGCTCGCGCTTCATGCATGGAGGCCGCCGGATGGGTGTTTACCCATGAGTGTGACCGTCCCTGAACAAATGGGTCTTCGTGGCCAACTCAGCAAGGGCCCATTAGCTCCCATAATCCTACACAATTTTCGACGGACCAAACCCCCTACCCCTATCTCAGTGCCTAGTTAGGGGTCCGTCAAGCCATTGTCAGCCTTCAGAGGTCCGCCTGAGAAAAAGTTTGCAAACCGCACAACCTGTATAGGACGCGTAAATTGACCGACGAGTTTTCTGATTTTCTGTCAACCTTGTGACCATGTTTAGGTACAACTGAACGATCATTATGAAAATAGCAAATGTCACAAATTAAATTATCGATTGTGTTGCAAGAATAAATTTACACAGATGTCTCGCGATTCGTCAACAATACGTCTACGTAATCTGACGAATGTTTGCATTGTTTTGTGAATTTCCAACTCGTAATAGCAATCGCTCCCGATAATTATTAGAATCACGGGCACGTGCTCGCCTTTATGAGGTTCTTTGTATCCAACAAAGAACTTCTTTGGTATCCAAATATCAAGATAAAGCTCAATGGTTGACTGTAAGATATCGCGTATAGCGATAAGTCCGCCATTTATAAAACCAGTGTAATATTCATTAACCTTTCAGTAACCAGCCTTCACGCCTAAAAGCGCAGTGCACATATTTTTATGAATTAACTCTTATTACCTAATAATTAATCTTGTTAGCCATGTAGTATACGTTTATCATATATATATATATATATATATATATATATATATATATATATATATATATATATATATATATATATATATATATATATATATATATATATATATATATATATATATATATATATATATATATATATATATATATATATATATATATATATATATATATATATATATATATATATATATATATATATATATATATAATAAACTGTATATAATAAAATCGGGGTATAAGCAAGAGGACTAAGGTCAGGCTGGTTCGAGCTCTGGTTTTCTCGATCTTTCTCTATGCATCGGAGACATGGACCCTGAAGGCTCGGATACGCACCAAAATCGATGCACTGGAGATGTGGTGTTGGCGTAAAATGATAGGAATCCCATGGACAGCACGCCGCACCAACAAATCTGTCCTGGAAGAACTCGGCATCCAAGTGAGGCTCTCCACCGTATGCATGAGAAGGGTCCTGCAGTTCTTCGGTCATGTTGCCAGGAGAAACCCAGAGAATCTGGAGAAAATGCTTTTCGGAGGTCAAGGGCAGGGAATAAGAAGCAGAGGCAGATCACCGGCCAGATGGAACGACCTCATCAAAGAAGTTACAAAAGGGTCAATACAACCTGCGACCCGCCATGCAGAAGACAGGTCGAAGTGGAGGAGCCTCGTAGGCAAACTGTTGTCTAGTGGCCACAATCCTCAGTAATGAGGGAACGATGGAGAAGAAGATATAATAAACTGGGTGTTTTTATAAACTGGCATCCTTCAAGGGGGTGAATCAAACAACGTTTAATAAAAAAAATTGGGAAAAACAAAAAAAAATGGTTTTTAAATTTTAATTTTTGTTTTTTTTTTATTTATAAATTTGAAGAACTTGACTGTTAAATAAAAGTTTAACAAGTTAAACTTGTTAAACTTTTATACAAAAATAAGTAGAAAACGTTTTTAGATTTACATCATATAACTCAATGTAGCATTTTCTCTAGTATGTAAGACTGATGTAAATCTATTGTTTTAAAAAAAAAAAAACCATGTATCAAATAAAAAACATTCAATAATTTACCAACTGCGCTATATGCAATCTTTACAATGCCTAGGAATTGTATATAATACCGGATTATATACTTGTACATTGCCGTTAGCATACAGACCAATCTGTAGACCCAATTATATAATATTTATCAAACCTCCATGAACCTCAGGAATTACTTCATCTGGATATTCAGGGCTCGCTATCAGCTAAAACTATATCCCTGTTGGATCTTATAGCTTCAAAATGTATAACTTCTTATAGCTATAGATCAGAGGCTGTAGTTTTCGAGGGACTACGCGTCTTCACATGGACCCTGATTCAATACGGCGTGTATAGTGTCTCATTTAAATGATTATGTAGCAGGTTAAAACACCTAAGGAATGGTAAAGGAGGACCAAATTCTGCAATTCCAAATGGCGCATGTCCAAAAGTCGAATTTCCTAAAACTTCACTCTTCATTTCTTTAACGATGCTTGGATCGACTCAGAAATCCGTAATTGAAATCATATATACCATATATTTTCCATAAGTATGTATATGTATAGGTCTGGCTCTTTGTTTTTGTTTACTTTATGTATTTTTTCTACTGGTCTGGTAGTCTTTCGTATCGTAAAAAGTCGTGATTTTTTTTTGCAATTATTAAGGCCCAGTGACAGGCAAAATGCCTGCCATATCTTCAGAATGATATTAACATTCTTAGAAATGATTCAGCTATTTTCTATAAAAATGCTCGAAAGGGCTTTTCCTGTGGGAATCACAATAATCGCTATAGAGTATGAGTCAACAACCTTTTGTTGACTCAAGAGGGCCAAATCGTTTACATTGGAATTAGTGCGAGCCGTTCTTGAGCCATATGTTCCTGCAATATTCCTGCATATGTACCTGCAATATTCCTGTACGACATTTATTGTAGTTAATTAAATGAATGTTTTTTTTGTGTCTGCATTTGACTTGCAAGTTTTTTTCATATTAGCTCGTTTTATTGAAGTAGATATGCATATTTTCGCGTCTAAATATGGATCTGATAACCGTAAACAGTGTTTGATTTTTCGGTAATCTTTATTGAAAAGCAAACTCCCATAGAAATCCACCAAGTTAGTTTTTTCCCTAAAAGCCATTTTAATTGGGGTCCCACTTAGCAAATCTATCATGTTGAGTTGAAAATTGTTTGGTACATTATCGATATCCACTGAGGAGAGTTCGAAAAACTCTATTTTACCTGAAATCTTTTTGAAACCAGCAGACCGGTTTTCAAAGTCATGTTGAAGTTGTGTTGCACTTATCATTTTAGTATTTTGCCAAGCTTTTTCTACTTTTTTTTGTAATTTGGAAAATGTTCGCTCTCTTTCAAGGTGTCATGATACCTGGGAACGATCATACCTGAAGAATGTTAGTTTTATGATTTGAAAAAAAATATAAGCAATAATTTTAAAAAGTTTCTAAGCGAATCCCTTGATAAGGAACCAATTTACAATTTGGACTCAAAAAACTTGCTTGGACATTAAGGCTTTAAACTGATTTCGAAAACTTTCAGGCGCAATTGCTCCTAAAATGTATGCGGCGAGTGCGTTTTATTTTAATTTCATTATATTGACTGGTTAATTCTCTAACGTCGCGCTTAGCTACATTTTTATTTAAATTTAAATTAATGGCCTTAAATTGATTACAAAAAATTAAAACGTGAGAGCGCTCTTAGAGTTACGCTAAATATGCTTTGCCATTAACACCCTTATACCACCACTGCGCGAAGATAGTTATTCTGTGCTAGCGCTGCGATAGAAAGTTTAGTATGCGTCCGGTCGCCGGCGCGAGCGGACGTCGAATCGTGCCTGACGCTTCGTCAACGCTGGATTTTTATTGGTCAAACCCTACCAAATTGACCCTGCCTATTTCTTCGCGTGTATGTCCATTTCGGATATTTTTCTGAGGTGCCAAGTCGCCTTAACTCCGTTGTGTTGCTCCGTCCGCCCGTCACGTGCGTTTCGGCGAGAATCATGCGGGACGAACCAAAACGATTTTCGAGCCGCTGTTTGAGTTATTTTGCAATCTATATTTTGCTGAACATTTTCTATGAATTTTACTGAAAAATAATGTCAACCCCTTTAGAGGTTGTCTTCATGTTGCCTAATAAATAGACACAGGGTAGGTGATGTCATTGTAAGCATCGTTATTGCGGCTCTTTTTTACACGACTGTCCAACAAAAAAGGAGTATAATGTGTTCAAGATTCATATATGTATGTTTTCCGTTTCTTTATTCCACCATAACTTCTAAACGCTTGAACCGATTTAGAAGTGTGATATTGATAGAATCGATGTCATAGGGTCATAGGGTGTCATAGGGTACCTTAACTGTTCAAATATTAAGTAAGTAGTTGTCTAATTGTCCAAATGTCCAAATGTCAATAAATTAACATAAATATAACGTGTTTAGTGTCAAATGAAAGATCTGATTGAGTACATTCCGAAAATTACATGATCTATATGGATAAATACATACACCACAAATATTTAATAAAAAACTTTAATTAAAATAATTATAAATACTTATACTTTTTGTAACGGCAGTCGTGTATTTTATTCTTTTTAATATATTTACTTATTATCTATATTACTCGCTGTATTTCTTATAAAATATAGAAGATTATTAAATGAAATACAGTTACGTAAAAAATAAACCTTAATCTAATTATTCGTATAACATTTGTAGTTATACTTTTATTTTGATTAAGTATGCTATGTGATGTCGTATAAGAAATTTGGACACTCTAATCATGTAAGGGTTTTTCTCATTATGACAACTATTAATTACCAACTTCTAAAGTAAATACCCATATATACATAGCAGGTAAATGAAAGTGAAAGACGCAACTAGAGTTGTCAACTACAACTAGCGAACCCGTCACCTCAGGAAGTTTTATAGATTAGTCGTTCTATCTCCCGTGAAGTGAACGCAGAAGACTTGGACAAAACAGTCCACCGTCAAGCTCCGCCACATGCCCGTAAGAGGCCAACGCCTTAACCGCGAGATAACTAGGTGTGTTACCCAGCGGGCTTACACTCACGCCCTTACTTCCAATTGCGACCAGATTACTCCGGTGAAAGACACAATTTATTTTTATTTCATTGTTTCCTTGACGGCGACATTCGCATATCTAGAGATGTTTGTACAAATGATTTGAAACATATCTCATGCCGAATTATTTTAAATTAATAACTTCAATATCTACGTCACAAGTCGTGTTACAGTCTAATTAGACCATAGCAACATGGTCATAATTATATTATCGTATTATTTTTGCGCGAGCGTCCTATAGATTTGGAGGTATGTTTGCTTCCAAAGTTTGCCAATCTCGTTAGTCAAGCGTAAATTATAATTTGCACCATCCAAGAAACGAACGACAAATTTGTAAAATATGTACGCAAATCGCCGTCTTAGATAACTCTGTAAGATTCGAAAAGACACGGAGATCGCGGTGACTTCCGGAGTTTGGTAACCTTACCTAAATAATTGATATAATGTTAAGGTTTACCTAGCGAGAAAAGTATTATGTGTTTTAATTGATTTGGCTGTTAGAATTGATCGTGGAATAGCAGTCTGAAGTAGACACTATAAAGCTTGCTTCTGGAGGGCCCCTGAGCCTATGCCGTTACACAAATGTAGGTAATTTACGCTTGCCGGCAGCGGCCACGCACGTATGTATGAGTAAATCGCATACATTGATAACGCTGAACAGACGGTCGCCCGCCAAAGCGAGGTAACCCGCATTTTATCATTTTATTGCTCATAGCAAATTGCAAATAACAAAAACTGCAAATTGTGATAAAAGCGAATCCTTTTGCACACGTATTTATTAGACCAAAATAGTCGATTTGACCCGCCGTTCCAACATATTTGGCCCATCGGACTCAAAATAGCGGCCGTTTTTGAAGATGGTCGCTAATAAACCAAAATGATTTTTCTCATGCTGATTTTAATGACCCATGGACCTTTTCGGCTATTTTAGGGTCGAATATTTCAAATATGGCAATAAAAATAATTTTGAACAGGATTGTAAACATTTTTAACGAGTATTTACTTTCACGTTACCGTTATGTTATACGCGTCTTTTCGAGTATTTGCACACTGGAAAAGACGAATCTAAAAGTCAAATCTGTCAAAAAAGTCAAACGAAAGAATAATTTTGTGTATGCTGTAAGTAATTTATGAAATTTGCTACCCAGAAAACATGGAAAATTTTAACTATATATAGAATATGTGAATGGGTCTTTGACTTCGAATTTGTAGTCGCTGGCTCAAATATGACGACTACATGTGTTTTGAACAACCTTTGAACGAATTTTGAACCGATTTGAACATATTTGTACATTTGGCCAGAAAACTTAAACTTTTGTACTTGGTATCATCATCAGAACTGGTCAAAATAAATGTACCGTGGCCGTTTTATACTACACTATACTACACTTTATATAAATGATTGTACACATTCTACCTTGTTTGTAAGGAATTATTTATTTATATTAATTCCAAAGGTATAAATAGCTACACCAAAATTTTAATTATTTCAAAAAGCAGTTACCTTCATAAATAAACTACTTCCGACCGAAAGAAGGTACAGATAGATTTCGCGGCTTAATGTGATTATATATTTTTGAACAACTTCAAATATGTAATTAAAATTAATAAAGAAATAAATTAATGAATGCCACTTTTAAACAGTGTCGAAGAGGAGTTTTGTGGATTTCACTCTGTGCTCCCCGGGATTCGCCCGTTGGATGAACAATTAGAAAGTTCACGAGCACCTTTCTTCTTCGGACCGCAGACTGGTGACATTTGGCATCGGCCGTCACGTTCCCCCCACGCCACAATGCGAGTGGCGATACCGAACCTGCGACATTAACTGGGACCGGTTTGGTGAAGTCCTCTACGAGAATCTTGAGGCCTTTCCATCGCCTTCTAGTAGTACCGCAGCGGACTTATGATCGAGTCTTCCTGTGATGCCGTAGTAGGGCGGAAGAAACCCCGCGGTGGGTTCGCGGCCCCGTGGTGGTCTTCCGAACTCTGCGATAATTTTAAATTTAATATTTTAAATAATGTAACGTAGCGATTGAAAATTAATGTGATTGAAAATTGTTATTTTTGTGATGTGACGCAATGATGAGATGTAAATTTTCTACTGATCGATCAAGGTGAACAATCTATGAGATGAAGTTAAAATAAAAGAAAAATAAAAAATCTCAAGTTAAATTTTTTTAAAACTCTCTCTATAGGTACTATTGAATATCTATGATATTGAACATTTTCAAAGCCTATTTGATTTTAAAATGATTTTCAAAGGATTTTATTTTTCTATGGTTTTAATATATTTCTAAGTATTCTGTAGTTTTGAATATTTTCAAAGACTATTTGATTTTAAAATGATTTTCAAATTATTTTATTTTTCTATGGTTTCAAAATATTTCAAAGTATTATATAGTTTTGAATATTTTCAAACACTATTAGATTTTAAAATTATTTTCAAATTATTGTAATTTTCTATGGTTTCAAAATATTTTAAAGTATTCTATAGTTTTGAATATTTTCAAAAACTATTAGATTTTAAAATGATTTTCAAATTATAAAATCGAAGACTATCGCGGTTGTTTGACATTATAAATAGGATAGAAAACGAAATTTACCGCGTGAAATTTGTAGGACCCGACGTTTCGGTGACGTTGCAGCCGCTCAGTCTACCCTAGACAACGGCGGCTGCAACGTCACCGAAACGTCGGGTCCTACAAATTTCACGCGGTAAATTTGATTTTCAAATTATTTTAATTTTCTATGGTTTCAAAATATTTCTAAGTATTCTATAGTTTTGAATATTTTCAAAGACTATTTGATTTTAAAAAGATTTTCAAATTATTTTATTTTTCTATAGTTTCAAAATATTTAAGATTTAAGATTTAATACTTTATTCATATATTTGTTTGTACATTTAGCCCCATTGTTATCAATGTTATAAGTAACGCGGAAAAATTGAACACCGAAATGCAGCTAATGCTCAGTGCCCACCTAACTAGGACTTAAATGTCCCGTATCTAGGCGGGTCAAGTATTCTATAGTTTTGAATATTTTCAAAGACTATTTGATTTTAAAATTCCCGTGCTTTTTCTGGTATAAATGACGTGTCGCAACCTTAAATCAGTGTATATCCTATCAATGCTCTTTGTAAGCTAAATATCTTATAGCCAACCATTTATTTTCAACTTACGAAAATGTTACATCTGCATGCCGAAATGTCCCTCGTTGTTCACTCCTGATGGTGAAGCTGCTTTTCAAAATCAATATTCAAAATCAATATTCTACCTGTACATGTTTTATGCGTCTTTCAGTATTTTTTTATTGAATTTCAGGTTTTTCACGCAAATTAACTAAACTATTCGAGATTACAAGTTTCGAATAGTGGTCCCTTCAGAAAATATTTTCAATTGTATTACGCTTATTGGAGTCGATCTATTTTTTATTTAATGAGCGCCGATCGAATCTTGGCGTTTAAAACTATCTCATTTTCTTATATCTCGGACTGAAAACAACATCGCTTTCTCATGTCTTTAGACTGAAATTTCACGCTGATTCTATGGCGTTTCTCAATAAACGAAATATGTTTTCTTGCGCTTCCCCATTAACTAAAATGCATGTAGAGTATTATAATAACTTATAACAAAGATGCCATAAACATCCATTAAAAAAAACAAATATAAAAAATAAAATACTTACTGCTGTTTGCTTTTTCGTGACGATGCGTGACGACGCTGTACTGCGGTGTAGGAGAATAAAATATTACATGAGCGGGAACTGATAAGAGCTAACCGAAAAAGACGTGCTCTCACTTCCAATAGCAGCAGGGAAGTGAATCTATTTCATAGCGCGCCTGTGTATTTATTAACGCGGCTAGCCCATACAAAAAATGTATGGAGAATGTGATACCTGATTTTCTATGATTTATTGTATAAAATCCTATTACAATAATTGAAATTTAAATATTTTATAGTGAAGATATGTCATTTAACTTTCTTTTATAATAATTTGTAATTCAAATTAATTATTATTTTCCTAGTGAGGACTAAAACCCCGCGCCCATTTTTGTATATTTTCTCGGGTGTGTTTGTTTTCATCAATGTAGAAATCTCTTTCGACTATAGCCAAAACATATTTTAAAAGTTATTACAAGTGTATTAATTTGCATATTATTGTGATATGATTGCGATAGCGCCAACGACGCTCCATGATATTTTATAGTGCAGCCATTAAAATTGCCTCTGAACTGTTTTTCGAGCTTCACGAATCTCTGCCTAAACCCTCTCTATTCCAACAAGAATAGATAGATATAATGTATATTTTCCCAATTGAAATTAAACCGCTTTATAAACACGAAGTACACCCCAACCCTACCAACAATCATTTGCTAATCATTATTTTTATTTTTCCAGAAGTTCAAAAAGATGACCTTTACATGCCAACATGAAACCTAGCTTATTAAGTTACATTGAGCATCTGGGCAGATTCTGCTCGATGACATACCTTAACTACCCTCCACTGCTACAGGGTGCTTAAAAGGTGGAGTTCATACTGTAACTCGAGGAGGAACAAAGGTTATAAAGCGACATAAGTCTTTTTGCGATTTTTTTTATATAATTAGTATATTATTCACTAGTCTCTAATGTAATTTAAGTAAGTATACGTACATACGACACCGATTGAAATTTAGTTGCGCTCACCGCTGCCATTATGGTGAGTGTCGCCCACGTCTAGTACGTAGATACATACGTAGTGAGGCTGAAAAGTTCCGATAAGTCGATATAAGGAAATGGAGTAATTAAACGTTTTATTTTTTATTTTTCTATATAATCACTCTGAACTTCAGCATACCTCTTTGCGGCAACAGTTTTAAAATATTTAACAAAAAAAAAAAAACAAAAAAATATATTTCGTTTCCGCTGTATAATCCTAGGTCTCCGCCGCTATTCTCATGTCATCTTCACCCTTAAACCGCCTTCGCAGAGGAACTTTTCAAGTTTCTAAACCAAAAAAAAATGGTATTCAAATTTTTAAACAAAAAATTGTCGGAGGCAGCGGGGTTCTGAAGTGGCGATACGATACATCAACGCGACAAGACATTGAATTCGATATCATCCTCGATCCGACAACTTGACTAATTCTGTTTCAGAATCGTCAGCTAATCTCGAAACTCGATACTTCCGACGCGATTCCCACCGTGTTCTGATTGGCCGGGTTCGCCCTTTTAGCAGTGAGTATACGAGTATGCTCAATTCGGACCGGGATCTGAGCGTGCTTAGTGCTTTGAGCTAAAGGCAATTCGGATCGCGTCCTTTATTTATAAAATCAAAAATTCTTATTTCTCGGCGCTATATTCAAATTTCAATCGTCTTGGATGGTAAGAGTCGGTAATTATTGCTGAATAGAGATTTTTACTGCCATTTCCCAGCTATCTCCTAAAGCAACGACACACAGATAATGTCTCATAAGCTGTCGTCTATCCTAACCTTACTTCTGACGATTGAAGGACTGTCAAATCGCTTTCAGAATCGCAAATATCGTCGAGTGACGGCCATCGTGTATCGTATCGTCGCTTCAGAATCCGGGGTCTGGACTGTAGGCAGGGTTGTCGAGCTCGTCGAATTCAGTTTCCCTTACAGCAGCCTTTGCAATACGGGCGGTGTAGACGGAAGCTTTTCCTGCAAAAACGAAATCTTCCGATTGAGTTTGCCCCTCCGTATCTCCTTTAATTTAAACTTACAAGTGCAACCAATTATGCATAATAATCTCCATTCATTGTAGTTCCTTCCTGAGGAAAGTCCATCAGAACTATTCTATCGGAATCTCAGATTATGGTCGCCATTAGCTTCAGGGACGATTTCGCTGTCGGAACTTCTTCTGGGCACCTTTCCCCCTCGGTTACCCACTGTATGATTTCCCTTTTACTTTCGGTCATTTTAATGGATTGATCACCAACAGTGAGAATACGATTAAAAATTTCATCCCTTCTTCTCCCAGTATTTCCAAAAAAATGCCTTCAAAGTTGCAACACGACGCGCTTTATCGAACGGCGTTAACATTTTGGGCACCCACCGCACTGAGCACCTTAAACATCCCTAAAACTTCATTCTTGATGTTCCCGACCCATTCTTGGCAACAGCCTATTTATTCAGCTTTCTGCCAAATCTTCAAACTTCTGTCTGAGCACCAACTGTTGCACTGCGGCCACAATTTCAGTCGTAAGCGCAGTAGTTGGCTTGCCAGAACGCGGGTCACCTTCAAGCGACACCCTACCGTCCCTGTGAAGTCTACGTCATTTTGCTAGTGTGTTATAGGTTAAGCAAAGGTCACCGTAAATAGGTTGCAAATCAACAATTTCTTGCGCTGATTTTCCACTTTTAGAAAAGAAAATGATCACTGCTCGGTACTCAATTTTACGCTTGTGCGAAGAAATGCCCGAGATGTTGCACCCGGGAGGCTACTGAGCGCGAACTAAGAGGAATACGCGGGCGAGATTGCACATGCGTTTTTTTTTAAGGACACCCGGTGTTAATAATAACTCGTGTATACGAGCATACAACCGACTTATCGAAACATTTCAGCCTCATCACTTATAATTTTAAGTAATATTAATAAATCTGTATCGTGCATTATTTTATAATCCTTTTTAGTGCCATTGTCGTCGTTATACTGTAAATGTGACCGTTTTTTCTTTTCGCTGAATCGATCTAATGTGACCAAACTTAACGAAACGAAAAAATATAATTATATTGGCATTATATAAATTATATAACCACTTTAACAATCCTATTCTATATAAGAAAGATTCTTAAGCCATGAAAATCATCTCTATCACCTGACAAAATTACGATTATTTCTGGAAAAGTGCGGACTTGATCATGTTTGTCCAGACTCTATAGTATGACGAGAACTTAGTCATATTGAGTAGGACTTGGTTATTTGTCCTAATATAAGATTGGATTGTGTCGTTGTTGCTGCGTTCAGAAATCAGACATAGAAGATTCAAAATGTAGTATACCCTTGTCAGTATACCCTAAGACTGAGGTATTAGGGTATAATGACAATGAAAATAACGGCAGAAATAGTTAATTTGTTTTTTTGCAAGGAAGAAAAAAAATATTATGGTTTTGTATTTAGGATTTTGCTCTCATTTAACTTACTTGGTCAATTTATTCTGATCTTTTAAGACAATCGTTTCTACTTAGTCATTTTCTTTTTACGACTATTATTTTCTTTTAAAATAAAGTGTTTTATAAACAATATCATGGCTATATGTGTTAGTATCACATAAGATAAAACAAATGAAGCTGGTAGCCTCACCTGGTTCATAATAGGAAAATTCAGTGTAATTGCAGTTATCTCAGAATGATGTTAATTAGACTTGGTCACTTTTTCCGGCATAACTACGATATTTGGATTCTGACAATAATAATAGTCGTAATACATATAGTGACAATATATGTACATATAGATTGAAAAAAAATAACTCTGTGTACCTGAGAGGTAAAGTTTGTTAAGTCGAATTTATGCTTGGTTTTGAAAAATGGATCAACACGCGTAGTAAGTCCGAAGTGGATTATGTAAGTTGTTTCAATACGAAGGAAACTATTTCCTATAACACAAATCTTTTAAGTATGAAAATTTACCTCACAGGTATATTGCAATAACTTATTTAAGGAAAACGTTTATTTTTTATATATTATGCCTAATTACGCAATTTGTACTCGCAAATAGAAAAATATAACTGAATAATTCTTGTGTAATTTCCAGTTCCTCATCCATTCTGGGTTCCACCTTAGCGATATAGTAATTTACCCCTATTAATATAGGGATGTTAAAAGAAGACAAATCTGCTATTTCTTTAATACCACAATTTTCAAAATATACGGCCAACACTGACTGTTAAATATTATTTTATATTAGGTTTAATGGGTTATACGCAGTTAGAAATTTTTCAAAAATGGTTTATTTTTTATTACATTTTCGGAATGTGGATATATTTGAGTATATTCTCTGATTATCAGATCCATCTGACAAATATTCTTGGAGATACATGAATATTTGTACGTACGTTCGGAGCGTTACAAAGTAGGCGGCGTAAAAATCAAAGTAGCAGCTGTTTTTATTCCGCTCAATACCTGAGTAGACCCTTTTCATTGTATTCGCATAGGTCTATTTATAGATCTATTTTATACCAGAGAAATAAATGTAGTCGTTTCTTATACCAAACAAGTGAATTTCGTCGGTAGAAACATCTCTGCCACAAACATCTCTGAAACAAGTCGAGCGTTCAGTTTATACTCTCTGATCGTAGTTTTGCGTTTCAAAATACCTCTCGAATGTAGTAGAAAACGAAAAACATCTGATAAGGTGAAAAAATCAAGATCAGAAAATTCAAAAAAATATATCCAAAACTATGCCGAAAAGGAGGATGCAGAGCGCGTCACGATCTCTGGCTTATGAGCGCATGGGAGCACGCGCGAAGGAAGAATATTTCGCATACAAGAAGCTGCTGATGACGCAGAGGGTTCATATTATGTCCGCGGCTTAGATGACTCCATGTAAGTTGAAAAAAAATAACAATATGTAAACGTCTTTAATGCGTCAAAAACTTTGAATACCTTTTTCTCAAAACGGTGTTTTCAAAGTCGGTGAGTACGATTTCTCAAAAACAGCTAAACCGACCGGTCGGAAATTGTTACACAACCTTCTCAGATATATTCTTCAAGGATTGATCGAAGGAATAAGATTTCCGATAAATATTTCTATTTTTAACAACTTAACAAAAAAATTTTGGTCGAAAATCGGTTTTTTTTTTTGGAGCTGCTATTATGTCAAAAATCAAAATTTCGTCTATTCCTTCGATCGATACCTAGATTTACCTTTCCACTAATAGAAACTTTTGTTTTTTTTATTTTATATAATCCAAACCGGAGATAAAAAGGTGTCTTGCTCACCGCAAGACACCTTTTTTTAAGGACCTCCAGAAGACCGTCTACAGGAGCAGTGTAAATCAATATTTTAAAAAATAACTGTCAAAATAAAGTTTAAAATTATCATTGCATTTATTACTACTTCTTGTATTTGTTAAAAAAAACCTTTTCAGAAAAAAAAAACCTTTTTTGGTCTTGCAACTGCGTATAACCCCTTAAAATTGTTTTAAAACTTTCGTAATTGCATTTTTACTTTATTTAATTACATTATGTGAACAGTCTCTGGGGCACCTATTTGTGAATTCCCTCTTTACTCTGGGATTTATAATGTTTCACTTGTTTTTGCGAATTTAATAGTTTTATCAACATACCCGCTACTCATTTTTTTCAGAATTTTTCGAATGCGTATTTTCTGTGTGGACGAAGTAAATATGTAAGACACCGTCCCCTTAAGAGTGTTGCTATAGAGGCTGTGGTTGAACTTCTTTATATTCATATAATATAAAATCGAAGACTATCGCGGTTGTTTGACATTATAAATAGGATAGAAAACGAATTTACCGCGTGAAATTTGTAGGACCCGACGTTTCGGTGACGTTGCAGCCGCCGTTGTCTAGGGTAGACTACCCTACCCTAGACAACGGCAGTCAGTCTACCCTAGACAACGGCGGCTGCAACGTCACCGAAACGTCGGGTCCTACAAATTTCACGCGGTAAATTCGTTTTCTATCCTATTTATAATGTCAAACAACCGCGATAGTCTTCGATTTTATATTACGAGCCTCTACGGAGAGGAAGTTTCGTATAAAGTGCGTCAGTTCGAACGTTTGCGGAAAAAACGCGCGCGAATTTTGTCGTTCTTTATATTCAATCATAGGAGCATGTGGTACCAGAGTAATAATCACCAAAAATGCTACTTTTTTTTTGCAAAATGGTTTCTTATTCCATATTTATTTTCTTCCAAATTTCACATGAAATAATAAAATTTCGACTGAAATCAAATCGAATTCGACTTACAATCGATTCAAAAAAGGCTAATGTGTTCGTATCGCGAGTATGTGTTTGTCGTTACTGCTGAAAACAAACTACGTGAAACATTAACAGAAATAGCACATAATGGGAAAGATCAAACATCGGGAAAAATAGGAGCTGCTGCCAGATTCATTATGTATACAAATGAAGGTCGTTCAAAAATATCAGCACAACTTTATCTGTAGAGACTTGCTACCGTATCCATGCTGAATAAGAATTTAATTTTTCATTCAACAATAAACTGAACAAAGTCATGTAACGACGAACTGACTTATTGCATAATGCTGTGCCATGTTAATCTTGATTTTGTTTGACTTTATCTTATTTCTATAAATATTTGTATAGAATTTGATAGTTTTAGTTCAACTTGTATTACTATAATTATTTGAATGATTCTAGGATTCGTAATTATATTGTCGTAGTTTTGAAAATCTTTAATTGCTTTCCTGACTTTTTTCAATGTATAATTTCATTTTATGATTAGGAAGTATTCAATTAAACGTATCCTATCTTAGTGCGACCGTCTAGTCAGTCTAGTGCCATCCAGTTAGGTTAGGTTTTATTAATTTTTATCTGTAACTATGATTTTTGAAGGAATAAAGAATTTGAATTTTAATCTGAATTATAAAAATGTTTAGAAACGATTTCATCGCATGCATTTTGTAGCTACCGATGTTTCGGCGATGTTGCAAACGCCGTTGTTCAGGGTAGACTGAACAGATCAGTCGCTGGTAAAAACGTTAAAGCTATATAAAAACGCTGTCATGCACATCAAAGCTGTTAAAAACGTTCAGCGAGAAAAATCAGCTATCTGCGAATACATATTGTATAGCGGAACTAACCACTGGTTTCAAAATTTCATTGTGCTATTCAAAGAACAATTTTATTTTTCCAGCGTGATCCGAGAAGCCATTAAAATAATAAGAATCCCGAACTTTAATGGCGGTTTTAAACTCCCTACTACGTGAAACCCTCTTCTTAGAATGTTCTCAGTGCCCATCGCCGAACGCACGGAC
Source organism: Micropterix aruncella (assembly GCA_944548615.1). Classification (NCBI taxonomy): domain Eukaryota; kingdom Metazoa; phylum Arthropoda; class Insecta; order Lepidoptera; family Micropterigidae; genus Micropterix; species Micropterix aruncella. The sequence goes on from OX155956.1 coordinate 15,813,697, forward strand.
GTATTACAGGATGCAGTGAGTGTTGTGTGCACGGTGGATTTAAAATTCGCGCGCTTCAAAACCGCTGCCCCACTACCACCATTATAATTTGCGCAGAGGCAACGGTTTGCTGCCTACCCGCAGAACAAAGGATTGACGGCGCTTCATTCTACCTTGGTTAACGGCGGTTGCAATATCGCCGAAACGTCGGGTGCTACAAAATTCGTGGTAAATTCATTGTTAAACCTTTTTATAATGTCAAACAACCGCGATAGTCTTCGATTTCATATTGAACAAGAATCTTCCAGACAGACAAAAACTAATGAAACTGCTGTTGTCTCAGAACTGCCCTTCCCCCCCCCCCCCTTCCCCCCCTCCCTACATCAGGCCTAAATGAACGTGACAGATATAGACACATTAATTTGCAAAATCCGTAAAACGAAGCTTGTTTCAAGCAAATTTCTGAAACTTTCGAAGTAAACAAGATTGCATTCAAGGATTCGATCGCCAGAGTGGTTGGTGTTTTAATGTCAAGTGGTTACTTCGTTCGATAGCAACGCTATTTAAACAGATAGAGCAGAGCATATAAACAATGCTCTTATCAGGACCATTTAACCAATGTCTACAGTGTTATTAGTTCTGGCAAATAAGTGATAAAAAGCCGGAATTCCACATAATTGTTTTGCGGCTTGTGTGATATTACGCGCGTGGTTTCAGTATTTCCGAAACGGAAGGCGAAAGGTACAATAGCGCTTTAGGTTTTGTTGTATATTGTACCTACTTACTATATGGTACGTGCGTGTGTGTATTGTTAGTATACCTATTAGTTTATATTTTTATAAAATTTAATAAAAAGGATACTGATATGAAATTGCGACAAATACCACTGTATACCAAACAGTAGCTCTCTTAGAACAAATTTGAAATCGAAGCAAGTGACGTCAGGAATCTTAAGGGCTAACACAAATCGTAATATGATTACTCGTCTTCTTCTTGAAGCATCGTCCCGGCCACATTGCTGCCTCGGCGACACAAATGCCACCGATTTGTTCTGGGAATACAATATGGCGTCGACTCGTGAATCTGCACATCTGGACGCGGACACAAACTGCGCCCCAGCGCTCACAGCCCACAGAGCAGTAACTATGGGCCTAAGGCGGCGACATAACTTACCCCTCGCCCCAATTCCATCGCACCCTCTTCCCGCATTGCCTTGTAGCTCTTGAGTGAATTACTGGGTGTTATTATACTGTGCAAATACAAATACTACAGTTGAGGAGTGAGCTAAATGTAAGCGGTGGCTGAGGTCTCCCAACCAGACATTAGTGCTGTGACATCACTTGCCCGGTGCTACGCGACAGTAATAAGTATGTACGCTAACGAAAGAACGCGTACCCTACAAACGCCGGTCCCCGCACCTCATCCACCGCTTACATTTAGCTCAATACTCTACATATAGTTGCAGTTTGTGAATTGCTTCAGGCTTGTCCGCCCTCTCAGGATGTTATAACTACTGCTGTCGTCTTGGCACCTTAAAATGAGTCACACAGACTCTGATGAAGGCGATCTACTGATCCAGCTAAGTGTGCGAAGTCGCTCCCTGCGGCAGTAAGCATGTTCTGCAGACCTCTACCCCTTCTTCGTCCTTTTATTTTAATGGCGCCACCCACAGAGGGTGATTTCTGCTAGGTGTGCCGTTCCAATAAAAGGAAACTTATTTTTATTCGTGGACGTCACTGAAACAAGTAATACAGTGACGTCCACTAACAAAAATAAGTTACCACAAACTATAACAATAACAAATACATAACGAAAAAATAACAATAACATAACGAGAAAATAACAATAACATAAAAAACAATACAAAACAAACAATACAAAACAAAACAATAACAAAACAAAACAATAACAAAATAATAACAAAAATATGATCCGACACACAATCGAATAATAACGTCTACCTAATGTTAGAGGTAGATATGTCGTGTTCTCGTGACGCCCTTAATCCCTAAACTTGTGAAGTAAAAAGTCGGCCGTACCTTTTGCATCCCGGAAGGGGTACCCACACATCACTTGTGATCGGATGGCCAACGGGTCGATTCTCAGAATAGGCGATATCAGAAACATGCTTTTCCAGACTCCCCCGGTAATTAGCCAGTAGCATAGGAACACAACCGCCCAAGGGCCGCCCGATATAGTTCCCCCGGCTCACTGCAGAACACAGCTGTCTACAACTGCAAGCAGAATTAGCTGAAGCCTTCCAAGAACGTTCCTATTCGAGAAAGCTATCAGACGGAGGCTTAACCGTGACTTGCGAGGACCAACAGGCACAAACTGGGCATCAGCCCAAGCGGCGTGTAACCATTCGACCCTCAAAGACTGTGTACGTTGTGATATTTCTTAAGACACAGTTTAACTAATAAGTAGGTTTCATGCCTACGCAGCTATGTACGCCTCATGGAAAATAACCATGCCTACCTCAAGAGTTTTGTCAAAGTTCTGAAGGTCGATTTAGTCCACTGCATTAAGCAGAGAAGCCTAAATTATACTAATCTTTCAAAAAGATCACATCCATGCGCCGTTTATTGAACCGTGGAAATTCAATATAACCTTCGACTACATATTAAGCAGTTTCAAGATAATTGAAATGGCGCCAAGGAAATGACATAAGTATATTTATTGCGTCCTCAATCTGGAATCCGCAATATTTTGTTTACAAAAGCAGTGTAGAAGGTATCCAAAGGCATTTTTTAAAAACATCTTAGCTTTCGTGGACGCTTGCGACATCCAACATACGAGAGAAGACTTGACCACTTCGGCTGATATGGTACTGTTAAGCAAAGTCCTCCACAATACTATAGATTGAAAACTTGTGCTTTTTCATACCACCGCGATTGGTTCCAAATTCTCTTACGTTTGGGGTATCTTACGCCAACACAAACTACGGGAAAACTATATCGCTTACAGGCTGATGTGCACATACGATTTCATTTCCCCGCCATAGACATGTTTAACCTTAATCAACCGACGTTCGTCAAGGATCTATTCAATTTAATGTGATTCCTAAACGCAAACCTAAACGCATAATATAATATACACTGTAAAATATCATGTAACAGACACATACACTTATACAATAAACATATTCTTAAATCTAACTCAATTTCTTTTATAGTTATTATGAAACACAACAGTACCTACTATATATATACTTATTCATATCTATATATTCACTATACGACGTATCTGTATTATATATCTATCTATATATCCATATACCATCGTCCAACTCCTTCCTAACCATTTCCAATTCTCTGCCTTTCTCAGCGACTTTCTTTTTTTAAACTTAATATTTAATTTGAATCGCTAACGTTTAATTTAAATATGCTAATAATTCTTAAAACTGTAACCATCCCAGAAAACGATAATCGGCTGAAAGTTTTATTTCAGTTTAACCCTTTACGGCGCAAGGACTTTTTATATATTTTTTTTATTGCTAATAGGTGATACGACGAATATAGATAATGGGAAAAATATTGAAAAAAATCATACGTTAGAAAAATTATTTATTTTCGAAAAAAAAACATGATGATGCAGAAGTGCATTCTAGTCGAAAATTAGCCGAACTTAGCACCCGGTCCTTATTGTTAGTGTCAGCATGAATTCTTCTTTATAACAGCCATTCATTACACATTGTCATATCAAGAAAAAATGATAAAATAGTCGTATGAACCAACGTTTGCTGCGAAGTCTATTTTTATAGTGGCCCATTACGCAGACCATTAGGTCTACACCACCCATGGGACGATTTTATTCAGATATGATGAAAGGCCGCTCTACAGTAACATGTTTCTTTTGCGACTGGACAAATCTACTTACGACAGATGTAGGGTTCTTGCCAGCAAAGCTAGATACAAGATTTACAATCTTATTGTCTCTCCAGGGCACTAAGGATATGTCAACGACATTATAGTTTGCAAGCTCTAGGTTTTTAGTTTTCCATAGAGTATTTGTCTTAGGAACACGTGTGCATCTTGAAGTGGAGGCAGAACTGGTACAAGGTACTGAAACAGCAGGCGATGTCTCGCATGGCTAAACCGTAGTGCTGATATTTGTCTCCAAGCTCAGCGGCAAAATTTTGCTGTTCTGATCTTCTGGGTCTGGTATTTCTGGTTCCTCATACGAATCTTCACTTAAATTCTGACCATTCCGTTCCAATATTTGCGATAGCTCAGCTATGTCATCGTCGTCTGAGTAGTCTAAACCGTCATCACTATCTTCCCATTGGGCCCAGAATGTTTTTCAATTCATCGGTCGTCAAAGTTAGAAGCCTGGAACCTAAACGTGGAGCCTCGAACTCATAATGAGCCTGACAGAAAAAATATACATAATTTATACAAAGTAATGAATTATAAACAGTTGGTCGATATCAGGTTCTGTTTTGGACAGAGCTATCATCAAATCATTATCGACTGCAAGACGATTTCACTGCTTAGTCTTAATTTACACTAATGCTGAAAATCCGGTTTCACACAAGTAAGTCGAAGAAAATGGCAGAAGTATTCGCAAGGTGGCAACTTTTGGATTAAGGAGAAAGCGTTTTATCCAAAATTTCTCCAAAGTCAAGTGGTGAAAGTCATCTTTCATTGTCGAATCTGCATTCAATTCCAGAAATTCTTGGACATCTTCTGGTAATTGCAGAACATTGACCATTGGAACTAGGTGGCGCGACTAAATCTGTGTGTAATAATGAACAATGATAAGTAATTAGATTAAAATATCCGAACACTTCATGCCCCCCCTAAGATCTCTCTACGCCCCCCCCCCCCCCGGGGGGGCACGCCCCACCGGTTGGGAAGTCCTGGTTTAGCGCAATGATGTACCTATAACTGCAATCTGCATCATAACAAAAGTGTAGCCTATCTCTGTAAATATCGTAAAATATATTTGAATTACATCAAATTGGCGAAAATCAATAACTTACCGTTACTTCAGAGCAATTTCAGGTCGATATTTTCAGTATCACTAATAAAAACACAAGATTGAACTCGCGTCCGAACTACACATACCGGTTTTGGCAGGTTTCTCAAATCATTTGACCACAATATGTAAATTGGCGCCCCCTAGTATAATTAAAACTATCTAATTCGTAAAAAATCTTTGCTGTAGAGATATAACACTGCACGAAATGGTATTTTTTTGTTTGTTTGGAAAACTTCGGGAATTCGAATGATGATGCAGAACTGCAATTCAGCGCCGTAAAGGGTTAAGTATCTATAACACGCTAGATTATTGTATCCAAAGTATATATTCCGAAATGATTAAATAAATAAATAACCTATATAAAATTATTTCAACCATTAACCCAGTAAATTTAGTGGGGACTAAGAAAGTAGACTCTTTTTGTACATACGATAGGTCACTACGAAAGAAATATGTTACGAGTGCTGCTGTAACCATACATCAATTATTTTTTTTACATAATGGTAACATTGGATGGTAACTTTCCAAAAATTCATAAACATTACTTGACATTTGACGGAGTTTATTTAAGTTTATGGTTTCGGTGTCCCCTTGTTAGTTATGAAGATGAAACTTTTCTTGCGATGATTAGGTAGGATTTTTAAAAATTACCAACGTGGACTTGGATCAGCATAGGGATTTTGCTCCTTCCCGAGCAACAGTTTTCGTTGGTTTTCTTAATTTAGACGCGAACAATTTTCATTGAAAGATGAAGACAAAAGTGGACGGTCGGCGACTTTAGTCCCTGCAAAAACCATAGAAGTCGTGAAAAACTACAGGTTAAAATCCAAAATATACACTATATACAGAACGAAGAAACTATCAAGATTTCATCACTAGCTATTAATGAAATCTTTCATCAACAGCTCCGCGTCAGAAAGCTTTGATCGCTGCAGATCAAAAACAGGCTCGTGCAATGTGGTGCAAAGAAATGATCACTAAATTCGAGAATGGGGAAAGTCACAATATTTTTTTTTATGTTGTCACGGGAGATGAGACTTGATTCTATCAATACTACCCAAACACCAAGCTAATATCGACAGTTTGGGGGTTTTTAAACAAGGATCCTCCGAGAACAGTCAAACGTGGACGCAGTTATTAGCAAGAAAATGGAGGCGACATTTTTTCCTGCAAACGGCCATGTGGCGACAGTTTCGTTAGAGATCGTAAAATCAATGCCAAGCGGTACAATAAGGTATGCTTGTTATTTGTCGAAGTTTAAACTAACACGTCCACAGTCTGGATTGAGAGGGTTCCTTTTGTTCGCCAACATATCGCCTCGCACAGCCATTAACACCCACGAATTTTTAAAACCATACATTAAATTACAATCGCATCCGCTTTAGTTCCGTGTGACTGTTTCATATTACCAAAAATCAAACTTGAACTCTGTGGCGTTCGCTTTAGACAGCCCTGAGGATGCCCGAAATGCTTTTTTGTCTGTTGTATATGACTTTCCCAAATAAGACTTCCGCGAGCGTTTTAAATATTGGTTTAGATAGGCGAATGAAGTCGCATAAGAATCTGATAAAGAGTACTTCAAAATTTGTAATTGAAATATATTCAAATCATCAATATAATACATATTTTATGGATCACACTTCTGTTTTATTGAGCTTAAAAAAATGAATCACGTTAGCTGCAGAAAAAAATTGAATCATGGGTTGACAGACAGTTTAATCTTTCCGAGCGGAAAGGTATTTGACGATAGATCGATGAATAATAGGACTGGATCGTATACCTATGTTATTATTTTTTTTCTATTTGTTTACACAAGGTGGATGGAAATTCTTAAGATGGAAATCTTAATTACCCGGTGACTCCGTAACATCCCTTGCGGGACCAACATAATTAAATCATAACAGAACATAATCATAGTTAGAACATAATCATAGTTAGAACATAAATTAATTATATATGAAAAATATTAAAACACAACTACTCTATCAATAGCATTAAACTTAATCGAGTCGAGCACATCAGAGACTTAGGAGTTATCTTCGATGAAAAGTATTCATTTCATCACCACTTCAATGGGATTGTCGAAAAGGCAAGTAAGTTCTTGGTTTTGTCTTCAGGACAATGAAGCCATTTCGACATCCGAAATCTCTAATATACGTCTATTCATCATTGATTAGATCGGTTCTAGAGTATGGATCAGTGATCTGGAATCCGCTTTACAGTGTTCACAGCGATAGAATTGAACGAGTCCAAAAGAAATTCACACGTATGCTGTCGAATAAATGTGGCCTCAGAAATACTCTCAAAGGTTACGTAGAGCGGCTTTCTCACTTCAACCTTATAGACTTAAAAACACGCAGGACTATAACTGATATAACGTGTCTCCATAAGCTTTTGCACAATCGACTGGACAGTCCAGCTAGTCTAGAAAAAGTTCAATTTCGTGTGCCACCGCGACTAACGAGGAGCTCTCAAACATTTTCGGTTGTCGCTTGTAATAACAACATCGGGTCGAATAGACCTCTTACCAGAATGTGTCGCGTTTTTGATAAATCGTGTATAGGATTAGATATATTTTATGATTCCATTAATTTAATAAAAGACTCGATCATACCTAGCCTATCTCCTACTTCTTAAATTTTCACTAACTGCCATCCTAATGTACTGTATTATATGATTATTATATTATAACATACTATTGTATTATATAATTGTGTATACAAAAATTATTATTATTCAATTAATCATATTTCAATTTTGCTCTAACCAAATAACCTTATTAACAACTTATTTAACACTTATATTATTATTAGCTTATTATATATTTTTTTCTACTATCAACGTGTTCACGTTATTTCTGTTAATTTGTAACGCAAGCATTGCAAACTATTCATAGGATAGTAAATTTGTTTCGTTTGAATATGTTTTTAAAATACTAGTATCATATATTTACTATCTGTAAGTTTGCTATAAAATAAAATAAAATAAAATAAAATGTGGGTGTAATTTCCCTTATAATAAATAACAATATTAACTTCCTGATATTTTCCGTGTAAACTCTTCAGATTACTCAACTCCTTGAAGTTGCGAAATTTGGCCACGAAGTTACCAGGCTTCTAGTGAAATAGGTGAATGTCTTTGCTTCTATACTCAACAGAAAGTCGCAAATTGGGAAAGATAGTTTGCCCTACAATGGCTGGGGGCTAATGGGCCCTTGTTGAGTTGGCCACGAAGACCCATTCTGTTCAGGGTTGGTCACACTCACTGGTCAACACCCATCCGACGGCCTCCACGCATGAAGTGCGAGCTTGGGTAGGACTCTGACCTCAGGGTTAGTTTTCCCTAGGAATCAAACTTCTGGCGCTCCTGGACGGTCTGCGCACCGTGCGGCATTAGCCAATCGATTGCGCACTCTGACTAACAGTCGGGGGAGTCTGGAAGCAGTACTGTTTCCTATAGAGCGGGGGTGGTTGCGGACCTTACGGCTACTGCTCTTGAAACGACCATCGGCTACCCGATCCTGGGTGAACAGCCCGGCAAAGGATGCCGTGGTCCGCGGTAGATTCGGTATACACCGTTTCACCGCTTCGTAAGGGAGGGGACCGCGCAAGCGACCTCGAACCCGTAATCAATCGAGAGACTGGAGTAATCTGGTCGCAATTGGAAGTAAGGGCATGAGTGTAAGCCCGCTGGGTAACACTCCTGGCTATCTCGCGGTTAAGGCGTTGGCCTCTTACGGGTTTGTGGCGGAGCTAGACGGTGGACTGTTTTGTCCAAGTTTTCTGCGCTCACTCCAGGGAGATAGAACGACTAATCGTTAAAACTTCCTGAGATAACGGGCTCGCCCGTTGTAGTCGACAACTCCAGTTGCCCTACAATGGCTATGGTAAAAGTATAAAGTCACCATCAACTACCATAATATTATACTAAGCAGAAAACTGATTTTTCGTCATAAATATTTGAGCATGTTTTAATAATATAACTGTTAGTCATAAATTGAAATGAAAAAAAATTACATCGTTATTAGACAAATATTATATTGTTCTGACGGATTTAATTAGTTTAATTAGTTCCCTGGAAAGAACCCCAAAGTAAACCAGAAGCCATTTTTTACTATAATCGTCATGATAATTTGGTACTATTATTGTCAAGTGACTTTTAGTTGGAATTTGTGGTCCAATTAAGTAGTTCTTTTTGGAGAGAATCCATGTTATATAAAGGTATAATAACTACTAAGGAACATTTTTTTTAATGTTACCACACAATGGAGGAATTCACAGTACAAACCGGCAAAGACAAGACAAGAAAACTTATAGATATTGGTAATGCTGCAGGCTAACCCGCTATCTCGATATTGGCCTACCTCAAACATCAAGGGTACTGACAAGCAAGTTTTGGTAAAATTACTACTTCCAGTATATTGGTCGCCGATCGAGATCAATTGCGCGAAACCTTTACCTGTTGTGAGCAATTACGGCCTAACGCGCCCTTTGGCTGGTTATCACCGGGATTGGGTGGCCAGCGGGCCGTTTTAAAGGTAGATGACAACAGGTGGATGGCATCATAATATAATAGAATAGAATAACTTTATTGTGCTATAAAGAGATTACTTATTGAATATTACAATGGTTTTTAAGAAAAAGGCAATAAGCTTACAGTCAACCATTTCGTAAACTAATTCTTAATTGTGAATACACACAGAAGTAATAAAGTTAAATTTATAATAAAACATACAAATATATGTCAATAACTTATGCTAAGGTTGCTTAGGGAAGGATAAAGGAGAGGACAGTATGAGGTATTTGGTTAGTGGCTGTGTGGAAATAAATGTTTCTTCAACACCTTTTTGAAAGTGTGCAACGAGCTGATTCCATAAACGAGCAGAATGGAGTTTAAAATAGTGCTTGTAAATAGAAGAATGTTGTAACGAAATGGCGAGTGAGTTATCCCGGCTTGATCGAAGTGGAAGAACGTGGCCTCCCAGGGGGTCTAATTTCTCCTTTAGATAGGAGGGCGAAGTGGGGTTATTGAGTATATTGTAGGTAGCGACAACGTATGCAAATTTCTTTGATCGCGAATAGGAAGAGAATGAAGTTGCTCCCAAAAGCAGCTAACGCGATCGAACTTTCGCAAGTTAAAAACATACCTGAGGAAGATATTTTGCAGACGCTATAGCTTATTCAAAATAACCCTTGTTGGCATTTATATAACAAACACCACCCTAGTCAAAGTATTGGCGTTAAGAGTGTGGACACAATCATTTCTTTATGTGATATAGGGAGAAATATCTGAAACCGCCGAAGACTATGAAAACCATGGAAAATGCGACGACTTACTTGGTTTACTTGTTCTTGCCAAGAAAGATGTTGATCTATTAGAACTTCAAGGTTCTTGACAGTTTTGGATATCATCTACCACACTGTTCCTTGCTTTGTAGCCCTTGAGGCCAGCATCTGTGAGCCTTCTCCTTAATGCCCTAGCACTAACTGGTCTTCCGATTTCCTCAATCGAAGCAGCAGCGAGCTCGAAAGAAGTTTTCTTTCGATTTTTCAAAGACTCTCGAGTCAATATCCCTGCTTCACGGTCCAGGGTAATCATTTTCAGACCTGTTCTTTATCTTTATAAATTGGTTTCCTGGAAGCGGTTGATAGCAGATTGTATGACACAGTGAAAGCATGTTATAATTTTAGCAATTTTGACTTGCGAATTGCCGTGTTTCATTTCTTTAATAATAAAAAATACGAATTACCTCTCACCCTTTACAATGGGTAACTAACAACATTTTGTATGTATTTTAACTATAGTAGCTATTTAACTAGCTTGATTTATAATAAATATAAGTACTTACTTCCTTCGACATATTTATGCTTATGCTAATTTAGCCTAAGAGATTTTTTACGTTTGTCCGTTACGTCCGTCCGTTTTAATTAGCTTGCCTTAATAAATCATTATTTACGTTGCTTTACTAAGCAACTTAAATACTAAATACTAAAAACTACTGTTTAAGTTTCAACATTCTCGTAAATATTTGGTAAACGAATTGTCTAATTTTACTGAAAGGTGATTGATTCGTTTTAGAATAATGTATTCAAGTGGTCTATCGCCTAAATAATATTTTGCTCGTTATATTTTGAATACCCTCTTTCGCGTAGTCGAGTTCGGTGTACATGTTCGACAAGCATTCGTAGAGTTGTTGCTGTTGTCGAGCAGAATCTTATACCATACAAAGAAACTAGTAGGCAAGGCATTAATAGAGGAGTATAGTTCTGTGTAATTATTGTATTTAATTTGTATTAAGCCGTTTGTGCTATCTGTTTTAGTTTTCGATGTATACTCGTATATTTTATACTTTTCTAACTTATGTGGGAAATGTATCCTAAGAAGCAATATCCTAGGATAAAATTTAGCAATGAAAAATAAATGACAACTGAATCCGTAAGCGTTGATGAACACAAGTTCGTTTCTTTTCTGCGTTTTGTAGCAAATAAGATACACTTCAAATACATAAAAAAACGAGCAACAACGAACAAATACGGCAAACAATGGGGTCTTGCCAAATAAATAACGATTTACAGATTTGGGTCGACGAGGTGTTTGACAGCCCAATAAAATATTGCCTATTATCTATATTATCCTCAAAAGATACCAACAAACTGTTAAAACAAGTAAATATATTAAAAATCATAAAAAACACGACTGCTGTTACAAAAAGTGAAATATTGTTTTTATATATTTTTTTACGATGTTTTAATGAGTTTTGTTGTTGTTTATGTATTTATCCATATAGGTACATGTATATTTCCGGAATGTACACAATCAGACCTTTCATTTGACACTAAACACGATACATTCATGTTAATTTATTGGCATTCGGACATTTGGGTATTTAGACTACTATTTACTTGATATTTGAATAGTTAAATTACGCTATGATACTCGGGACGGCATAATAAGTCTAACAATATCACACACTTCTAAATCGGATCAATCGTTTAGAAGTTATGGTGGAATAAAGAAACTGAAAACATACATAGATGAACCCTAAACACATTACACTCCTTCTTTGTTGGGCAGTCGTGTAAAAATAAAGTGGGCCAAACACTTTTGGATAAAGCTGATATACAGGCTGAGTTTTAATTAACCGACATCCTTCAAGGGGGTACCTAAATACGAGCAACTAGGCAAGTTTTAATTTTAAAAAATGGAAAATAAAAAAATAAAAAACTCTGAAACAGATTTTTTTTATTTAATTTGAAGTACTTGCCTGATAAATAAAAAAATGACAAGCGCTTGAGCGCGCTGCGCCATCTATCAGTAGGTAAAATAACGCTAATAAACAATATTAGCGATATTATACCGACCGCTAGATAGCGCATCGTGATTTTTCAGCGATTTTCTCAGTGATTTTTTCAGCGATTTTTATACTATTTTTCATAAAAATTAATTTTCTAAATTTAAAATAAAAAAACGCATTTTTTTTTTCAAAGTTGCTTACTATACGTATTGATTCTCCCCGTTTAAAGATGGTGGGTAATTAAAACTCACTCTGTATATACATTACTGCCTTTTTCTATATTTAAAGATATATTAAATTCCCTATACTTGAATCCTGGTATCTAAGGCACAACGGTATTCGCCTCAATAATCCAGCTAACAATGGATGAATCGGCCTCTACAAACGCGTGCAACAGCAGAGACGCGACATCGCGCTATCCGCCCGCTATCATCCCATATCAGTTGGTATTTTTTTCACGACCGTTTCAGTTGTCGCCAGACGCGATTCATGGGCGGTCGTGTGCCCTCTCACCCTACCCCCACACGCATTTAATTTGCAATTCTTTCGGTTACTCAGCGCGGAATATTTTTTATACTTTGGTAATTAAGTGCCTTCGCGAAACTGATCCTTTAGTATTTTGAAATGGACTCGTTTTTATGTTAGTTTAGACAACTGATCATTTTACTACGATTTATAGTATTATTAACCTGTTAGGAGTACAAAATGGACGAGTGAGTATATCTTATTGTGTTTCTTTATTTAGTTTTGTGGATTCTTGAGATACTACTAAAACTAAAGTACTGCTGTTTAATGAATGAATGTGGTCCTTAGTGATGCGAGATTATTGAATTTGCCGGATTAGTGGAATATTGTAGAATAATAGCTTTTTTAGGAATTATTGCAGTATAGGAACCTTTCTCAGAAATCGAAAAAACAAATAAATACTAATATATTCGATCACTGTAATGTTGTGAAAGAAAAAAGCTTCGGACGCGTAAAATTTCAAGACCAAATGTACTTAAAAAAAAAAGTTTTTAAAACTCAGTTTTTAAGGTTGTTTAAAAAATACTAATCTAACCTAACGCCAAATAGGTGTTTATGTATTATTTTTTAAAAAAACTAACTTAACCTACCGAAATGTATGGGTTTGGCGCTTTTTTGAATGCCTATATCTCGCTTATTTCTTGAGACCGAATAAAGATTATTGCAAATTCGGAATCAGCGTGATGAATATAGTCTGGAGACCTTAAAAAATCAACAATCTAGAAGAGGTTCCAATACTGCAATATACCCTTTTTATAATCAAATCTGGATTTTGCCATGCGACGATTTTGCAAATACGGAGCATCTGATTATAAAAAAAACATTGTATCACATTACACCGGTCTACATAGTTCTATACAACCTATAGATTTATTGACCATAGGGCTACATAGCCCTAGGTGTCTTACATATGTGCTGAATAAATTATATTGTGTGGGTTTGGCAGAATCAATGGAACTATTGCAGTATAAGACACTGTCTCAAAAATCAGAAAAATAAATAAATACTGCTAGATTCGATCATTGTAATGCTAAATGTGAAAGAAAAAAGATAAATCGGATGCGTAAAATTTCGAGACAAAAAAAAACAAATCTACATACCAAAAAAACTTTTTAAAACTTTAGTTTTTAAGGTTATTTAAAAAAAACTAATCTAACCTACCGCCAAATAGGAGTTTATGTATTATTTAAAAAAAATAACAACCTATTACCAAAAAATATGGGTTGACGCTTCTTTGAATGCCTATATCTCGCTTATTTAATGAGACCGAAGAAAGATTATTACAGATTCGAAATCAGCGTGGTCAATATAGTCGTCGGATGATTTTTAAAAATCATCAATGTAGAACAGATTCCTATAATGCAATAATACCGATCCAATTTCCGTATTTCTTATTGGCTTGGAACACGAATGGAGCATGCTACATACTTCCTCCTTAAGTAACTCCTAATTTGATTTATGTCGCTGCTCGGCTGTTCCTTCAGCTTTGGATTTATCTCATCAAGCTCTCATCACATCAAGTTTCGTTAATTTCATATTCGATTACTTTTCACATAACCTTAGATGTAGACGATGAACTACAATGCTGCTGTGTGTGATTTCGAAAATTAAACGAAAGCGAAATATTATCGTGCAAGCTGAACTCCTCAAAACATTAACTCTTTAAAAACTTGTATACTCTTATGAAACGAGAATTATGACAAGGTATAACGCGATAAAACCCAAGGTATAACGCGATCCCGGATCATGTCTCAGGCTCGTCTTGCGAATTTCTTTTTCCGGGTTTTTCTTTTTTTATTATCTTTTTTTGTAGTTTACCTACTGTTTGTTTTTTATTCCGTTTTTTATTTCCGAGGCGTTGGCCTCTTACGGGCATGTGGCGGAGCTTCACGGTGGACTGTTTTGTCCAAGTCTTCTGCGCTCACTTCACCGGAGATAGAACGACTAATCGTGAAAACTTCCTGAGGTGACGGGTTCGCCCGTTGTAGTTGACAACTTTATTTGTAATTTTTTTATCACTTTAATGTGTTCTTTTGTGTAGCCAACGCAATACTAGTATTAAAAATTTCATTTATAGGTTAGATGATAGACACTGCCCCAAGACAGTAAGCTCGCCCTATTTATTGAAAAAAATAGTGTTTTAACATTTTTATTATTAATTTCCATCGATGTTGTGGATGAAATTTCGTACTGTCGTATCGATAAAAATCCAAAAAAAAAGATAAATTAAACCTGGTTTAACGAATAATTAACCATAACTAATAAAATAAGATAGGTGGTATATTTCATGTAGTTTAGTTTAGTTCTTTATTGTAAATTATTAATAAAAACCATTCGATGTCCAAATAATAACCTGTCAAGAGAACGATATAACAGTTCAGCTGTTGCTATTTTATATTAAAAATTAATAAATAGTGCAATCAACATGAAATCAACGAACAAATTTGAAATCGAAGACTATCGCAGTTGTTGACAATATATCATATATATGATGAAAACGAATTTATCGCGTGGGGTGCTACAAACTTTACGTGGTGAATTCAGTTTTATCCTTTTTATAACCCGCAAATACAATCAGCTCCAACAGTTCTATATAAGAAAGTCAATTCGTCGAGCATCGAACCATTTATTGATATTATTCAATGGTAATAAATTAAATCTGTACGGATTGGATCAGACAACAAAAATCGAATCAACTGATATCGGCTGATATTTATTGCTGTTTGAACAGCAAATACTGACCTACTGGTAAACTCATAAATATTTAATATTATATTTACCTACTCCATGTGTCATCGACCTATTAATATCGTTATTTTCCGCTATTAGAATAATGGTGTAAGTAACTTCAATGAAAGGTTTTAATTACATATTTTAAAGTATTATATTTAGCACTTTCGTAATAGCTCGCGTAACAGTACCTTATTTAGAAATATGTACGCACTAATGCCGTTCTCTCTGAACGACATTTGTGCGTTCAGACAGATATAGTATACTATATCACAGCTCTGTTGAGTGATATAGTATAATGTGTGAGTAGCGGCGTAGGCACAAATGATGGGCCTTTGCAAAACCAACCAAGGAGTTTTTGTTACAAAAATGTGTATATGACACAGACTTTTAAAATGTTATATTCACAATCGACTACTTAAATTTGTTTTATTTATAAGGGGCTCTCTAGACGATCAAGCATGCTTGTCAAACATCGCGTCGCGGGCTGGGAGGAGGTCGTAAACTGCAGGATATATGCAAATATATTTTTTAATATTTAACATAAATGCCTAATTTTGTAGTTGTATACCAGGGAGTCAGGTTAATTAGACGTAATTGATTGATGAATGACGTGATTCCCTAGTATAAACTACAAAATTAGGCATTTTTGGTAAATAATAAAATAAAAAAAAATGCATATTTCCTGCGGTTTACGACCCTTTCCCAGTCTGCAACACGATGCTTGACAAGCCTGCTTGATCGTCTAGAGAGCCCCTTAGACTTTTTTATTATAATTTTATTTTAAATATTTAATTTTATAGACATTTTATTTATTGATTTTGTAACGGGATTTAGGAATACTGCTTTTATTTTTATATTTTTACTCTTTGATTATTGTTATTTTTATTTTTTCTGCGAGATTATTTAATTGATTTTTCTTTATATTCTATACATATCGTTGATTTGGTATTTCTGTTTTAGATATTTCTTAATTCTCATTTTAAATCTCGTTTAAATATTTAGACAATGTAATGGTTAATTTTGTATGTGCATTCAGATTTCTAATGTGATTTAATTTTCTTTTTGCCAGATATATGAATAAAATAAGAATTATTAATAATATATGTATTAATTGTAAGTTCTATACCCTTGCAGGGGTTTTTGGAATTAAACAAACTTTGACTTTGAACTTTTGAACTTTGAAAAAGTACCTGGGATGCACAGAAACGTCAAAATGCGACATTGGGCCCAATTTCGTTTCTTCGTGAACTAAAATTGGAACTTAGTTCAACCGAACGAGAGCAATACGTATGACAGACAGCAGAACGGAATATGAAATGAACTATGGTCGATTTTCTCTCACCAAAACTACCTGTCAAGCTTAAAGACGCCCGAATAAATTTGAACACATTTCGTGCGGTCTTAGATTTAGCTGTTTTAACTTCAGTGTGTAGTTTTATTGCGGAAAAGTGACAGCCGTTCATTTCACACTCCGCTCTGACGTACTGCTCTGTCTCGTTCACATGAACTAATTTCCGATTTTAGTTCAAGAAGAAATGCAATCGAGCCCGTTGACGATGACATTATTGGCAGGACTGGCGCTACTTTAGGCGCTTTCAGCAAACTTATATCCAATGTTTCCGTTTCCTGCATCCGTTTGCATCCAGACGCAACTCCCCATTTTCCAGTCGCAACTCAGCTTCGCGACTGTTTTCTTGTGCACTGAGAAAAAAATCGGTTGGGTCACCCGGCACTTTCCCGGTAAGTAGATAAGCTCCCCCCTTTTCATACTATATTTATAGTATTTTCCTTGGTATTAAAATGGCATTTTTCGAATACGTTTTTTTTAATTGTTTTTTTTTTAATATATCAAAATATGCTTATTTGGCTCGTAATGATTCTCACCCACTTCAAGGATGTCACTAATTAAAAACTCACCCTGTATGACAGTATAATTAAATATCCATCAACATAAAAAAAAACATTATTTAAACGTTTAGGAAAGTAAAAAAAAACATTATTTAAACGTTTAAATTAGTATTGAAATGCACGTTGAGTTAATAAAATGGCAAGGGATTGTACAGTGGTGTATATATTCTGACGTTCACAATGTCGTATGCTGCTAGCTTTTATATCTACATCTAAAAATACACGATCAAACATCAGGAAACCGATGCGCGGAGCCATACTTTGTTTCGATGCGATTTTTATTTTTAGCTTGGCAGTGGGAAAAGACTGCCACGCCTTTTTTCTGCTCTCCGTTCGCGCAAATTCACGTTCGTTCAACTTGGAACAACCTTCGGGATTAGCGTAATAAAGTACGATTTGTGCGATTATTTTTTATTATAACTAAAAAATAACAGAAACAATCAATCTATCAACAATTAACTTAATCTGTCAATACAATAATACAATAATAATAACAATAATACTTAATAGTTACAATAATAATAATACTTCTTTATTGTGAACTGTAAGTAGGTCGTACAAAATGGATAGGTACTATTATATGTGCTATACAGTTACCAATCAGGCGTACAATATTTATTTTTCTATAATTAAATATATTTTCACTTCGCGAGATGAAGGAAACTTATCCGATCAGTATTACGTTTTAGAAATATTAACAAAAATAATTATCAGAACTATTATCTACAAATTTAGTAAATTCCCATTACTATATATGTATAAAGTAAATGTCAGTTTGTTTTTAAATTAAAATGTCAAACTGGAATTATTAGGCTATCTACGGTTTGTCAGATTTAAAGCTAGAAAGCTAGTTTAAAAAGTTTGAGAATTACAATAAGAATATATGATATTATTTATTTGTCATTATAAATAGGATAGAAAACGAATTTACCGCGTGAAATTTGTAGGACCCGACGTTTCGGTGACGTTGCAGCCGCCGTTGTCTAGGGTAGACTAAAGAGCTGTCAGTCCGTTGTTTTGCGGGTAGGCCGCAAACCGCTGCCGCCACTGCGTAGGTTATAACGGTGGTGGGGGGCCGGGCTCGGAGCGCGGGAATTTTTAAAATCCGTCTTGCACACAACACTCACTGTATCCTGTTTTACGTCTTTGCGTTCGGCGTTCGGCGGCGGGAACATTTTAAGAAGAGGGTTCCACGTAGAAGAGAGTTTGTAGCCGTCATCTCTATTGAAGTTCGGAGTTCTTCTTATTTCAATGGCTTCCCGGATCATGCGAGGAAAGTAGAATTGTTCCTTGGATAGAACAATGGGATTTTGAAACTGCATCCAGTGGTTACTTCCGCTATCCAATATATGTTCGCAGATCGCCGATTTTTCTCGCTGAACGTTTTTAACAGCTTTGATGTGTTCTGTCAGTCGCGTGGCTATGGGCCGTTTCGTTTGTCCAACGTAGGCTAGACCGCAGCTGCATTCGACTTTATACACACCCGGGGTTTGCAGTGGTATTACATCCTTTACAGGCCTCAAAAATCGAGCTATATTTTGGGTCGGTTTGAAGATCGTTTTTATATCGAATCTGTTTAGCATCTTACTTATTCGATCAGTCACGCCCTTGACGTATGGTAAGAATGCTCTTGATCTGCTCGGTTTTTGAGTTTCGTCCGTATTAGATCGTGTGCGTGTCTCGTGATATTTTCCGTATCCATTTTTCCTAAGGACATCATTGACATGTTCCATCTCCTTCGGAAAATGCTCAGTGTCGCATAGATCGCGTGCTCGATTCACGAGCGACGTTTGCACTGAACGTAGATGGTAGGGATGATGGTGTGAGCTTGCATGCAAATATCTGTCCGTATGTGTGGGCTTTCGATATACCGTATGTCCGAGAGTATTGTCACTTCTCCTCGTCACTTTGACATCCAAAAATGGTAAGGAGCCGTCCTTCTCTACTTCATAGGTGAAACTGATTTTTGGGTGTATGGAGTTTAGATGACCCAGGAATTCTTTCACCGTTTGAATGTTGCCTTTCAGGATGCAGAAGGTATCATCCACGTAGCGAAGCCAGAGAATGGGTTTAATTTTGGAGGTTTTTATGGCTAATTCCTCAAAATATTCCATATATAGGTCACTAACTATCGGCGATACGGGGCATCCCATTGCTACTCCGTCGATTTGTTTGTAATAATCGCCGTTCCATAGAAAGTAGCAGGATGTCAGGCAATGTTGAAGCATGTCGGCGTAGCTAATAGGGAGTTCCTCAGACCTTAGTTTATCTCTCACCACCGTAAGACACTCCGAAATGGGCAAATTCGTAAATAAAGATTCGACGTCAAAGCTCACCATTATTTCGTCTTCGGCCAGTTTTAAGTTTCTAATAATGCTTACGAAATGTCGCGAGTCTTTCACGTAAGACGTCGTTTTGCCCGTAAGCGGTTGGAGGACACCAGCCAAGTGTTTTGACAGAGGATATGTGGGGCTGTCGATTTGGCTCACAATCGGTCTCAATGGTGCATTATCCTTATGGATTTTAGGTAAGCCATATATATATATATACGTAAACGTAAAACAGGATACAGTGAGTGTTGTGTGCAAGACGGATTTTAAAAATTCCCGCGCTCCGAGCCCGGCCCCCCACCACCGTTATAACCTACGCAGTGGCGGCAGCGGTTTGCGGCCTACCCGCAAAACAACGGACTGACAGCTCTTTAGTCTACCCTAGACAACGGCGGCTGCAACGTCACCGAAACGTCGGGTCCTACAAATTTCACGCGGTAAATTCGTTTTCTATCCTATTTATAATGTCAAACAACCGCGATAGTCTTCGATTTTATATTTATTTGTCATTATCATTTAAAAAGTAATTCACGCTATAATAGCATTTATTTTTGAGCCAGTGCTTTAATGTCTGTTTGAATGCTGGTTGTTGCATTGATTTGATGTTTTGTGGAATAGCGTTAAAATATTTAACACAACAGAACTCAGGTCCCTTTTTACACATTTGTGTCCTCACTGAGGGACAGTTTATGAGGTTTCTATTCCTCGTAGCCCTTGTCGAGCATATAGTCGAACAGAAGTAAGCAATCAATCAATTACACGCTAATATTTAAAAAATAACACAGTATAAAACAAGACTGTTTGAGATAAAAAATAATATATTTTTTAAACTATTTACAGCCTATTTAAGTTCATGCAAATTATAGAAGGTATGAACGGATAGGATCCTTTTTAATATATCTTCTAATTTCTAACTCACTAAGTGTTATTATTTCTGACGATAACAACATTGTATAGGCCAGATACGAAATTGAGCGTTGGTATCGTCCCTCGTGTCCACCCTAGAACGGGCTAGTCCCAGTTGGGTGACAGAAACAAATAAGCAAAAGGTTAAGGTTTTGCCATTCGGTTCCTGTTATTTTTGTAAGCTAATCAATGTTTTATAGTAATTAATTCTTAAATAAATAAAATAAATAAATAGACTTGGCCGCACTTTAGGGCATCACGTTATTATGTTTATTTCTTATACAACGATACACTAATCAATAAAATTTCATTTTAATGTCAGTATTTTACTAGATTTGAAGATCGTCGACTAAACCGAATAGCACTGAGAGCATGTTAGGCACAAAAAATCGATGGCTACACGTAATAATGTATTGAGATCCAGTGCAATGTTATATGGCGAATTGTAAATTTCCGACGTAATCGAGGCGTAGCATACAGAATTAAGTGTGTAATACAAAGTCGGGCATTTTCCGTTTTACCATTGCGACTGCTGGAAGTTTTTCTCTCAGTGTCGTGCAGAAGCAGTGACGAAGAGCGATTTATTTATTTATTTTATTTATTTATTTAATTTAACAATTCATTTACAAGTGCACAAGTATCACTAATAATCATATCAATAAAAAAATATATATAATTAAAATTAAAATTAAAATTAAACACGGCCGATATGAGCATTAGCATTTAAGTACTGCTGCTGCCCAACTAAGTGCCAGGACTTGTTCCAGGGCAGCTAGCTCTCTAGTTTTTATAGGTATCACATATATTCGGCAATGAAATAATAATAAAAAAAAAAAAAAATAAATAAATAAAAAGGAAAAGAAATATATATATTCCCGTCACCATTACAAATTATAACTAATAATCACTAACTAATGATCACAATAGGAAATAAAACACAAAAATAAATAATCGTGTTAATAAAATAAAAATAAAATAAAATGTCAAATGATATCAAACAATAGTCACCAAAATTTATGAATAAGTAATAGTAATAAATAAAAATAAAAAAAGTCAAAGAAAATAATAATAATAATAAGAAATGTCAGGGATAAATGTCTCGGTATATTAATTTGTGGATATTTTGCCGGGCGTCATATTTTAGCCAGGAATCAATTTTGGCTTTAAAAGAAGAAGAAGACTTCGGCACATACATTTTTAAATCTTCATCTAGGATATTAAAGATCCTGGGGGCTATGTACACAAAATGCCTCTGCCCAAAAGTGGTCTGCATTCTTGGATTGACCAGGCTTGGTTGTTAAATCATTGTTTTCAGTTCTTGACAGCGCACATTTGTAGTAATTGTTGTCACTGTGTCAGTGCAGCTCTTTCTCTAGCTAAAAACTTACAAAAATATGTAACATATATTGTTGCTATTGCGGCCTAATTCCCACAGCTAATCATTATTATTGTTATCTATAAAATATTTTATTTCTATATTACATACATGATGTGACAAGTCACAGAAAGGTGGTGGGAAGGGAGGGGGGGGGGGTTCAAAATGATAATAAACGTGTTACTTTGATTATGCATAACGCTGCTGCTCCTTATTTATTGTACAAAGTACACGAGGTAAATGTGCGAAATTATTTGTCCAACACAACCACGCGTCTCGGCGTGAACAGAAGAATTCTACAGTTTTGATTTGAGTGACCTCCACCTTCGCCGATACGACGAACTCATTAACGATGCCCTCGCTCAATTAACAATTAATCCTTCAATAACCTAATTAACCGGTACCTAATCTAATTTGACACGTAATTATAGACGCTCCAAATACAGCCCCCATAATTAGAAAGTTTTGCGAATTTATTTTTCTGTAACCCAAATGATTTACACACCTATCACAGTCACTTTTAGGCTCAAGGTCGCGTTTATGATTTTATTTGGTTGTGTTATCTTTATTACTGTATTATTATAACAAATATTTGACTTTTCGTGCAAATAAGCGTGGCGTTCAGCGAATGTATATTGGTGGAAGGATTATGCATCCGATTATTTGATAAAGAGTTAAATCAAAGTGACAAATAAATGTCATCCTCAGATTAAAAGGCTTGTTTACATAGAATTAGTTACTGACTCAAATTCAAAGCAAGTTAGTGCTGACCCGGTACTGCCATTGAGTAAATCAGAGTTTTTCAACCAGTAGGTCGCGACCCCCAGGGGGTCGCGACGAGACTCCCGGGGGGTCGCAAGACTATCTAAAAATAAATATCGAAAATATTACAATATAAAATATTTATTATATAACATGCAAACATTTACAGCTTTGGAAGAGAAACATATTTATTATGTGTTTTTTGTTATATCTTTTACACAACTTTATGTTGATCTAAGATGAAAACAGGTAAGTACAGCTTCGAAAGTGAAAAACATTTAAAATTATTGTGGTTTTTCGCCATTATTTTTACAAAAAACGTATTTATTGAATTCTTACAGTTACAGCTGTGGAAGAGGCTAGGGGGGGGGGGTCGAGAGAACTAAGTTACAGTCTAAGGAGGGTCACGTAAGAGTTTTATTTATTTTATACCAAAAAAGGGGTCGCGAACTAAAAAAAGGTTGAAAAACACTGGTGTAAATTGATTGAAGTCAGTACAGCGCTTTTGCATCGGTGCTGAACTATATTCCCGCTATAGGACGAGTTTTAATTAACCGGCATCCTTCAAGAGGGTGAATCAGTATGAGCAACTAAGCAACTTTTGGAAAAAAAATGGGAAAGACAAAAAAAAATACTTTTTTAAGGTTTTTTTTATTTGAAATTTTGAAGAACTTCGGAGCGTTTCAGAGCGCTGCGACATCTATCGGTAGATAAAATAGCGCTAATAAATATTATTAGCGATATTTACCTACCGCTAGATAACGCATCTTGCTCAGCGATTTTTATAGTATTTTTCAAAAAAAAACACATTTTAAAAAAAAAAACCTTTTTTTTCAAATTTAAAAACTATATATATATTATTTTTCCACATTTTTTAATAAAAAGTTGCTTATTTGTATTGATTTACCCCCTTCAAGGATGGCGGTTAATTAAAACTCATCCATATTTTGGGTTTGTTGACGCCACGCGTTCGGCTTTAGGCATCCACTGTCTACTAATAATGAGTTTTCAGCTTTTCCAAAACACTTTGGGGGTACTAATTACAATTAATCCTTTCCTAGTACGCCAGCGCTAGGTGTCCCGGAATTTGCCCTGCTGTCTCTACCCCGACATTATATGGCCAAAATACTGTCTAATCTGAAAGTATTAGCTTTTCCAAAACTCTTACACTTTTGTCGCTCGATTTTGGACTCTTCATTCTATGGCGAGTCCGTTATTCCAAGAAGTCAGCAAGAAGCGCTCTCCACACGAAAGACAACATCAACGCTTTTATACTGAAATCGCATATTTGTACTGAAATGTATGGTAGGTCTAATAATATGGCAACAGACTGTATCAGGGCCATAGCGACTTGTTTTCCGAAACCAAGTCATTTATTTATGCTAATACTGTGGCGGTTGGCATTTGATGAAAATTCTTTCACACGGAATCAATTAGTAAATATTCAACCTTGATCTAAATATAGGTATATAATTACAAATATAGAAACTCCCGAAAAATGCTGCTTTTGTGATACTATCTAATACATAAATATTTATTTAGTTTTCAAACAAGAATCCCACGTGCTCAGGGTTCTATATTTACATGTCCATTCGCATTTCTTGGTTTCGTAACGCGAAAATCACAAGGTTTTTTGACGTCACCGCTGAAAAAGTGTGTGTATTCGACACACTGCGAATATTTCGAGAAAGACTCATTGCAGACTAATATAATTTAGGCATGGCAAATTTCCAACTCATTGCGGGAAGACTATCAATTCAGAGGTGGTTTATGTACTCGTAGCTATGGGCCAAACTTGTGTCGATGTGATTTATGCGTTTGGAAACGCGGGAAGGTTATTATGATAAGATTGTAAGTGGTCATTGCCTCATATAGGACGCAAGGAGTAAGTGTGCATGATTTATAATCGTGAAATCGTGAATCGACTTTAATTAAACACGTGAAAATCTCACAATTTCCGAAGCAACGTCAAATCGCAATAAACTCACTCAAAATATTATTATGTTAAATTACTAATATTTTAGTACATCAGGCTAAAGAAAACTATAAAATTGAATTTCTGCAAACGTGTATTAGTCATCGATATAGGGCTCATATATCGATAGCATTAGTAGATATACAATTAAGGATGTTGGAATTAGACGATTCTACTTGAAGACTAATTTAAAAATGACATTTTAGCAAAGAGTTGTACTGAAAAAAAATTTTGTTTGTTTACAGGGTTTTATAAATTAACTAACATAAAAAAATCATATTAGCAAGGGGTTTAGTGAGAAAAAAAATATTTTGTCTAAACCAAGTATACTCCCATTTCAGTTTCAAAAAAATACATTTTACCTAAATTTCACCTCAGAAAAAACAAAAACTTTAATATAATATTAAGAATATAAGTTTCAAAAAAAAAATTTTTTTCTCAAATTATATCTTAGACAAAAAGCGGAAACGTGGTAAAGTCAATGGTCTCGATCAGTAATTCTCATCACAATCCTTCCTCAGCGTCAACCAGAGGTATTCCACCTCTGGACGTAACGGGAAAAAACGATCAATGCTCTTCGTCATCCTGTGGACATTGATCGTTCTTTCCCGTTACCCGTTTTCTTTCCTTCATTTAAAGCCAGACTATGATATTTCTTTCGAAAATCGATTTATATATCGATTCCTTTAAGAACACGCTACAAGATGGCATAAGTATCTCATTTTCACAAAAAAAAGTCTTCTTTTTATTAAAATAAACAATTATTACTATGCTATCGTAAGCCTCGTATCGTATACTATGCATCTGCCAAAGAATTATACATTTCAATGGTTTTCAAACTTTTGATGGCTTTCCCTTACTGTTTACTTTCACTGATCTCTGCACTAAGATAGTTATTTTAGTACCTGGAAAATCGACAGGAAATAAATTTTGCAAATGCCAAGAACTAGAGAAATGTTCCTGACATTGGCAAGGTGAGTGTCGCCACGTCGTAACTTGTCACAGAGCCAAACGAAATATCACATGTCAATGTTATTGCTTCTCGTAGCTCGGATCTTAGCTCCACGAGCTCACGAGGCCGACGGCGTTGATTGGTGGACGCCTTTTTACTAGCAGTTTTTAGAAAGACGACTGTTTAAAAATGGAACGCAATAGGAGTGTCTGGACGATTGCGTAACATATTGGATCGTATCCAATATTTCTTGACACACCCATTTAATGGCCGTCATCTTTTACGATGTTTAGAATAACGTCGTTTCCTTGAATGCCTATAGCAGCATCAGTACTTAGCCTCGGGTCATGACCCAAATCTGAGTTCGTCGAATAACTTAAAGAAAGGTAGTTTTTCAAATGATGCGTGCATGCTAAATTTCAGCTCAATCGGATGAAGCGTTTGGGCGCTATCGTCGAGGAATACACACAGATTGGGCCGGTTCGTCTATAAAGACAGGCCGGCTAGGGCGCAAAATTTTGGGGGGCGCAAATTTGAGTTGTTTTTTTTTTATTTGGGGATTCAAAAACATAAACTGAATAAAAGTTTAGTAATTCTGCACCCTACTAGCTTAGGCAGACGAATTACCAGGTATTGAAAGGTGAAGGGTATTTTATTTTATTTCAGTTGTCTTAGAAAATAGGAAACTGCCCTAACGTAACACTACTCAGTTTGGCAACCTCGCTGTGCAAAGCGGAGTGTTAAGAGTAGGGTTGTAGTGCGTGACTAAGAAATTAAAAACCAATTTAGAGCGACACTTGTTGAAAGTGACTTTTCAACCGTAATCAACAATAATCAACCTTTTCAACAATAATCAACCCAATCAACAATAATCAACCTTTTCAACAATAATCCAATATCAAATAATATCAAGTCCTCTTTGTGTATTTTTTTAAGAGTTATAAAAACAGAAAACTATCTATAATCTGACTGTGACTTTCTGTTTGATGTTGAGAAAACTGTACAAAATTATAGTAAAATAAGAACAACATGGGTTGTCGACTACAGCGGACGAGCCCGTCACCACAGGAAGTTTTAACGATTAGTCGTTCTATCTCCCTGCAGTGAGCGTAGAAGACTTGGTACAAAACAGTCCACCATCTAGCTACGCCACAACCCGTAAGAGACCAACGCCTTAGCCGCGAGATAGCTAGTAATGTTACCTGGCGGGCCGACACTCGCGCCCTTACTTACAATTGTGACCAGATTTCTCCGGTCTCTCGATCGGTTCCGAGTTCGAGGTCGCTTGCGCGGTCCTCTCCCTTACGAAGCGGTGAAATGGTGTATATCGAATCTATCGCGGACCACGGCGTCCTTTGCCCGGCTCTTCACCCAGGATCGGATGGCCGATGGTCATTTCAAGAGCAGTCGCCGTAAGGTCCGCAACCACCCCCGCTCTATAGGAAACAACTTGGGTTGTCGACTACAGCGGGCGAGCCCGTCACCACAGGAAGTTTTAAAGATTAGTCGTTCTATCTCCCTGGAGTGAGCGTAGAAGACTTGGGACAAAACAGTCCACCATCTAGCTACGCCACAACCCGTTAGAGACCAACGCCTTACCGCGAGATAGCCAGTAATGTTACCTGGCGGGCGACACTCGCGCCCTAACTACCAATTGTGACCAGATTTCTCCGGTCTCTCGACTGGTTCCGAGTTCGCGGTCACTTGCGCGGTCCTCTCCCTTACGAAGCGGTGAAACGGTGAATACCGAATCTATCGCGGACCACGGCATCCTTTGCCCGGCTTTCACCCAGGATCGGATGGCCGATGGTCATTTCAAGAGCAGTCGCCGTAAGGTCCGCAACCACCCCCGCTCTATAGGAAACAGTACAGCTTCCAGACTCCCCCGACTGTTAGTCAGAGTGCACAATCGATTGGCTTGCACCGCACGGTGCGCAGACCGTCCAGGAGCGCCAGAGGTTTGATTCCCAGGGGAAACTGACCAGGGCCAGAGTCCTACCCAGGTTCGCACCTCGTGCGTGGAGGCCGTCGGATGGGTGTTGACCCGTGAGTGTGACCGACCCTGAACAGAATGGGTCTTCGTGGCGAACCCAGCATGGGCCTATTAACTCCCAGTAAAAGTAAGTAAAATAGAACAGTATAAGAACAAGTAAAATAAGAACAGTATAACATATCCATAGTGCGCACCGATTTCGCACTTATACAAGCGGCCGTTGTCCGTACGCTACCACTACATAGATATTCGGGCGCCTCGGTGCTAGCCAGTCAGGGCTGTCGCGTGACAGCTAAGTATACAAAAGTGGAATGTTTTCTGTACAGGCTGTAATGCAACCTATCAAAAAATACATTTACGAGTATTTACATTTACGTTACGAAATTACATTTAGGTACGAGGTAACGTTTATTGTTCATTTGCGTAGGTATGTGTCTAGCTAAGTAGGTGCATAGGTACGTAAGTGCGTAGGTAGGTAGGTAGATGCGTTTTTGTTAAGTACCTACTTTAACTTGCTAAACTGTAGGTAATTTGAACACATGCAACAAGTGATGAATGCTGTCACACAAAGTCAGCACTAACTCATATATTCTGTTACAGTACAATTTTGGGAACCGACTCTTGATCTATAAACCAAAAATACATCAACGTACATAATAATTATAAAGAATTGCATTTCTGGTTTAATGGGATCACAACTCGTCAATTGTGTATTTGTTGTGGCAACCCTGGTTGTTCGGCGAAGCGTAGGTACTTATTTCGAAAACGGGCTCGAGATTTCCCACTGATGTTATTTTACTATGACATAATGCTATTATAAAACCTATAAACCAATATATGCCTAATGTAAAACTGTGTTTTATGAAGCTTTTATAATACTATATTAGATTTCTAATTATTCATTTATTAGTTATCAAAACAAAAGACAAGAAGCAAAGCCCATTGTTAGAACTACTTTTTTCACTAGCATACATTGAGTTTTCTGGATATTAAATTATATGTATTTTATGTAAAATTGACATTGGTTTTATTTACATATCCCATTAATTAATCATAGGTACCTAATACAGTTCAATTCTTTGCTATAGCAATTATTATCAAAAATGTTTCTGCGAAGTTTAATTTCATACTATAGTTCTATACCCGGCAGACCCCGCCAAAGGCACTTTAATGATGGCGCAGAAATCGTTTTCGCCTAGTTCGCCAAAAACCCTACAGCCGGCCCTGCACACAGACAGATACACAGAAGTGCGTTCACAATACTTTCTTCTGCCGGGAAAGTAAAAAAAGCAAATTGCTCCTCCCACCTTTAAATCCTTTACTAATTATTACTATTTTCCCAAATTAACCGAACGATAGTTAATCTACGTGGTCGCCTTTTGAGGTTCAGTCTGGCAGTTATTTGGTTAGCGTCTGGTGCAATATTAACTCAATCAAAAAGATAACAGCGCTGCTTTAATATCGGCATATCGAATAAGGTACGTAATTTTGTAGCTATATTCAACTATGCTCAATATCATAATGAATTTATCTTCGCCACGTGTTACAGTCGATACGTCATACAGTCGATACAGTCGCGCGTCGATCGTCTCGTCCATATGGAAGTAATCCGCGGATCTTTCTCATTTCTGTAGTGTTGAATGTAATTCCTTGGTAGTAGTTAATTCCATTCTTTTTAGTCAATCCCAACAGTCACCAGTTCTTCAATCTTGATTGGTCATTGTTCGAATTTTGAAAAACACATTATCGGTGTCTTGCCAAAGTGACCAATGTGCAAAAACACACTTCTGAAGTAATTGTGTTTGGAAATCGACATCGACGAAAATTTCATCTAGAATCCAACTACGGTGAAACAAATATTTTATAGTACGTTTAAACAAATATTTTATAGTACGGTGAGACAAATATTTTATAGTAGGTACTGTGAGACAAATATTTTATAGTACGGTGAGACAAATATTTTATAGTACGGTGAGACAAATATTTTATAGTACTGGGGGACAAACATTTTATAGTACGGTTAGTTAAATATTTTGTAGTACGGTGAGACAAATATTTTATATTACGGTGAAACAAATATTTTATAGTACGGTGAAACAAATATTTTATAGTGCGGTGAGACAAATATTTTATAGCTAATGAATTAAGGTTATTGGGGTACTCTAAACACCCGTAGACAATTTCATCAATTTTACCAAATTCCTGGACTTTTAAAAAAACTCCAACATCAGCTCTAAGTACTCTAGTACGACGTGGTCTGACTTGAGAGCCTTTCCCACGGAACGGACCTTAAATTTCTATTTAAGCTACTTAACATTGAGCTAGATTGCCCTGAGTCGGTTGGCAGAGTTTCTTTGGACATTTTTTGCAGAACTACTAGAGCTCGCAACTTAGTTCATATTTGCGAATCGAACACGAATTATTCTCAAAATGCATATTTCAACAAAACTCTAAAATGCTGTCACAAAAATTTTGTATTACGTTGATGTGAAGAAACCAGTCATCGGCCTTATACTTTGTTAAACTATATTTTGTTAATTACATTAGGTTGTAAGTTTCGTAAGTAAGTTAAGCTTTCCGAATACAATAAATTTAAATGAGTTGGGCCAACCAACAACCCAAACTGGCCATCAGGCCCAAGATGCATGGAACCTCGTAATCGTCAATCATCAACTAGTGCATGACTGCATGGGACCTAATCGAGAAGGTGGAGATCAGAAATATTACCGGTAAAATAAGTATTTTCGACTCGCAGTCACGTGATGAATATTTTATTTGACCTCCAGATAATTTTACTCGAACTTTGTCTCCCCGAAATACCGACTGATTCATTCTTCTTTCCGTCTTTCTGTAAAATCCGCAAACATCATCACGTTGTGACCATTTTCTTATCGCGAAACACTGTAAATAATACGATCTTTCGTATTGTTAAAACAGAACGAAGCAAATAAGAATGTTAACATATTGTAGGCATATAGTGCTTTTTGATCTTATTATCATTGTTTTCGCGATAGTAATAAAAACGTCCACGATCACGCTTAATGTAATGAGTGGCACGATTTTCTTACGTGCAATTGTAACAATGATAGTGCATGTAATATGCAATGTGATAAATTATGGAACGAGCTCTCTCTCTTTTCCAACAAATACCTAATCAGTGCAATGTAAGTTAGGTGTGCATTGATTGTACCCTGAAATGTATATAAAAATAATAATTATTTATATAATCAATAATGCACACTGAGAAAAATCTAACGTTGTAATACCCGGAAATACGCATGTTTTAACAAGGATTACTTTTATAACTCGGACTGTGGTTCATACGTACAGCTAAGGACTGAGCTAAATAACCCATTGTTAGGGTGGGTAATCGAAAACAGATAGAAATCACCACGGGTATAGTGAGTTGAGTGTGGAGGATGTTCCTTATACTTTAAAGCCAGCTTTTTGAATGGCATCCATCGCAACTCCCGACTTGTGTGCTGGAGCGTTATCTTGAAGAAACAAAACAATTTTAGCTAGTTTGCCTCTTCGTTTTTCACGTATTTTCTTTCGCATTTCTTTACTTGTTTGGCATATACAGCCCCGTTATAGTAGCTCCATGATCACGATATTTAGTCATCACAATTCGTTAACTGTGTTCACAAAAGAGAGCCCATGATCTAGCTTACCGGCAACTAGGGTTGTCAACTAAAACGAGCGAACCCGTCACATAGTTTTAATTATAGTGATCTCCCGTGATGTGAGCGTAGATGACTTAGAGACAATACACATCTACCGTCTAGCTAAGCCAACATGCCCGTCAGAGGCCAACGTCTTATGACGAGGCACCGGGAAAGGTACCCAGCGGGCAGCCTCACCCACTGACTACCAGTTTTGGAAGGATATCTCCGTCTGGAATTAACCATCACGATATCTCCAGCCTCCCAACTGGTTACCGGTCCGAAGTCCCTTGTACGACCTCTACCTGCCGTATATTCAGCGGTGATTCAGTTTGAATCAATCGCGGACTTTTGCCCGGCTCTGAATTCAGGATCAGGTAACCAACTGACCATTTCAAGAGTAGTTGACGATAGTTCAAAATCCACCCCCGCTGCCTAGGAGACAGTATATTTCAATAGTCTCCACACTCCTTCAGTAATAAGTCAGAGTGACACCGAGACCATTTTATTAGGGAGAAAAGGTAGTATAGAATCTTATTTCTTACAATTTTCATTACAAAATTGGCGAGTTGAAGTCGCCTGCAGTAAGTCATGTTTAATATAGCGGATTTCTACAGATTGAGTTTTTTATTAGTGCCATCCTTGTAGGGAATGAATCAATACGAGCAAGTAAGCAACTTTTAATAGAAAATTTAAAAGACATATTAAAAAAGGGTTAAAAAAAACGAAGGTTGCTTACTTGCCTGTACTGATTCACACACTATAAGACTACTAATAAAAAAACTCACCTGTAGAGAAATGGTGAAACGGTCACGTTTCGCCATTCCTGCCATCGCCGAATTTTGCTTCCAAATTCAACCTGGAAGTCATTGAATCTAGAACCTAGTCATTGCATCTAGAATCTGGCGCAGGCATTTTGTATTATCTGAAACCTATTTTGGTCAGATTTACGCAAACGCGGTCCATATACGCAGTCCATATACGCATAATATGTATCCTAGATAAGCGAAATGGGAATAACTGTCTATTTTTCAATATTTACCGAATGGTCCGCACTTTCATCTTGTTTTATCGTGTTTTGAAAAAGTCAGCAGCTTATCCAATAGGAGCCCGCACCTACAAGTCGCGTCGCTGCGTTGCGGATCGCTGCTCGTCACGGAAAAATATTTTTTCTATAGTGTTGTATGGAATATACCGCTCAAGAGCGAAGTGGCGTAACGCGTCACCCGAGATACATTGACGCGACGCGCAGCGCTGCGCTGCAACGCGGCGCGACGTGCCGCTCAAATGCGGTTTAGCAAACTGCAAACGGTGGCAGTATGCTCCGCGTTGCCACACCGAGCGGACGTTCGTTGCTATTTCGGGGTTTTCTGGTGTAAGATAATTATTCCAGTATTTTATAAGTACCTAAGTGAGTAAGGTAATGAATTCCTATTATATAGAAAGAAATCAGCGAGGATATGGGAGTACCAGGTATTTTTTGGTTCCTTTAATTTCAATTTAGTTTATAAAGAAATCAGATCATCTAGCTGATAATATATCATTTCAAGCATAATTCCCTGTAAAGCATTACGTAGTAAAGTTCGTCTACACTGAGAAAAATGTAACGATGTAATACACGGAAATACGCATGTTTCAACAAGTATAACGTATATAACGCCGACTGTGGTCCATACGTATGAATTAACATGACGCGTAACGGTATTGACGTGAGCCCTCTCTTCCACAAACGTTTTTTTTTCGCCGTGAAACTTCCCGGTTAATTCGATGTGTCGTCAGTGTTGTATTAATCACTATGGAAGCTTGTCCACGGACACGGCGGAAAAATAGACGGCGGCGCCGGCATACGCCACTGGCGACACGGCGAATTAACCGTGGTTTTTCACGGCGAAAAAAACGTGTGTGGACAAGAGGGCTGACGGTAGTTACCGTTTCGTAATGTTAAAACATAATGTTATTTATTACGTCGCGATCTTGGGATCTCGCTTCTAACATGACAGCGTGTAGTAGTATACGTACGGTTATATTCGGATACATGACTCATGTTCAAACTACACTATACTGTTATTTCCGTATTAAACTTAAGAAAAATGTTAATACATATAATCGAGTAATGGAGTTTCACCAAAATTCCTTGTAATTCAACAAAATTACGATTAAAACATCGTGTATCTGTATAAAGCCGTAATAACAAAATGGTAATATAAGAAGCAATCCAATATTTTACTCAGTGGTACTCTGCCACTCTGTACTCTGGTACTCTGTACTCTGGTACTCTGCCAGGTGGTAATGTAATTTATGTGTTATTACGGTTTTATACAGAATAACGATGTTTCAATCGTAATTTTGTTGAATTACAAGGAATTTGGTTGAATTACATGAATTACAAGGATTTGCCATTACTCGATTCTATGTATCGACTTTTTCCTTACGCATAATACGAAAATAACAGTATACTGTAGTTTCAACGTGATTTTGAACAGATCCCAAGGTCGCCACGAAATGAAATAATATTATGTTTTAACATTACGACACGGTAACTACCGTCAGCCCACTTGTCCACACACGTTATTTTCGCTGTGAAAATCCACGGTTAATTCCTGTATGGTGGGCATTCGTTTAAAAATGCGTATTTCTGTGTATTATAATGTTATATTTTTCTGAGTACTTTCTCAGTACAGTACAGTGCTAGCCCTGCGGCAGGTATCTTTGTGAGGCGACTGACTGTTCAAGCGCCTTATGGTGAATGGATGGATAGAGACGGGAGTAGATACACGGCATTCCTCTTTCGAGCAGTTGCTTGCAGTTGCCAATCGGGCTAGTTGGGTTTGACTGTCGACAGCCAATGACTATTCCGCGTAAAATTTGGCTTTCAATAACCTTAGATAATAAAAATATATGCTTTGAAATATATGTTTTTTACCATTTTTCCGAGTGATTAATCTGGCAAAGTGGCAATTTATGATGTTTTTTAATATGCAGAATGATAGTAGAGGAGACAAGGATTAAGATAAAAAAGGTTCCGAAGCGGGACGTATCAGGACAAAGCAGACATTAATTTTTTTTTGATCCGTCCCATACAAAAAATCTGATATTTTTTTATGCCCAAAGTATAACGTTTAGGAAAAAACGCATAGGTCGACTATTGTTAAGAATAATAAGGTATATCCATCGTCCTAAAAAAACAGTGAAAAAACTAAGTTGATTTCTGAGTCCGCCAAAGTGCCGTTTCGACCCACGGTGCAGCGATGGGACGCTTTGGTGCGATATATACACGACGCTCGCCTCAAATCACGAGCATGCCTTAGTGACAATCTTGACACATTTCATGAATTCATAATCTATCACCGTGGAATTATTTTTTTATCCACCTGATTATTATTGTATGGCGTGATTTGAGGACATCAATATTTCGATAACACTATCGTGTCCGTCATACAAAAAACGACTTTTTAACCTATAATAATATATTATGATTATTTAATGGTTACGACGGACATATGGACGATTAACAAAATATTGTTTATATGGGATATCGACTTTTGCCCTCATTTATAAGGAAAAATTTTAGATAATTGCATAATACAGTCTTTAATATATTTTTGGGCGCTGATTAAACTTTCCATCAGTGTCTAAACACTATTGGATTGTCTAACTTAAGGCTCCCTTCCGAATTGACGCGACTAAAAATTTTGATATTTTTGAAATGCTACGCGCTCGCGCGCTTTCGATATATACATAAAGATGTATAGATATACCGCGGCGACAAGGGAATACGTCCCACCGTTGTCAGTGGCCAATTACGAATGACGATTTCGGCTTCGCGCGTCGTCTAATATAGTCGATTTGGCTTTTCAATTATAATATAATAAATTATCAAATGAATAGTTTTTTTATAAAGTGAAAATTAGAGTACAATAATAAAATATCTTCATATCACTGTGTTATTTTTTATATCACTCAAAAGTATCTTTAATAAATAGAAAAAAAATAATGTTTGGCGATAACATTTCTGGAAATTACGTAATTTCAAACATTTTTTTCTTATATTTTTAATATGGAAGTTCCAAAAACTGTCTTGGTACGATGCAAATAAACCATACGCTGGTGTAAATAGTATTTTTTTAATATTGAGAATCATCTCTAGGTTTTTCAAAAACTGAAGACAAATCTCGCTCGTTTTTATTTTTTTGGAAAACAGTAACTGAATAAAGATAATTTACAATTGATATGGAAATAATTTACCAATTTCGTTTTGGCGAAATGATAGCTTAAGGACCGGGTTTTTAAAATCCGGCATAATTGAATTAAAATTCTTTTTCGTGTTCTCACAACCAGGCCACAAAATTATGCTTATGTTATGCAATCATAGCTTTTGGCCGCCACGGCCGCCATGGCCTCTTAACAATATTATAAATCTGACATCATGGTAAGCATGATGCCAGATTTATAACATCGCTGATTTGTATATCAAACTTTTTAGAAAAAAAACCCACATCTGGAAAACGTCATTCAGGTATTGGGCTATAGGTATTTACAGGAATATAATACAAGTCTACCAAAAAAAATCTGTATTTTCGTAACAATACAATAATAATCCATAATATGGTTCGTCTACCACACTTGCATACGCACAATTTGTACCTAATATTTAATTTTATAGTCAGCATAAATTGGATACAATTAGACATGTCCTTTGCTCGTTTGCGTAAAACTACTGTGACGCTTTAGTAGTAGATCGAATTTCGCAACATGGCTTCGTTTAAAAAGTAATTATTTTCGTTACGTTCAAGGATTATCAATATACAGGATGAGTTTTAATTAGCCGGCATCCTTGAAGTGGATGAAACAGTACGGAGCAAGTAAACAACTTTTGATAAAGGAATGTGAAAATTGAAAATAACAAGTTTATTTTGGTTCATTTGAACAACTTAACTTGTGAATAAAAGTTTGACAAGCGTTGAGCGTGCTACGCCATCTAGCGGTAGGTAAAATATCGCGAATAAACTATATTCGCGATACTTTTACCTACCGCTAAATGGCGCATTTCGCGCAACGCTTTTTATACTTTTTTCAACAAAGTGTTAAGTGCAAAGTGTTAATACACTTCTTCATATGTATGAGCCAATTTTCATAACATTTATTCCGCTCATCCGTGGTGACCTCGGAAACATGTTTTTCATAATCTTCAATTCTGCTGGCGATGAAAATCGTTGATCGCGTAATTGTTTCTTAAATTTTGGGAACAAGAAGAAGTAACAAGGTGCCAAGTTGGGACCGTATGGAGGATGGCTCATGAGTTCTACGTTTTTCGCCTTCCAAAATTCGTTTGCCTATCTGGCTTAGCTGGCATTATCGTGAGGCAAGATGATGCAGTGTTTACCATTGCTTCTGTGGAGTTCCTCAATAACTTCAGGCAATCGAATGGTCTGTCGCATTAAGGGTACGATTATTTTCGAAAGCAACGGTAGTCACGTGTCAAGTTTTCTTTTAAAAAAAGATGCGCTTATTCGCTTGTTTGGGTTGGCTCATCTTGCAAGACCGAAATGTTTGATTGCTGCTTTGTTTCGGGGTCTTAGCTGAAAATCCATGTTTCGTCACCCGTTCCTATGTATATACCATAATAAATGTGAGGCCCCTTCGTTGTATCTGGTAAGCATGACATTGACACCAAATGACGCGTCCCGTTTTTGAGCCTCAGTCAAATTTTGTGGAATCCATTGCGTGCACAGCTTTCTCACAAACAAATGTTTACGTAGGATTGATTGTATCTAACGTACATGCCTATGCGTAACGATGTCCGATTCTCATGGTAAGTCACATGCCTGTCTGTTTCGATCATACGGCGCAACGCATCGATGTTTTGTTGTTGACAGCAGTAAATGGGTGACCTTCACAAAATTTGTCACTGAGATAGATATGTCCGCATTTCAATTCTGCATATTAACTATAAATTGTCGTCTTGCTTGGTGCTTCATTGCCTAAAGCAGTTTGAGGACGAGCAAGGCTGTGCTGTGCTGTCTAATTACGCCTTAAATCGTAGAAAATCATACAGTGAAAATTTTAACATCAAACTTTATCTGCAGCCAAAGAGTTCCATTTCCAATGTTGTAATTATTTTTTTTTTAATTGTTGATGTAATTGGTCAGTTCTGCAATGGAAATTTTCAGTGTGACCGTTTCACCGCTACGTAAGGGATAGGACCGCGCAAGCGACCTCGAAGCCGTAACCAGTCGTAAAACTGAAGTAATCTGGTTGCAACTGGTAGTAAGAGCGTGAGTGACGGCCCGCTGGGTGACTTACCTGGCTAACTCGCGGTAAGGCGTTGGCTTCTTACGGGCATGTGGCAAAACTTAACGGTGGACTGTTTTTCTTCTAAGTCTTCTGCGTTCAACTCACGGGTGACAGAACGAACAATATCGTTAAAACTTTCTGAGGTGACGGGTTCGCCCGTTGTAGTCGACAGTTCTAGTTGATGCTGTTGTGTTGATTGTGCACTCTGACTAACAGTCGGAGGAGTCTGGAAGCAATACTGCCTCCTATAGAGCAGGGGTGGTTGCGGATCTTACGGCGACTAATCTTGAAACGACCATCGGCTACTCGATCCTGGGTGAACAGCCGGGCAAAGGGCCAGTTCTGCAATGGAATTTTCAGCTCGGGTTAATATACTCATCAAATAGTCACTGATTAGCTACAATATTAAATATGTATAGTGAGCTTTATTTAGATATATCAGAAAAAAACGAAATATTAGAAAAGGGACGCAGCAAAACTTTTCAATCAAAGCGTAAAATTCTATTTCCCTCAATGATGTATATCGCATACAATCGCGAATGATCTCTTGAAGTCATAGTACTGTCAAGGTACAACTATCTTTCTTATACATACAAACAAGTATTGTTATCACTTTTCTATACTAAATCTATTATTTAATTTACTTATTTTCGTGGCGCAATGCGAAATAAGAGTTCAAAGGTGCTTATACATACATGTGTATTGTGATAGCGTGAAAAGCTATTTTTGTGTTGGCAAATAATGTAATCTCTATTTTGAATCTGTTTTGATTTATTTTCTTCGTAAGATAGACCGATAAGATTATTGATAGCTAAACGAGTGGCAACAATAAAATCAAATGATAGTGGTAAACATACTAGAATAAGATTTTTTTTTTCAAAATTTAGCAAATCTTTGCTGAATAAACTAACAGGTAGTACGATCGATGTAATCAATTGTAATTCAGAAATATCAATAATACGTGGTTGTGATTAACGTCGGTTAATCTAACTAAACATGAATTAACGAACCGGTTGCATTCGGTTCCAATTAATCGATTAGTAATTGAAAGCACGAGACATCAATGAATGATTAGTCTTTCGGGGTCAATAATTTGTTGTGGCGGACAGAAAGTTACGATGAAAAAATGATATTTAATTGAATGTGTCTGATGCATAGAGAGCTGCGGATCTAGCTTTATCGGACACCATATCGCAAAATCACGTCATGTCTGAAGATCGAAGTAACGGAGTATTTGATACAATTGACTATTTTGTCGTAAAATTATACACAAACATTTTCCTGATTTGATATTTTCACCATAGCAAGCATTGAGAAGATAGCTGCCACTTTCCAAGTTGAGTTTTAGTAGGATTTAATCTGCCATCTTGCGACGGGGAGCCCCTTTGCCGCGAGCCGTTGGCTCATCGAAGGGTTCTGACTGTCCTCCTCTATCATACGCTATAATAATATTCGTTCAAATCGGATCATTAATTCCCGAGAAATGCATCCGAAAGGACCACGATATCAGGAGAATATGTTTGAGGAGGTGGTCATCCAATCGTGCGAAAGAGCCTGGGAATATTCTAAGTTTGAATAGTTTCAACTCTGTGCATTGTTTTTTGTATATGGCACGGGTAAAGCACTTTGTTGTCTCGGGCAAAGCACCCCCTACTCTAACATGAGCTCCTATGCTAATAGAAGCTTATAGGGATTTTTATCATAGATCTTGAGCTTTGATGTCCTTAGAACTCGCACCTTCCAACTGTCTTTAGTACTCCTGGTCACTGATTTTACTAGCAGAAGTTTTCCACTTGCTTTATGATCAATCTATAGTATAAAACTCTGTAGTCATTCATAGTATCCTTAAAAAGTTCATTTACCGATTAGTAATGTTCTAGTATTAATGAGCTTCTAATTACCACTAATTAAATTTGATCAAATATAAACTGCATAAAATTATGAGGACAACAAGAATTTCATAGATCATCTTATGAGAATATTTTTAGTTAATAACTCGAGAACTACTGGATTAATATCGATCTGTCTTTTTTATATAAAAAGTTTGCCTATTCTCATTGGTTATGCTATACGAGATCAATCAGTCAAATAGTATTTCTGTTATTATACACAATTTCAGACAAGTTGGAGAAGAATGCCAATTCCAAACAGTTGAAGATCTCGATATCTGAAGCGGTAACATAGATTTGTTTTTAATTTTGATCTATATATCGATAATTGGGGAGCGATTTGGTTTGTTGATCAAATATGAATGTATGTCGGTTTTTATTTCTTTATTTATTAATAATAAATATTTATAAAATATTGATTTTGGCTACAAAAATAACAGGAACCGGCAAAACCTTAACCTCATGTTAGCTTGATTCTATCACCCAACTGGAACTAATCCGTTCTAGGGTGAACAGAGCTCTAATAGTACAATAAGTTATTTAATTATTGTAGTAAAATACTCATAAAACTAAAATGCCTTTAAATGTGGTCAAAAAAAAATTATCGCAATTCTGTTTTTCTTTCTACTGGCAAAAATATATTTTTATTTTTTTTAATTTCGAATACTATTTCAAAATATCCATTAGTACTCTGATTCGGTCCCAAGCATCGTGATTTAATTTTTTTTTTATATACACATTGTGATGTGTCCCGAATGATTCCATGAATTTAAATTCATTAGTTCAAAAAACTAACTCATTAGTTCACATTTTAAGAAAAGTGGCAGAGAGAAAACAGGATTATTGCACACGCGCAGTGGGGCGGTGTCGACTACAACCGGCGAACCCGTCACCCCAGGCTGGTATAACGATATGTGATCGTTTTTTCAGCCGTGGGATGAGGGTAGAAGACTTAGAGACGACAAATCTAATAAGAAAAATTTATTTTCATAAACCCGATCTGGGTATAGAAATTACATTACAAAAAATTATTATATATATAATAACATTACGAAATTACA
This sequence comes from Micropterix aruncella, assembly GCA_944548615.1. Classification (NCBI taxonomy): domain Eukaryota; kingdom Metazoa; phylum Arthropoda; class Insecta; order Lepidoptera; family Micropterigidae; genus Micropterix; species Micropterix aruncella. The sequence continues at coordinate 15,854,318 of OX155956.1, forward strand.
AAAAATAGTATTTCTACAAATGAAATTATATTTCAAATTATAAAAAAAGTGTATAAAAAGTTCTGCGATCTAAGCTAACAATGTATAAAAAAAGTGTATAAAAGTTCTGCGATCTAAGCAGCAGATAAATCTGCTGTCTAGCTCCGCCAACATGCCCGTTAGAGGCCAAGGACTTACGGCGAGGCACCGGGAAAGGTAACCAGCGGTCAGCCTCGCCCCCTGACTACCAGTTTGGAAGTATATCTCCGTCTGGAATTAACCTTCAGGATACCTCCTACCTCCTGAGTGGTTACAGGATCGAGGTCGCTTGCGCAGTCCACTCCCTTTCGTAGCGGTGATACGGTGTCTAGCGAATCTATCGCGGACCACGGCATCCTTTGTCCGGCTGTTCACTAGGGATCGGGTGGCCGAATTGTATGTCGTTTACAAAGAAGCTCTTCAATAAGCAGTCAACGCGAATACCAGCGAAGTGGTCATCTTCCATTATTTCTTAGATATATGTATCAAAATGTGTCAATCCGGCTGTATTGAAATCTACTGCTCATCATCATTTAAGTCCCTGTAGGTATATATGTAGGTATATATTCTTTGTGCAATAAGGTACCTAACATCGTAGGTACCTAAATATGGCACCTAATTTTTTCTTTGTGCGGTAACATCAGCAGAAAAAATATGTAAACACGAAAATTTCCTCAGGACAATTAATTGGACGTTGTAGCCAAGAGCCAGCGATAAACAAATGCAAGAGTATTGGAAAAGCTGATACTTTCAGATCAGACAGTAGAATTCCAGCCATATAATTCCAGGGTAAAGTCAGCAGGTCAGATTCCGGTACACCTGGCACTGGCGTACTAGGAAAGGTGTGATTTTAATTAGTACCCCCCAAGTGTTTTGGTGTTTTGGCGACAGCATCTCCATACATGTCACTCATCGGTCTATGACGCATCGATCTACTGTGCCGCGCAATATAATGGTCGCAATGACGTTAGAGATGCTGACGCCACGCGTTCGATTATGAAGCAGTCTGATCATATGTTACGAGTTCTTTATTGCATTCACTGTCTACTGATAAAATGTCAGTTTTTCCAAATTACTTAGTGATACTAATTAAAATTACACCTTTCCTAGCACGTCAGCGCCAGGAGTCCCGGAATTTGGCCTTGTACATAAGCCCAGCATTATATGGCCAAAATACTGTCTGATCTAAAAGTATCAGCTTTTTCAGAACTCTTGCACCTTTTTGTCGCTGGCTTCCCAAGTATTGTCGGAGACGCGAGTACCGCTTGTAATAATATATTATGTGCCTAACATCAGCTGTATCAACTGTAGATGACATAATAACCTTTTGTTGTGCGTGCGTATATTTTCTTTTGAATAGAAATCCTAGTTGATGCATACCGCTGTTATACTTGATGTTATTGTTATTTGATGCATAACCACTACTGAAAATTCGATGCATATTCTAATATAATTCATACATTTCTAATATAATTCATTCATACTTATTTATTTACTAAACACTTTGCAACATTAAAGAATAACCATCCAAATCGTTGAAAAGTCCCTGAACTTAGATAATACAATCGGGAGCAATGAATCCGGGTCACGAACAAACGTTAATATCTCGGAAACTCTAGAATGTACTTGAATAAGAATTCTAGCTTATTCAAATACAAAGTAATTTATAGACCTACTGAAATAAAATGTATAAAACTTCTTGGTTGCTAAAAAATGCCATCAAAAAGACCAGAAGCAAAATAAATGATTTTTTTTAAAAACCGAACTCCAAATTCACTGCATTGGTTTTTGAGTTTAATTTCTGTTGTCACAAAAAAATATAAGAAGCGTTGTAGGTATTTAATATTCATTATTAATGTGGTAATTATTCAATAAGCTAGCACTCTTAGTTTACTATATATTAAGGTTTGTGTTAGTGGCCCGGGTTCGTTGAACCCGAATGTAGAAAAAAAAATCGGTTGTGTCACCCCAAGACTTTCGCGGCAAGCACACAAGCCCCCCACTGCCCGCTTACCAACCCCCCCCCCCCCCCCCACCTATCTAACCGCCCTCCCTCCCCCGGCCAGCTCACCGCCCTCCCCATAGTGATTGTGTCGAGTGATTATGATCGCAAGTGTAGTATATTTGTAGGATTTACGTTGTTTTTAAAACGGCTTTTTTCCAATATGTTGTATCATTTTCTTAGATATGGCGGAATTTTAAAAATATTTGCTTCACTTGTATAGGAGACATTCCAACCAAAATGTTGCAATATGGTTTCGGCCCAACGGCGCATTCGTGCACCGAATTTCAAGTCTTAAGAATAAGTTCAATATTTCGAGATTGAAGTATAACTAGCGCGCCCCTGATGGACCGATTTCAACTACAATCTTTTCAACTCCTGCCTTGATTAAATGATGCCTGCATGCTAAATTTCAGCTAATCGAATGAAGCATTTTGGCGCTATCGTGGAGGACACACAGACAGAAGGGCGATCACAATACTTTCCCTTTGCCGGGAAAGTAAAAGACAGACTGAAAAACTTTTCAGATAAAGCAAAAGGGTCAAGGTCGACGAAATTTCTACAAAAATATCAAAATCTAGAGCTGCTGAGAGCAACCCATTATAGTTTAGGTATACTTCTTGAAAGCGCTATAATTTTTATTTATTTCTCGTCTTTATTGGAACAATCAACTGTACATCATTGCGATAAAATGGTGGCCATCAAGTGACCGATAACGATGGCAAAACAACTGCCGATGATAAAATAGAAATACGGCATTTTCTTTGTATCTACGGGCATAACGACATTCCTATTTGCTACAAGTTTGTGCATATCCGTCTATCACCATTGATTGACGAGCGATGACGCTATCTGCTGACGTATCAGCCCCCACTCGAGGGTCTTCATTTGTAAGACAATTACTTTTCTGATAAATGAGCATCGATGTGGTTTCCATTCGGATGTTATCCCTAACATTATAATCGAAGGGTGCGACGCAATACTTTTTCTTGGTCGGACCATTTCTTTTGCTTAATTATTTATTAATATGATTATGCTCTATTTTGAAACTGTAGCAACTATCTAGAAACTGCTGTATCTTGAAACTGTACCTATATTATAATCTATCTATATGTGGGACCTCGTACGCGCCAAAAAAACGAATTTGCATTTTTTATTGCTTTTTATGTAAATCACAAATCGTTCTGTCTATGTTTCGAAAGGTTCAATTGCTTAGTTTTCTTGTAATTCTCATTGCAGTGGCATATCGTAGGCGTGAAGTGATGATTTTTTCCAATACCTCTTATACGTGTTTAGTAGTGATTGCTCGCAAACGACCTATTTGTCAGTTTTAATCGTTAATACAATTAATCACACGAAATAAGAATAAATTCGTGATTCCCAAAGAGAAGCTGTGTTTATATCAGAAATAATGTTTATATTTGGGCTTTATTTTTTTCAACCTGTTGCCAATAGAAAATAAAAAAACAGACTGAATTTAAGAGGGCGCTGCACGAAATTTATCAAAATAGGGTGTAGCGTTTTAGTTATTCCTCTAAAACTATGCTATAATAATCAGAGAAAAAAACACTCGTTTTTATCAATAAGTCATTTATAAGGTGAGATAATAAATTTGGCAATAATTTGCGTAGTTTTTTATAAAAACACACGAGAAAATATACAAAAATGGGCGCGGGGTTTTAATCCTCACTGATAAAATAATTAATAATTTGAATTACAAATTATTATAACAGAAAGTTAAATGATATATCTTCACTATAAAATATTAAGATTTCAATTATTATACATTTTATACAATACATCCTAGAAAAACAGGTCTCAGATTTTCCATACATTTTTTGCATGGGCTAGCCGCGTAAATAAATACACAGGCGCGCTATGAAATAGAATTACTTCCCTCAAACTACTTACTTGCATAAAAAGAAAATTAGCCACGCTTGCCATTATAGCCATTATAATGTGGACGAACTTGACAAGGTTGACTCAGATTTTAAAAAGTAATTATAGCATTCATCAAGTCTATTTGTTTATTGTTGAATAAGCATTTTTTTTGTATTTTTTGATAATGTGATAATATTATACGGATTATTTTTATAACGTTTACAGTATTTTTTACTCAACTTAATTTTGTTTTTGCATTTTTTTATCTTAGTATTACTTTTGCTGCTGATTGTTCTTGAAATCTGTTGATTATTAAAAAAAATATATTGACTATTATTGCATTTTTTTGAAAATCTGAGTCTGATTATTTTCTATTATTAACCCAAAAGTACCTTCATAATATATGTACATGTATTGAAGATAAGAATAATTTTTCCCTAATGTAAAATGACCTATTCCACAGTCTGTACATTTTGGAATTAATAAACTATGACTATGACTACAATAAACTAATATTTTTTATAACATTTTGTCCTATTTTCACAACTAACAAGTAAATATAAAAGTATAAAAATCCCGACTGCCTTTACAAAAAGTGATATAAGAAGTATTTATAATTATATTTTTTACGTTTTTTTTAATGAAATATTTGTGGTTTATGTATTCATCCATAAAGATACATTTATATTTTCGAAATGTACTCAATCAGGCCTTTTATTTGACACTAAGCACAATATAGGTATGTTAATTTATTGAAATTTGGATATTTGATATACTTGACAAATATCACTTGATATTTGAATAGTTAATGTACCCTATGATACTCGGGATGACAACGATTCTAACAATACCAAGTTTGTGCGTTTAGAGGTTATGGCGGAATAAAGAAACGGAAAACATACATAGATGAATCCTGAACACATAACACTACTTTTTTGTTAGGAAGTAGTGTAAAAAAACATCCCGTGAACGAAGAAGCTATTTAGTTTTTACTATGCCCTGAATCATACTATTTTGCTTGTAGGTATGTGCGATGTCTCATTTATATAGCGCCGATATCCCATTAATAATTATTAATAATTTATCACAAATATTTCTTCTTACCATTAACTTTTCCCGGATAGGAAATGGCATTGTCTTCCGTTTCCTTCAAACTAGGAAACACTCTTCCAATGTCAATTCCGCATTTACAATCATTTTTAGATTGGACACTTCGTATGTTGTATACTAGATAGTCGTGAGGTAGCCACCGATATTACTAACCTAAGTGATATGCAACTAAAAGTTTTCTTTTCCTGGCAAATAAATGAAAATCAATTTAAACGTACTTATTTGTATTTTGGATACTAATTGATCGTTGACAAAATATAAAATTTCTGTCTCTACATACTTCTCTTGAATACATACTCCCGTGATGCTTTCCATACAAGCAGTTTAAGTTTTACAATTTAACCAAATATACATTTCCAAAATGAACCGGCCTTAAAAATTTTCAAAGCCAAATTCGACGATTCCGTCTTTCCCAAATCCCTATTTATCATGCCTTTCTTGTGGAGACGAATCCCGTTCGAGATATATATATATAGTCTGTTCTTTCCCAACATGATCAAACCCTGTCAGCATAAACTACGTCAAAATCTATCGACAAAAACCTATTAACTTACAGAAAACATCCCCGCCATGACTCTGACCTGCTGTTCAGCGAAGCAAGTGTTTTGGATATTCGTCAGTTGTTCGTGAAACAATGCCTAATACATTTTTACAAGACCTTAGAGAAACGTTCCCGAAGCCAGCAGCAAAGACCAACTAGAATGGCTGAAGGGACGAACTATGTAATTCCTCACGTACATACAACCTTTGCCCAAAGACAGTTGTATTTCATCGCCCCAAAATTTTTTAATACTTTAGAAGAGTCAGTAAAAAATGTTCAAAATATACACCAATTTAAGATAAAAGTAAAAAAATGGCTCCTTTACGAAGTAGGTCGTACAAAGACTGAAAATGAATTGCTTCATACAATAATTTAAAATATGTGTGTGTGTGTGTATTATTATATATGTATGTATATATGTTTGTATGTGTATATGTGTATATATGTATGTTACTAACCCTTTATTATATATATTTGTATTAATATGTTTACTATTTTATGCCATTTTATTTCTTAATTTTCTTTTTTTCAGTTATTTTCTTATATTTTATTTCTTTATTCATTATCTTAGTGTTAGTATTGAAAGTAGTCTATTAGTCAGTACTACTCAAACGTCACTACTACTCCAAAAACAAAGGCTATATATTTCGTATGCCCAGATACAGGCTGTTCGGTCTAGTTGGGCATTCGTCTAGAATGATCTTATGGGATGTATTCATTTTCTTATTACTTATATAAATAATTACAAATCATATCTGTACGATCTCACTGTTAACTCTATACCAAGTTGTAACAAATAAAATAAAAAATAAAAAAAACTTTGTGTCGATTTTCTTCATTTCGATTAATAAGGTTTTAAAATGTATTTTGTGAAAAAAATGGCTTGTTAGGTTTCACTTAGCTGCGGCATTATTTTTTAGCACTTATATACCAAACTACTATAAATAGGAAGACGAAAGTCTGCTCTATATTACTGAGCCAAAATATTTCAATTAATTGTTTCAATTTTGGCAATAAAAATTGATAGAAGTGAAAGTTACGCGAAAAAATATATTTTTCAAGAAAGTTGTGGACAAAACTGTCCTACTACACAATGCAGTATTAAAAAAATACTTAGGTCGTAGCTAGAGAAAACAATGAAATCATTTTTTTCTGCCACTTTTAACTATTCTTATTGTCACAAATCAAACAATTTTGCCCCAATAAGTCCCGGACATTCATCTTACCATTCGATACATATATAGAAGGATTACTCGAATATATGTATCGCACCTTCGTCCCAAAGTTTTATACAATATATTTTTTTAATCGAAAGAAAAAATTGCGCCTGGTCTCCTTATACATTTCAAAACGTTATAAATATAAAATGTAGTAAAATCGACACCAGAGTTAATAGATATTTTGCCAATGGATTTTGACGTAGTTTATATGCTGAGAGAGTTTGACCTTTTTGGAAAAAACAGACTGTATAACTATTTCGAAAAATATTATCAAAATGAAACTGTCCGATGATCAGTCTCACAATACGAATCCGTCAAATGAATACGAATTTGTCAACGTGCTTTGCGTGAATCTCAAGTGGGAAAGTGTTAAAATTGTTCCGAATACGCGACACACTTGAACATGGAAAAATGTTTACACAATTCTCCGCCTCCGTAACGTACTTATTACGCAGTTGCTCTTTCATTTGGGGGTCAAGTGCTCGAAATTTAAATTAAAGCGTAATGTACGCAATATCACAGTATATTATCAATTTGTACCGAGTTGCTTTTTTATCGTATACTTGACGATATGCAATTATAGTAACATAGATTTTTTTCAGTGTCTGATGTTTGTCATTCGTATCGAGGCGTCATTGACGAGACGAGACAAGGACGTTTTGCATTGATTGTACATTTGTAACTATTAGATAGTCGGTATAGCTTTTAACTTTGGAATTAGGTTGTGGTCGTCTCGTTAGGAACAATTGAGGTTTATTGGTGTTGCGGTTCATTCTAATTGAAGTAGAGGTTTTCAATTTTTTGACGATTGCTTGAGCTATGAAACCCTTTACGATCAAAAGGTCGTCTTTGACCAAGATGAGACTACAAAGTAGTAGATCTTATAAATGATATTGATTTTTTTTTATTTTTTTGGAATGATTATAAAATCGAGATTTAATATTCTTTTCTTATTTTATTGAAAATTGTTAACTATGTAGGTATATTGTTTTTTTTTCTCTTTTTTTTCTTTTTGACTATTGTTGTAAATTATAACTATTTTAAATTTTATGACTATTTTAAATTCTAACTTTACCTATATTTTAAATTGCTTTAAAATATTTCTGTTGTTAAAAATTACATTATATCATGATTATATAATGTACCTATCCCGTATCTATAAAGTATTTGAAATGTAAGCTAAATGACAAATTATCTATAATATAAACCATAAATTGTATTTCATATTTTGACGTCACAAAGCAATTTTTTACAAATTCTATTGTGAATAAAAACATTTTGATTTTGATTGACTTTGATTTTGACTAAAATTTTTACAATAAAATAAAATTAATAAAACCCTAAAATTTAGACACTGCGTCGAGCTACAGGATAAGTTTTAATAAGCCGACATCCTTCAATTAGGTAAATCACGACGAGCAAAAATACAAGTTTTATTAAATAAAAAAAATATTTCGAATTTTTGTAAAAGTAATATTTTTTTGTCTGTTCTAAGTGCGCTGCTAGTGGTAGATAAAATATTGCAAATATTGTTTATTCGCGATGTTTTACTTACCGTTAGAGGGCGAAGCGTGCTCAGCGCTTCTCAAATCTTTTTAATTTTTTTTTGTTTGTGTACAAAAATTTTATTAAATTTTGTTTTAAAAAAACTCGTACGCACCAAAAAATCGATTTTGCGATTTTTATTGTTATTGGTGTAAAATCACCCTCTGGATCGTTCTGTCCATGTTTTGAGTAATCTAATTGCTGTTTTCTTGTAGATGTGAGTTTAGGATTTTATCCGGTGATACCTTTCACTTGCTTAGTAGTGAATCCTCGCAAACAACTTAACTTTTTGCCAGTTTTAATCGTTATTACAGTAAACATTTTTTTTATTTTGATCCATTTATACATTTTTTTTAATCTCTTGAACGAAGCTATTATTTTTTTTCTTTGCCTGAAAAGTTTTCTTGTTGGCGGAGTGAACGCAGAGACTCCGTTCATCGTTCAACTACGCCCACAGGCAAGGACGTATCCGGAGGGGGGGGGGGGAATAGGGGACCCCCCCCCCCCGAATTTTCTTGAGTAAAAAATAAAGTCGGGAAAGAATTGAGAGTCAGGGAGAATCCGCGACTTATGTACCTTGTCAAGCACGTATCCTGGGGAGAGGGGGAATAGTTAGGATTTAACCGCCCGAAATCTGGCGTATTTTCATTTCATTGTACGGCCAAATTGAAGTTTCGTGTGTGCCGCGTGCGTTGTTTCAATAAATGCCCCCCCCCCCCCCCCCCCCCGCGCGAAACTGAAGTCTATATACGTGCCTGCCAATAAGCTCGTGAAAGTAAAGCGCCTTATCGCCAGGCACTAAGAAGCGAACCTAGCAGGCCGGCCCTCACTACCAGATTTGGCTGGATTTCTCTCTGGACTCGTCCAGTTTGGTCACAGGAATGGCTTGCGCGGCCTCTACCTGATGTAATCGGTAATTCATTTCGAATGTATCGCAGACCGTGGCGCCCTTTGCCCAAACCGATTCCATTGACGTGAGATTGGAATTCCAAGAATAATAAGAATAATAACTCGTAAATAATCGCGGTTGTTTGGAAAACACTTATGAAATATTACCGCTAATATTTAAAATTCCCGTCGTTTCAGCAGATTTAATTTAATTTAATTTATAATTTACAATAATTTACAGAAAATGAACAACATGAATAAAAATCCAGTTATGTTAGCTCAAAGGTTAGGCGTATTATAAGCTATGGGTGGCCATCAAAATCTTGGAAAAAAAATGTACTTGAATTTTTCTTGACATGTTTCATGGTTTTCATGTCGTATTCTCTTGTTTCAGTAAACCCGATGCGACGCCCTTGGTGGCAACAAATGGAGCAAGAGTCAGCATTTCCCCAAAATCACCTGATCCTCCGGTTTCGGGCAAAAAGGGGCCTAGGAAGGGCAGAGCCCTGAAGCAGATCATCGCGGCGTTTGTGGCTAACCTTGGCACCATCAATACGGGCCTGGTCTTCGGGTTTTCCGCAGTAGTAATACCTCAGTTACAATCACCAGACTCTTTAATACCCATAGATAAATACCAGGCCAGTTGGATAGGTAAGATGTTTGGAATATTAAAACTATAGCGCACCCAGGAGCTTAGTATACCAGGAACTCATAGAGGCAAGGCAGTGTCATGAAGTTACTATATTGGTATTTAGTTCGTTTGGATTTCACTAAGAAGCTTCATGAAGTTCATCAGCTCACAGGTTTAGGATAAGAGATATTAATCTGGTTTATACCTTAGGCAGATGAATTCTTCCTAGAGATGGCGAACCCGTCACCCCAGGGAGTTTTAACGACATCCAGTCGTTTTACCTCCCGTGGTGTGAAAGTGAATACTTACCGGACAAATACAGTCCACTCTTTATCCCCACCGACGAGCCAGGGAGTATCCCCAACGCCTTACTGGCACAGTCACTGGGAAGTCAACCTAGCGGGCCGACCTCACGCCCTCACTATCGAATTGGGCCGGATTTCTCCGTCATCCAGTATGATCGCGGATTTGAAGTCGCGTGCACGGCCTCTGCCTGACGTTAGCGGTAATTCAGATCGAATTTATTGCAGACTGTGGCGCTCTCTGCCCGTCTTTCACACGGGATCGGGTGGCTAACGAGTTCGTTTCAAGAGTAGCTATCAGGTCTACAACCACCTCCGCTGCGCAGAAAACGTATCGACCGGTTACCGGACCCCCACCCCTGAACGGTTTCGTGCAGCTTGGGCCACAAGATCCATTTTGTAATAACCTCCTGTGTCTCAGTGGACCGGTTTCTCCCGGCGGGATTGCATCCCGGCGCCACTAAACGGTTTGCGCACCGGTCGGCGAAGCCAATCGGTTGTGCATTCTGACTAATTGCTGAAGGGGTCTGGAGACTATGGAAATACACTATTTCCTAAGCAGCGGGGGTGGATGTTCACCTGTTGTCATGCCACTCCTGAAATGACCTTGGGCCACTAGATCCCGTGTGGCACTACGGTCAAAGGACGCCCAGGTCCGCGATAAATTCAAACTAAATTGCCGCTGTTATACAACAGGTAGAAATCGCGGAAGCGACTTCGAACTCGTAACCAGTCGAGAGACCGGAGTAATTGTTTTGTCCTAAGTCTTCTGCGCTCACTTCTCGGAAGATAGAACGATTACTTCGTTAAAACTTCCTGAGGTGACGGGTTCGCCGGTTGTAGTTGACAACTCTACTACTCTCCAGTTATTCGCCGGGTTGTGAAAACGATTGGCTGACGCCGCACGTTGTGCAAACCGCCCGGTTCCGCCCGAGGTGTTCTCCCGGGTCGGAACCGCCGATCCCACCTGTCCACGACTGCAGGCTACAGCCGCAGGCAGAGTTCACAGCGGCCCTTCCAGGTTTTAAGTCCCTTATCGAGGAGGCTACCGGATAGGCCGACCTAAGAAAACGCAGACAGGTCATTAGACCCAAGCTGCACGGATACATTAGGAATCACCAGGAAGAGGAGCAGATAAGAGAACAGCAAAATCACGGTCTATATATTGTAGTCAACTACAAAAAACGAAAGTAGTCTACATCCTCACAAAAAAAGCAAACAAACAAAAATGTCTTTCTTGGTAACGATTTCTGTACTACACATGGTATCATCATTTATTTGAGCATAAACGTTTCATATGTCAAGTCCCAAACATTTACAATACCTCTCCAGAAAGCATAAAAAAAACGCTGTAATTCAAAAATATTTGAAATCATACTATGCAAAAACAATTCAGAAAAATAAAGTTCGTATCTGTCAATGACATTACATTGGAAGTTATTGGTCATCTTATCATGAGGTCACTATTGACAACAAAATCGTTTTTTACAATATTAACTTATTTTGGAAACGTAATATTGATTATCGTAATATCAATAACTTAAATTACAGACTCATAAATATAAAACGATTCCGCCATCGTAGGAAAAGGAAAATGATGTTTCAGAATGACAACAAAAAAAATGGTTGTTTTGGAGAGCGAATCAATCAAAAGTGGGTCAAATTAGCTGAACCATCTGAACCTACATTACTTCATCCATATTGCGATATTATACTATCAATCAATATGGAACAACTTTGCACATCGTGAGGCCTCTGTGATTTTTCCCAAGAAGTCTGATAACGTATCGATAAAACAATTATGAATAGGAGACCATTCATCCAGTGTATTTTAGTTAAAATTACCCACTAAATTCACCTGCAGAAAAATAAAAGCGTTATCAGCATTTAAAACATTTCGATAAAACAATTATGAATATGAGACCATTCATCACATATGATTGCATTTTAGGTTAAATTACCTACAGGACAATAAAATCGTTATCAGAATTTAAAACACTTTGAGAAAACAAGTATGAATAGGTGACCATTCATAACCTAAGAGTGCATTTTAATTAAAATTACCTACAGGAAAGTAAAAGCGTTATCAAAATTTAAAACATTTCGATAAAACAATTATGAATAGGAGACCATTCATCACCTTTGAGTGTATTTTAGTTAAAATTACCTACTAAAATTACCTACAACAAAGTAAAAGCGTTATCAGAATTTTTAGTAGTGAGCGAATCAATATGAACAGGTTGAATATTTCTCAATGAAAAACAATACCCTTACGATTCATTTCAATGTGTTTTAACAACAAGGAAGGCATTTTACTTATAGGGGTCACGAAATACAAGAAAAAAAGGTCAGAACTTGGTATGTAAGCTCGTTTGTGGGACTGGAAGTGCGCATCCAGACGGTCTCTTCAAATTAACAAACAAAACGTGGGGAAAGTGACAACAAGAAATGAATGATGCGCCTATTGAGGGCGAGGCATTTATTGAGGGCGATTTTGGATTTACCTGTTTCGAGCAGTGCCTCAGATAAATAGTTTATGAGATTATGTAGTTTCGCTCTGAGCGCATCATGCCTAGGTTTCTTGTTCACTTTTTCGACACTTTTTGTTTGTTAATTTAGAGAGACCGTCTGGATGCGCACCTCCAGACCCACGAAGGAGTTTACAGACCAAGTTCTGTATTCCGCGATCCCTATAACTAAAATGCCGATCTTGTTTAATTAAAATTACATTATTTTTAAAAATTATTATTAGTACTTTATTCATTTTTTTATAAATATAGCCACATTATTACCAATGTTATAAAGTAAGTCGGAAAAATTTTACACGCAAATGTAGCAAATGGTCAGTGCCCACCTAATTAGGACTGTAATGTCCTGTATCTAGGCGGGTCAGAGTAAACAATTAAAATTAGCGATTTAATTTATAAAGAACTAAATTGGCTAACGTTTTATTTTTAGAAATAGTAAATGTACCTAATTAAAATTTAATATATAATATAATATAATAATCTGTATAAATATTACAATGTGTATACCTAATCATATTTAGGTAATAATATGGGAAGTACATAGATACCTTAAATTGATTATAATAAATAATAAATATATTATGGTATAAACATATTTATATTAGAATACAATTATATAAATACGATTATAAAAATATTGGGAAAAATAAGAAATACCATACGATATATTAATATTATATGCATAATACTTTATGTATATGTATACGATATTAGCTTTAAAATCAACCATTATATAATATACGCTATACAAGACAAGTTTTCGGATTTAGACCTCCCTAATTCAAATAACCATTTATTTATATAATATTTAAACTGTTGAATGTTCTTTACGTGTTTCCATTTCTCTTCTATGTCATTATATAACTTGGGCCCAAGGAATCATTAAAGTGAATCATGAGGGTATCCCATACTATTATTGTTTTTCATTGAAAAAAAATCTGTTTCCTTGAAAACCTGTTTACATTAATTGCTAACGACTGTAAATTCTGATAACGCTTTTACTTTCCTATAGGTACTTTTAGTAGATAATTTTAACTAAAATGCACTCATGGGTGATCAATGGTCTATTAATAATTGTTTTATCGATACGTTATCAGACTTCTAGGGGGAGAACGGTCATGCCTAAAAAATCTAGGCGACTTCCTTATAGATATCAGAGGCCCCACGATGTGCAAACTTGTTCCACATTGATTGATAGGACAATATCGCAAGTGATAACGCAACGTAGGTTAAGCTAATTTGACCCACTTTCGATTGGTTTTCTTCCCAAAGCCACCATTTTTTTGTTGTCATTTTGTCACCTCAATTTAGAACTGAAATAGTATACAAATAGATATATGAACTGCAGACGTCGATATTAGAAACATAAAAACGGAAATATATTTCCACCCCCCCCCCCCCCCCCTCCCTCCCGCCTCCCGCCACCACCCTTATCTCCCGCTTCATATATAGCTTAAACAACACTTACTAATCACACTTGATCCACTGTATACTAAAAATATTGGGCCCCAGAGCAAAATTGAACAAAAAGCTCTACCCCCTACTTAATTACATTCATTATGGTATATAGGATGTAATTACCGTATACCTAGCTACATTTTATATTTATATTGCAGCCGTTTGCAGCTATATTATAAAACGGCGTATTCATTTGGGGGCATTGCCCCGAACAAGTTGCAGGGCAAGTTTCCAAGAACTTCAGCGGGACACTCGGGCTCACAAAGAAACATTGTTGCGGGAGAACTGTCAAAACATGTGTTTCTATACGACGCCTTACTGTTAATTTAATTACTGGATTGTATTTCTCCGCCTTTGAATGTTTTTTAAATAAGTTAATTGTAAAAACACATTTTTAAAATCAAGCTTTTATTAAAATGCGCTGTCCGAGCCAACCCTGGATGCAGCGGCCATGTCATACTGGAACTTAGATCGGACTATCATAATTGAATGCTATACAGAATTTCGTGTTTGTGCCCTGTTGACCCCTCGTTAAAGATGTCAAAGATGACATTCAGCCAACTCCTATGCAAAACTCGTAAAATCAAACACAATACTGACATATTATTGCAGATGCAGCGATTTTTGCATATCTACGTATTTAAAGTACTACAAAAATATCAACAAATACTAGTATGGTTTTCGTCTTGAATTCTACTCTGCAAAAACATTTATTTATTTATTTATTTATTTATAACGTACAAGAACAAAAAAATACAAGGACATGCATACTGTTGTACATGAGGAATAATTAAGAACAAACATTATAATAGCGAAAAACATAGCTCTATGGATATAAATATGCTAGCATATCCGAATGAGGCGAAATCGCACAACCAACTAGACCTAGAAGGTCTGTCTCTGGCTGTGCTGTGTTATACCAACTGTATTTTTGTAACTCGCGAACTGACGAAGGTGATCAATTTTAAATATTTCTAAATCTAACAAATGTGTTGTTTACACAAATTAAAGTAAAATTTAAAGTAGAAAAAAATAAATATATATGTATGCAATTAAGGGCTAAAAATAAAGTAAACTTTACATTATATACAATAAATTTAAGTGGAAGATAAGTAATAATATATACAAATATATGAATAAACACTACATTCTAGTATATATGTTTAAGAAAATGATATGTAATATTGCACAATTTTACAAATACATATTTTTTTAAATATTCACCCTACAGTATTAATAAGGTCTTTAGTTTTTGAACGCCCAATATCTAGAAGCCAGTTTTTTACTTTACCTTTAAAAGTTACATAATTTTTCACGTTTTTCGTGGTTTCACATAGTGAGTTATAAACTTTCGGGGCGATAAAAAAACATTGTCTTCGGGCAAATGTGCTTTTAACCTTTGGAATTGTGAAAAATTCCTTACCAGCATTTCTCGTTAAGTACAATTGTTGACTTCTTGCTCTGTACTCTTTAGTTTTGTGAAAGCTTACAAGGCACTGCTTAATAAATAGCTGGCAGATATCCAAAACCTTAAACTCCGCAAAGAGCTGGTTTGAACTGTACCGAGGAGGCTTTTTGTTTATGACTCTTATTAGTAACTTTTGTGCTTTTAATAGTCGGTCCATTGTTGTTTTTGTACATGAGCCCCACGCTATAATTCCATGCACCCATATACTTTGACCAAGAGCCATATACACCATTCGCAGTGTTTCTTTACTCAGTACATTCCTAAGTTCGCGGAACACGTACAGTAATTTCCTTGTTCGCGCCGTAAGCGATTTTATTTGGAATTCCCAATTTAGTTTGGAATCTATTTCTATGCCTAAATATCTATTTTTTTTTTCAATGTTTATATGCTCACATTTGCAATTATTCTGGGTTAAAGATACACTGCAGTTAAATTGGTGAATTTTTAAGGGTAATACATTGGAGGTTAGGTTGGGTCTGAGTGAAAATGCTAGGTACTTCGTCTTCGAGATATTGAGTGTCAATATATGTCGATCAAGCCATGTTTTAATACTGTTCAGGGAGCATTGCGCGTCTGTAAACGCTTCATCCCAAGTATCTGCCTCAATTATGACAGCGGTGTCATCTGCAAATGAGATTATGGCTCCTTTACCTTCAAGTGTCATATCACATAAATCGTTGACATACATCAGAAAGAGTAAAGGACCCAATACGCTGCCCTGCGGCACCCCATATAAAACATTATGTTTATTACTTTCCTGATCCCCTATCGCAGTGATCTGTGACCTGTTTGTAAGAAAACTTTCGAGCCACTCATTAGCTTTACCAGAAATACCAAAAAGGTGAAGCTTTCTTATTAGGATTGTGTGAGAGACTGTATCAAAGGCTTTTGACAGGTCGAGGAAAATACCAAGTACTTTTTTCTTTTCGTCAAGTTTTTTGGCAATAAGTTCTGTAACCGAACTTATGGCCTCGTTTGCTCCCCGACCTTGTCTAAAGCCATATTGATTGTTTGATAGTAAGTTCGCAGATTCCAGGTGGTGCATAAGCCTAGATTTGGCCACTTTCTCGATCACTTTTGATACTACACTCAACAGGGAGATCGGGCGATAATTACTAATGTCTTCCTCGTCCCCAGATTTAAATATTGGAGTAACTCTGGCATATTTTAAACACTCCGGGAAAATTCCGCTTTCGAAGCTCCTGTTTATGATGTGCGTAAGAGGGCCAGAAATAAAGCTAGGCACCGTTTTAAGCATGGCCACTTGAATTCCATCTTGACCCGGGGCCGAATCGTCCTTGAGGTCACATTGATCACATTTGAGACATTTATTTTTTCTGCTTTCTTAGTTTCTCACCAGAGTTGGATGGAACGTCGTTCGTGACAAGTTCCATTTTAGGCCCCCAATCTACCGTGGGCCCTGTGCACCGCACTGGCTGCACCGGCTTAGTTACGCCACTGATCCAACCTATAATAATCCACCGCTGATCCATTTTCTGCACCACCCCTTGTCAACAGTGTAACATTGCTTATTTTTTGGAAGATTAGTTGTAACTTTTGTACACACGAATGTGAAATATTACATTAAAAACAGTGGTAGATTTATGATTTTAGAAGTCAATAAATAATGTTTTTAAAAAATAACAATATTTCTAATAAATTTCAGAGTTATTTGTCTCCAATAACAAGGTAGAGAGGACGAGTAAAGTATTGAACATAACAACAAAATAAGACTGATTTTATTAAATATCTGCTTTATATTTGATACATTGATGCAATGCATAACATCCTCCGTAATAATTATTACATCAGCGACGCACCTCTTTCTAGAGTAAACCATATTCGGGATCTAGGCATTGTTTTCGATGAAAGATATGTTTTTCAAATTCATTTCAATGAGATGATTAAAAAGGCCAATAAAATGCTAGGGTTTATCTGCAGGATTATGCAGCCGTTTCGTAATCCGAAATCTATGTTATTGGTCTACAACTCTGTAGTTAGATCTATACTAGAATTCGGTACAGTAATATGGAATCCTCTTTACAAAGTACACGGCGATAGAATCGAGAAAGTCCAAAGGAAATTCACCCGCATGCTGTCTGTAATGATCTGAAAATCATCACATGATCGCTTAGCAGCTCTAAGCTAACCGAAAATAGATTAATCAAATTTTAAAATTAAATTGTACTTGAAAAAGATCATAGTGACATCTAGCGATTTAATTAGGAACTAAAAACTGACAGATGAAAGAAGGGCCGTTGCTAAACTATAGAGTGCAGTGCCAGCGTCACATAAATAAAGGGGTTTTGAGTGGTTCTTGAGGGTTAAGGACATCATTAGGGGTTTAAATATAGACAATCAGGAATATTTGGCAAGAAATTAGCATATTTTGAGATTTTTTACGAAAAATCGACGTAAATATCAATAATTGACAAATAGACAATAGAAGCATGTTTATGGTCTTAAAAAAGTCGACCGATTGGTTTTTCAAAGAAATATAAAAAGGGGTTCATTAAATAGTAGGAATTATGGGAGAATTAATAGCAATATTGATAAAGTCATTTGAAGAACATTTAATTTATTATTAAGAGAAATTGGAAAACATAATCGACATCGATGGAAGAAAGCCGAATTAATGAAATTAAAAGAATTTTTCACCAAATAATTGCCAGTCAAAATAAAATTTAATAGTTAAAATGAGGAAATTTAGAAACACTTAATTAAAATAGAGGAATTACTAGATAAAAATACTATCAATAAATAAAATTGAAATAAAATAGTTATATTATTTCGCTTTCAAATGCGAAAGCGGAAACGACGCGAAAGAAAGGCGGCAAGATTAAGTCAAAGTATGAAGATTTCCCGCCGAATATGAAACATCAATTTCTCATAATACGTAAAATAAATACTTAAAATCATATATAGAATTAGAAGCACGAATTATCGTTAAGAAATTCGCTTGTTACCAATGTGGCAGAGCGTTATTTAACGAAAAAATAGATAAATCAGATCGTTTTGTGATTGATTAGTCAATAGTTGTGGGTTAAATTACTAAAAAAAGGATATATCGATAGGGGTGTTATATAAGGAATGGACGTGTTGCTTCCGGCATCCATTAAGAAATTTTAGTTGCACGCACAAAAGCTGCGAAAGTTTGGGAAAGAAAAGTATATCTTGGGGCTCAGATGTGAGAATAAACAGTTTAAAATAAGGGCACTGAGATGCTGTGAAGCATCTTAGTGCCCAGTTCATTTAAATTCGTATAAAGTGTACAGATCGAATATCACAGAAACGCTTTATCGCAATCGCCATTGATGCGCTTTTTACAAGGACACTAAAAAACGAACAAATAATAGAAATCCAGTGCTAAAAATGTGAATCGAGAGAGCTACGCGGGTTGGCATGTAAAAAAATCCAACATTCATATAAAATAGAAGTACGAGATTTCGTCGGGTTGCAATACGAAAATTATATCAAAGATGGCGAACGAATCAAACTGAAACGTCAGATTGAGATCACAACATTGCCAACGTCCTTCGGAGGTGTATAAATTAGCGTCGAAATAAGGGAAAAACATTGATGAGAATGCAGTAACGGCTTGAAAATTGCAGTACGATAGTAAGCGGCTGGGGTTTCTAAAGAGACATTCTTCTTGGTGATGGCAGATTTCTAGAAAGGCGACACGCATCGAAGAAATTGACATTAGTTATAAGTGCATAATGTGAATGCAGCTGTAAATACGGGAAGTATAGCCGAGAGTCATTGTCGGCAAAGATGTACTAAAAATATGTAAGTTTATTTTGCCGAAGCTGGCGTTATTTAATTATTTGGGCCGAAGCTAGCAAACAAATATTGTCATTGTTGTATATTTTTTGGGGTTATAAATATTAGAGTTTTGGGGGGTTTGTTGGAAATTATTAGAAATGATAAGTAGTAGTAACGTAAATGCGTGATTTCTACATATTTGCACGTTAACTAAAAATGAGGCATTTAACATCGATTGGTATGAATAGTCGTTGATAGTTCTACGAGGTAAACCTCTAGTCAGACTATTATTTAATTTGGAAGAGAGTTAGCCTTTGCTAACTCCGTTGATTCAGACACCAGCCATTATATAATGTGCTTTTAATTTGGAAACTAGTTAAGGAAACATTCGAATTATACTGAATGTTAGAATAAAATTAAAGATAAGGAAAATTGTAGATTATATTAAGGTTTTTTTGTTTTGACTGATCGATGGGGTTTCAAGGATAACGGGGAGGGAATAGTATTAATAGAAATAATAGAACGAAAACCATATGGACATTCAGTGGACTGAATGGTAACCAGGTCGTAGTTTATATCGGGCATTAGCGACTGCGGTCATTTAAATTCATTATATCACTGGAACGCCATCGACTAGTTGACAGTGTGTTAGTTTATAAGTAATTTTATTGTTGTATGTAAACATTACGATTCATGTTTCAATATAAATTGACATTGAACACATTTAAATAAATAAAGGATTAGAATCTAATTGTCGAATTTCACGGCGGAGATTTAAACTCATGCATTATCATTATTAATATTATTTTATTAACAATCGACTGAACGCAGCCATTGTTGTCATCGACAAATAATCGATCGAAAATAACTCAAAGAATAAATTGTAAATATTTTGTGGTGAATTAGGCGCTCATTATTATAAATATAATTCACAATAATAGTACTTAAACTAAAATAGAAAAAGTTATAATTTTAATTGTTTAAATATGCATTTTGGTTTAATATATGGATTATTAATTGGAGAAGATTTGTTTCATTGAGGAAGTAAATACAAGGAGGGAAATTATTAGGCAAGGTATTGGAAGCCTATCCTCTTGAAGGTAATATTATCACTGTCGTTGTATGGTGGTAACATATTGAAATAGATATAGTAAAATCTTCTCTGACATATGCCGTCCCAATGTGGTGGGCCAATAGACATTGAAAGCATCGTAACATAACATAGAGAATATAAAATCATAACTCACAGATAGAAATAGAGGTGAGAAGTAGTAGTAAAAATCAACGCTACATGTCGTACAAATGTGGCCTTGGGAACAAGCTAAACAGTTATGAGGATCGGTTGTCTTATTTTGAAATGCTGTCATTAAAGGAACGTAGAATAAGTGCAGACATCTCGTGTCTCTACAAACTTATTAATAACAAGCTAGACAGTCCGGCCAGCTTAGCTAAAATTCCAATCCGCGTAAACCAAAGGCATTCCAGAAATAATAACACATTTGCCAACATATTACATGCAAATAAAAAAATTATATAATATGTAAAAATAAAAATATATGTAGATATGTATGTGTGTGTATATGTATATATGTATGTGTGTGTATGTATATGTAGATATGTGTGTATATATTTATGTGTGTATGTGTGTATGTATATGTGTATGTATATATATATATATATATATATATATATATATATATATATATATATATATATATATATATATATATATATATATATATATATATATATATATATATATATATATATATATATATATATATATATATATATATATATATATATATATATATATATATATATATATATATATATATATATATATAATATCTAGATTAGAGCCTTATTAACGGATGCATTGTAACAATATTATAGGATAGTAGGTTAGAGCATATTATGTAAGGCACTATGTTATTAATGAAATGTACCACCTACTGTCTGTTTCGTTACAAATAAATAAATAAAATAAAATGCATCTTTCATCGTCTTAATTACATTTGATTGAAACCTCAAATAATTATATAAAATTTATCGCCCTCTATCCTCATTTGTATGTACTCTTTCGAACTATCTTTTTACATTAGTACCATTTCTGGTCGCTTGATGTAATTTAGTGTTTATTAGTGTAAACAAAATTGATGAGAGCGATTTGACCACTTTCCCATGTATTGAGCGATTTTTGTCCATAATCAACCATTATCCTGAAGGTCTAAGCTATTCAAAAATATATATTTCATTGAGGTACCCGATTTTCCGTTAGCTTCTGGAATCATTTGTAATACTTTACTTGTAACAAGGTAAAGAGGACGAGTAAAGTATTGAACATAACAACAAAATAAGACTGATTTTATTAAATAACTTCTTTATATTTGATACATTGATGCAATGCATCTTTCATTATCTTAATGACATTTGATTGAAATCTCAAATAATTATATAAAATTTAACGCCCTCTATACTCATTTGTATGTACTCTTTCGAACTATATTTTTACATTAGTACCATTTCTGGTCGCTTGATGTAATTTAGTGTTTATTAGTGTAAACAAAATTGATGAGAGCGATTTGACCCCTTCCCATGTATTGAGCGATTTAACCCCCTTCACATGTATTGAGCGATTTTTGCCCATAATCAAGCATTATCCTGAAGGTCTAAGCTATTCAAAAATATATATTTCATTCAGGTGCCCGATTTTCCGTTAGCTTCTGGAATCATTTGTAGTACTTTACTTGTAATTACTTACTATTAATAAAAAATCAGTCACTGTCTACCGTATCAATCTATAGTTTTGGGAAAAGTAGTTTTATAGTGCAATTTTCTGTTTTCAGCTAGTTTAAGTTCTGCGAGTACCCCCGTCGGCTGTATACTTAGTGGTTACCTTATGGATAACATTGGACGAAAGCTAACTCTAATATTGACTGAAATACCTCTGGTAGCTGGATGGGTTCTCATCGCTAGTGCACAGAATGTTGGAATGATTTATGCTGGTAAGTTACTTATTATCTACGGTAGAGTGGGATGATATTGATCAATTATAATAGTTATTAGCTGGCGTACAGAAGCGACTTTTAATTATATCTTAGCTGTTGTTGGTAGACCTGTGAATGGTTCAATGATGGGGGAGACAGACTGAGGCAGTTCCACATGGGAATTCTGAATACCAGCGACCAGTGCCGGATTAACATATGTAGAGGATCTTAGGCAGTTGAAGTCTCGGGCCCCCTTTGTACTTTCCTAGCAAAGACGCGCATATAAATAAAATACGATCAACTGTCGATAATTTATAACAATTATACTACTGGTCTAATCGAAAAGTTAATTAAACATTTTGTCGTTGGAATTTGAATTCAATATTTTTTTCTAATTATTAGAAACAATTAAAAAATATTATGATTGCAATGAGCCCTTGTCGCGGGGCCTCTAAAAGGCATGGGGTCCATATGCCGGTGCCTACTTGGCCTATTGGATAATCCGGCACTGTCAGCGACATATTGTTATTTGGGTTGGTGCTTCGCCATAGTAAATAAAACAAGCTTAGCGGTGCTAGATTCTGGAGCAGAATTTTGTCGAATGAGTTTCATGTCATTTCTCCTATGACTCATCGACTACCATTATTTCCTAACTATATTTTTTCCCATGTAAACAGCGTTAGATCAATTAACAAACAATGTTCACGCTCAAGTATAATTTGTGGTAGGTACCTACTAATTTATTCCGAACTAGTAAATTCCCGATTATTCTATTGTGTCCCAGCGGATTAGGAAGCGTGAAATTGCAGATAAATACTTAGTAGTTATATCATCGATGTAAACATTTAAAACTAACAATATATCATTATCATCTAATTAGGTATAATTAATATTCTAATTGCAGATTGTTACTAATATAGGTGCCTAATTGTGTCCTTTTCGGAATCTTTTGGGTAGATCTTTCGTCTTACAGTCCTTACAGCCGAAAACATCTATAATTGTCTCGATCAGCAATAATTAACTCAGGTCATTAAAATTATTTTTTATTAAACAAATCGATTGTGTCACCCCAAGACTCTCACGGCAAGTAGCCAAGGACTGGTTTCATATGAATATTAATTACATTTAAAAACACATCTCATTTCAGAACCCGGTTGAGTTCCGTTCCATCTGTTGGCCCTTTTGCGAGAAACGAACCGTGCCGCCCGAGACGTTAATATTTAAATAAAGTGTATTGCGGAATTTAAATAGTATTAGTGTAGCTTGTATATAAGATATTACAACCAAAATTTCACAATGTCATTTGCCAACAAGGCATCTGTGTGCCAAATTTCAAGTCTCTACGTCCAATATTTCGTGATTAAAATATGACTAGGGCGTCCCCTGGTGGACCGATTTCAATCACAACCTTTCCAACTCTTGCTATCACCAAATGATGCCTCCATGATACATTTCAGCTTAATCAGATTAAGCGTGTGGGCGCTATCGTGTAATACACACACACACACACACACACACACACACACACACACACACACACACACACACACACAGATAGACACAAAGATGTGTGTTCACAATAATTTACCTTCCCTTCGGTTGGTAAGCTGGGAAAGTAAAAAGAATAAATAATAATCACTTTAGAATCACTTTATCAAGCATAATTAGAGACATATTAAGAAATAGTTTTCAGTAGGTACAATGCCATGTTACGTGATATAAATGTGCAGAAGAAAAAAATATTATGGGTCCGTAACAACGCACAGCTCTCTATTCTTGTATTTGTAGCTACTACTAATACTTACATATCAATTATTAATGACATCAAAATTACAGGGCGGTTGCTAGTCGGTCTCGGATCAGGAATGGTTGGTGCTCCAGCCAGAGTCTACACCTGTGAAGTCACTCAGCCACATTTAAGAGGAATGCTTGGAGCGTTGGCTTCTGTTGCCATTTCTTTCGGAGTTCTTTTACAGGTATCTAAACTTTTATTTATGTTATAATCTTTTTTAATTTATCAAATGAGACTTATATAGAAAGTATTATTGGGTTGGAAAATTTCGATTTTTAGCTTATCGAAATATTTTTTTCGAAACTTCCCCTCTATTGAATAACTATGTGTTATCATATTTATGGTCGCACAGGATGTCAGTCCTAAATTAGGTATATTTTTTTGTTTATTTTCTTTTACCTATCGTCCCTGTGAAACTAGAATATTATCTATTATGCCACACAGCCCGGTGGCATAGTGGCTAGGTAGCCCGATCTTACTTTGTAAGGTTCCGGGTCCGATTCCCTACTGTGTCACCATTTTCCGTTGGGATAAAATAAATGGAATTAATTGCATTTCAATTCTGTCGATCGATTGCAATAACACACGCACGTTTACACACATGTTATGGTTGGCATAGTGGTTGGTTGGTAGACACTTCATAGTGGTTGGTCGTAAAAGATTGTCGTGTTATAATAAACCCGCCATTGTGCAATTTCACAATAAAAAGTAAAAACTAAGAAACAATATTACAAGCGATTCTTTTTGTGAAAATTATACAAAATATTATTTCGTGTTTACCTAATCGTTGCATTATAAGTAAGATAAAAAACGAATTTACCGCCTGTCCGCTTACCGGGTACCAAATTTACGACTTTACCAGTATACCCTCGACAACGGCGTTTGTAACATCGCCGAAACGTCGGTTGCGACAAACTTCACGCGGTAAATTCGTTTTTATCTTACTTATATGTAAACCCGAAAAACTGTTATAGTCTTCGATTTAAATTTATGCTTTGTGTTTTATGCAACTTTTGTTGCATACTATTATTTAGTCAGTATTACAACGCCTTAGGCAAAATATTGCGCAAAAGATTGCCAAAAATTGTCGCTTTTATTGCCTCCTGTAAAAAAAATAAAGTATCGATTGCAGTAATATAGCTTTTGAAGGACGTTATATTATTTTTAAATAACCCAAAATAATTGTATTATTTATTATTTATATATTAATTTAAGAATTAATTTCTAAAATACATTGATTTTGCGTTAAAAAATAATCGGAACCGAATGGCAAAACCTTAACCCCATGCTTATTTGATTATGTCACCCAACTGGTACTAGCCCGTTCTAGGGTGGAAAGGGAAAATTATAATAAGACCCATCACATCTGAAAACTTTCTTCTTTTATTATTATTCGATTTCTCGATGTGGCACAATTTCTATGTGGTCTAAAAATTTGGTAGAACAATTTGAAAAAAAACAAAAAACGGAAAATTATTAACAGACTTTTCTTTCAAAATTTGACAAAGAGAGATGACTTTTCACTCTGGAAATTGACAAGCTCAGAAAACTTTCGGAAATTACTATATTTGCTCCTTGATTTTTCTTTGATATAATATATTTATATACGTATATTTATATAAAATGTTATAATACACATTGAAATTGGAACTATGTTATTACTACTGTGTATGTACATATGTATATACTACTGGGTCAGTTTGCGTTTCTTCGTGGACTAAAATCGGAATACGTTAGAGCGGAATATGTAATTAATAGCGGAATATATCAATCGTACATAAAGCGGCATAATGTAAGACCGGACGAAATGTTTTCCGACTAATTCAGATTATTTTATTTGCGGCAGGTAGTTTTTGTGCAGGAAAAGATACGATCGTTCATTTTACATTCCGCTCTAACGCGCTGCTCTGTCCCGTGCGGATGAACTATTTACCGTTATTAGTTCACGCAGAAGCCCGCTATGGTAATATATTGGGCCCGATTGAAATTAATTGAATTAATGAAAAACTGAAATTAGTTCAAATGAACGTTAGAGCGGAATATGAAACGAACAATAGTCGATTAAAACTACCTGTCGAACTTATACTCGTCCGAATATATTTGAACACATTTCGTGCGGTGTTAGATTCAGATGCTTAACTTTGGTGGGTAGTTTTAATGCGAAAAAGTGACAACCGTTCATTTCACATTCCGCTCTAGCGTATTGCCCTGTCTCGTTCACACTAACTAATTTCAGATTTTAGTTCACTAGGAAACGCACTCGAGCCCATTAATTATTATAAGCCCATTAATTATTATTATCGCAAGCGAGCCATAAATAAAATTTAATGTTCTGCACTGGTAGCAATGCAGGTTTGCAGGATACAAAATTAAGAACTTCGATTACTTCAAAATAACCAGTCTACCTATACATACTAATACATATACATCCTACTACTATTATAAATGCTAAAGTTTGTAAGAATATATGTATGGATGTTTGTTACTCTTTCAAGCAAAAACTACTGAATAGATTTTAATGAAACTTTACAATAATATTATTATGCTTACACATCAGAATAACACATAGGCTATAATTTATAAAGATATATGGTTTTTTATTATCATTATCACCATTTTCCATCACCACGCGGGGCGCAGCTAGTAATAATATAAAATCAAAAGGTCATTCTGACATCGAATAACATTGATCTCACTTTTCCAGTATACACTCGGCAGCATAACGACATGGCAGATCCTGTCAGGCATCAGCGCTCTAGTTCCAGTGTTGTCTTTGCTGACGATGCTGGTGATGCCGGAGACGCCCAACTACTTAATGCAGAGGGATGACACCGAACAGGCTAGAGTCAGTCTTCATAAGCTGCGAGGATCCACTTTCAACGTTGACAATGAAATCGACCAGATGCTGCTGTTTAAGCAAAAGAACCAAGTGCAAAAGTGCGTTTATTGAAAGAGAAATTAACAATATGGAGTTTATGTAGTTTAACAAACTCTTCGACATTAAAGATGTTTTAATGTCACCCCACTATATTTATCACGCTGATTCCGAATCTGTATTTGTATGAAATCTTTGCTTTATCTTTTAGATAACTCTGCCATATTAAAAAATATAATAAATTAACCTACCGCCAAATCAGTTTTTTTTAATAAAACTAATACGTAAGTGTTTAAACCCCTGTATAGAGATAGAGAAAAGATTTTACAGATTCGGAATCAGTGTGATGAATAATAGTGGGGTACATTAAAACATCTTCAATGTAGACTAGTTCGCTAAACTGCATCAATATCAACAACGTTGATTAGCAACTTTTGATATCAATGATTTTAATAATCTTCCATTTAAATATCTCAGATTATCTGGATTTAAAGAAACTCTGAAAGCGCTCTCGCAGCCGTCGACCCTGAAGCCATTTGGAATTCTTACCCTCTACTTCGTGATGTACCAATTCAGTGGTGTCAACGCCATCACCTTTTATGCCGTCGAAATCTTTCAGGTAAATAAATAATAATCACAGCAATCTAGCGGCGATATCTTGTACTATCGCATTTAAAGTCAATGGTTATAAAATAGATGGCAGTAGCAATACAAAAGTTGTATTTATTTTAGCTAATATATTTTTTTATATTGCAGAAATCCGGTACGCCAATCGATAAAAATGCAGCTACTATAATTTTGGGAGTCGTTCGTTTAGTATTGACTGTAGCAGCTTGTATAGCGTTAAGAAAATGCGGTAGACGTCCATTAACATTTGTGTCTGGTGAGTGAGATTATGTAGCTAAATCGTTGCTTATGTAGATTATGGGCCCGATTGCGTTTCTTTGTGAACTAAAACTAAAATTAGTCCAAGCGAACGAGACAGAGCTATACGTTAGAGCGGAATATGAAACGAACGATCGTCGATAAATACTACCTGTTGAACTTACACTCGTCCGAATAAATTCGAGCATATTTCGTGCGGTGTAAGATTTGACCTTGGCTGGCGCGCAGTTTTAATGCGAAAAAGTGACAACCGGTCATCGCACACTCCGCTCTAGCGTATTGCTCTGTCTCGTTCACACGGACTAAGTTCCGATTTTAGTTCACGAAGAAACGCAATCGAGCCCAATGTAGCTAAATCGTTGCTTATGTAGATTATGTAGCTAAAAATGTTGAATCATATTTTTCAATCATAGTCTCAAATAATTTATTTTAATTTTTCATTCGTTTTAATACTTACCTATTTAAAAGGTCGACTAACATGGTCATACTATTAGACCGACCATAAATTTAAATATTGTTTTATTCTTGTGGTTATTCACTTAATTCTAGAATTATTTAATTATCTATATAAATTAGAGGCATCTGGGATATGTATGATAACTGCAAAAAAACAAATAAATTAGTGTGATAACTGCAGAAAAACAACTTTTAAGGACCTTTTTAAAATTAAATATCAAATATTAATTCGGATTAAATATAACATTAAATATTGAATCCTAAATATTAAATCGGAAATTCATATACTTATACATTTATATCATTCCTTAGAGCCCCAATTGGCCGATATCGGCCACAACACGATTCAGTATGACGGCCCCGTTTTAATTATATTTTAATTTATTTTATTTTATTTTATTATGTTTTATTATGTTAATATGTTTTATTTTAATTATGGGTACAGTGGTTTGGCAGTAATTAATGTTTTGGTGGGACAGTGTCATAATTCAATTTTTTTACTACTTTTTACTAAACATTTTTTTGTACATGTTGTACAAGTTGATGTATCAACTTGTCAATCGACTGAGGGGCCGAGGCCTGAAGGGTTAATGCTATATACATAAATATACATAAATATACATAAATAATACATATACACACCATATACACAAATAATTTACATAATTTTTCTTTGTCTTTATGCTTACTTTACTTTTATTATTTTATGTGAAATTGTGTTATTTCACTTTATTTTGCTCTCGTTTTGTCGAAATCTCTCTAATATTATTTTGCAAGTATTATCAATCACACTTACCCATTTTTAGGTTTTTAAATTCTCTAAAAATATCTATAATTGCATTTCAGCGAATCGGAGTACTCAGGTACTCTTGAGAACTGGAGTACTCGGGTACTCGGAGTACTCCCCCTGTTAGAACCTCCCCGAAGATTGTGAACATTTTCGACTGTCTAGTCTGCGACCATGCACAATCGCGCGTCCCTGGGAACAGTGAGTCGATACTCACCGGCCAATCCTTCTACCACTGGGCCAGAGGAACTGTGTCAAGATTCCGAGCCAATCTCGTCCACTAGGGCCAGGGTCGGATTTAGGGGAGGGCATCCGGGGCTACAGCCCCGGAGCCTCCACAAAAGAGGGGCCCCCACAATAGGTTTTAATACCCCATAAACATTTAATTTGGAAAATAATTTGGGGCCAGGGGGCATACACTCCTTTGTTACCCCAAGGCCTGCAGACCTCTAAATCCGGCCCTGGCTTGGGCTACACAGCGAATTCAACATATGACTGTGGAATGCTGCAGGATGACCACCTCCTGCCTGCAGCTGTCTGCAGCTGCCTGCAGCTGTCAACCCCTATCACACACTAAGACCTACAAGAGACAATCAACAAAACCATCCAGGACGCATATTTTTGGAGAGAACCTAACCTAACCCGAACACGTTAACTAACTGAAAGCAACTACTTTTCAAAAGTTACAGAGCATTGAAATGTGTAAATCAGTACCGAAATGAATGGTGTGCCTAATAACTAGAAACTGCAATAATTAGGAACTGCACATTGTTTCGGTTGCAAAGAAACTGTAACTAGCCTAGTATCGTATTTATTTAAATTCATTTTGATTTTCAGGTTTCGGCTGCGGATTTACGATGATCGGTTTGGGTACTTATATGTACTATCTCGAGTACTGGTTAGCCAATGATCTGCCTACTCAACACTCCTGGTTCCCAATGGCGTGTATATTCCTGTTCATGGGAGCTTGCACTATGGGATTCTTGGTGGTACCCTGGGTCATGATTGGAGAGGTGTATCCCACACAGGTAATCAATCATCTGCAAGTAATTAAACATGATCATCTGCTTAGGTTATTGACAGTAATTTCATCGTTGGTCACATCATTGACAGTAATTTTAAACCTATATTTAATAAGTAGTAAGAATTTGAATTTCAGAAGTATATTTGTACATCATGTTTAAAATAATGCATCATAGGTTATATCAGAAAATGTCCTAGAAAGCGTATATATAAAAATTACTCGTATATAAATAATTTTCTCAAATTAAAATGATTAAAGATTGTATGGTGAGGTTGCGAGGTTCTAGGTTTTGTAAATCAGAAGGTAAATTGTACGCATCTTTGTATTTGTGTTTGAGATTTTCTTCACACATTAGGTACCTCTTTTGGTAATATAATTGCTCGTAATTCTAGACACTTTCTACTAGAGTCTCACCTATCTACTTAGAGGTGGATTCTGCATTGATATGAACATAAGACATCTCTCTGGATGCTCTAGAGTCCACTCTGAATTTACCAGCCTAGGCTTTCTCTTAGTGTTCCTATGACATTTTTTTGTTTTTGTAACATTGTTAATATTCTTTCTAGGTTCGTGGCATTGTCGGCGGTATGACAACATGTTGTGCTCACATCTGCGTATTCCTCGTCGTGAAAACCTATCCTTACTTTATTCAAGGATTGCAGAGCTATGGAACATTCTGGCTTTATGGAACGATATCGTTAACAGGTAACTTTAAGCTTACGCATATTATCAGATTAGATGTATTTGAATATGTGATTTCTAAAATGTCCCTCGCCACGCGGTACTAATTTTATGATAGCTCTATAACCATACCACCTAAATACTTACAGTAAATAGCAAATTTTATCTTTATTTATCACCCTTGATAATGGATGTATTTATTTTTATAAGGATTCTTATTTTATTCTTAATGTCTTCAACAATCACTGCCTACTTATTTTTCGTACATTTTTAGACATAAAAGCAGTTATTGTAGCTTAAATATAAAAGATGAGTATATGCTGTCGTTGACTTTTTTATAGATCTCTTTAAGGTTGATGTTTTTGTCGTACATTATTTTCATACATATATTAAACATGTCATACATATATTAAACCGTTTCTTCAGCGCACGCCGATAAAGCAACTCACCAGCTCATTTTTTTCCGACTTGATTAACAAATATCGTGATTTCTTATTGAAAAAATATATCTATCACAATAAAATATAGCCTATAGCACTCAACGACAATGGAGCTTTCCATTAATGACAGAATTGAAATCGGATAAGTAGTTTCGGAGATTACCCCTTACATACAAACTTACAAACATTACTTTTTATAATATTAGTGTAGATTTTGAGTTTCTTCTCACATTACATTTTAGAAACAAAATAACAATTTTCGGCGATTTTGAGTTTCTTCTCACATTACATTATTTGTTTAAAAATCGAACCGTACAGAAAAACACTGATGTTGTTGCTGTAGGTACGAAAAAATAACCCGAAAATTAGGATCCTAGGCTATCCATCTTCTCTATTTCAATTCCCCGTGTTACCATTTAATACCATTAATGGTTGAATCCATCAGGCGATATATTCGTACTACAAGTTTCAAGCATTATATGTGTTATTTTATTTTTATCATTTGTTTAAAAAGTCGTAATATTTTGTAGTATTTTTATTCAGCTGTCATTAGCAGATAGGGAAGAAGATTTAATATTAGCGTTTTTGTTTAAATTTGATTTACCAAATAAATATTTAATATTATTTATAGATAAAGGCGATTTAGTCCAACCATATCCAATATATTAGACCTTTGCCGATGCCTATTATGCTTTTGTCAGATAATATTGCGTCGACTATACTTACTTTGAAATAAATGGGTACTTTATAAATGTGCAAGACTTCAGGAGCATTTGTCTTGGTCTTTGAATTTAACAAAAACACTCTCCAAATCTTGACCTCCTCTCAAAGTTTACAATTAATTAACAGAAATTTCACAGACATTTCACAGCTTAGATTATAATGTCCAATATTTTAAAAATATTAAACATTATAATCTAACCTAGACATTTGAATATTTTGAATCTTATATTATATGGCATAATATATATATATATTATTATTTATTTTTTTAAATATTATTGTTGTTTTGAGTTTTAAAGTATATTATGAGATAATTTGTTTTAGTTTTAATATTTTTTTATTGTAGGTATAAGTAAAATGCTGGACTATTTTATTTAAATTCTTATTATAATTTTGACTATTTAAATTTTTTTTCTAAACTGAATTTATTTGCTGTAATTTTAATTTTCCATATCTAACTTTCGTTTTTAAAGTTTAAAAATAACTAAGTATTTAGTCATTTTTAATATGGTTTTGCAATTCTATTATTATGTGCATAAATGGGATATATGCCATTTTTATAAACACGGTATTGTTGCAAGCACATTAAAAAAAATGTTTACCTTAGAACAGGTCCCGGCCTAGTTAGGTGACGTTGCCACTAGACTATGCTATATATTCATTTTCTGCTTCTGATTAAATTTTGTAAATATTTTTCTGCATAATTCCTACGCTGAAATTGTTTACTCTCATTTTATATTTGCATTGCTTATAAATTAATAAATAAAAAATAAATTTACTCAACAGCCTAATAAAAATATTATTAGGTTTCTGTAAAATGTGGCGTTTGAAAAATGGCTGATCATTTTTAAAATATTTTTTCATAAGCAGTCGATGCCTGAAACGAACTATTGCGTTTTATTTCCAGGAACCATATTCTTCTACCTCTACCTACCAGAAACTAAGGACAGAACTCTGCAGGAGATCGAAGACTACTTCACTGGCAGAACAAAAACCCTGACTAAGAGACAATCCATCTCCGTAGTGAACAATTCTAAAGTATAATTACTTTTAAAGAGATCTGCTTGTGGATTTTATTACGCTTTTGATAGATGAGAACTACACTCTCATATTCTGTTATATGTTAAAGGCTTATATATGGGGTCTGCGTATATGACCCACTTCTGATGAGCGATTTATGACGTGAACAAAATCCGCATATTATGTTTTTGCAGACTTTTTTCCAATTCAAACTTTAAAGCAATGAAGGCTAACTTAAAATGTAAATAATTTATACAATTTCGAGATGCCAATTTACTGTAGTAATTTTTACCTAGTCATATAACCTATGATTGGGACCAGTCATTATTAGGCTATTTTTATAGCGAATTTTCAGCTATTTTTTCTAGCCAAAGAGGCCATTTTTATTGACGGACAATTCGCTGATAATTTCATAGAATAAAACTACCTCATAGTTAAAATAAAAAACATATAATGTGATCATTAAGGGGCAGTTTCGGCAGCAATCTTGGTTTTTTTCTGACAACTGAAACATGTTTGTTTTATAAAGAATGGCTGCAGTAAAAATTATAGTCAATTCACTATTAAAAGGAAAATGAAAAATTTAGCTGTCACAGTTTTGGTCCTATGAGGATCGTTAATAAAATTTTATAAAATATGATAATTTTACAAAAAAAACTTTTTCCTTTCATATTGTGATTGAAATAATTGCAAAATTTTTGATTATATATTTAATATAAGTATAAAGGACTGCTAAAACGACCCCTTAAACTATAGTATTTTATTGCATATTGCGCATCGGTTCAACCGTTCCTATTCATATTCAAACCCTAATCACGTTTCTAGATTTAGGAAAGTAACAGTTAGGTACTTATTAAAGCTCAACATTTGCAAGTCGTCAAAGTAGAGTACAAGAATGCTCAATAGTGATTAAGTAGACAATTAAGAATCGATTGTTAACTAATTAAATATATTTTGTGCTTATAGTAATTTTATTGTTATTGATTTGAAATAAATTATATTTATTTTTAGAAGAGCAAAATATATTTTTGTCAAAGAAACTTGTGTTTTATTGTTTTATCTCGTACCAATTTATTTATGTCAATTTACCTCCAATGCCCATACCAATTTATTTACGAATTCTTGTAGGTTAGAAGATATAAGTGTATTTTATATTTTTTTATTTGATGTTTGGGGCTTTTCTACGGTCTTTTTGAGCCTTCTAACACTGCGACCAT
Organism: Micropterix aruncella; assembly: GCA_944548615.1. Taxonomy (NCBI): domain Eukaryota; kingdom Metazoa; phylum Arthropoda; class Insecta; order Lepidoptera; family Micropterigidae; genus Micropterix; species Micropterix aruncella. Next base: position 15,888,565 of record OX155956.1, read on the forward strand.
TGCTAATCTATTCTGTTTGCCACCTGCTATAGTTCTGCGCTAAGCCTCGTGTCATAAAAACCGCAACAGGCTTTTGGCGCTAGATTGTTTTACCTCCTCAGGTTGGACGTAATATACGATCTTTTACGCATCAGCGGGCCACATTCGCACATGATGTGCAGGGGAGTTTCCTCTTGCCCCTTGGCAGAACCCATTCGACGATTAGTCCGAATCTACGCGCCCATCGGTACAGCAGGCGTTGTAATCTAACAGCCTACAGATATTTAAATACATTAAGCGGTTTGGTGAAGTTTGTTTTAATTATCGCATATATTATTATGCAAACCGTCCAATTATAACGTCATTGGGATTTGAAATATTGACGAAAGAAAACAATGTTAAACGGTTCACCTTGCTACAGAAACGCCCAGCCTCTTTTGGTCACGCACTGCCTTTATTGACATGCAACCATTGTTAGAAACGCGAAGATTGTACATTGACTCTAAAACTATCGCAATTAATTATTGTTTAACATTATAACATTTTACGAAATTGAAATATGCAACGATATCAAATTCCCGACGATATCAAATATCAAATCTTAGAGCGCAATCCTAAGCGAACATTAACGAGGACTGTGTGTTTTTATTTTTTAATTATAACGTTCATCCTAAATTACAGAATCACAACTCTGATCTCTCATAACGAATAAATACAATTCAATCTGTCCACCCTGGTTAGGAAGTCATGGTCTCCCTCTTCGTTCAAGTCAAAATACCCTATTATACGTATCCCAAATGATAAAACCACATTTTGCCCTACTCTTTCTCCGCACATGCAGCCCAGATATGGAATCAGCTTCCTCCAGCTATTAGACGCTCTACCTCGTTGAACACTTTTAAGCAATTATTGAAAAGGCACTTTATTTTGCAATAAATATAAGCTTTCCTTTATCCATTCCTTTTCTTACCTTATATTGGCAGTTATTTATATATTTTTATGTATTTATGACCTATTCGAATATGTATCTATTTATTTACTTTCGGCTTCAGATACATATGTATACAATCCATAACATTGCTTATAATTTAAAATCCCATTTTAAATTAAATAGTATTTTGCTATGCTAAATTAAATAGTAGTTAGTATATTAATATATCATAATCCAATTTTGCCTACTCTTGTTGTCACCTCCACATGTCGGTCGACTGGAAGATATTTTTTTATTAGAAATTGCAATTAAAAATTGCTTGAAAAAAAATTGTTAGCCTTAGACTGTGGAATCGAATTTAAATGTCTAGAAACCAGAAATAGTTTAAATTTTGAAATCGAAATCGAAATACTGCTTTAGCCAAACGCTTAGCAGAGGTCGTGATTCTGAATTTTCTTAGCCCATCACAGCACATTTGTGTAATACACGAAATTTACGCTGGGTAATTCGCTTGGTCACGCGGGCGGTGAAGTTATTGCCGCTCGCGAAAAAATAACAGACCGTAACCATACGTAATAATTGTCTGCTAAAAATAATACATAAAATATAATCAGAGAGCTCACTGCAAGGCGATGTAAATTTTACTGGTTTGCTATTAAATTTTTCTGTTTTCATTCTTTACACGTCGAAACCAACAGCTAGGTATTTTTGTTTTTTTAGGTTTCATAAAGTTTCTTCAACTCCATGTGACCGAGTCAGTAAATATACATTTCTGATAATTATTTAATTTTATGGAAATGTTACTCTGGTACTGTTACATATATTTATATGCATTATTATTAAATTTGTGACCCCACAACTATAAAAGTTTTAAAAATGGTACCTATTCTAAAACGTTAAATATGGTATATCCTAAAATGCAAATAATCTAAATAAATTGTATATTATATTAATAAGAGGCATGCATGTATCCAGACTTCAGTTTCGGGAGGGGGGGGGGGTATTCATTAAAATAACGCGCGCGGTACCCACGAAACTTGAATTTGCCATGTACAATTAAACGAATATACCCCGGATTTCGGGGGGTAAAATCCCAATCTCCCCCCCCCCCCTGGATAGTGCCTGTCACAAGGTAATTAAATCAAAATCAGGGGGGACGTGTCCCCTGTGCCCCCTGGGATACGTCCTGGAAGGCATTTTTATAGTCACCAACATAGGCAAAATAAAATAGGTAATATTGGTTAACGTTTGATATTTTGCCGATTTTGACGCCTCCCACTGCTTTAATATACATTTTTTTCAGATTCTTTGGATTTTAAGATGTATGTATGTTTGCTTAACGTTTTATTAAAGCTCATTATTCTTAGTAGAAGCATAGCATCAAAAATACTTAACTTTATTGAAAATCAAATAAATACTCACACAAAATCAAATCTGCTACTGTTAAAAACCTATAGAGGGAAGTCTTCTAACGCCGGACGGCACCTAGCGTCGGACACTAATAGTTTCTCGACAAGTCGCGGCGCGATCGATACAAAGACGGGTGAAAAAAGTACGGGGAAGCGTACGCTTTTCCTTTTCCTACGTCTCTGTATCGATCGCGCCGCGACTTGTCGAGAAACTATTAGTGTCCGACGCTAGGTGCCGTCCGGCGTTAGGGGACTTCCCCCTAATGTCATGTTGGTATATGAAGATCAGAAGGGTTAATTTGTAGCATTAATAGAGATCGAATTGGACACTATAAAAGATGAAAGATTTTCATCTCATGGCTTTGCCACGTTTTAATATTATAAATTCTTTTTAACACTTTGCACTCCGAGTGTTTTTTTACTTAAGAGAGCAACTCCGAGACCTTTTTGCTTCGGAGCATCGGAAAAATAGACTTCTGTTTTACTAAACAAAATGTTCTTAATGTTATTATTAATTCATTTGTTTAATTAATTTAGCTTGTGATAAAATAAATAGAATTTGAATTTTATTTTTTGTAATCCAAAATAGTGTGATATCTGTAGAAATAATCTCCCTTCATATGCATCTTATTAGGACATGTGTCACAATATTCGATTTATTTCACGTCTTCCGTAATTACTTTTCCGTTTAGAACACACTACACAGCCTTTTTTGTACCTCTTCGCATTATATGGAAGTTTTCCATTTAACCTGTCTTCGGAATTGCTGCTGCAATCTTTTGTACGTTCCACCCGGAAACTGTACTGTGTGGCGCCATAGCGGCGCCAACGGAGTTAGTACACTGATAGCAAATGGCGCAGTAGCGGCGCCTACGGAGTTAGTGCACTGATAGCAAATGGCTCAATAGCGGCGGCTACGGAGTGCATAGACTTAACACCCGTTTTGACGTGACACACAATGTAATGGAATCTGACAACTCTATTTTCACCCATTTGTAATTGTCGTATACCCGTTAAAACTTCCTGAGGTGACGGGTTCGCCCGTTGTAGTTGACAACTCTATTTGTAATTGTCGTATCGATTTGAAACTTAGCACACTTAGGCAATTCTGGTGAAAATACAATAATGTAGTGCCATTCTACTTGTATGGCGATGGGGATAGGGGATGGTCATATGGACTCCTCAGTGTCTAACATCTTGCGGTGTCGACTACAACGGGCGAGCCCGTCACCACAGGACGTTTTAACGATTAGTCGTTCTGTCGCCCTGCAGTGAACGTAGAAGACTTTGGACAGTACAATCCTACGTCCAGCTACGTCACAACCCGTGAGAGTCCAACGCCTTACCGCGAGTTAGCCAGGAATAAACCCGGCGGGCTCGAGATACTCGCGCCCTCACTTCCAATTGTGACCAGATTTCTCCGGTCTCTCGATTGGTCCCGAGTTCGAGGTCGCTTGCGCGGTCCTCTCCCTTATGAAGCGGTGAAACGGAGTGCACCGAATCTATCGACCAAGGCGTCCTTTGCCCGCCTCTTACACGGGATCGGATGGCCAATGGTCAATTCAAGAGCAGTCGCCATAAGGTACGCAACCACCCCCGCTCTATAGGAAACAATACAGTTCCCAGACTCCCCCGACTGTTAGTCGGAGAGCACAATCGATTGGCTTGCGCCGCACGGTGTGCAGACTGTCCAGGGGCGCCAGAGGTTTGATTCCCAGGGGAGACTGGTTGACCCAGTGTCCTACCCAGGATTCGCACCCCATGCGGGGAGGCCGTCGGATGGGTGTTGACCCGTGAGTGTGACCGACCCTGAACACATGGGTCATCGTGGCCAACTCATCATGGGCCCGTTAGCCCTCAGTGTCTAACAATAAGCCCATCAAGTTTGGGCTCGCTTGACATGTCTCAATGAGTCCTTCGGTAACATATTGTAGGCCCGGCCTATGGGCCCACGCCGTTTAGGGGGTCCCTGTGCCCCAGAACTAATAATCATTACAAACATATTTTTTTAAATTGTTTCTAATAGATAAAAACATTGAATTAAAATTTTAAGTAGAAAATGTTGAATAAACTCTTCGATCCTATAATTGTATAATTGTAATAAGTATCATAATTTTTATAAATTATCAACAGTTAGGGCCTCAAAATCTTAATAGCCTAAGGGCCACTACTTGGGTTAATCTACATCCACTACTTGGGGGCCACTACGTGGGTTAAGGTAAAGCCTCTCTTTTAGTGTTTTAAAACTATGTAATCACTTATTTCATCTTAGTTTAATTTCATATTAGTTTAATAAAATACTTGGAACACGTATACCTACATTTCCTCCCATCAAGTTCCATCTAGCAAGGAACACTATCGCTAGCAATTCCCCCCCCCCCCCCCTCGCTAGCAATTCCCCCATACAACATACCTATAATCAAAATAAAATTATAAAATCAAATGTTTTAACGGTAAATATTTCATAGGAAAGTTAGGTAAGCCCTTTACTATATGAGATTATGATTATTATATGAGAAGTTTATATACTATCTTTACAGAAATACATAGAGAAATATCGAAAATGACTATAATAATGATCAGATTAGGATTTTAAAACAACAGATCCCAATATAACAATTTCTAAGCCAATAAGTTTATGAATCATCTAATGGGGTTGAAAACCTGTCAAATTTCATTAGTTTGTAAGTAACATTTGGCAAATATTTTCAACAATAAACTTGCATAAAATGTACTAACTTCCTTGACTAAATGAGATAAACTAAATAAGATAAATTAAGCAAAGACTTTTTATTTTATTAATCTATAGGGAATATTAGGTTTTCTCAGGAAAAACTTGTTTGAGTATTTTTACCGAATTTCGTCAATATATTATATTTCTTGATAAATAACATTGCGGTATAAATGTTGGTTTACATCGTGCTGGGGTGCTTTGCCTACCAATCCCAATAAAAATTATAACAGAATCATGTGTAAGAATGTTAATGCCAATTTTGCGAGAAGTGCCTTTTGCAAGTCACTGGGCCTTAAAGCAGAGATAAAATGCTACTGTATAGGGAACTTTTCGACTTATGGACTCTCTGTGGACTGGCGTTTTAGATTCATTAGTGATCGATCGCAACTAAAATCGCTCTTTTGTGTGTTGTGACAGTTTCGTGCTCAGTCCATTATCTGTCAGACTGTCAGTTTATAGAACATCGGTCATTTATTCTTCTTCTTCAATCTATTTTGTAATGTGTTGCTGGTTTCTAGAATATAATTCTACCCTGCTTGACCATGGATGAAACCATCCTTCGCTTGCGATCACTCGATAATATTGTATGGTAATTGAATTTGTATTATAAATAATTGATAATACTTCTATAATAAACTTTATCACTTTTAGACCTGAGGTTTTCCAAATAAAGAAGTCGAATTATGTTTGAGTCCTGAATTATGTTTTTCTTTTCTGTCAACACAATTGTGTGGGCAGGGTCTGACCATTTCAGATTATCCATATATATGTAGGTTAGCTGCGATAAATATTGCCGTAAGGCAATAAACTCGCCTTTTTTATTGAATTATATTATAAGATATATCTATATGTCAAAGATACATAACATATGTATTATCTGAAATTCGAATATCGTTTGACACTTGCTCCTTACGTAGTATTCTGGTAATAAGGAAAAATAAAATTACTATGATTGTATGAAGGAACAATTTAATGATAACTTTATACAGAATCTTAAAAAATACGCTGAGTAAAATGTAAAATATTAAAAAATGCTTCTTTAAAAAATCACAAAAACGTCTTAAAACGAAATATCGATAAACTTTACTAAAAATAATCTTAAATTAAACCGTGACTTACAACCGCATTAAAAATGTAAAAATTCCTCGGAAGCACCTCTTTTATACGGTTGCTGAATTGTATACAATGGTACTTATAAGGTATACCATATCATTTCAAAGTATACAGATACAGGTAAATTAATACAACTTTCATTATAAAATTTTAAGTACAAATATTGTATATGTATGTATATGGAAAATCAGACTGTGTCATGGTTGGCCAATATCCTGGAAATGCGTTATATAAAGTGTACGTTTCGAAATGTTGCAGGGTAATCTTTCATTAAACTCAATCCCATTAGTCAACAGATCATTAATTCTGACGGCGGCTACTTCTAAACTGGCAAGATCATCATTTATATATCTACATATTCGCATTAATCAATGATTTTAAGCTACGCAGAAATTAGAATGTTTGTTTTTTGGGTGTATTGATATGAAAGTCGTGGGTTTGAGTTCAAATCCAGTTTATCTTTTATTCTTGCTTTTAATGGTAAATCGACGCCAGAAGCTAGACTTTTCGACGGCTCCGGTTTCGTTCGCTTCATTGGCGTCGGCGTCTTCGCGGGTCGCTCTGGTCTCCCCGCGCAGCATGTCCAAGAAGTTCGGGTCTCCGCCTATTCTCCTGTGGTTCTTCTCCCCAAATTTTACAGCCTCCGCGCTGAGCTCCGCTTTCAGCTGCTCGGGCGTCGTGTTCTCTATCCTGAACTCGTTCGGGTCTTCCACGAACGCCTGCTGGAGGTCGCGCATGATCTTCTTCCGGATCGTCTTCTTCATGCTGAGATGCCTCTCCAGGGTCTTTACATCGCCGGAGGTCAGCGTTTTGTAATTGTCTCTCTTTTTCGATGATTTCTTCGCGTCGCCGAGATCGTAGTTGGCTGGGGGTTTCTGCTGGACCTCCACGTATCCGCCGTTGTGGTGAAACGCCTGCTGGTTCAAGCTGAAGATGTCGCGCAAGTGGGGAATTGCACGCTCAGACGCCATTTTTCTCCACAAGAGTCACTTTCTTCACCTTCCTTCAGCGCTCAAACGATCCATTCTGGAACAATAGAAAGATACAATATTAATCTCACGGAATCATAATAATTTAAAAACATGTGGAGATAAACATTTCAGAAAATAACGGAATAATAATGCTCCAAGCCTATGAGCATAGGTTAGGCCCTTACGCCCAAACGGCATAGGTGGGCACGTACACACCCTAAATTTCATGGCTCCCAGAATACTCCTCAGAATAATAATATAATCTATAAATAGTGAAAACCATGGACAATACGATCAACGAAACCCATGATACATGTAAGAGCTCTTACTATAGTCCATGGCCTTATTAACAAGATAAACTCTTTCGATTTTATCTTCTGCATTGGCCCATTCTTACAGCAGATTGACACCACTATGCAGTTCCACTTTGCAGGCTGTAATATAGTTTTTTTTAACGTGTCCGGGCCAATTTACGACATGTCTTTCTAAAACTATGCGGCCTGATGGCCTTATCGTTTGCCTCTTGTAGATCCTGGTGTGTGATAGAAGTTGACAGTTATGGGCAGGATCGGAGGTGGTCTTCATCCGGCAGCGTTCCACATATGCATATAGGGTTCTCTGTGTAGCCCCAACGAACTAGGTTAGCTCGGTATCTTGTCACACCTATCCTCAGTCTGTTAAGACTACTCCAGGTGGTGTAGGAGAGATTGGATCCCGGTGCTGTTTCTTAACATCCTCGCCAAGTAAAGCCCTTTATTGAGTTATACGATTCGATGGTTGACTCATAGTGAGATTCGATGATTGACTCGTGCATATGTAAAGTAGTGAAAAGCATGAAAGCCTGAATCATCACTGATAGAATAGGTTGAAACATAACCGTCTGCCTTCAGTACGAAGTTTAGTTACATCATCAATCCAGCCATTAAAATATGTAGACCGATATACCAAGTACCTATTCATCGATGTATATTAGGAAAGAGATGTTTATATAAAATATGCGTAAGAGCTGCCATTCATAGAATGCCTCTTGACTAGACTGGATGGTTCCGCCAAGAAACAGTGAACCTCCTTTATGACATTTAGACACATCGTGAACCGTGAATTAAAAATATCCGAATTATAGACCATTTGCAAGGAATTATATGAGTGACTATGAGTGATAGTGAACTCGCAACTGGACTATTAAATCGAAATCGAAAGTAGATATGGACTGGCTTAAAACAATATTGAAATAATACATCTCATTCTATAGCAACTCTTATAGCAAATTCATTGTTATGATGTGTGTCTGAAACAAGTTACACTTTGAGGATGTATTGTTCAATATCATGTTGAACCGACTTTCAGTATGTACCTACTGTTACACCTTCAAGACCATTACATCTCACCCACAGAATTATCATCGTAAATTATCTTAATCATGTTCATTTCATGCCGTTCTGGGAATATAAAAGCAATATCACAATTGCATGCATGTGGTTTTATTTGCATTGTATCCGAGAGCCGCAATCAGCCGAGATGCGATGTTCGCATTGAAAAATTATGACGGTCATTATACCGACTTACATATTTACATTTCCGCTTAATTAGTATTTATTAACTTTTCTTATTATGGTTTGTATTTTTTTAAAAACCGTATCGATATATGTATATATACGATTGGTTCTTCCTACATGAAAGTTACACAAGCTGTTTGTAAGAAACCAAACTCAAAGTACTCAAAAACGTATCCGCTGTGGCGGCACGCCGGTTGATACAATTGTTCAGAGTCTGGCTAGCAATTTCTCGCTTGAGAAACCCGTCGCAACTCTGTCGACATAATCTCTATTATACTTCAGTGACAATAAATCCACGAAGACCTCCATACAAAGGCGAGCGTTCTGGTCGAGGGAAAGTGATGGACAGTCGGCGAATGACGACGTCCCTTCTAACGTGTACTGGAAACATTTATATTTAGTAGTAGGAGTAGTCGGATTAGGCGAGATTGACCGTATAAGTGGTTTATGTAAGTGTCCCTGTTTATGTACGTGTACAGCTTTGAGCAACTAATTGACAGGTGTTAAAAAAAAGTCGATTCTCTGAGAGTGAAATTAACAAAATAATACATGTTAATTAATTAATCACGCAAGTTAGTCTCAATAATGGTTTATTTAAAATATAAAATGATATAAGAAATATTAAATTAAATATTATGTATTTCTTAGTATAAAATGTGCATTTTTTGGATTCAATTACAGCCTGCACTTTAATCGGTAAAGATTTATTGGTTTTTTGGCTTTTAAGTCATGTTTTCGTCACGAAATTTTGCTTAAATTACATCTTATAATATCATTTTCTTGATCATTTTAATACACATTACATATACTCGCCTGTTTACATATTTATTACATATTAATTGAGCTCACATCTGCTAGACGAGCTCCCCCCCCCCCCCCCCAGGACTGTTTAGAAATTACATAATAGCCAAAATGTCCTAAACGCAGTAGGAGTCGCTCGATGAGCGAGCAAATATACCTGGCGCCCTGGGCGGTCGCCCAACCGCGCCCTACCCTAACGCCGCTACTGCCTAAACGCCATAATCTAACTGAACACTTCATTTCTATTTCTTTTCTACATGTTATGAAAAATAATAGTTAAACTTGGCATTGAACAAAAAAAAACGTTTTTCCTGTGTTTGGCATTTTGGATAATTCAAAGTTAAATTGACGATAATAAGTATCGGATAAACAAAATGCGAAAACGCAATAATCTCGATGCGACCTTGTTACTCGATTTATGCGACAGTTTCATAATATTTATCACAATATTAGATAATAACACCAATTCCAAAATGGTGTAACGATATTAATTAATTCAACGATTTCGTTTTAGTGTCTGTTATGTTGAGATGCTAATCAAAGTTATGATCGTCTTAATCTGCCGAAATTCGTGGACTTTTTTTTGCGTCAATTAGTCAAGTAATATAGTTTTTGTGTGTTATCATAATTAAGCTCTTTATAAGCAACAAGGTCGCGAGTATTGAAAAGGTTCTGAAGACCTCGTTATTTCTCTTCATATTGACAGCGGAGGCCATCTGGATTCATTCATCTCTACTCCTACACTAAATAAAATGTTATTAATATCAATTTCCTTATTGCAAAATGACTGAACGCTGGCGCATAAAATATTGCACCATAGCGAAACTAATTACTAACTCAAAAAAAACTAGGCTATATAAAAACGATGAGATCCAAGACTGCACAAAATATAGGAAATAAATAGAAGTGAGAAAAATCGAAAAAGACAACGGCCGCCTGGTAGAACAGCGCTTACGCAAGAATCGTGCTCTCACGAGCTGCTTCTAAACCAAAAAGATGGCTGAAATTACCGTTATCATTGAGTGTGAACTTTTGTTTTATTTATTGGTGGTGAAGGAGTTATTATAACCATAGCGGATTTAAAAGGTACAGCAGACGGTGTAACCTCTTCCGGTCCTATTTTGCGGCAATGGCTGTGAAAAACTATTATCAAGTCATAAAAAATTGACGTACACTTTAGGAAAATATAGATAAAGACAATTTATTAGGAAAATTTGTTATAAAATAAAATGATAATTTCTGTTAAAAAAAATCCCATTAAAATCAAATATGATAATTTGAGCAATAAACTTTCTGAACTTTCAAGACTATAGAAATTCAGTATTTAGCTTTTACCTCGTTTTCAAAAATGGTTAGTTAGAATTGTCCCTCGTGTCCTATTATTAGCATTGCATCGACGAAGTGATCTGAAACCGAAAGTAGCTTTTAAGGATCAGAGAGGTTAATTTCTAGAGGGTCTGACTTCCAGGTGGATTGTCTTCAGGAGGAGCCTTCACATTATGCAGAGGTCGAAAATAATTGAGAACCTGCTATGACGATTTTCAGCTGTCCCAGCATGCCAATCATAAATGGCTTTATTCCTTGGCAGTCTCCATTTGATTACATCAAATATTGATTCAGTACGATTCTTCATTCTTTGTTTGCCTTTTCCATTTGGAGCTAATGGGCCCTTTTGCAGTTTGGCCACTAGGACAGTTTGGCTACTAAATTGTATAGGATCGGTCAAACGCACAGGTCAGCACACATCCAGCGGCCTCGACGCAGAAGTCTACACCCATCAACCTTTGAACGCTCTTGGACGATTTGCGCACCGTGCGGTTTCAGACAATCGATTGTGCGTTCCAACTAACAGCCTGGAAACAGTAATGGATTCCTGTAGAGCGGGGATAGTTGTTAACCTTATGGCAACTGCTCTTTAAACGGCTATTCAGCCACCCGTTCCCGGGTGAACAGCCAAGCAAAGGATTCCGTAGTCCGTGATAGATTCGGTAGACACCGTATCACCGCTACGTAAGGGAGAGGACCGCGCAAGCGACCTCGATCCTGTAACCAGTCAGGGGACAGGAGGTATCCTGAAGGCTAATTCCAGATGGAGATATCCTTCAAAACTGGTAGTCAGGGGGCAAGGATGCCCGCTGGTTACCTTTCCCGTTGCCTCGCCGTAGGGCGTTGGCCTCTGACGGGCGAGTGGAGTAACTAGACAGTGGACTGTTATCATCCCAAGTCTTCTACGCTCATCTCACGGAAGACAGACCGATCCAATATCGTTAAAACTTCCTGAGGTGACGGGTTCGCCCGTTGCATTGACAGTTCTAGTTGCCTTTGCCATTTTAATAATTTATTTGCTCGACATTTAAACGCTCTACTTCCGTTATTGCTCTAATCTTCTTTAACTCCGTAACCTAATTTTATACGTAAGATTCTCTCATGCCATCCTCATTTTGCGTCTGCTCGTTTTAGTCATTTTCCAAGTAATTTCATACTTAATTATTCGGTCACGTCACGGTCCCAATTATGCAGTTGTACGTGCGTGGAACAATGTCTGCTTAAACCATTTTGTCTCTTTTGTGTCTCGCCTTTCGAGTGTTTCCACTAGGCTACATCTAGCTGTAGCGTGTCGTTCCAAATTTAGATGTACAGCTAATGTTTACGTGCATGCTACATGTACACTGTACAGCGTTTACTCGTCGCTTTATTATAGTAACGTCGTAGTAATATTTTGCATCATTATTCAATGCCGGTCTTAAGTTTTGCGTATCTGATATTAATGATTTAACACGCGTCAGACGGATGTTTTCTTCTGCAAATTATTTTTCATGTATCATTTCGCATCATCGTTCATTTATCATTTTCGCATCAATCGAAATTATATATTTATATATATATATATATATATATATATATATATATATATATATATATATATATATATATATATATATATATATATATATATATATATATATATATATATATATATATATATATATATATATATATATATATATATATATATATATATATATATATATATATATATATATATATATATATATATATATATATATATATATATATATATATATATATATATATATATATATATATATATATATATATATATATATATATATATATATATATATATATATATATATATATATATATATATATATATATATATATATATATATATATATATATATATATATATATATATATATATATATATATATATATATATATATATATATATATATATATATATATATATATATATATATATATATATATATATATATATATATATATATATATATATATATATATATATATATATATATATATATATATATATATATATATATATATATATATATATATAGATAGATATATATATATATATATATATATATATATATATATATATATATATATATATATATATATATATATATATATATATATATATATACATTCCTGACATATTTACATCGTCGTGTCATCCATTGCCTCCACTGTGGAGTACTTTCTCCTCGCGTGGGATACGCGAAATTTTACTTTCATTAGAGTTTTGATCAAACGCATAGTATTTGTGGGAAACCGATTATAAGCGCCTGCCGGAATATAATTAGCCACGAAATTATACATTGTTTTGAAACGTTGATCATAACCAGATGAAAGTTAACCTTCTTTCTTTCAAAAGCTGCTGAGTATTATGTGCGAAACAAAGATGCCGCTTTAGCACCGTATTAAAAATTACATAGCTCGTTGTGGCTAGTAGATTGACTATTGTGATTTGAGCTATAAGACGAGTTGTCACTGCTGAGAATGCGAACGAACTGACAGCGAGAGTTTTTCAGAATATTTCTTTCTCTAGGTTTCAAATAGCATACACACCCATTTCATTGTTAAAACCACCGTTTATATTTCAATGTTTAATTTATTTATTTCCACACCCTCTTTATAATATGCAGAATTCAAAAATCAATATATTTCGTCCAATTTCTTCAATCTCCCAATTTTCCTATTTATATAATAACTAGGGTTTCTTAAAACGAAATATTAGGGGGAAAACGTCGATAACACCAAGATAATAAGCTACTACTTTACCGTTTCGTTTTGCGAAAGGCACTTTACCCGAGGCAACTTTCAAGTCCCAAATTCACTCATTCATAGTAAGGTTTATAAACGCACTAATGATTTCTTCCATCCTATCATTATATTGATTCGACTTCTCGCAGCAAATGATTGTGTTCGAATATCGTAATTGTTCGAAGCATACACCCATCATCTAAATGTGCGAAATCAATTAACGTGAGATAGAAAAGTAATTATCAGGCGTAATGATGATTGCGTCGTAGGCAATTGTCACTAACGACAATTTTACTGCGAGTGCTGTGCTATTGAAGGAAATTCAATGAGATGTTTTTACAAGAAGAAAAATAAACCGTATGAATAACCGCAAAATAAATTAAGAAGTTAATTTCTATGACCCGTGCAAGGCATTCAATCGAGTTGACATCCGGTTTTGTAGGAGTAGGGGAATTGTGGTCACTTTCAGGGCCGGGATCAGTTTGAATTACTCTCCGCCTGTGGTATCTGTATAAGTTAGGACTGACATTTTTTGGGTTTTTATATTGTTTCTTTTTTAAGTTGATTTTAATCCTATCATATAAAACCTTGGTGTTGTAATCAAAAAGAATGAATCGACCCGTTTTGTAATTCGTCGGTTCACAACATATATAGTTCAACAATACTTTGTAGACCGTGTAACTGCTCATAAGTACATACCACACCACGGTTTTCGAGATATTGACACATTTTAAAAAAATTGAGAAATCTATACCCTAACTCAGTTGGGAAGAGAGAATTCTGCGCCTACTAATAGCAGTTTGGCTCATGATCTTAAAACTTGCCTATTTAATCCATAATACTAAATCGTATATATAGAACATTTCTAATTTTCCTTTGGGGAAAATAAGTTATCGCTATTGTAATGAAAAAGGATTCTTGATCGCAAGGGTGTATAATTGTAACAAGGGTTCTTGTACACGGGTTTTTTTTTATTTTTGAGGACTTTGATATTTTGGAAATTCAGTATTTTTATAGTCGGTAACAAAGGTCTAAATCAAAAAAAACTTGTAGACTATTTCCGATTCAGTTCTTGGCGTAACATAATGTAATATAAACAACAACTACCTAATATTAAAAAAACATTAAATACGAGTCTGTTTTTTATGTTTTTTAGTTCTGATTGTATGTGTGGAATCACATATTAATCTGGTGTTTATCAACAAAAACTAACCCACAAAAAAAATAAAGGTTTTGTTACTCATTGAACCCCCCTTCACATCCGAACAAAGAGCGATCGTGAAAAGCCAAGTTCACACGTAACCGTCTCGTGGGCGTGAGTAAGTGCATCTTAGAAAGTAATGGAGCCGAACGAAAGTTATCATCACAAGTACGGAGAGAAACACAACTATATAGCACTTATACCTCGATCAAGTAAATTGCCTCTAGAAAAGGAGCACAGATTTTGGTAAACGGTAATGCAGAGAAAGGTTAATCAAAAGTGTCAAGGTTCAGAGGTTTCACCGGGTCAAATCTGCAGATTTTTATGCTGATGCTAACCAAAATGAATCGGATTTACCACGTTTTTACATATTCTACTTCTATATATCTATTTATTTTGTCAATAATTATAGTGTTTTATTTTAATTAAATATTATTAACAAAATGAATACATTTAGACTGTGTCGAATTATTGCTTAAATGGTTGATTTAAACTTAAACAGCAAAGACTATCGAGCCCTGCTTGGAACTTTAAGAAATCCCCATTGTAAACACTGTAAGGCCTGCAAGCTAAACTCTTTACAAACTGTTGCACAAAATATCAACAAAATTTTACAACTTAGCGAGCTAATTCAACAGATAAGCTTATAAAATAAATGTGTCATAATCGCGCATAACATATCTCGAAACTGAGTTTACTCTGTGAGTATAATTAACTAACAACATTATCTTAATAAATGCCCAGGAACAGGAAGTTGGAAGAGCAAAGACGAAGGAAAAGGGGAAATTACT
This sequence comes from Micropterix aruncella, assembly GCA_944548615.1. Lineage (NCBI taxonomy): Eukaryota > Metazoa > Arthropoda > Insecta > Lepidoptera > Micropterigidae > Micropterix > Micropterix aruncella. The sequence continues at coordinate 15,904,146 of OX155956.1, forward strand.
GTTTGTCTACATTCGAGAGAAGTAATGACTGCTCACGAGTTTTCATGTCCCATGCGTTTCTGATATATTACGGTTACATTTATTTATTTATTTTAACTTCATATTTAAAGATACTATTTGCTATAAAAATATTTAAAAACTTAGTTATATGCCTTTATTCAAAAAGCTTTCATTTTTATCTTCCAAAGTGGTTATTTATACACAATATTAGGGACAAATAAGTTAAAAAAAAAAACGACTTCCAATCGTTGCCAGTACATAGAATTAAGTATGCCGAAAGATATTTTTTTTAATAAACAGATAATATTTATCACTCAAATGTATTTTAAACATAAAAATGGCTCGTTAGATAAAGCTGAGCTTCAAAGATGTCACAGAAGGTCTCGTAATTTTAAAATGGAGATCATTCCAGAGTTGGTCAAAAGGTCCGTCATCAAGGCGGTACTGGCGATCAGATGGTCAAAATAAATTCTCCATCTGAGGAAATATAGTGGTACGAATATTCAAACCGTGTTCTCAACAAATTCTAGCATCGCTCCCTGTTTTCGTTCTACGCCATTGTTTGTGAATAAACAATAAACAATTAAAATCGAAATACAAAAAAAACCAACTCAATTCACGGCAGAATAATAAATATTAAAACCCCGTTTATTTCTTATACGTCCATTAAGATCCGCGGAATGCATTAAGATATCACGAAACCATAAGGAAACCCACACAAAGATGTAATCTGCATCATCATGCAATGAACCTGTGGCTCGTGTTAAAAAGTTATCAAATCGTGAATCTTTTTATCTAAATGAGTGTATGGATTAGAGTGGCTAAGCTTTGTTGGTTTAATATACAACAAACATTTATATCTGTCAAAATACGTTCTAAATCACCTCAGACAATGACCGATCACGAGGACAAATTGTGGTAGCATTCGTGTTGGTAGGGGTATATTCGATGATGGAATAAAATTGACATATTACCAGAAATCGTATAAAATTTACAGACTTTTTAAAATTATAACCAAATTATTCGTTTGTTTATTTGAACAGGTTTATTGCGCAGACGAATAAGGTCCAACATGGTGGGCCTATTGCGGCAAGTGGCAATATCTTACGGACATACCGCCAGGGTTATTTTGACTAAAACTTTATGTTAGCAAATTAATATACAACAACAGTAAATTTTGTAAAGTCGGCATAGTGGTTAGGTCGCCTTATGTTACATTGTAGGGCCATGACTTTTCACATACTCGTATTGTACCCATTTAAATGACAGAAAAGTAGAGCCTTATTGTCTGGTTATGTATTTATTTGTATTTATTTGGTTTTATATTTCTACTTTTAGTTTTTAAATGCATGGCGTAGCTTTAATTTGTTTATTTAACGTTTTACTGACAATTTGAATATTACTATGAAAAATTTTACTTCATATCTTTTCGAATTATTGACTATTTCAAATATAAGGCTTCTATTTTGATTATTTATATTTATATATATAGTTTAACAATCTAGTAGTTAAATTCTTGACTACCTATGTATGTTCAGTAAAGAGTAGTAACGAGACTTACTACCCAACACAATTATTTTGACACGTCCAAGAGCGGTTTTTTTAGCCGTCGATCTGATATGATGAAAATGTAATGTAAGGAGTCGGGTTCGATTTCCGGCTGGGTCACCACTTTCCGTTGGCATAAAATTAACTAGATTTCATTTTCAATTCTGTCGATCAAATGCAATAACAAGACACACACTTACACAAATGCTACACGCACACACACAAATAAACACTTCGTAGTGGGGTTGGTTGTAAGAGATTGTTATACGGAAATAAACTCACCCTTTGAGATTTCATATTAAAGAGTAGAAACAAACAAACAAACAAACTAAATGAGTACAATTACATATTTAAGGAAAATAAAACAAAAAATTATAAACATACGTCATATAACATACGTAAGTATGTCAACTCAATATCAAAGGGAGGAACGAGATAAAAGGACAAGCTAGGAGAAGGGGGGGAGGGGTATTCATACATTAAGTAGATTGTCTTATTAGATCAGGTTTTAAAGTTGTCTCAGGCGCAAAGTCACAGAGTGCCATATTCGGGTCGCCTGCGCTGCAAAGGACTTGGACATGGAAGTCGATGAATGCTGAGTATACCTAGACAGTAAAAGATTTTCCTGAGAACGTAACGGTAGGTCATAGGATGAAATCGGAGAGAAGAGATTGTACAAATAAGAAAGCTGGTTTGTATGAAGTACCTACACGAAAGAGTAGGGTGAGTATGGAAAATTCCCGATATTGTCTAATGGGGAGTTACTCCATTTGCCTATGAGGGGTCGATATGTAATTAAACTTCTTCAAACACATCGAAATACACTTAAAAACAAATCAAATAGTATTAAAAATAGCCATCAAATAATAGTAGCCAGAGGTCCAAACCTCCAGTGTAAAAACAACACAATGAACGATCTGCAATGTTGGTTACATTGTTTTGCCGCACCAAAAATATAAATACATTTTATAGTATCCCCTGTAAATATCTCTTTATTAAAAGTCATTCCAAGCAATGTATCGCGATCATCCAAGACAGAAGACCTTGAGTCAATGATTTGAAAGTATTCATAGGTCTTCATTCCTCGCAACCCTTGTGATTAGAAATATCGATCTCTACGAAAGAAAGATCAACCACGTTTTAAACAAGAAAGGTCCACAAACTAATCTAACAATATCCGAAAAGATACTAAATAGAGCCTGAAACTAAAATACCTTAAGAAAATAAAAGTCCCATGGGCGAAGCAGGTAAATCAATCGAAAATAGCGTAGACAATAGAGCGATTAGTACCAAACCGGGTATGATGGTACAAGAAACGATAGGCCAAGAACAGAAGTGACCCTATTTAAGCACGAGCCAAGTTGTGTGCATATGAAATTTCATAATAACAAAAAACATGATTACACCAGCAATCAAATATCGTTAGCAGAAGTTGCGTCAATTGCGGTTTTAGGTTATGTTTATGTTGTGGTTGGTTGTTGTTCTCTTTGAGTGCTGTCACCTTCAATTAAGTTGTCTGTGAAATACATTGTATCTTTCTTTTAACAGTTGTGTAATCATTGTTCAATATTTTGATCTTTTACTGCCTTTTTTTGGCAACCTTTGCCGAAGTACATATTCTCTGTTTTTAGTACCTTTAGTAACTTTGACTATATTCAGTGTTGCGTTGCCTCTATCTTTGTCAAGTTATTTCAGCATTTGATTTGATACATATTTTAGATCTAACTGAATGCAGAATTTCTTTAATGTTAGACAAAAACGAATGAAGACAGTAAACGTGTCTACCATGCTAATAGCGGTTTAAAGCCTTCGACGGTTGCGGAGAGTTTTCCAGTTAAACGCATAAGCCCACCATCGTTCAGAGTGTATGCCCGCCATTTTAGATTATTCTCTTGTTTGTTACTTAGATGTTGGTGAGGACACCTTAAACCGTCTTGAGTCCTACAGAATGTATGCAATATGGTATGTTTCCAATGTAAGGAAATATTATCACATCTCCGTATATCGCAATAAACTTTACTGTCTAAAAACACTTGATTGCAGAAATCTTTATATTTTTCGCACTTCTTTTTAAGTCACTGTTTCATCGTTAACGCAGCCCGACTATGGAATCAGATTTCTTTCACTATTAGAAACTCCACATCATTAAATGGCTTCCACGTGTCCTTTGAAACTGCTATTCACTATTGTTAAAACGTCGTAATTTTATCTCCATTTGTTCCTGTTTTTATATGACTTTATTAATCCCTTTCGCATAATTGGCTAGTTGCCATAAAACTTTTATTTTTATTGTTTGCCACCTTGCGTATCCTTGTCATCTTTTAAATGGTTGGCTGGAATAAATTGAATTTTATTTAAATAACTCCGCCATTTGTATTTATTTTCGTATTGAATAAAGCGTTTATTTTGATCATCCTCACTAGTACTACTAGTAGTCCCTGTTGCATAGATATCCAGATAAGTCCACACTTCGATATTCTATGAATTCTTCAGCCTATAGAATCCTGATTCCTTTTTGTATACAAGATAAAACGGATTTACCGCGCGGAGTTTGTAGCATTAACAGTTTCGGCGTTGTTGTGGACTTGTAAATAGTAGCAGTGTAGAACAGCGGTTGCATCATCGCCGAAACCTCGGGTGCTACAAACTTCACGCGGTAAATCCGTTGTTATCTTGTCCATGCAAGACAAACTACCGCGATAGTCTTCGTCTTCATGTTTTTATTTTCAGAAAATCTCATAGTTTGTTTGTTCCTTTATACTATTTATTATGAAATGTCACAGTACCCACTAACATACTTCAGGCGGGGTCACAAATTTTGATGTTATTGTGTGTCATCATCAAAGGCTTATCATAAATAAAAGCGTAAATTTTATCTTTTTTACTACCTTTTTTATTATGGGAGATTTAATAACTACATTGATGCTTGTATTCTCTTATAACACCGAAAATAAAATTAAAAAGCACGAGTTAGCTTCGCAGTTTGACAACAACAAACATTTAAACCTACTCACCAAGAGAAAGCTCTAAGGTTTAACAGTCAAATTCTTCGATGTTTAACAACTGAGGTTATGAGAAAAATTCCAAAGTGGTCAAGTCTAGAGCGTGATGGATTGCGTTCTAATAGAGCCACGCAGGGTTCGACTAACACCTGACGCATCGAGAATGAAAAAGCGTACCAAGCGAAAAGATCTGAGATTCCAAATCGAAAGCACTAATCTGCGCTATGCTAGAAATGGCCGATGCGTGAAAAATATTCAATAAAATAATGATCAAACTTTAAATTTCGATGTAGCCATGCTTTCACCAATCGCCATAAGCGAAAACACTGAATATGAAATGGTCGAATAATAAGCGACCGCAATTTAAACACAATTACGTCGCGTTAGGAAATGTGGAATCGGTACTGGCAACACTTAAACGTGTCTATCGAAATTGAGATTATGAACAATGAGATGAAAATTACGAATACTTTCTAAAAAATCAAGAAAGAGGTGTATTTACACGCTTACCTAAATGTGGATAAAATCACAAAGCAAATATATATAGATGAAACACAATATTTGACATGTTAAACAAATATTATCTTTGACAATTAAGCAGGGCAATGATATAATCGCAAATAAAGACGATTTTTTTCGTAGTTTGCAGTATGTTATCTTTTAGATTTCAGAAAGAAAGGAAAGACACAAGATAAAATAATAAATCAAAGCAAACGATGAATGAATTTATTGCAATTAAATATCAATAGGTTAGCCAAACCTGACGACTCTTGAATTTGATTTCATTGATGACCAAAGCTTTCCTTGGTTGCCTGTAAAATTATTTTTTAAACTTATGTACATCAAGTATTATAAACAGATGTATTTTTTTATTTTTTATTTGATAGATCAGAAAGGTTATCCCTAAAGTTTAAAAGCTATTTTAATAAGTTTTATAACTTCATCCTACATTGCGAATTTTAGACCTGATACCCTTAATCTACTCAGTCTAATTTGTCTTATTTGCTACTGCTATTAATTTAACAGTATCGGATCCAGAACAAAACCCTGAAAGACGCCACTTAGAACCTTGCAATTTTCCCACCAACCGACCAGGAGGGAAAGTATTATGAAAAATATATCGGAAATCCACCCCAGAGACGATTATGACCATTTCCAGATTGAAGTCTGTTTCTGAGTCTACCTGTCTTTGTGTCTGTGCCGTGCCAGTCTGTGTGTCTGTATGTATTACTCCACGATAGCGCCCAAACGCTTAAACCGATTGATCTGAAATTTGACATTCAGGCATCATTTGGTCATGGCAAGAGTTGAAAGGTTGTAGTTGGAAACGGTCCACCAGGGGGCGCATTAGTCATATATCAATCTTAAAATATTGGACTTAGAGACTTGAAATTCGGTACACACCTAGGTGCCTTATTGGGCCGAAAGTACAATGTGATTTTTTTGTTAGAATATGTAATATACAAGCTTCTGTAATAATATTTCAATTCCGCTTTACAAATATCAAATATTAACGTCAAGCCGCGCGAGGCGAGCCGAGAAACAAGCAGTGCCGATTGAGGCGGTTGTGTAACAGAAACCAAACGGGTTCATCCGCCAGCCGAGAGAGGGCGCTCATAGATTTTATTTACGAAATTATTATTTATATGAAATCAGTCTTTGGCTACTTTCCGGGAAAGTCTTAGGGTGACACAACTGATTATTTTGGATTATCGTTGATGAAAATTTGAATTTTCCAGCAATATATAAAATTCACAAGGAAACGGCGAGAACACCTCCTAATTTACAGTTAGAATATATGAAATAGTGTGAAAAGCGAGAGTGGCAGAACGAATTTGGAAAATCATTGAGTTTATTTTAAAGTATAAAAGGCGAGCATTACTGACGAGGCCAACATATTGAATGCGACGGCTTCCACCCATTTAAACAGCTCACTACCAAAGTCGGTACGGACACTATTTCAACACAAAGAAGACATCGGCAACGATATTGGCAAACACGGGCAAGTTTAAGTAGATCGTGGGCAGGCATTCGCAACGGAGGATATTCATTTAATAATAAATGTTATTAAAATTTTAGATTGGATTAGATCGTTTGCTACGCAAGATGTCGAAGTAGAAGCAATTATTGCCAGATTTGGCAAATCTACCAATGGCTTCATTCGCAATAATTTACAATTTAGAATAATTTTTCGTTAGGTACTGAATTTGGCTGAATCGCGGCTGATGATGTCATCGGTTTTAGGAGCCGAGGAATCCTTGATAGTGGACAGGAGTTCCATAGTATAAGAGAAAAGACGTACTCTTGGTAACACGCAAGAAAGTCTAAATTATTATTTATAGGATGTAGGTCAGTCCTGTAATGGGGATGGTTGCCGGTATGCCCACATGAAGTTGGTTCCATAAATAGGATGCTCTGTTCAAAGCTTAGTCGTGGTTGCAAAAAAAATACGATTTCCAGGAGGACTGAATATAGGACTGTATTAATTATAATACAAGAAACGGTGGTGCGCTCAGAAGAAATCGCCGATAAAAGGCGCGTGCAAAAACTTAACGATCATCAGAAAGGCTGAAAACAGGATAGTATATTATAAATTATCAGACCCGGATCTGGGGGGGGGGGGATAAACCGGGATACACACCGCCCACGGGCGGCAATTTTAAGGGGCGCCAGATTTATATGAAATCCTAGATAGTGGATGGGATTTCCATAAGATAAGAGATAGGCTTTAATCTTAGTAACTATCGCTAGAAAGGCTGAATTAGTTTTCATAAGATCTAGATCATTCGGGTAATAGGGATGGTGCAAGTCTGCCCGCATGACGTTAGGTCCATCAATAGGAACAGCTGGTCGAAGGTTAGTCATGGTTGCAAAAAAATGATCGATCACCAGAAAGGCTGAAAATAGAATATTATTATAATATGTGCAGTAGCTATTTGAACAGTACATATAAAAGCCGACGAGATTATCGTTATCACGATAAAATGCGCGTGCAAGAAATAAACTATTACCAGAGAGGATAAAAATATGCTAGTATTATAATATATACAGTAGCCAATGCCGGATTTAGACTTGATAGGGTCCTAAGCTAATTTTAATTAACCATGAGTAACTATTGAACATCTGAGCTATTGATCAGAGGTTCCTAAACTTTTTTGTCTTGTAGACCACTTGTCGTGTTTATCGGTTTTGGGTAGACCTCCTGCTTACCTAATTTAGTTTTTTTTTCAAATTAATTATGTTTAAATGTGGTTTTGACAGCTGGTATAGGGCTACTCACTTTGAAAGATTTACATTTCTAACTATAGTGAGGTTTAATTCTTAATCTCCTCGATTAATGATGTCCAGTCTGTTACTTTTTTGTTGTTAGTAGATTGGCAAACGCGCTGAAACCCCTTTCCGCTAGTTATGAGGATGGAAAATACTACAGGAAAAGCAACAGGTTTGTCTTTTTGAAGCCAGAGTTGCTGATATAAGTTTCTACACTGCACCTTATGTTCTTCGTTAGTGTTTATTCCGATCAGTTAGTTCCACTTGTAATATGACATTCGCTTCTTCAATGTCACCACCATATCTATTGTTCATGTATGTGGATTAATCTATTCATGAAATTCCAAAATTAAAATCACCACTAAAAGAGATCCACTAACGTTGACCCCCATTTACATATCATTGACCCCCATTTTTTCCTGACATAACCACTTGCGTCATCATCGACCCCTGGGGGTCGATATAGACTACTTTGGGTATCACTGCTATAGATGAACCCAACCTGCTATAGATGGGGCAAACCGGTACCATTCCTATCTCAGGCATGATCTACACCTTATGAATACTAATCCAGACCCTTTATAACGATAGTTACCAAAAGTATGTCTCTCTCTATGAATATTATTCTTACTTATAACATAGCTAACACCGAAGCATCTTACAAGTATTTCTGTATCTTTAGGTGGCTTTGTGTCACTTTACATATATTACAAATTTATCGGGAATAGTTGGAATTGTTAGGTTTCTGTTTTAGGACCTATTTTTTTTGTGGGCCTAATTTTCCTGGAAGGACGTTAAGAAACAACGAAGAAAATGGTCCAAACTGGTGAGACTCGATCGTTGTAGTTGTAACAGATTATACCGCTTTAATGATGAGCAGACCTACATTCGCGGTGTCTGCTGTCCGCGGTATTTGCTTCTTTATGCATTGTCATTGCCGTAATCATCTTCCGCTAACACACTTTTATTTGCAATATCACTTTAATTCTCCTAATCAATTCGAGTGACGCGAAGGGAATGAGTCGATTTGGAAATGTTTCGTTCGAGATCAAGAAACTCATACGATGAGCGATTTCGGCGGTCGCCTGGCAAACCGGTGGCCCATCATTGGAACAAGTTTCGGAAGTGATTCAACCGGTCACAGCTGGCAAGCCGTCTTGCCTGTCCCGTCTTGTGTCGTGTCATTGAGATGCGCGCCAATGTTACGGCATCGAGCCCCAAAATAAGAGATGCTCAAAAAGAAAAACAAGAAAATTGGCACATGAGGCGAGTCGAGACAAATCTGACGATCATTCAATTCGGACAATGATCGATGGTCGATGACCTCTATTCGTATTTTCGTCGAAACGAACACAAAGAAATCCTCACATTAATGGATTTTCTATACAAAACGAAGAAGGCGAGACAAAAAAAGCCCCGAACATAAAGGTAAAAATAATCGTCAACTGAAAATGACGCTGTCGTCAAAAGGGCAACTCAACTAGAAGTTGAAATGGAAAACCATCTTAAGAAACAAAACTTTGAAAACACAGTGGTGTCCAGCAAAGATTTTAGTCGAAAAGAACACAAAGAAATCATATAATGAAAGGATTATTTATACAAAACGAAAAAGACGAGATAAAAAATGCCCTAAACACAAAGAAAAATAATCGTCACCTGAAAACGACGCTGTCGTCAAAATTGAAATATAAAACCACCGTAAGAAATAGAACTTTGACAAATCAGAGCCGTCCAGCGACGATTTTAGTCTAAACAAACATAAAGGGGTCCTCAAATAATTGGATTTTCGATACAAAACGAAGAAAACGAGATAAAAAATGCCCTGAACACAAAGAAAAAATAATCGATAACTGAAAACGACGCTGTCGTCAAAATGGTATCTGAACTAGTTGAAATGGAAAACCATCGTAAGAAACAAAACTTTGTGGAACCAGAGCTGTCCAATGACTATATACTGGAAAATTTGCAATCTTACAATATGAATAACAACGTATGTACCAATGACATCATCATTAAAATCAGCACCAGTAAACTATACCTACTGAAACTAAACATTCAATTTAAGGACGGTTTTCTCAAAATCATACATCAGGTTTATTTTTAAAATGAGTTTTTAAGGGTTTCATGTAAATCTCTCGGAGCCGGAGATACCAATAAAAAGAAATTTTCAGAAAAATATACAAAAACATTGTTTTAACAGACGCCAAATGTGAGTCTTGTTTTAGCAACGCTAATTGCACTTGTAAAGTAAACTCCAGTCGCGCGTCGGACACGCACATTTAAAAAAAAATTAATGTAATTTCATTTTAACGTTTTTTTAATAGAAATGTTCATCCTACAATAAAAGATTTTTTCTGCGCTCCTCAATTCAAATAAGAAAACAAGGCATTGATTATAAAGCTTCCAACTAACCCAATTTCAAAATCGTTCACCGAGACTTATTATCAGTTAAAAGATTGTTGAGGTTAAAACTCTTCAAATAAATCATGAAACTAAGTCCGCCGATAATAAATCTAATAGCAAATGTAGATATTCGAGAAAGTTGGATATACCCATACAATGTCGCGAATCGAACGTGCCTCAGTCAGTACAGATTTGTCAATTTCAAATGAAAATATATCACCGCGTGCCGGTTTCATTTTTAACATTGAAAGTAATTTTTCTCAGCTAAGCTCTTTTTTCTTAGCTAACGTCTAATTCGATCGCTCAATGCCAGTTTTATCAAGAGCTCCAAAGTACCGTTCGTCGATTTTTATCTGGACATCTAAATATTTTTAATCGTTCCTACCTCAAGCTTGATTGCGATCACTGAAAGCGTTGAATAATATAAGAACGTCGTTTGGAACGATTTCGACATGTTAAATAACTCGTTCCGTTATGTTACTTCAAAACATAATTAATCTCAATCACAGTTTCAATGTCCATATACACACACATAGTCGGGTGTGGAGATGCTTTGGTAATCGGTTGGTTTTTTTATGACTAATTTCTGCAGTCTTTTTTCGAAAAAGCGTATTCATTGTATCCAGTGCAGGATTTACGTATAAGCTACACAAGCTATAGCTTAGGGCCCCCACTTTCATGGGGGCCCCCAAAAAAAATGTCCGAGTGAGCAATTGAAAAATTATCGTAGTGAGCAATCTCAAAGAGCTTAGGGAAATATTAAGGATAAATACGGCCCTGATTGTACCAACGAAGTTGGTACCGCAATCGCTATACATAGTTCCTATTGGTGAGCACAGGATAACTTTGTTTATTTGTTTGTTTCTTTGTTTCTACCGTTTATTGTGTAATGAGCGGGTTTATTGCCATATGGCAATCTTTTACAACCAACCCTACTATGACGTGTGTATATGTATATGTGCGTGTAACATGTGTGTAAGTGTGTGGCTTGTTGGCCCTTAGAGCTAATGGGCCTTGCTGAGTTAGCCACGAAGACCCATTTGATCAGGGATGGTAACACCCGTGAGGTCAACACCGATCCGGCGGCCTCCACGCATGAAGTGCGTGCCCGGGTAGGACTCTGGCCTTGTGGCTAGTTTCCCCTAGGAGTCAATCTTCTGGCGCTCCTGGGCGGAGAGGACCGCGCAAGCGACCTCGAACTCGTAACCAGTCGAGAGACCAGAGTAATCTGGTCGCAATTGGAAGTAAGTGTACACGCCCGTAGAGTGTAAGCCCGCTGGGTAACATACCGGGTTATCTCGTGGATAAGGCGTTGGCCCCTTACGGGCATGTGGCGGAGCTTGACTGTGGACTGTTTTGTCCAAGTCTTCTGCGTTCACTTCACGGGAGATAGAACGACCAATCGTTAAAACTTCCTAAGGTGACGGATTCGCCAGTTGTAGTTGACAGCTCTATTTGTGTGTCTTGTTATTGCATTCGATCGACAGAATTGAAAAGGCAATTCCGTTAACTAGATCCCAAAGGAAAATGGTGACCAAGCCGGGAATCGAACCCAGGACCTTACAATGTAAGATTAGGCGACCTAATCACTATGCCACTATGTGTGTGGATAAACTACGCATAAAACTAAAAACTTTTGGCACACATTATCCTAAATCGAAAAACTTTTGGCACATTATAATTCAGTTTTTTTGTATAGAACAACCTTCTGTAAAAAAGAATCAAAATATCAAAAAACAGAAAATAATAAAAAAAACATTTTTGGCAACTTTTTTGATAGATTTCAGGTATATAACCCCCTGCACGGGTGCTCACAAATAAAAACTAACCCATACTATATCGTGCTACAAGGCGAGCTGTAGTGTATAGAATCGTTTGAACAATTTTAAGAGTATGTATCTATTGGGAAAATAGAGAATACATTTGAAGGATTTCAGAGAGTAACAATCAATGTCAACTTTCAGAATAATTTTGAAATTCTATTTTAAAAATTAACTAACTTAAATAAATACATTTTAGCAAGGGTTTGAAAGTGACAAAAAATATATTTTGTCCTTAAATTGCACCTCAGAAAAAAGCGAAAGCTATAACACAAGAATAATATAATAACAGGAATATTTGAACCTCTTAAAAAAATACCTATTACTTAAATTATACATAAGAAAAAAGCAAAGTAGAAAAGTATTTTTTTTTGTTGAAAGGGGTTTTTCTAAGGCCTTTATGAGTCTTTTAACACTGCGACCATTGTTGATCTATTGTGTTCGCCACCTACTATAGTTCTGCGCTAAGCCCCGTGTCCTTTAAGAACCGCAACAGGCTTTTGGCGCCAGATTGTTTTACCTCCTCAGGTTGGAGGTAATGACCACCCAAGTGGATGTATCTTTTACGCATCAGCGCGCCAGACTCGCACATGAGGTGCTGGGGAGTTTCCTCTGCCCCTTGGCAGAACCTGCACCTTTTTGTGTCTCGGAGCTTGAGGTTGAACATGTGTTTGTTAAGGCCACAATGCCCCGTGAGCGCCCCTACCAGTATGCGTAGATTGTTCCAATTTAGCGATAAGGCCTCACGGGCCGTCTTACGGTCGTATTAATTAGCGCTTTGGAATGATTCAACCCTAGCGTGTTGTTCCAGTGGTTGACGGATTGTTCTAAACATATTTGTTTGAGCATTAGGTTTGCAAGGCTTTTTGGTACGCCACAGCTAGGTCCAGGGCCGCATAACGTTCCCTTTGCTCCCGTCTTAGCAAGTTCATCGGTTTTTTATTTCAGAAAAGTCATTGGCCTTGATCAGTATTTCACATCACAGTTCAAGCGGAGGGTCATCGAGGTACCCCACCTCTGGATTTGACGGAAAAGAATGATCAAGGTCCACCGTCACCGCGTGGATCTTGATCGTTTTTTCCCTCGCACATTTTCTTCTTCCTTCATTTAAGGGCAGACTATGATATATTTTTTGAAAATCGATTCATGCTGCGATTCTTTTGGGAACACGCCACAAGATGCTGGGGTCACCATTTTACGTTGGTATAAAATTAACTGAATTGCATGTCAATTCTGTCGATCGAATGCAATAACAAGACAATCTTTTACACACATGTTAAACACACTCATGCATATAAACGCTTCAGAGCAGGGTTGGTTAGAAGAGACTGTCGTATAAACCCGCCCATTGTGAAATTTCACAATAAAGAGTATAAACAAACAAACAAACAAACAAGATGACATTATAAATAGGATAAAAACGAATTTACCGCGTGAAATTTGTAGCACCGGACGTTTCGGTGACGTTGCAGCCGCCGTTGTCCAGGGTGGACTAGAACTAGGACTAGACTAGTTTACCCTGGGCAACGGCTGCTGCAACGTCACCGTCGTGTCGGGTGCTACAATTTTCACGCGGTAAATTCGTTTCTATCCTATTTATAATGTCAAACAATCGCGATAGTCTTCTATTTTATAAGATGACATTAGTCTCTCATTTTCACAAAAAAATTCATTCATCGTTTTTCTCCATAACTTTTCATTTGACTTCTCCGGTAAGATCCAAAGGTATTCGACAAAAGGCAAACGATACAATGGACGATTTTGAAACAAATAATAGATAAAATTTTACCAAAATAAATCCACCCACATTTTTTTAATAAGTGCAGCAGCCATGTCATAGTGAAACTTAGAAAGGGTTATCATAATTGAATGCGTAGGTATACAAATGCTCGTGTCTGTGCTGTTGACCGTTGAGGAGTTCCCTAGTTGGAAGCCAAACCTGGGTGCCGCAGTCCTGTCTTGGTGAAACTTAGAACGGGCTGTCGTAATTGAATGCATATACAAAATTTCGTGTCGGTGCTGTTGACCGTTGAGGAGTCCCCTCGTCAGGAGCCAACCCTGGGTGTAGAATCATGTCATGTTTACCCTAAAAAATACACTGTCATCGGAACAGAACTTTGGTTCATGTAAATTTTCAAAAATGATAATAACTGCAGGAGTTCCCTCAATTCCTCATGGATCCTATCATCAGAACAGGATTTTGATAAAAATGGGAATGATCTGGAATTATATCCTTCAAAATAAAAAAAGAATTTTCCAAATCTGTTCTGAGGTAACAAACATTAAAAAATATATACTTATAATCGAATTGAGAACCTCCTCCTTATTTTTAAAATCGATTAAAAATGTTTAATTTTTCTGCTGCTGCTGTCCTCCACAAAGTTGACAGACATATTTTGAGCTGTAAAGGGCTCTCTAGACGATCAAGCATGCTTGCCAAGCATCGCGTCGCGGGCAGGGAGGGGATCGTAAACCGCAGGAAATTTGTTTTTTTTTATATTTACGAAAAATGCCTAATTTTGTAGTTTTATAGCAGGGAGTCACGTCATTCATCAATCAATTACGTCTAATTAACGTGACTCCCTGGTATAAACTACAAAATTAGGCATTGTTGGTAAATATTACAAAAAATATTTGCATATTTCCTGCGGTTTACGATCCTCTCCCTGCCCGCGACGCGAAGCTTGTCAAGCATGCTTGATCGTCTAAAGAGCCCCTAACTTCTATGTTTGTATGGAAGCCTTCCATTACTATGTTTCTCGAAGTTCCGAAGCGCGCGCTTAGTGTATGTAGGCTTCGGCGCATATTTATCATTTGTATGATTGTCACCGAGTCACGGCGCCTGAGCAAGGTTATCGTCTGTGCACTCACGTTCACGTGGTCTATCCCACACTGCGCTTGCGCAACCGGAGCCGCAATGAAACTTTCCCGCGCGTTTTATTTCGTGAATAAACGCTATGATTTACATAGCTTTTTGTTGTCCGTTCGCCGCCGCGCCGGCTGGAGCGTTTCGGCCTGATAATCAAAGAAACACTGCCTGCATTACGACACGGTCGCCTCTGCCAGACAGCTGCATGCTGCTGTGCTGCACGTCGTATTCGTTCCCCGCATGACTGCGCTTCTGCGTCAGCCAGGTGGAAACGATCTCCCGCCCCATAATCACTTGTTTATTATGGTACCGGAGATGGGCGATTTAAGAGCATTGCTTTAAAGAAAATGCTGTTGCATTGGGTGGGCCATATTAATATTACGGGTACCCATAAGTGATCAATAATTTCATTACAAAAATGACCATTTAATTACATCTCATCCCTGTTCAGTTAGACGTGTTTTTTTAATTTTTTTATTTAGTAAATTTACAAAAAAATGCCTAATAATCTATATATATATAAAACAAAGTCGGGTTTGTTCAAACACTTATAACTCGAGAACGGCTAGGCCGATTTTCATAGTTTTTGATTTGTAGTATTTGTCTCCGTCCCGAATAGCAGAATAACTATTAAAAACTGGAAAATTGGGAAATTGACGAAAAATTCAAATAAAAGAAAAAGATTTTCCCATACAATATGTAAATCCGTGTTTTTCTCATAGTCAGTTGTACATGGCATGTTCACGTGTCGGAAAATCATACGCTTTATTTGTTCTTGCGCCTGATAAAGAAACAAAAAATGTCGCATATCACAAGGTGCTTCAATGAAGAGAATTAAACCGAGTGCATCCCATGCTGCACAATATGTAAATAGTTTAATTCAATCGTGTCTTGCTGACAACAATAATTGAGCGGGAATCGTAAGCCGTAGGTAATATGCAAATATATTTTTTAATATTTACGAAAAATGCCTAATTGTGTAGTTTTATACAAGGGAGTCAATCATTTATCAATCAATTGCGTCTAATAACCGTGACTTCCTGGTATAAACTACAAAATTAGGCATTTTTGGTAAATATTTTAAAAAAATGCATATTTCCTGCGGTTTACGATCCCCTCCTGCCCGCGACGCGAACCTTGTAAAGCATGGTTGATCGTCTAGAGAGCCCCTAATATTACCACTTTTCTAAATTGGTTCAAGCGTTTAGAAGTTATGATGGAATAAAGAAACGGAAAACATACATAGATGAATCCTAACACCTTTTTTTGGGCAATCGTGTAAGAAGTAAGTGCATTATTGTACAGTAAGTACTTTCTTGTAAAGAGTAAGTACCTACATTCTTGTTTTTGAGTTTATTACGTTTAAACACGTATTACCTATGGTAAATCATAAATCAGGGCAAAACCATTGTTAGACAACGTGTTAGGAGATTTTATCTTCAACAACGCACAATAAACGCGTATATTGTCACTGTCGCGGCATTGCGCATTATAGGTAGGTGAATGGAATAAAATGCATATTCACTTGGATAGTCTATAAATAATTCATACATTGTTATTCTTTATACGGCAAAATACCAACTAATTGTATTGAAAGTGGCATTAATAGCAATCACTATTTTAAAATAGTTCGAAACGTGGCTGATGGCAAAATAGGCGATGAAGTTAGCTTTTATGGAGAGTGGATAGATCTGTCGTGTTATGATAGATAGATAGATAGATTTTTTATTGGAAATATACTTACAGTACTTTCCGAACGTCTTATGTTTCTAGACATTTATGCCTTGCTTGTAGGCTTTACCATTGCTTACTACACTATATAATCAATGGCTTTACGTAACAGTAATAATAATAATAATAATAACACTTTACAAATGGTTTTCATAGCTATGTTACATAACAACGACTTGACCAGACCAATGAATCGCTTAAAAAATCTTCAATTTTATAATAGCCTTTAGAGCACAAAGTATCTAACAATTTTTCTAAATTTAGTGTCTGGTAAAAGAGTTAGTTCCTGAGGCAAAGTGTTATAAAAGCGAACACCGTCTCCAATGAAAGATTTACTCACTTTTGCTAACCTAGAGCCCGTAATGGCTAGTTTATTTTTGAACCTGGTGTTCCTATTGTGAATGTCACCCAGCTTACGGAACCTGTGCAAGTTTTCACGAACATACATTATGTTGTCGAATAAATACACCGTCAGAATATTGATATCTTTAAATTTCTCTTTTAGCGATGCTCGGGAGTTTAAACAATAAATGGATCGTATGATAAAACACTGCAAATTGAAAATGGCTGTTTCGAGTCAATGGAACTGTTGACAACTTATCCATCAAGTCATCGTTTTTCAAGCCAGTTTTTCCTTTTGTGATACAAGATAGCCGGTACAGTTTCAGTCTGATATTTTGAAACAGATATAGGAAACGGACATCGTATTCGGTTAAACTCTATTACCACAAAATGCTGTATTTGAATTTACAGTGTTTAGTCATTTACAGTGTTTAGTCATTTACAGTGTTCAGTCATTACCTCAGAACTCTGCCGTTTATGAACCGATTTGAAAAATTATTTTTTTGTTGAAAGTTGGACCAAACTTGCAGATTGGTCCCATTTTTATCAAAATCCTGTTCTGATGATGGGATCCATGAGGAATTGAGGGAACTCCTACTTTAAGTTTTTTTTAAAACATGAAAAACATGTGTTTTTGGCCTTCTAAACCAGGCTCCTCTTTTAAAAGCAGGTGCTCCTCAACCTCAAGGAGCGTGCCCCTGGTGTATTCGGTTTACCGTCTTAGGAGCACTCCTGCCTAGGCTGGCACAATTTTCTCATTCGTTCGTATTTATCTATCCGGTGCTCTTTCTCGTTTCGCTCGCGTGTGATTCTTTCATATTTTTGTGTAGGTACATATAATAATCGGTGCACTCGCCCGTTCCGTAAAGCACGAACGCACAGGTCAGCGCACCACCTCCCATCTGCCAAAGTTTCACTTTTACCTTTCATGCGCGGAGACGGATTATCCACATCTCGCCGGAGCGACATTTGAAAGGCATCCGCCATTAATAAGGCATCATGACGCGTTCGTTTCATTGCTAGCGGAGCGGCACAACACCCAAAAGGCGAATCGCCCGAAACGTAACCGCCTAAACAGCTAAACGACCGATCGGCCAATAGCAGTCGCTTTTACCTCGTCTGTACTCGCTTATTAGCCAGTTTTAGGACAGGTTCCCAACTGGTTTCCATTTAAATCTGTAACAATACGTTTTAGTTGAATCGCGTGGGCGATTGAGCCATATAAGGGGCACTAGAATCATTCGCAAAGAAAGTCTTGCGAAATTTGCCCTCCAGCTGATTTAATCAGTATTTAATCATGGAGATGCACTTTCGTTTTGTGTTCGATTCCAGTATTTAATCATGGAGATGCACTTTCGTATGGAGTTCGATTCCTGTTAAAAATGCTCGATGTTCAGTAAGTTATATAATGAGAAAAAATTACGACATATACAGCTGATTCAATCAGTAACTAATCATGGAGCTCTAACAGAGTAACTAATCATGCACTTTCGTTTTGAGTTCGATTATTGTTTAAAAATCTCGATGTTTAGTAGGTTGGATAATGATAAAAAAGTACAACAGATACACAGCTGATTCAATCATGGAGACGCACTTTCATTATGAGTTCGATTTCTGTTAAGAATCCTCAATGTTTAGTTAGTTGGATAATGAGTAACTTGGATAATGAGAAAGCTTAGGAGTTGGATAATGAAAAATAAAACGACAGATTCCATGCATCTTGAGGGCACTGGCACAATTCTACCTCAAATTTCAATGGCCAGGCTTCAAATATCTGCCAGGATCTTGCTCAGAATATAATATCATGTACAAATGTGAAAACCGTGGAAAATGTGTTAAACAAAACCCAGAACACCTGAATGAGCTTGTAGCACGGGCTTTATTTGCCAGATAAAATCCGTCGATTCTATCACCTACATCAGCCCACATCAGTACAGCAGAGTGACACCCCATTGCAGTTCCATACTTTACAGTACTTTGCACTGTACACTATAATTTTTACAGTACATTCCACACTTTTCACTACATCGCAAGCTGCAAAGTACCGTAAAGCATCTAAACCCAAACCTCATCACAGTTATAAAAAAGGTTGAAACGTAACCTTCTACCTAAGGAGCTCAGTATAAATAACAATTCTGACATCATCAATCCAGCCAGCCCGGATCTAGGGGGGAGGGGGGGGGGCAAACCAGGGTACCGGACCCGGGCGGAAATTTAAGGGGCGCCAAAATAATGTATTTCACTAGAGCGCCTAGCATCCAGGAGGCCTCGTACGATGGATTGTTCATTTGATCATGCAGCGTATACTAATTTGATTTTTGAACGCGTGCGCAGTGTGTATGATGTCTCTCCCAGGGGAATTCCTGTCGCGTCTAGAAAAAATCCTCCCCACTTGACGGAAGGGGACTGGGCTACCCGAACGACCGAACGTCAAGCGGCGACGGCCGGTATTTATGTGACTAATCTAGGTGTGCGAGTAATTAGTGTCGGTTTTCTTTGTTAACAGCCACTCTTTCAAACGTGTCATTATAATTATTAGTCGATGTGGTAAGAGATTCTTTCGTGGAAAGGAAAGCTCGACTTGTAAAGCTGTATAAAGATTTGATAGTAAAACTTGCTGGAACCTGAGGATTAAAGGTGTGTGCATAGTCTGGCTTGTGTGTGTACACTGGTTGTATGTATTCTATAATAATGCTACTTAAGAAAAATTATTAGCAAATAGGCAAATAAGGAGTGCAAATTTATTAACGGTTGTTATTATCCTGCCATAAAAAAATCCACCCAGTGTATTTGTTATATGAGTTTTTTAACATCGTTAATCTCAAATGTTTAAGGGGAGGGGCGCCAATGTCAGGTTTTTATCCTGGCTCGAAAAATTCGTAGATCCGGAGTTAAATCCAGTCATTACCATCTGCATCTAACGCAGTCAACTTGCCGACATCAGTGGATGTATATATTTTTTTCGATGTAGACTAGGAAGAAGATGTTTATAATAAATATGCGTATAATAGCTGATATTTATTGGCAACCCCTTAAATTAACCGGAATGAAGATGCTCAAAGCTATGAAACTCGCTGTGATCGCTCGAAAAGCTATGATCTGAAATATTGCAAAGGAGATCGAAAAAATATGCACTGACTTATAACGAGATCTAAAGATCAGTTATATCATTTATAAAACATTACATACTTATGTCGAATACATTGTGATGCGATATGCCTATAACAAACAGTACTTTTTGGGCATGTGTCTTTCAATACGATACATATAAAGCAATGACATGAATGTGGGCCCTCTCAACAGATATTGAGCCCACTTCGTTTAAAAACGCTAGAAATGCCTATGTAAAAATATGCACTTTAAAATAAGCAACATTTGAAACTTATTCTTGATACTTGCTCCATAATGGTAAATTGTTCACACCTGTGTACCGAATTTCAAGTCTCTAAGTCAAATATTTCGAGATTGCAGTATGACTAGCGCGCCCCTCGGTGGACCGATTTCAACCACAATCTTTTTAACTGTTGCCATGATCAAATGATGCCTGCATGCCAAATTTCAGCTCATTCGGATAAAGCGTTTGGGCGCTATCGTGGAGTGATACACACATACACAGACATACATAGTCATAGTCATAGTTTATTAATTCCAAAAAGGACATACCTACTGTGGAATGCCTCATTTTTCATTGTCGTACAATTTTATTATTAATATTTTTATTACATGTACATATACTTTATATAAAGGTACGTATGGTTCAATAATAAAAAAAACACAAATAAGTTAAAAAAAATACAATAATAGTCAATTTAAAAAAATAATAATCAATAGGTTTTTCAATAATAATCTAAGATAACAAAATATAAAAACGAAAAAACTCTAAAAGAAAATTTAAATAAAATACTGTAAAAGATATAGAAATAATCCATATCATAATATCACATATTTATAAAAAAAAGTTTATTCAGCAATAAACAAATAGATTATATTTATATAATTACATTTCAAACTCAACCACAACCTTGTTAAATTCATTTAAGTTATAGAGAGCATGGTTGTATAGGATTATTTTTATGCACTTTTTGAATGCCACCTCTTTGAGTTTTTTCATTTCTGTTGGCAGCAGATTAAAAAATTCAAGCCCAAATATAAAAAAGATCTCTGGTATAAACCCAGCCGGACTTTTGGAATCACGATGTTCTTCTTATTGCGTGTGTTATGTTCGTGAAAATTCGAGTGCTTTTCGTAGTCTTCCAAATTTCCTCTCGCATAAACTAAACACTGGTAAATAAATTCACATTTCACAGTCAATATTTTTTTACTTATAATTAAAGATCGGAGCACAGTGATCTCCTCGTTTCAACCCACATATCGTTCTGAGTGCACGTTTTTCTGTACACACACAGAAGTGCGTCCACAATACTTTCCTTTGCCAGGAAAGTAAAATTGCTGCAACTGTTGTAGTTTTAACAAGTAGTATATTAATAGTTTAGGGGCGTAGTTGTAATTAGTTGCAAATACAACATATTTGAAAAATCAAGTCCATTCTATTAAATGTATGAGGCCACAATCACTCGTCGCTCATCGCCACGATACCTATCTGATCTATCGAATACGTCACCTTTATTCGTGCATCACTAAATATAATAGATAAACACACAATAGGAAATTTACAAAAATAAACACAGATTGTAAAATAAAACTAAAATTACATGCAATTGCAACATTAAGTTGTTTAAAAAAAGAGGTCCAGGTACTCCTAATAGATGTTTCTTAGAAAAAAAAAGATTTCACGTTTGTTTCGATAGTTAGCAAGACCCGTAAAACTATCAAGTTCATAGCCTATTGTATATTCACAATGCAATACAATAAAGAACCATTTTGTTTATCACGTTGTGAAATATCACGAATCTCATAAATGCGCACTGACATTTTCTTTATCACAGTTTCAATTTAATTCACGACATTCTTGAGTAAGTAGCTGATATTAGAACAAACGAGATAATGTCAACGTGGAGCTTGAAAAAGAAGATTTATTTTTGTACATATGCTAGGGGATAAGGTTCTAGGATAGGGCTGAAATAGTTGTATAATAAATAAGATAAAAACGAATTTATTGCGTGAAGTTTGTAGCACCCGGTGTTTAGGCGATGTTGCAACCGCCGTTGTCCAGACAACCCTGGACAAAAGCGGTTGCAACATCGCGAGTGCTACAAACTTCACACGGTAAATTAATTTTTATCTTATTTATATTGTCAAACAACCGCGATAGTCTCGATTTCATGAAATAGTGGTTTCCTATATTTTCTCAATATATATTAAACGTTAATACTTAAGACCAAATTTAATCCACATGCGTACCTTTACCAAAAGTGATTTAATATTGCTCACAACGATTTACTTTTGAGACCGGAGAAGTCGGCTAGATTCTTGGGTTGTAAGGTGGATATTGGCCTTTGAGTGACCTCCCACATCGATTCACTATTGGACAAATTGGGAAGCGCCTGTTTTGCGCTGTATCGCTTGCTATCAATATTAGATGTGAACTCTATCTTCACCTACTTGCATTCACCGCTCATGTATGAAGAGGAACTTTGGGGTCGCGCGGCTGACAGGATTAGTGAATTGATCATGCAGGAAAGGGCTATCCGCGCGATAGGACGTTTATTTCAGGATAGATCCTCTAGGTATTTTTTCCGTAGTTCGCTATATTGACAGTTCCTGCTCTGTAAATCACGGATATCTCAGTATACGTTTGAAATAATATAATACTGTTCGACCAAAATAGTGTAAATCATGAAACACGATCCTGCAATCAGGTTTGTCGATGTTGCATGTCCAAGAACTTAGATTTGAATGAAACTATAAATTATTCCAATCTAAACGCGTGTAATGGGCTAAAACACTTCTTAAGGTCTACATATTACATAATCCCCGATGTCAACAGACGTATCCAGCCCCCCCCCCCCCCCCAAGATTAAGTAATTAACCGAATTTCAAATTTGAAAATATTTTTAGTACCTACCCATGAAATACACATTGCAAAAAATGTTTTTGGTTGATTTTTAATACCTATACAATTGAAAGTTATTAAAATAAACATTTACTGTTCAATTATTGGGTTTTATTATGTTCATTTACAGGAAATTGCTGTTCGTTAACCCCTCAAGCCCCGATTGGCCACAAAACGATTCAGCGTGACGGCCCCGTTTTAATTTAATTTTAATTTAATTTGATTTATTTTATTATGTTTTATTATGTTAATATGTTTCATTTTAATTATGGGTACAGTGGCTTGGCAGTAATTAATGTTTTGGTGAGACAGTGTCGTAATTCAATTTTTTTACTAATTTTTACTCAAAATTTTTGGGACAGCAACTTGTCAATCGGCTGAGGGGCCTGAAGGGTTAACTGGAGTTTTTAGGTCTTTTTTTGGTAAATTGTTGAATATTTCGAAAACTAAATAGAACATCTAAGAAAACGAAATAAAAGAGTAATGTTTAATTATTAACAATGACATTAAAGGACGTATGTAAATAGCTTGGCACTGACATCGCTTATTATAGGTTGATTTTTCAAAGTTAAGGGTCACCGGAGACACTACCCTATCTACGAACATCGCGCGTGCGGTCGTCGCATTTTTTTGTTTAAACCAAAAAAAATGCGATGGGGTGACCAAAGTTGATTACGTAATCAGGACCCCCCCCCCCCCCCCACGTAATCAAGCGTAAGCTTCAGCTCCAACCCTCCAACCCGCTCCGTGATTACGTAATATGTGGACGGCCCCTTATTGTAAAAGAGTTTTTACTGCGTAGGAGAATTTTCTGCATCGCCGTAATCTATATGTGTCCTTATATATCTTTTTCTTTGTAATAAAATATACATGCTTGTTAATAATAAAAATTATTATGTAGGTACAGTTGATTTGTAATACCTACTTATTATTACAATAATAGCTTTTATTTGACAAGTATAACTCATTATGTGAAATAAATGAAAATAAATAATAGAGCATTGATTTTTAAACATTTAAAAAAATATAAAGTGAGTTTTACTCGCGTGTATTGTGCAAGTGAGTTAAATCAAATGGCAATAATATGTATATGTAGTGATGTAACAATGTTAAAACTAGGTATTTAGAATGATAGCATAATAAAGACGAATCGTTGAATTTAACGACCAATTCTACACTTAATAAATACATAAAGCAACATAATTACAATTGATAAATGCCAATGACACTATTTTTTAACTTAGATAATAGTGTTTCTTGGTTAGATTTATTTTTGAAATTTAAGGTTTTATCATATTGTTTAACTACATAGTAAACAAACGTCCTAATCGCCAATATGTCATTCATCGCCGATGTTCATGTCAGTCATGTGTCAATCCACCTGTCTATCTTATATATCTGCGTACTCTTATCTGTTGTTGATCATATTATATTTCCTAGATGTGTAAAAATGAGGGAATTATTCAAATTCAAAGTATTTTATACATCCATTGGAATTTAAATTGACAGCAATCTACGATATCTTGGGCTATTTCAACGGAAGCGAAACAGCTTGAATAAACACTGGTAATTCAAGCGGATCGCCTTTTTCAACAATGGCGTAAACTGCCTTAAAAAAAATATTGTGCGATAACACAATGCCGTAAGAAAAACGCATAGGAAACGGAGTAGTTAATGAGGGTTTGTTCTAAGCCATTAAAATAAGTGTGTTGTTTTTGGTATAGAACACGCGACGCGGGACTCCTCAAGGCTGGGCGATGTCGCCTTTATTATTTTTGCATTACAGTCCCGATTTATTTCCTTACGAACGCCTCGACCTAAACAAAAACAATTTGAAAACCGCTTTAGACCACTCAGTCATATAAAAAAAAGTTGTATCGCCTCAAGACTTTCCCGGCAAGCAGACAATCCCCCCTCTTCCGATAGAAATCGTGTCAGGTGATTATGATCGCAAATGTAGTATTTTGGATATTAAAATGACAATTTTGATGTAGTATTTTCTTAAATAATATGATGTAGTATTTTCTTAAATACGACGAAATTTAAAAATATTTGTGTCGCTTGAAGACACAAATATTTGAGACCAAATTAGATTTAGACGCTTGTAGACCAACATATAAAAGAGATATTCTGCTCAACGACGCATCTGTACCGAATTTCAAGTCTCTAAGTCCAATATTTCGAGATTATTTATTTTATTTATTTATTTTTTATTTATTTTTGTTTATTCAATTATTACTAATCAACATAACAGTAAAACCAATGCATTGAAAAGTAAAATTAATAAAGATATTACCATAACTATACAAATAGAATGATACGTATAATACTAGCTATCATGTAAAAATAAATAATTAATAGCTTGCAATTTAAACAAGTGAGGGTTGGCGGTAAAAATATCGAAATCTGGTGCCATCGAGTGAATTTCATTTAAGCGCCGCAAAGCACGCGCCAACAAGTTCCACCTCGTAAGGTTAGTGCGCGAGAACGGCTCCGCGAAAAGATGGTGCGATCGAGTACGGAGATAATTATTTGGTATGAATAGATCCACCTTTGCTAGTAAGCTAGGGTTATCAGTTTTACCACGAATTAGATTGAAAACATAGGACATGGTCAGCATTTCTCTTCTGAGACAGAGAGAATTATAGCCAACCATGCCTGTGATAAATGCAGTCGGATACAAAAATGGATAATATCCGTACTGCTTGAAGTACAGAAATCTCAAAAAACACTTCTGTACCTTTTCCAGCATGAGGGTATAAGTATCTTCATGTGGATTCCAAATAGGTGCATTCGTTTCCATGCGACTTCTAACAATCGAGTTGTACAACGTGCGCATAACCCGAATATTATTGAAGTGTTTGGATTGCCGTATTACAAACCCTAGAAGCTTGAAAGAAGTTGTAGATAGTTGTCTAATATGTTCCTTGAAGTTTAACTTGGGGTCGAAAAAAACTCCCAAGTCCTTGACTTCAGTAACTCTGGGAAGCACACATCCAGCGATGGAGTAATCATACATCAGATGATCAGGCGACCTTGTGTATGTCATCACTGCACATTTGTTAATATTGAAGTGAAGGTTACGAGCTTGGCTCCATGCATAAACTGCATCAATATCACGCTGGAAGAGCTCGCAGGCCTCAGCACTTCCAGTTGATAAAAACAATTTGACGTCATCAGCAAACATTAGACAACGTGCAGATGTGACTACTTTACTCAGATTATTAACAAATAAGTTGAATAACAAAGGCCCTAAGTTTGATCCTTGGCTAACCCCCGATTGAGTGTTGTATAGTTTGGATTCAAAATTGCCAAATTTAACGAATTGCTGGCGGCCCCCCAAGTAATCTGCGAAAAGTTTCAACAGTTTACTCGAGAATCCAGCAGCAGCCATTTCTCGGAGTAACGCATCGTTGTCGACTCTGTCAAAGGCCTTCTTGAAATCCAAATACACGACATCCACTTGTCCCCTTGAGGTGCTATCCAACTCATCAGTAACATAATCTGTAAAAACGGATAGGTTGGTAGTTGTGGAACGATTAGGACGGAACCCGTGTTGGGCATCCGATAGTGTACCGCATAGTTGGGTATAAATTTCTCGGTGAAGAATCGTCTCGAAAAGCTTAGGAAAGGCTGATAACACTGCAATCGGCCTGTAATTATCAACCTGCACCTTATCGCCACTTTTTGGTATTGGAGCTACTCTAGATATCTTCCACTTATAGGGGTATACTGCAGATTCCAACGATCTGTTAAATATATACATCAGGGGTTGTATAAAAGACTCACAACATGCTTTAATAACATAAGGAGGAACTCCATCAGGTCCAATAGTGCGGACTGATTTCAGCTTGCGTATTGCAAACCGAATATCATCTTTAGTGATACTGTGGACGTTGACGCATGAAGAATTTGCGTCACTCGACATAATAGTCGCTTCAGCGGCGACAGCGTCTAAGGCCGGTATGTTCGGTAGAAACACTGATGAGAAGTAATTCGCAAAAACATCAGCGGCTGCAGCACCCGAATATGTAGCCTCATTATAGACCACATTCAGGGTACCCCACCAGCAGTTCGCTGACTACGAACATATTCCCAAAAGCGTGAACTATCTTCTCGGATAGACGTCTCAATATTGTGCATATACAAATTGAAAGAGTCTTTTATTTTATGCTTAACTCTACACCGTAAAGTTTCGAAAAGCTCCCTGTGAAACTGAGAACCGGTCCGCTTCCAGCACTTGTGATGATACGACTTCGATTGAATATCACGGATAATGTCGCCATTAAACCATTTAGGATAAATATACCTATTGGTCAATGCAGTCCGTTTTTTGCTTGGAATGCAGCTATCGAAACAATTGTAGATGACACTATAGAGATAATCAACGCAATCGTTAGCGTTACTTAAATCGTATAGTAATTTCCAATCAAAATTTTCAAAAAAAGTGTACAACTGAGTAAAATTACAATTTTTAAAGTTCCATTCATTCCGGAATAGACAATTACCACTAGTAGGGCTATACTTTTGATTGTCGCTCGGCTGAATATGCGTACGCGCTGGGCGCAGTACAATGCTCACATCAATCGGCGGATGATAGCCGTCAGCTCGCACCAACTCTATCGAGGCTTCGGATACCGTAACGGTATCAGGTTGGAAATTCGAGAGCACCAGATCTAGACATCGATTATTAGAATTTAAAATATTATTATGTTGCTTAAAGTTACATAAAGATAAAAAGTAATCAAAATATTTATTTACATGTTGCGACGCAGAAAACAGATTAAAATCGCCAATAATACAAATATTTTTTAACCTATCTGCAACAAAAAGTTCTTCTACTTTATTTAAAAAAGACATGTATACTTCATCAGCGGTTTTAGGGGAAAAGTAAACTACAAAAAAGAATACAGGTACATTTCTATATATAACTTTCACACACAATACTTCACCATCAGTTTCATAGCTAGGTATGCGATACGATAAGATGGAGTTCCTCACGATATGACTAGCGCGCCCTCTGGTGAACCGATTTCAACCACAATCTTTTCAACTTTGCCATCATCGATGTTTGCATGCCAAATTTTAGCTCGATCGGATGAAGCGTTTGGGCGCTATCGAGGAGGTATACACTCACACGCACATACAGACAGACAGACACACAGACAAACGTCAGTCTCGAAAAGGTCTCGAAGAGGGGGGGGAAGTATAAATCCGTCTTCGTCTCAAAAAATGCGCGTTCACAATCCTTTCCCTCTCCCAGGAAAGTAAAACATTAAAACCAGAATCAAAATATATAAACTTAGCGATAACAGGCCAAAAATCCGCCATTAGTTAATCGTGACAATAATTGAGGTGTGTATTTTGGATCACCGAAATCGTTTAAAAAAACTGTTAACAGCTCGCTTTCTATAATTTACATCGGGAAAAAAATGTTTAACAAATCCATATGCATTAAAAGGAAGTCTTAGATTAATTACTCTGGTAATGAATGAGGCGGTTCAGAAACCCGATTAACTAATAGGAGATTGGGGTTTTTAAAATTCGCAGAGGAGTTAATTACGTATATATATACGTTGAGTGGAACAAATGAACCGTTATAGAAGGCGCTGTTTTGTGGGTTTGTTGTTATTTACTTCGTTTGGGTTCATTGGCAGTCGTTTTTTAACGTGGTCGGAGCCGTGGGTCGATGTATTTATCGTCAGCCGAAGACTGAATGTTAGACTATTATTTTGTTAAGAACAATTAAATGTTTCTATAAGGTTATCTGTCTTGGTTATTTCTAAGGAATCCGAAATATATAATAAATACCACAAATGCGAAATAAAATCAAAGCCTTTATTGTTTTGTCTTTCTTCAAATCGCATAAAACCTTTTATATTTTGGGGAGCATGGCCAGTTGAAACTATAATTAGATTAAACTTTTTGAAAGATTTATTTACTTTTTGTTTAGAACTTGTTAAACACCCATACCTTTTAGAATCTTTAAAAACAAACGAAAAGGTACGATCTAATTTGCTACACAAAAATATAAAACTTTACTGTAACGATTCGGCAATTTAATGCATTAAAAGGCAATTAACTAATAGAAAAAACAAAGAAATGTTCCGAGTTTCAATAGTTAAAAAAAAGCGACACATCAGTGTTGCCATATTCAAATAAAACCTTTTAAAGACATTTACGTTTGACAATTATGATATTCAATTCTTTGTTTTCAATCAGAAAAATATTCATCTTTACTTTTACAATTAATTTCAAAATGTCTCAACTTCATGTTGATATTTTTTTAATCTTTGCAAACTGCAGATGCGCCCCACTGTTGCATTGAGTTTTTAGATAAGTACCTGTTAATTTATATTCGCCTTCTAGGGTCAAATATCCCCCTTGTTAACTTAAGTCTTCTTGAGATTGAAAAAAAAGTGATTTAATCCAATTATTTTAACTGTAGAGAAATAAAATGATTGTTATCCACAAAATAATATAAATTGTTCCTAAATTCATATGCATACAATACTATTGTATGCATATGAATTTATTCAATGCAACTTATTTCTTCTCCAGTATGTAAGCTTTCCTACACTTGGATGCATCATTGCGCCTAACGTTTTAAGTAACGTAATTAATTAAGAAATATTGACAATCGTGATAGTTGTGACTATATAAATTAATTTTAGACATTTATAATCGGTTTAAATATCATTGACAAATAGAAAATAATCTAATATTGAAAATTGCTGGTCAAATAAAGAGCCCAATCTCTGTAGCCATAATTATCAAGGAAATAATTACGGCACCCAAAGCAAGCCCACATCTCACCCTACATCACTATCCCACATCTCAATTCCTCTAAAATCATTATTTCTACAAAATTATCTTATTTCCTTTGCAATTCCTGAAATAAAGTGAGTATTGTGCCATAACCTTGATAAAAACATTGTACTTTGATAACTTGAGATAAAATGAATGAAGCGAGCGATAAAGCTACGCTGAAACATTTTATTTTATCCCACTGGTGCCTTTACTAGATGCAATATTTGATTGCGATATAATATTTTATTAGAAATTTAATTTTTTATTAAGCATAAATCATTTATATTTTTTCAATATTGATTTGACCATTTAACAATTCCATCCGCAGGTTGGAATTGTTAAATGACAAAATAAAATATTATTTTTATTTTCTCTCATTGTTGCACTTTGGAGCTGTCTACTGCAACGGGCGAACCCGCCCCCTTAGGAGGGTATAACGATAAATAATCATTCTTTCAACCGTGGGGGAAACGCAGAGACTTAGGGACCTCACAGTCCACCTTCTGATTATGCCAACACGTCCGTGAGAATCTAACGCTTTACCGCGCGGCACTGGGAACTGAACCTAACTGGCCGACCTCGCGCTCTCGCTACCGGATTTGCTCGGATTTCTCCGTCCTCCGGTCTGGTCACGGACTTGCTCAGTCTCTACCGGACTTAATTCAGTTTGAATATATCACGGACCGAGGCGCCCTTTACCCGCCATGGTCGCTCGGGATCGGGTGGCCAACGGATCGATTCAAGGATATATTACGTCAGGTCGACAACTGCTCCCGCTGCCATATTAAACATACATCTCCAGACCGCCCTGGTCATTCGCCGGATTGCGTAAGCGTGACAAACACAGCTTGGTACGCAAACCGCCCAGTTCCGCGTAAGGTTCCCCAAATCCACGTTTTTCTTATCCCAACCGCCTCCGACTGCATGACTGCAGCCGTGGTAGGAGCTCACAGCGGGCACGGCAGGTTAAGTCCCTCTACAAGGAGGCTACCAGATAGAAGTTGAACCGTCAGTTGGGCAAGCCAGATGACATAGAGTTTGGCCAACTTCACCCAAGCTGCCCGAAACCCCATTGTTGCACTATGTGGTGAACGGTTTCGTGGTCAACGGTTTCGTGCAGCTTGGGCCACAAGATCAGTTTGTTCTCGGATCGGCTCAACTCACGATTCAGCTCCTATTCAGAAGCCTCCTCGAGTGGAAGGCTACCCCGGGTAAGTACCGGCGGGATTGCATCCCGGCGCCACTGGACGGTTTGCGCACCGGTCGGCGAAGCCAATCGATTGTGCATTCTGACTAATTGCTGAAGGGGTCTGGAGACATGGAAATACACTGTTTCCTAAGTAGCGGGGGTGGATGTTCACCTGTTGTCATGCCACTCTTGAAATGACCTTAGGCCACTCGACCCCGTGTGGCACTACGGGCAAAGTACGCCCAGGTCCGCGATAAATTCAAACTTAATTACCGCTGTAATACAACAGATAGAGGTTGCGTAAGCGACCCGTAACCAGTCGGGAGGACGGAGGTATCCTGAAGGTTAACTGCCAAAACTGATAGTTAGGGGGTGAGGCTGCCCGCCTGTACCTTTTCCGGCGCCTCGCCGTAAGGCGTTTTTTTCTAACGGGTTACTGGTAAACTAGATAGTAGATTGTCTTGTCCACTATTCTTCTACGCTCATCCCACGGCTAAAAGAACAATCTATCGTTATACCAGCCTGGTCTGACGGGTTCGCCCGTTGTAGTCGACACCGCCATCCTGTTGCACTATGTAGAGCTCGTTTTAATACATATTTCTGTATACTGTTAGGACTTAATTCCCTGTCGCTTTGGCATGGCGAATGCTAGTGCAAAAATCGTATCGCCTCCGAATCCTAATCAGACAATATCAGTAAAA
This sequence comes from Micropterix aruncella, assembly GCA_944548615.1. Lineage (NCBI taxonomy): Eukaryota > Metazoa > Arthropoda > Insecta > Lepidoptera > Micropterigidae > Micropterix > Micropterix aruncella. The sequence continues at coordinate 15,935,844 of OX155956.1, forward strand.
AACGCGATTGACTTTGACGAATTGGTCGTTCATGCAAAACGCATTCAATTTATCGAGTCGACATTGGCTAACTCTGCACGGAAGTAAGTCATTCAAATCGAATACAATTTCGAAAGAGAACAACACAACACACTAAACGCTCCGAAAGACTATAAGAGCGAGAAGCTTGTTCTCCTTGGATGTTGGCAGTTCACCTACGTCGTCAAAGTTCACAGCCCGGCGGGGCTTGCGCTGTGATACGGATAAAGAAGAAATAGCAGAGATGGGCGTGTAGGTATACATTGCGCTGTTAACAAGTTAAAAGGATTAAAAAACACGGCTGCTTTTACAAAAACTGAACTACTGCATTTTTAATTATTTTTATTACCGTTCTTTTCATATTTTTGTAATGTACTCAATCAGACCCTACATTTGACACTAAACACGATATATTTAAGTTAATTTTTAACATTTAGAGATTTGGACATTTAGAAAACTATTTACTTGATATTTAGACGGTTAAAGTACACTGACACTCGGGATGACATGACGATTCTGACAATATCACATACCTACTTCTAAATCGAATAGAGGATTTAGAATTTATGGTGGAATAAAAAAACGGAAAATATACCTTTGTATGTATACATATTAATACATGTATGCATACATGCATACATATTCATCTATATGAACCCTGAATACATTACACTCTTTTTTGCTGGGCAGTCGTGTAATAAATAGGAAAGTTCGCGGGAAGGGTGATTACTTTACCCTAAATAACATAGAAAAAAAACGGTTGTGTGACCCCAACACTTTCCCGGCAAGTAGACAAGGGTTTTTCTACTTGCCCTCTCCCCCCCCCCCCCCAACCCCGGCAAACACCCTTCCTCAGCAAACACCCCAATATATGATTGGGTTGCCAACCCGGTTTTTTTTAATTTAAAATTTTGCAATCGCTTCAAAATTATTTCAATTTGTACAAAATTAAATAGGACTGCTGCCTGTAACCTAACGAGCCAGAAACGAAGGGTACCAGCTGACTTTGGAACAAAAATCTTTGGATAATTCCAACCCCGCCCCCCCTCTCCTGTACTAGGTTCGACAACACCTAACTCTATTAGCATCTTATCAACTTCTTCATACCTATAGTATTATAAATTTGACTTTTTTTTTAATAAATTATATAAAACTGTATCGTTATCTTTGTTTAAATTAACTGGTCAATATGTATAAAATTAAAATCATGCTTTAAGATTCTAGCGTCTAACCAGACCAGTGTTTCCCAATTAGTGGTACGCGTACCCCCAGGGGTACGCGAAGTTGCATCAAGGGGTACGCGTGGCAATCTCTTGACTAAGTTGCTTCAGAGTTGTGCAAAGAAAAACGTGCACATTTGTTATATTAATCTGATTTTAACCGTCATCAACTGTAATTTGACGGTACTAAATATAAAAAAACTGATTTATTTTTTTTATTTATCATTCCTGCAATAAGGCGTACGCGAGTTTGGGGTCTTTCGTAAAGTGGTACGCTGAACACTGAACTAGTCTAATAATGTTTGGAATAGCCCATCTAATTTTTCTTTGGCTCTTTGCTAGCTTGTTTGCGTCATCCATCGTACGAAAGGCAACCATTGTTCCAACGGCGCACCGGAATCGCCTTCTTGGATCGCGAAACTTGTTTATGCTTATTTTTTTCCACAAAAACACATACAGGAGAAATAAATAAACAGGTTTGCCAGTTTACATATATTTGATAGAAGTATCAAGAATATCATTCTTTTTTTTTGCTTTTTTTGAAGAGATTATTGGAGTTAGTTTTCACTTGCCAATAGCTTCCAAAGCTTCATCGAATGTTGCAAAATCGTTGTTTGCTCAAAGACATGTTTGTAGACTTAGTCATCTTGATTTTTCAATTATTCTAATTGTATTTAGTACAATTGCGTTTTCCTCATTTTTTGCCAAAATTAATAACCAACAACTTCAGATGAGTGAATACCACTTCCTGTCTGTAATGATCTACATAAATGCTATTTATTACTTCACTTTCAGGAACTGATTCACGATTGAACACGACATTTTCTTGGTAAAGTGATTCGTATTCGCAGAGTGCTAAGAGCAGCGTGAGTCACCGTTGGTTGTAGGGTTGCATGGTTTGAACGCGAATGCAGGAAAATACATAAAGCGGTCATATACGACATTTACGTCGGTTAATTGTGGGCGTCCGGTTGAGTGCTGCATTGCATTCGCCAGAGCGTGGTTTGGTTTGAAACACGTAATAATAAACGTGGATTAATATTACGTATGGATGCAGCTGTACAAATATGAAAAACTACACATGATTATCATTTTTAACGCGGTTGTTAAGATTGCAAATGAGAAATGGTATGAGACAGTATCTAAGTCTTGGCTAAGTCTTGGTTATCTAGCCTTGGCTAAGTCTTGGCAAGTCATAATATAAGTCATTACTAAGTCATAATAAGAATATTTTTCACTGGTAACGACAAGATACTGAAGATTGAAGGTTGGGAGGTACACATGAAATACTACACGTAACTATGAAAGAATGGAGCAAATGCGAGCTAAGAAGAAACTTTCCAAAGAGTTCTTAGAATCTATAAATTATTAGAAAAAATGGACTGAAAGACCGCAATATTTTCAAAGTCTGGAACTAAATTAAGAAAATGATTATTGTAAGACCTCTGAAAGAAATCAAAAAACACATGATTAAAGAAATTTGAATGATACAACTAAGAATGAATGATACAACTTATTAATTGTACAACAACAACAAAGTTCTTTTCGATTTAAATTTCCTGAAAAGCATAATGAGAAAAAGCAAAAACAGTGACGTTTTTTATATTAATATTTTATGATGTTATGATACAAGTTATGAAGCAAGACAGAAGTACTACGATATACCTAACCAATAATGAAGAATGAAAAAAAGGAAGAAGTATGAAGAAAACCATTATTTTGCTGTCCCTGACATCTATAATTTCCAGGAGTGGCTTAGTCAAATATTACAATATAAGTAGATACCGTCTTAGTAGAAGCAAAAATATCATGTATTATGCCCCTTCTTTATGCAATCAAAACTCTTCCAAATATGCTATCTGTTGCTATATTCAGAATGCTAATAGTTTCTAAGTAGTGATGATATTTTGCCTATTTTATTTACTTATAATTAGACCAATATTTTAAATTTAATAGACAAATTTGCTTGGTGTATCTAAAAACAGCAATTTCACATTTAAAGATTGCCAGCATTAGATCAGCATCATCTAGCTTTATAGCACCGAAATTAAACAGAATTTGAGAATCAAAGTCTCTTTGATCTCGAGAGGAAGACTGATTTTTGAAACATCTTTGTACCATATTTTCAATCACTTTGTGCCAGTCGGTTCATTTTTAATTTTCGTTTCGAGGAGCTTAAACATTAGCAATAATTTTGGATGCTTGCAAGCCGTATTACCCAGTGAGAAACAAGCCGTATTACCCAACGGTAAGTCGATTTTCTTCTCCTTCAAATGCCTTCCCCTCTTTGGAGGTTAGCTATCTCAACTTTCGACGCTGCTGCCCGGAACAAGGAAATCATGTTCTGTCGTGGTATTTCTCACTGGATAATAAGTAACGGAATGTGTTATTTGATGCCTGGCATAAAGTGGCCGAAGTATTCTTATTTCTTTCGTTTAACCGGTCGAAAGCCCGCCTTCGCGCGCAAAAACTGCGCCGCAACATTTTGGTCGATTTTATAGATAAATACTAACAATGTCGCTTTTCATGAAATCCCTCTTGTCACCTAGTAATCAATCTTATTAGTCATGTATATTATATATTTCTATAAAATATATGTGGGCCGGTCAAAACGGTTACGCGCAGATGTGTCAAACGACGCAAAATGCCCATAGGCACTGTTGGCGTCCGACGGGTTAATCGCCGTGAGCAACTCCAATTTTTTCCTTATTCCTTGGAGTACCAATTCGTTACGAACTTCATCAGTCCACGAAATCTTAAACATCCTTAAGTGTAGCCAGTATTTAAATGACTGCCTAAAAGAGGTTTCCACCATCGTCCATGATTGCATGGAATGAACTGGGAAAACATAGCATGTTAACTATCTCATTCTTAAATAAGATTACGGTACTTGCTGGTAATAGTCCCTTCGTTTTGGTGACTGCGCTTCTGGATTATTCATTCTCATTTGTCAAGCTGCCTGTTGTTTTCAAGCTGAAATTATTTTCTGTCAGTTTTTTTTTCAGCTTTTAAACCTTTCACAATAACGCCCCATTATCCTACAGGCGACCAGCGTTTATAACATCACATGGCAGTACTCAACCATCCAAGTACTGACCACGTCTGATGCTGCTTAACTTCGGTGATCTAGCGGGAACCAGTGTTTCAACTCGGCTATGGACGTTACAAATCATGCATCATTGCAATTTAAAATTTAATTGACGATTTTCACGTCACAATTGACTTATTTGGTAGTTATTTTCTGAAGTAAGTTAGTATATTTTGATATGTTTGACTATGTCATGTCAATTAATTATTCTGTTGACTTTGTAATTTTAAATATGCGTGCGGAATCGCCAATACAAAATAAAAGGTATACGTAGGTAAAGGTATAATACACATTTTTCATCTATAAATGTTATACTAGTAGAATAAGCTTTACTCTGGAGATTATCGTTTTATTTAATAATCTATATATTATGAGTTATAGGAGGAGATGGAGAAAATATGAGTAAAACAAATGGAAGATTTTTGGATTATGAGTTTTAAAATAACTTATCGCCGTGTCGATTTCTAAGTCAGTAAGTTGGTGAACCCTCCAAATTAGTTGATAAAAACTTTAACATTCATTTGTTTTTCATTCAAATTAGGAAATGAAAAAATGGAAAACTTGTACACTCTGAAAGAAAATATTCCGTTATACTATTTTCAATATTACTCTTGTAAATATTATATCGAAGACAATAAAGGTTTGATTTTATAGCTTTCGATTAGCCGACACGGATATCAATAGCGATAGATAACAAAAGAGTTCACTCACCGTCATTGTTGCGGCACATTTTGGCCGATGGCAGGGCAGCCTTTCCTAACGCCCGATCGATGAAATGTCAGAGCGGCGCAGCCTTCGGAATAAGACCAGGGGGAAATGTCAGACGCCTCTCCGTTTCGCAATAATAATTAGCGCACAGAAACTCGTTTCTCTCTTTCGTTTTTCACATTGGCACTGAACTGGGGGAAACGGCCCCTAGGAACGACCCCGGCAGGCAACACCGCGCGTCAAAAGAGCACTGAGCAGTTTTCTACGTCCCGAACCGGCACGACGCGACCGACTTGTTCCGTGGTACGTTTCGTCTTGCGACTCGCGCTCGGATCGTAACTCGGAACGACTCTCCCACCACTCCGTCACGTCAATCGCAAAACATTGTAAGGCGTTGAAACTTAAATTTTATTCAAAAATATACACGCTTCGCCAAAGTTCCTGCACTGGTGTAAATATACCTTTTTTCATTATTACACTCGGGAGCATAGAGCATTATTACACTCCGGGTTGGTGACCCGGATTCTATGCTCTTAATATCTAGGAAACTAAGAATACTAGCTCAGTCTAAAATCTAAATAAAAGGTATTTTATAGAATATTGAATTCTACTCCAAAAAATGGTCTACTGTAAAATGCCATAAAAAAGCTAAAATCAAAATCAGTTGTAGTTTAAAAAGCGAACTACGAATTCACTGCCTTTGTTTTTGCTTTTGTTTCTGTTCTATCACAAAAAATAGAACGTATGGTATTCAATATCTAATATTGATGTCCTAATTCTTGAATAAGCTAGCATTCTTAGTAGCCAATGCTTAGTAGCATTCTTAATAGAATTCATGGGGCTTATGATGCTGATCTGGATTTATTGCCCTATAGTGTGTTTTGTTTTATTGGAGAACAAACAACGCTCTAAAGTTCTAGGCCCTAAATGTTTTTGCATGTTACATAAATCATCGACCGGTTATAAAGGCTTTGACAAATAGAAAAATATCTAATGACAACAATATAAAAATATGCATTAGTTATATAGCATACTCATGCAGTTAGCGTGTGTTTGCTGTATGTGTGTAGAATGTTTGATAGAGTGAGCCTATATGGGTTCTATATTTTATTTTTGAAAATATATCTTTAATAACAATAGGTACATATTTAACAGTAATAGTAAAACCAAATAGTTATGTACTAAAATTAGTAATAATACAATAAATACTATCTAAATAAAAATAAGAATACATTTGTTTTCGAAAGTAATGTTCAATAAGGTAATTTACAAAGTCTGCCTAACTAGGCCGAAGCCCGTACCAAGATAGACTCGACTAGGTTACTTGTAAGTTTTGTATTCACTTATCAAAGTATTATTACTGAAAGTATTAATACTTTGACTTATCTTAGCTATCTGAAATAAAAATTAAAGAAGAATAACAAAAATAATTTTCCATACTTAGTTTGTCTGGAGAGACTCCAGCAGTATGTACTTAGTCTGAGAATGTCACAGGCTAATAGCCCACTTTGTTTGCCTTACAGTGCGGTTCTTGTGCAGTGGAGTAAGGTGAGGCAAGAGTCTGCAAGGGACAAGGCTCCTAAAGTGTTTGAATCATCAGAATGAACATCAGCAGATATACTGGCAAAGCAGGAGTCGTCACGTCCACCAATCGGGTTAAGTGATTAAATTCATATTGCTTTACAATTTACATTTATACAAAACTAATTATATGTGTATAATTCAGGCTTGTATACATTTTATCCATTGTCCTTTAAACAACCTTACAGCTTACACGTGTGGAATATAATAAGTTTTTTTTTTGTAAAGGAAATGAAATCAGAAATTTTTAAAAAATAAAGAAGACTTTTATGTAATCGTAGGTATCATTACATTTATGATACCTACATAGGTATTTAATGATACCTAGCTAAGTAAATACAAGAATATGTCGAAGAAGAACAATCGATTATATAAAATTACTATAAGGGCAGATAGTTAGAAACCAACTGTTGGAAGCTGGACTACAGGTTTACAGTTGGAATAACTTAAAAACCTAGTCAGTTTAGTTTGAAAATAAAACCACCTGCGAAATATTGAAACGCTAGTTACAGTGTTTTCCGTCCCGAGTGTAAATCAATAAACCCTCCAATCCAACTCGTACCAACTCAAACGAGACTCGGTTGCTTTTTGCTCACGCTTCTATATTCTATAGAGTTGTAGCATGACGAAGCGCTGCTGATTCGATGCAGCGGCCACTCGAGGAAAATAACACCAAAAAAGTGAATTACCAGGTACCAATCAACTAGGCAAAAAGCTTTTTCACAAAATCGGTGACTTCCTCTTCATTTGCGCGATAAGAAGAACCAATTATAGGCCTAATCCGCCAAAAATAAGACTGGCGAGTACATAATTGTATGCTTCCAAACGCCAGTTTCCTGGCAGTATGCAAATGATTATCCATATGAAGCTGTTAAACGAGTCGTCCTATCTATGTCTTTCTTGCTTTAGAGCAAATCCTTACCTTTCCTGTAAAGGGCTCTCTAGATGATCAAGCATGCTTGTCAAGCTGCGCGTCGCGGGCTGGGAGGGTATCGTAAACCGCAGGAAATAAGCAAAATTATATTTTTTATATTTACCAAAAATGCCTAATTTTGTAGTTTTATACCAGGGAGTCACGTTAATAAGACGTAATTGATTGGTTGATAATTGATCGATTGATTGGTGATTGATTTATTGATTGGTGAGTGATTGATTGGTGATTGATTTATTGATGATGGATTTATGATTGATTGGTGATTGAATGGCGATTTACGTCATGTGACTTGACACCTGACGTCACGTGAAGATGCCGTCTATGGTATTATATTTTTTTTTAATATTTGCAAATTTCCTGAGGGTTAGGATTTCCTCCCAGCCCACGACGCGGAACTTGACAAGCATGCTTGATTGTCTAGAGAACCCTTTAGGGTAAGCTAACCGCAGAGGATGAAGATGGTACATACTATATTGATGATTATACTAAACCTGCCTAATTGTTATTCATTCCAACAAGGTTTAAAAAACATTATTGCACACACAATAGAATTTGACATGGTGGGCCTATTGCCAAGTGGCAATATCTTAAGACCATACCATCAGGACTATAATGACTAAGTGTTTATGTAAGCAAATTAATATAAAAGAGTGTGATTTTAGTAAAGAAGTGGTCATAATAAATAATTACAGTTACAATAATAAATATAATAATGATAAAATGACAGAAATAATACCACATGTCAATCTAAGAAAGGGATGGGATATAAAGAAAACCTAGGAGGCAGGTGGAGGAGGGGGGGGGGGTATTTATATATTTAGTTAATGTCTCAGATATTTTAAACCCGATCTGGTTTTCAAGTTGCCTCAGGGTCAAAGGCATTGAGTTCCATATTCGGGCCGCCTGCACTGCAAAAGACTTGGACATGAAAATTTCCATCACTGTGATAACGTTTAGGTTTACATGTGTATCTATCAATACTTTACAACCTGCAAAGTGAAACTGGATGGTTTTATTAATTTGCTTTAGTAATATTGCTGATCCAGAAGATGAATAACATCACGTTCCACAGTAACAGCTCTTGGAGGTGTCCGGGGTTCCGCCGATCATATTAATCCACGGTTTCCAATTTTCCAACGTGCTATTAAATTCTGAGAAGAATCCTGGAAGCCATTGAGGGGTCGGCCCATGAAATTCAAGGTGGGCGCAAGCCCACCTATGCCCATCTGTGCCCATCTATGAATATGTAGTCTATTTTTGAGAAAATCTACAAAATTCTATTTTGAACAATTTAGAAGAAGTTTCCATTACAGATTCTGTTTATGGAATCAGCTCCCTCCCTCTATCAGGCATGCACCTTCGTTGCACACTTTTAAAAAGTTGTTAAAGAAACATTTATTTTTACACAGCCACTAACTAAATACCTCACCTTGTCCTCTCCTTTGTCCTTCCCTGTGCAACCTTAGCATAAGTTATCGACATATATTTGAATAAATTTATTTTAAATTTAACTTCACTACTTCTGTGTGTATTGGACGGTGACAATTAGAAATTAGTTTATCAAATGGTTGACTGTAAGATATCGCTATAGCGATAAGTCCGGCATTTGTGCATAAATTGTCTTTTTTTTATAAAACCAGTGTAATATATATTAGGTAATATTTTTATAGCATAATAAAGTAATTATTCTATTCTACTCTATTCTATTCTACCAAGAATATAATATATTTAATACTATGCTGATGCATGCTAGTGCATAACAGGAATACTCCGGTATTGCGAAACAGACCGTCACATAATATTATCATAAATAGGTCATTGTTTTACTTAGTTATTATTTCTTATATTTTACTTTCCCGGCCCACTAACCGACGAGGAGGGAAAGTTTGCCAACGCGCTAAATTTCTTTTTTGAGATGATGACGGAAATATTCATTTTGAGCCCCGCTTGAGACGATTAAGTCCAGATTGAAATCTGACTGTGTGTCTGTCGGTATATCTGTATGTCTGTCTGTCTGTCCGTGTGTATGTATTCGCCTAAAATAGCGCCCAAATGCTTAATCCGATTGAGCTGAAATTTAGTATGCAGGCGTCATTTGCTCATAGCAAGAGTTGAAAGGTTGTGGTTGAAATCGGTCCACCTAGGGGCGAAATAGACATATTTCTATCATGAAATATTGGATTTGAGTGTTGAAATTTGGTACACAGATGCCTTGTTGGGTTGAAATTTTAGTTGGAATGTCTCATATACAAGCTACACTAATAATACCTACTAAATTCCGCTATACATATTGATCAAGTATTCACACCATAGTTGGGGCTTGGCGCAACCCCGCCATTAGCCAAGAAACGTACCGCGAAGGCCCAGGCGGTTGCATTGGACCCCAAGTGGATTCATCCGCCAGACGAGAGAGGGCGCTCATCGATTTTATTTATGAAGTTATAATAATAATGAAACGCGTTATTCGTACGAAAAGGCTAGCTTATTGCCTGCAGGCGATATTTTAGAGCTAACCTATGAACCTATATTAAAATGAAATCAGTCCTTGGCTACTTGCCGGGAAAGTCTTGACGTGACACAAATGTTTTACTTACGCCAATCAGTTTTAATATTCGAAGGCGAATCGGATTTGTCTGTAAAGCCTCCATTGACGGACAGCTGCAAGCAGTCGTGGTCGACTGCTCGAGAGCAGTCGTGTTGCAGTCGAAGCCGGCCGCAACACGACTGCTCTCGAACAGTCGACCACGACTACTTGAAGCTGTCCGTCTATGGAGGCCCTTAAGCTTCTAAATAATATTTGAAATAAATATATAAATAAATAAACATTGTATGGCAACGCCGTCCGCCCCAAAAACAGAAGCCAATCCCCCTGACAACTGGTCGTTGAGGAAAATCAATAATTCGTCCTACAACGTTGCCCTAGGCTTTACGCCCCAGCCCTAAGGCAATTACCCCTAAGCCTAACAGGGATGCAAACTTCCAATCGTGACAAAAGCTATTAAACTCGCGACGATTGTTATCACTGCATCACTAATAGATTTTTTGTCTAAGGGGTGCGGCTTCACTCGTGTTAATAATGTCAGGCAAGCTTAAAAATCGGTTGTGTCACCCCAAGACTCTACCGGCAAGTAGCCAAGGACCGATTTTATCTGAATATAAATTTCATGAATAAAAACGATGAGCGTCCTCTCTCGGTCGGCGGACGAACCAGGTTAAGTTTCGTTACATCTATGGGCCCTTAGCCGAGAAACGAATCATTAATATTACATTAAGATGTATGGCGGAACTTAAATATTATTGATGTAGCTTGTATATGAGGTATTCAACCGAAATTACACAATATGCTTTCGCCCCAACAAGGCGTTTACTTAATTTCAACTCTTTAAGTCCAATATTTCGAGATTGAAATATGACTAGTGCGCCCCTGATAGTCTGATTTTAAACACAGCCTATTGAACTCTTTCCATGACCTACATGCCAAATTGAAGCTCAATCGGATTAAGCGATTGGGCGCTATCATAAAGGAATACATACACACGCACACAGCCAGACACACAGATACACAGGCAGATTGCAATCTGGAAATAGTGTTAATCGTCTCAGGGGGGCTTAAAATAGATATTGTGTTCTTTATCTCGGAAAAAAATGTTAGCACGCTCACAACACTTTCCCTCCTCGTAGTTTGGTGAGCCGGGGAGCAAAATGAAAGTAATTAAATCACCTTATTTATTATTTATTGGTTGTGTGGGGCTTTCCTAAGGTCTTTATGAACCTTGTAACACTGCGTACATTGCTGAGCAGTCTTACGATTGTAAGCCTTAATTAGCACTTTGAAATGATTCAAACCTAGCGTGTTGTTCCAGTGGTTGACGGAGTGTTCGCCACCTCTAATTCTGCTCTAAGCCTCGTGTCATTTAAGAACCGAAACAGGCTTTTGGCTCCAGATTGTTATACCTCCTCAGGTTGGAGGTAATGGCCACATATGTGGGTGTATCTTTTACGTATCAGCGGGCCACACTCGCACATCAGGTGCATGGGAGTTTCCTCTGCCCCTTAGCAGAAACTGCACAATTTCGTGTCCCGGAGCTCGAAGTTGTACATGTATTTGCTCAGGTCACAATGCCCCGTGAGCGTCCTCACCAGTATGATTAGATTGTTCCTATTTAACGATAAGGCCTCACGGGCAGTCTTACGGTCGTAAGCCTTAATTAGCACTTTGGAATGATTCAACCCTGGCGTGTTGTTCCAGTGGTTGACGGATTGTTCTAAACATATTTTTTGAGCATTAGGTTTGCAAGGCTTTTTGGTACTCCACAGCAAGGTTCAGGGCCGTATAACGTTCCCTTTGCCCCCGTCTTAGCAAGTTCGTCGGCTTTTTCATTTCCCTCGATTCCTGCATGGTTGGGAACCCATCTTAGAATTACCCTGTTCTTTTCGCCCAGGGAATTCAGTAGTGATACGCAGTTTTGCACTAGCTTTGAATTAATGGTATTCGAGACTAGTGCCATAAGAGCTGCCTTGCTGTCCGAGTGGATATAGATACGGTGGTTGGCGTAGTTCTTATATAAAATATAAAATTACCTTAGTACAACCATTGATTATATAGGGTATTAGATTACTCAGTGCCATAGTAAGTTTTGGCAACTATTCGGCGTTAGCGACATACAAGTGACGCTGATAGCATTGTCCAGCGGAACTAATAGCAATTTATTTCGCCATCTATATAACATTGATAATGAATGGTTTTTTTTATAAAGAACTAATTGGTTATAGAAAACTAATAATTTACCAAATGATAAAACTAATAACATTCAATTATTTGTGCTTTGTGTCGAATTTGTATCGAATAGGCTGAAATAATCACAGAAATAATCATCACAGCAATAATACAGAGAGATAAAGGGCCATCTGTTGGTCTATTTGAATTTAAATTTCGCAATTATTATTTATTAAAACGTGTATTTCAATTTAAAAATGATATCGTTATGTAAATAATATTAAAATAATAAGACTATTGCCAGACTGAAGTCTCTCTGTGTGTGTCTGTATGTCTGTCTGTGTGTGTGTATGTATTCCTCCACAATAGCGACTAAATGCCTAATCCGATTGATTTAATATATAAGAGCTATGATTTAAAAAGTCCTAGCCTCAAAGTTGCTGACTGCAACTGAGCTGCAACTGAATTTTGGCTCTGTTTGAATTTCACCTTTCCTAAATTTCAATATTGTTTTTAGGACAAAAATCTATTTATACAATTTATTGGAAAACTCCATTAGACATATAACCAACTGTTTATTTTAAGTGTTTCTCATAAAGTAGAACTTCCAAACGCGGCTCGTTTTAATTGTTTCAACGTCTGATTAGTATCATTTAATAAACGCATGTCTCCGAAACGACAACGCGATCGTTATAATCCACTCCTACGTCCGAAAAGCCACATTGCTCAATACGAATACATTATTATTGTTTCAAAACGCAGATCCACTAACAGAAACGTATTACTGATTGCCGAAAGCAAATCAGCTGTCGCCCACCTGTCATTGTTCGGCTATTGGGCCATACGGTAAACAGTAGAGTCGTTTATGAGAAATACCCATTTCTCACTCGTTGCATCATCTTCTTAAAGAACAATAAATAAGGAAGACTACCTAATTGCAAAGTGGCCAATTAACTCTCTTGCATGTTCTGAAACAGGCTTTATCATATTATGACCACTAGAACCACAGTATACATTGCTAGAGCGATGGTCGCTTGCGCGGTCCTCTCCCTTACGTAGCGGTGATACGGTGTCTACGGAATCTATCGCAAACCACGGCATCCTTTGCACGGCTGTTCACCCGGTTGTTTCAAGAGCAGTCGTCAGGCTCGTAAGAGGGGAGGGGTTCGGAAAAAAACACGAAATATCAGAAGGTGGAGGGGAGTGTAATGAGATATCATGTCTATTTATTTTTTTTAAGTATGATCATCAGCTGCTTGTGGAAGGACGTGCCAGCGGTGTGGAATGTACTTCTGTAAAAAGAAAAATGTTAGGGCACATATAAATTCATGTCACAAGCAACCTAATAAACCGAGCAATAATAGTCCAGATATGAACAATCTTCGTCCACGCTCACTCGACGATCGATCGCTAGATCGAGAGATATTCTCTGCGTAGTGCGCGAAAATGATGAGGCCGAGTGGCTTGATGAGACCGATGCGACGTTGATCTTTTCAACAAATCACAGTGCTAACAGCTGACTTACAATATGCTTATCCAATTGTTAATGTTAGGGTTCCAACTGCTTCCAGACTCCCCCGACTGTCGGGGGAGTCTGGAAGCAGTACTGTCTCCTATCGAGCGGGGGTGGTTGCGGACCTTACGGCGACTGCTCTTGAAACGACCATCGGCCATCCGACCCTCGGTGAACAGCCGGGCAAAGGACGCTGTGGTCCGCAATAGATTCGGTATACACCATTTCACCGCTTCGTAAGGGAGACGACCGCGCAAGCGACCTCGAACTCGGAACCAATCGAGAGACCGGAGTAATCTGGTCACAATTGGAAGTAAGGGCGTGAGTGCAAGCCCGCTGGGGAACACACCTAGTTATCTCGCGGTTAAGGCGTTGGCCTCTTACGGGCATGTGGCGGAGCTTGACGGTGGATTGTTTTGTCCAGGTCTTCTGCGTTCACTTCACGGGAGAGAGAACGACTAATCGTTAAAACTTCCTGAGTTGACGGGTTCGCCCGTTGTAGTTGACAACTCTATATGTTAGTGTTAAAGAAAGTCTCGCAAATCTTTGGTCTGAAGACAATCTCCATTAAATATATCCATGTACCAGTACAATTATATGTTTTCCACGTGATTACGCCTTTTCTTTACTATTTTTATACCAGTCAGAAACAACCTGCAACCCTAATGTCTGTCTGGACATTTTTATCACGGTGCTTAATTTTCCAGAATTAAATTAGATTATAACTATATTTAAAGATATTATTCTGATTTTATTAAAGATACTTTGTAACAAAAAGATACACGTGGACAGGAGGGAGGGGAGTTAGCTAAAACCCCACCACGTATCACCAAAAGGGAGGGTGGGGTTAAAAAGTTGCTAAAAAATCACGTGATTAATGGAAGACCCCATAACTAAATTTTAAAGGCATGAAAGCATTCTTTTTTTATAAAAGTTTTATTACCTTCAACCACGTTCAGTAACAATTTATCTAGATAAATTTGTAAACATATGGCAATCGTTATATGGGGTGTTATTACTGCACGGGCATTTTTTTTTCTATGGGTGAATCGGGTCTAAAAGAAATTGGAATAAACAAAAAAAAAAAATTGTCGAAATAAAATATTTTTCGTTTTCTTTTTTAATTGAAAATTTGAAGAGGTTGACTGTTAAATAAAGGTTTGAGAAGCGTTTGAGCGCGCTGCGCCATCTAGCGGTAGGTTTAAAGCCGTAAATAAACAATATCAGCGACATTTTACTATCCGCTAGATAGCACATCGTGATCATAATATTTAAAAATAAAATTAAAAAACAAATTTTCTGGAAAAAATATGTTTTTTTTTTGTTTTTTTTTTTGTAATCAATTAAAATTTGTTTTTTTTTGTTATACAGATTCACTCAGAAAAAAAAATCAGTACAGTAATAACACTCCGTATATACAATCTCTAAGATCTTGATCTAATCGCCGGAAATCATAATGAAGTGCCACGGTCGTAGCCTTGCTACAGTGCTGTCATATATCTAATAATATTAAAAGAAATATTATTCACCATATTTTTCGTTACGTCGATTACAGCAGACCTTGATGTAGATGTGAATTATATAAGTTATGTGTTATTGCAAAATAGCATTTCCACAATTATAAAAATATATCAACTAAATATTTTAGCGGCTGAGGTGCTTTCTGAAAAGGTAGGATGTGTAAAATTTCCGACTAGACTTTTACACATAAATTTATCATATCGCAATGGCCGTATTATAAATGCCTTTTTAATTCCAGCCTTTACACGGTATATTAAAAGTTATGTGGGAAATAAGAAACAATTGTTTCTGGATTTTATTGCACCGATTGTTGTTAAATGATTAGGTTGGGTTGGAATTTAGCGCGGGGAGATGAGGTATAGTCCTACCTCGCGTAGAGTCGTCAAATACTAAATATAGAAAGTGTTTAATTATTTACCTCTATAAAATATTACCCGGCATATATCTTTAGTTTAAAAATATCTATCTATTTTTATTGTAAAAAAAACTCGCACTACAAAAAACGGTTGGGCCATCTTAAGACTTACCCGGCAATTAGCCAAGGACGTCATCTCATTCAATTTTAAAAGCAATTTTTTCGAACGAGTGACACAACGCAATAAAGATTTAAATTTCAAACGTGTGTCGCACAGTGAGCAAACCTGTAATTTAACGGACTTAGGAACAACTTCCTTTTTTAGCTGTTTTTTTATGCCGATGGGTAGACCTTATTAGCGTTAACAATAGTTGCCCCTTGTGTTTTTTTCCTAAACTTTATACTTTGGGCAGAAATAAATATTGTTTGAAAAAAGGTTTCGAAGCGGGATCGATCTGGAAAAAACAGGAATTCAGTTCATTGGGATCCGTGTCATTGGGATTCAGTTCATTCTATCCTATTTATATTGACAAACAACCGCGATAGTCTTCGATTTCATATTACTTAATGTATTATTGATCTTTCGTTGTTGATGCCGCTTCGAAGTATTCAGAGGATCAAAATTAATCAGCATCCAGTGAATAATATCAGTGTTAGTATCTTTTCTACTGGTTTTTCTTTAGTGAAATAGTCTAACGTTTTGTAGTCTTTCTGGCTAGTTTCCAAAACATCGTCTGAGAGCTGGCCTGCAGGCAATGACAAAGAAGCTATAACGTCGCTGCCATGGATGAGTAATTTATGCACAGAAGCACTCATTTTATAACATCCATATAGTTGGATACAAAGCTTAGCTGTTTCTAGACAGTAAGCTTTAAAAGTTTTTTTTTAATATGATGGCAAATTTAAATCGGTACCAAGATATTGGCAAATCTGCTGATAACATTTTCGTCCCGGCCTGTTATTTCATCTGAAGCCGTTAAGTTTGTAAAAAAAAATCTAGCGTTGTATGCACGACGGATTTTCGAAGTGAGCAAGTTGGTTTGACTTGAGATATAACATTGTATGCTGGGTAGAAAGATGCTCCTCGTGATTTTTCTCCTCTTTGATTTTTTATATAGTCTCCGTTACTTAGGCTTGTTTCAACTATGAGAGCTAATGCTTTTTCTGACGTATACGCAGTGAACGTAGAATTGGTTAATTGTTTGCATTTTCTTTAGCTTTTTGGGTGAAGCTTCTAACGCTAATTTCATAAATTTTGCATTTCTTCTTTTCCCAGACTTGAACAAGCTAGATTCAGCCGCATATGTAAGCTGCTCTGGAGAAATATTCTTTATGAGCGATTGAACACTTCTTTGTTTAATACGACTTGATGACACAGAAAATGTTTTTTTTGATCTACCTTTCCGTTGATTCTTTTGTAGCGTTCGACTGACTTTTGTAGATTTTTCCAACTGCGAAGTAAAGTTTTCGATGTAAAATTTCTTCAAAATATAACTCACTAGTCTTTTATTATACTTTGATAACGACAGCTTAAACAACTTTTCTTTATTTAACTCTAAAAATAGTTCTTTTCGAGTAATTTTTACTGACTCCATGAAATCATTTCCACTACCTGAAAATAAAAATAAATTTAATCAAAAGTTAGAAAAAGTTGGGACTACAACTGCTTTTAAATGAAAGAAAACATTAACATCTTTGAGTTGAAGGTATGAATAGAGTGGAACTCAGTGGAACTTTTTTGAAAAACTACAATGAAATCGAACACTATTAAAATATTGGCTTTGCCGACTTACTATAAAATGTGGAATTATTTTTTAAATCTGTGCGTTACTGTGTATATAAAAAATATTTTAAAATTAAGTACTTCACTGCTAGGTAAAATATCCATGGTGAAAAATGTTAATTTGGTTCGCGGATATTGTATTGACAACTAAATTTTGCACACAACTGGATGCAATTTTCCAGGTAGCGGGAAGACCCATCTTTTATGAAGCAAATTAAATCGGTTTTTTCTATTCTGTTGAAATCCTTTCGTTGTTTCGTACGTAATGAATATTGAGGTAGACTTTCCAATTAGAATTATGTGTATTTATCGAATTCGATTTTTTTTATTTTTGGCGCCGTAAATAAGCTATTTTGCCCGTTCGGTTTCCCACCACAGACATTAGTACACTGACATCACTCGCCCGGTGCTACTCGACAGTAATAGGTATAGGTATGTACGCTAACGAAAGCCTGTGTTATTATAACAAGGTCCCAACCCATATCAGAAGCCTTCGAAAGAACCATTTAGAAAAAACTTATTTAATGGCTTAGTCAAGAACCCAGTATATTTCGATAATGCTGAATTCATACCTATTCTAAGAGCATCTTAATGTAAAATGTTGGAAAATACCTGATAATTAACTTTGCCAAAGAGCGTAATTTTTATTTTTATCGACGACGGATGTATTGCTAGATTTGACAATTAATCTAAATTTTTATATTTTAATACACGATTATCTATTTTCATTACTATCATATTATTGCCTTGATAGTTATGGCTACAGACATTGTGCTCTTTATAAGATCAGCAATTTTCATTACTAGGTTATTTTCTATTTATTAATGATTTTCAAACCGATTACAAATTACTAAAATTAAATTATATTGTCACAACTATCACGATAGATAGATTATATATATATATATATATTAATTACATTACTATCACGATAAATTAATTACATTACTTACAATTGTAGACGCAATGACGCATCCAAGTGTAGGGAAGCCTACCTACTAAACCAGAACTAAATTAAAAAAATAATAAAAACACGCTCCACGAACGCCGGTCCCCGCACCTCAGCCACCGCTTACATTTAGCTCAGTGCCCAACAGTATGAGTGTGTATGTATGTGTGTACGTGTGTATGTGTGTAAGGGTGTGTATGTGTGTGTGTATGTAAGGGTATAAGGATGTATAAGTGTGTAAAAGTGTATAAGGGTGTGTATGAGGGTGTATGTTTGTGTGTATGTGTATACGTATGTGTGTATGTGTTTATATATATGTATTTGTGTATGTATGTGTGAATGAGTGTGTAAGTTTGCATGAGTGTATGTATTTATGCCAATAAACGTAAATCAAAAATCATTTTTAGTCAGAGCAATCAGCCCGATATAAGGTAATGGGTCTAGTTTCTAGTTGTTAAATAAAACTTTACTCAAATGAATCCTTAGACCTTTATCTTACTATTCATAGGTATAACATTTTTTTGTTTTGATTAGATGATGTGATGTTTAGGAAAGTACACAACTTTCGTCTGCGGCTAAAAATAAAGAGACATGTGATAGATGAAGTCTTCAAATAAGCGAACCGGAAGAGACATTCGTGGCAGAATGAACTTTGCCGATTATACCTACGTATGAATCGATAACTTCTCAGCAGAACTCGGATGCGTCGCTATTTTTGTTCATTTCAATTATTTTCAATGCTAGGAAATTGCGTGCCTTAGCCACGACACGTGGGAAAGTGGCAGAGATTAACAATTACAATTGGAAAATTGCGTAGCAATAAAATGATAATCTTGTATAATACGACGATGTATCTAACTAAAAGGCGATTATGATGTTTACGACATTTTTTACTATAAAATTGGCGATAGATAGAAAGTGTATGTGAACGACTATTAGGTAATTTACTTTTTGTTTTATCTTGGCATCATAAAGGCCCCTCATCAAGTAGGCCAATATACAGGTGAGTTTTAATTTATCACCTGTGAGTTTTAATTTATCGGCATCCTTCAAATGGGTGAATTAGTAAAAGAAACTAAGAAAGTTTTGATACAGAAATGTGTAAAAACTAAAATATTTTTTTTCCAAAAAAAAAACTTTTTGTTTCATTTTGAAAAAAAAAAGGAAAAAAATGAATAAGCGTTAAGCGCGCTAGGTAAAATATCGCCAATAAACAATATTGGCGATATACTACTTATTGCTAGATGGCGCGTCGCGCTCAAAGTTTGTCAAACTTTTATTTAAAAGTTATGTTGTTCAAATTTACAACAATTTCTCACAAATTTATGTCAAAAGTTGCTTGTTTGCTTGTGCTGATTCAGCCACTTCAAGTATGCCGGTAAAATAAAACATCCCGTATGCAAGGATGTATCCGAGGAACTAAAAAAATTCTTCTTCCGTGAAGAAGTTATTCTTCCGTGAAGTGAGCGCAGAAGACTCGGACAAAACAGTCCACCGTCAAGCTCCGCCACATGCCTGTAAGAAGCCAATAACGCCTTATCCGCGAGATAACCAGATATGTTACCCAGCGGGCTTACACTTACGCCCTCACTTCCAGTTGCGACCTAATCTGGTCGCTCCGGTCTCTCGACTGGTTACGAGTTCGAGGTCGCTTGCGCGGTCCTCTCCCTTACGAAGCGGTGAAACCTTTG
Organism: Micropterix aruncella; assembly: GCA_944548615.1. Taxonomy (NCBI): domain Eukaryota; kingdom Metazoa; phylum Arthropoda; class Insecta; order Lepidoptera; family Micropterigidae; genus Micropterix; species Micropterix aruncella. Next base: position 15,955,922 of record OX155956.1, read on the forward strand.
CCCGGCTGTTCACCCGGGATCGGGTAGCCGATGCAGTCGTTTCAAGAGCAGTCGCCGTAAGGTCAGCAACCACCCCCGCTCTATAGGAAACAATAAAGCTCCCCCGACTTTAGTCAAAATGCACAATCGATTGGCTTACGCCGCACGGTGCGCAGACCGTCCAGGAGCGCCAGAAGATTTGACTCCTAGGGGAAAATAGCCTCAAGGACAGAGTCCTACCCGGGCTCGCGCTTCATGCCTGGAGGCCGCCGGATGGGTATTGACCCGTGAGTGTGACCAGTACTGAACAAATAAGTCTTCGTGGCCAACTCAGCAAGGGCCCATTAGCTCCCACAGTTGGTATCCTACTCTGCTTATACCAGGCTGTAACATTCATGAATAATTGAGTGTTATTTCGATTAAGGTCTTAGAAATTGCGGCAAGTGATTTCATGTCCGATCTAGATTTTTCTGCCTTTATCCTATGAATAATCCAGAGGCCTTTCTGGTACATTCTTATTTTAAACCTAGCAGCGTCCTGTTTTAAAAAATCAAATGTGGCAGCCCTATGTATGTGTTTTGGTGCCTTCTCTAACTCAAAACATAAGGAGTCAGGTCTGCCAAAACTGTTGATGAATTAATGATTATTTTGAGAATTTAAAAAACACACTGAAAGACGTCCCTCATTCCATTATGAATTATGACGAAATGAATCTAACAGATGACCCCGGAGTTATCACAATGAAACCTTCAAAATCCCAGAATAATAGAAATAAAATAAAAAAATGCTTATTTTAATCATGTTCTATTTTGAAATCGGTGACTATCGCGGTTGTTTGATATTAGGGTATAAATAAAATAAAAACCGAAATTACCGCGTGAGTTTGGACTGGGTCTACCCTAAACAATGGCGGCTGCAACGTCGCCTAAACGTCGGGTGCTACAAAATTCACGCAGTAAATTAGTTTTATCTTATTTATCATGTTCAATATTATTTCTAAAAACACAATTTAAAAATTCTAGACTGTGTTTTTGATGAGTTCAATCCATCCCAAATTGATTGCAATAAATGAGCTATTGAATAAACAAAGCTGAGGGCGCCACCGTCGCGGCAGTAAACCGACAATTATAAATACTTTGTAACTGTGTATAAATTAAAATAAAAAATAAATGCGACAAAAAAAAACAAATATTCAAATAATATTCATTTTATAATTTTTTTAAAAATATTATTTTTCTATTTTTCTACAATTTTTTATCAAAAGTTGCTTATTTGCTCGTACTGATTTACCCCCTTCAAGGTGCCGCTTAATTAAAACTCACCCCGTATAAATAGTTTTGTCTTCGTCATTTTATATGCTGTATTATTATATATGCTGTATTTTATATGCTGTATTATTAGACCAGTGGCCAAGGTTACCCATGTTCACAAAAATGATTTTTGCATTTGGGCCACTCGGGTTCTTATGGCCTTAAATGGCGCAGTACCTTTTTGAGAAATTTTCTATGGAAATCGCATTGATTTTATAAAAAAATATTATATCGTAAATACCAACGAAGCCATTTTTTATGAATTATCTCTTGTTACCTAATAAATAATCTTGTTAATCATGTATATATACATTTTTATATGTATATATGGAAGCCGGCCGAAATGGCTATGCGCAGATCTGTTAACCACCGCAATCAGCGATTGGCGTTTTTGGCCTCCCGGGGGTTAAGTTAAGCAATAGTATTTTTTTTAATAAATAAGTTAAAATGTTTCATTCTCGTAGTTTAGATCTGTTTTAAGTATGTTGTCTATAATCCTAGTACAAACCTGTTCTAGATTTTTAATTTAGAAAAAAATATATTTTTTAATAATCAAAATATTTTGTATTTTACAAGAAACATTAAAAACAAAAATTGTATTGTATTTATCATGAAATAAGCTCTCATATCTATTCTATAGACGCGTTTTGCAGAAAAAAAAATTATTTCGGAAAATTGGAATTTGCTGAAAGCATGCCCCTAAATAATGTCTCCCGAACAAAGTCAAATGTAGTTACGAGGTAACTGCATTGTTAACCCTTCAGGCCTCGGCCCCTCAGCCGATTGCAAGTTGAAGTCCCAAAAAAAATTTGTCAAAATTAGTAAAAAAAATGAATTATGACAGTCTCACCAAAACATTAATTACTGCTAAGCCACTGTACCCATAATTAAAATAAAACAAATTAACATAATAAAATAAAACAAACTAAATTAAAATAAAATTAAAGCGGGCCCGTCACGCTGAATCGTGTTGTGGCCGATATCGGCCAATTGGAGCTCTAGGGGTTAAGAACGTTTTATTAGGGGATTATGGGTACCACCTTTAGGATTAGGATTTTTTAGGATTAGGGATGAACCTCAAAAAAGCAGCATTCTAAATTTCTCTATATACGAATTTACCATGTATTTTTTTTCAAGAATAGACCCCCAGTAATGGCATTATAATAGCTGCAAAGTTCATCTCACATATCTGCCAAAGTGGATATTAAAATGAAAGGATTGGAAAAAAATAATAAAACAAAACATATCATATCTTTTTTTATTTATTTTCTTACGACTCCGAGGCTTAGGGAAGAGAACAGAGCACACAAGATTAATTTGTACATTTGAACAGAAAAAAAACAGATATAAAACAACTCAATAAAATATGCAGAGGCACCGAACCAAAGAAAAAAACCTCACTTCCAAAAAGAAGCGTTTGGAAATCAATTCACGATTTTGTATTGTGCATCACATTTCCGCGTGACTAGCCGAAATCCAACCGTCTAAACATTCTCTCGCTTACGATACAGCAGTAAATACATACATACATAAATGCCACTAGATAAGCGCGCACGACCACTATGAATAAAATTATAATATCGCAGGAATGTACGTAGTCGAATATTATGCTTCATTATAATTATTACACGTTTCTTCGCATTCGTAAACTAATAAAAGAATATGATGCGCAATACAAAAAATTCTAAAAACGACACACGAACTCCCGATAGGATATATTACAAATGTAAAAAGTCCTTAAATATTCGAATCACACGATCGACCGCAAGCGTCCCTCGGGCGGCACTGTTCTTACACAATTTGAAGTCTTTTATTTACGTATATTTACAGCTCGTCGTGGCCATCGGCGTCGTCGCTCGGCGCTTCGGCTGGCTCATTGTCGTCCAAGTCCTCATCGTCTTCATCCTCGTCATCTTCCGACTTCTCCTGTTCCTTGTTGGCCGCTTTCTCAGCCGCGTCTTGCTCATCTTTCATTTTCTTCTCGCCGTCGCGCGTCGCTGAGAGAGCTTCGGCCGCGGCTTTGGCGGCTTCGATATCATCGGTGATTAGGAAGTTGTCGAAGATGGTGCCGGATTTCACCTAAACATAAAAAAAATACAAAAGGCTAGAGTAACCGAAGTATATATATAAATACAAATGGAGCTGCTAGAGAGTTCACCGACCGGAGTCACAGTATACCAAACGGTAGGTTTACTCCGGGCATTGCGGGAAGAGGGTGCCAGGAATGTGGGCCTCTGGGTACGTCTCCACGAAGGCCTTTGGTTAGCAATACGCTTTGACTTTTTCGACATCCGCGTGTGCCGAGTAGCAGACATCCGGCGGCTATATGCGAGCCCTTACGACTCGTGATGTATTCGCTTCGATTTCATTTTGTTCTAAGAGAAGCTACTGTCTGGTATACTGTGCCAGAGTAATGCCCATTATAATATTATTATTACACATCTGGGGGGTGAGCGATGGACTCTTCACCCACCTTCGGCTGCAGTAGGTTTAGGACCGCTGTCTTGCTATATGTGAGCATACACCTTACCGCTCCATAAAATTAGACATTTTTTCTAGGAAAGAGTTAATTATTCTCCTAGAGAGACCAACAGATACTCGGCTGGCAAACCACAAATGACAATTTCCACTGTGTGAAGGTGAATGAACAGTGAAGTCGTTCCGGATGATGACATTTGCAAGATCACGGTGTTTATTTAGTTTGAATGCAAAGTCTTTGATGATATTTCATTCCCATAGTTATTTCGACAATATCTTCCGATATACGGAGTAAACAGTTATATCTGGATGTAGAACTGCACATCGGAGACTCAGGAAAATGATACTTGCGAAGACCGACCGACCTCCAGTTAGCTATAACTGTTGGTGTCAATCTCCTCGCAAGAGTGACTTCTTCAGGTCCACATCACTCATGATTCTGAACGAAAAACGTATGCCAGAAACATTTCAGAAATAAAGGCAACGAGGTGAAAGAAAGATGAAAACAAAGTCTTACTTTTCTTGTCAGACCAGTTGATATTAATAACATTTTATTTTTGATGTTAATTGTATAGTTTTATTTCCTTTTACATTGAATATGGATATTTATCAATGATTTTATTGAACGGAAGAGTGTGCCATGCATAATATTATTTTCTATTTATAAACATCGCAGACAAATGGGAATTTCATGTTTTGAGAGTTGCTTGACTGTCTGGAATGATATTATTGATTCTGGCACTGATGCAAACCCCACCAGGTGCAATAATAGGTGCTGATATATCTTTGAAGAATTTAAATAGGTTAACTCTAAAAACTATACAAAACAAATGAGCAAACTAATGCAATTAACATATTTATATGAAAAGAGTTGTCTAGATCTTAATTGGTTGTATGATACATTTCCCTATGGACGAAAATAATAAAACATATCTATAACATCTTATAGACTTACGAATATATGTTGGATTCATATCATTAAATCAATTAATGGAGCATAGATATGACAATATATAAAACCGATTGAGATATTACCTGCCAGAGATCAAGGCCGACAGCGCAGATTTCTTTCCTGAGGTATATTTTATCATCAGCTTCATATTCGGGGTTATCAATTTCAGGGTGGATCCAGGCTCCCTTGTAGTTGGGGTTATCAATCTGAGAAGAAATAAAAGGAAAATTAAAAATACTATACTAGACATACATAGACTATAAATAGAATAATCTAACCTATGCCGTATTGCCTCTCGAAGCTTCTATTCTAAGATGGCTCTAAATCTAAGATATATATGAGAAAACACATATAATTTTTGTAACTAGATTTTGACTCTCAACAAAGACGATTTTTTTTTCCGCATATAAATAGGTCTTAAAACCCAGTATTCAACCAGTCTCTTAACTTCTGGGACACCATTAGCACCATTCGGTGTTTTTTCTGTTGTGACAATTCACGGAGGGCAAACTCTGTATATAAAATTATCGGCTCTAATTCTCCCTCTGCTGTAGTAAAAGCCGCATATCATTAAATAAGCCATCTTTATTATTATTATATTAATATGCCTGCACTAACACCCCCTACAACAACATTTTCGAGGGTTGAAGACATGCCATCGTGAGTTAAAAATATTCAGGGTTTCAAGTATTATGTTGTTATAACCCGGGTTCACAAGAATTTTATTTATAATGTGTACTATTTATCGAGATTTACGTATAAATAATAAAATAATAATGATAAAATAACAGCCCAAGAGTCTAAATCAGTGTTTTGTTCATATTTTGGAGAAAAAACGATTGTTTGGTAAAATTAGCTACTTGGATGAAATATATAGATATATGTATCATATACATGACTAACAAGATAAATTAATAGGTAACAAGAGAGAATTTATAATAAAACGATATTGTTGGTATTTATATACAAAGTCAACCAAAAAATACAGTCAGCTTTTGCCTCAGAGTCGCTGGATTTCGAAGTGTTAATTAAGGTCGCGTATACAAATCATTCTCCTGAAAATTTGAAAGGATTGGTCGGCTATCCAAGCCGCTGTGAGCACCGGATGATTAAGACTATTGAACTTGAAACCTAATCATTCAACGTGGTTGAAAGCGATTAGATACTAGTAATATGAAAAAATATAACCTTTTGCACTGTAAGCGGATAGCGATGGTGGATTTGAGAATAAATTAAAAGCAGTTTGTTACCTGTTTGGGTTTCCATTCTCCCTTGTATTCGGGATTATCGATCATTGGTGGTTCCCATTCGCCGTCCATTTCATCGTCCCAGTCCTCGGGTTTGGTGGCATCTGGGTCTGGGATATGTTCCGGCTTCTCCCAGTCTTCGGGTTTCTTGTCTTCAGGATCGGGAATAGTGGCTTTGTCATCCCAGTCTTCTGGTTTCTTGGCGGCGGGGTCCTGTGAGAAAAACATTTTTAATTCATGCATCAGATTAATCATCTTATAAATGCAATCGCATACTCAATAATTTTGCTATGATATCTATCAGAAGCTGAGCTGAGCAGTGGCCTACATTGTTTGAAGCGTATTTCGACCTGGGGGTTAGGGTGAGGAACGGCGTGAGTCTCTCCCAGGTTGGTTTTTTTAAGAATTAGATGTTCTTCTGACTTTTTTTTTCTTTGAATTCTTTGACTTTTTTTTGTTGGAAAAAGCATGTCTTACATGAAATTTATGTATATATTTATGATTTTACATAAAAAACTGAGTTGGAAATCTATAATCTTTTTTTTGTCGATAGGCCTTGTTTACCGAGGTACAAATACACAAATAAATCGTCTTATATTCAAAAACATGTTAACCCTTCAGGCCTCGGCCCCTCAGCCGATTGACGAGTTGATGTGCCAAATTTTTTTTGTAAAAATTAGTAAAAAAATTGAATCATCCACCACTGCATCAATAATTAAAATAAAACATATTAACATAATAAAACATAATAAAATAAAACAAATTAAATTAAAACGGGGCCGTCACGCTGAATCGTGTTGTGGCCGATATCGGCCAATTGGGGCTCTAGGGGTTAAAAAAACATAAAAAATATATATTTCTTGTGTAGTTTATCAAACACTGTTTTGGCAAACTTTTTTAAAAATTATTGTCAACTTTTGAAAATGGTAGTAGTGCTACCATTTCACTTTTAAAGGATGCAGTAGTGACCCAGTGAAGACGCGATCATCCGTCACACTAACGCTGCACAGGCTGGGCCTTTTGATCAGCACATAAGGTCTTATGGCGTGAGTTAGACAAGGTGCATACAAAAGAGAAATGCGAGCATGTATGTATATACTCAATAAGCCTGGTGGTCTAATGATATGTACTTATAGTAATTGCCTCTACCGCAGAGCGCTGCAAGCTCGGCGAGCTACATTACATTAGACGATGATTATACCTTGATCTTCTTCGGAGCCAAGAAGTCCCAGTCGGCTTCAAGGGAACCAGACTCTGCCTTGTTGTTGTCGATGAGGACCTCATATGTGTTGTCTGGCTTGACGATCAGCGTGTATACATGGGTGTAGACATCGTCCTTGCAGCGGATCTCCTTGTTGATCAGCAGATTCTTGCCCTTGTAACTGAAGATGACGTGAACCTGAAATTGAACATTGGAATATAAATTTCAAGGAGAAAAGCTTTCACCATCCAGCGTAATGCTCTAAAAGATATTGGAGCTTCAGCAGAGTCAGACTACGTGGCCACAAATGTAACCATTGTAGTGTATACATAAGAGAAGTTCAATTCCAAAAATGTGTAACTGCGGAGTTAGCAAACGAGCCGACGCTTGATAGACTTCACTCCAAGGGGAGCATGAGTTTTCCTCCTGACACGTTTGAATGTATAAAATATCCATTGCCGTGGGCAAACTCACCATCTCAGAATGTTGTAACGATCCATGTCGTTATGTCACCCTGAAACGAGTCGGAAAGACTTTGAGGAAAACGATCTCCTGATCGAGTTCAGCCAAGGTCCGACAGAAACCTTTCTCAAATGGTGAGGGCACTGGTATACCAGGGCCCCTTGCCCCTGTCTACCAGATTTGATCCCCGTTCCAGATTTTAAGTCGCCCTCGCGGTACCAGTCCAGACTTGTACCTGCTGTTAGCGATAAATTCGTTATGGGCCCCTGGCGCCCTTTGCCCGCTTATCTCTTGGAATCGGGTGTCTAACAAGTCGTTTCTATAGATAGACGACATCAGGTTAACATCTACCCTCGCTGGCTTAGGAAACGAACATTTCCTGACTCCCCCGGTTATTTGTCGGCTAGCCGCCCAAGGTGAAAATATAATTTTTGAAACTTAGGCATTGTATCTATGCAATGCCTTTATGAAAATCCATAAGTACATTTCTTTTTTAAAATTCATTTTTTTATTCCAAATAGTATAAAAATCGGTTATGCGTCAACTGGTAAATTCGGTTTAAGCGCTATGACAAATAGAATGCAAGCTACATCATAATCTCAAAATCTGCTAAAGGACTAATAAAACCGTACTTATCAGGGAATTTATTAAAAAATGTTACCTCACCTATTTTTCAACAACAAAAAAAACACTACTAAATACGATATTATCATGGTCTAAATCTGACAGAAAATAGCGATGTTTTTTTTATATTATTATTTTTTTAATGTTCAAATTAGTTTTTGTATATAGGTGTTTATGAATTGTTTTTGAAAAAAAACAAGTTAACCTACCGAAATGTAGATGTTTAACCGTTTTTTAAATGCCTATATCTCATATATATTGAGTCCGGCAAAAGATTATTGCAATTTCGGAATCAGCGTGGTGAATATAGTCGGGTGACGTTAAAAAATCAACAATGTAGAATAGCAATACCTGATAAATACCCTTATCTGTAGTATTTCACAGACATAGCTGATTTCTCATCCAATTTACTTGTTTTTTAAATGCCCATTGGTACATATTCTAATTTGCAAACTTCCAATTTAACTTGTCGAATCGGAAAATAATTGTTGATTGTTTACCTTCTTGGTTCCGGGACCGCAGATATCAGGGCCGAACATGATCTCGTATGGAGTTTCACCGTGCATCTCCTTGGAGACGAGGTTGCAGTCGAAGATCTTGACATATCCGCCACCGCAGTCAATGTCCTGTTCGTGCTTGACACTGAACTGGATCACCAAATCCTTGCCTTCGTTTGAGAACGGCGGGAATTTGGTAGAGAGGGCGTAGAAGCGGGCGTCTTGCGAAGTTTTTAAACCTATAAAAGGAAATATGGTGTTATTTCATTGACAAAATTTTTCAGAAAGGGAAAAAATATAGACAAATCAAAATTCTAATTGGATTTTGGACACAAAAATCTACAATTAGAAGAGAGTGCTCTGGAAAGCGGATGCTGTACGAAATAGTAATTTACACATACAAGTCTTCATGTGTACACCTACTCCGAAACTGAGAAAGAAAAACACTATTCTGCTTTCCCTCACCCTAATTCCCAAGTCACCTACATATCCCACATTGGTTTTAAGTAGTTTAATACCGGTCGATAATTCTTACTACCACCTTTTAGAGCAGGCATTCTAATCAGACAACCATAATGCGCACATAGGTACTTCCTTTTATTTCTGCAATCTTTATTATGATCAAGAAACGTCTTTCCCATTGTTTTAATTTTTTGATAAACGGAAGTACGAAAACACAAATGTTTTAAAATCAGTAAAATATGATGTTTCAAACTATATCAGATTCGATTGGGAGAAAAAAAAAAACTCAATGAATGTGCCAAAAAAATGGGTAATTTCGTACTCACTTGCGAAGTTTGTTGTAACACTGCCACGTGTACCAAATGAAAGCTTATTAGAAGTGTAAAATTTCAATCTACAGCAGCTAAGCTGAAATACGTGGCTGAACAAATTTAGTGTTGAAATTGCAAAATAATTTTTCAATAATAACATACTTTTTTAGGAAAATACGTTAGTTACTTAATTTTATTTAGGCAATAATAAAAGTAACTGCATAGTACCGAAAGTACTTTGATCTTGTCCCAAAATCTAAAGAGGTAAATAAAGATCAGCATACGGGTGTCAGGTAAGATTTTGCACCTGGTCTGTTGGCTTTCTTTTGTTTAACGTTGGGGTTGTCACAAGTTTATGGATATCTAATCTTTGGATGTGTATAATTCCGATACGATATAGATTAATGACTTGAACTTTGATATTCTTATTTTATTACAAGCACTAAAAATTGTTAAAGTCCCTAGTTGTTACACTATGGATACACCTTTTATACATAAATGTCCATTCTCTTTCACATCAATATCCTTGAGACTAGCTGAAATAATCGACGGTGACATAGCCAGCAAATTGTCAACCTTTTTCTACACCATTTGTACCTACCTCTGGTATGAAACATTGAAAAATACTAAACATCTAAGTTTTCATCTCCTGACTAACATGGTATCATTAAAACCATGTGTAATTGTTGAGAATTATTTAAATTAATAACAATATCGCTAATCAGTCAGTTGTGTTCGTATGAAGAAACGGTGAAACTCCTATATGAATCAGTCTGAAATTGACACGTTTACATTCGTAAATGTTGGCCTAATTGGGAATAACTGAGGAGAGGGTTAAAAAACAAATTCCTCCCAAAATCGTATCGTACGCGGTGCCCATGACACGTCCATACAAAAATCACTTCCGATGTCATTTACCTTTGTCGGCTTCAGCATCATTGTAGAATTTGCCAGCGGTCAGCTCGAACTTTCCGAATTCCTTGCCAGGATGCTCGCTATAGTGCCATTTATCTTCCCAAGAATCTAGAAACAACAAGAATCATATAAGATTTCCTTATTCGAGTCGACGCCGCCCGGCGCGCCTACACAACACAACAAATGCAGTCGTCAAAACCGCAAAAATAACATAAAATCAACAACGAGACGTACCATCTTTGAAATTCTCCTCAAAATACGCCGAATTAACCGAATATACAACTGCGAAAAGCACAAAAACTAACGCGAGGGACTGCATCTTGAAACGCGAAGACCGCCGCGCCAGACAATCAAGCCACGAATGAATTGAACGCGAAAACGGCTCGCGGGCTCGACCGTTTCAAGCGATGCGACGCACTTTCCTATCCCCATCTCTTTCGCGCGTTGCCTCATTTCGGCGGAGCATGCCGCGACGTATGTCGCTGCTAATCGTCGATTGAATGCCGGCAAAACAGTGCGGTGGAATTTCGAGACGGGTGCGAGAGGGATAGAACGCGGCGAAAATTTCAGTCGGCCAGATGGAAGAACGCTATTGGTCGGCGCTCGGCCAATCAGCGGCGGCCATGCGAGGAGCGGCGATTGCTCCCAGTGTACTATTCGTTCTGTGTCGTGTTGATTTGTGGCGGGCATTCTTCCTCTTTTTACCTAAGCCTAAACTGCCAAAGTGCTAACTGCCTGTTTATAAAAAAATATATATGGCAGGAATAAATCAGTATAATATATTTTCGCATTAAAAATAAGAATCAGCAAACAAGTCTTCATTATCGCAATAAACGGGGTGTTATGACGTCATATTTATAAAAAAATACCTACCCGATCAAAGGAATGTTAAATAACCTCTTTTTATACTTGATATACTAAAAATAATAATGATATTAAGTAAAGATTTGCTTTTTAAATATATTAAGCTTTATTTTTGGGATAAAGTAAAAAGTATGGCACCCATTTACCAGGGCTCTCATTACCTATCCGAAATGTATGGGGTAATGGGATCTATTGATTTTTTTTTGTAAAATCTTCATTAATGCACGACTCTAGTTTATTTAAACTGTGATAAAAAGATATTCAAATAAACGAGGTTTATGTTTCTAATTAAAAATTATAAGAAAGTAAACAAATGTGGTTTATATCAACATTTTCCGTTGGTAGGCTCTGATTTCCCTCTCTCCCCTATAGATAGTACGATTTAATTTCTACAGAAGATTATACAGAAGAATATATACCTACATTCTAAAAATTCTCATATTTCTACATTTTAATTAATTAAACACGAAACTAAAATGTTTCAACAGTTTTTCTGATTTAGGACTTCGTTACCGAGGAAAAGCATCTTTTACATAAAACTTTCCGTTATTCAGTATTTTTTCTTGTCCGGTGCTTACCAATGAAAACTAAATAATATAGGTATACAATATTTAATTATTTTTAAAATCGAATTACCTATGCATAAAAGAGCTAGGTTCTTATATTATATTTACAGTTTAAGTAGAAATGATGCTAGTTATAACACAGAGTACAATTAATTAATTTTTAAACTACAGACTCAGATCTACTTAGCTTCAAACGGGGTTTTAATTTTTACTTCAGAAAAATAACTTCTAAACAGAAATAATATAGTATTGAGATGGAAGATTCAGCAGCTCGAAGAATAATAATAACTTTTTTTTAATATCTAACAGAGGTCATTCCATAGACAAATACTATTTACCAGGATTTATTTGATTGATTAAATAATATTAAATTATGGATTGAGAGTGACATGTTATTTTGTAATTATGTTGTCATGAGGTATAGACAATGAGAGTTCAAAGGGAGCTATGTAAATAAGACACGAGGCCAAGGACTTATCCAGGGGAGGGGGGCACGGGGACACCCCCCCCCCCCCCCGGTTTTTTTGTTGAGTAAAACAGTGGAGAAAATTGAGTATCAGGGAGAATATTGACAAGATCAGTGCGAGAATCTGCGACTTATGCGACTACCTAGTGTCAGGCATGTATCCAATGGGGTGGGGGAGGTAGTTGAGATTTAACCCCTTGAAATCCGGCGTATTTTTGTTCATTGTTTGTTCACGGGCAAATTCAAATTTGGTGCGTACCGCGTATATTATTTTAACCTTTCGGAAGCCAACATCGCAAAATTTTATAGGCCCCTCGAAAATTTGTTCGTAGAAGGGGTGTGCAAGCATAGTAATATATAACGGTAGCTTATTCAATGGCTTGCTTTAATGACAGGCTTTTACCACAGTGGAGGAGAAATAGAGCCGATAACTGGATAAATAAGGGTAGGTATAACACGGAAAATACGAGGAACACCGATCGTTGTGCGTGGCCACCCAGGGGTTAATGAATGTCCCCCGAAACGGAAGTCTGGATACGTGCCTGCAGGAGGCTGATAGTTTAATTGTTGTATTCCCTGCAGTGATTTAGTCGGATCCATTTGAGCCGATCATCATATGGTCTTCTTGAAGAAGGTATGTACATCCTGTTATATTGCGATGTATGGTACAGCAGTAGTCACATAGGCACATAAAATAAAACACATCAAATACAACATAAATACTCTTGTATTTAATTTAATTATTTAACATAATGTTCGTTAAAGTCATAATTATCGTCGTTTGAGAGCGTCAGCTTGACATTCTCCAATTCGCTCGCCAGCGACAAGGCGACCTTTTCCTTTTTCAACCGCTGCTTCTGTTCCTTTCTGAATTGCTTCTTCCGTATTTTATTCAAGCTCGTGTTGCCATCGAGTTTCATCTCTGCGTTTTCTCTCTTGCGGCCATTTTGAGCGGGCAATTTTTTTGATAACTTCGACACGATATTGACGGACTTCGAAATTAGGCCCGTTTGTTCTTCGTCGTCGACTTGCATATCGTCCTGTTCGGCTAGTGCTGTAACCGGGCCCGAGCTGTCAATCTGCAATAAAAAAGAAATGTAATGAAATGTCATGAAACTGACTTGAAAAATGTAGGGTTAGGGTTAAATGTTGGCATCAAAAACTAAGAGGAAAATTTAAAACTATAGGACATAGAGAAAAATGCTGAAAGGAGTTGTGACATAGTTTTTAATGAAATAAAAAATATATTAATTTAAAAAAAAATCTTTTTAAGATATTGCATTTTTTTTAAAATTTGTTTAGCAAAAATAAAAAATATTCCCATAAACTGTTATGGATACGATTTTGGGGACAAACTGTGACTTTCTTTATGATCTAAAATTGAAAATTAGTTTGTGCGAACGAGACAGAGGTATACGTTATGAGCGGAATATGAAATAAAAGATCTTCTATTTTCCCGCAATAAAACTACCTGTGAAATTTATAGCCAAATGAATGAATTTTAACACATTTAACACGGTCTTAGATTCAGCCGCTTTATTTTTGGTGAGTACTTCAAATGTAAAAAAGTGACAACCGTTTGTTTGATGCTCCAGCTTTGGCCTCATGACCTGTTGTGATTCCTTAGGTCGACCTAACTCACGGTTCAGCTCCCATTCGGTAGCCTCCTCGAAGAGGGACTTAATTTGGAATGGCCGCTGTGAACTCTGCCTGCGGTTGCAACCTGCAGTCGTAGAGTTTTTGGGATTGGAGGTGCGGATCCGGGGAACACCTCGGATGGAACTGGAAGGTTTGCTTACCAGGTTGTCAGCCAAAGGCTTGCGCAATCCGGCGAATAACCAGGGGAGTCTAATAAGATGTACGTTTCCATACATTTCCTAAGAAGCAGGGGTAGCTGTTGACCTGGCGTCACCTATCCAAAGAAATGATCCGTTGGCTACCCGATCCCAGAATCTGTGACCAGACTAAAGGATGGATAAATCCATCTATATCCGGTAGTAATAGCGCAAGGAAGCCCGCTGGATGGCACTTCGCAGTGCCTTGCGCTAAGGCGTCGGACTCTTACAAGCCATTGGCGTAATTCAACTGTGTACGAAGACTGCACCGTCGCTTTATGGTCAATTTTGTAAATAAATAGTAACCATACTGTTTTTTCATGAATTCCCTCTTGTTAACTAATAATTAATATTGTTAGTCATGGATATTATATATTTTCATAATATACACATATATAGCGGCCGACTGAAAGGGCTACGCAAGGATCTGTCAAACGACGCAAAACGCCTATAGGCATCGTTGGAGCCCGACCGGTTAAAGTCTTTGCATTTAATCCATGGGAAACAGAATGACATATGTCTTTATAACTCCCTGGGGTGGCAGATTCGCCCGTGGTAATTGACACCTCTCAATGTACACCCTGATGCTGAAGAAAACACAAAAATGTTTATTAGAGTTCCTTTACTCAGCAATATGTATGCTATCCATTCTTATATCCGAGTAATTTTGTTCACAGTACGCTTGTGTATAATAATTCTTTCCGCCTGAGAAGAGAGAGAGACTCAATCATGTTCTTACATATTATGATATTGATTGAGGTAGATGGATGGAATATGATGAAGGTAGATTGGACAATCCCTATATACTAGCCCATGTTTGTTTCTTCGTGACAAATAACTACTTTCATGCTAGATCACGCAAACTCTTGGTGGAGACATCCTCTCACACAACTTCAGGCGAATGTCATTGGTAACAAGAACTGTCAGTCTCCGAAATACTCTGTTATCGACAGCACCAGATAGACATGTTCCTAATATCTCACAGTAGCTTTAAAATCAAGCTAGAGGTATTTATTCCTTGCTAGAGGTATTTATACCTAGAGGTATTTATTTTTGACTATTGAAGTTTTCAAGTATATGGTATGTTGTTATGAGTAGTAGTTTTTTAAATGTATGTAACATACCTACCTAGTAGATTATTAATAATTAATAATAAATGTAAACAAAGCATTACGTTAGATTAGTCTGTTGTTTTGAAGATATAAAATAAATAAACATAATAATCACAAAGAGTGGAATGTTAATGAACTCTCAGTCCATGCGCGACCTTTCCTGTAACTTTCAGGGGTGTGACTACTGCAGGATTAACTTAACTTAAACATGTATCCGAATCCAAGCATAAAAATATGAGATCAACAACCTTTATCGGTGTCATTGAGGATGAAACTTGTTGATTCTCCAGTTCTCCCAGCGTCTCTGCCTCCATAGCTTCAAAACTGTCGATATCGAATTCTTTTGCTATTTCGCTGACGATTTTCGCATCCACGTGCACTTCACTCTCTACTTCCGGTGGTACTGAATAATATCGAACTTTGCCCGTATTCCAATCGTTTAGCAATATTCTGGCTGCGGCTATTTGATCCGGAATACCACCTTTTTTGAATCGGCCCATTCTCGACGCCAGCTGAGCGAAGAATTCCTAGAAAAAAATATAAGACCTCTACATAATTCTAAGATTATATCGACCAAATGGGTCTAAAACAGAGTATGAAGGATATATATCATTGACAATTATCAATAATAATAATAAATAATAAATATAAACAGAGCTGTCATGGAATTGACAGACCAGGATCGGTTTCATCATAATATTATTATTACACTTCTCGGGTGTGGCAGGGATGCCGAACTAATGACGGGGTGTGGTAGGTTTAGAGCAGCTGTTCTGCCATATGTGAGTGTGCACCTTACCACCCATTCACTCTCTCTCTCTTCGAAGCATATAATTTGATATGTGGAAATTGCAGTTGTAGATATTTTTTTCTAGGAAGGAGTTGATTATTTCCCTGAGACCAAGATCTTTCAAGAGGTGAAACAGAAATTTGGCTGGCATGCCAAGATCGCCAACTTTCACTGTGCGAAAGTGAACAGTGAAGCCGTTCTGCTCTACAATAGATATACATACCTGCGGTGAATCGAAATCTGCAATATTATACAACTCAGTAAGTAATGTTTTATTTGCCCTTTTCAATATCGCCGTTGCTGGTATAATGGGGTCCTTCAGGCTGCTAATTTTTATAGCATTTTTCAAAGCGACAACATTGTCCGTATCGCTGGAGTTATTCGCAAAGACAATACCAGGGCTGTCTAACAATTTGATCTTAGAGTCCAGCTGAACAGTCTGCATTTGCCTATAAAAGAAATTAATAGTGGTTAATTAATAGGTATTTACACCTCCGATGTTGAAGATTCATAGATGAAATTTTCGAATTTTTTTTTTAATGAAAAGCATGTCAAAATATTGACCTCTACTCTCTAAGCAGTCTTATAATTTTAATATGAGTTCATTATTCTGCTGTAAAACCCTCTAGGACATGAATCATCGAATGCTTCGAAGCCAATTCCTCACTGTTTCTTTGGCATTCATTTTTCCCATGTAAACTGATATCTCAGGTCTGGCAAGCACGGTGAGTGACAAGCAATCCCCTGTCTCAACTCCTGCAACTGTTTGCTATGGAAAGTGTGGTCTTGTTTTGTATTGCAGAAGCAGTGACGAAGAGTGATAGAATAGGATCATTATTTGATATTCTTGATGGCACATATTTGCTTTAACTGTTGGGCCAAATTTGTTAGGTTAATCGCGCATGACTGTTAGGCTACTGTGGTAAAAGTGTGTGCATTTTATTTTCGGAAAATCTGTGAACTATAGAATTACATGAAAGCGTGCGCACTATGAAAAAAAAAAACGGTCCGAGTTTAAATTCTATGGATTGCTGCAGATTGGCTCCGGTGGCCACCAGTCGAGTTTTTCTATACTATGGAGTTATATAAATAGAACCCCGCACACTGTAGAAATTATTATTATCGACGGCAGAGATCTGCATAGACAACAAATTATAAATAAAATAAAATACAAACGGAGCTGCCATGGAATTCACCGACCAGAGTCGGACCCATTATAATACTATTTTTTACACTTCTGGGGGGTGAGCAGTGGATTCCGGACTAACGACCAGCTGTGGTAGGTTTAGGACAGCTGTCTTGCTACATGTGAGCGTTCGCCTTATCACCCATTCACTCCCCCTTCGAAGCCATAGAATTTGAGATGTGCAAATCGCCATTTTAGATAATTTTTCTAGGCAAGAATTGATTATTTTTCTGGAAAGGCCAAGATCTTTAAAGAGGTGAAATAGAGATTTAGCTGGCAGGCCACGAGCGCCAACTTCCACCGCGTGAAGGTGAACAGTGAAGCCGTTCCGGGTTACGGCATTTACGAGATCGTGGTCTTTTGGGATATTTGATTCCCATGGAACAGTTAATTCTACAATAAGTCTAAATAAGTCTGAAATTCTACAATAAAAATACAATAAAGTCTACAATAAGTCTGAAATTTCCTCCGTAGTGCTGGACTACAAAAAATTCATGTTTTTTCTGTCCAACGTAAATTTTCCGACTTATTTTGACAAATGGTTTTGAATATGGAATTCTAATTCAAAGAAAAGTAATATAAGTTCGTAATAGCCAGTGTGAATAAACATCAATTACATAGACAACGATCTAATATTAAACATTGTAGGTCCAACACAGTGAGCAAATCACTTACTTGGTAACTCCAGGAGTGTTGCCAACATTACAAGCTTTCGACCTGTATAAACTGTTGATTATTGAACTTTTACCGACGTTCGGTAGTCCGACAATCCCTACAGTTATCGACGTCTTAATTCCTTTATTCCTGCAGTAATTTCCTAGAAGTGACATTAGCAGCTCAGCACCGACGCAAGCAGATCCTAAAATAATCAGTTTTATTTCTGGAAATCAGACAGAAAAGGATGCATTCCCGTTACAGTAAATACAAACCTTTTAGATTTTTATCAGTGATTTTCTTTGTCAATTTCTTGCGGCCAAGATTATGCTGTTGATCTTGAGTGGACGCCTTGAAAGGAATCGCCGGAACAGTCTTTCGGAGATATTTGAGCCATTTGTTGAGGATTTCCCTTGGCACGAGATCGGCTTTGTTTAAAACTACGACTAATCGCTTTGTGTTTGTCTCCCGCACGGTTTGCTCCACTTGAGTGCATCTTGTACCTAGGCAAACATAGATTACAATTGCTTATCTCGAAAACGACCATAGTGGCTTAATTGCAATTTTACAGCAGACGAAATAAACGTTTCATGTCAAACATTGATTGAAAGATAGTTATTTGAAATGTTCCCAATAAATAAAATAAAATACAAACGGAGCTGACATGGAATTCACCGTCCTTTTAGAGTTATAAATATTTTGAGTAATAAACCGTATCCTTTTATTATTAAATATATTTAGAATAGAATCATGGTTAATTATATTCGTATTTTTTAGTATTTTCCAATGCTTTTTTGTTCAAGGAAATTTTGCAGTTTTTCTTTAACTTTTATACCCCTTATAGTAATGGCCCACCTCAATGTCTACTAATAATTACAGGCAGCCAGCTTTTATAATGTGGCAGTACTAAGGCGGTCACCCATCCAAGTACTGAACACGCCCGACGCTGCTGAACTAGTGGTGATCTGACGGGAACCAGTGTTTCAAAATGATTTTTGAGAAATTAGGCACATAGTTTCATAATAAGGCAAGCTGTTCTGGTAATTTGTTGGATATTTTTCAATATTAAAATGTATTATTTCTTGGATTTGGCGAAGCCGGTAGATTTTTGATGGACGGCGCTGCGCAATGGGGGAAAATGTATGATGCAAAATTACTTACATATGTACACAATACATAATAAAATGGCTTGCCTAAAGGATCCCTGGCATCGACGACTTCTAGAATGACCTCCGCTTCTTGAATAACTTTCTTAAATTCTCTGTAATATGCTTTCAGAGAGTTTTCCTGCTTCTTATTTTCGCCGTACTGAATGTCGGTAGATTCAGCTTGAACCGGTTTCATGCCATCGTGAATTTTGTTACGAGTTTCTGCATTATTAACCTGTAAAAATACAAATCCAGAAATAATATTTATTTCGCAATCCTAGTTCCGAGTGTTCGGGTTATCATAATGAACCATAAATGAACAACTTTTGGTCAGTGCTTCCGATTTGTTGACAGTAAAAAATTGATGCATGAATATCGGAAAGGTTTCGGAAGGATTGGAAAAAATCAACACTTTGTGAGTCGCTGCACCGTTGCTCCTATTCTGATATATGAACCGGTCGAAAGCCAGCATTGGCGCGCAAAAAACTGCACTGCAACTTTTCGGTCGATTTTGTAAATAAATACTAACAAAACCGTTTTTTCACGAATTCCCTCCTGTTACCTAGTATTGAATCTTGTTAGATATGTATATTATATATAGGGGGCGGCCAAAACGGCTACGTGGAGATCTGTCAAAACGATGCAAAATGCATATAGGCACTGTCGACATCCGACCGGTTAATCAGTATTAGTTAATAAAGACAATCATGATTACAACTGTGGGCAATTCGGAACTGCAGCCCAACTGATGCTCTCGATACAAGTATCTACAGTAGAACTCTAATTATCCGAATCAGTTGGGACCGGACCCCATTCGGATAACGGAAATTCGGATAATTGGATTTATTACGAAAAAAGGGTCTATTTTAATTAATTATTGTATATATGTTTAAATTCGGAGAAAAAACTATTTAATATCAACCTTCAATATCAATATCAATTAATTGTAAAGGCTGCACTTTTACATATTAAGCGTACTTAGAAAGTGCTGTACATTAGTATATATCATCCCCAAGGACAATAGTGCGAGTAGACAGAATCATTACTTTGCGAATCGCAATAGGTTTCCGTCCTAATTGTAATCCGTTGTAATTTCGGATAATCAGCAATTCGGATAGTCGGAATTCGGATAATTGGAGTTCTACTGTATTTGAATTTCTAACCTTAAAATGTTCTGGTTGGCTTTGAAACATTGTATGTGCATGAAATTGGGTTCACAGAAAGTTAATTTTCCATAGATTTTATTTAGTCAACAATAAATATGGAATTTATGCAGTTTAGGCAACTATGCCATATTTAAAAAAACTAACTTAACCTATCTCTAAAGGTGTTTATGATGGTTTAAAAAAAACGAACTTAATCTACCACCACTTAAGGTTTAATGAATTGTTTTTATAAAAAAACTTAATTAACTTAACTTACTGGCATATAAGTTATTGATGCTTCAATAAACACCTAGAAATTTATGTAGTGTTTGTAACAGTTTTGGAATCACCGTGTTGAATATAGTCAG
Organism: Micropterix aruncella; assembly: GCA_944548615.1. Classification (NCBI taxonomy): domain Eukaryota; kingdom Metazoa; phylum Arthropoda; class Insecta; order Lepidoptera; family Micropterigidae; genus Micropterix; species Micropterix aruncella. The sequence continues at coordinate 15,976,494 of OX155956.1, forward strand.
GTGACGTTATAATATCAACTATGTGGTGCCAATACCTAAGCGTATATCTCGCTTATTTATACACAGCAAAGATTTTCACAGATTCGGAATCAGCGAGATGGATATAGAAAGGTGACATTAAAACATCGGTATTACTGCAGTATAGGAACCTCTTCTAGATTGTTGAATTTTTAACATCACCCGACTATATTCACCACGCTGAATCGGAATCTGCAATAATCTTTATTCTGTCTCAATAAATAAGCGAGATATAGGCATTCGAAGAAGCGTCAAACCCATACATTTCAGTAGGTTAAGTTAGATTTTTTTTAATAATACATAAACAATTATTTAGCGGTAGGTTAGAACAGTTTTTTTATACAAACTTAAAAACTGAGTTTAAAAAAACTTTTTTTTTTGTGTGTAAATTAGTTTTTTTTTTGTCTCAAAATTTTACGCGTCCGAAGCTTTTTTCATTAACATTTAGCATTACAATGATCGAATCTAGTAGTATTTCTTTATTTTTTCTATTTTTGAGAAAGGTTCCTATACTGCAATAATTCCAAAATATCTTCAATGTAGAAGAGTTTACTAACCTGCATAAATACTATAAATTAATCAAATATTTTAAGCGTATGAGTAAAGCATGAAAACGAAACAAAGCCAAAAATACGACATACCAAATTCTCTAATTTAACAGGGTTCTTCTTCTTCTCTTCCCTGGCGAGTTTGATGACCTCCCTTTTCTTCTCCCGTTCCTCTTCCTTCTGCTTCTTAACCGCGTCGACTTCCTTCAGGATGTCCTCTTTGAATGGGCAGATGTTCGGAATGGTGACGGGTTTTTGTCTCTTCGATTTTGGGTTCTTTTTCAATTCCCGCTTCTGCTTCTTGTTGTGGTCGCGCACTTTTTTTTCAATTTTGTAGCGGAGGCGCGCAGGCTGCCTTTTTGACTGTTTTTCTAAAGGATTCGGTAAATAATTAGATCATAAATGGAATTGGTTAACGCAATTTTACAGTAAATGAGGACTTACTTAGCTTAAACCTAGCCATCGTTATAGAGTTTTGGAAATTGAGAATACAACACGTGCGTTCGGCCCGAAGTCGTGCCGTCAGAAAATGACATTTGATAGGATGTGCGACGCGACTTGCACAAATCGATACACTACTTTAGTCGCGACTTTTCAAAATATATGTAAATAAATTTACATATATTTTTAAAAATCGAGACTACGGCAAATTTTCGCGACTACTAAATATACGGCAAATTTTCGCGAATGCCATGTGAAATTTGGAAGATATTCGTTTGCTTTATTGCCTTATGAGCAATATGTACCATCTCGTTAGAAAAGTATTCAGTTAACTAGTCATCGGTCACGATGATTTACGTATACCTATTAATCAAATTTTTATGAACATTTCACGTAGACAAAAACGCCATAATAATATAATTAGAGGTATTTATCTAAATTGTTAATGTTTTAACTTCACCCGACTATATTCACTACGATAATCGGCCTAAATAAATAACCGAGATATCATTTATAGACGCGGCAATCACCTACATTTCGGTTGGTTGTTAGTTTTTTAAAACAATTATTTAACATCTATATGGCGGTAGGTTAGGTAAGTTCTTTTTAAAACCATCTTAAAAACTAACTAAAATAATTTTTTTTCTCACATGATATGTATTTTTTTTCTCGAAATATTGCATATCCAAGGCCATTTTTTAACAGATTTAGCAGTAAAATGATCTAATCTAGTAGTGTTTTTGTCTGATAAATGAAAGAGATTCCAATAACAGATACCTTCCTAATTATATTCGATCGAAGTGTGGTATTCAGAAGAAAAATCGAATCGGAAAAAAGTCGATAGAATTGTGACATCAGATGAATGCACGTTCCAACACTAGATAATCTCTGTTTTTGACAGTCTGAGCTGCCATTGTAAAAAATAATACCAGAAAAATCGTAATAATTACCCAATTTTTGGGGATCACAGACTGAAGGGGTGAACACACTCTCGGACGCGTTCGCTGCCGCGGCTGATGGGCGCGATCCGAGTAGAGGCGCGAGGCGAGACGCAAAACCATGTCGTAAACAAACGGAACAGAGGCAAAGCTTCTAGCAAGTTACTACTTAAACATTTTGTACGCTCGTTAGAAGCTTTGCCTCTGTTCCATTTGTTTACTGATATGGTTTTGCGTCTCGCCTCGCGCCTCGCGCGAGAGTGTAAACGCCATATATTGAGCCGTGCACATTATCGGACGTCAGTCGCGGACGCGACCTCGAGGCTTCGGACGTTCGATAGAGATCTGGCAATAACATCCCATACGACTGTGGACACTGTCCATAAGCCGCGGCAATGGACGCATCCGAGAGTGTGTTCGCCCCTTTATTAGGGAACTTGGGGATCTTTTTTTAGTTTGGCGAGTCTTGGGCATTTTATCAACATTTTATGATTTAAATGTATGAATGTACGAAATCTATAATTTAGTGAATTTTCTGGAATTTCTAGAAATTACCATTTTTTCAGTTTTTAACATTATTCTGACCTAGGGTAGGTACTAGAATAGAACACACTACCAGCCTGAGAATGCGATAACGGAATAGAAAGAGATAACTGCACATGACACCCCTTCATTCTTGTTTAGTCGCCGATACACGGGACATACGATCCTGTGCACGGGACACCAGTAAATACATCACTATGGCAACGCTTCGACTCTACGATGTCTGCTATGCTATGGTTAAACGCGCATGCGCAACTGGACAAGGATAGAGGGAGTGTCATATGCAATTATATATCACTATTCCGCTATCATAGGGCATTTACACTCTCGCGCGAGGTGAGAGGTGAGACGCGGGACCACAGCCACATAGAAAACAAACGGGACAGAGGCAAAGCTTCTAGCAAAGTAGGTAGGTAAAAAATTTGTACGCTCGTTAGAAGCTTTGCCTCTGTTCAGTTTGTTTACAATGCGGTCCTGCGTCTCGCCTAGCGCCTCGCGCGAGAGTGTAAATGCCCTATCACAGTCCACCACTGATCCAGTCCACATTCGGGCTCCCGCGCTATATTCTAGTACAGCATTGATTCTGACTTAAGGGGCAAACATATTATCGGACGCGTCCAAAAGTCGCGGCTAATGGACGCGACTAAAAGGTTATCTGTGTAATGAATTTTCTATTGAGCCGTGCGCATTATCGGACGTCAGTCGCGGACGTGACCTTGAGGCTTTGGACATCCGATAGAGATCCGCAAGCCGCGTCCCAAACGACTGTGCATACTGTTCATAAGCCGCGGCTTACGGACGCGTCCGATAATATGTTTGCTCCTTTAATGTGCCTACGGCGTGAATTGCCCGAGCTTCGTGCTGTTGCTCGCTCGCGCGGTGCATCGCTCACAGCACACCTCCATGGGTGACCGGTGAATCGCCGCTAGCCCCGCCCTACCTACAAAAAGTTTTGCGCACCCAGTGGTGAATCAATGCATTTTTATGGGTGGCTTCTGCAATCACACAGAATAAATGTTATGTGGCTGCAATCTTATCTTTTGAAATATTACGATAAAATGGCACCATGCAAATAATCATCGTTAGTCTTTTAATTTTATCGATAAATTTAATGATAACGATTCAGATTTGTTGATTATATTTAATAGAATTAGGAAGCTGACCCAAATACGACTGGCTAGATGGCGTGACAAAAGAATGCCAAAATGTTGTAGTTGATAAAAGGATAAGCGATCTATAGAAACAGATAAGAACGCCGCATTATAAAGATAAGGCTGGCGAGTAGTGTTGTAAATAATCAGCAGTTGCAAAGTTTCGAAGGACGTATCGTCGATCAACGAACATGATCCAAATAAAATTACAGTTGGAGATTGGCCATGTATGGATGACTGCACTTCTCCGCTATTTAAGGTGGACACACACGAGACTATAATTTAATATTATATTGAAATTACTATAAAACAAAACGAGGTATACTTAGTGCAATTTATAAAATATCATAGTATGTGAATTTATAATGACAACAGAAAAAAATCGTCATGGTAGCTATAAAAGAAGGAAATCACTTCAGACCAAGATATGATAAATGAATTCGAAATTTTAAACTAACCACAAACAAAATCAACTCTAAAATCAAAGATAACATTTCAAAATTTGAAATTGTCATGACGGTAGGTATGCTATCCCATATTTACTGTTTTTGTTCTCTTTATCGATAGCTCAAACTTGCATGCTATGTCTTCCAGCTGAAAGATCTAACACAGAACATCTGTGTCAAAGTAGTCATTATTTATTTTCGGATTGATTATGACATTCTGCGAATAGCAGTAAAGAGAAATTGATCATTATTGTCTCGTTTTATTAGTTGTTTTATAGCGTATTAGATTACTCAACGTCGTACTGCGATTTCAGCGATTTGGCATCTAGGATTTTACTATGAAACTCAACGTGTAGATGGCGCTCATATTTCCAAAAAATGATTAATCTTCTCATATTAAATTCAATATAGCGAAAACCCAACTAGGACTAGCCCGTCTTAGGGTAAAATTTTAGCCGTTGTAGGGTGGATATTATTGTCATAATTGGTTAAATTGTTGGGGTTTTAATAACCAATCAGACCTTAATCATCAGAGCGCTACTCTTTTTTTTAATTTGGTAGGTATGTGTCCTTCTTTACGTTTTACCTTAACGGGCGGCTGGACTGCTCAGGTAGAAGAAAAGAAGCCTGCAACAGGTCATATGCGGGCAGCAGCCAGCGGTGCGGCGGCCGCTCGTTTTTTTCCTGTTGTAGTTGTTCAGTGCCGGTTGTTTCACTGCGCGAGACGCTCGCGTCCGCCCGACCGAGATAACGATTATTATTATAACGGAAATCGTGTTGCGATGGTTTTCGCTGCCCCGTCATCGGGGGTCTTCTGAGTGAAAGTGAGCGGGCCATGGCGCCCAAGGTCCAGGAGAGGATGCTCAGCAGAGACGCGAACCTATCCACGAGGAAGCTGCTGGATCCGCGGGGTCCTTGTCCCCAGTTCAGGTTTGAGCCCCGCTACGAGGGGCCCTTCGTCTTCGGGGTGCACAGCCCGAGCCAGTTCCAGATCCGCAGCCGCCTCACAGGCGACGAATCCTACTCCTTTGAAGATCCCAGACCTCAGTGTGGCGACAACAGACGATACAAACATAAAACAGACCCCGTGCCGACTGTAGAAGAGAAGAAGGTCCGAAGAAATAAGAAGACAAAAGAGAGGATCAAGTGCGTGCTGGTAGGGGACGGCGCCGTGGGAAAGACGTCTCTAATTACTTCGTACGCCCAAAACAAGTTCCTGGAGGACTACGAGCCGACGGCTTTCGACAACTTTAATGGTAAGACCAATACAAACACATCATTCACACCGACACAAAATTTGGCTGTTTCGTTGTGAACTTCAAATTAAGCTCAGATTTACAATTTGAAAATATCATCAAAAGAGAAAGAATTCGAAATTTAAAAATTCCCCATGGTCTTCCAATAAATAATTTAAAGAAAGAATTCAAATTTTAAATAAAATTTCATCACCTTTAAATCAAGCTTAATTCGCAATTTGAAATTGTCATGACAACAGAGCAATTGCGTGCCGATATTTAAAGGTTTTATACTAAGCTATGAACTAACATTATTTCTTTGAAGAATTCCAAACCGCGTGTAACGGTCGTAAACTGTTATCAAAATGCATAAAGAAAACATGCGCTCGAGTGCGTCACGTCTATGACAAACATGTAATGATTCAATGACTTTGGTCTCTAATCCAGAGCTGCCGTCAGAACAAGGTCTAAAGAACAAGCACGTCACAATAACAAGGAACAGATCAGCTATTTTTTCATAGCCATAATATTAATATGGTTGGGTATATATGCAGTTTAGCAAACTCTTCTACAATGAAAATGTTTTAATGTCACCTCATTATATTCCTCACACTGATTCAGAATCTGTAAAAAATCTCTGCTCTATCTCTATAAAAAGCGAGATATAAGCGTTGAAGAAGCGTCAAACCCCTGTATTTCGTTTAAACATTTCATGAACACCTATACGGAGGTAAGTTAAGTTAGGTTTTTTATAAACCATCATGAACACCTATTTAGCTGTAGGTTAAGTTTGTTTTTTTTAGTATTGGGTCTTTATCTAGGAAGTTGCTGTTCTGTAAAGAAAATTTGAGGCCGAAATTTTTATATGCAAAATATATATTTAATTAATAGAAATGTTGACCCCTATTAGATAATAGGGGTTAATATTTCACATTAGACACATCTGAATATCTAGATATTCATATGTTGATTAATTCCTCTGCCAGACTACAAGAAGCTGTAATAGAAAACACCGACAAAGGATCTCATATTTGAAAATAATGCAAATTTTCAACTTTACCATGGTTGCAAAACCGAAAATGTTTGAGCTAAAACAAACGACGGAAAGACAAATAAACAGCCGATTCTTGAAAAAGGATAGCATGGCCTTGAATTAATATTTATTTAAATTTGAAATTTCAACTAAAGGTATCCAAGTTCAAATTAGCCAGAAAACAGCAATTAGGTACATAGGTAAGGACCCAATATTTGGCAGAGTTAGCTAAACTGCATATATTCCTATGGCTGTTTCCAATTTGGCTAAAGGCTTATCTTCAGTGAGTATTTATAAAAGTATTTAGAATAGAATAGAATAACTTTATTGGCTATAAAAACATAACTTAATGAATATTACGCTGGTTTTATAAAAAAGACAATTTATGCACAAATGGCGGACTTATCGCTATAGCGATATCTTACAGTCAACCGTTTGATAAAATAATTCCTAATTTTCACCGTACAATACACAAAGAAGTAGTAAAGTTAAATTTTAAATAAACTTGTACAGAATATGTCAGTAACTTATGCTAAGGTTGCCCAGGGAAGGATAAAGGAGAGGACAAGGTGAGGTATTTGGTTAGTGGCTGTGTAAAAATAAATGTTTCTTCAACAACTTTTTGAAAGTATGCAGCGAAGGTGCATGCCTGATAGAGTGAGGGAGCTGATTCAATGGACTGTAAAAGAGTGCTTGTAAACAGAAGCATGATGTATTAATGGCGAGTGTGTTATCCCGGCTTGATCGAAGTGGAAGACCGTGGCCTCCCAAAGGGTGGAAATTCTCCTTTAGATAGGAGGGTGAAGTAGGGTTATTGAGTATGTTGTAGAGTAGCGACAACGTATGCAAATTTCTTCGATCGTATTTCATTCTCAATGCGATTTCACTAACGTACAAGCGGAACTACATATATAAATACTCGTGCTGTGTTTAACATCAACCTTCCTCATTTCCAACTTTTGACGAGCCTGCACCCAATAGCATACCTAGTTACAATTAATTATTATTAGTGCGTGTAGAATTAAATTGATGCACGCTAGTTCCGTATACACCATTGACCCAAAAAACGTTCGCCGTTCGTTCTGTAATTCGCCATAAAAAATAGTCTGCCTTTTGTGGCAAAATAAACGCTGTTTCATAAGCGAGTGGTCAGTTGGGAAATAGGACCCACTTACCTACCATGTAATAAGCCTTTGTTAAATTATGATCTGCAATCGCCGATTGATCTATCACAATAGATGGCTTCGCTGTCACGGAACTCTAAAATTTCATTTTGAACATAACACAAATTCGATTTGCTTCTTACCTTCCCGGCCCACCGAGTGATTCATAGGAAGGGGTCATTCCAATTGAGCTGAAATTTGGCATGCGGGCATCATGTGGTCATGGCAAGAGTTGACATTATTGTGGTTGAAATCGGTCCACCAGAGGGCGCGCAAGTCATACTTTAATAACCTCGAAATATTGGACTCAGAGACCTGAAAATCGGTAAACAGGTGCATTGATGGGCTGAAATCCTATTGTGATTTGTAATCACATTGTCAACTAAGGGATCGTCCATTAATCACGTGAGGCTCGAAGGGGGGGGGGGGGGGGGATCACAAATTATCGAGGGGGGTGCAGTGAGATATCGCGTGTATTTATTTTTTGTTGATTGCGCGTTTTCTAAACCGAAAACCGGTGACCTTGACTTGCCGTTGCCAGTACAATTATATGTTCTCACATGATTAAACCTTTCCTTTATTTTTATTTTTATGCCAGTCAGAAACAACCTGCAACCTTAATGTCTGTCTGGACATTTTTATCACGGTGCTTAATTTTCCAAAATTAAATTAGATTATTGTTTTCAAAGATAATATTCTGAATTTTTAAAAGATACTTTGTACCATAAAATACACGAGATTTTGGGTACGGGGGGGAGGGGGGTTGTCTAAACCTCACCACGTGTCACCAGGGGGGAGGGAGGGGTAAAAAAAGTTGCTAAAAACATCACGTGGTTAATGGACGACCCCTAAGCAGTGTGATTCATATAAAGGAGTCATTGCAATTAAGGCGACTACCTCTCTCAAACAGTGACTCAAAAACTGACATTTTACAATCAAATTTACGTGACTTCCGCGAACATTTAAATAATAATAAAAATATGAGTCTTGTAGATTTTTTTTTAATATTTTGTACCACGGTGCCGATTTTCCATTTTTTGATTCTTTTCATAAAAATAAATAAAATCTGAAGTCGTCACTTTTTTGTAATTAGCATTTTTCTTTGAATCTATAAGGGTAAGCAACTTGAAACCATGTTGGTAATGAGTATGAAATAAATGTTCAAAATGCAACGCTGCTTTATTTTTAATTATTTTAGTTTGTCCATTATAATCTTCCAAAAAACCAAAAAAATATTTTTTTGTCAAGCGCAATTTCAGTAGAATGGTATGCTGCACAAGCAAAAATAGTCCTTCCGTGTATTGCGACCCGCTCGACATTCCCTTGGCAAGCTGAAATTTGGCATGCGGGCATCATTTGGTCATGGCAATAATTGAAAAGATTGTGGTTGAAATCGGTCCACCAGAGAGAGAGAGAGAGAGAGAGAGAGAGAGAGAGAGCGCAAGTCATACTTTAATCTCGAAATATTGGATTCAGTTACTTGAAATTCCGTACATATGTGCGTTGATGGGCTGAAATCCCATCGTAATCTAAAATCACATTGTCAGGTAAGCAGTGTGTTTCATAGAAAGGGGTCATTGCATTCGGGTGGCCAACGGGCTGTTTTTAAGGGAAGGTGACCTCAGCCTGAATTGGAATATTTCATATAAAACCGACTCAAATAATATTTAAAATTAAATAGTAAGGCCCTTAAAAGAGCTGACGCTTGTGATTCGAATTCGAAGGCTCGTGGCGATCTGCGTTTGCACTTTGATTTTTAAATTAAATGAGATGACGAGCGTTCGAAATTCAAATTTTCATTGCGTTGCGTACCGATTATATTTATGAAATGAATATTCAAGTTATATTTATGATATGAATCAAGTTCCTGGCTACTTTCCGGGAAAGTCTTGGGGTGACACAACCAATTTTTTACGGTTCTCAAACAGGACGGAACCTTGGTCTTTCCTTTGTGTCAGCTTTATCACCAAAAGGAAGTATCGTCGATTAGATTAGATATCACTTTCAGCACTCGCTGTGATTTCAATAATTGAATTGAAATATCGGCAAAAAGTTTTCTAATTCAGAAGCGATAAGAAATCGCTAAGCTGATAGAATTCGCAATTTTCTCAGTCGCTGGTTCCGCTTTTGCAAATTTCTAGACGGCCAGTCGCATTTAATTAATCGCAGTCGCGTATCGATCAGCGACATCTTAATTCGTGAAATTTATATCGTCTGCATAATTAACTCATATGCACATTTTTCTTGTGCCACTTTCGATAGTAATTACAGCGAATGGGGAAAGCGTATCGCGAAGCGATAACCGATCGACAACATTGCTCATTTTTTAAGCAATGTAGCTGCCGCCCAACACGGTACTGCTGGATCAAAGTCCTGTTGGTTGATTATATATGCTCCATCTATTGATCCATTGATTATATATGCTGTTAGATTGCGCAACCCTACATAACGATTTGGCAACCTCTCTGTGTCGGCGAAATGCAGGTGGCGCTGATAGCATCGACGGCCAAACTAATAGCAATGTATATGCCCATCTATAATAACATTGATCAGGGGCAGGTCAGAGCAGGGACGGTTGTTTACCTTGTGGCAGCAGCTCTTGAAACGACCATTCGGCTACCCGATACCGGGTGAGCAGCCAGGCAAAGGATGCCTTGGTCCGTGATAGATTCGGTAGACACCATAATAGGGGAGTTAATGGGCCCTTGCTTAGTTGGCCACGAAGACCCATTTTGTTCAGGGTTGGTCACACTCACGGGTCAACACCTATCCGACGGCCACAAAAATATGTTGAAATGCTTGATAATGCGCGTTTATTTACGTTTACAATAGGTGCTATACATGGAACATCTGTAATTTTATCTCCCTTGGCGCTATAGTTGTTTCAAGAATTTACCGAGATTGGCTGATTAGTATATCGGTAAATGATGTCGCTTTCTTTTCCACCAAAATATTCTTCGTCTTCTTGTGCTTTCTTTGTTGAAGGTTCGATCATTTTATAGACAGCCTTAGTAAGCAGCTGTACATTTCAGTTGTTTGGGCACTGTGTATCGTTCCAATTCATTTCGAGCTTTATTAGTCTTCGAATGTCTGTATCATATTACAGGGAGCTGATGGGCCCTTGCTGAGTCACGAAGACCCATTCTGTTCAGGGTTGGTCACACTCACGGGTCAACACCCATCCGGCGGCCTCCACGCATGAAGTGCGAGCCTGGGTAGGACTCTGGACTTACGGCTAGTTTCCCCTGGGAATCAACCTTCTGGCGCTCCTGGACGGTCTGCGCACCATGCAGCAATAGCCAATCGATTGCGCACTCTGACTAACAGTCGGGGGAGTCTGGAAGCAGTTCTGTTTCCTATAGAGCGGGGGTGGTTTGCGGACCTTACGGCGACTGCTCTTGAAACGACCATCGGCTACCCGATCCTGGGTGAACAGCCGGGCAAAGGATGCCGTGGTCCGGAATAGATTCGGTATACACCGTTTCACCGCTTCGTAAGGGAGAGGACCGCGCAAGCGACCTTCGAACTCGTAACCAATCGAGAGACTGGAGTAATCTGGTCGCAATTGGAAGTAAGGGCGTGAGTGTAAACCCGCTGGGTAACATTCCTGGCTATCTCGCGGTTAAGGCGTTGGCCTCTTACGGGTTTGTGGCAGAGCTAGACGGTGGACTGTTTTGTCCAAGAACGACTAATCGTTAAAACTTCCTCGCCCGATGTAGTCGACAACCCTAGTTAGACACCAAATCACCGCTACATAAGGGAGAGTACACTGTAACCACTCGGGAGGCCCGAGAAATCTGTCCATAACTGGTTGCGAGGTTGCTTGGTCTGCCCGCTGGGCTAACTACCCGGTGCAGGGCTGTAAGGGTTGGTCCCTCGCGGGCTAATTGGATCAGCTAGATAGTGGATTCTCATTGTCTAAGTCTTCTACGCCCATCCCACGGCTAAAAGAACGATCACATGTCGTTATACCAGCCTGAAGTGACGGGTTCGCCCGTTGTAGTCGACACCGCCCAACTGATAACAATAATAATATTCAATTATTAGTGCCATCTCTCGCTTTATTTTATATATTTAGGCTCATTACATCACCGAAATAATACGGAGAGATAGAATGTTATATATTAATCTAGTGCGTAATTATTATGTATTAAACCCTGTACACCAAGTTAAAAAATACATGTTTATGTAAATAATATTAAAATAATAAGAGCTATGATTTCAAAATTCGTTCGTTATTATATTATTATTGTATATCATATAGGCGTGGTACGAGCGCCATCTACCTTGCCCCGCTATACAGTTATACTACGAAAGTCGCCATATTGAACATAATAAACAAGATTAATGATTTTTTGTATAAACTATCTACGTGTTGCAATTCGTGGTAAAATCGTAGTTGCCAAATCGTTGTACGACGTTGAGCAATCTAATACGGCATGTAATCGCTGGTAATACAGTACTAATACTTATTTAATTGTGACGAATGAAATTCACAACAGAAAAGCGACACGCTCTAACTCACGTTTAGTTGAAAATGTTGTGAAAGATGACGACAGATGAAATTGGAAAAACCTGAAGCTAAAATTGATTACGTCGTAATGCCGCTATAGATCGAGTACACCTGTTTGCATGTACCTACCTTCTTCGAGTCCGGCATTAGCTAATGTAATTTATTACGAAGATATAGGTACAAACCTGTTTATTAGACGTCGACGTGTTGCTGCACGGGCGGGTCGAAACTGCAATTTGAGGAACTTGGAACCAACTTTCTTTTTACACGACTGCCCAACAAAAAAGGAGTGTAATGTCTCTAGGATTCATCTATGTATATTTACCGTTTCTTTATTCCACCATAACTTCTAAACGCCGAAACTGATTTAGAAGTATATGATATTGTTAGAATCATTATGTCATCCCGAGTGTTATAGGGTACCTAAACTGTCCAAATGTCAAGTAAAAAGTTGTCTAAATATCAAAATCTCTAAAAATCAATAAATTAACATAAATAGATCCTGTTTAGCGTCAAATGAAAGGTCTGATTGAGTAAATTTTAAAAATATACATGTATCTATATGGATAAATATATAAACCACAAATATTTCATATAAAACCGTATTAAAAATAATTATAAATACAGTAGTTCACTTTTTGTAATAGCAGTCGTGTTTTTATTCCGTTTAATATATTTACTTGTTTCACTATTTTCTTTATGCCGATGGATAGACCTTAACAACCTTAACAATAGTTGGCCTTTGTGTTTTTTTTTTTTTAAATTTGGGTTAAAAAATATATTTTTCGTTTTTTTGTAAGAGACGGATCAAAAAGAACTGATTTCTTGCTTTTTTTATCGATCCCGCTTTGAAACCTTTTGTTTCTTAGTCCTTGTCTACTCTACTATAGTTCAGAACATTGAACACCTGCCTAAAGTTTGCAACTCTGCCAGGTAAATGGATCGGAAAATCATGAAAAATAAGTTTTTCAAAATATATTTTTTAACGTTATTTATTGAAAGCCAACTTTAACAATGAATAGTAAGTGAAACTACACAATAACACAAAAACCTACTAAATACCTAATTATTAGATTACTTTAATCTAACAATGTATTCTGGATTAAATATTTTTTTACGATGGGAGACGTTAATAATCTATGTATTGCAATCGTGATCGATCTGCCTCGAAACCTTTATTACTATTTCGTGTTAAAGTTGGCTTTCAATAACATGATAATAATAAAAAATATGCTTTGACATTTCATTTTTCCGATCTATTTATCCGGCAGAGTTGCAACTTTATGCTTACATTCGATGTGTAGAACGATAGTAGAGTAGACAAGGATTAAGACAAACAAGGTTTCGAAGCGAGATGTATTAGAACAAAGCAGAAATTCAGTTCTGTTTGATCCGATTCGTAAAAAAAAACTTTTTTTTTTTTGCCCAAATTGTAAAGTTTAAGAAAAAAACACAAAGGGGTATATATCCATCGGCATAAAGAAAACAGCGACTCAGTCCCGAAAACAGTCCCTCAAACTACAGTTTCGACCCACTGTGTGTGTGTTGTTCAGTTGCATATTATGCTACTATTGTAGTACATATATTTAAAATAGATTCTTATGATTTGATAGACTTAACCGGTATTTTTGTAAGGGTCAGGCCATTTATTTTGTAATCACTATAAAGGTACTCTATTTATATTTAATATCCCAAATAGATCAGCTGCAATATAAATCTAAATAGGTACTTAAATACACTTTAATTAAGCATTTAGATTATCAGATAAGCTACCAGTTAGACACATAGTCCTTATCTAAACGTTTCTTAAATGGGTTCGACGCCAATTTAATATAAATTGGCCAATATTTAGCGCGTTCGTTGTTTTCTTATGTGGTGTTGCGGTTTTTTCTCTATAATTTCAAATAAAATACTTTTTGTTTGGATACCGCTGAAATAACGTTGGATAAAAAAAATAGAGAATGAGAAAAACTAGAAATTTGGAAAGATAAGAATATATAAATAGTAGTGCAAAGGTTACAGAAATCTTTGAGCTGGTAAAAGCATGATTCACTGATAAGCAGTTATATTCAACTTGCAGGTAGGGTTGCCAGATGCCCTGATTTCGACCATGGGGTCCTGTCCCAATTGATTCGGTTAATTGGAGTTCTACTTTAGTTACTAATTTTAAGGCTTTTAGTGACTTTCATTAAATTTATCAGTTAATGTAAAAAAACATATCCGTTTTTTTTCAACACATCTGGCAAACTATACAACTTTAAAGACCTTTAAAATTCTAAAAAACTTTTTAGATTGAAATGAATTAAACACCTGCAAGTGTTACTTGCAAGTGTTGAATTTCGTTTCGGTATAAAAAGTTGTTTTCTCTTTCAATTTGATGATTGATTATTGGGTATCAGGAATATAAATAAATATCTATCTAATCTTGATCCGCCTTCCCCACCTTTCCCTGATAGCTGAAAGAAAGATCTCGACGCAATGTTTTCATTCATGTTCAATGTTTCCTTAGGCCAGTGGTCGGCAACTTATTCGTCAAAGAGCCAAATAATTATGTACATTACAATGACTAAAAAAAATGAGAGCCAAAGTTTTTTAATTTACTGAACCTTTATTATAATTTTAGAGCTTCATTAAATTACGCGTATACTGACTAAAACTTTATTTCATAATTAATAAAGATTTTATTTATTAATAAAAGATAATAGGAAAATAACGCACCCATAAATTTAATTCATGGCAATGACTGTCAAAAACTTAATGCAAACAATGTCCTCGCATCTCCTTGGAAAGTTTAAGTACGTCAGGTTTCTATATTGTTGTTTTAAATTATACGAACGATTCCGGGTTCTCGTCAATAAGACGACTTCTCAGTTTACTCGTGATAAAATTCATGTTTGAAAAAGATTGTACGCGTGAATATATAGAACCGAAAAGGGATAGAACAGCAAACGCGAGTTTTTTCATAAGAGAGGAATACTATTTCAGGCGGAAGAATCCTTTTTTATAATGATCATAAGAGAGGAATACTATTTCAGGCGATGAGCATGATCATGTCTTCCTTCTCCAAATCTTTCAAAGCATACGTGTTGTGAATTAAGTTCACATTTGTTCTTCCCCAGTATTTCCAAATAAACAAACACAAAGACGCTCAAATTTAGAGCTGCTAGTGGATATTTGTGCCAAAGCCGCAGCTAAGGGCCTAAAGAGCCGCGGCTCGGGAGCCGCACTTTGCCGACCGCTTCCTTAGGCGAACCAAAACGAACGAAAGCATGAAAGAAACAGATGCTCGCTCGCCAACAATGCAAGTTTTTTCCGTCACAATAATTCGCCAGGTGCTTTCGGGTCAACCTTACCATCTGCCCCCAGCCAGGTTCTCGCTTTGTCAGCTTTTTTGTCGCGAAGTTACAGAAATGCGGCTTGCTGCGTCGCCGAGCCAGTCGTGCTCATGCGCGTCGTAAATGGTTAAAAATGTCGGCCGAATGTGGTTGATTTCTTCGTCATCGCTGATTCATATTTTTTTAGAAACTCGTCATGTTTTCCTTATTAGACTTATCCATGTCATAGAAAAAATCAATTATGAAAGAACTATAGCCCGTTAACAACAGACCAATATTATTCTCGGTTTAATAATAATAATAAAACGCTTTATTCGTAAGAAAAGATGGGCGAAATACTGGTTTATTCGTTATACTGGTTCAATTAAACAAAACAATATAGAAAACAAGTAATATATAGAAAGTCTATGAACGGATATAATAAACGTGTTATAAGTAGTTTATAGGACGTATATAAAACGTATCGTACATATATAGAAAGTAGTTTTAGGACGTAGGTATGTATAGAATACCATATACCTACAATACGTATATATAGAAAGTAGTTTCAGGACGTACATATATAGTAAACGCCTCATAAGTTTGTCTGTTTGTTTGTTTATACTCTTTGTTGTGAAATTTCACAATGGGCAGGTTTATTGTCATACGACAATCTTTTCCAACCAACCCTACTATGAATTGTTTATATGTATGTGTGCGTGTAACATATCTGTATGTGTGTGTCTTGTTATTGCATTCGATCAACAGAATTGAAATGCAATTTCGTTAATTTTATCCCAACGAAAAATGTTGACCTGGCCGGGAATCGAACCCGGAACCTTACAGTTGTAAGATCAGGCGACCCAACCTGAGAAGTTTTATTAAAAAATAATCTTTTTTTCGGGATGACAAAATCAACCGATTAATGCGATAACCGGTTACTTAAATATCTTAAGGAAACAAATAAATTATTACCAATTATTATTGTTTGGCAAATTATCCGTTTTCGACCCAAATTAGCCAGACTAAAACAAGTATTTATCAATTTCTCAATCTTAAGTACATAATCATAAGGTTTAGTCCATGCCCGCAGGGCACATATTAATTAACATAATAGTTTTTATATTCGTTTCTCGTTTGTACTTTTTTGAACTGAAAATCATTTTCAACCCCCCAGGAGTCTATGTTTCAAATTTCAAGGCGTAGCCCGTGACCGTACGGCACAGGCATAAACTTTTAAATATTTGAATATTTTTAAAAAACTTTTTTATGATTTACACTATTTACCTGACCTCCCATCCCCTCAGAAGTTTAAAATTTCAAGTAAATCGGTTAAGCTGTTTAACCTGGAGGTCGGCCAACACAGTGATATAGAAACCCTAAACTATTATATTGATAAATCTGCATCTCCCATAATCGATTATTTTTGAATAACCGCCCATCCAGAAACCTCTACGCCACACACCACTAGCGTGAGATAGTTAAGTATTGCATGTTCTTAAACATTTGCAATTTGATAGTTACCTATTGTTATTACTTTTATCTATTGCGAGGGCTTCTATTTGATAGAATTAGCGTTCGTTTGATACGATAACTTGT
The DNA here is from genome assembly GCA_944548615.1 of Micropterix aruncella. Lineage (NCBI taxonomy): Eukaryota > Metazoa > Arthropoda > Insecta > Lepidoptera > Micropterigidae > Micropterix > Micropterix aruncella. The sequence goes on from OX155956.1 coordinate 15,993,436, forward strand.
GTACGATATACGATATTAGATCGATATTTTTTGATAGAGCTTACATAAGTACATACTTAGATTCACATTTGAGACACAGTAACAGCGAAGCTACGCATTATTTGCATTTGTATCCAAAAATTCAAGCGATTTTATGTCGGCAAAGCTATTGCAATTTGCCATCTTATCTAATGCCGCTTAACCCGCCGGACGCCAATAATATTTATAGGAACTTTGCGTCGTTTGACAGATCCGCGCGTAAGCGTTTCGGCCGGCCCCTATATCTATACCAATATAATAAAGAAGTAATGTTTGTACGTTTGTAAGTTTGTATGTAATTTTGTATATGTCTCCGAAACTACTCTTCCGATTTCAAAAATTCTTTCACTAATGGAAAGCTCCATTATTGATGAGTAGTTTTGGAGAATACCTCCTACTTACAAACTTACACACATTACCTCTTTAAATTAGTAGAATATAGATTAGTATAGATGGGTAAGTAATCATTTTATTAAAATTCGGAAGAATTTGTAAAAATTTAGAAATTCAAATTTTCAAATGATATGACAACATTTACAAAAATACTGCGGTTGACGGCTCCTTAAATTAGATAGATGATTCATAATAACACGTCATCTCCTTATAAGAGTTATGGTAGCCATTTCATGGCCCGATATGAATGTTTCAACAATCTAAACATTAGAAAAAGTAGGTTATTTTGTAATTGATCGATATAACTGATAGGCTAATTATATAAATAGCTTATGCAACAAAAAATATGAAAGTTAATATACGATCGATTAAAATATTAAAATTAATGATATTTCTAGGCTTTTTGACTGCGCGGTGGGGCGCGTGAAGTGAAGTATTATATTCTCCTTACGAGTAGCGATGCAAGTCTGCTGAAACATCAGAATTTGTTATTACCGAGTTGTCATATTTCTACTTAGGCGAAGCCAGATAATAAAGCAACTAGGAATTCCAACAATTTAATTTGACCGCGGGAATAATACCTATCTTCCCGTATTCGCAACTACCATTATCATCGAGAACATAATAGACAAAAATATATTGAAATACTTGATAATGCGCGTTTATTTGCGTTTACAATATATGCTATACATGGAACATCTGTAATTTTATCTCCCTTGGCGATATAGTTGTTTCAAGAATTTACCGAGATTGGGTGATTAGTATATCGATAAATTATGTCGCTTTCTTTTCCAACAAAATATTCTTCGTCTTGTGCTTTATTTGTTGGAGGTTCGATCATTTTATAGACAGCCTTAGTAAGCAGCTGTACATTTCAGTTGTTCGGGCACTGTGTATCGTTCCAATTCATTTCGAGCTTTATTAGTCTTCGAATGTCTGTATCATATTACAGGGAGCTAATGGGCCCTTGCTGAGTTGGCCACGAAGACCCATTCTGTTCAGGGTTGGTCAGTTTTCCCGGGTCAACACCCATCCGGCGGCCTCCACGCATGAAGTGCGAGCCCGGGTAGGACTCTAGCCTTAGGGCTAGTTTCCCCTAGGCTCCAACCTTCTGGCGCTCCTGTACGGTCTGCGCACCGTGCGGCCTAAGTCAACCGACTGTGCACTTTGACTAACAGTCGGGCGAGTCTGGAAGCAGTACTGTTTCCTAAAGAGCGGGGGTGGTTGCGGACCTTACGGCGACTGCTCTTTTAAAACGACCATCGGCTACCCGATCCTGGGTGAACAGCCGGGCAAAGAATGCCGTGGTACGCGATAGATTCGGTATAGGTACACCGTTTCACCGCTTCGTAAGCGCGCAAGCGAGGGGTGCGATGGAGGTCTACCTCCCCGTGTGCACGTTTTATCTCGCTCTGGCCCAGACTATTCCTAAAAGTCTAGGATGGGAAAGTAGTGAGTGGGCGTGCCGGTGCACCCTGGAAACTCCGGTCAGCTACAACAGGGAGAGATCCCTGAAGTTGATGACTTGGAGGCCAAAAGACCTCCACCCCAAGCTAAGGTGTTACCCGTACCGTGCCGACGGCTGCGTGGCTGAGGGAGAGCTCAGTCTCTAACGGTGGCTTTCCGAAACCGGGGCGAATCGGGAAGTAGAAATGCCCTTTGACCGATAACAGGCTCTGTCGGTTTTTGACGACCCTTTCCTGACTACTCGTGGGAACAAATATGGACTTAAAAGAAAATAAAAATTCCCCTCTAAACTTCGACCAGGACGGTACCGTCCGGGAAGGAAACAGTTCGGAGCCATGGAGCACGACTCAAACCGACTCTTTGCCCGAAAAAATCTCAGCTGTCGCAGGGACAAGCAAAGGTGCAGACAGAATAGGAAACGACTCTGCTATGCCCAAAGAAAAGGACCAAGACACTGAGACACACGAGAAGCACAGGACAAAGTTGTCCGGTGCTGCTCGAAAACGTTTCAGGTTGCTGAGGGCAGCAAACGTGAGTGCTAGAGAAGCCTCGGTAGCATGCCTCAGGCCCTGGAAAGATATTAAGAGCCTGACCCATCAGAGCACTCCCATATCTGATGACCAAAGGGCGTCCAAACGCACACGGTCGGAGGAGGAGTCGCCAAGGGAAAACTCAAAAAAGGCTCCTAAGATATACCCAGAAGAAGGCATCAAGCCAAACTTCAGGGAGGTGGTGGGTTCTTCACGTGTGGGAATAAAAAATGAAAGCCCGATGGAAGAAAACCAAATGCATTTGGTGCACCGCTCGCTACTGACCCTGATTAAAAACATCACTGTCAGAGGCTCGGGCCCAAAATTTCTGGGTTTCACTCACAGGCCTGGCTGGGTCCTGATCACATGTGAAAATCAGAAGAGCCAGGATTGGCTTGTGGGAGTAATCCCAAACCTCAAACCATGGCCCGAGGCAAAGCTGTCTATCATGACGGAAAGCGAAATGCCCAAGCCACTAGTTTGCACAACGTTCTTCCCCAGCAGCGAGGCGGCGAACATAAAGGACGCCCTAAGTCTGCTGACAAACCAGAACGAAGGCTTATCTCCAGAATACTGGAAAATACTCAACAGCAGGGAGGAAAAGAATGGACACCACGTGACCTTCTCAATTGACGAGCCCTCTTTGGAATCCCTTCGGAAAACCGACTACAGGGCCACCCTTGGTTTTGGAAAGATTTCTTTGAAAATCAGGGGTGAGCCCACGAATCCCCCAGGAAACAGGGCTATCCCGTCCTACTCCAACAAAGGCAGACAAACGCCTGCTCCCATACAGCGAAAGAAAGAGCCGGCAAATCGGCCTTCTCCTGCTGACGAGAGTACAGGAGCGCCTAAAAAGGGGGAAAAACCCGGGAATGAGCAAGGCACATCCCAATCCAAACATGGACGGTCTCGTCCTCCATTGGAGAGGGAAAAGCCTGCGACAGAGCCCACAACCCCTATGGATCACTGATGGCGAACATAGGCAACTCTACGAGGATTCTCCAGATCAACCTCCACCACGCCATTGCCGCCAGCGCAGTGACGGAGTGTTGCTTCACCAAAGGAGAAATCGACATCGCCCTCGTACAAGAACCCTGGGTAAACAACTTAACTATCCAGGGCTTAAACGCTGCGGGTAGAATCCTCTCGTACCCGGGAGGGAAAAAACCCAGAGCATGCATAGTGTTCAAGAAAAACATTAACTTCCTGCCTGTTACAGAGCTATGTACTAATGACCTGTCAGCAGCGTATATAAATCTCAAAGGATGGAATGGATCCAGAGTCATCTTATGCTCAGCCTATCTATCTGGAGAGAAACAAAATCCAACCGAAGAGCTGGCAAACCTGGTGGAGTACGCCCGTACCCAAAAGGCTGAGTTACTGGTTGGATGTGATGCAAACGCACACCACACCGCGTGGGGGAGCTCAGACATCAACAATAGAGGTGAGTTACTTAATGATTTTATCACAACCAACTGCCTATGCCTATTAAACAAAGGCTGCATGCCGACCTTTGTGACAAGTGCAAGACAGGAAGTTTTAGACATTACTTTTGCCTCTAAAAATCTAGCCAGACACATAAAAAACTGGCATGTCAGGGATGACACTTCAATGTCTGATCACAGACAAATAACCTTTAAACTACTAAACACCGTAGACTGTCAAACCACAACTTTCAGGAATCCTAAAGCCACCGACTGGGACGCTTACCGTACCACACTAAGGCTTAACCTTGAAACAATACAAAAAAATATAAAAACACGCGAGAGTCTAGAATTGGCCGTGGCGGATACCACAAAAGGCATTATAAACGCCTATGAGGAAAGCTGCCCACTCAAGACAAAGACCTCCAAAAGAAAAGTTCCATGGTGGAACCCGAAGTTGGACAAACTACGGAAGGAAACCCGGAAACTATTTAATAAGGCTAAACAAACTCTCAACTGGGAGGAATACAAAAAAGCCTTAACCGAGTACAACAAAGAAATTAGGAGAGCCAAAAGAGCAACATGGAAAAGCTTCTGCGAGGACATAGTGGAAACGCCTCAAGGAGCCAGAGTACATAGACTGCTCGCAAAGGACAAACCTAACCAAATTGGTCTTCTGAAAAAACCAAACGGAACCTTTACAACAAATGAAAAGGAAACTCTGGAGGAACTAATATCGACCCACTTCCCAGGTGCTGTGACAACTAGCAACGCCGCCACTGCTCCATACAGACCTCGAAACGAGGACTGGAGTAGGGCTGCTAGAATCATAAGGCCCGATCAAGTTAAATGGGCCGTAAAATCCTTTAAACCTTACAAATCATGCGGGGACGACGGAATCATGCCCGTGCTTTTGCAACAGGGTATCGACATTCTAACCCCATATCTGGTTAAAATCTTCAGAGCAAGCTATGCCTGGGGACATATACCAGAAGAATGGACCAAGGTCAAAGTGCTATTCATACCCAAGGCTGGCAGGAAGGACTACGCACTGTCAAAGTCCTTCAGGCCAATTAGCCTAACATCCTTTCTACTGAAAGCGATGGAAAAGATACTGGATAGCTATATCAGGGAAAAAATCCTAACGGTCAACCCTATCAGCTGTAACCAACACGCCTACCGCAGAGGCAAATCCACGGAAACCGCTCTGCTCTACCTAGTAGACAGAGTGGAAAAGGCGTTGGAAGACAAACAAATCGCAGTATGCGCATTTTTAGACATTGAGGGCGCCTTCGACAAAACCCCAATTAAATCACTGGTGAAGGGGCTAGAGTCAAAACAAGTTGACAACACCACAACCAGATGGGTGAAAGCGATGCTCTCAAACCGCACGGCCAAGGTAGCTCTTCACGGAACAAACCTTGAAGTCACCACTACAAGAGGCTGCCCGCAGGGAGGCGTACTCTCGCCCCTACTATGGACTCTTGCAATAGATCAACTCCTGCATAGGATGGCAGAGGCCAGGATAGACACACAGGGCTATGCTGATGACCTAGTAGTCATTGTCCGGGGCTTCTGCCAAAACACGATCTCACACATAATGCAAAAAGCGTTAACAATCGTTAGCAATTGGTGCAGAGAGAACGAATTATCGGTCAACGCCGATAAGACCGTCCTCGTGCCATTTACCAACAAACGTCAACTAGGTGGACTAAAAATGCCAATCTTAAACCACAGGCAGATTCCTTTCTCCAAGGAAGTAAAGTATCTGGGAGTCACGCTCGACCAAAGACTCACCTGGAACAGCCACCTAGATAAAACAATTCAAAAAGCTAAAAGTGCTTTGGGTATAAGCAGAAGACTGGCGGGGAAAAACTGGGGCCTTAACCCCAAGATCTCCCACTGGCTATACACTGCCATTGTGAGGCCGATAATCTCGTACGCCTCGGTGGTATGGTGCAACAAAGCCAACCAGAAAACTGTGATTACCAAACTAAACAATATCCAAAGGACGGCGTGCCTCATGACAACTGGCGCAATGTCCTCCACTCCTGGAGCAGCTCTAGATGCACTGCTGAACTTACCGCCCCTACACATTCATTTGCAACAGGTGGCGAAAGCCAGCATGTACAGGCTATCTGCCCGAGAGAAGGTAAACTGGATCTCACAAGCACTAAGATCAGTTCTTGACTCAGTCAGTGAAAATCCAACCCTCAACATGGTATCAGACACCATGCTCCCACTCCTAAACTTTGGAAAACTTTTTACAGTGGAACTGCCGCCCAGAGACGACTGGCTAAAAAGCCAACTGCAATGGGAGGCCGGTAGCCTTAAATGGTATACTGATGGGTCCAAATCGGGACTTGACGTAGGCTGTGGTATATATGGAGAGCGACCAAACTTCAAAAGAAGTGTAAACTTGGGAAAATACGCCTCCATATTCCAAGCGGAGGTTTACGCCATTATTGAATGTGCGGATATCAACCTCCAAAAGGACTACGCCAACCACCGTATCTATATCCACTCGGATAGCAAAGCAGCTCTTATGGCACTAGCCTCGAATACCATTAATTCAAAGCTAGTGCAAAACTGCATATCACTACTGAATTCCCTGGGCGAAAAGAACAGGGTAATACTAAGATGGGTTCCCGGCCATGCAGGAATCGAGGGAAATGAAAAAGCCGACGAACTTGCTAGGACGGGAGCAAAGGGAACGTTATACGGCCCTGAACCCTGCTGTGGCGTACCAAAAAGCCTTGCAAACCTAATGCTCAAACAAATGTGTTTAGAACAATCCGTCAACCACTGGAACAACACGCCAGGGTTGAATCATTCCAAAGCGCTCATTAAGCCTTACGACCGTAAGACGGCCCGTGAGGCCCTATCGCTAAATAGGAACAATCTACGCATACTGGTAAGGGCGCTCACGGGGCATTGTGGCCTGAACAAACACATGTTCAACCTCAAGCTCAAAGACACAAAAATGTGCAGGTTCTGCCAAGGGGCAGAGGAAACTCCCCAGCACCTCATGTGCGAGTGTGGCCCGCTGATGCGTAAAAGATACAACCACCTGGGTGGTCACTACCTCCAACCTGAGGAGGTAAAACAATCTGGCGCCAAAAGCCTGCTGCGGTTCTTGAATGACACGGGGCTTAGCGCAGAACTATAGTAGGTGGCGAGCACAATAGATCAGCAATGGTCGCAGTGTTACAAGGCTCATAAAGACCTTAGAAAAGCCCCACTCAACAAATAAAAAAAATAAAAAAAAAGCGCGCAAGCGACCGCGCAAGCGACCTCGAACTCGTAACCAATCGAGAGACCGGAGTAATCTGGTCGCAATTGGAAGCAAGGGCGTGAGTGTAAGCCCGCTGGGTAACACTCCTGGCTATCTCGCGGTTAAGGCGTTGGCCTCTTGCGGGCATGTGGCGGAGCTTGGCGGTGGATTGTTTTGTCCAAATCTTCGGCGTTCACTTCACGGGAAAGAGAACGACTAATCGTTCAAACTTCCTGAGGTGACGGGTTCGCCCGTTGTAGTTGACAACTCTATATGTATCATCTTACATACTTATTCAATAAAACTTAGGGGCACAAATTATGATTATATTTTTTAATCTGTATGTTGATTTGTCTGTAACATTGGACTGTATATTGTACATTGACTGTCTGTAATATTGTAATCTGTAATATTGCACTTTATTACCAAAAAAAATATTTTGTTGGTATATATTGTTTTCACAAATATCCAATTTCATATTACTTGCCACATATTTCAAATAAAGGACTTTCTCGTGATTTTTTTTCTCTTTCTATTTTTCGTTCTTTCATATATTTTTTTAACTTTTAATTCGTTAAATATTGGGTCCTTATCTATGTGATTGCTGTTTCTTCACACTGGCCACTTTGAACTTGGATAACTTGGGTTTGAGTAGGAATTTCTAATTCAAATAAATTTTAATTCAAGGCCTTGTTATTCTTTTTAAGAATCAGCTGTTTATTTGTATTTTCGTCGTTTGTTTATGCTCAAATATTTTAGCTTGTGCAACCATGGTAATGTTGAAAATTGCCTTATTTTCAAATATGGGATCTGTGCCGGTGTTTTCTAATTACAGCTTCTTGCAGTCTGGCTATACAGTAACCGTAAATATGTACTATTTAAAGCTGCAAAAAATGACGGAGAAGCTCGTAATTAAATAAGCGAGCCTGGGAAATCGCTCATAGCCACTGCTTCTGCATGACAACATATAACCACAGATTTCACTGCAAACCCTCGCAAAGTTGCAGAAGTTGCGGCTGGAGACTCTTGGTCACCCACCGTACATGCTAAACCTTGCTCCAATAGAGTTCATTTTTTTTTAGAATTTAGATAGAACGGAAAAAAATCAACTGAAGAGTCGGTGAAAAACATCTTTAAAGCATTCATTGGTTCCTGTCCACGATAGTTTTATAGCAGAGCAATTAAGCATCCCCCATTAAAATGAAACATCTGCATAGATAATAGGGATCAATATTTCTAATATAATAATTAAATATATACTTTTCATACAAAACTGTTGGCTTTAAATTTCCTTTATAGAACAGCCCCAAATCCAATATTAACAGTTTTTTTTGTCAAATTTTAATGTCGATTTCGTAATGAATTTCCATTGCTTTTTTTGAGGATCACATTTTAGGGCGATTTAGTTTTATTCGAGCATTTTACTACAGCGTTTAAATAGTTTATTGTATAATTAGAGCCCTGTCCCCCATATAACGGGTTAGTGCTAGTTGGTCTAATAATCAGAGGTTAAGGTTTTGCCATTCGGTTCCTGTTATTTTTGTAGGCAGAATCAATGTTTTATAAAAGTTAAATGTCAGAAAAATAAATAAATAAATCATAGTCTACACAATGTGCATTATAATAGCATCTAACCAAATGTCATTCTTTTAAAGCAAAGTACAGTATTTCTTCTCGCTGCTGAACGTCATAAACTTCGACGCCGTTTAACCGTGAAGATTTTTATGCTATCCACTTCGCCACTAGATGGCGCTTCAGCCGGACACGCAAAAAAAGGGCGGGATCAATTTTGTAGGGTTTGACCAATAAAAACCCAGCGTTGACGAAGCATCATCAGGCACAGATTCCACGTCCGCTCGCGCCGGCTACCAGGCGCATACTAAACTTTCGATCGCAACGCTAGCAAAGTATAACTGCCTTTGCGCAGTGGTGGTATAAGGGTGTTAATGGTAAAGCATATTTAGCGTAACTCTCAGAGCGCTTTCATGTTTTAATTACTTGTAATTAATTGAGGAGTAATCGCGCCTTGAATAATTAATTGAGGAGTAAAACAACCTATTGTAGGAGTAATCGCGCCTGAAGGATTTCGAAATAAGTTGAAAGCCTTAATGTCCAGGACAATGACCAACTTTTTTTGAGTCTAAATTGTAAATTGGTTCCTTATCGAGGGAGAAACTTTTTTAAATGAATGCTAACATTTTTCAAAAAAATCATAAAACTCATTCTCTTCAGATATGCTCATTCCCTAGTATCATATCGCCTTAACCGGTCCGACGCCATCAATGACTATAGGCATTTTGCGTCGTTTGGTCCGATCGTAGCCGTTTCGGCCGGCCCTCATATATATTATATAAATATATAATATACATGACTAACAAAATTAATTACTAGGTAACAAGAGGGAATTCATGAAAAAAACGAAATTGTCAGTATTTATTTACAAAATCGACCATAAAGTTGCGGCGCAGTTTTTTGCGCGCGAAGGGCCGGGCCATACGATGCGGTGCGGCTGCGGCGCGGCTCCTGAGCGGTGCCGCTACGGCACATACATATATCCGTGGTAGGCCACACGATGCGTTCCGGCGTCGCACCGCACGAAAACCGGTAATATGCGCCGGAGCGCCGCCGCTCAGTAGTTAAGTGCAGTCGAAGAGCGATACATGCTAGCCTGTTCCAATTGTTTTCACTTATTTTTGTTAATATTTAGTCAAAGTGGTTAAAATGAGTACCAACGAGAAGATTTGAAATGACTACCTCTTTTCACTAGTTCTACGTACAATTTACAACAACACTTATCGCCTACTGCGGCGTCGTAGTAACGTTGCGGTGCCGCACCAACTAGAGTTGTCGACTACAGCGGGCGAGCCCGTCACCTCAGGAAGTTTTAACGGTTGGTCGTTCTATCTCCCTGGAGTGAGCGCAGGAGACTTGGACAAAACAGTCCACCGTCAAGCTCCGCCACAAACCCGTAAGAGGCCAACGCCTTAACCGCGAGATAGCCAGGAGTGTTACCCAGCGGGCTTACACTCATGCCCTTACTTCCAACTGCGACCAGATTACTCCAGTCTCTCGATTGGTTACGAGTTCGAGGTCGCTTGCGCGGTCCTCTCCCTTACGAAGCAGTGAAACTGTGTATACCGATTCTATAGCGGACCACGGCATCCTTTGCCCGGCTGTTCACCCAGAATCGAGTAGCTGATGGTCGTCTCAAGAGCAGTCGCCGTAAGGTCCGCAACCACCCCCGCTCTATAGGAAACAGTACTGCTTCCAAACTCCCCCGACTGTTAGTCAGAGTGCGCAATTGATTGGCTTAGGCCGCACGGTGCGCAGACCGCCCAGGAGCGCCAGAAGGTTGATTCCTAGGGGAAACTAACCCTAAGGCCAGAGTCCTACCCAGGCTCGCACTTCATGCGTGGAGACCGTCGGATGGGTGTTGACCCGTGCGTGTGCCAACCCTGAACAGAATGGGTCTTCGAGGCCAACTCAGCAAGGGCCCATCAACCCATACGCGAAATCTATGCGGTTCGGCGCCGCACCGAATCGTGTGGACCGGCTGGTAGGCTGGCTTCCGACCGGTTAATATTCCACTAGTACAATATAAATTATATCTCTTGACTATAATATGCTATTGCTTCATTCATAAAGTAGTGTTTCATTCATTCATAATATTTCGACGATCGTAACTGTGTCCGTTGGCGTAGGATATAATTAAAATGTTCAAGTTTTTGTATTTTTAGTATGGATTATTTATTATTAATGGTCACGCTCGATATCTTTTCTCGTTGTAGACTTTTAAAATGTTAACCACCATGAGACGCGATAATGGGTGGCTATATTCGTGCCCGAACGTCATTACTCACGTTTACCTTGAGGCTTTATAAGTGCATGCAATCAGTCTGATGATGTCCAAGGTGCTCTTACAATTCTTCCGGTACCGCGTAGACCAATCAGACGGCCTTTCCTTCCGACACAATAAAATATGTATGAACGTTTCCATCGAGCACGCGGAAAAATGAAATATCAAAAAAAAAAACCAAGGTAATGTAAGCAACTTACAACGGTAACTGGAGAAAAAATCAGTTGGGTCCCCCAAGACTTTCCCGGCAAGTAGACCAGCCCCCCTCCCCCGCCAACTCAAACTCTCCCGCGCACCAATGTATAGTATATTTGTAGTATTTTCAGAAGTATTTTTTGAATAATGATTGGCGAGTCCCCCCCCCTCTCCGCGCCAAACTCTCTCTTGCCAACCTACCCCCTCTCCGCGCTAAATCCCCCCCCCCGCGCACCACCTTTCTGGCCCCGCAACTACCCCCACCCGCGCTAATCCCCCCCTTGATAAACGTGTAAAATCGCGAATGTATTTCTAAGAGTTTTGCAGTCTTTTAGTAGTGCTTTCAAAGTAGTTTACTAGTATATTCGTATTATATTTGTAGATTTTTCCGTGGAAATAAAACGGTATTTTTCCAATATTTAGTATTTTCTTATGTATTGAGGAATTTAATAATTATGAGATATTACAACCAAAATTGCACAATGTGGTTTCGGCCAATTCTGTGTAGGGATTTTCAACATCAATCTTTTCAACTCTTGCCATGACCAAATGATGCTTGCATGTCAAATATCAGTTCAGTCAGATAAGGCGTTTGGGCGCTATCGTGGAGGAGTACACAGCCACACAGAAGTGCGTTCACAATACTTTCCCTCTGCCGGGAAAGTAAAACTAATGATATTCAAATGCATCTACCGTCTCACCACTGATAATTATGTGGTATATGTAACAAGCCCATACATATTAGGTGCGAAAGCAGGAAAAATAAATTCTAGGATTAATTCTAGGCAATGTACAGAGTTTGCAATAAGCGTGACACGAAAGGTAATCTCTAGACTTAACCAAGGCTTAAAAATTAACCTAACAACCACAGGAAGTTTTCTCACGCTTATATAGTATGTGATGATCGGTCCCATGCCGCCCAACTAAGGGCATACTTCTTCCAGGGCAAGGTTTCATACATGTTTAAATAAAGAAAAACTAGTTTACAAGAAGTGAATTGAAAAAAAACAACAAAAAAAAGCTTAGGTAGATTAAATAAATATATTAAATATTTTTAATGGCAACTAACTAGAGATAATGGCGAAAAAAAAACAGAAAACACCAAAATATCACTATTGAAATTAATAGATAATAAAATACTCTAACCTGTGCTTAATAACTACAATGCTAATACACTTTAAATATCGTTAATGGCTTTAGTTGGCTTAGCATACATTCATGCCATAAACAAGGGAGTTTTGGGAGGTGGTAGACCCCTCTCCCCTCTCGTAAGCTCCGCAGAAAAAAATGAAATTACAACATTCTTATTGAATTTTGCATTATTTTTGACCACTAACTTTCATACTATTTAATAATTTATATTTTTAATTTGCTTGCAACATACATAGAATAAGAAAAGTAGCCGTCGTTTCCTTGTAACATTTAAAAACCAAGTTTTTGGAACGAGAAGCCAGGCTGGATGCATTATTTTTTCCACAGACATATCTAATCGTTATCGATGCATAACGTTTCGCGTTTCTCTGTGGAATGCGAGGGCATAGTCTGATCTTATCTACATTGTAAGGTTCCGGGTTCCTTTCCTGGCTGGGTTACCATTTTTCGTCGGAATAAAATTAACGGAATTGCCTTCGAATTCTGTCGATCGGATAGAATAACAAGCTATAGAGTTTCATGCATGCACGTGTACACATGTATACATGTACCTACACACACATACATACACATTTAAAAATACGATTGGATGTAAGAGATTGTATTAAAATTAAACCAGGTCATTATATATTTTTTTAATAAAGAATATTAGAGAGATACTGAAAATTGCAAGGCGTTATCAATAATGTAATCCAGAGCTTGTCGGTCATTATATTTTACATTACAGTTATAGTTTACATTATTAGTGTTATAGTTTACGTTATTAGTTTTGTTATAGTTTACGCTGTTCACCGTTGTAAATACTTTTTCCAACGCCGGTTAGTAGAATGATACAATGATCTCGGCGCACCGGGCTGGTCAACTTGCTTGCACAATCCGGTGAATAACCGGGGGAAACTGGAGGCGTACGTCTCCTAAGAAGCGGGATCTTGAATCCGTCTAGAGAGCCCCTTACAATTTGATAAATCGGGACATTTTTCATATTTTAAGAAATAGCAAGAAATTGTATTTGATTTGGGGGAGAGCGTGACCCCCACTTCAAAAGAGAGACAGTCCGCCGAAAGTGGGATGCCTGGTCAAGTTACACACGTATATTTTTAATTTTAATAATTTTGTCTTTATTGCATTTTAATAATTTGTTTTTCTTTTGTTAATATCATTTTTCTTCTTGTTTTCTGTTCATTTTATCAATTGATTTTTATTTTGTGTAGCCAATGCAATACGTTTAATATAAAGTTAAGGTATAGGTTAGGTGATAGATAATGCTGCAAGGCAATTAGCTCGCCTTTTTTATTGATATAAAGAGCTTTATTTTTATCATTATTGTTTATACGTTTGGTGAGATTCCATGTTTTCGATACTAGTTGGCCGCGGCAATATATTGTAGGTATAGCTGCAGCAGTACACACAAACAGGATCAACTAGAAAGGTTTCTAATCGTCGCAGTGCGATGCCCACACAGCTCTATAACATTTTATAATGATAGTTTCACAATAAACATTAAATGTGCTGGATAGTAAATAACAACATTGTGTTGTGGAAACGTGTATAGAAACGTCGAACTTTCGTAACTTTCGCCAGTCGTAAAAGCGAAATTCAATTTTGTTATATTTAATTGCATTTGTCTTATAAGAGTTTGCGTAGGTGAAGAAATAATATAAGTAACGGATAAAAATCTCAGTTTTAATTGTGTTTGTCGCTTCGTCCGATTTGTGGGTGTCATTAATTGGCGAATATTTTACGAATCTTTAGTCAAGCTAGACGACACGTGCGAAACATTCAACGGTTTCGGCTTACTTTCGAGCCATTTATGGCACATTGTGTAAAAGTTACTTGTATTATGTAGGTACAATACGCGAAATAAATACGACTTACGTTATCTCAAAGTGCGACTGAGTAAGATTCGAAGTAGCTTTCTTGACTATCTAACTTATTTTACAATAAATTGCCATTTCCAAACAGGACTACAGTGTATTAAAAACCCAATTTATGCTATTAAGGATTATGACTATTTCGAATTTTCTCAGTACTCCTAACTTTCTTGACTATCTTTATTATATCTATTATTGTAATTTTTCATTCTAACTATTGGCGATCGACTATTATTATTATTAATAATATTTTGTATTTTTTAAATTATTTTTATTACTGTCCATATGATAATTTGTGAAATTATCATGTAATTCTGAATGATTATTATGATTACTATTGTCTGAATGATTACTATTGTCCATATGATAATTTTGTGAAATTATCGAAGGTTTTGGATTGAAAATATCGCAAAATGTTGTTATTTTAAACTTTAGAAGTCTGCACTTGAATGTTCAACCTTCATTTTATACTCGTTTTACTCTACCAAGTGTAGAAACTCATATCAACTTGTTTATTTAAAAAATGAGAAATATGATATATAATAATAGAAATATAAACCTAGAAAATCTGCACTTCAAAGTTCCTTCTTATTAATATTCATTATAATATAAATACTTGTATACGTATTAAAGTAGTATGTTTTGTTAATCTTGACTCTACCAAGCCTATGAACTCCTATCAACTAGTTTATTAATAAATAAAAAAAATAAAACGTTTTTTTTTTCTTTCAGTTGACGTTGAAGTGGACGGGAATCCAGTGAACGTAGAAATATGTGACACAGCTGGCCAGGTAAGTTTAGGCTATAATTTCGATAATTAATAACCTTGAATTCATGATTAGTGGGTAGCTACATTTAATAATTGACAAACACAATTGCTGTAATTCAAGAGAATAAAAAACCCAAACGTAGTAATTATCCTCAATTTCGTATTCGTATCGCAATTTCATCATTGGGTACATTCTATAAATGGAATATTGAACGATAGAGATTAATAGAGATACGTAGGAGTTGTGTCACCATAAATCTTACACAACTACGAATTAAGAATTTCCAGTATGGTAGAATATTATTTCTTCAAAAAATATTTTTAAGACATTGATTTATTTAAGTTTGTAATTTTAACTTAGATTTTAAACCTAGCTAGAAGACCCTGAGATTACAATGAAAAAATAAAACTTACAGAACTCAGAGCTGGTCGACAAAGATATTAGGCTTTTTATTTATTTATTTATTTAGTAATGCAAGTACTTATTTATTTATTTATTTTATTTATTTAACAAGATATATAAGAATTCTTTAAACACATTGATTCTGTATCACTCCTAACTAGGTATTGCCTGTTCCTAAGGGGACACCAATTTTATAGCAATTTCAATGAAATTTTAAAAAGATATTTGTTATTGGTTTCAAACAAAATAATAAAAATAATAATTTAAAATAAAAATATAGAAATAGATAAAACCTAAAATAATTATTAATAAGTGTGCAAACAATTCTAGCTTAGGAACTATGACCAAAAATATTTTAAATATTGAATCAATAACAGAAAATGAACACATCGCATAGTCCAGTGGCATCGTCACCTAACTAGGCCGGGATCTGTTCTAAGGCAAACATATTTTTTTGTGTGCTTGCTCAATACTGTGGTTATAAAAATGGCATTTATCCTTTCGTCGATAATATAATTATTGGTATATTGAAAATTTTAAATATGAATTTGATCATTTATTCACAAAAGAATAAAAATGCAATTAGGAGTTAAAATATTAGCGAATAATTTCAACTCAGAAGAAATTCAATTTAGAAGAAATGAATATTCGATTTAGAATATGATATTTAGACGATGATTTTTCGCACCACAATTGACTATTTTATTTATTCTAAATTCAAATCTCACATTTATATATCATGTTTTATTTATTCTTAATTCATATTTTGTCGACCAGCTGTACCTAACTGTCGACCAGCAATGACCAAATGATAAATATTTGTTGTTCTAATTTCAGGATTCGTTGGCTGTTCTCCGTGAGCTATGCTACCCAGGAACCGATGTCCTCCTCCTTTGTTTCTCAGTAGTCAAGCCAGAGACATTTAGATCGATAAGCAGAAGATGGGCACCAGCTGTGACAAAAATTAAAGCACCCTTAATACTCGTTGGAACTCAAGTGGATCTCTTGGACGACCCTAGGACTATAAGCGATTTATATGTAAGTGTTGAACTCGAACTTGAGTTTCTATAGACGGAGATTCTCTTTCGCGGAATCATAACCATCAGGTTGAGGATCGACAGATTACAGACAGTGCCGAATTTTCCAATGGGGCAAGTAGCTGGCGTATAGGCCCCACGTCTTTTAGGGGTCCCGCGACAAGGAATCATGACATTTTTTTAAATTGTTTCTAATAGATAGTGGAAAAATCTATGAATTGAAATTCTTAGGAGAAAATGCTTGATAAACTTTTTGATCCGACTAATAGTATTGGGTCCTACGTAATTGCTGTTTCTTTCACACTGGCCACTTTGAACTCGGATAAATTGGGTTTGAGTTGGAATTTCAAATTCAAATAAATTTTAATTCAAGGCCATGTTATTCTTTTTTAAGAATCAGCCGTTTATTTGTCTTACCGTCGTTTGTTTTTGCTCAAATATTTTCGTTTGTGCAACCCATGGTAGTTGAAAATTTGCATTATTTTCAAATTTGAGATCCTGTGCCGGTGTTTTCTATTACAACTTCTTGCAGTCTGGCTTTACAACTACCGTAAATGTGTACTGTTTAGAAATGCAAATAATGATGGAAAAGCTCATGATTAAATAACCAAGCCTGTTCAATCGCTCATCGCAACTGCTTCTGCATGACAACATGTAAGCACAGATTTCACTCGCAGTCGCAAAGTTGCAGGAGTTGCAGGCTGCAGTTGGAGACTCAAGGTCACCCACCGTACTTGTCAGACCTTTCTCCAAAAGAGTTTCATTTTGTTTTCAGAATTTATTTAACTTTAAAGGGAAAAATATCAACTTTGAAGAGTCGGTGAAAAACGCCCTCAAAGCACGGAAGTTTTACAGCAGAGGAATTAGGCAACTCCCATTAAAATAACAAATCTACATAGACAATAGGGGTCAATATTTCTATTAAATAAATATATATTTTTCATACAAAGTTTTTGGCCTTAAATATCCTTTACAGAAAAGCATCATCGTTTGCTATCGCTGCCATCCTAAGCGAGAGGGAATGCAATAACAAGACACACACTTACACACATGCTACACGTACACACACATATTTTCAATTTTCAATTTCAATTTATTTCCAAAAAAAATCTTAACAGATTGTAGAAACTTAATATTTAGGTACATGTAAATTACAGTCTATTAGTCCGTTTTTACAATATTTAAATTTATCACCACGTACATACAGTTACTTCATTATTGCTTTTAGGGCATCCAAATCATTTTTAAGATTTATTTACTAAAACCACAAATTAAAATAATCGTTAAAAATAATCAAGAAATTAAAATCAGAAAAAGTCAGAATAAAACACGTCATAAGAGGGTCATAAAAAAAAGTCATATAAACACGTCATAATAGGGTTGGTTGTAAGAGATTGTCGTATGACAATAAACCTGCCCATTGTGCAATTTCACAATAAAGAGTAGAAACAAACTATTGTGTTTTGTTTATTGCGTTTTTGCTACGCGACAATATGCGTTGTCAGATATGATCGTACCGTACGATCGTACCGTACGATCGTACCGTACGATCGTGTTTTGTTTATATGCGCGCGTCTTTGCTATGCAAGGACGTACCCAGAGGGAGCTGGTTGGGGGGGGGGGCACAAGGGACGCCCCCCCCCATTTTTTTTTTGAATAAAAAATAAAGTCGAGAAAACATCTGGAAAAATCCGCAACTTACAATATACCTAGGGTCAGACACGTATTTAGGGGGGAGGAAGGATAGTTGGGATCTAACCCCTGGAAATCCGGCGTATTGTCGTATTATTGTACGGACAAATTCAAGTTTGGTGGTTCCCGCGCGCGTTATTTAAATGAATGTCGCCCTCCCCCCCCCCCCCCGGAACTGAAGTCTAAATACGTGCCTGTTGCTATGATATAGCGTTATAAGCATGTATTATATAGCGTTATTTCGGAGATTACCCCCTACATACAAACTTACAAACTTACAGACAATACTTCTTTATAATATTAGTATAAATTAAATGCACGCGGGAGTGACTTAAAATTGCTAACAAAATGACAATTTTTCACTTTTTGAAAGAGGTAGTCGCTGCGGCTCGGATATATGAGCCGCTCATTCGCCTGAGCGTGCTCAAATGGATACCAACATTGTCCAATGTAGAGCGGGCATTAGAGCCCTATTCTACTTGGATACCATGGTGGCGCAACCAGTCGCCGCCATCAACAAAATTTATGCGACCAGCCACATGGTTGAGTTTGGCTGGTCGCACAACTCCATTATAGAGTTGTGTACATTTTGTTGGTGGCTGCGACTGGTTGCGCCACCAACAAAATGCCCGGTGTCCCGGTGGAATAGGGCGCTTAGAGCAGTCGAGGGGGGGGGGGCAGGGGGTCCCGAAATTTGACAGCCAAGGGCCTGTACAGTGTTAATCCGGCACTGATTGCAGGGGTAGAAGACCACACCTTGTGTCTGTATCAGCAACATAATTAAACCCGCATTATTCTTTATTTCAGTCTCGAGGGGAGCATCCCGTTAGCGATTATGAAATAAAGCAGCTGGCCTCCAAGCTGAAGGCTCCCTACGTGGACACCTCGGCGAAGCAGCGCATCAGGCTTAAGGACGCCTTCGATACGGCCATTCTTGCCGCCTTACGAATAAACAAATCGAAAAAATCATTATGGAAAAGGATATTCTGCATGTCATGACTGTTACGAGACTGAGGACACGATCAAATATTTATTTATAGTTATTTTTATTAACAATTAAATGTAATTTTAAAGAAAATCGAAAATTTTGTGTTTTTCTTCAACTACGAGGGGTATCAAAAAAAGTGATAATAAGATACAAACTAT
The DNA here is from genome assembly GCA_944548615.1 of Micropterix aruncella. Lineage (NCBI taxonomy): Eukaryota > Metazoa > Arthropoda > Insecta > Lepidoptera > Micropterigidae > Micropterix > Micropterix aruncella. Next base: position 16,012,663 of record OX155956.1, read on the forward strand.
TTAGAACGATCAAAAATTGTGTTCTAAAAAACCAAAACTGTTTTTCTTTTGTTTTTAGTCATTTACTTATTTACATTTTGTCAAAAATGGTAAAAAAGGAATTTCACGCGGTAATTAAATATCTTTGTTGACAAAAATGAGGAGAAAAAATCAACTTTAAAGAGTTGGTTCCTGTCTACGGAAGTTTCACAGCAGAGAAATAAAGCAACATCTATTAAAATGACAAATCTACATAGATAATAGCGGTCAATATTTCTATTAATTAAATATAAATTTTTCAAACAAAATTTTTGGCCCTTAATTTCCTTTATAGAAAAGCATCATCGTTTGCTATCGCTGCCAGCCTATGCGAGAGCGAATGCAATAACAAGACACACACTTAACACATGCTACACGCACACCTACATATAAACACGTCATAAGAGGGTTGGTTGTGAGAGATTGTCGTATGACTATAAACCCGCCCATTGTGAAATTTCAGAATAAAGAGTAGAAACAAACGATCGTGTTTTGTTTTGTTGCGTTTTTGCTACGCGACAATAGGTATGCGTTGTCAGACATGTAATGATCGTATTGTACGATCGTGTTTTGTTTATATGCGCGCGTCTTTGCTATGCAAGGACGTATCCAAGGGGAGGGGAGGGACAGGGGATGTGTCCCCTCCCCCCCAAAATGCTCAGGCCGCTCTAAAACGGCAGTCACTGAAGAAATAGTTAAAAATATGGAAAAAAATGTTTTGGCGGATCGTCGAGTCACAGTTCGTTTTATTGCCGAAGAAGTGAAGATTAAGATAGGTGGTGTGCATAGTATTTTACATGACCGCTTAGGGATGAAAAAGGTATCCATCCGCACGCTGGAGGCCTAGAATGCTTACGGACGCGCGGAAAACAACTAGACTGAAGATTTCACAAAGCATTTGTTACAACAAGATCCCGGCCGTTTTTGGTTTGATTCATAACTATAAACGAAACACGGCTTCACTATTACGATCCTGGAACAAAACTATACTCTGTGACTTGGAAACGACTATCATTTCCAAATCCTAAGAAATTTAAGTCCATTCCATCCACCGGTACGGTTATGTGCTTTCTTTTCTGGGGCAGTCAAGGGATCGTGATCATAGAATACTAGAACATTCTCAATACTCACCTTGCCCGTAGTGATTTCTATCTAATGTCGATATTAAATGATCTGAGAGGTCTAGAATTTGAAGATGATGTCGCGGTGCAAGAATTTTGAGGGGATTGAGATGACAAGTTTTTTTAGAAAGTTATTTTATATTTAGTAAAAAGGTATATCAAGTGTATACATACACCTAAAATGGAAAAAATGAGTACGGCGAAAAATAAAGAAGATTCAATAAAAGTTAACATAGTAGTTACAGTATGTATAGTAGTAGTAGTAAACGGAGTGGGGGCTTGTTTCCAGCCCTTGATGTCACCTGGATCTATAAGATCTTTTGTAACTACCCACTTTGTAGTTAGCATCATCATACTCATTATCTCTTTTTATTAAACGCCGTAGTACTTCTACTTTCTTGTGTTTTTATTCTACTGATGATCAAAAGAAAATAAGGATGATACCATACACTCTACACTCTAATGGCTGAATGTGCCTAAACGTTCTCCTAAACGGGCCACATTTTCACTGCAATATGTGGCTGCAATACAGTTGCCGGCAACATTGCTAACAATACCAGCTAAACCTACTATACAATACACGGCAATATATTTAGTATCTCCCAGCCATATAGATACACATGTTTGGTATGGCCATAAAGCATTTTTATGTGTCGCCGGCAGGTTGCTAGACGATCGATTCGCAATCGAAAATACTGCAAATTGCCCGGCCACCTCTATTGTTGTTTCGTTTTGCGGGATAAGTGCGTCCCTTTCTGACGCGAGGCACGACGAACGGCAAACTTAATATCTTCAATTTGTATTCATATTATCTGATGATCAAATTTTTTGATCTATAAAATATTATTATCTATTCTGATATTATTATGTCATATACAATTGCGTGATTTTTTTAATTTTATTTATTAGTGTATTAAAATGTTTATATACATCATTTATATATAATTGTATTGTGAATTTATTATTAATAGTGAATTCATATGAAGAAGATCTTTCAATTTGTCTTCATATCATCAAAAACAATCAGGCTTAGACTATTAAAGTAAGGCCAAATCAACATTCTCGTCTTTTTTCGTTTTAAAATTCCTTTGAAAACAATATAAACCGCTGCGACACGTATAATTTCGTCGGCCATTGTTTCCCGATTACGAGACAAAATTATGGGCCATACTTTCGCAGAAATATTGCCGAGATGTATATGATTTTCCAGCAATAGGGGAGAGGGCCCCATTATGGGATAGCTTTCGTTGAAGTGCTATATAAAAAGAAGCTTTAATGTAATACATACTAAACCAAGTAGATTTCATTACAAATTCCATGTTCTTATAGTCCTATGAAAAGTATGTCCCTAGTTCTTTAATATTTTCCACCACATTAAAAAGAACAAAAAATTGACTTTTTGTACAACAAAAAAAAGGTGTCCTAATATGGGACGTCATATACTCCTAATATGGGATGGTATCCCATATTAGGTTTACATATTTGTTTAATTGTGAGATTTAAATTCCATGTTTACAAAACACACTTTTATTCAAAATAAATTATAACAATTCAAGAAGAGAGACAAAATTCACATATAAAGTTAACAATAAGTGCGTCCACGCCAGCACACATTTCATGAGACCAACGAAAGCATTTGGTACACCTGATCCATTTTTCTCCTGCAATATCGTTTGAGTATGGATTCAAGCAGTAAATGCAGTCCACATCCTCGTTTGCCTCGCTGTCATCAGATTCCATCAGTGGTGGCTCCTCGCTGTCAGATGAAGATGAACTTTCTTCAACTATCTTCCTTTTATAAGGCATCTTCTTTGGTCCTTTTTTGTTATTCCTACTTTCTTTACCTTTGGATTTTACTTTTGGGCCTGTTGTGTTTTTGTGTGTTAGCTGTTTTTGGAGCTCTTCTTTGTATGGTGAACTAGTCACTAATAGAGCCTTTCCTGTTCTACCCTGAGCTTTCTGTGCATCAGGTGGCTTGTTTTTTAATTGAGGTACAGGGCTGATATCAGTGGGCTTAATAAGGAAACACGGCGTTATCTTAACACCACAAGTTGATGTTGATGGCTGTGGAGATAGATTTGATGCAGCTGTAAACGTTGGTGTGGGTTTAGATGTGGTTGATCTAGCACTTAAAGTCAAGGGGGGTGTTTTTGGTTCAGCGCTTAAAATTGGTAGAGGCGTGGTTGGCGAAGCATTTACGACTAGCGGTATAGATGTGTCCACATCTACTCCATCATCATCATGCACGGCAAATTCGTGGTCTCTGAAATGATCGCGGTCGAATGCAAATATGCCGCTTCTTCTAAATCCATTTACAGCGACCTCCACTGTAGCAGACCTTAGGTATGCTTTCCCAACAAGCTCTGCGACTTGAAACGCCGTCACAACACGCCCTGGGTGGTGCTTCAGCCATGTATCAATTTCTTTAGCGTAGTAGGTTTTAAAAGGACTCATGAACGAAACGTCTAATGGTTGCATCCTGTGAGACGAATGCGGTGGGAGGCATATAAGTATAACCCCATTATCTCGACATAAGTCAATAACATCCATATTCCTGGTGTGAGAAAAGTGGCCATCGAGAATCATTATAACTGGATTTTCCTTGGTTGGCCTGACAGTTGCAATGAAATGCACCACCCACTGTGTGAAAATATAACTCTGTATCCATCCAGATTTATGGCATGCAAACTGAGAGCCTGGTGGGGCACCAGTCTTCAACTCCTCCTTCATATGCACTCGGGGGAAAACGAATAATGGAGGAACGAAATGTCCTGATGCGCTCATACAAGTAACTAATGTTATAAGAGCCCCCCGTTCTGCTGATGAAATCCCGCCAACTTGTTTTTGGCCCTTTAAACTTAACACTTTTTCCATTTTATGTTGTACTACAGTTACTCCGGTCTCATCTACGTTGTAGATTTTGGTTGCATCGAAGTTGATTTTTGGAAGTTCGACTTCGAGGATGTCGTTAAATGCGTCAACTTTTGCTTTTGTAAATCCTTTTGCGCGATTTGCTGATGTCGCTTGAGGTGTCCTAAAGGACAAAGTAGGATTTCGTTTTAAAAAATTTTTCATCCACTTTTTGCCAGCGGTATTTGTTTTCGCATTAAACTGATGTGGTATATTATTCTTTAAAGCAAGTTGGAACGCTGAAGTGCGAATGTCCGAAGCTCTTAGCCCATAAAATTTATTCACCATTAGTAAACTATATTCTACCAGTTCCCGTTCCAAATCCTCAGAGAAAATCGGCTTTCTACCCAATTTCAGTGCATTCAGATCTTCTATTGTACGCGTTTCATTTTTGCAATAACGCTCAAGAGTCGACTTTGGGATAGAAAATAATTTAGAAGCTCTAAGGTATCCCATTTCCTTGTTTTTTACTGCATTGTATGCACGTATCATTTGCTCGGGATCCCATTTCTTCCGCTTTTTATTTTCATCTTTATCCATCTTAAAAAAAAAAACATTTAAAATTACATTATAAAAGTAGTTATCCTAATATGGGATATCCCATACATGGCACCCCACGCTATCCCATATTAGGGCAAGGTCATGTTTTGCAAACACGTGTTCAAAACAAAAATACTATGTGATATTAGCAACAAATAACACATGAAAGTCAAAATAAATGTTTTTAGTTTAAGCAAAAACACATTATAAAGATGAATTAGCAAACCTACCTTAGCAAAAGTAAACTTCCAATACATGCACGTAACAATCTCCAGAGCAAAAATTTTGCGTGGACTGCACTCGTTCGTTGGTACGAGCAGACTGGCGTCCAGGCGGTTCAACATAGCCGTGCGACCATACGGGCTACTGATACACCCATAGTGCGATAGATGGCAGTGCCTCAGATTCGAAATAACCCACTATCCCATATTAGGCACCTATCCCATAATGGGTTCCGCTCCCCTATGCTGCATTACAATGTTGGAGTGATGGAGTATAGTTGACAATATTGTGTTGTGGCCAAATATTGCCGTAAAAGTACTTATGTATAGCCCGTTTAAGAGCACCATTACATTCACCCTATCTTAGTTTAAATTCACTGGCACCAGATAAGTGGATGAGTCTCTAAATGAAACTAAATAAAATAATAGTTTCCAAAACAAAAAACACGCTTTTGTAAGTACTGCATTAAAAGGCAAAAAATAAAAAGCACAAAATAATTAAGCACTCTGTTATCACTGGTTACCCCGTAAGGGAAATAGTGTAAGCCATGTTTGTAATTAACTATAATATTTAAGTGTAAAAGTGTGAGGAGTTTTATCTAGTTATTGTTAGTTATTGTTGATTTTTGGAAAGATTTCACTGAGAAGTATTATGATGATTTGATTTGAAGAAATAAAACCAAACACTTTTACACTTATATAATATAGTTAATTACAAACATGGCTTATTTTACGTCCCTTGGAAGTAAACAGTGATAATAGAGCAGTGGCGTGCCCAGGGTTGGTGAATAAGGCAAGCCCGACATACCTTTTTGTGTTTTTTAGGCTTTTATAGTAAAAAAGTGGTACCTCTTTACTCTTCAATCTTGAGTTTGAAATTTACTGCTGTGTCGTAGATTTAATAAAGCACACTAAAGGCATGCTACTGCTAGACAGAATTTAACATATACTTATCAGCAGTCGCATACCTGCGGTGGCTTTAAGAAATGCCGTTTTATTTGCTTGAGCGAGTGAAGTTAAGAAATAACTAACCACGAGGGACAATTTCCTCCATTGTTTATCAGGCAATATAAACCACAAATAAATTGAAATTATACAATAAAAAATCTGCTCTGACACTTGTTCAAAAGAAACGGAACTAAATACAAGACACGCTCGTGTTCTACTTCCATAACGCAAGCCTGGCTTAACCCCTCAAATGAATGGCGATTAGCTCGGGTTGCCTACGGCAAAATGTATATAAATTTATATTTACATTTACATTTACATTTACATAGAGCGGGGTTTACTGTAGAGCTATAGCATTACTATAGAGCGGATTACTATAAAGCGGCGCACATTTACATTTATATTTACATTTATATAAATTTATATACATTTTGTATACATTTTGCCAAGGCATCCCTTTAGGGACGCCTCACATTTGAGGGGTTAAACGTCAATACAAAAGTCGTATAGATACATATATTGTTTTGCGTAATTTGTCACAGGTTAGAATGAGAGGACCACTGATTTTGAAAGCCCCGTTGCAAGCCCATGTGTGCGAGCGAGATGACTAGCTGGACTGAGCTCGGTAACATTGCAGCAAATTGTCGCTTTGTCGATAAGCTGTTTCATCGCGTCGCGCAAAATATTTATTATTTTGTGCTTTCTATTTTTTTCTTTTTTTGTGCAGTACTTACAAAAGCGTGTTTTTTAGTTTTTAAAACAATTATGTTATTTTTTACTTTTTAGTCTTATCACAAAACGTGATAAGACTAACAAGTACTTTTAGTCTTTGTATCACAATCTTGTAATTCATGATTAGAGTACCTACTTCTTAAGACGATTACAACCAGCCCAAACACGTTAAGCATTATATTGTTCCGTTATTGAGTTCCAGTGCCTACCTTCCGGCTCCGTCGTCAGACCGTTGAAACCATTCATGACCAGAGTAGGTACATCTTAAGACGATTCCAAAAAGCCCAAACACGGCTAAGACACTTTGTTATTATATAATTCCAGTGCCGCCTTCTGGATCCATCATCAGGCACTGGAAAACATTCATGATCAGAATACATATCAAGACGATTCCAAAAAGCCCAAACACGGCTAATATATGTTGTTGCATTATAGAATTCCAGTGCCGCCTTCTGGCTCCATCATCAGACTCTGAAAATCATTCATAACCATACTAAATCTCAAGCTGAATCCAACAAGCCCAAATACGGCTCGATGATACATTGCTTCACTATGCATTTCCTGTGACTACCTTCCGCCTCCATTATCAGATCAGCTCAAAGATACCATATTATTGTATTGCCATCAGAACTACACACATTGCCAAGTTTCATATTGATAGCACTATCAGAAGTGGTTGAAATTTGACTTGCAAGATTACGTTATATAATAGGTACATACAGTCTGACTGACTGGCGATTTCAACCACAACCTTTTCAACTATTGCTATGACCAAATGATGCCTGTATGCCAAATTCCAGCTCTACCGGATTAAGCGTTCGGGCGCTATCGTGGAGAGACACACATCCACGCAGACAAAATTTCGTCTGGAAATGGTTTTAATCGTCTAAGGGTGGCTCAAAATTATCATTTCCGTCTTCATCTGGAAAAATAAATAGCGCGTTCACAATACTTTCCCTCCTCGTCGGTTGGCGGGCCGGCGAAGTAAAATGCAATAACAGGGTGGCAGAACTGGAAAGTGTATTAACGATGCATGGAGTGCAAGCAAAATAAACGAATCACTAATTGTGAGACTTTCATCATCAAATCGCAAACAATCGAGAAATGTTCAATTTATCCAAAGATCGTAGGTCGTGGTTCATCATTATTGGGATCGTGATCCAATGATTATTAAAAGAGGACAATAGTCGATTGATTGATTGACTTAATAACCCTGCAATACATGAATGAGCCAACTCTTGATAAGAACATGTGTATGAATTTGATTCTAAGAAGAAGTTTTTCGCAGTAGGCAGCACAGTTCACGGAGAATTCAAACTCCCCCAAGCGGAATATTTTGAACTATTGTTGGATGTAGAAAACACAGATGTAAAATACAATCAAACATGTAGCGATTAGAATAATATAACATAAATCCCTAACTTAAATAAAACTAACATACCTATATTGTAAATTATTGTATAAATATTGAGATAACAAATATTTTTTAGTCGTTTTCTAAATTCAATATAATTATCAATATCTTTCATGTAATAATATTTCACAGTAATAATATTTTATTAAAGACAATACTTGTAGTGAGCGGGTGAATCAGTAGGAGAAAATTAGCAACTCATGGTTAAATTTTTCGTTTTTTTTTTGTCAAATTTGTAAATTTTATTAATTGAAAAAGTTTGAGAAGCGTTAAGCATCCTGCGCGCTGCTAATAAACACTATTCGCGGTATTTTACCTACCGCTAGATGGCGCAACGCGCTCATTTATTTTTATACTTTTATCGAAATAAAAAATCGTTGGTCGTTTATTTCATTTTTTCATAAAAAATGCATACTTGGTTTCGTACCTTTACAAGGCTGTCACCCAGTGGCGTAACTAAGCCGGTGCAGCCGGTGCGGCGCACCGGGACCCACGGTAGTTAGGGAGCCCAAAACAGAACTTCTATTTAGCGTCGACGTTCTATCTAACTCTGCTAGGAAGCTAAGGAAGCCGAAAAAATGGATGTCTCAAAGCTGATCGATGATTTTGCTCAGTGCAAATCAAGACGAAAAGCATTCTAAAAATATATTTGTTTAAATATATACACTACATTAAGAAGTTAATTCAAATATGTAGATATGGGAAAAATTGGTATGTTTGTATTGTGGTATTTTTTTGTATTAAAACATACTCAAAATAAAGTAATAAAAACTGTCAAAATTGTTTTATTTCTCACCAATATTCAAAAATGAAGAAATAGTATTCGGTAATTAACTTAACAGTAAAGGCAGTGTTAATATAGAAAAAAATGTTTCGAACATTCTCCCGCAACAATGTTTCTAATGATCCCTCATGTCCTGTTGAAGTTCTTGGGAACTTGTTCCGAAACATGTTCGAGGCAATGCTTCTAAATGAATACGCCGATTTATTATATAGCTGCAATAAAAGTAGCTAAGTAAAAAGTAAATACATCATATATACCATAGGGAGGGAGGGGCCTTTTGTTCAATTTTGCACCGGGGCTCATTTTTTTCTAGTTACGCCACTGCTGTCACCATCGGTATATTAGCTAGATGTGCCCTTGGATACAAATAAATTGGCTCCACATACCATTTGCTCGTAAATCATGTGACAGAGAGACAATAAATTGAACAGTATGCGAGAGAATAGTGCGCCAATATTCTTCGCGGCAGCTCTCACACCGGAACGGTCAGCTGTCTGCCAGCGGACTGCGACCAAACTACTACTGGCCGGCTATCAGTAGTGGATTTGGTAATTTTCGAGCGCGAAAGGCCCATCATAATCGATGGCTGTCACTAACAAAAAACTCAACCCGTATATCGTTGTGAGTTGGAAGTGGCAGCCTGCGATGAATGGATATAAAGTAACTTGATCCTTGATTATCGAGCTTGTTTCACATTTCGTAGAGGAAAATTTTATGTGAAAATCAGTTCGTTTTGTTCTGTTCTTTACGAAAGAGCGCAAAACACGCAAAAACGCAAGCCGACACAAAATGGCCTTCCTATTGTGGTTTTTGATGTTTTTTATTACTAACGAAAAAGTGCAATTAGGTATACTTACGTACAAGTATTTAAATGATTTTCTGCACGTGCCTTTTTTCAAACGATGGCGGCAAAAATGAGCATCTCGTCAATCGGGCTTGATATTTTTAATAAATTATTTTGCAATTCGATGTTTTATTAGCTTAAAAATTGCAAATTCAATTTTTGACATTCTTTTTAGCATCCTAAAGAACCAATAAAAAGCTCACGGGAACCAATAAAAGAAGTCAGAATTTAATTTTGCAACGCACACTTACAATGTATGTAATTGTGCATTTACATATTTTAAATACCTACAGTAATATTAAAATGAACATAAAGACGATAAAAGTATTGCAAAAAGGTCGTCAGCAGTTCTCGTGGTAAATAGGATAATCTCGCTGCGGCGCCAGTTTAGGTTTTTATGAATACTTGAGGTGGTTTTATACTTTGAACTAAAAGTCAACCTTCCTATTGCTTCAAAAACCATAACGCCAATGTCGATCTATCGAAAAACACCAAATAACACAAATGACAAACACGCGCCGAAATGCTAATTTAGTTAATTAGCATTTGGCGATAATATTTGACAATTTGGCGCCGATTTTCGATGATAGTTCCAATTTCTATCACAGCATCGATTAGGGATCGGCGCTAGCATCGATTCACTTTGCTATTCGTGGGGGGCGCCAGTTTTGCATGCGGCAATTTTGCACAAATGTCACTTTTGACAGGTCCAAATTTGTTGAGGGCAGATTTGCAGGAGGCAACCTTGCAGGAAGCAACCTTGCAGGCGGCAACCTTCAGTACAGTTTTTAAGTTTTTCTGTTAGGTTAGGTTAGGTTAGGTTTTTCTTTCCCTAAAATCGAAGTGACATTAATTAACGGCATCCTTGTAGTGGATGACTTTTATACATCAAACTAAACATTAAAAAAAATGTTTTAAGTTTTTCTGTTAGGTTAGGTTAGGTCATTTTGACATTTGCAAAACTGCCTTCTGCAAGATTGCCTTCTGCAAAACTGCCGCCTGCAAGAATGCCGTCTGCAAGATTGCCGTCTGCAAATTTGCCTGATGGGACCCTATTCGTGCACGGCGGCAATTAGTGGCAACACTAGTTACAATCTGACAGCTCAACCATTGCCTTCTCTATCATATGATCAGTGTCTCTATCTCGAGAGAGATATAGGAGGCTATGGCTCAACTCTCCCGCTCTTTTTCGACCAAAAATGAAGTTAGCAGTATACGCGCGCAGCTGATTGGTCAGATCCTTTCAGTTCTACACACAATTTACAGGCTAGCCAATAGAAGCTTTTAAAGATAACAAATTATCTGATCGTTCCATCAAGAAAGAATCTTCGGATCGTAAAAGAATCATCTTACAACCGAAGAATCTATGAGGTATTTTCGAACTTATTTTATTTTCATAAATTCCCACTAAAGCAGCAGAATGAAAAGAAATATAAACACCTACGATTGGTTGACTTGTGACACTTGTCAGCTCAACTGAGCGTCAAATTCTTGTTGCTAGATCAGCTTCGTTGTAAATCATCGCGGAAAGGTTTCGCTGTCATCGGATTTTTGAATTTATGAAAACAATGGACGAAGATTACGAAAGTATAATTGAAAATTCGGAAGTGGAGGATCCGAATGCGCTGGAGCAGCCGATATTACCCGCCGAGGACGAGACAACACCGAACAAAAACGACAACGTTAGTAAATCCAAGAAAATTCGTAAAGTGGACGCGTTGAAACTGACCAAATTGCCGAAGGCTAGGATCAAAGCTATCATGAAAATGGACCCGGACACGAATATCATTAGCAATGACGCCGTCTTTCTTGTGTCTAAAGCGACGGTACGTAAACAAATAATTTATTACATTTTCTCGCTTAGAAGTTTTATTTTACCTGCAGGATATTGCAGGCCTTTAAACAAATTGATGGAATATATGGAACCTTTCTCAAAAATAATTATAGGACCTTTCTCAAAAATCAAAAAAAAAATAAAACTTCTTGATTCGATCATTGTAATGTTAAATGTGATAAAAAAATAACGAAAAAATAACAAATATTTTTTTACTCAGTTTTTAATATTGTTTTTAACCTGTTTTCTAACTTAGGTTATTATTCAAAAAGTAGGTTATAAATCTTTGGGTTTTTCATTAGATTTCTTAATAACAATACTTGTGTACAGTATACCAGAAAACTTTTTTACACAATATACCCATTTATGACCCTTTTTTGTATTTAGAATCGTAGGAACAAATTGATGTATCACGAACGCTTTGCGGGTTTTCTTTTGTATCTGAACTTACGGGATAAGTTTTGTTGCGTTCGGCCGATATTTTTTTTCTTGATAATATTAGGATTTTGATGTCTGATGATTAGGATAACGTGGGAAAAATATCATTTATAAATTATTCATATTCAATAATTTATAAAATGATTTTGAAGTTATGGGACACCTATGTTCCATGGTCCAGGGTTTAACGCCTTATAAATACGTGAGATTTATCTCGCTTGTTTACAGAGATAGGACAAAGAGTTTTACAGATTTGGAGTCAGTGTGACGAATATAGTGAGGTGACTTTAAAACATCTCTAATGTAGAAGAGTTTGCTAAACTGCATAAATACCAGGGTTGGTTTATCACTTGCCTGGTCGGTTTATCACTTCATGCGGGACCGCTCTTCATGCGGGACCTATGCACACAACGTTATCTTGAACAGGATCCATGAAGGCTGGGTCCCGCTTGTTTCAGACATACCAACAGAGTGATTTCCTTTGGTTCTCTATCATGTTAGCAATGTTAAGAATACACGGCGATGACTCGTTTCTACAAACCATGAATTTCTGTAACCGTAATATCTATTAAAATTTGGGGTTTCTCATTTTTATTTATGCCGTTTAATTTTATGTTATGCCTATGATGAGGAGGTGTCTGTTGACCCTGTAATGTCCGGTTGGCAAGCCTACTACCATTACATTGCAGGTAAAACATGAGGCCAAGTCTAAAATTGCGCTATATTATACCCGCCATAGTAAGATCCATGATTAACTGGTGGCCGTATATTAGGTAGAGAAAATGCAGAATGCTAATATGCAGAAAATGCTAAATAATAAAAGCTGGTGTGCGCAATCATAACGGGAGCAATTGCGCACAACCCCAACTGCAGCCCTTGTAGCATTGCTTATCCTACCACCACTCCATATAAAGAGGGAGGCCAAAGCAGGAATGCACAGGGTAGTGCTTGGGAATTCGTCAAGACGTGAAGAAGTGATAAAGGAGTGTGGCATAAAAACATGGAAGGCTTCATCATCCAGCAGTCAATGCAATAGGCTGTTAAAGAAGAGAAATATTAGGATATTACCGATAATTACTACCTGTTTTTGTGATTATCTTGGCCTAAGTGACCAAATATGTATGTGTGAAAGGATACAATCTAAATGTGGGGTTTGGCTTTTACTCCTGGGGCGCACTTGCGGCCTGGCCGCGGCGGTCAGCGAGGTACTGCTGAATGTATGGAATCGCCGTCGACCACGCGCACCTAAGCCGCGTGACCAACGGCGTTTTCATACATTTCGTAGTATCTCGTTGGCCGCAAGTGCAGGCCGGGGTTTATATGAAACGCATTGCACTTGCAATGCAGTGAATATTTCCTTTCTAGGCGATCAAAAACATCCATATGGAAATTGTGGAAAAAATGCAACTTTTGAAGGGTCATCCGGGTTATAATGTAGGAAATAGACAAAGGAGTTGGTACTTAAAGAGTCGAGCTACAATGCAATTGTGGATGCGTAAAAAAGTGTTTTTTCAATGCTTAGATGCTACATTGCACTCTTGCATTAGGCCCCTATTAGCTGATGACTGATGTTCTATTGTTTTTTCTCTGTTGTGATGTGCGGCGGAACAGTTACTATGACGGATTAGTTGTACTGATACAAGCAATGGGTTTTTATATTATTCGGATAATAGAATATACATTAGAAAATAAGGAGATGAAAGCCCACGAATTATAGGTTAAAATAAAATTTCCAATGGATTTCTCTGGCGCAAACACCACCTACTAAACAACAGACACTACCCTATTATTGATAATGATTTTCCTTTATTGTAGGAAATGTTCCTGCAAACTTTGGCTAAAGAGGCATTTGTTAACACGGCTAGAGTGAAGAGAAAAACTGTTACCAAAGCGGATTTGAAGGCCGTATTTGAGACTCATGATAGTTTGTGTTTTTTGGAAGGGGCTCTTAAAAATTAAACATAAGGCAAGAAAAATAACAGAAATCTGAAAAATAACCAGTTTTTTATTTACTATTGTAAAATTTATATTCTTAAGATTAATATCGAATAAGTAATGATTGTGTGTTGAACTATTTAGCAATTTTTTTATCCAGATATAAATACCACCGTATCAAATGGGGAAAGTTTGATGTTCCTTGTGTCGACCACTTCTCTGAAATCATAAAAAACGATAATTGTGGCATAATAAAGAATAATAGTAAGATTTTGTAACAAAGATATAAATAAATATATTGACAGAATTAAATCGTGTGGTCACCGTTCGACATATCACAATAAACAATAAATTATAAGTAATAATGAAGGATGGGAATGGCCTTTTTTATCATATATAAAAAAAAAATAGTTCGATGTTTTTAATACTGTTCACTGAATTTGTCCGTATTTTCCTGTTTTTCGTGTCCTTGAAAATTCGTACCGAATTAATAAAGGCTAAATACAATAAATAAATACCCATAGTTTCATGTGCATAATATTACAAGTGATATTACTAATTACTAAATCTAGTTTTGTGTGGTGGCTGATAAAGTTGTAAAAGGCAATATAATAGCCAATGTTCGGTAGCGGACATGACACCAGAAGAAGAGGAAAACAGTTTCATTGTGCTAAAGTATTCTACTGATATAAAAGCTGCCTCAAAGTCGTCAAGTCTGGTAATTATTATAAACTGTATTGGCTATTTGAACATGAATTATTCAGTTATATACATACCCTTTTACCATTGTACTATTCAAACTTGATGCATAAACATTTATTTTTGGTGGTAAAACATGAAAAACTGTTAGATCGATTGATTGATTATTGTTTGATAGATTCATTACGCCGATTACAGTCATGTGCTTCGGCCAGAATCTGAAATAATAATAATGAATTTTATTGTTGTATTTTGTTCAATCAATATGTACAACATATTGATGCAACAAAATACAATTCATTTGTTGTTGTACAACATTCTATCAATATTAATTTGATACAATGATTTTTACATAGTTTTTATACCAACCTCGATAAAGCAAGAACCTCATCTGAAATCACTCGTACATCTAAATCCCCATACGTCAGAGGGATAGATCTTCGTAGATTGGTTAAATCTTTGTAAAACTAAAAGTAAAATATAACAAAAGCAATGTTAAAGAGTCGCTGATATCGTATTGAAGGTCACTTGCCTTATAATGACTTTTTCTGGCTTCTTTCTGCTTTTTTAAGTTTATTTCTCTGAAATTAGCGGCAACCGGAAGCCATGTTTTGTCCCCGTCGGAGAATCCAGCATTTTTAGTGTCGTCCCAATGGAATGGCGTTCTGCCGGGATCGCGGGACGATTTGTAGTAATTGATCGGATCGTCAGTGTTGCAAGCTTCCGGGTCTACAGTGTCCTCCCAGCTGATAAAGCCATCTGTCATGGCCAGTTCTTCGCCCTAAAATATAAATTTGAATACACGGAGACAATACAAACGGCAATTGACCCATAGGAAACTGATTTAGTGCATTTTGATTTTTGGCCTGGGACCAGGTCACGACCTATTGTTATAACATAAGCCACACAACGACAACAGCTCCAGGTTTGTTATACACCTTGAAAGCAACAGGTCTGACAGGCTAATGGATCGACACTGGAATTGCGAAAGATACGTACTGAGGAAAATGCTCGAACCAGCTAGAAATCTGCTGGTGCTCAGAACAATAATATGCAAGCTTCTCGAAGGATATGAGTGATCACAAGAAAGATTTAGACCTACAATAAAATGAAATAAAATAAAATACAAACGGAGCTGCCATGGAATTCACCGACCGGAGTCGGGCCCATCGTAATACTATTTTTTTACACTTCGGGGGGTGAGCAGTGGATTCCGGACTAACGACCGGCTGTGGAAGGTTTAGGACAGCTGTTTTGCCACATGTGAGCGTTCACCGTACCACCCATTCACTCCATCTTCGAAGCCATAGAATTTGAGGGTAATTACCTCGCGAATTACTACCAACACATCCGTAAAAAAATCACCGCCTATACTTACAGCCGCATGGAGATACTTAGCAGGCAAACGGAAAAGTAGGAAGACAGATATATATGGAAAGATTCTTTTAATCATGATATAGGCTATTTTGACAGACTGAAATAGAAATGGGAAGAATTGGCATAAGACGAAGCCTAAATGTGTAAAGCAGTGTAGAAAGGAGGAAACACATACGGAAACTAGCAAAGAGGTATATACAAGTGGGTAACTGATACAATGAAACATCAAACAAAATACAATACAGAAAGATCCAGAATATACTAAATTCATTGCCTGCCAGCTAAATCTCTTTTGAACTTTTTTAACCCTTTCACCTATAATTACAAGTGAGTCTCGTAGTCAGGTTTTCGAGCCAAAACGGTTTATCACATGCCTGGACGTGGAACAGCAGTCGAGTCTACACTGACTATTACGGGCCTGGCACATGGTACGTCAACCGGTCCAAATGTAAGACAGATTTGCTGATTGGTGGAATGACTTGAAAGCTCGGCAGTTTTGTTTACCTTTTGGGACAATGCTGACGCATCTTAAATGGTAGGCAAATAAAAGATCTTGTTCTCTCCAGGAAAATAATCAACTCCTTTAGTAAAAATATCTAAAACCGTGTTTCCCGCACCTCCAATTCTATGGCTTTGAAGAGTGAGTGAATGGCTGCTAAGGTGAATTGTCACATGTGGTAAGACAGTTGTCTTAAACCTACCACAGCCGGTCATTAGTCCGGAGTCCACCGCTCACCCTCCAGAATTACTATTTACTATCTCACAATAATTACTATTTACTATCTCACTACATCCTTACCCTCTTACTTTTCTATATTGTTTCTTATATGTTGCTAGTATACCGATCGATTGATTTACCTATCCTAGGCAAATGCTCTTCATACTTAAAATGTGCCCTTGGTGTATTCCGTTTACCTCCTGAGATGGTAAACGGAATACACAATTCGTTTGTTAGTTCGTTGGTAGTAGGTCGTAGCCCACCATTTGGGAAACCCTACTCCATCCGTGGTATCTGTTATTTTAGCATTTGACTTACTTGATAAGTGACAGCAACCCCTGGTAGAAGGAGAGCAAGCATGTTGAATCCATCTGCTTTGTCTATGCCATATCGTGTTGCTGCTCTGCTTTGATCATGATTACCGTTCTAGATAATAATTTGAATAATTATAGAAGATGTTAGTGGCGATTTATAAAGTACAGGCTGCGCCAGATTTCTCGGTCCCTCGCCCACATGCTCAGATCACACGTATCGCATATTGAGCACCAATGCACTGAAACCAAAAAGGGATAAACATCCTTAATCCTTTACAAGATTTCTATCCCTTTTTGGTTTCAGTGCATTAGTGTTAATAAATGCAATACATGTGAGCTTAGCATGGGGGTAAAGGACCGAGAAATTTAGAGCGGCCTATATGTATGTAAGAAGATTATTGTAGATTGATTGTAAGAAGAAGATTGAAGATTGTAAGAAGACCATACTAATGTAAGAAGATTTTTTCATGCTGCATAATAATAATTTAATATAAAATATATAAATCTACTTAAAAAATCCAGAAGTGCATTCTTTAAGATAGAAAAGGTACTTTGCAGAAGAAACATCAAGGTCAAACTTCTCGGATACTATGTATTCTCAATATTATCACTGTGTAATTAGGACTACCAGGTGACAATGCCTATTGGAAATGCCACCATCGAGTCAGAGTTGTTCGCTTCCTGTGGGCAATAGGTATTATTATTATTTATAAAAAAGGTTTGAGAGCGTAAACAAGTCGCCAGCACAATGCTGCAGTGGGCGCTCTATGGGAGTGAATTTCCCCTCTTTAACATTGCCCCCACCCCATAAAGAAATGCAATCGATTGCACTAATAATCTGAATGTTATAATTATTATCATTGGTTACACTATTAGATTTTTATAATCAATCAGTCTTTTACAAAAAAAAGAATCGTTATCAATGTCATTATAGATGGCCAAATAATTGCTATTAGTTTCGCCGGACAGTGCTATCAGCACCACCTGCATGTCCCCGGGGTAGAGCGGTTGCCAAACCGTACTATGGCATTTAGCAATCTAATACCCTATATCATCTTCAAGACATCATAAAGCGTATGAGCAAGAACATAGAAATATTGAGGTCAAACTTGTATACTTCACTGATGTCACACGTCATTCCAAAAGAAACAACATTATGCATCTTATAATTTAAGGCACAAAAGCTGAGGTTTATAATGAAAAATCATTTTGCCAACGCCTAGTTGTAACAACCATTGTCAAATTTCAGCAATCTTTACCGTACATCCTATTGTACGGGAAAAATTTTCACTTGGAAAATTTCAAACATTAATGGGTGAACTGAGAATAGACGAAATAAAGTTCTTCAATTACTTTAGAATGTCTACATCCTCTTTTGATGATCTATTGGGACGACTTTCAATGGACATAAAAGTACAAAACACAACATCCAGAGAACGTATTTGTCCAGAACACAGATTATCGGGCGTATTATCACGTGGTTTTTATCGGCACGCTCGTTCACACTACGACAGTCTGGGCGTTTGGACGGCGCTCCGCAGTGACAAATCGTCCGTTGAAAAACCCAACACTTGTTTTTTTCCCGGGTCCGTCTAAATATGAGCAGCTTCATATAAATTGTTCAGCCACTGACACTTTTGTCTGTTTTGACGGACCATCGAAACAGACAGACCGTCATAATGGGAACGGGCTCAAAGAAGAAGAAACTTACCACCCAATCAGAAATGTGTCCCCTCGGCATCTTATCCATCCACTTGTCAATAATCACTTTAATGTCACGAGCATTTGATTTACTAGTTAAATGCATTATAAATTCAAAATTGAACGGTACGTGTGCACCGTTGACGCTCGAATTACCATAATATCTCATCACCATATTTATATCTTGATAAGACTCCGTCAGTAATATTCGTGGTTCTCCGTCCTTCGCTGTATATTCATCCATAAGCTCTCTCCATTGATATACCATATCGTAGGTTTCGTCTTGTCCTTGCGTGTAAATGTGGTTTAAGAACCCGTAATCATCCGGTCCGAGTGCTGGGTCGCCGCTCTTCGGCTCGTCTGGGTATTGCCCATCAAATTTTATGGGGTCAACTTCAAATAGGACTGGTATTATGTCAACTCTGAAGCCGTTCACTCCTTTGTCAAGCCAGAATCGCAGTACATTCTGTAAAGATTTTTAGAAATTTATAGATATTCTTTAGAAAAGATTTTTGCCTGGACTGAGGAGTGAACTAGGAAGTGTGATGCTACACATTGGCAAAAGCAATCCGAAAGCGCTGAATAGCATTTAATTACAGGGAGTAACTAGTCAGAAAGATCTCTGATAATGGGAACCGCACATTGCTGACAGTTAAAAGAGCAAACAACCATATTCGAAAAACCTTAAGCCTATCTTATTCGGAAAGCTTTTCGAAATCTATCGACAGCGCTGGAAATAAATAAATATTTCTAAGATCTATATTTGACGGGGGGAGGGATCGCCTGTAGGTGGATTGTAGCGGGCGCTAGTGGGGAATGGCCTAAGAAGGTATGGAGTGTACGATGCACTGCACTTGTCATAATAACACTCGTTTGTGCGGTACAACACTCACTTAACACCTCCATCGATTTATCGTCGCTGCGCCTTATAGAAAAAGAAAATGGAATTGAAGATACCCATTAGGACAGTTTTAAACAGACTTGATAAAAGATAAAGATAAAAGTATTTATTTCTATTACAACCATTAGTGTTGTGTAAGAATGGCATTAAATTAGTCTTAAACTAGTTACTCAATTTAACAAAGGTCATATAAAGTAAACTCAATTTAACAAAACTTTTCAATCAACCAAAAAAAGGCTATAAAGTAACAGTTTGCAATGAAAACAATCGTCCCTCCAACAAATGTCTTACCTTCATTTCTTCGATGACAGCCGGCTCTCGATAATTTAAATCCGGTTGAGCAACATGAAACTGATGAAGATAAAATTGTCCTCTCTGCTTGTTATACTCCCATGCGCTTTTTCGAAAAAAACTCACCTGCCAATTAAAAAAAAAAGAAATAAAAACGAAAACATTAAATGCGGCAACACTTTTAAAGGCCACTTACCCAATTGCTTGGAGGGAGCATCTTCCCAGGATTTTGTGAATCCGGCCGTCCGTCCATCCAAATGTAGTAATTTTCATATCCTTTTGTTCGATTGGCCGAAAACCGGAACCAATCGCTCTCGTTGCTCGTGTGATTCGGCACAAAATCCATAATAATACGTAAACCAAATTTTTTAGCTTTCGCCAGGAGCGTTTCGAGATCTTCCATAGTGCCGTATTCGGGTTGAATTTTTCTGTAATCTGTGATGTCGTAACCGAAATCGTACATCGGCGATAGAAAAAACGGTGATATCCATAATGCATCAACTCCAGTATCTTTTAAGTATTCCAAATTTTCTATTATTCCTGGAAAATTAAAATTAAGGTGCAGAAAATGAAAATGGATGAAAACTACAAATTTCCATAATAATATCACAAACTAGGAAATATTGGGTGCTAAACCATTGATTGTAAATGTCTAATCCAGTGTAAAAGTGCAGAAAGACCTGTCAGACATTACTATTTCTACAATGGGCTGTGACAGGGAGATGCATTGGTCTTCAATTTAGGTCTTGAGAAGTTAATACGTAACTTGTATAAGTGTCTTCAATAAGTCGGTACATCTGATGATATTGATATCATTGCACACGCTCCATAAGACCTCAAGGAAGCCTACCATTGGACAGAGCAGCAAAATGTGTGGGCCTGAAGACCAATCAGGAGAAAACCAAATACATAGTTGCCCATGTTGAAAGAGTGAACCCAGCTACACATTTTGCTGTTAATCACTATACCTTTTAATCTGTAAGGAAATCACATACCTTGGCTCATTAATTACCAGCAATAAAAACACAAGTAAAGAGGATGAAGTAGGTTTAATGACTGCAATTAGGTATTACTCCAGGGTCCAGTCCCAAATGGAATCCCATCTGATATCCGGAATGACAAAGCCATCCCTCTACTAGACACTCACCTGTCTTAACTTGCGCTTCAGAAACATGGACTCACACCAAAAGTGGATGAAAATGCACTAGATGTCTTTGAATGCAAAAAAAACTCCGCAGGATCTTTGGTGCCAATCCGGAAAATAGTGTTTTCAATTTTAATTTATTTTTCAGAGATTGTTGAAATTTAGCTTATACATGGTGGGTTTCATAAGTAATGTGACCAATTTTTTCTAGATGCAACAATATACCGCAGCGCCCTTTAAGCTGCTGGTAACTAACGCCCCCCGGTGGAGGGGGGCGTTAGCTTCATACCGCACCCAATCTCAGTCGGCTTCGAGCGGCCAAAGAGTCAGGACATAAGTTCTCGTGAACCCGTTTTGAGTTTAATATAACACGGCGCGATGGATCATTCTTTGGAACAACGTTACGCTATAAAATTTTGTAGTAAACTTTCGTATTCTGCCACCGAAACATTACCATTAATTTAGCAGGCCTTTGGAAGTGATAGCTTGTCCAAATCACAAGTTATTCGATGGCACAAGTCGTTTAAGGAGGGCCGAGAGGATGTCGCCGAAGAACCGCGCAGTGGACATCCGTCAACCTCCCGAATCGTGTCGAACAAAAATGGCCAACGATTTCTTGACTAGGACCCACACCCCATTGGCTCCCCAGCCCCCCTATAGTCCTGACCTGGCTTTCCTAGACTTTTTTTGTTTCCCCGCTTAAAAAGAGTCCTGAAAGGTAAACATCGGGACACTCATGTTACATCAGCTCTAAAGGACATCCATGAGAAGGCCTTCCAGGCCTGGAAACACCGCCTCCATAAATGTATAGACGCAGGAGGATTTGAAGATTTCCCTCCTTCACGAGGGAATTTGAAGATTTTAAAAATATTTTTAACAAATTGTACGGTAAGTTCATTAAATGTTTTTTTATGAATTTGGTCGCATTACTTATGGAACACACACTGTATATTTATACATATTCCAAAGTTAACGCTAAATACAACAAATGGTACGTAATTAAAAATTACATTTTTTAAATAAAAAATGTTTTGTGTTCACGCCGGGCTGCATTAAATGATAAAGTAATTTGATAGTTTTGATAATTTTATAATACCTAGGTTTACTACTGGGATTTTAAGAATTCTATATATTTTAACTATAGTCTAAAAACAAACATAAAGTAAATTTTCCTATAGCAATTAAAATAAAGGTTAACTATTAATGATGTAAAAGTAATAAATATTAAAAGTATGTGTGGAGAAGAGGAGCAAATAAAGAACTGTATAACCTAGATAATGGAAAATGAACAGCCGTTGAAACGCAATCTTTATGGAAAACCTGAAGGGCATCGTAAAATCTGACAACAAAAATGGGATGGTTGGATTATGTTGTTAAAAACCTATATGCACTTGGAGTGAATAACTGGAAAACCGAAGTTCAGGATAGGGTGAAAAAGAAGAAGATTTTTCACAAAGCCAAGACTCACAATGAGTCGTAGCATTAATAATAATAATGAAACTATTAATCGTACCGTTCAAGTCACCGACTCCATCTCCATTTGTGTCCTTAAAGGATCTTGGATAAATTTGGTATATGACTGCTGTTTCCCACCATTCCTTTTTTGGCAACACATCAGCCGAAACGTTCGAAACGCACACTAAAATAAATATTAAAAATAAATTCATAGCGGCAAACGTGGCATATGGCCTACGGCTATTATGCTAATGAAGTCGTCTTTTAATGCCTATCTGTTAATGTATTAATATAATGCTGTTATCGTTTTAACGACTGAAATCAAGCAATGGTCATCAACCTTAATATAGAACTGATCGTAAATATGGCGGGCACAGACAAAATGCCAGCTAGCGGAGATATCAAAAATCATCTTAATATAAATTTTAATCAAGAACTATTTAGTCGGTCAGAAAGTTAGCATTGCCAAATGCAAATTGGAAAACGGAAGATTCATAATAATATTGTGCGACTGCCTTTCGTTTATTTCCTGGGCTCCGTTTCTTGAAAGTTACCAGTCACAAATTCACCAGTAAAGAAGAAAGATACTCTTTTGGCCCCACTCTCCAATAACAATAAACCATGTCATGAAAGATATTTTTATGTAATTTAATTGCTTATATGACAGCTCTTCTTAATTCGTTGTGGGTAAAAAGTTATATACAGCAATAGATCTACTATCGTCGGTTACTTTTATTTGGTCAGTTGTGTCAGAGATGCGAGACGAAGCGGGTGAAAGGGCTGCAATCAACTATGCAATCGTTATTGTTTGGCTTTTGTTTCATGCTAGGTATATCACTTTTTTTTTGTGCAATATAGGATAAATAGTATTAAAATAATGAGATAATAGTAATAATATCTGTTAACAGACATTTCACGCAAGACACCTGCAATATATACTGCACCTGCCGTCATTCGCAACAGCTTCACTGTTCACCTACTTGCAGTGGAAGTTGGCGCTTGTGAACTGCCAGCCACCTTGTTAGTTTCACCTCTTTAAAGATTTTGATTTCTCCAGGAAACTAATCAACTCCTTAGAAATAAATATCTAAAAGTGCAATTTCCGCATCTTAAATTCTATGGCTTCGAAGGGGGAATGAATGAGTGGTAGGGTGGCAAGACAGCTGTCCTAAACCTACCACAGCCGGTCGTTGGTCTGGAGTCCGCTCACCCCCCCCCCCCCTTCAGAAATGTAATAATAGTATTATAATGTTGACTCTAGTTGGTGAATTCCATGGCAGCTTCATTTCTATTTTTATTGGAAAGCGGCCCTGTCGGTTCTACGGACAGGAAAGGCCCGTTATGTCACAATAAAATCAATAAAAACAAACATGGAGCTCTTCATATAAATTTAATAATTTCATTTATTATTAATTCGATAATAAATACGAATAAATAATTAATTACTGTAGCACATTTTGAGCGATTTACTTAAAGGGCTTTTTTAGATTGTAGTACAACTGCTGCGTGCGCCGGGAGGTCAACTGAATCAGTCCTGATATTCGCTCTAAAAAATAATGAATAACTGTTAGCAATGGTTTCATACTACCCTACAAACGAGATACTTGAAATGTATAAAAAAATACCCTTTCGTTAAATCGGCATCTTCGCTTGAAGTGTAAACTTCGAGTTCTTGAGGTAGATTACGGAACACTCTCAAGTCGACTTTCTGGTGTTCATTGGAAAGATTTAATACCGCCACTATAGCTTTGTCTCCTGGAATAGTTCTGCAAAACGAAACGCATACAATTAAAAACTTGTCATTCGAAGTACAGGCCTAAAAAAAAGTATGTTAGAAACCTAGTCAGCGCCAATACTTCATTCGAGAGGGCCTTTAATTCCAAGTCTCCATTTTTAAAAGCCTCGCTTCTTCGCAGCGTGGTCAAATCTGTGTAGAACTGTAAAAGATTTTTTTTGTAATATATTATATAGTTGTAGTAAGACAACCGATCCGGATAGAGAGTGATTGGAGAGGCGTATGCCCAGCGGTGGGCGAATGCGCGCTGATGATGATGAAGAAGAAGAAGAAGTAAGAAGAGAAGTACCTGACATAAAATACTTTTGAAATAGAAATGCGGTTTCATTCAAATAAAGCTTTATTAAGACAAGGCAATTAAACTGAGATTTTTTCAGTTTTAGGCCAATGAGACGATGAGATTGTTTTTAGGATAATGTTAAAATACCTTATTAACCTAATTTTGATTTTTAACTTAATTTTGTTATTAAGAAAATGAAACACTATTAGCTACTTTTTGCATAATAACAAATAATATGTTATTGAACTAAATAAATTATACCTATAATAACCTAACTGAAATAATATATTTACATGAACTTAAGCAAAATAGTTATTAATACAGGGTGAGTTATTCAATGCCACCGAGTTCAACGACCTCGATCCATTAGCAAGGTCAAATAAAACAGCTGATCGATTCTCAAACTGTTGTAAATCATTTGGAATAAAATGTAATTTTAAAATAATTTTATTATATTATTTGATTCAAGAATTTGTTGTCAAAAGTTGCTTATTTGCTCGTACTGATTCATCCACTTCAAGGACGTCACTAATTAAAAACTCACCTTGTATGTAGGAGCCGACTTTAAAAAAAGAGGAAATTATTTTGCCAAGATAAAAATAAAAAAATTAAGGCGTTTAAAACATTTTTTAAGGAAAAAAATATATGTGATCATTTCATTATTATCAAAAATCAACTAAACATTAAAAACAAGAATAATCTTAAATTTAAGAAACATAGGAAAATCTACGATTGTACAAAAATACAGATGGTGTGATGAATGGTACCCATTTCTAATTTAGTGTGTCTGTTTCTATTATTTTTTTGAACGCTTGCTAGCTTGAAGATATCTGCTCATTCATATGTTTGGACAGTATCATCTGTCATCATACCAGTAGGTACATCAATAGTTTCTGTTCTGTTCACTGTAAGGCTAACTGCGCACTAGGCAGCCGAGAAATGCTGGCTGTGGCAGCCAACGGAACGTGCTCTCGTGCACAGCAGCCAACAGGCTGCCGCAGCTAGAGCGCAACAAGGCGAATGTATGTGGCTGCCCTCAGTCACCGCGTATTTGACAGAGCAGCCAGACATAGTTTCCATAGGCGGCCATCTCGTTCGACTCAATGGTCACGACTGGCTGTGCGAGCTGGCTACTTAAACTGGCTGCTCAATGTTTTGACTGCCGCAGCCAGGCTGCCTAGTACGCGGGCGCTTCATGTATGGTTAGAAATTTGACATTAAGTGCTGACATTTAGGGTCCACACAGACTACAGACTTTCTATCGACCGATAGTTTAATTGGGATCTTAATAAGCATGAAAATGTAATGCAAGTGTGCAACATTGTAATGATTCAGTGTCAGCCGATAAATAAGTTTGATGGTGTACTTGACTGCCCTCAAACTAAACTATCGGCAGATTGTTTAATTAATATGGCACCTTTCCCCGCGCGCACACCGCCGATTGTTTAGTCAGTTGATAGTCTCATTCTACTCTGAGATTTGGCGTGGAATAGTCTTCCAATATAATGAATGGCATGGAATTCCAATATAAAGTAGTATATTTTTAAAAAGGTAGTTTTTTTGGGTCTCTTGTTTAAGAGATATTTCAACCAAAATTTTATTTGGGCCCAAGTCTAACTGCAATATTTCGAGATTAAAGTATCACTAGAGCGGCCTCTGGTGGACCGATTTCAACTACAATCTTTTCAACTCTTGCCATGACCGAATGATGCCTGCATGACAAATTTTGGCTCAATCGAATGAAGCGTGTAGGATCTATCGTGGAGGAATACATACAGACACACACACACACACACACAGACTCACGGACAGACTTCAGTCTGGAAATGGTCATAATTTTTTCATGGGGGAGTATAAATGGATATTTCCGTCTTCATCTTGATTTTTTTAGCGCATTCACAACACTTTCCCTTGGGCTGGGAAAGTAAAAATAGATACTTCGGTATTTTTAACTAATTTACCTTAAAAAAGTCAGTTAGGTACTTCTCCCTTCGATTTTAAGTAAAGTTTTTAGAGACTCACTTTGTAATGACTCTTTCTCGCCATCTGCTGGCGTTGCAGATTAACTTCCCGATAATTAGCAGCGACCGGGAGCCACGTTTTGGCTCCGTCTGAAAATCCTGCATTTTTTGTATCATCCCAATGGAACGGTGTTCTGGCAGGATCCCGGGACACCTTGTAATAGTTGATCGGATCGTCGGTGTTGCAAGCTTGCGGGTCCACGGTTTCTTCCCAGCTGATGTAGCCGTCTGTCATTGCCAATTCTTCTCCCTAAAACGAAGGTGAAATGAGAATATTTTATGGTGGCTCTTATTTGTCTATGACATGT
Organism: Micropterix aruncella; assembly: GCA_944548615.1. Classification (NCBI taxonomy): domain Eukaryota; kingdom Metazoa; phylum Arthropoda; class Insecta; order Lepidoptera; family Micropterigidae; genus Micropterix; species Micropterix aruncella. Next base: position 16,039,406 of record OX155956.1, read on the forward strand.
TAACAGTTGTTCGTTTTACTTGATAGGTGAGAGCGACGCCGGGCAAGAGAAGAGCAAGCATGTTGAGAGTGTCAGCTCTTTCCACTCCGTGTCTTGAAGCTGCACGGCTGTTGTCGTGGTTTCCATTCTAGAAAAATACATATAAGGGTAAATAATATAAATAAAAGTGATGTTTTGGAAGCCCTTGTCTTACTATGAAACTGATCTTTTAAAATAAATAATAAGGAAAGATCCAATATCACAAAAAAAAATCCTAATCAAAAATATTTTTAATGTTGAAAATATCCAAATAATCCGTAACAACATTATTAATATTATAATCATTGATTGACAGGGGTAGATCCCCAGGATAAGCATGGGTTGTGTTTGTGGATAGAAGAATATGAGGCTGAAATCACGGAGACAATCTGAGATGGCCAAAACTACAATAGCCAAGCTGTAGGATTGAAAGGATCAATGATGTAATTGAAGACAAGGCATGATAAAATCAAAACATTGACACATAATATGACATGTGATATTGGAAAAGGATAGCAATATTAATGTGAACAGCAAAGTGCAAAAAAGGTTCCATCTTATTAAAAGACTCGCACCACATTTTCCAATATATTGGCCACATTGTTCACACAATGGCATATACACAGTTCGTTAACTGGAAGATATTGTTATATGGCAATAAGTCCGCCATTGTACCTTGTTTTTATTGTGAAATATATACATTTTTCATTTTATTTTCATTTCATTTTATTTAGTATAGAAACTTGTGCAGGGTTTCCAGCGCCTACCCGGGTAAAAAAAAGTTTAAAAAAAACTGCCAAAAGATAAACAATAGTAAATTCAAAACAAGATTGTGATGATAACACAATGTTGCACGTGGAGCCGCCAGGTACAACGTTGCAACAAGTTGCGCAGTGAATACAAACTCGAAGGCGATGCATGGGCTACATTAATAAGACAGCACATCCTGCGTTAACTTAAATTTCTACGTGGATTTTATAAACAGAAAATGTTTTACAATATTATGGGTGACTTCATGAGATCTCTTTAGCAGCTGAATTGATCACATTGTAATGATTTTGCAAAAGAAACAAACACAGTTTGCATCCCAATTTTTCCCCTGAAGAGTATGACTTGCAAGGGAGTGACCTCCATCAGCGAGATCAATAGCGCCCCCGTTTGATCGATGTGATCTAGCTAATGTTTTACAATATATGGATTGAGTTCATGAGATCTCTTTAGCAGCAGTATTGATCACATTGTAATGATTTTGCAAAAGAAACAAACACAGTTTGCATCCCATTTCTTTTCCTGAGGAGTATGGCTTGCAAGGAAGTCATCTCCATGAGCAAGATCAATAGCCCCCATTTGATCAATGTGATCTAGGCAATGTTTTACAATATTATGATTGACTTGATGAGAACTCTTCAGCTGCAGTATTGATCACATTGTGATAATTTTGCATAGGAAGCGAGCACAGTCTGCATCCCATTTCTTGCCCTGAAGAGTAAGAGTACTCTTCGAAAAAAAAGTTGGAGACGTCAGGACTATCAATGCATACCACTGGGTCTTTAGTCTTTAGGTGGGGCGGCCTTAAAGGTCTGGTCTTCCGCTGTCTTAAATGTCGGTAACAATGAGAAATAATCTTGATACTCACCACCCAGTTGGCAGTCCTGTCAGCCGGCATGTAAGTGTTCCACTTATCGATGATGAATTTAATGTCTCTGGCGCTCGAGTCTCTATGTATACTCCTCAAGAAATCAAAGTTAAAAGGCAAATGTGAGCCCTCGTGCGTAGCATTTCCGTAATAACGCATGACGCGGTGAATGTCTTCGTAAGCTTCCGTTAGCATGATACGCGGCGATCCATCCTTGGCGGTATACTCGTCTAAAATAGCCCTCCATTGGTACACCATGTCATAGGTCTCCTCGCGATTGAGGGTGTAAATGTGATCGAGGTAGCTGTGATCGTCGGGATCGGCGTTTACGTTACCGGATCTAGGTTCGTCTGGGTACTGTCCTCCGTGCTCTTTAATGTCGACTTCGAACAGCGTCGGAATCGCGTCTACTCTGAATCCGTCGATGCCTCTGTCTAGCCAGAATCTTAGCACATCCTAAAACGGAAAAAATACGTATTTGTTTTTAGGATATTTGTAGGATGGTTTGAAACCAACCTTCATTTCTTCCACCACTTTTGGGTTACGGTAGTTCAAATCAGGCTGGCCTATCACGAACTGATGGAGGTAGTACTGTCCCCTTTCTTTACTGTACTCCCAGGCACTTTTGCGGAAATGACTGACCTGTAAAATAAAAAAAAAGTTTGATAAACTGTTGTGTGGTAAATTGTTGTAATAAAAAATGTGTAAATTGTTGTGTGGTGTGTTATTGTGTGGTTGTGTGGTAAAATAGGTATGTGGCTGGCTCGAGCAACCATGTGGCATATGTCTCTTTGGTTTCTTTCTTCAGCACGCGCATATTATTATTATTATTTCATATTATACTAGTTGAATACTACCCGTTGTTGCCCGAGTGGCGCTCATGGCGGATTCATGGTCATCGGTTGAACGGATTGGTTGAATTTGATGTGCTGCAGTGCTATCTAGTAGCGAGTTACAACAAAGTGAATAGTGTGAAAATATTATCCGTGCTCAAATACTTAGGTATACCGATTTTCAAGGCAATGTGAGTGGTGAGTTGCAACAAAGTGAATAGCATAAAAACCCTCTCCATGAAAAAATACATAAATGTGCCAACATTCATGGTTATTGGTCAAACCATCTAAGAACAGGTGGTTGGAATTAGGAAAGTACACAATAACTTTATAGCAATTGCAAATGTTTATTTTAAACGATTGTATTGCAAGGAAAGTTTATTTAGCTAGATGATATTGGAGAGAGAGAACCGGAAAAAAAATGATGAGCGATAGTCAGATCGGGAGCGTTCACACTCTTATTCAATTCGACCAGTACAACTGCAGTAGCAAAAACACAAATAATTAGGGTGCAACATAAATGAAATTGTCATAGTTTTAGGTGTATTTACCCAATTGCTTGGCGGTAGAGTTTTTCCAGGGTTGTTTGGATCGGGTTTTCCATCGGCCCAGACGTAGTAGTCTTCGTATCCTTTCGTTCGGTTTTTCGATAGCTGGAACCATTCACTTTCGTTGCTCGAATGATTTGGAACAAAGTCCAACAAGACTTTTAAGTCTGAAACAAACAAAAAAAACATTGTTCTAATGCGGATATTTATTACCAATTTTTCTCCCGCTAGGGGATGCAGTGGACTATTGGCCTAAGGAGGTGTGAATCTATACAAGTCTTTTTAGAGAAGTGCTCAAAATTATCTTACACCAAAGATTTTATGGGACTTCACATTTTACAGGACTAAATCAGCAGACAGCAGAATTAAATGGAAACAATATTAAAATTAAAGTCAAATTTAAAATACCAAGATGAATATTGTACAGAAATATTGTACATCTAACAAACGATTCATCAACATATCATAACTTGCAATCGTAAACGTCATCAGTGATCTCATACATTTGATTTTCCTTTTGTGTTAAACTACCTGAGCTTCGCGTCGCTCACTTCACACCTCTTTAGGCCAATCTATTCAACAACAATAATATTCCAGTTATGAAAAAACTCTCTTACTGATACTGCCATCATAACAAAACGAGGGGCATAGTCATAATGAAAAAAAGAAATCCATTCATTATTAAATTGTTTTGTGCATGCTTTTCATTTTAGTAAAAATAAAATGAAACAACACAAAAATTAAATATTTCAATGAAAAGAGGCTTATTCAGCGTAGTATTTTATATGACTCAGGCCGACTGATGATACATTCCTGAGCACTTTGCTGCTCCACCCCTTCCTAAATCAAATAATATGTAGGAAAGGCATAAGTGATTAGGTATGACCTTTCATTGTATAACTACAATGAACAATAATCAACATGAAATAGAATTGGAGCATTTGCCATTTATATCTTTTAATATCTCTTTGGAAAAATACACAAAATTAAGTAATTAAGTCTTTTCATCTTAGCAAATGTAAAATGTGTAAATGTGTACTAAACATACATCATTTTCACTTACGCTTTTTACCTTAATATATCTATAAAAATAACGGTCATAAACAAAAATATAAAAAAAAATAGATGGGTAGTATCACTACACTACCAAATTGGTTTGAATGAAAACATCTTTCGTAGAGCACAACTTTTCACTCAACGACTTAGGGTATTTCTGGTTAGCTCACATTTTAGAATACCTTATAAGATCTAAACGACGATGCAAGAATCCCGACTCCCCACTACGGGATCAATCCTCGGACCAGTGGGTATACGTCAATATTTTCAGATAACAAAACCATCACATCGCTAACTCTGGTGGGGTTTTTGACACGGTAGCCTTTTTAAAGATATTTTCACGTCAATACAGACAGATGTGCCATTTTTTGCTGATTCCAAGTATATATTTAAGCAAAATTTGTAAAAATATCAGTTTTGCCCTTTTTTATTATGACGGTAGGATAAGACATACCGAGTTCTTTAGCTTTCTTTACGAGATTATCAAAGTCGTCCATCGTTCCGAATTCCGGATGAATTGCTTTGAAGTCGGTGATGTCGTAACCGAAATCGTACATCGGCGATAAAAATATCGGAGACAGCCACACCGCATCCACGCCAGTATCTTTCAGGTAAACCAGCTTTTCAGTGATTCCTAAAAATAGAAATTTTAGTTAGAAAATGCACCTCATTGCCACAAAAAATAACTTCATATTTCACACCTTTAAGATCTCCAACTCCATCTCCGTTGCTATCCTTGTAAGATCTCGGATAGATCTGGTAGATAACGGCCGTTTCCCACCATTCTCTCTGACGAAGAAGCTTCTCCGAGAGGGCACCGGAAATACCCACTAGCAAAAATACCCAAAGCAACTTCATTTCAGTCTGATCACAAAATCGAATCACATAATACTTCGCTTATGCATTCTTATATACATACTTATCCAATAAAAAACAAATGTTATCTGCTTTAACAATAACGTTTACTCACAACAAAAACCGATGAAAAGTGGATGATAGCGTTGAAGTGGAGCACCGATTGTTAACCCTGGGAGGGCCAGGTCTTTATTCATCATGATTAAGAATAATATTAAAATAGTTCACAATATATAGAAAATATATAGCAGCTGCTAGATACAATAAAGGACTATGTTAGTCCGCTAGGACTGCTAAGAACTATGTTAGCTGATGATTATAATAGATTAATTAGCATTCATCGCATGAATTTAAAATTATCATTAGCAGTGTCATTTTAATTTAGCATTCATCACATGAATTTAAAATTATCATGAGCAGTGTCATTTTAATCATATTGCCACACATTTAGTTGTGTCAAATTGGGAAGTTTTTATTACTCAATGGATCAATAATGTTTTCCTGTGTCTCGATTAGCGCACAGATCAAGTTTACGATGACAAAAGTATGCGCCATCTTTCCTTTTGGCCCAGCATTTTTGGGAATATGCATTTTCTATAAAAACATATTGTCATACGGAACGGCTTCCCTGTTCACCTTCACGCCGTGAAAATTGGCGCTCGTGGCCCGCCAACCAAATCTGGTTTCATCTCTTTAAAGATCTTAGTCTCTCCAGGAAAATAATCAACTCCTTCTTAGAAAAAAATATTCTTCCTAGAAAAATTTCCGGATCTCAAATTCTGTGGCTTCGAAGGTGAAGCAAATAAGTGGTAAGGTAAACGCTCACATGGAGAAACACATCTGTCCTAAACCTACCACAGCCGGCCCTTAGTTTAGACTTTTCACCACCCAGCCGATTCCAGTCGTTGAATTACATGGCAGCTCTGTATTTATTTATTTATTTATTATTTATTCAGTTTTATGACACAATGCCAAGAAATAGCCATTTTATTACTTTAAATGAGCATATTCCATATCTCCAAGATAAACATTGTGATAATCACGCAGCATTATGTTGAAATTCTCGAGTTTGCACACTCAACGATAAACACACACGAAGTTATGCGAGACACACTTGAAAACAATTGATTTTAATCGAAAAATATGCATTTCCTGCCTGCCATTTTACATGCCTTGTGACTAACAAGTTGAGGCTGAATATCTTTCCTCAATTTTTTCAACGAAATGATTAGAAAGCTAGAAATCGTTCTAAAGTAGCATGCATTTTAAGGAGATAGCCCCATGTCTTTCCCGTCATCCTTCTGCATTGCCAAAAGGCCATGGTAACTCTCCTGCATTTCATCTGAATGTTATTTCCACAGTTCAATTAGCTATGTATAGCTATACTTTTACTATGTTTTACTTCTTTTGATAACTTTAGTGTCACACCAAACAGTTTTGGTGCTCTCAACCCTTATTTTACGTTCCCGGCCCACCAATCAATGAGACCGGAAAATAATGTGAATGGGCAATACTTTTTTCGAGATGAAGAGGAAAATATCTAATTTGAGCCAACCGAGACGATTAAGACTATTTCCAGATCGAAGTCTGTCTGTATGTCTATAGATTCGGTTCACTCCGTTTCTCCGCTTCGTAAGGGAGAGGACCGCGCAAGCGACCTCGAACTCGGAACCAATCGAGAGACCGGAGAAATCTGGTCAAAATTGGTAGTTAGGGCGCGAGTGCCGCCCGCCAGGTAACACACCTGGCTACTCGCGGTAAGGCGTTGGACTCTAACGGGTTGTGGCGTAGCTTGACGGTGGATTGTTATGTCCCAAGTCTTCTACGCTCACTGCACGGTCGATAGAACGAACAATCGTTAAAACGTCCTGCGGTGACGGGTTCGCCCGTTGTGGTTGACAACTCAATATGTATGTCTGTGTGTATTCCTCTACGATAGCACCCAATCGCTTAACCCGTCGGATGACAACAGTGCCTATAGGCACTGTGCATTGTTTGACAAATCAGCGCGTAATCATTTATGGCCGCCCTCATATATATTATATAAATATATAATATACATGACTAACAGGACTAATTACTAGGTAACAAGAGGGAATTCATAAAAAAAACGATATTGTCAGTATTTATTTACAAAATCGACCAAACACTTGTGGTGCAGTTTTTTGCGCGCAAAGGCTGGCTTTCGAGCGGTTAATATGATTGAGCTGAAATTTGACATGCAGGCATCATTTGCTCATAGCAAAGAGTTGTAAAGATTGTGGCTGAAATTGGTCCACCAGGGGGCGCACTAGTCATATTTCAATCCCAAAATATTGGACTTAGAGACTTTAAATTTGGTACACATATGTCTTATTGGGCAAAATCACATAGTGAAATTTCGGTTGGAATATCTTATATACAAGCCACACTAATAATATTGAAATTCCTCCATACATTTAATCAAATATTAACGACATCTGTTAGAGCTTGGCTCAACCCGCCCTTAGGCGAGAAACGAACCGGGCCGCCTGAGGCGGTTGCAACTAAACCCAATCTGGTTCGTCCGTCTGCTGAAAGAGGGCGCTCATCGATTTTAATTATGTAATTAATATTCGTTTTTCCCCTCTTCTTTGTGACGAGGACTAGCGTAGTCTGAAGGATTTAAAGAACGTGATTAATTTTGGCACTATTTTTCAACTATTTTGAGAGAACAACTATTTCGAGTCTCAATTAATTAATAAAGTTATATCATCCGTAAATCCGATTGTAAACATATTAAAATAGGCTTTAAATGTACTAGCCGTGATACGGCGTGCCGTTGCGGCAGGCTGCACTTAGATTTTTTTATGAAACGGCATGATATCGACGCACTGACTTGCGGCCAGCCGTCGACCGCTCCAGTTGTCTTGGATCTGCGGCGGGCTGCATCGGTTGAATGATGCGGCACTCCGCATCCCCTTCGGCGCCGTTAGCCGCAAACGCCGCTTCCCGCCACAGTCAGTCGCTAGAATTTGTACGCAGGGCGCGCAGAATTTTGATACAGAAAAGTTCATTTTAGAAATCGAAGAATGCCCCGCTATATGGGATAGCAAATGCGCTGATTATGCAGACAGAAATAAAAACTCAAAAATGTTGGGAGGAAATAATTAATATATACGTAAAGGAAGATTATATAGGTGGATCCAAAATCTATGTTTACTTCTATGACACGTTTTTCTAGATAATATAAATAAATAACTGCAGCAACTTCTTAGACGTCCATCATGCCCAATATTTCTAGCACATTTCTAAAAGCACTGAAGATTGCGGCGGATAGCAATAGAACCGAGACGATACGGTTATCTGAAATAAAGCTTACCGTTGCGGCAGACCGTATATACTGCAGCCTGCCGCAACGGCATGCCGCATTGCGGTCTGGCCGCGGTGGCCAAAGAGATACTGTTGAATGTATGGAAACGTCGTCGGTCGACGGCGATTCCATAGAGAAGTTAGAATTTGTATACAGTGAAGCCTCCTTTTCATTTAAAACAATGAAACATTGGGTGGCAGAGTACAAATGTGGTCGTACGAGCATTTTAGGTGAGGAACGTTCCGGGAGCTTCAAAAACTGCTACAACTGTCGAAATGGTCGATTTAGTGCATCAAAGTCTGATGGAAGAACATTGATTGACTGCTAAGGATATTGCTGAGGCTTGTGAGATTTCATTTGAGCGGGTGCACAAGATTTGGGTATGAGAAAATTTTCTGCGCACTGGGTGCCGCGATCGTTGATTATTGACAAAACGCGCAACAGGACATGTCACGCGAGTTTGAATTGCCTCCGCACCCACCCTACTCGCTAGATCTAGCTCCCAGTGACTTTTTCCTGTTTCCTAATTTGAAAAAATATCTCTGAAAAAATATGTCAAAAAATGCTGTGAACCACTATTTTTCAGGTTTAAACAATATTTTTTTTGACGGTTTAAAAGGATGGAAGAAACTTTGGACCAAATCTATCAAGTTGCAAGGAGACTATAATTTTGTTTTGCTTCTAAATATGTGTTTTCTTAAAAAGGCCAGAAGTTTTTCAAATGACCCTCGTATTTCAGTTAAATGCGTCTGCATCGCCATGCGAGGGGCGATCGGTTCCAGAGAGCGGCTTTGGACCGGATCCTCTAAAGTGCCTTATCTAAACTCGAGTGACACTCAAACGTCACATAAAATGAATGTTATCTGTAAACGGTTAGAGATGGAATAATATCACTGCGAAATAAATTAAAAGTAAAAAGGATTTTTAAAAACAAGCTTTACTTTTCACCAGAATTTCAGTGGCCATCTCCCAGCTCCATCTTCAGATCTTCGTCAGCATGTGTAATGGAAAGTACTCATCACAACAAAACAAACGGCCTAAACTCATCTTAGCGGTTTTTATTAGAAACTTCCAGTGGCAATCTTTCGGCTCCATTTTCAGACCCTCGTCATCATGTGTAATGGATAGCACTCAAGACAACACAACAAACGAGCCCAAACTCAACTATCTTATCACCTTCAATTAGGGAGTTCCAGTGGCAATCTTCCGGTTCCATCTTCAAACCCTCGCCATTAAGTGTAATGGAAAGTACTCGAGACAACAAAACAAATGAACCCAAACTCGACTATCTTAGCACTTTCTATGAGGGAGTTCCAGTGGTAGTCTTCCAGCTCCATCTTCAAACCCTTGTCGTCAAGTGTAATGGAAAGTACTCTTGATAGCAAAACATACCTGCTCAAATTCGACTGTCCTACCATTTGCCATCAGGGAGTTCCAGTCCCTACATCCCAGCTCAATCATCAAATCAGCTCGGTGGTACCATTATATTTCATTGTCACTGAACTTACATAAGTATTTTTTTGTTTTTTTTACCTCCTCAGGTTGGAGGTAGTGACCACCCAAGTGGGTGTATCTTTTACGCATCAGCGGGCCACACTCGCACATGAGGTGCTGGGGAGTTTCCTCTGCCCCTTGGCAGAACCTGCACATTTTTGTGTCTCTGAGCTTGAAGTTGAACATGTGTTTGTTCAGGCCACAATGCCCCGTGAGCGCCCTCACCAGTATGCGTAGATTGTTCCTATTTAGCGATTGGGCCTCACGGGCCGTCTTACGGTCGGAAGCCTTAATAATCGCTTTGGAATGATTCAACCCTGGCGTGTTGTTCCAGTGGTTGACGGATTGTTCAAACACATTTGTTTGAGCATTAGGTTTGCGAGGCTTTTTGGTACGCCACAGCAAGGTTCAGGGCCGTATAACGTTCCCTTTGCTCCCGTCCTAGCAAGTTCGTCGGCTTTTTCATTTCCCTCGATTCCTGCATGGCCGGGAACCCATCTTAGAATTACCCTGTTCTTTTCGCCCGTATTCGAGGCTAGTGCCATAAGAGCTGCTTTGCTATCCGAGTGGATATAGATACGATGGTTGGCGTAGTCCTTTTGGAGGTTGATATGCGTACATTCAATAATGGCGTAAACCTCCGCTTGGAATATGGAGGCGTATTTTCCCAAGTTTACACTTCTTTCGAAGTTTGGTCGCTCTCCATATATACCACAGCCTACGTCAAGTCCAGATTTGGACCCATCAGTATACCATTTAAGGCTACCGGTCTCCCATTGCAGTTGGCTTTTTAGCCAGTCGTCTCTGGGTGGCAGTTCCACTGTAAAAAGTTTTCAAAAGTTTAGGAGTGGGAGCATGGTGTCTGATACCATGTTGAGGGTTGGATTTTCACTGACTGAGTCAAGAACTAATCTTAGTGCTTGTAACTTACATAAGTATGCCACATTTCAGCTCAATTGGAAACAGACAACTTACACATGAACATTGCAAGTTAATATAAAGCTTGTAAAAATAAAACAAAGCAAGTGCGATCACAGGATATTTTAATAACAATGAAATTTTCGCTGGATCTATACAAAAAAAAAATACGCCAGAACAATTTGTACTAGTGATTCTGAAGGTATTTATTACTTTTTAATTTAAAAATGAAACTTAAAAATAGAGGTCTGATAAAAATAGTAACAATCCATTAGTGAGTAATAGTCACTTACTGTGGCTTTTCTACTTTCAATATTTGTTCTGGATTTTCTCACACAAGATGCTACTCCAATAGCAGAAAGAAATCAAATAATTTAACTACAATAGAATTGTGGATAGTTTCGATTAGACTGTATTGGATTATGAAGCTTAACATAGTTTTCATCGATAGCATCTAATGAAAAAAGCTGGCCTTTTTATTTTCAACACGTTGCTCTTAACCCTTCGAGTAGCGGCACAATTTATTAGAATTTCTTGCAATATCGCCGCGCTCGACAAAAAGTACTATAACTATGGAACTACTACAGCAATCATAAAAAGAATAACTGTGCAATGATTGCATTGACATTTTGTATATAGAATATTGAAATCTCATTTTCTAAAACAATTAGATAATTATGAATAAATATGAGTCGAAAAAGTGAAAAAAAAAAAACTCAGCATTTCTAACTTGTACTTGTCTTACGGAAAAATACAGCGGCGGTCTATGTATCTATGGTAATAATGAGATATTTGGTATGGATTTTAGGATGCGTTCGAATTATAAAATAATATTACTGTGCGCTCCGGGAGCAAGCCACCATTATTGGTAGTTACATAGTCAACGGTGTTCTGATGTGCAACCAAATTTGGTCGTTACGTAGCCGAAGGGTTAAGGTTGTAATGTCAATACTTGTCTACTTCTAATGATGTTTTATCCGTTGTCTGTGTTATAGACATAAGCAGTTGACGCACCACAGTGAAAGTGATGGAAAACATAGTTCTCATGCTTGATCAGAGCGAAAGCAGGGGCGTCGCGTAATTTATTCCATATATTTCTTTCAGTGGACATAGAGAATACGTGGGCGTGTCTCGACACTAGCGGGTTTAGCGAGTCCCCATACAGCTCCTAAACAAGTGGCCGGTGTTTCCATGTTAGTGACTTTCATTGGTTCTAGCAACCGAAAAATTCAAATCAATTAGGAAGTCATGGTCTTCCACTCCGTTCCAGTCAGGATACTAAAATTGCGATTCCTACTCATAGTTCTCCTTTTATTACATATTCTTTCACGGTTCATGCAGCTAGGCTATGAAATATCAGAAATGCACAACGGATTCTACTTTTCAAGTGTCTCTGAAAAACCACATGGAACAAAAATATTTAGATAGTCCCTAAATTCCTAGTTATTTATTTATTATTATTTATTCCGTAGCCGGCGATTGGGGAGGGGGTCGCCCTCGCAGCCAATACGCTGCTGTCGGTGCCGCTGGATCTCGTACTCCATTCACGATTCGCTTCCATTCTTGACGATTTTTTGCCACGTCTCGAGCATCCCTAGCCGACAATCGTTGATTTTTAAGGTCGTCTTTGATGGTATTTAGCCAGGTTTTCTTCGGTGCCGATCGCTGAATTCTCCATTCTGTCGGACGGTCTCGCCAAAGAAGTTTAGCGATTGTCGTTCATTCGGCAAACATGGCCGAACCATCGTAGTCGACGTTTTTGTACTTCTTCTTCGATCGTTGTTACTAGATCGCATCTTTCTCTAATGGTCTCGTTTCGAATTCGGTCGCGGAGTGAGACACCGAGAATCTGCCTCAAGCATCGCATTTGGAAGACTTCGAACTCGAAGATGATATTATCTACATAAATTCCTAGTTATCCTACATCTCATCCCATCCTCTACTATCTGCTCCTTGCAAATATGAAAAGGTTAGCTGTAAGAGATTGTACTTTAGGCAATAAGTTTTTTTAGGCCCGCTGTGTTTTTTCTTAAAATGTGCAATAAAGAATTTCTATCTATCTAACGTCTAAGGACCAACAACCAGTAGATTTTTCATATAGGCCACAATACGATGAAGTAGAGAGCAAGAGTGCTCTAGATTTGTTGAAATGACTAACGCCGTTGCCTTCATACAGTTTTTATTACACAAATGTGGATATAGCGCTCCGTATCTTTTATATGAGAAATGAAATTTGTTCCCTGTTTATGTCAAATTAAAATTTACACGTAACGTGGCAGGCTGGGAAGGGTTCGTAAACCGCTTGCTTGACAAGCATGCTTGATCGTCTAGAAAGCCGCTACAGTCGAAAATTTCGTTTCAACATAGTAGAGCAGCGTAAAAAATATTAAAAAAAATAGCATAATAATTCCGATTGCAGAATCTTTAATTGCTGGGCCTGTATGGTAAAGTTGAACAACAATTACTTTTTAAATGTGCATCCTGACTTCTGCAGCAAATCTATCGATTATGTCATAGTATTTAACCCTCTAACTGTGGGAGACAGGTACGCACGTTCAGGTCTTTCTATATGGTTCTGCGAAGTTGCGTATAATCTGAGATATTACTGCGCTATTTCCCCGTCGAATCTTTTTGTTGCTTTGAAACATTTTTGCAGTAGCATTTTCAACGTTCTCAAGCCGCACGGCTGACGGGAACAGCCAAGTTACGACCTGTATAATAAAATTGCCCAGCGATTTTATATTAAAAATAGGAAAATTGCCCTCGGTTGGAGGGTTAATTGTCTTTAAATAACCTATACTTAAGGCGCGGTCTTATCGCAAATCACCAAATAGTACCATTTTTGAACGTCTAGTGCGACGTGACAAAGTTAAAATACAACGCTGAAAAAAATACTGTAGATAGATAAAGAAACCAAAAAGACTTATAAATGAAAAGAATTTTGAAAAGAAGTCTAGTTTCTCAACAAAAAAACGCACAAATAATCCCTCTATAAAAACTTTGACATCGAAATTCTCCCAATTTTTAAAGGCGACAACATTTTTTTTTTACGAAATAAATAGCCTGACTGGAGTTCTAAACGTATCTGAAGCCACTTTTTTAATTTGGTTTGTAAATTTTGAAATACACCAAAAATTGTTGTTATATAAGGTGCGCGCATCGCGTCGTCTCTTCAAACACCGAGCAACGCTCGGATGGGACGGTCGTCTCGGCCGCTCTACATTAGCGTATTCTGGTCGCTATTCAGCGTATTTAATGGAAATAAAATCGCAAGCTGACGTGCACCTGGGCTTTTAAATAGTGCATATATTGTAAATAGTGACGCTGTATCAGAATAAACAATGGGGAATAAAAATAAAAAACTTCAAAAATTCTTCGTGAGAAAACGACATGGACCTAAGAAAAATGATAGATCGTTTGGGTAAGTAAAGCATGATAGTATACCTTAATCATATGAAATCAAAATTCTTTATTACATTTTCAATAAGTACATTATTTATGTTAATAAGCCATCCTAACTAGGCCTCGCCTGTACTAAGGTAGGTTTAAAGTTATTTATGTGGTGTAGTTTACGGTATAAAGAAGTCAATTTTTATTGATTATTGTATTGTAAAATCAATGTGAATTTACTCAGCATCTACTAAATTGAAAAAATGACTAGTTGCACTTTAATTTGCTATAGATAGTCTACATTACACCGAGAACTAAAGGTTGACTGGCACTAGTAAATGCAAAACTTGCAGATAAATTATTGTATGATACCGCATTTTTGTCATTTACCCATTTTATATTTCTCTTAGATCAAAGAAGCGCAAAGTCAGTGATACTGATATTGGCCAACCGAGTACCTCAGCGGAACTAGTGCACGGAGAGTAAGTATCAATCATTTTGTGAGATACCATATTATGTTTAGTCTATTTAGTAAGATTCATCAAAATCGGTTTAGTAGTTTCGAAGATATGAACTATTATGTGTATTACCGGACATACTAGACAAGTGCCTAGTCAATCCATGGCGTATTTATGAGCAAATAACGACAAAATATGATTGTGATGTGATGTGATGTTGGTTCCCAAAAATATCGGAACCAGTTGGATCACCACTTCAAATCAGAAATCCGGCAAGTTGTTGAGACCGTACGTGGTGCCGTACTTGGCGGATATTTTTATATATTTACGTATATTTACTTGAATCATGGCTTGGCTGGCTGACGAAAAGACGGCTGCTTGTATTCTATGGTTTATTGTAATTGCCTAGCACATGTTTTCCTTGACTATTATCGTCAGGATGGTGGTATACGTTATTTTTAAATTATCATATCTGTCAGTTTGTCTTTCTATGTTTTTTTTTCATAATTTCCTCAAGCAGAAAATCCTTTTTTATAGAAATCCGGCTGGTGAAACATATTACGGGATTGAACCAGAACAAGAACATGACTACACATCTGTTGACGGAAGGAGAATCGTAAATATATTGTACTTTTTTACTAAGCTTAAAGATATTTCAAAACACAGCAGTCTTTTTAACTGTGGTATTCAATGTCTGAGTTTTGTGGGAGAAAAGAGAATCGGATTAATATCAAAGTTTAAATTTAAGTGCGACATGTGTGGCTTGGTTTTTTTTATTAACTCTGACAATCCTGCATGTACTGAAAATGTCGAGACAAATGTTGGTGCTGTAATAGGAATAGTATCTTCAGGAATAGCCTATTCGCAATTTGAAGAGATATCGTCATCTATGAATGTACCTATATTTTCAGAAAGGTTCTTTGCTAAAACGCAAGATAAAGTATTCGATGAGTGGGAGTCGACGGCTGTAGAGGAAATGGATGCTGCTGCAGAGCGTGAACGCCAGGCTGCCATCGCTGAGGGAAGAGTCAAAGATGGAATACCGATAATTGATGTATACGCTGACGGGTGTTGGAGTGCAAGGTCCTATGGAAGTAACTATAGGGCTTTATCTGGAGCTGCAGTAATTATTGGTCGCAAATTTGGGGAAGTTTTGTTTATGGCCGTGAAAAATAAATACTGTGTTATTTGCGCACGTGCACATAACAAAAACACCGTCCCAAAATATCATATCTGCTATAAAAATTACGAAGGATCTTCTTCGGGGATGGAAGCTGAAATAATATGTGATGGTTTTCGGCATTCGATAGAAATGTATAACATCATTTATGGGAGGCTAATTGCAGATGGTGACTCGGCAACCTATGCCAAAATTTTAGCACAGAATCCATACCCAAACACGACTGTGGTAAAAATTGAATGCCGGAACCACATACTCCGTAATTTGTGTAATAAATTACGAGCAGTCTCAAAAGAAATAAAATACCCCTTAAAATTCAGAAAATTATTAAGTGACAAAAAAGTCATGACTGTTAGAAAGGTGGTAATTTGCTCAATAAAAGAACAACGCATATTAATACAAGAAGGAAACATTACAAAAATGCAGGCAATACAGATTTTACACGCTGATGTACAAAATTCCCTGTTACATGCTTTTGGAGATCACAGAAGATGTAAAAATTATTACTGCCAGACAGAAAAGTCTTTGATGAGTGCCATGGAAGTTCAAAATTCAACGTTTTGGTTTAGATTGAAAGTAATAATAGGCACTGTAGCTTCCAAATCTCAAAGCTTAGTAGAAGATGCCGACACCAACACGGCTGAACGTTTTAATAGCATAATTGCCAAGATTGTTGGTGGGAAACGTGTAAATTTTTCCATGAGACGAGCTTACCAAGGACGGTGTGCTGCGGCTGTTGTTGCTTTTAATAACAAGCTGCCTAGGTACACTATTCAAAAAAAAATCTTGGGTAAAAGTCCAAAAGGTGTTTTAAAAAAGATGGAATTAAGACGATATAACAAAAGACTATGGAACCGAAACAATCCACATAAAAAGAACAGGCTACATAAAATTAACCAAACAAAAAATGACTATGGTGCTAATAGTGCTGCCCCGGATATGATACCAGAAGTATTGGAAAGAGCAAAGAAAGATTTTCTTGAAAATTTAGCTGTGTTGACCAGCGATAAAGAACGAATTGAAAAGGAAACCAAGTTACAACGCGACTGCAGTGAATGGTTGGAGCTACGAAAAAATATGGTCACTGCGTCTAATTTCGGAAAAATAATAAAAAAGCGCCAAAATACGAGTAGTGCCAATCTAGTAAAAAATGTATTATACTCTGAAAATATTTCGCACGTAGCATCTATTGCTCACGGTGTAGAAAACGAAAAATTAGCCCTGCAACAGTTAGAGCAGCAAGAAAAAATTATAATTGAACCCTGTGGGCTATTCGTTGACAGAAAGTATGCATTTATTGGAGCAACACCGGACGGAATTATCGGAGAGGATACAATTGTTGAGGTTAAGTGTCCTGTAATGGCATTTAAAAAAGGCATAGAACAGGCGATTAAAGAAAACAAAATTCAAATATACAAATATGATAAAAAAAAGGATACATACAAATTAAATCGTAACAGCAACTGGTTTTACCAAGTCCAAGGCCAACTCCATGTCTCAAATAGACAAAAATGTCTTTTTGCAATATGGGGTGGCCAAGGCCAAGACTTGAAAACAGAGTACATTGAAAGGGAGGACGATATCTGGACAGAAAAAATGGAAAAAAAAATTGTCGACTTTTATATGCAAAGTATTCTCCCAGAAATATTGGACTCCAGACATATGCGTGGAATGCCGATACGCAACTGTTTCAGTATACCAACAGCGGCACCGCTACCACTTCTATCACCAATGCGATCAACACAATCACCACCGCTAGCACCACTAAATAATTCGCCGCATACGCCGACACAATTTAAGAACATTCAGCCAAGAGTATTAGATTATTCCGAGTTTTAAAAAAATCTCCACAAAATAAGCAATAAAAAAATATCAATAGTGCATGATAATATGTGTATAGTGTATGATAGTGCTATGTGAATACTGTTACGTGTATTGCTATGTGCTATGTGAATAGTGCTATGTGCTATGTGAATAGTGTATGGTGCTATGTGAATAGTGATATGTGAATAGTGCATGATAGTGCTATGTGAATGTGTGAATAGTGCTACGATAGTTGTATGTGAATTTTAGGCGAAAAAGTGCTACGATAGGCAATAGTTTTTGGGAAACTAAGATGAAGCAACGGCTTGTGGATTTCTATCAAACATGCCTTTTACCCGGAATAGTCGGTTAAAGAAAATCCCGTTTCATGCCCCAGAGAGATACCACATTATAAATTCTTACGAATATCTTAACCGGCGCCGCAATATGTTTTTTCGATGTTTTCTGTTTTTAACATTCTTTTTTCACATTTTTTCCATATACCTACCGACATACCACTCGGGCGGGGTGCATGGCCAAGCTGATTTCTGGACGGTGTTTTTCATCTGAGTCATCATATTTTTTTTATGTATATGCTTATGATACTTATGTAAATTAGGATATTATTAAAGATAATATTATAATTACGGTATCTCCGGTCGTTTTTTGGAGGTTTCCTATCCGGACTTAAACGCTCTCATTGATCAGTGATTTCGTGTGACTTCATATTGCTTAAAATTCTTAGTTTACGGATTTTATATATTGTTGTTTTTAAATATGCACCACAAATTAAGTGTAAGCGTTTAAGGCAATGGATACCGTTATTTCCTCCTCAATGAGTCATATTAACGTATACAATAAAGAAAAACTGACTCTTTTGCTGTTATTTTACTGATCCTTCTACTGTCCTGTACATTGTGTTAACAGTCTTTTTCAAGTCTTTTTTGATGCCCGGGCTAGAAGATAATCTTTTGGCACTAATAGTCACCTTATGTGATATTTTTAACTCATAAAATATCCATATTAGGAAGGTGCCCCTTAAAAACCGCTGTAATTCAAGTGCGATACTAATGGAGTGACTGTCCTTTCGATGATCGTTAAACAAACAAAAAAGAGGCACGGTCTACATAATTATACCTGCTCTAGGAAATGGGTGTTACAAAACCCATATATCTACTAATAATGTGTTAAATGCCACGGTGGCAGTATTTTTTTTATATCCGTAAAAAGAAAAATCACTTCAATTAGAAGTAGATTTAGCAATATGGTGTTGTCGTGGTATTTTGGTATAAGATTTTGTGTACTGAATATTGTTCAATATGAGAAATTGAGTTGAAAGTTACATATTACTTTTTTTCGTTGAGGCCAAGGTTACCGTCAAAAAGCGGGTTTTATTTTCAACTTTCAGATCTTTTCAGAATGTGTAATATTTTTAACAATAATATTTTTTATATTGCATTTTTTTAATAATTTATCATAATTCCATATTATCCTAACTGAGAAATCAACAAAAAAATATTTTCAATAGATAAATTTTCTATAAGCAGAATGAATGATGAGGTAGGATAGCTGTTATTTGAAAATTTCATCTAAAATCATTTCTATTTCTGTGCAGAACAACAGATAAGATAGTACTGATATCAGTTATAATAAAGCAGAATTATCCTAACTACACAAAATGCTATTTAAAATAAACATTTTGCATATTAAATTTCATAAAAATAAAGCTTTTAATAAACTATTCAAACTATAAAAAAATCAACTCTTAAGAATTATTCATATTAAAGATAAAAAGAAAATAGAAGAATAGAGAAGGAGAATAAAGTTTAAAAGTGCTCTCCTGACAAATTTGAATAAATCGAGTTAGGCTAGTTCTGCAATTATGGGACGAATATATGTATGTGCGTAAGGTCCTATCTATGCATTTTATAAATGATGATGTTTCCCGAGCTCCCAGGCGCCTGTCTGCGGCCGCGCAGCGATTGTCCGTTGGTCGCAGTAGCATTCCAAACGGACAAAAATTGTACTATTTTGTGATGTTTCTGATTATTTATTGCGGTCAGGCCGCGTCTTAAGATTTAACACTAGGCCTTTGCTCAGATATTTTCATGTGTAAATTTTAATTTGACAAAGGAACAAATTTTATTTCTCATATAAAAGATACGGAGCGCTATATCCACATTTGTGTAATAAAAACTGTATGAAGGCAACGGCCTTAGTCATTTCAACAAATCTAGAGCACTCTTGCTCTCTACTTTATCGTATTGTGGCCTATATGGACATTGTCGGTTGCAACATTGCCGAGATATCGGGCGTTACCAACTTCTAGTGGTAAATTCGTTTTTATCTTATTTATAATAAGCAATTCTGTTTTTATAGCGAGTAGATCCAGCCCTCTTCGAGAAAGTGGTTTTTGTGTCTGTTTGTATGAAGCTTCTCTACTGTTCTGTCATGAGTCCCATTTATCTCCCAAATATTTAATATGAATTGTCCATTGAAAATCAATCCACGTCCACGTCCAAATCGTACGTCCAAATCATCGACATAATGTCCAAATCAATCTACTGTATTTGCAATACTTATGGCACACGCATCACCACTGTGGACATCTTGCCTGCGCGTAGCTCGCGCCGGCGCCCGCACTTCCACTCTGTCCAAGCACATAATCTCTGATTCATTTTACAGAAGATTATAATAGGAAGAAATATGCATTCCAAGACTATCTGCGACACTATGACCTCTAAAATGTTGACCTTGTAAAATAAAAAAAAAACTAAAGTAAAAGAATTATAACTACAGAACAAGAAAATAAAGATGTACATGCAATCCTTAGATGAATAGTCAGAAAATAAAATCATCCAATTTTAACAAAATAATCTAAAAGAACGTTTGATCATTTGAACAGATGAATGTTTAATTTTTTTCCATCGTTGAACCTTAAGGTGGCTTCGTAGATCTTACTTCTACTTCGTTATTCTCTTAGTCTATTTTAAAATTGGGGAGTGTTGCGCCCATTCTAGATTTCCTAGTCTTGACTGGCTGCTTCGCGGCCTGAAAGATTAAAAATCACGGATAGGATGATTAAAAATGAAACTAAAATTAACAATGTTTTTTAAGATTTACCTGAGCTGGTGCATTTATCGGAATCACAGACGATACTGCAGCCGAAGGTAATGGATTCTGCGATGCGGTCGGTGCATGAGGTCCTACCCCTGATTCCTTTGGAATGATTGAATTACCCTGGTTTTTCCTGCGTAAAAATATGATATGAAAATATGTGATTCCTTTCATGGATCTACACTAGAGCCTCGGTTATCTGAGCCCCTGACTAACTGAGTTCCGGGTTAATTGAGGTAGTCCCGAGGAGCATAGCCTTTAAAGTTACTTTTTAAGAAGCAACCTTTCAACTTTTGCAAAAGAGAAAGGGCATTTTGGGATCACTTTCCCGATAGCTGAAAATCATATACCAATGGAAACATCTCTTTATGTAGAACCTTTAATTGCTATAACGACTGATCTCAATTATGAGCGGTTTCTAAGGTATATCCTATTAAATATGGCTAATTACCTATATCCCCTAGGGCACCTAAAGCCGGGACGGGACCGCTGCATCATGTTATCGAGTTTTGCTAACATAATAACCAAGGTCATGTTATTTTGGGGCATGGCCTGTTTTGTTAGCTGTTTTTGTTTGCTGAGTCAAATGGATAACTTTCCCCGCGTTCGCCTGCGGTGGCCGGTGGACAATATCATTCATTTCGTATTTGTGCTCGCCAGAGACACATCTCGTCAAATCTTTTTGATATTGTTGTTGTAGTTTATCATTTTAATGGAGTGGAATAAAGAAAATACTTAACGGGAAAGACCCGTTATTTGGGACACTACATCCAACGAAAATAAAAATAAATCTAAAAAGCTAGATGCTTTCTCATGTCAGGTGGAATAACATCTGCCAATATTAATGTTAAAAGCTCTTCATAATCGCTTTCTGAGCAACAAAATTAAAATAAAAAAACAAATCTGTCTTCAATTTGCAATTCTTGATAACACGAAATAATGCAATTCTTGATAAAACGATTCTTGGTCTAACACAAAATCTATTTCTATTTCTTCTACCAAGAACTAAATCCACTATTACTAAAAACGTGGACACGTCTTCCTCGTCGGAATTCATTTTAACCCTTCAGGCCTCGGCCCCTCAGCCGATTGACAAGTTGATGTCCCAAAAATTTTTAGTAAAAATTAGTAAAAAAATTGAATTATGACACTGTCTCACCAAAACAATAATTACTGCCAAACCACTGAACCCATAATTAAAATAAAACATATTAACATAATAAAATAAAACAAATTAAATTAAAACGGGGACGTCACACTGAATCGTGTTGTGGCCGATATCGGCCAATCGGGGCTTGAGGGGTTAAATAGGTAAGTTACTAACAAAAATATTCTATACTCGAAAATCGCAGTGGATGGCCCGTTAGCTAAACATGTTTTACTAACATGTTAGCAAAACAATATTTTGCTCGTAACATGGCTCAGCGGAACCGGCTTAACACATTCAGGCATTGTATTTTTAATATTAAAAGGAAACCGTCACAGAATACCCGAAATGATAGACTACATACGCTATGCGAGTACAAACTATCTATATTCCTAAGATTGCTCGAGTTTGTCATCAGTATATAGAGGGTAGGTACTGCGAAATGTTGCTTGAACCCTGTAATATGTCTCATGATTTCATTCCCGCTCTGTTCAACGCGGTGTGCACAGTGACCGTACATCATAATATACTACCTTTTATGGATCTTCCCTGCATATAATATATTTTAAATAAATAATTGGTAAGGGGGTTTTCGTGTAATTATCCATATTTAGAAAGATTCCGAACTCCGAAACGGCTCATAATGGTAAATATGTTATTGTTATTGGAGAGGTGGGCCCAGCGCCCATACATTTTTGCCCATTGTCCTTTTACTATACAGTATGTATTTTATAATTTAACTATGTATGTATTGTATTGCATTTTTAACTGACATTTAATTATGTAATAGATGTATTATTTTACATAACTGACTATGTTTTCATTTATTTTAAATTTTACCATATGCTTCCCACTTGATTTACGACAGAGTCCATGTTATCCGAGTTTTTGATTATCTGAGGTACCCTCGGTCCACATTACCTTGGATAAGCGAGGCTCTACTGGTATTTAGATCAGCTGAACTATTTTTAATACCTTTGGCCGGCTACAACTTGAAGAGGGACAAATGCAGTCGCCTGAGTTTTGGGTACAAATGGAGGTGCGGTATTGTTTTGTCCATTGTACGACGGTGTAAGTTTGGTGTCTTGCAATGGAAGATTTACGGTAATCTGCAAAAGAAAAAAAAACATGAAGGTAGTGCACGGCTTCTTCGACGAAAGACCTAGTGTGTAACAGAAAAAGGGTAGTGTCACCCCAAGACTTTCCCGACAAGTGGGGAATTTTAGGGCACTGCTTCCCAGTCAAATAAAGAGATACTTCAAAATACTCCGTATAATTGTCGACGCTCCATGGTTCATCGTGACAGACTCGCTTTATAGGGATCTTTGAATCGCAACCATAAAGGATGAAATCGGAAAAGCAGTCAGAAATTACAAAGCACAACTGAAACAATCCAAACAGCCTGAGCTTGACAATGATGAATGCAAGTCACTGCCCCTGCAGACTGCGAGGAAGAATCCCATAACATCTGATCTCATGAAAATCAGGATGTGCCGCTGGGCACTCACCAAGCAAGTCTGAATAATAAAGTAAAAATATCGGTTGGGTCATCCCAACACCATCCCAGCAAGTAGGCAGACAAGACTCCCTCCCCCCCTACCTGTGCCACCCCCCCCCCCTGTGTCTTTTAGTAGTATTTTCGTAGTATTTTAATAGCATTATCATACTATTTTTGTACTATTTTCCGTAGTATTCAAATGATATTTTCCAATACGATGTAGTATTTACTTAACCCTTCAAGCCCCGCGACTTCGATATCAAAGTCAACTGAACGCGTCCAGGAAAAGTGATTTGATTGGGTTTTTCGTGAATGACTCGAAAAACCCAATCAAATCACTTTTCCTGGATGCGTTTCGTTGACTTCGATATCGAAGTCGCTGGGCTTGAAGGGTTAAATATGGCAGAATTTAAACATTATTTGTGTCGCTTGTATGAGAGATATTCTAACTAAAATTTCACAATGTGGTCTGCGCCTAACAATGCATCTGTGTACCGAATTGCAAGTCTTTCAGTCCAATATTCCGAGATTAAACTATGAATAGTGCGTCCCCCTGGTGGACTGATTTAAACCACAATCTTTCCAACTCTTGCCATGACCAATCGATGTGTGAATGCCAAATTTTAGCTCAATCGGATGAAGCTTTTGGATGTTATCGTGGAGGAATTTACACAGATACACAGAAGTGCGTTTCTCTGCCAGGGAAGTAAAAATTGATAAATGTCCTCAATTGCGACAGATTGAAATAGAAATTTAAGATACAAATAAAATTTTAGGCCGAGAACTTTTCTACCTCCTGTTGTAGCTACGACAGTCACCAATATAAAATATCCATAAAAGAATATTGTAGTTCTTAAAACACTTACCTGTGCCAATGCTCTATTAAACTGTCTTCCAGCAGCTGCAAGATCTTCATTATGAAACCGATTCCTCTGTTCAATAGCAACGGGCGTGGGTTCAATGACATCAGTTTCGACGCTCAAATCAGACTGCATTTTTGACCTCCAGTTGGTACCTATCAATCCGTTTTTAATTTCAGGGTAGGGTGCCCCTCCCGGCTGGGGATTAAACGGTTTTTCTTTCTGTTTATCTCTCCATTTCGGACTGGCCACTTCTGCTTTCGGGGACTCGTCGCTGCTCCTTAACCGCCAGTTACTCTCGAGAGATTTGTTCGTCTCGGCATCGCTTCGCTTCGAATTGTGAAACGTTCTTGACGGCACTTGGGAAGAGTTTAGATTTGCGTGGTTTTGGAAGAAAGATTCTACTGGTTTGGCTAGCGCTGTATCTTCTCCAGAAATTTTCAGAGGGGCAGTCTGTCAAATTGAAAAAAAACCATGTATATCGTAATTTCTAATTTAATATACAAAGGACAATGGGTGATTTCGTACCCACTTGCAAAGTTTGTTGGAACGCTTTGCAATTTATAACAAAAAAAAAAATATTCCAAAAAAGTTATAGTGTTGAAATTGCAAAAAAAAAATTCAATAATTCCAATTTTTTAATAAAATACCTTATTTACTTCGTTTTATTTAAACAATACAGTTGTTTATATTATTTATTTAGATACAATATACCAAAAATATCACATCAATATTAACTATTAATAGTAAAAATAAATGCATAAAACCGAGAGAGTTTTTTTATCTTATCCCGAAACTAAAGCGGTAAATAAGTTTCCAGATGAAAAAGTAAGTAAGGTTGGGATAGATGATTAGTGTGCGGGTACACACATTTACTAAACAAGGTACACACATTTACTAAACAAAGCGTTAGGAGACAAACAACTAACTAACGCAGCACTTAGCACAGAAAACATAGAAACAAACGTACAGATCCTAACTACAACCCTTTTAAGTAGTTATGAACTGGCATGTCCTGTTGTAAAACCTAAAGACCCAGGAAAAAGCTCATGGTGGGGGCCAGAGCTGGAAAGGCTACGTCGAGGACTCAGGACACTCTTTAACCGAGAAAAAATACCAGAACCAGTGAGGACTGGGATAAATACAAAACGGCACAAAAACACTACAAGAAGCGGATCAGATTCCGGAGAACAGAATCCTGGCAAAACTTCTGCAGTAGCATAAACTCAACGAACCAAGCCGGAAGAATAAAGAAAATCCTAGCTAAAGGTGAGCCCAACCTCCTAGGCTCTCTAAAAAAGGAAGACGGCACTTACACAAACACAGATGTAGAAACCAGCTCAGTACTCCTGGAAACACACTTTCCTGGATGTCAAATCACAGAAGATCCTGAGTGGCCAGACGAAAACTACAGCACACCAACAACCCAAGAATGGGAAGTTGCAAACAAGATAGTAACTGCGGACAAGATAAAATGGGCCTTGAAAAGCTTCAAACCTTTCAAATCCGCAGGGCTGGATGGCATTTTCCCAGCATTACTACAATGGCAACCAAGCCATGCAACAAAATACTTACTACCAATCTATAGGGCCTGCATAGCCTTCAAATACATTCCAAAGGCATGGAGAGAGGCGAAAGTAGTCTTCTTACCGAAACCGGGAAAGGAGGACTACTCACACGCCAAATCCTTCAGACCTATCAGCCTAACGTCTTTCTTACTAAAGACGTTAGAAAGACTGATGGACCGTCACCTAAGGGATGGGGCACTAAGAAATAAACAACTACACCCACAACAACACGCCTACACAAAAGGCAAATCAACAGAGTCGGCACTACACATGGTGGTGCACAAAATAGAATCGGCTCTAACAAATAAGCTGTCAACACTCGCCGCCTTTATAGACATAGAAGGCGCTTTTGACAAAACCATGCACAACAGCATAAACCACGCCCTACAGGAACTTAAGGTGGAACCAGTCACCATAAAATGGATCACGGAGCTGGTTAGCAAAAGGGCGGTCCAGATAGTGATGAATACTACCACAAGAGCGAAGGTAGTTAAAGGATGCCCCCAAGGGGGGGTCCTATCACCACTTCTATGGAACATAGTAGTGGACAGCCTCATAAAAACACTAAATGAAAGGGGTTACACTACTATTGGTTATGCCGACGACCTAACAATAATGATTAATGGAAACGCAGAAAATATGCTATGTAAAGTCATGCGCTCAGCTTTGCAGATAGTAGAAAAATGGTGTGACGAACATAAATTATCAGTAAATCCGAAAAAGACAGAACTCATCCTCTTCACCAAGAAGAGGAAGTTGCCAGAACTACAAGTACCAAAATTATTCAACACCAAACTCTCCCTATCTACAGAGGTGAAATATCTGGGAGTCATCCTTGACAGCAAATTAAACTGGGCGAGTCATATCGAAGCCAAAACAAAGAGGGCCTGCCTAACTTTTTGGCAGTGTCAAAGACTAGTGGGGAAAAAATGGGGTCTCAACCCAAAAATCACACTCTGGCTGTACACATCAGTCATCAGGCCCTCTCTGACTTATGGATCAGTTGTATGGTGGCCCAGAACACAACTGACCACAGTGAAAGCGAGACTCCAGAGCCTGCAACGCTTAGCGTGTGTAGCAGCCACTGGATGTATGAGAACCACACCATCGGCCGCACTAGAGTACCTCCTAAACATGAGACCTCTGGATCTTGTCATCCAAGAGGAGGCTAAGGCAGCCGCTCTAAGACTAAGAGCAAATGGACTGTGGAAACAAAACACAGAAACACCACACTCAAAAATTCTGAAACGGGTTCTAGAAGAAATACCTCTTCTGGACGCACCCATGGACAGGATAATATGCCATCATGTCTTTGATCGAAGATACAATATCCAACTCATTGCAGAACCAGCAGATCACTCTGGTACAAATGAAGTAAGGATATACACAGATGGCTCCAAAACCACTCAAGGTACCGGAGCCGGCGTCTTCTCAAATGATCTAAACATCAAAATATCAACTACCCTAGGCAACCTAAATACGATCTTCCAAGCAGAATGCATTGGCATCACTAGAGCAGCACAAGCAGTTGCAGCCAAAGATGTCGGAGACCTAAGCTTGAAATTTGTCTCCGACAGTGCCTCCGTGCTACAAGCGCTAGCAAAAAATACTATAACCTCTGTCCTTGTACTGGAATGCCACAATGCGCTTCAATCCATTGCAGGGTCAAATAGAGTGACCCTGCAATGGATTAAAGGGCACAGCGACTCACTGGGAAACGACGCGGCAGACGAACTGGCCAAAAGGGGATCAAAGGAAATATTATATGGACCGGAACCCTTGATGCCCATTCCCCAGGCCCAAATAAAAACATGGCTACGCAGGAACACCGAAGAAACCCACCTTACAGAATGGAAAAAGAACGCAGGATGCAGGCAAACAAAGAACGCGGTTCCGGAAGCATCCAAAAAACTTGCCCGCAACCTCACCAGATTAAAAAGGGACAAAATCCGTAAAGTCATAGGTACTATGACAGGCCACTGTCCCCTAAACAAACACCTGTTTACCATAGGTGTGACAGACAGCCCTCTATGCAGAGGATGCATGGAAGAAGAAGAAACGCCACAGCATGTGCTCATGGAATGCAGGAGCGTGGCAGAGCAACGGGCAAGAATACTACAATCTCCAGCATCTGTCCCGGAGGCCTGTAGCAACCCAAACAGGCTGCTAACCTTCTGGGACAGCCTGGGTTGGCTGGAGTAACATAAATAGAAACATGAGCCACGCACAACGGCCCAATCAAGAGGTCAAGTGCGGGAAAAAGCCCAGACAAACTAAACTAGTGTGCGGGTTTCACGTAAAATTCGGCACCCGGGCCGTTGAAATTCCTTTGCTTTAAAGGGTTGTCTAAACAAGTTTAAGGATGATAGAGACATTAAATAAGTAAGACAGAGATGTATAATCATAAAAAGGGGGGCAGGTAAGATTCGGCACATGTGTCATTGTCATTCTTTCATTTCACGTTTAGGTATTCTGAGTTTTTTCTGTTTTGATGTGATGCCGTTTTTACTTTACGAATGGATTTTAGTTTATCTGTTGATTTAAATAACGACTCGTAATAAACCCCATTTAAATAGGTTAAATAACTAGTTTATTTCACAAAATCATCAGATGTATATAATTCCAATACAACCTGGATTATTGAGTTGAACTTTGATATTATTACTTCTTTACACAAGCTTAATTAATTGCCTCTAGTCATTACACACTGGGTACACCTTTCATACAAAAATGCCCATTGTCCTTTGTATAAATACAACTGAGATACAAGTGAGAGGATTAAAATCTGCATTGAAAAAGTTTCGTTTAAGATATAGAAACATAAGCATAAATGTCACTATCCATCTCTTATTAGACGCTACTTATAATCTATATTTTTCTATGGACTTTAGAAACTGACAAATACATTGAAAAATTAATACTGAAAATTTGGAGTTTTAGAGACGCGATCGAAAAAGATATTACATAATAAGCCGGATTGACAGGAATGAAGATATCCTAAGTGAAACTGCAGAAACATCGAGGACAAGAAACATCAGCGCTTGTATACTTTGCTTTGAATAATTACTACATCTTTTTCTTTATTCTCGCATTATTAAGGCACTCGAATATGTATTATTATTAAAGTCAGAAATGTTAGAAAATTGAAATTAAAATTGGTCAATAAAGAATGAATATTCGAGAGAGTGAATCGTAAAGTTACATTTCCACTGTATTACTAGTAAAAGTTCATTACCTTATTACTATGTCGTAAATAGAACTACTCTCAAGACGACGCCTTAATAGCTATTGGAATTTCTCCATACGAGTGCAAAACGAAAAGGAGATATGATGAGAAAAGTACCTTTTCATGTTGGGTGCGTATGTTGAGCATGGTGCGCAGCGCGTGCGTCTGGTGGTCCGGTTCCGCCTGGGGGGGCGGGGGGCGCGACAGGTCGGGTGGGGGGGCGCAGAAGGGGGGCGGCGGGGGGAACAGGGGGCCGCGGGGGGGTGGGCGCTGGAACAGGGCCATGGTGGGGGGCGGCTTGAAGAAGGCGTTTTCGTTGGGAGACAGCTCCGGCGCTCGAGACTCCTTCGTCGGGCTGGAAGCAGGCAGAGACGCTCGTTGTTATTATGGCCAAAATGAAAAGTTTATTTTAAAGAAAATAGAAAAAAACACTACAGTGAAAAATAAACGCTTCAAGGGGACGACTTCGGAAGCCTAGGATTCTCACGGTGTTGCATTTGAAAGGGTTGCTGAATACAGATATTCGAGCTCGTTCTCCTTAACTATAACGACCGCCGTCCTCGGTTTCCTTCGAAGCTCTCATGTATGAGAGTACGTAAGATTTCACTACCGCATTCGTCATGTTCATTTATTTTATTTATACAGTATTTATATTTTCGTTTTATATATTTCGAGAATAAATAAGAGTTTACGACTTTCGCAAACCAATCGCTATCCTCAAAATGACCATTTGATAGAAATCTGATGAAACTACATCGTCGCTCGAAAATGAAATTCACGTTGACTATTGGGGCATTGTTCACTCCAATTTCCTACCCGAGGTACAAAGGGGCAAACGATCAACAAATAATATTTGTTCAGAAACGTTCACCCGAAAGAGTCACGTTTCTGGAATCACAATTCTTGCATATTGCACCAACGATAGAAACATGCATGTGACCTAGCAACTTTTGCTTTTGATCAAAAACTCAACACAAGTCTTCGACCAAGCGCCGCGTTTACGATATACGAGTCCATATGACTTTTTCTTGTTCCTCAAATTCGCAGAGCGAACTGAAGACCATATCAGACCATGAGACGTATTTCGAAGACTAGATGATTGATTAGCCTAAGAATGTTGCATCAAATGGGTTTATTTTAAAAGTGACTATTTTTTTTTCTCTTTTTGTTAATTCTTTCTGTCTTCCAGATATGACATTCAGCAATTGTGGCTCTTGAACATTTTCCTCTCTGATGTTCCTTTGATTTTAAAAGTGACTAAATAAATTTGAATTAGTAACTGTGATAATATGGATTTTTATATTTTTGATTTATATTTTAAATTAAATAAAACGAATTACTTTCAATTGACAATGCATCGTCTAATTACGTAAAGACTTCAGAACATGATAATTGAATTAAGTGAGAATTAAAAAAAAATAAATGGCCATGCATTCGAAGGGTTAAGCTATTATTTTTTGTCGTATTGAACATATTTTTTGTTGTATTGATAAGAGCACTAAATACCTGTAACTTGCAAATGCTGATGGATGTCCGCCATTAGGTCGTAAAACAGTCGGACTATTATGGAATCTGTTCTGTTGACCTTGTTGATTGAACGAATTCTGCATATCCATTCGTTCAAGTCTAGTGCCCCGACCATATGATATATTAAGCAAATGGTGCCCTTGTAACCTTAAAAACAGAAAAGCAGTATTGGTAATACAAACGAAGCTGCAGTGGACTTCACCAATTGGAGTCAAGTCCATCATAATAATAATACTTCCCTGAAAGTCTCGGATAAACAACCCTGCGTCCAGATATAACTCTTTACTCTCCATCTTGGAAAATAGCCCTTATCGTAGAATAAACTGTTCCATGGGCATCAAATATCCCAAAAGACCACGA
Source organism: Micropterix aruncella (assembly GCA_944548615.1). Taxonomy (NCBI): domain Eukaryota; kingdom Metazoa; phylum Arthropoda; class Insecta; order Lepidoptera; family Micropterigidae; genus Micropterix; species Micropterix aruncella. The sequence continues at coordinate 16,070,229 of OX155956.1, forward strand.
GTACAAATTAAATAAATACCATGATCTCGCAAATGCCGTCCCCGGAACGGCTTCACTGTTCACCTACATGCGCTGGAAGTTGCCGTGGCCTGCCAGCTAAATCTCTGTTTCACCTTTTCAAAGATATTGGTCTCTCCAGGAAAATAATCAACTTCTACCTAGAAAAAATATCTAAAACTGCGATTTCTGCATCTCAAATTATATGGCTTCAAAGGGGATAGATGAACCCCCTTTGATAGAGGCGAAGGTGATAGGAAGGTGGTAAGGTGAACGCTCACATGTGGCAAGGCAGCTGCCCCAAACTTACGTTCTGTCCGGAATCCACCGTTCACCCCCCAGAAGTGTAATAATAGTTTATGATGGGCCCGACTTCATCAGTGAATTCCATGGCAGCTCCGTTTGTAGTTTATTTTATTACATTTCTGCAGAGCGAGTGGTGGAAACCAGCCTAGTGACTGCCTGTGGTAGATGTAGGAAAGCTGTCTTGTCACATGTGAGAATTCACCTCACCACCGATAATCCTTCTTCGAAGCCATACAATTTGAGATATGGAAACTGCAGTTAAGGATATTTTTTCTAGGAAGGAATCGACATTTTCATAGAGACCAAGATCTTTAGAGGCGAAACAGAGAATTGCGCGAACTTCCACTGTGTCAAGGTAAAATATCAAACCGTTCCCGGTGATTTTCATTATCAAGATCGTGGTATTTATTTAGTATGTACTCTTTGGGGATATTTGTTTCCCATGGAACAGTTATAGCTACAATAAAAGCTATCTTCCAAAATAGAGAGTAAAAAGTTATGAGAGGCTAATTACCTTTGTGTATCAGCATTGATCTAAAGCCGAATTGCAGCCAACTAAAATATGTCTAGCTATGCAACGGGTACTGCTACAAAGGAGATATGAACTATCCTTTGAATAGCTCCACCAAGGGAGATTACTAGGGTCTATAAATGCATACTGAAAGGCATTTAAATAAAATTTCAGCATCTCTGGTGTCTAGTCATACAACATTATCTTCCAGGCCATTAGATGAGTAATGCAAAGTCCCCAACTATTGTCCAGTCATTCTGACATTCAATGCTAACAGCATGAGCTGTTGCTGTCATACTCTCCTTGCAAGAGAGACTTATGCAGGTCCCATGGTTGAACGGCCAGATTGGCACAATTTTGGCTGGTTCAAGCGAGAAACTTTTTTTGGAAATATATGAGTGTAATTAACGTGTTTACCTATAGAGCCTGTTCTCCTCAAGCCCCTGGCAGGGCATAGCACCGACGAAAGGTTTGTCAAAGAGAATCATGTAAGTCACTTCCGTGTTGACGTTATCCGACAGGTTCACGGAATTGAGTAAACCAGCTTTCTGAGGTTCTATTTCAACAATCGTGCCCCTATATCCAAGCGGAACCTAATAAAACAAAACCATAAAATAAACAGATTGTGTGTTGATCAAAATAAAGCAGGAATAGCCAGAAGTACTGTAAATATACATTTAAAAAGATATCTGTTAACCTCTCATCTGGGGGCGGCTTGCATCTAAAAATAGGCCCTAGCCGCGGCAAATTGGAATTAGTAATAAAAACTCGACTGAATTGGAATAGTTTTATTAATCTTTGATATAGTGTAAGATGTATAACTAAGCACGATTATAATATGAATTTATGGAGAAATTAATATTTGATAACCTCTTTCTCTGAAATATAGTTTCAAGGCCGCTGGTGACAACCATGTTTTACACGACTGCCCAATAAAAAAGAAGTGTAATGTGCTCAGGGTTCATCTATGTATGTATTCCGTTTCTTTATTCGACCATAAATTTTAAACGCTTGAACCGATTTAAAAGTGTGTGGTATTGTTAGAATCATTAAGTCATCCCGAGTATCATAGGGTACCTTAACTGTCAAAATATTAAGTAAGTAGTAGTCTAAATGACAATGAATTAACATAACTATATTACAATTAATGTCAAATGAAAGGTCTGATTGAGTACATTCCAGAAATATACATCTATCTATACGAATAAACACAGAAATCAGCAATATTTCATAAAAAACTGTATTAAAAATTATAAATTCAATAATTCACTTTCTGTAATGACAGTCGTGTTTCTTTATTCTTTTTAATATATTTACTTCTGTATTTTACAGCTCCAGATATATTTCATCGAAAAATCAATGTAAAATGGAGTAAATATAAAGTAGTAACATTCACTTATTTTTCCTCATAAAATAAACAAATAAAAATAAAAAATCTAAATTGACAGCAACGAAGGATATGTATAACCAAGCAAGTCGAAAGTTTAAGCAACTGTATATAAAGAAAAAGAAATACAACAGTCTATTTTGCATGATAATGGAGAGATAAAACATACAGCCCCTAGTGAAATAATATGTTTTTATTACCCTTTTTTTAATGGGTATTGAAATTTCATATGAAGTAAGCCACACTCGCTGCATTTTTTCGCAAACAACAATTGTAGTAAGCCGGCAGCTAAGAGGTTAAAAGATAATAAAAACCATGGAGCGAAATATGTAAATTGCTTAAATATCGGAACTTTATGAAGCAATAGGAAACAGTAATTCTTCACTTACCATAGTTTTATTACTGGCGTTTACAACTCGGTCATATAATTTGTAATCGGCCTTTATATCTGGTGGTAGATTGCCAAAGTGCAGCTCGGGCTGTAATAAGAAAATTAAGCTAATAAATGGTAATGTTAAGGTGCTACCAGCCATGCTACAGACATCCCTGCTGTGTAATTTTAATTTTGCAAGCCATTTCTTACAGGATTCAGCAGTACACAGTAAGGAACCTACAATCATCCTGCTTATTATACCTGCCGAATTTCAACATTTTCTGTTCTGGGTTGCTAATCCAGTGTTGCCTGAAATCCACTCACCTCTCTAAGCCAGAGGGCTTAGTGAGGGACAGTGCGAGGGGATAGAGGTCCCCACACATTTTTTTCTCCGTGAAAATCCACGGTTAATTCGGTGTGTCTATGCGCAGTCGTCAGTATGGCTTGTCCACGGACACTTCGTAAACACGGTCCACGGACACTTCGTAAACACGGCCCGGCGGGACCGGCGTTGTATGCATCGTAATTATCCCTCGGTGAGGCGTATTTATTTACGGAGAAATTTCAGGAGTTTTGTATGGCAATGTATGAGAGCATGTCCACGGCGCGGAACTTTTTCACGGCGAACAATTGAGGCCACCAGAATCAGAGTAGCCCAAATGCAAATGGGTAACCTGGGCCACTGTGGTCTAACAATACTGTATTTATTTAGCACCATCTGTGATTTCTTGAAAAAATTAATTTTGGGCCACTCTGGATTTGTAAATAATTATTGTTTATATGGATTTTTGAATTAAACTTAAAATCACCAAAATGCGAAAAACCCATGCAGTGGACAAGAGCTCACATTTTCTTCTTCGATGCGGCTAACGCGCCGTACATTAAAAAAAACCGTTTCGTGGACAAGAGACTTAAGGCACCTGCAATCAGCCCATGTATTACACCTACCGAATTTCAACATTTTCTGTTCTGGGTTGTTAATCCAGCGTTGCTCGGGTTCTGTTATGGGTTGCTAATCCAGCAGTGCTCGGTTTCTGGTCACCCCCTAGCCCCTCCGTTTTTTACCACCATTCTGGAACCTTCTGAAGCATTCTGGAATATTCTGGAATATTCTGGAGAATTCCTGAGGCGATTGGTATGCTACAGAATGGTTCTGAATCTATGATTCGTCACAGGTCTCCTTTTTTTAGCCAATAGGTCGGCTTATTCGATCCCATTAATCCCAAGCACCCAGCGTAGTCACTCTGTTTTGTCTTTCAGTGCTTAGGTGCATTCCGAGGCAGTCTTTGATTTGATTTTAGATGATGAGATGGAGCAACGACTGACCCATGCGAAATTACTGGGGTTACGAGTCTGGCATTAATTTTAAGAGGCTGTCTGTAAGCTGATAAAGAAGACTAGGTAAAAATTACAACTCGAAAATACCTTGAACAGAAGATTTGTCTTGACTTGCAATGTACAAGCAGCGACATTTACAATTCTGGCTGCCGCCTGCATGTCTATGTTTTTAGCCAGAGCTGCAATTTCTACAGGTTCGAAACCCGAGGCTCCGCAAGCTCGACGTGAAGCTGATGTATGAGGCTGCTTTGACAACCAGTCCACCATTTCTTGAATTTTACCTTTCCTGTGATAATATAATAATAATAAAAATAATTTTATTCATTCAAAAATATCAATTTACATTGTATTAATTGCAGAATCTGCCTAACTAAGTAGACTCGTACCAAGGAAGACTACGTATGGCAATGATTTATTCATATGCACAATATATTATGTCTTGTTGGACCGAAATCACATTGTGAAATTTTGGTGGGAATATCTCGTATACAAGCGTCGATTTTATAAAAAATATGGCCGTATAATTCACTTTTTGATACTGTTTTTGAATGCATTTTGTATGAAAAGATGTTAGGAAAATGCGTTTAAAAGGGAACACACTAGCTGAACTATATAATAGTGTGCTAAAGAAATATTACTATAAAGATCTGCCTTGAGTAGTGCAAATAATGCAAAAAAAAGTATTATGACCTGCAAAAGATCAATAAATACATATTCTGGCCTATAGTGTCAAAGGAGTATAAAATTTTCTAGTCAGCAAGATTAGAATAACCAACATGTAGAGACAATGGGCCCGAATAGGTTTTTCGTGAACTAATATCACAGTTAGTTCAGGTCAAAAATGACCAGTGTCACTTTGCCCGCATAAAGCTGCCGATCGAACATAAAGCGACCTAATCTAAGACCGGGCGAAATGTTTTCAATTCAGATGGTCTTATGTTTGGCAGGTTGTTTTTGTGCAGAAAAAGATAAGTACGTTCATTTGACATTCCGCTCTAGCGCACTGCTCTGCCTCATTCGCCTAAACTATTATCCAATGTTAGATTGCGAAGAAACGCAATTAACCCTTCAGGCCTCGGCCCCTCAGCCGATTGACAAGTTGATGTCCCAAAATTTTTTAGTAAAAATTAGTAAAAAAAATGAATTAAGACACTGTCTCACCAAAACATTAATTACTGCCAAACCACTGTACCCATAATTGAAATAAAACATATTAACATAATAAAACATAATAAAATAAAACAAATTAAATTAAAACACGCTGAATCGTTTTGTGGCTGATATCGGCCAATTGGGGCTCTAGGGGTTAAACCCAATACCAGAAGTAGAAGATACCTACCCTACTTCTCCTGGGAACAGATCTTCTTCGTAGAAATTGGTGTTATTTATCACAGTTGACAGTCGGTTAAAGGCATCCGAAAACTCACAAACATATTCTTCTATAATATCACCGCATACTGCAGAGTACAGCCACGTTTGGCTGTCTTGGCAGCGTCTAGTATAGCCGACCACTTCTTCATTCTGTAATAGCAAAAAGTTTTTATCCACATTTTCCATAGGTGAGTGAGTAACAACATAACTATTATCATTATTAGCACAACTCATTACAAGTATTAAATTTGTCAAGAATATTCTTCCGTTTACGCTAGCTTGGGTTTTGTTTTTATAGTCTTTCACTCCAAGTGCATTGAGGACAGAATTGAGGTGAACTATAGAATCAAGCCATCGCAGTTTTGAGCATACGACTTTACGTTGCCCTTCAGGTTTTTTTAGAAAGGATGCGCTTCAATGGCTGTTTATTTTCCATATTTCCACATGCCCTCACCACCTGAGCTTTCCCATTTTCAGGAATCTCATAACTTTAAACGTACTTTCACTTTTATCCTTAGTGTTGTACTCGTTGGTAATTAACCCTTAAAGAGCCAGCCATGGAATGAAACTAACGATGGCATGTTTTTGACACTCAAAAATTTGTTTGTAGGGGGTGTTAGTGCACCCATACTAATGCATAACAGTGGCTTGTTCAATAAAGACGACTTTTTCCGCATTTACAGTTATATTGCAAATTAATTGGAACAGAGTATTTTTCTTCGAAAAGTGCTTTATTGGACATAAACATACAAAAACAGTACTGGTAGTTGTAGATTGCTAGTTTTAATATAGAATGTGTCCTCCTTTTGGGTTGATAACTATGGGTTTTGAACGAATTCACCAGGTTTTGACAGCTTCCTTTCAGTTCATCATCATGAAACCAGACTTGAATTACTGCACTGATCATCTTGGTTTTTGTTGTACAATCCATCTTGGAGAGCCGTTTTTTGCAAATGGCCCGGAGGTTTTCAATCGGGTTGAGATCAGAGGAGTTGTCGGGCCATTCAAGTACAGTTATTTGGTTCTGTCTAAAAACTGTTTTACTTTTTTCAAAAAATGGCATGGGGCGAGATCCTGTTGAAAAATTTCCTCGTTGGAAGGATAGACCTTGTGGAGCTCCCGTATCATATGGTTTGATAAGATAATGTCACAGTCACTGGGATGATGAATTCGGACGAATATATTGACATCTTATCAATGTATACACATTTGTGACATCTTATCGGACCAATATATTGACATCTTAATTATTACGTAATTAAGCACTTTACTGTTCAGATAGACGAATGCCATTTATTGATGGCATTCTATCTCACAGTATTATTTCTGTGCTGTAATCAGCCTATATAAAATAATGCAATAGATGGCACTATTGAATGTTATTACAAATTTTTTTTGGTTAAATTATTAGGTTTTTATAATCGATCCGTCCTTTACAAAAAAAACATTCACTATCAATGTTATTATAGGTGGTCAAGTAAATTGCTATTAATTTGGCTGTCAGTGCTATCAGCGCCACCTGCATTTCGCTGTCTCGGAAGGACTGCCAAAAGGTTCTATTATCTTTTTGGAAGGCAGACATTCTATGCAAAATTTTCAAAGCCCTCGAAAATTTGTAGAAGGTGTGTGTAAGCATACTAATATATAACGGTGGCTTATTCAATGGCAGGTTTCAATGACAGGCTTTTACCGCAGTGGAGGGAGAAATAAAGCCGATAACTGAATAAATACAGATAATACGAAAAATGCCAATCGGCGGGTGTGGCCACCCAGGTAATGTAATATTATATAATAATTAAGTTGCGTAATGTAATACCATATACATTTAATGATATAAAGTTCCATTGCAGTGCATCATGAATACAGCAAGTTTCTATGGACTGCCTGGCCTTGTGGTACCCTTTTAACTGTCTCATCATAATTACAGCATTTGCTGAACAGTCTTTTTTTCAAATCAGTAAGAGCGTATTATGAATAATTACATATAATAAAATAAAATAATTATGTGTGAACACAAACCTTTTTATTAAATTTCAAATTTAGGCCGATGTTAAGTTTTGGAATATCTCTTTCCATCTGATATGATCGGGAAGATTGATCACCTTTTTCCCCCAAATACACAAACATGACTCCGGTGATCCGAGACAGCAGATATGAGCTTACACCTAAAAACAAGAACAAATGGGCCTCTATAATATTAACATTACTTTTGATAAAAAAATCTAATCAAAAAGAGTGCCGGCAGAATCATCTTTTTTTTATTTTTTTACTCAGAGAAAAAATAGTTTTTTAAATATTAAAATCTCGCCAAACTGGTATACAGTTTGTTGGCCATCTATTATATATTAACCACCCTACATTTGGGTTATTATTAAAAAAGTAGGTAATAATAGTTTGTTTTTTTCATTAGATTTTTTAATAACAATACTTGTTTACAATATACCAGACAATTCTTTTTACACAAGAGACCCGTTCATTCCCCTTTTTTGTATTTAGAATCGTAGGAACAATTTGACAATTATCACGTGTGTGATACTGGTGGTTGCGTTCGGGCGATAATATAGCAGGGCGGTTAAGGGACCCCTTATGACGAAACGGAACTCCGATGTCAACGCGGTTTATACTCTCTATTTCACCTTCCATGCATTCTCGTTATTGACAAAATAAATATTGCGATAAATAGAGTTCACAATCATGACTGTTCTCCAATTTTTTCGAGGCTTAGTGCCCAATTGCCAGAATTCCAGTATTTTGGAATATAAATAAATAAATACAAACGGAGCTGCCATGGAATTCACCGACCGGAGTCGGGCCCATCATAATACTATTTTTTTTTACACTTCTGGGGGGTGAGCAGTGGATTCCGGACTTACGAACCGGCTGTGGTAGGTTTAGGACAGCTGTCTTGCCACATGTGAGCGTTCACCTTACCACCTATTCACTCCCCCTTCGAAGCCATAGAATTTGAGATGCGCAAATCGCAATTTTAGATAATTTTTCTAAGAAAGAGTTGATTATTTTTCTGGAAAGGCCAAGATCTTTAAAGAGGTGAAATAGAGATTTAGCTGGCAGGCCACGAGCGCCAACTTCCACCGCGTGAAGGTGAACAGTGAAGCCGTTCCGGGTTACGGCATTTGCAAGATCATGGTATTTATTTAATTTGTACTCGTGGTCTTTTGGGATATTTGATTCCCATGGAACAGTTAATTCTACAATAAGAGCCACCTTCCGAGATAGAGAGTAAAGAGTTATATCTGGACGGAGGGCTGTGCATCCGAGACTTTCAGGGAATTTATACTGCTTAGAGACCGAATCAACCTCCAGAATCCAATCTGTAGTTTTCTCGATTATTGAGAAAGGTTTTGTAGAAAGGTTTTCTTAGAAATTGTGAAAGAAGTGCCGGATTAGTGATATTCCACTGTTTATAGGCTTCATGGCTGTGGAGGACTAATTATGTGTATTTACCCATTTGTACGACGAACTGAATGGTTTCTTAACAAGAATATTGCTTCTAACAAGTATGCAACTCAAATTATGAGCAAAGTGGGTAACTTAACAAAATAAATAATTGAACAAATCAAAAATAAGTTTGCGCGTATTATTCAACACTTATATAATTAAATCTTACCACAGCGTGCTGCAATATGATGCCCCGGTAGATATTTAGTGAGTATTGTACCCGCTCCACTGTGACTTTGAAGAGAAACTTTTGGTTCCCAATCATCCATGAACGATACCTTGATTCGATTATTTTTGCTTACTTGGGACGAATCAAGGACCTACAAAAGAAATATTATATGACAAATTGGGACAAATCAAGGACCTATGAAAAAAAAGTCAAATAATGAACTCAAAAGATATAGAAAATCATAGAACTTTCACGGTCTTAGTAAGAGCGTTAGGCCTTTTAAATTTAATGTCGACTAATCCCTCACGGAATGCCACTGTGACGAGGAAAACAAAACTTATAAAACGGTAATACCCAAATGAAAACTGTCTGGCCAACGCTCGTTTAATTTCATTGCTTCAAGAATATTTAACGCCTTTCCCTACATCGTTAAATCAGTAAATAATAAGAAAGTTATTAAAAATCTGCTCACTTCTGGGGGGTGAGCAGTGGATTCCGGACTTACGAACCGGCTGTGGTAGGTTTAGGACAGCTGTCTTGCCACATATGAGCGTACACCTTACCACCCATTCACTCCCCGTTCGAAGCCATAGAACTAAAAAGTAATAAAATTAAAAAGAAAAAAAAACCAGCCATTACAGACTGCCGTTACAGAAATTAAACTATTGTATTTGTAATTATTTTTATTACAGTTTTTTATGAAATACCTGATTTATGTATTTATCCATATAGATATATGTATATTTCTGGAATGTACTCAATACGACCATTCATTTGACACTAAATTTAATATATTTATGTTAATTTATAGTTATTTGGTTTTAGACAACTACTTACTTGATACTTGGACAGTTAAGGTACTCTATGACACCCAGGATGACATAACGATTCTAACAATACCACACACTTCTAAATCTGTCCAAGCGTTTAGAAGTTATGGTCAAATAAGGAAACGGTAATCATACATAGATGAACCCTGAACACATTAAAGAGATAGAGCCAGAATAAATTAAATAAAATACAAACGGAGCTGCCATGGAATTCACCGACCAGAGTCGGGCCCATCGTAATACTATAATTACACTTCTGGGAGGTGAGCGGTGGATTTTGGACAAACGACCGGCTGTGGTAGGTTTAGGACAGCTGTCGCCCCATGTGAGCGTTCACCTTACCACGCATTCACTCCCCCATCGAAGCCATAGAATTTGAGATTCGGAAATCGCAGTTTTAGATAATTTTTCTAGGAAAGAGTTGATTATTTTTCTGGAAAGACCAAGATCTTCAAAGAGCTGAAACTGAAATTTGGCTGGCAGGACACGGGCGCCAATTTCCACCGCGATAGGGGGTGAACAGTGAAGCCGTTCCGGGTGACGGCATTTGCGAGATCATGACATTTATTTAATTTGTCTTTTGGGATATTTGATTCCCATGGAACAGTTAGTTCTACAATAACGGCCACCTTCCGAGATATAGAGAGTAAAGAGGTATATCTGGACGGAGGGCTGTGCATTTAACAGTTTGAGGGAATTTATACTGCTTAGAGCGAATCGACCTCCAGAATCCAATCTGAAGCTTTTATATTTTCATATTTTTGCAATATGCTATCAATATAAAAAAAAAAACAATATCACTAGCCAATGGCAATTAAAGTGAGCCCTTTTATTATGAAGTACATACCGTAGCCATGCATCCATAATACTGTTTCGCTATCACGAAAACTTGGTCATACTTCTTGAAAGCGTCTTCTACAGATCTATATCGATTTATATGACGCTCTTCTTCATGAACTTGCAGCATCGGTATCACGGCGTGAAGAGCATAAAAGCAAGGTACTTCGCACCATGACCTTCCTATAGTCAAAGTACCCGAAGCTCCAGTGCAATATTTATAACCTGATAAAAAGAATACAATCAGCGATTTATATGTCTCATTATAATAATATACAGGTTGAGTTTTCAATTACTGATATCTTTATAGAGGCTGAATCAGTACGAGCAAGTAAGCAACTTTTGATATTAAATTGTTAAAACAAATAATATAAGGCCATCAGAACCAGAGTGGCCCAAATGCCAAAATCATTTTTGTGGATATGGGTAACCTGGACTACTGTGGTCTAATAATATTGCTTATAAAATTACAAGAACAAAGCTATTTATATAGCGCCATCTGTGATTTCTTAAAAAAACAATTTTGGGCCACTCTGGATTTATTTATTTTATTTATTTATTTAAGAATTAATTACTATAAAACATTGATTAGCTTACAAAAATAACAGGAACCGAATGGCAAAACCTTAACCTTTTGCTTATTTGTTTCTGTCACCCAACTAGGACTAGCCCGTTCTAGGGTGGACAGGACTCCAATATTACAATCAAGTTTGCTTGATTGCTTGGTTGCCTACAAATGTACAAGTTTTAGTAAAAAGCTAATGACACTAAATTGCCCTAAAATGTGGTCTTCAGAATAAAAAAAAAATAATAATAATAAAAAAAAATATATTAAAAATATATAATAAATAAAATGCAATTCCATTATTAAATCGGCGATAAATATAATATAAAATTCGATTAAATAATATAAATAAAGTTATATGTGAGAAAAGAAAGAAACAGTCATTAATATTTAATATTATGTTAAGTAATATAAGATTTAATATAAAAATACCTAGTCTAAAAGTATAATTCATTGTCAAAGTCAAATATTTTTTGGTAGTAAGTTCAATGTTAAAAAATACTTAACATATAAGTTTAAAAATATGTTAATAATTTGTGCACCTAAGTTTTATTATACTATTATTTCTAACATTTGATGTATGGTTAGTCTGTCATGATTCGATAACCATTTCTTTAATTTATTTTTGAATTCCCTAAATGTCAAATTCATTTTTATTTCCATATTGATCAGATTGTAAAATCTCGGCGCAATGAAAGAGTAATGTCTTTGACCAAATGATGTTTTCCTTCTGGGTATTATTAAGCTATTTTCTACAACTTGTCTCATTGGTCGCCGGTTCTAAATTATTCCTAAATTTGAGTTATTGTCCAAAAATAGCCTTAAGAGGGAAGTTTTTAGAAAAAGTTGCCTACAATCAAGAACTTTAGCTTCCTTATACAGTTCATTAGTGGGATGGCGATATGGTCTACGTAGAATAATTTTTAATATAAATTTCTGCGCAACTTGCAATGGCTCTAGCAGGGTTTTACCACATCCACCCCATCCAATTATGCCGTAAGTAATAAGCGATTCACATAAAGCATAATAAACAGTTTTTAGTGTTTTGGAATCCAGAATATTCCTCAGTTCTTTGAAAACATACCAAGGATTAGCACCTTCGTAGCCACGTTATGTATATGAGAATCCCAACGGAGAAAGCAATCTAGAGTGATGCCTAGATATTTCCAAGATATTTCTCTTTGTAGAGGCTGACAGTTATAAGACTCTATGCTATCGCATTCGTGTATTACAATAGTTTTATTAGTAGTGGGTTGACCTCTGGTTGTTATACTAAATGGCATGTATTTGGGTTTGCCAACATTAAGCGTCAACATAAAGTTTCCTAGCCAATTTTTAACAATTTCCATGCCCTCGTTTGCTTTCTCAAATGTGTAATCCCAGTTTGAACCCTTGAATAGTATAACGGTGTCATCGGCATATGTGATGTTGTATGTAGTTGACGTATTTGTAAATAATGTTTTATTTATATTGAACTTTGAATTAAGCCTAAAATCACTTAGGCTTAGATTTTTTAATTAAACCTATTATCACTTGGGCCACTCTGGTTTTGGTGGCCTCAAATAATACTTTTTTTTTTAAAAATGCATGTTATTCCAAATGATTTAGAATAGTTTGAGAACCGATTAGCTGTTCATTTTGACATTGTTAATGGCGCTCAGTCGGCCAAGTCGGCGACCTTGAACGGCGTTCTATTGAACACAATAGTGACGTGGCAAGGCCATATGTAGATGGCGCTGCACTGTTATTTCTCAACAGAATACTTAGAATACTTGGGGCATTTAACACCATTAATTGAACCTTTTTTAAAAAGTAATAGACATTACAAATAAGAAAGGGACTAGAAGTGCATTCACAATACTTTCCTTTGCAAGGAAATTAAAAACACATTATTATATCCCTCATCTGCACCTGCTATTGTTATATACACAGCATTATGGAGAAAAATCAATGAATAAAATAGGAACAGAAATGCCCCAATAGAAATGATTTATGTCAAGAAAAGTTTTTTGTCGATTCCCTGATTCTACGGCTCTTCTCGATTCGCAGATTCGAAGTTATAGCAAGTGGTCCTTTAATAACGTCTTGCTCGTCTTTGTTTTTAAACGTATGGCCTGCAAAACTAGTAATTTTATTAAAACAAAGGCCTATTTATTCAATAATTACTATTCTTCCACCTAACCTACCACAATTATTAATTGGTAAATTCCCTCTCGTTACCTGGTAATTAATTTTGTTAGTCATGTATATTATATGTTTATATAATATATAAGGGGTATGGCTGAAATGGTTACACACGGATCTGTCTATTGATGCAAAGTGCATATAGGCACTGTTGGCAACCGATGGGTTAAGGGGAAATATTGGTCAACGTTGAGCCCGGATACGTTGTGCAACGTTGTGGGCAGATATTGGTCAATCCTTTCTTGATTAGCATCAATAATAAATCACATTTAATTACTATTACAAACTGGAAAAAAAGTCTTTAAAATATTCACTACCTCCCCGACTATAAGACTGCTATGGCTGATGTTTGTGGTCTCCGTTTATTGTGGACTCTGCGACTGGTCTCCCAGGTGAGCTGTTGCAGGATCTATATCATAGACTGGTGGTCAATAGATACATAGGTATCTATTGGCCACATATGGCCACAATGGCCCTAAAATTAAAACTACATGAAGGTAGCCAACTGACTGGCTATCCCCATTACATCATCATCATTCAATAGCGGACGTTACCATACATGAAAAACCATCAACAACATACCCTTGAGGTTAACTGCATGCACCAGGGTGGAGACTTCACCAAGGTCAATTCCCATACGATTCATATTACTGCAATAAAATAAAGAAACATTACGTCCTTTGAAAGTAATCCGACAAAACAAGAGGAATAATTTCTATTTTCCAGTTAACCAATACTTACTGTTGGATTGATGAATTTCGTTCTAATACCCACTGCTTCAGCATACCACCTTGGTGAATTTCCCTCGTAACATTGTTCATATCAATCGGCTTTTCTGCCTCTAGGTCAGTCTCGTTAAGCTCGCCAGTGTAGTGAATTCTAACATCCTTATTTGATACTGCCATGACTCTGGAAAATAATATTCAGTAGTAAAAGAATTAAATCAATGGTTACACAACTTTTATGAGATTGACTACGTGTTTTGAAAATTTTATTGTTGAGTTATTCTGTGAAGCCATTTATGGTTATTCCGTTTCAGCGAGCGATAAGTCGACTACAATGTGGACGAGAAACTCGTTTATTTATCGTGGTTCATAAAAATACATTATATACAAATTTTTAAAATTGAAATCAAGTGTTTTGTTTGTCTAAATTATACGTGTCTTGAAATAACGATTTTTAAAATAAATAACTACTTCAATAAATTTCTTGATTGTAACAGCTATTAGTTTGAAAGTCAATATATTATGTAGATACTAAATTTCTTTAAGAAATCTATCGAATATGTAAAATCAAACGACAAAAGATTCTGCAATTACTGATGACGAGCATTGAATACATTACGATCAATTACTGATGACGAGTATTTAATACATTACGATCAATTACTGATGAAGAGCATTTAATAGGTACATTACGATCAATTACAGGTGACGAGTATTTAATAGAGTATGATAGAATCTAGATTTCTTAGAACTCTTTTATAAACTTTTATTAGCAGTCAGTCTTCATTGGCTTCATAGTGGCTTTGACGCACTGCGCTCAGCACGAGCTGCACGAAAACTAGGTATGGAAACTTTGTTTGTCATTTTTTAATAAGTAATTCTGGTTTATCAATAGATAAACCAATGAAAGATTCATTTTTGTATGTACTTGTACTACGCTTTGTGAAAACCGCCACTAATATCACAATAATTAAGTAAATATTAAAGTTTTTTTTGTAGTACTATGTAATCTCCTGTTTTTTATTATTCGTCATCCCGGCCACTTCGCCAGTCTCAAACTCTGATGGATAATCAAGGTTCTACTGTATAGTGAAAAAAAAAAAAAATAAATACGTGTGGCACTCGGGGACTGCCGCGGTAAAGCTATTGCATAGCATTTTTAAAAACTTATGCAATTATAATAAAAAATTTTTTTCTGATATCAGATAACTGCGCTCTATCGAAAAACGTTGAAATTATTCCGAATCATTTGCGGCTGCGAAAGCAAATGATTCGGAATAATTTAAACCTCTTCCGATAGAGCGCCGCGCACTAATTTTTTATTCGATAAAGCAAAAAAACCGGATTATTCGAAAAAAATCGTAGATAAAAAGATAGATAATTAAATTATCTTTAAAATGGTGCAGGTTTCATAATAATACGCCAGATAGTATTTGCGTAGTAGTCGTTTTTGTGTTCGGTTAGACCTAATTTCACAAATTAATTACACTATGTAATATAAACAAAATCTAAAATATTCAAAGCTAAGAATATTAGGAAAATGTTCTTGTTTAACATATATTTTTTTCGAATCGTAAGCAGTACTCGTTTAGACGTAATTATCAGTTTAGAATCATTAATTTTCGTTAAGAAATTTCTTCATTCGGTCGCCGCGCTGGCCTAGGCCCGCGATAAAAGCTATGCAATAGCTTAAAAAAAAACCATTTTATAGCAAAAACTGAAATTTCTGTTTTTACTTTAATTACCGACTTTTAGTTTCAGGGATATATGAAGTCAAAGTTTACATGGGCGACAGCGTGCGTTGTGCGGGCCATCATAATTAGGCAATGTAATCTCGGTATACCGAGATCTCAAAATACCAAGATCTTGCACTAATTTTGCAAGATAAATCTTGCACGCAATCTCGCAAGATTTGCGAGATCTCGCAGCAGAACATTTCATGACCATTTAGGAGCGCGACCACGGCGCAAACCTACGCAGCACTCGTCGTCACATCCCAGGGATTCCCGGCGCTATAATGACAGGGCTCCGCGGAGAACGGAAGGGAACATCGCGAGTGCAGCATATTTTCTTCGCCAATTCTCAATGGTTTTCATGCGTGTAACGAAATAATTTGATAACGCAGTGTGTTCCGATTGTTTTTAATAGTAAAAAATATAATAGTTTTCCGTCGAAAACTGGTTTCGTATGATTAAATTGGTGTCATCAATTGGGGGCATATTCTGCCGCTGGATATCTGACGCACAGCATCCGAAGTCGATTAGCTGACGAAACTCTAGATTTGTTGTGTTTTTTAAGAAGTCTCATTCAAAATATTTCCTATTTTTTAAAATAAATGAATAAATATATTTTTTATGTCATTATTTCACCCTTACGATGTAACTTTAAAATTAATAGAAATAATCAAAATACTTATAAATTATAAAAAATATTCTGAATTCTGCGAGATCTCGCAAAATCTTGCACGACTGACCTCTTAAATCTTGCTAATACCGAGATTGAAGATTTTGCTGCAAGATTGCATTCCCTAATCACAATGCATGACACGGACTCTATTTTTTTAGATAATCAGATTTTTATATGTATATTGGCAGCAGTCCATTTGCTACGTATTAGATCTAATTTACCTAAATACAAACGTACAGTTTCTGAGTTATTTTATGTTTTAATCTAAAATAATAAAAACAAACAATTCGAAAATCATGAAATTTCATATTTAGGTAAATTTAGTCACATACTTAGCAAATGATACATAAAATAAATTTGACAAATTAATAAAAATTGGTCTAGGTAATGCATTGCAATTGGCCCATGTAGCCCAAGACCACACATCAAATTAATTTAAATTACTATTAAGTTAAAATGAATTCCAGTTTCCGTCATGCGTCTATTCTGACACGCCTCTTTCTGGAAAGGTATCATATTATGCCATAAAATAAAATGGTAAAACACGCTATTTCTTACTTTGCCTGGGTCAAATGCGGCCATCCTACCCACACGACTTTACCGAGAAGATTCGCGGCGACTTGTTCCAAAATGATCGTATTCTCGGTATGAGCAATTTCCAAAATCATGTTGTCGTTTCTTGAGGGATGGTCAAAAACTCGCACGGCTTTCTTCTCGAGGTGCGACTGAAATTATTAATAAATATGATATAAAAAACTGAATAATAGTCCTAATAAGCATTTAAATCTGACAAACGTACCTTAAATTTTAAATGCTTCATTGTGGGAAACCCAGGGAAATATAAGCCGGCGTACGGATTCGGCAATGGACCCTTCTTCAGCTGCTCCAAAGGCAGTTCCAAATCTTCTCTCCATAATTTTATTTCAACCGCGTGACAGTCTTTTATGGGCGGAAAATAATTTGGAGCTGTAATTTCACCTGGAGAACAACATCGACCTTTCAGAAGTGGCACCTTGCGAAAAAAACGACCTCCCAAATACTTTTTTACAATAACTCTCATTAGAGTCGTCTACACCTGAGCGGTTAACTTATAATATAAGTAGATTGATAGCTTCACACTGTAGAAAAGAATTCGTTTCTACAGTGGTTCTAAGAATTCGATAACGGAAAAGAATCAATTGTTTGTTTGCCCAGTGTTCAGGTGTTTTCTTTTTACTATCAGTTTGGACTATTAAGTTTCAATCGATGTCGCGTTTGTACATTTTTATGGCTATGCTTACCTAAGTTACTTGGGGTGTAGGTATAAACCAACATAGGTCCGGGAGTATTTCTTCGTTTTTCCTCTTCCGTCAAAGCAAGATAGCACGGAGTCATTGCCTTTAACAAGCTTTCCTACAAAATGGTAAATAAAATGATTCTAATGTTCCAAACATCTGAATAAAATCTCGCAAAGATATATCCTGAAGGAATCAGGTACACAAAGTGATTTTACTGCACGGACATTTTTTTTAGTCGATGAATCAGTACAATTAAGTAAGCAACAATTGATATTTTTTCTTGGAAAAAACCAAAAAGTTTTAAAAAAATGTCGTTTTTTTTTTATTTAAAAATTTTAGGAAATTCTAGGTTTAAGAAGCGTTTGAGCCAGCTGCGCCATCTAGCGGCAGGTAATATAGCGTATATTAAAAATACTAGCAACTTTTTACTTAACGCTAGATAGCGCATCGTGATCACAGCTTTTCATAGTTGTAAAAATATATATATTTTTTTTTGTTTTTCAGTTTTTTTTATTTGTTTTTAATATTAAAACTTGCTTATTTTGTTGTACTGATGCACCCACTAAAAAAATGCCGTGCAGAAAAAACACCCCATATAGATTTATATACTTTGTATAGAAAGAAACAAAAGGCTGTATACAATTCTGGCGATCGTTAAAAAAACCAGAGTAACTCATGAGGTTCTTCTGAAAACATCTCTATTTACAATGGCCACAAAGGACAATGGGTAATTTCGCACCCACTTGCAAAGTTTTTTGAACACTTTGCCACATATACCGAACAAAAGATTGTTACAAGTGTAGCATTTCATTCTAAAGCAGCTAAGCTGAAATATGTGGCTTTTAATTTATATAGATGAAATATAAATATTTATATACATAATATTATTATTGTTACTATTTATACAAGCTATTAATTAACCGGCACCCATGGAGGGGATGAATCAGTACGAATGTTAATATAAAATTTGTGAAAAAGAAAACTTATTTTTTTATTTTGAAAATTTAAAAATTTTAGATTCTTGAAAAATAGTATAAAAGGCGTTGAACATGGTGTGCTACCTATCAGTAGCACATACCTACCGCTAGATGGCACAGCGCGCTCAAACCCTTGTCAAACTTTTATTTACCAGTCAAGTACTTAACAATTTAAAAAAAAAAAAAAAAAACATTTTTTTTTAGTTTTTTTTTTTTAATCAAAACTTGTTTACATGCTCATACTGATTCACCCCCTTGAAGGATGCCGGTTAATAAAAACTCACCCTGTAAATAATAAAATATATAGAAAATATCACAAACTATATCCGCATATCAATATTCAGTATTAATAACAAAATATCTGCATAGTACCGTGTGAGTACTTTTATTGTATCCCGAAACTAAAGCAGTAAATAAGTTTTTTGATGAAAAAGAAACAGCCAATAAGTAAGATAGAGATAGATGATGTGTGCAGTTCTCAGGTACGATTTGGCGCCTCGACTGTCGAAATTCCTTCCAGTTTTACGTTGGGGTTGTCTATAAAAGTTTATGAATGAAAGAGGTAAATAAGCAAGACAGAGATGAATACTCAGTGTGTGGGTGGCAGGTAAGATTTGGCACCTGGGCTGTTGTCGTTTCTCCATTTTACGTTAGGGTGTTCGGAGTGTTTTCCATTTTCATGTGATGCCGTTTTTAATTTCTGCCTGTGACACTAGACTTGATTGGTTTTTGCTTTATTATTGTATTTTAGTTCAACTGTTGTTTCAAAGAACGACTCATAATAAACCCTAGTTACATAATAAACCCTATTTAACTAGGTTAAATAACTAATTTAATTCACAAAATCATCAATATACACAAAACTTTGGATGTGTATAATTCCAATATGATATGGATTAATGATTTGAACTTTGATATTATTACTTCTTAACACAAGCACAATGAATCGCCCTAAGTCCCTAGTTGTTACACTATGGTTCCTTTGAACAAGTGCTTATGATGAGGAAAGTACATTTGTGCGTATTAAACTGTATTATTTTTACAAAAATGTTAGGCAGATAGAAGGGATTGTCTTAAATATATTCCACTGTATCTTTATATTAAATTATAATATTTCAATGAAATGATGCATAATGTGGGTAAAACTCAAAAAACTAACCAAACAGTCTTTGGCCGAGTACCTCTAATACCTATACTACCATCCCGAGCAATACTGCCACATCCCAGCAAAAAACTTATGCTAAAGTTTTTAGTCCCATGAGGGCAGCATACTACTTAACAAAGACAAAAAAGACTCATCCCAGAGCAAGATTCATATATATCCTTCTAGCCGTGTTCGGCCATAGCGACTGCATTGTAGATTCTAGTGACTTCTTTAGTCTTCTCAGAGTCCACTGTTCGGAAGCAGTCAAGTGCGCAGGCTATATTATAGTGCACAGGTGGGCGCGCGACCACTGGTGCACTCTCTCTTCCTCTTCTGAACCCGATGGAACGGAGACCGTTACGACCAGAGAAAAGTTTGGATGCAGATACAATAAAATAAATTAATTAATCGCCAACGCAGCAATGGCTGTCATTGTTAAATAGCAGAGCTATTTTTTCGGATTTAGTTCGTTTTTCCACACTGTCATTTATGAAATTGGTAGTTATGGCTTGTGGCGATGTTTAAGGTTTTTCTGGAGCTATTGTAGAGATGTCCGGTGACTTATTGGTAGTTGTTATAGTAGGCGGTGATGTAGAAGACGCATTATTGGATTTATCCTGATTTTCTGATGATCTCGTGTTGTTGCTCATGGGGCTGTGTTGAATACAGCATAGTCTCTTGTTCCGACATTATACAAAATTGTGATAGTTTCCCTTTTTAAATCCCCGTCAGTTTTTGGACAATTTTCCGGCGGTAGACATACTCCTAAAACGCCATTTATTTCACATGACTCTTCACGGCAGTGTATATGCCAGGTCCCTTGGTACTTCCGCAAGGGCTCTTTCCAATACTGGTAACGGCGATTATGTTGAAGAGGCATTGGTTGTCAGCTATCGTCACTTGCAGAGGTCCACCACTATCACCTCCAGAAGAGTCTCGTCCTCCTTCTAAGCTTCTAGCGCACAATTGATCGTCCGTTATACCTTGTGGTAACCTCTTTCTGAGAGTCTTTGCATATAGTCTTCGACAGGTCGGCTGGTCAATCAAATCCACCACCACCTTCAGTAAGTCGTCAGATGTATCTTCAGCAAAGTCGAGCTGCCCCCAGCCAGTAACGACAGCTCGCTTGTTTTCGATGGTCGACTTTGTCCATATTTAAAGTGAACAGCTGGTCGAATATTTAAAGTGAACAGCTCAGACCGATAAGATCCTTCGAGACGCGTGCCGTGTTAACCGCGAGTGAATCCAGACTGTAGAATTGCACTATATTCTTATAAATTTATTATTTAATTATTATTTAGAGGTGAGAAAAATTTAAAATATGTTGACACTTAGAATTTAAATTTCGAATTTTTCATATTCATGATACTGATACTGATACTGATAGCAAGATTCATACTGATACGTTTAACCCTGCTGAATAAGGCGACTCGGTCGCCCGATTCAGCAGGGCAGTATACTGTCTAAAAGGATCCACAGGCGGTCAAAATTGCTTGTCAAGCATGTGAATTTTGCATGCTCGATAAGCAATTTTGATCGCTTAGAACTAAGTCTGACTTGCTCGACAAGCAAACTACGTGATGTACAATAAAGAATATTTTATTTTATTTTTGCCTATCAAGCACGCTTGTCCTTCTAGAGATATACTTGTCGAGCAACTTACATTAGAGCGCTACGAAACATCACGAGTGTTGGCACAGTATATCATAACATAAATTGAAATCAAAGCGAATGTCACGAGTCGTAAATGCTCGGATATGGCCGCCAGATGTCCCGCTACTTGGCCCACGCAGATATGCAAATGATGGAAAAAGTCGCCAGCCTTTTTGTGCACGTAACGCTAATCAAGGCGTTCGTCGAGACATACCCCTCTGCCCACATTTCTCGCACCCTCTTCCCGCAATGCCCTGTAGCTCCTGAGTAAACCTACTATTTGGTATACTATGGTGTTGGTGACTTGAGCAGACAGCTGCATTGTAAAAACTACCATCAATGTCGGAACATTCTTCGGGTTAATAACTTCACTTTATATTTCATTAAATAAAATGTATTACCTCATCGATAAACGGTATAAGAACTAATGCCTCCCAATCATTCTTCTTCCCGTTTAAGTCAGTTGTAAATTCCAGAGGGTAGTATTTATAGATAGGTGAATTCTCTGAAACCATTAGACTGTGGAACGGCTGTGGTAATAAGTCCTTACTAGCAGCTGGCAAGACGGCGAGTAACTGATAAAAATAATATTTAAATGTTTATTAATTTAATTTTCATTGTGATTAATAAAAAAATCAACTTACTTGTTCAAAAGGCTTGAAGGGTCGCCCCATTTCAAATGAGATATCAAAATCCTTAAAATTAGTTATGTCCGATATGTAAGGAGCATAATGGTGAGGATAGAACCAGGACCAACTCACACAACCATGGTAGTAGTAATGAAGGTTCCACTGTATAGCTCTTACATAGCATTCCGCTTGGTCCTTTAACACATCTCTGAAAATCAAATGATTTTGTTTCTTTCGCGTCTATACATAGTGAAAAGGTTTGATTTCATCATTTATAGATTATTTCACAGACTTACTTTGTCACATTAGGATAATCTAATTTATTAATATAGTAATCTTTCTTATGCAAAAGGAATTCTTCCTCGAAAGTACCGCCTCCTTCCTCATCTGGAAAAGAACGAGATTGAGTCAAACCAATTTACTCAGTATTTCTGCAGTTACATATACTATAAGAAGTGTGGTTTTTATTACTTCGTTAAATATTATGATTGTTACAGGTTGATTACTATAACTTGAACCAATTGATTGTATTAGTGTAGGGTGGCCCAGGTTTTTTTTTCAATTTATTTTTTATTCCAAATGAAAATGGATACATTGATTTTGACTCCCTCTGAGACGATTAACCTGTCGGAAGCTAGCCTTCGCGAGCAAAAACAGGCATTGCACCTTTTTGGTCAATTTTGTGTATGGCGGAATTTAAATATTATTAGTGTAGCTTGTATAATGTGGGCCATCTATAGTTTTATTTTTGAACTAGTGGTTATTTCGAGAATGGCAACACTTTCATCATTTCTATTTTGACAAAAAAATAGTTTTTTCTTTGCGGTGTACGAACATAGTTGCATTTACGCTTAAAGAACGCTGGGAAATATAAAAATTTTACTTTGAAAATGGGGCTAATGTTGCAAATGAGCAAGGAGCCACCGTTACCGTCAATGGTGAGCGCTACCATGACATGCTGAACGAATTTTGTGAATTTTGCGGGCGGGTGAAGGAGAGGGGTAAAAGTGGGAGTGGAAGGAAGTTGATACCCGAGCATCGCCAGGTACCTAATATTTCACTAGTGAGTGTGGAAATATATAAAAAATATATCATTATTACCTTCATCGCTTATATCTGTATAACTATCGTCACCGTCATCTTCAACGATGTCATTATTGTCATTTAACTGAAATTGAATAACACATTTATGGCCATTTTCCTTTCACTCATATACGACATACGTATCTTGATAGCACAAAATTCAAAACAGGGATTTTATGGAAGGAAATGGAACAACATTGCTAACAACTTACCAAATCTTTTGTTTTCTTTATAAGATTCTGGAGATCACTGTTGAAACCGAGTTGCATATGATTTTGAGACTTTATCTCATTTGCACTAACGGCGAAAGTTTCATTATCGTCAGGTACATATTTATACTGAAACAGCGATCAAAATTAGTCACCCGTCTTTTGTGCAATATACAAAGTGTCGGTTTTGTTTCAATTTTAAGTCTTATTAACCCTTCAGGCCTCGGCCCCTCAGCCGATTGACAAGTTGATGTCCCAAATTTTTTTTGTAAAATTTAGTAAAAAAATTGAATTAGGACACTGTTGGCCGATATCGGCCAATCGGGGCTATAGAGGTTAAGATAAATTAAAACTATATCTGCACACTTGTGTAACATACTTACACTTTTCCTTTCGGCGGGATTCATTTTTCGTCCAGTTTTTCCTGCGAAATACTTTAAGTCTCCTTGATCATCTTGGAATTTTTCCCTGTCAACATTGGCCAACTCTAACATAAAAGCTTGGAATCTCGACAGGTTCAATACTCCAGCTTCGTTTATATAACCTGAAAATAGGTATGCATGGTTTAACCATTTGGGCTGACAGCTGACATTCCGTAGAGTTTGGAATTAAATTTAAATTCCACATTTTACTGAGACTGTAGGATCCGTAATCTAATGCAAAAGATAATATTTCTATAGCTAGAAGGTGAAGTATGCAGTGAGACATCCTCTGACAAACACTCGACTTGTATCTCTAATGCAGCAGAAATAGAGGCTGCTTGAGAGAAATTCCCAAAAAAAAACCGTTCCGGATGAAGTTAGGGATCAAATTAAGTGGAAGACCGGAAGGGATAGAGATGACGTATTGTTGAGACTGAAACTATTAAATCGACGGTTCCTAATTAGGTTAGGATCTTGAGGAACGAAAAAGCCACAATGACTGAAATCAGACGAATAGGGGGATTAGGGAACGACAAGAACCCATTTTTCAATTGTCCATCGTCAGGTTTTTTGGCACCATCTTGGCTTAAAACCATTGTCATGCCCAAATCTTAATCAAATTTAACTCGTTAATCAACAGCCTGAATGGTAGTCAACGGCCTGATGTTACAAAAGCTTTCACTCGATCAACATTTTTCTTAGTTTTTGACGTTTAACACGAGGTTCGTCTCTTATCAATTGCCGGCCCCCCGAAATGTTTTGTACCACCGAAAATTGTGCTCATGATAAGGAATGTTTCCCATAGGCTGGTTGTAATCTCATATTTACTATTTATTGCGATATTATTTTTCCATTTATTGCAATTCATTATTATTTATTATTTTTCTATTTATTATGATACTACATTACTGTTATTCAATTCTATTATTTCATCATTTATTGCATTATTATTTTTCCATCCATCATGACTATTTATCTTTTTCACATGTTATAAAATTCCTTTACTGCCTATCTTATTATGCAGTTTAGGATAGCAATTTTTTAAATATTATTAGTAGACTGAGACTAAAAGACTGTTTACTTGCTACACTTGCCTTGTTAGGTGGTGTTGATTTAAAAAAATACTGGGCTGCGGTGCTCTCTATTTTGCTACTATTTACAATAAAGTCTCTAGTGTTAATGCTATAATGTATTGAAGTTAAAAAATGCGCTTCTCGTTAAAAAAATAAAAAAAATAAATAGGTCAAACTCGCAGATACACAAAGCTTAACACAAAATTTTATGCACGCCGTTGCTTCGAATTTCGCTGTTCCATTTTTCATAATGCACTACAAAAACACAGCTTCACTTATTACGCTCTCTACGGGTGTGTAGTTGCCGCAAAAGGTTGAAACTTACACTGCGCGTATAGGAGGGACCGACGACGTACAAGCTATGTGAAGGGGAAGCTTGCAGGGCTGGCAGATCGCTCTCAGTGGTGCTAGTCTTATTATTTTCCTGTCTCACCTCATAAACCCTTATTTTGCCCACATCTCAGAAAGAATTTCTTTGCAAATGACTTGATTTGATTAAAAATGCAATAAATTAAACTCACCATCTAAAGTAGGTAAAACCTTCATGTACGTCTTATACAGGGTGGGCAATTCGTCACTGCTAATGTGCATATGTGGCAGATTTGGTATAAAATCGTTGCCCACCAAGAAACCCATCAAAATCCAATCGTCGATTATCTTATCTAAATCAAACTCAAAATTCAAAGTCGTCTCGAGAGGTTTAAATTCTTCCCCGAGATAGTCTTTCATCAGGGAGAGGTGGAGCAGGAAGAAATTTGTCTCCTCGGGTGTGGTAATCCTACTTTGTTGCGTGCTCTTGCGGCCGAATTTAACCTGAAACCAGAAAATCAATGAAACATCAAAAACATCAAAATGTATAGCGAAACTATTTTTCTTTTTCTATAATAAAAGTTTTGAGTTATGGACTTTGATGTAGCTCATATTTACCCAGTAACACAAAGTACACATGCTGTTCAATACCTGAAATACTTTAGTGATACCATGGCGTCTAGAGTCATTATTCTAATTCTATAGTTTTTTAATAATTTTTAATTTAGCTGACCACTTATGAACTGGCGGGTTTGAGATTAGGAAGCAATAAAATGATCAGAAAATCCCTAACTATGCTCATAAAACTATTTTTGAAGCCTAATTCCTATTACAACAGTTTATATTTCATCAGAGCATTACCTTAATTATAAGAACCTGTATATAATACTCATTTTTGATACATAATTACAACAAATAAGTCACTTCTTAGGACCACCCAAATGATAATAGATGCCGAGTCTTTACCATGAAATAAGGGCAAATTTACACTACTATGAAAGAATTTAATTTAATTCATAATTCACTATAATCTACGGTAAAATTCAGAATATGTACAATTAAAATGTCATAGACAGAAATCCAATAGCAAAAACTGATTGCCAAAAACTGTTGCCAATGATCCTATTTTAATGTCACCAAACTGATCGATATATAAGGCCTAGATATGCCCTCAGGTACAAATGAGTTGTCATCCGTTTTGGGTAAAAAAATGTGACAGACAGAGAGAGAGCAATACATCGAACAGTATGCGGGAGAATAGCATGGCAATATTTGTTGCATGATCGCTCACACCGGGAAGTACTGGCAGAAATACTGGAGGAACTAGGCGATATCCTGTTCTAAGGCGGACATTTAAATTGTTATAAATATGTGTATGAACATATATAAAAACTAAACAGAGAACATAATAAAATTGAAATAATGTATACACTGGGCTCGATTGCGTTTCTTCGTGAACTAAAATCGGAGATTAGTCCGTGTGAACGAGACAGGGCAATACGCTAGAGCGGAGTGTGAGATGACCGGTTGTCACTTTTTCGCATTAAAACTGCGCGCCAAGGTCAAATCTTACACCGTTCGAAATATGCTTGAATGTATTCGGACGAGTATAAGTTCAACAGGTAGTATTTATCGACGATCGTTCGTTTCATATTCCGCTCTAACCTATTGCTCTGTCTCGTTCGCTTCGACTAATTTTAGTTTTAGTTCACAAAGAAACGCAATCGGCCCCAATAATAGTTATTATTAATCCTTATTAGCTAATACTACTACTATATAAACTTTAGTAGTATTAGTAGCTCTGTGAACAGTATACCTTGCATCCAAAAACAGAACCAATAAAACGACCACTATCTTGAAACGGATTCAAAAAATTTTAATCTTTACACATACATCGTTTTCAATAACTTTAAGGAACATTCGTGCCACTGGAAATGCCGAACAGTCGAGTTAAAAAAAAACCACGTTTCGCTCGATCCATAATATTTTTTTTCTCTGAACTATTGAATATTATGTATGTTCTTATGCAATATGAAAATCTGAAGTTTCAAAAGAGCATTGTAGGTATCAACACAATCTGTTTTTAAAACTTCAGAAAGTTCAATAAATATAATTCATTATAAAACCATTATGGGTGGGCGATCTAACATTTTAAACTTAAAACTAACAGATTTTTTATTTTTGAAACATAGAATGAGTCATTTATTGACAGAAAATTAGTTTTATGTTGGACATATGCTAAATGGGACGCTATACGCTCGAACAAAACTGGGAAATATTAAAAACTTACTTCTAATGGTTGTGTCTAATGGCAAGCGTTACCGTGCCCTGCTCAACCAATTTTTGTTTCCAAAAGCAGAAGAGAATGACATGGACGTTGTTTTGTTTCAACAGGACGGCGCAAATTGCCATGCGGCCAATGTAACAATCGAACTTTAGTGCATCGTTTTCGAAAATCGAACAATCAGCCGAAATTCTGATGTCAATTGGCCGCCTCGGAGCTGTGATTTGAACCCGTTTGACTATTTTCTGCGGGGAGCCGTTAAGGATAAATGTTACGCTAACCATCCAGAGACAATTAAGACCTTGAAAGGCAAAATCGAAATTGCCATTCGAGAAATTCAAGCTGGAACAATCGAAGAAGTACTTGAAAATTGGGTTAATCGGATGTGGTACTGTCAGACCAGCCGTGGCGGTGAATTGAATGATATTGTATTTCATTCTTAAATGTCAAAGTTCAACCTTTATAATAAAATAAGACTTTTTAAAAAAATAGCTGATTCAAATTTAAAATGACCCACCTTTATAATTATTATTATACCAAAAAATATAGAAAATATAAGCATGTGCTCACCTCCTCTCGTAGTAATGTAAAATGGGGTTCGTGAGTACTTAATCCTAATATAATAAGATCAGCATCCAATCCGTAAAGGCAATGTTTTGTATTCGGATCGTAGCCAGACTGAGATCTGGAATACCTGATGTAATCCATTATTTTATGCTCACCTTCTCCGGGAGTCTGTAAATTTACAAATGTTAAGAAAATTTTGTTAGATATTTAACAAAATTGCGCATTTTATGCTTACCTCATGTCCGGAGAGGACAAATTTACATTTCGCCCAACTGGGATCGGTGGAGATTTTATTTCTAATAAAAAATCGCAACTGCTCATGAAGACGCGCCATAAATACAGTGCCGGGAGTTATACAGTTGCTGTCGAACCGCTTTTCGGTTGGCAACACTTCTCCCTTCTCTCGAGCTTGTTTCTCTGCCTTTTCTGCATCCTGCGCCGATCGAAATCTATAATAATTTTAAAAAAACATTCACAAATAACGCATTCTAATAGATATGTAGCGACGCTACAAAAAAAGGCAAGATTTCCTCAAGACCCCGCTAAGAAACTATAAGAAAACGCTACATAAATTACAGCCACTCGAGGAGACGGCGTGAGACCGAGACGCCGCATTACCAAAAAAAGGAGACGGCTATACGACATGTAAGAAACAAGAGTTCGGTTCGATATTGTTACAAAAATACTCGTAAGAAATATTAGCTGAACACCATACCCTGAAAGCGAAAAACCGAAACAAGTAGGTATATGAAATGGAAGCCAATCGCGGTTGTTTCACATTATAAATAGGAGGGTAGACTGGTCTACCCTAAACAACAGCGGCTGCAGCGTCACCGTAACGTCGTGTGCTACAAACTTCAGGCGGTAAATTCGTTTTATCCTATTTATAAAAGTAGGTATGTAAAGGAGACGGGTGAACGATGACCCAAATAAAAACGCTACATGGACAGGCCGTCGTAGAAAATGAGGTGCGACGGAGACAACGCTTCCACAGTATACCAACCAGTAGCTTAACTCTCGAGCTACAAGGCAATGCGGGAAGAGGGTGGAGGAATGTGCGGAGAGGGGTCCATCCCGACAAACGCGAACATTTAGTATTACGGCCAGATAAAGGATGGCGACTTTTTCGAGCATTCGGACATCTGCGTAGGCCAAGTAGCAGAACAACTGGCGAGCAAATGCGAACCCTTACGACTCGTGTCGTATTCGTTTTGATTTCAATTTCGTTCTAAGAGAAGCTACTGTCTGGGGTATACTGTGACACTACTAGGCGAAAAAGACAGCTATAAACCTGAAACAAAGCGACAGACTGAAAAATGCAGATTCTGTACGATACGGTATATTCTAAAGCACACAAAAATATTTATATGAACAAATGAGGCGCAAAACGTTATAACGACTCAGTTACAGCGAGTCTATGTGATATACACCCATCAAGCCTTACGCCATTAGTGTATAATATAACAATAACAATAAACAATGAATTATTGACGAGTAAGTACATGACAAAAGAAAACATATTGGTTTAGGTGAAAAATTTAAAATAGTATCAAAGCCAATAAAAACCAACTGGTCAAAAGCAAACATTTCTGATATGGACTGAACATATTCAGATAAAATAAATCTTAGAGAAATGTAACAAATACTTGCAAATATACAGGATTTTACATCCTTTTTCAAAGGATGGTATGTACCTACGAAATCAATCAATCATTATTAGAAGGGCAAATGTCCATTGTTACTTCCCTGGCAAAGGAAAGTATTGTGAATGGACTTCTGTGTCTGTGTGTATTCCTCCACGATAGCGCCCAAACTCTACATCCGATTGAGCTGAAATTTGGCATGCAGGCATCATTTGGTCATGGCAAGAGTTGAAAAGGCTGTGCTTGAAATCGGTCCACCAGGAGGCGCACTAGTCATACTTCAATCTTGAAATATTGGTCTTAGAGACCTGAAGTTTGGTAAACAGATGTGTCGTAGGGTCGAAACCATATTGTTAAAATTGTTGCAAAATCTCTTATACAAGCAACAGACAAAAAAAAACGACCTACATTTTAATACGTTGAATGCGTTGAGGCGTTCAACGTGTTAATCAAATAATAACATCGAGCCGCCCGAGGCTAGCTGAGAAACGAACCATATTGGAAAATAGGAATTTTAATATTACGGATATACTACAAAAATACTAATACTCCCCCAACCCTCCACCCTGCTTTCACTCCCCCCCCCCCTGCCATCTCTCCCCCAATGATGTGATTGGTTATGACAGCAAATCTAGTACATTATAATAAATAATAATAAATACAAACGGAGCTGCCATGGAATTCACCGACCGGAGTCGGGCCCATCATAATACAATTTTTTTACACTCTGGGGGGTGAGCAGTGGATTCCAGACTTACGAACCGGCTGTGGTAGGTTTAGGACAGCTGTCTTGCCGCATGTGTGCATTCACTTTACCACCCATTCACTCCCCCTTCGAAGCCATAGAATTTGGTGAAATAGAAATTTAGCTGGCAGGCCACGAGCGCCAACTTCCACCGCGTGAAGGTGAACAGTGAAGCCGTTCCGGGTTACGGCATTTGCAAGATCATGTTATTTATTTAATTTATACTCGTGGTCTTTTGGGATATTTGATTCCCTCGGAACAGTTAATTCTACAATAAGGGCCACCTTCCGAGATAGAGAGTGAAGAGTTATATCTGGACGGAGGGCTGTGCATCCGAGACTTTTAGGGAATTTATATTGCTTAGAGACCGAATCAACCTCCAGAATCCAATCTTTAGCTTTCTCAATTATTGAGAAAGGCTTTGTAGTTAAATGTTTATTGCCTTTAGAGCCATCCCGCACAAACTGTATTGGGGGTTTGGAGGATACTGTCAAACCCTTGTTGGCACGAGCCACTGAGAGACTAATTACCTCGCGAATAACAGCGAGAACTTTGTCATGGCGGTAAGTGTACCGACCTTGATCTAAGGCCACCTTGCAGCCAGGTAGAATGTGTCTAGCTGTTCAAGGGGTATTGCTACAGAGAGGACAAGAACTGTCCTCGGCAAAGCTCCAACGAGCGAGGTTACTGGGGTCTGGAAGTGTATGCTGAAAGGCATTCAAATAAAATTTCAGCATCTCTGGCGTCCAGTCATAGAGCATTACCTTCCAGTGCATTGGAGGCGGAATGCAAAAGTCCCCAATTGTTGTCCAATCATTCTGGCATTGAAGGCCAATAGCATGAGCCATACTGTTGCTGTCGTAATCTCCCCGCAAAAGAGACTTCTTCAAGTCCACGTCGCTCGTGGTTGTACTGCCATACAGACCAGTGCCATTCTGGCTGATTCCAGTAAGGAACTTTTTGTGGAAGTCTACGCAGGCTTGTAGATCATTTGAATCACTACGGCCACTTATTACGTGCTTCGATATTGCCGGATCTTTGGAATTGCACAGAATCGAATTTTTGGTTATTCTGGAGTTGGCGTAGAGCAGAGAGGGCAGTTTTAGCGCTACCCCAAAATTTTGTTTGGACCTGAAGAGAGTCGAGGGGTCAGCTGGTTTGGCTAAGGACAGCCAGGATTTTAAACTAGCTGTCACCAGCGCATCTAGACGGGACAGTTGGGTTTTGGTAAAATCGTAAATAAGAAAGGGCCATGACAAATGTGACGTTAGATAATTGTCAAAGATCCAGGCCTTACGAGGGCCAGAAATTAGCAAGGCATCTATTTTTGCCAGGCAACTTTTGAAATGCTCTATAACATGATCGCCCGAGACGTCTTTTCCCTGATGGGTGATTTTTCTGTCGAGGAACTTGAAATGATTGTTTGGGTCTATAAGGGAGATATTAGAGCCCTTATAGACCTATTTGGGGTCATAGGATGTAAATTTTGTGTCTATGCGGGCGAGTCCAAGGCAAAAACATTTGGAGGACTTCACTTTTATACAGCCTGACCAGTCGCAGAACAGCTCCACTTTCTGTAATAGCAGGGAAAGCTGCTTGGGGCTCCTGGTGATAAAAGTTGGTCGTCGGCAAAAGCGAGGCACGACGAGGTGTATTGGCCGTCTGTTTTAAAACGGTAACCCCACTTCTTGTCGAACTGGGTCAGGCTTTCCAGCAGTATATTAAAAACTATATTAAAAATCGTCGGGGAGAGGCAACAGCCCTGAAATAGTCCAATTGAATATGGTATAGAGCGGGTAGTCCATTCTTGCGTTTTAACATGGAACGTCAGACAGTTGTAGTAGGAGGCTACAATGCTACAGGCTACAGGCTAAGTAGTATGCGAGCGAGTTCCGTATTTAGTTCCGTTTCTTTTGAACAAGTGACGGAGCAGATTTTTTATTGTATAATTTCAATAGATTTGTGGTTTTTATTGCCTGATAAACAATGGAGGAAGTTGTCCCTTGTGGTGAGTTCTGTCAACTTGATTTCACTCGCGCAAGCGAGTGAAATCAAGTCAACAATCAAGCAATAAAATGGCATTTCTTAAAGCCTCAGCGACTTCCAGGTATACGACTGCCGATAAGTATATGTTAAATTCTGTCTAGCAGTAGCATGCCTTCAGTGTGCTTTATTGAATCTACGACAGAAGCAATAAATTTCAAACTGAAGATTGAAGTGTAGAGGTTGCACTTTTTTTAACTATAAAAAGCGTAAAAAACACAAAAAGGTATGTCGGGCTTGCCCCATTCACCAACCCTGGGCACGTCACTGCTCAGTATACTATGCTAAGAGACTTTAGTGTCAATGGCGGCAATACCATTAGCTTCAGGGCACACTACTCAAATGAATTCATACGGATAATTCAGTTATAAAAAATACATGACATACCGGCGACCCCTTTGCTGATTCATCTTAGCTCTTGGCGCAACTCCATCGATTGCCATGAAAAATAATTTCCTCGGCTTAATGAGCTGATACAGCATACTAATGTAATGAAATATGCTCTCGAAAATCTTCTCCTCGGTGATCCGAAAGTGAGGATTGGAATCATCGGGATGAGAGCATGTGTGAATGATTCCGTTCATGTCCAGATACATGTTGTCAAAATCAGGAACCTGCAAGCAATACATAAATAATTATGAGTAGGTTGGACATTGGAAAGGGGTAGGTGTGACTCGGCTCTAAGCAGCGTCTAAAACCAACATTAGATGCACGCTGAACAGCATAACTACATAATGACAAATCAGCTAAAAAGCGAGGTTCAGAATGTTCGACCCCTATCACAGCATTTAAAATGAACGGATCTCACAAAACAAAACTGCGAAATAACATTCATGGATACCTGATGTTCCCTGACGAGCTCAATAAGACAAGGGTATCTTTCGCTAATGTAGCGAAAAAACTTCGGAACACCCATGGCGATGGTTTCTCCCCGCAATATCCGGTAGCTTTAAAAGGTAGATGATCGTAAAACAATGCAAGCGAAATAAGTTTTCAAAAATCTTTCCAAAACGAACGTTCCTAAAAACGCTTGACAAAAAGCCGCAAATTGCGGCCACTCGACGAACGAAAGAAGACAACACGAAGAGCCGTAATGAAAATTCAGAGTTTGGATTCTGCGAATCTCGATCGAAAAATAACTCGCTAAGTGGTATCTATCTCTGTTTATTGAACGAGCAAAAGAGAGATGCCATTTTATAACTTGACAGAAATCAAAGAGTAAAACTATACGTTTCTTGCGTTGAATGTCTCAATACCTATGGTTAATAACGTCAATTAGACAAATTGCAATGGGCATGAAATTAATAACGGCCGAAAAAGCTAAAACGACTGGGCGTAAAAATAATGCACCTAAACGTCAAATGCTGACAGGTTAAAGGTTTTTGGGAATTCTTCATTTTTGAGTGGCGAAAAATAATATTTTTGTATCAAGAATGACGACTGGAAATTACGTTCCGAGAGTTACACAGGTTGGTAGAAATTAATATTTATGGAAAACATTTTTCGGTATTTTTTGTACACCCCAACCAGAGAACAACAAACGGCACTCCGCAACCCAACAACCTTATTTATGCCTACGCCACGATAGTTAACCGTGTTTGAAGCTATTAGAGTAATTTCACAGCATCTTAACTCACAAAATCTATGCTGTTAGCGTATAGCGACCAAAACAAAATATGTTAGGAGTCTCGATAGTTCAAAGTGAACAGGACCAGGACCACCTCAAACTATTAAAGCTATGACCATTGAAATTTGGGTATTTACGCAGTTTAGATACCTCTTCTGAATTGAAGATGTTTTAATGTCACCTGATCACTCGTCACCACTCTGATTCTGAACCTGCAATAATCATTTTTCGGCCTCAATAAATAAGCAGAATATAGGCATTTAAAAAAGTGTCAAACACCTAAATTTCGGTAGTTTTTTTAAACAATTCATAAACACCTATATGGCAATAAGTTAGGTAGTTTTTTTTTAAAACTCATAAAAACTAACTTAACCGCACTACCTATACGAATGCACGAGATATGGCTGATATATTATCGCCAGAATGCAACAACCAGTATCTTGTATGTTCAACTACGCTCGAGTACAAAACAAAAAAAAAATAACATTAAAAAAACCAAAATCTACAAAGACAAAAACAGGTAACAAATGGGTCTCTTGTGTAAAAATATGACTGGTTTATTGTAAACAAGTATTGTTATTAAGAAATCTAATGTAAAAAACTTACTTACCTACTAATTTAACTTAAATGCAAATTTATTTAAAGTTGAATATTATGTCCTTAAGCATAAGTAAATAAATGTTGCTTTTTCTCTCGTTTTTACGTTTCTCGGTTATTGCTTTGTTTCTCGGTTTCAATTTTTATAACATTAGTAAAAATCTCATACTGTTTCAAAATTTGAATAAATTTATAAACTATCAACTCTTTTTCTCTTCTATTCAAAAATTCTTTAATAATGCTGCGAGTATCTATGTATGTATGTATGTATTCTAAGATGTTCTCTGGTATTGATATTACAGCCAAATTAGATAATCTTTCCAAGACTCATTGTTATTCACAAGTATTTTTTAATGTTAATTTTTAAAACGATCTTTTTGTGCTTGCTACTGTGACTGGCATTGTTATCAAAATTCGTAATAATGTTGTGATAATAGGATGGCCGTTAAAAAATTTAAAAATATAAATTTCAGCAGTTCAGTTTTAATTTCAGTTTAAATTTTAGTTTAAAATTAATAATAAGTCCGAATAATACGTTTTGTTGGCTATCAAAGCAGTGCTTCTTCGGCTTCTTTTTTATTAAAATAATATACTAAAACATTTACAAGTTATCATTATCTAATTTCGACAATTGATAAAACTTTAATCCATTATTATTAATCGAGAATATTCATAGCGTCTGAAGAATAAATGGGTGAAGAATGAATTGAATATAATCAGAATGACCGACTAGAGGAACGGACTCACAAAAGAAGCGTTCGTCACCGGAACGGACGACTAACGGCTCTGCTCGGAGCGAAAATGATTACGCCTCACGGGGCTCCTGAGTACCTGGCGGCGCCTGTGTGCGCTGCGCACATTGCACACAGGGGTGGCGCAGCCGTGCTTTAACTATATACCATAGAGCATCCTTTCCGCATGGGAGAGGTATTGAAATTATGAAGAAAAGAAAAACGATCCACCCTAATAAATATAAATCTGATAATGTAAAAAACAAAATAAAGATAAATTGTTCAGTTTGATATATTGAGAAAAATATCGGACCGTCCCGGACACTTTATAATATTATGTCCTGTAAATTTACAGAATAAACAAAAAATTTAATTAAATGAATGAAATGAAACTATATATAAAACAATTGGATACGTTTAAGACTCTCTTGAAGGGATTCAGTTCATATTACAGTGGTGCATCAAGGAAGGGAATTTTAGTGTTAAATAGAACTTACTTTTTTTTATAGTTGGACGCACTGCAACTGGATACCGAATTAATCGATTTATTCAAAGGACAAATTAATGAAGCATTTAAATATTTTCCTGTGAGTAGATTTAATTTTTGTTTTCATTGTCAATTAATTTCCATTTTCGCAAAAGTAATTTCTTGCAATTTTACAAGCGTCCATCCAGGAGGTCTGAGGTGGTTATCTTGAGGCATACGATTCAATCTTCCTCTAAAGACTGAGACTCCTTAGCTGAATATCTATTTCAAACAAACCTAAACATTATAAACAGAGGTAGGGAACCTACCTTTGTAAACTCTAGGTACCAAACTATCATAGACATTACCTTGGCAACAGACGCGGCGGCCAGTTTGATTGAGGGATGGCACGTATCAAACGAGCCATCGTTTGCAGACCACCGCCGCATCTGTTTTCAAATACGGTACAAGCTAACAGACCCTGTCCCATATCGTAACCCCCGTAAAACCGATATTACAAGGTACACACATTTACTAAACAAAGCGTTAGGAGACAAACAACTAACTAACGCAGCACTTAGCACAGAAAACATAGAAACAAACGTACAGATCCTAACTACAACCCTTTTAAGTAGTTATGAACTGGCATGTCCTGTTGTAAAACCTAAAGACCCAGGAAAAAGCTCATGGTGGGGGCCAGAGCTAGAAAGGCTATGTCGAGGACTCAGGACACTCTTTAACCAAGCAAAAAATACCAGAACCAGTGAGGACTGGGATAAATACAAAACGGCACAAAAACACTACAAGAAGCGGATCAGACTCCGGAGAACAGAATCCTGGCAAAACTTCTGCAGTAGCATAAACTCAACGAACCAAGCCGGAAGAATAAAGAAAATCCTAGCTAAAGGTGAGCCCAACCTCCTAGGCTCCCTAAAAAAGGAAGACGGCACTTACACAAACACAGATGTAGAAATCAGCTCAGTACTCCTGGAAACACACTTTCCTGGATGTCAAATCACAGAAGATCCTGAGTGGCCAGACGAAAACTACAGCACACCAACAACCCAAGAATGGGAAGTTGCAAACAAGATAGTAACTGCGGACAAGATAAAATGGGCCCTGAAAAGCTTCAAACCTTTCAAATCCGCAGGGCTGGATGGCATTTTCCCAGCACTACTACAATGGCAACCAACCCATGCAACAAAATACTTACTACCAATCTATAGGGCCTGCATAGCCTTCAAATACATTCCAAAGGCATGGAGAGAGGCGAAAGTAGTCTTCTTACCGAAACCGGGAAAGGAGGACTACTCACACGCCAAATCCTTCAGACCTATCAGCCTAACGTCTTTCTTACTAAAGACGTTAGAAAGACTGATGGACCGTCACCTAAGGGATGGGGCACTAAGAAATAAACAACTACACCCACAACAACACGCCTACACAAAAGGCAAATCAACAGAGTCGGCACTACACATGGTGGTGCACAAAATAGAATCGGCTCCAACAAATAAGCTGTCAACACTCGCCGCCTTTATAGACATAGAAGGCGCTTTTGACAAAACCATGCACAACAGCATAAACCACGCCCTACAAGAACTTAGGGTGGAACCAGTCACCATAAAATGGATCACGGAGCTGGTTAGCAAAAGGGCGGTCCAGATAGTGATGAATACTACCACAAGAGCGAAGGTAGTTAAAGGATGCCCCCAAGGGGGGGTCCTATCACCACTTCTATGGAACATAGTAGTGGACAGCCTCATAAAAACACTAAATGAAAGGGGCTACACTACTATTGGTTATGCCGACGACCTAGCAATAATGATTAATGGAAACGCAGAAAATATGCTATGTAAAGTCATGCGCTCAGCTTTGCAGATAGTAGAAAAATGGTGTGACGAACATAAATTGTCAGTAAATCCGAAAAAGACAGAACTCATCCTCTTCACCAAGAAGAGGAAGTTGCCAGAACTACAAGCACCAAAATTATTCAACACCAAACTCTCCCTATCTACAGAGGTGAAATATCTGGGAGTCATCCTTGACAGCAAATTAAACTGGGCGAGTCATATCGAAGCCAAAACAAAGAGGGCCTGCCTAACTTTTTGGCAGTGTTGGAGACTAGTGGGGAAAAAATGGGGTCTCAACCCAAAAATCACACTCTGGCTGTACACATCAGTCATCAGGCCCTCTCTGACTTATGGATCAGTTGTATGGTGGCCCAGAACACAACTGACCACAGTGAAAGCGAGACTCCAGAGCCTGCAACGCTTAGCGTGTGTAGCAGCCACTGGATGTATGAGAACCAAACCATCGGCCGCACTAGAGTACCTCCTAAACATGAGACCTCTGGATCTTGTCATCCAAGAGGAGGCTAAGGCAGCCGCTCTAAGACTAAGAGCAAATGGACTGTGGAAACAAAACACAGAAACACCACACTCAAAAATTCTGAAACGGGTTCTAGAAGAAATACCTCTTTTGGACGCACCCATGGACAGGATAATATGCCATCATGTCTTTGATCGAA
This sequence comes from Micropterix aruncella, assembly GCA_944548615.1. Lineage (NCBI taxonomy): Eukaryota > Metazoa > Arthropoda > Insecta > Lepidoptera > Micropterigidae > Micropterix > Micropterix aruncella. The sequence goes on from OX155956.1 coordinate 16,108,693, forward strand.
GATACAATATCCAACTCATTGCAGAACCAGCAGATCACTCTGGTACAAATGAAGTAAGGATATACACAGATGGCTCCAAAACCACTCAAGGTACCGGAGCCGGCGTCTTCTCAAATGATCTAAACATCAAAATATCAACTACCCTAGGCAACCTAAATACGATCTTCCAAGCAGAATGCATTGGCATCACCAGAGCAGCACAAGCAGTTGCAGCCAAAGATGTCGGAGACCTAAGCTTGAAATTTGTCTCCGACAGTGCCTCCGTGCTACAAGCGCTAGCAAAAAATACTATAACCTCTGTCCTTGTACTGGAATGCCACAATGCGCTCCAATCCATTGCAGGGTCAAATAGAGTGACCCTGCAATGGATTAAAGGGCACAGCGACTCACTGGGAAACGACGCGGCAGACGAACTGGCCAAAAGGGGATCAAAGGAAATATTACATGGACCGGAACCCTTGATGCCCATTCCCCAGGCCCAAATAAAAACATGGCTACGCAGGAACACCGAAGAAACCCACCTTACAGAATGGAAAAAGAACGCAGGATGCAGGCAAACAAAGAACGCGGTTCCGGAAGCATCCAAAAAACTTGCCCGCAACCTCACCAGATTAAAAAGGGACAAAATCCGTAAAGTCATAGGTACTATGACAGGCCACTGTCCCCTAAACAAACACCTGTTTACCATAGGTGTGACAGACAGCCCTCTATGCAGAGGATGCATGGAGGAAGAAGAAACGCCACAGCATGTGCTCATGGAATGCAGGAGCGTGGCAGAGCAACGGGCAAGAATACTACAATCTCCAGCATCTGTCCCGGAGGCCTGTAGCAACCCAAACAGGCTGCTAACCTTCTGGGACAGCCTGGGTTGGCTGGAGTAACATAAATAGAAACATGAGCCACGCACAACGGCCCAATCAAGAGGTCAAGTGCGGGAAAAAGCCCAGACAAACTAACTAACTAACTAACTAAAGACTGAGATGCGGAAATAGCGGTTTAAGGCAATTCTCTCTAGGAAGGTTTCGATTATTTTTCTTGCGGGGACAAGATCTTTATGGAGATTTATCAAGGTTTCAGGCTATAAGCCATACGCATCGATGGTTATATTTGAAGTATAAAGGAGTCTGGTTTCTGGAACCTAAATGTATATACTGAATCGTATATTGAGGGGAGAACTTTTAGAGTAGCTGAATCACCACATGCTGTTTCACATGCTCACCACAGGGAGAATGCTACTATTTGAAGGAGCCCTGAGCCCACCAGCTAATAAGCTTGAGAGAAGCATATATTTTAGGCACATTTTAGTTATATTTCAAAACGAAATCTCTTATCTAATATCTTTGTGGTATTTCAGTTTTATATATTTCAATTATTAGATCTTTGACCAGAAATGTCTATTAACAAATGTTATTATTATTATTACTATTTCCTCTTTATTGCAAAAAATAAAAAAATATACAGAAAAAATAAATGATACAGCACGAAACGAAAGCCTAACAACAGCTGATGGCCTACGTGACACCCGCTGCATAAGTCGTTTGCAGCTTTTCTGCGCACTTCGTCTCGCATCTGTGATGCGACTTTCCAAGTAAAACCAGCCTTTATCGTCATCTATTGCTGTGTATATATTTTTACCCACATCAAATTAAGAAGAGCTGTCATATAATTAATTATAATACATTAAAAGATCTATCATACAACATATTGTCTATTGTTATTGGTGGGCCCAAAGAGTGTCATTCTCCTTTACTATAATGTTTCGTTTTATTTTGCAGCCCGGTCTACTAGCACCCATTTTGCCGGAGCTTGAACTCGCTGTGAGAACAGTAATGTTCAAATATTCCGTACTGGAGAGCCACAGTACGTTCGGGCAACAGATGCTCTCATTGACATACGATGAAAAATTGCTCTCGAGCAAAAAGGCCGCCTGGCTTTACGCATATACCGTAGGGCTGAAGTACATGAGGGAGAGAACATTGATGAATTTCACGAGCTGGCGGAAATTGCAGACCTTCTTTGATGCCTTGGAAAGGTTTCAATTGATCGGTGGAATATTGAATTTTTTGAGGTTCATTCAGACTGGATTCAATCCTTCGTTGATAGACTATATTTTAAATCTGGAATTGCAAGCGACCAAACCGCTTTCAGACAACATCAATGATTATAGCTACACGAGAGAGATGATATGGCACAGTTTTATTGTAAGTATTTATTTTCCATTTTAGGTGATGAATGTCACATAGAACATGTCAGCAAAAGTCTTTGTGTTCTCTATAGGATTGTTTTATTTATTTATTTATTTATTTCATATTTTATGATTCAACTAAGATTACAGTAGGAAAAATTAGCATCAAATCGATTCATCCCAATCCCATGGAAACCGAGGAACATCACACATCTAACTAGGCTTACGCCTGGGGGTCTATTTTTGACAAACTTGGCGTGCAAAATTTGTCTATGGCCCTTGTAAATTAATGGACCACAAACAAGCATGCTTAATTTTGCAAGAATCAAACCTCCGTGCCTAGATGTGTGATTTACGACTTATTTTTGGTTGCAAGCTAACATATTAAAATAAAATTTATTAGTAGAGATAAGTAATAAAGTAATATTATATGGAGATATAAAAAACAATATATTTACTACTTACACTAATAATAATAAAAACAATAGATATTTTGACATCTTTCAGAGATATAATATTTTACTAGGATAAGAGAATACCTCAGCGTTCTCAGAATTCTTCTTGAGAATGCCTTCATTTTATGGACCATTAACTATGACGACTGTGTGTAAACTGCGGGCAGATGTGGAGTCTAGGGACGTGTGAGGTTCGACTCTGTCCGTGACTCCTTGCGACGTTTTAAGATGATGATGCGGCATGATGATAGCGTTGCTGCCATGAAGCAACGCTATCATCATGCCTAGAAATGTGCTTGTTTAACCATGCCAGACGTTTGTATTTCTTACTAGCGTTAAGGAAAACAAGGCCCGGTATCTTCACCATGTCGTTTTGTGGGGTTTCAACTGAGGTAGCGGGAAATCTTCCCCCCCCCCCCCTGATAGGCCACTTATATTTTAATTCTGTTTGTTGCTTAGTGTAATCGGATCTGGCTTGCAAGTTCATCGATCCGATGAGTTCTTTCACGCCGTCCACCATCTCTTCGTCTGTCACAACTCTTTCGAATTGGTTTCAGGAATTGATCGGATCTGTACTTCCTCTCGTAAATTTCCCCAGCTTTAAAAGAAGATTGAGAAATGCGGCCGCATTCAGTTGGTTGCGTAAGAAAAAGCAGAAAGATTTTACGACTCATAGTCCCTTAGTGGTATGCAAATTAAGCACTACTTGTATAGAGTGCAGCAAGCGGCCCGTTTTGCCCCATACCATGGGATGCGATCATATATTTTGTTATTATTGCTTAAAGGTGAGTATTGAGAAAGAGATTTACGTTTTAAGTAATCGTAAGAGTCTTACCAAAGCTAAGGTGTGCAGAATCATTGTCTATTATATAAATCCTAAAATGGCCTCTGGATTTGACTTTATCATCAGTAAACTCTTACAAGATTTGCTTGAGAATGGTCTTACTTTTCTCACAAAGCTTTACAATACTATTTTGCAAGGCAGTTTCTATCCATCTCAGTGGAAAGTAGCGCAGCAATTATCTTTCAAAAGCCGGCCAAATGCTGAAGACTGACTGACCCATAAGTCTACTACCAATTACATCAAAATAGTCAAAACAGTTTCTTTTTTTTGGAGTTTACTCTTTAAGAATCAATTTCATTTAAAGCCCCCGTTACAACAATTTGATGGGTAGTAAAATCTAGCCTTAACAAAAAGCGTTATGTTTTTATAAATGAATTAATATCAACGCCATCTAAGCAGAATATTTCAAAATAAATTAACTTCTTTACATAGTAATATACGTTCAATCAATCAATTGAAATGTAATATGAACAAAAGTATATTATAATACTGAAAGCATGTATATTATACATGCTTTCAGTATTATATGAGATGCGTTTATTTATCCCCTTTGCCTATTGTACATTCAATGTCAATTGCACTTAAAGGGTATACTTCAATCGCGCATCGGAGCTGATGCGCACAATTTCTCAAATTCTATGGCTTCGAAGGGGGAGTGAATGGGTGGTAAGGTGAACGCTCACATGTGGCAAGACAGCTGTCCTAAACCTACCACAGCCGGTCGTTAGTCCGGAATCCACTGCTCACCCCGAGTCACCCCCAGAAGTGTAATAACACTATATGATGGGCCCGACTTCGGTCGGTGAATTCCATGACAGCTCCGTTTGTATTTTATTTATTAGTAAAATATCTGGTTCAGTAAATTTAAATTAAAAAAATAAGATTGTAGTTTTAGCAACTAATCATTTTCATTTCTCCTCAGATATTATATTGCCGCTTTTTTATTTCAGTCAAATAAAACGGCAGATTCCAGCTACGAATGTCCAGCCTGTTCTTACCCAGGAACTAAAATTATACGAGTTGCCACTGGTTGATTATTGAAATGATTATTTTATATTGGTGTCATATATTTTTTTATCATATGTTAATCTGTTATTTGATATTTTATTAATTGACGAGACTTAATAAAATAAATTTTGTTTTGGATATTCGCTAGTTTTATTCATTTCATTTTATTTATTTATCAATTTAGTTGAAATATTATTTTGAAAAACAAAATTTTGAATTTCTAAGCCAACCTAACTAGGCCATGCCCCATACCTAGGTAGCGTACAGCTTACTGATTTCCTAGCCATAATAATAAATAAAAATTTATAATAAATAATATTTTCAAATAAAAACTACCTCGACTTTGGTTTTAATATATAGGTATGTTTGAGTAAGTTATTTTTCCATTTTGTTGCATCTCATATTTATTAGTAAATTAGTTTAAAAAAATAGTAAGCATATTTTTCCTTTGGTAAATTGTATTCCTATTTTATTTATAGTCAGTGCTATGAAAGAAAAATGCCTTTGAGCAAATGTCGTCCTTGTGTGTTTAGTGGAGTGGTGCTTATTTGCGGAAGCACGTTAATGTATGGTGATCTGTAGCGAAGTATGGTGGACTTTTCGTTTAATATAGTGCAATAAAATACTTTTGCATAAATTTGCCGGATATCTAAGACTTGAAATTCCTGGATTAGATTATTAGAAGAAGAGCGGAAGGGCCTTTTATTGATGACTTAAAAAGCCTTGCGTAAGAAGAGGAACTCTGCCTTACACAATAATTCCATAGGTCAACTGGCTTTGAAAAGAAAACTTGGCTTTGGCAAAGAAAACTTTATTTCATTTATCTATTTATAAAGCAATTCACCAAAATACAATTTACAATTGAAACATACAAATTTAATTCTTATAAAATATTGTTTATTGTCCGTTGTCACCCAACTAAGCAGAGCTTGTGCTTGGGCTTGAAAAACTAGCACATCATATTAACCTCCACTTCTCCACGGTTCGGCTCGAACTATTCAAAAACAAATCGAAAAAACTTACACCACTTAGGAGTTAACGTGATAAATGTAGTGATTTCTGCCTTAAACAAACGACACCTGAAGAAGTAAAGGGGATAATAACCTCTCTCAAAAATCAGTCGTCTAGCGGCATAGACGGAATGAGTTCTATTATTTACAAATCGGGCAATAGGTTTTAAGCTAGGTAGGTACCCTATCTCTCATGTTGTAAACTTAGTTTCCAGAAAGGTACATTTCCATGCAGCCAGAAATGCGCTAAAGTAACTCCGCTCTTCAAGTGTGGAAATCAAATATATCTTTAAAATTACAGACCTATCTCTCTGCTAAACATTCGAAAAGATTGTGAAAAAGTTATTGATGGAATTTATTAGTGCTCTATTCACCCCACGGTTGAAAAAACGATAAATATCGTTATACCTTCCTGGAGTGACGAGTTCGTCTGTAGGAATGGCAACTCCAAAGTATATCAGTATCTTTGCCTCCCCTTTTTGACTTTTAGCATCTGCAGACGTTCTTGTTGGCAGTAATCATTTTCGTAAAATTTCTTCTATTAGGTTTGTCTACTCGTTCATTTATCTGTATAGTATCAAGTATAGTATCTTTCTGCACCCGTTGAATTTTTACGACATCGTAAAATGTTGTTACTTAATATTTTTTTCTTGAAACACCAAAAGTCAACACCACACCATAAGTCAAAACACAATCGTTTAGTTTAATAATTAGATTTTCATTGAAATATATATCAAAGATTTATTTCGTGTAATTAAATACGTACATACACACTCTACGATTTCGCACGTCTATCCATATCACATTAATATATTAAAAGAAAAATAATATACGAAGAAATAAATAGAGTTACTTATACTTAATTTACTTTAAAAATAATAGCGTCGAGATGCGTTCATTTACAGTGAGAGTAAACTAAATATGACACTTTCGAATTGTAATGGTAGGTTGGTAACTATGGAGATGAGTATGTAAGGTACATTTTTTCAAATAAAACTAGTTAAAAAATAAGGGTGGTCTTTTTTAGGTCTGCCCTTATGCCTTGGGGTGGTCTTTGCTGTTTGTGACTTGGGCGTGGAAGCCTGTCTCCCAGTCTGCCACGTAGTTTACGGTGCGCACGGAGCCGTCTGGTTCTACCAGGGAGTATTGTCCTGAAAAAAATAAATAAATGAGGACCAAATCTCTATGTAATCGATTAAGCCAGAGATTAATCCATATAGATACATATTTATTCCCGGAATATACTTAATCAAGCCTTTCATTTGAAACTAAACACTATATATGTTTATGTTAATTTATTGACACTTGGACATTTATACAACTACTTACTTGATATTTGAATAGTTAAGGTATGACACTCGGAATTACTTAACGATTCTAACAATATCACACATTTCTAAGTCGGTTCAAGCGTTTAGAAGTTATGGTGGAATAAAGAAACGAACACATTACACTCCTTTTTTGTCGGGCAGTCGTGTGATTAGAGAAGATATTAAAATACACTCGGGAGCAATGAATCAGGGTCACCGACATAATCCTTAATATCGCGAAAATATGGAATTATGTGTTACATAATTATCACATTAATAATGAATATTAAATACCACGAACGCTTCTAAAATAACAATGCAGTGAATTCGTAGTTTGATTTTCAAAAAAAGCAATTTTTGATTTTAGCCTTCTTGAAGGCATTACTTTACAACGACCAATAAGTAAAATTATTAAATTTATTTCAGTAGTATTAAATAGTCTATAAAATAGTTTTTATTTGGATAAGCTAGCATTCTTAGTTTCCTAGATATTAGGGTTTATGTTGGTGATCTGGATTCATTGCTCCCGAGTGTATTTTTATCGAATAATATAAGTAATATTATTATTAGAATATATTATTATTATTATTATTATTAAAAGACATTATTAATATAATTATTAGACGATATTATTAGAAGATATTATTATTATTTATCATATTATTAAGGAGTAATGAAGTGATTAAGGTAACGAATTCATTTGTCTTGTATATGAGACAAGGAAGCAATTATTAAGAAATTCGACATGTTAAAATTAACAATACTAAAATTACTACGGGTTTTTGTCAATGCGTTACATCTACAGCAGGTGTATCGTATTGATAAAAAAACGCACTTTTGTGGCTAAGATATTGAAGATGATTACTACTTATTTTTAATTACCAGTATGGGTGCATATTTATTGATTGACACAATCTATAGTTTATTTAAGATAGGAAATTAATTTAAATATGATATCTTAGGGAAGATTTAAACGAACGAAGGAATCAGCGACTACAGAAATGTGATAATGTTCCAGCCTCACGAAATAGTATGTATGTAATGGCTGGAGATTCGGAATCGTGGAAATCTACAAATTCTATCCATGTTGCACAATGTGGTCAGAATCCCAACCCAACTCGCCGTTTTATCTAAAGGATAAAGCCACTCTTCTAGGAAGTCTTGGTCTTCCACTCCGATTAAGTCAAAATAACATTATTTGCATCCCAAGTCATTACTTCGTCATGATCATTACAAGACTTCGTTTTATTCTTGCTCCTTTTATGTCCATGTAGCTCAATCGTAAAACAAGCTCCCTCCAAATATCAGAGACTCCCATCGTTTCTCGTTTGTTTGTGATTTCAAGTTATTTTGTTTGTTTATTTTTTTTATTGCTTTATATTGCTTATTTTGTTTACTGAGACGTATTGTAATGCATTTAATTACTGAAATTCAACTAATATCTGTACTGCGTAGGTACACATTTATATCTATTTAAGCATTTCAGTAGCTGAACTACCCGGCAACTCTCAAACCAACACAATGATGGCTGTAAGAGATTGCCCTAGTGTGGCAAGCCCGCCTTTATTATACAAATACTATTTTGTTCAATAAAGAATTTATTATTAATATTCTTACTATAACAATCTTCTGGGAGCTAATGGGCCCATGATGAGGTGGCCACGATGACCCATGTGTTCAGGGTCGGTCACACTCACGGGTCAACACCCATCCGATGGCCTCCACGCATGGGGTGCGAGCCTGGGTAGGACACTGGGTCAACCAGTCTCCCCTGGGAATCAAACCTCTGGCGCTCCTGGACGGTCTGCGCACCGAGCGGCGCAAGCCAATCGACTGTGCTCTCCGACTAACAATCGGGGGAGTCTGGGAACTGTATTGTTTCCTATAGAGCGGGGGTGGTTGTCTACCTTACGGCGACTGCTCTTGAAATGATCATTGGCCATCCGATCCCGATTCAGAGTCGGGCAAAGGACGCCTTGGTCCGCGATAGATTCGGTTCACACCGTTTCAGCGCTTCGTAAGGGAGAGGACCGCGCAAGCGACCTCGAACTCGGAACCAATCGAGAGACCGGAGAAATCTGGTCACAATTGGAAGCAAGGGCGCGAGAGTCGGCCCGCTAGGTAACTCTGGCTATCTCGCGGTAAGGCGTTGGCTTCTTGCGGGTTGTGACGTAGCTGGACGTTGGATTTGTTCTGTCCAAAGTCTTCTACTTTCACTGCAGGGCGATAGAACGAGAAAATCGTTAAAACGTCCTGTGGTGACGGGCTCGCCGGTTGTAGTTGACACCGCAAGTTGTAACAATCTTCTGACTGTAATATGTTTCTACTGTGAGGTTTTTGTTGATGTCTGATTTCGCGAGGAGAAAAAAGACTGCAGCAAAAGAACGTTACAATAGTTAAAATAGTTTGATGGGATAATACAGTAGCTTAAACCATACATTTTGTAAAAACTTATATGTATGTTATGGCTAAATGCGAAAACGTCATTTAAGATAAATGATGGAATTTTTTACTACTTTCATGGGTTATTTTTAATTTTTAAACATATTTTCCGGGCAGTGGGAAAAACTTAAGCAGTTCCCAAACACTATGACTCATTTAGGTAGGTAAATTTTTGAAACTAAGTACATTTTACTACTACTTACATTTTAAATACATTTTTGTACACTTTAATACTACTACATTACACCTAATAATAAAAAAACAAAATGCAGTCATTTTGCTAAAATACCAAAATGGCTTCCTTAGCCAGTCTTTTACCTTTTACAACATCGCCGTCACGTTCTTCTTTCTGCTGTTTGATGTCGCCAGTGTGAGGATCATTCACTCCATACTCAAAAGCGTATCTTGGATGATCGTCCTGTAAAATAGATAACAATATATGTAGCTAGGTAGCCGCAGATCAGAATGCGCTGATATTTGAAGTGCAAGATGTTTGGTTACACCATAAACTGAAATAAACGATGACTTCCTATAATATCAGCGGTGAATCGCAAATTTATGGGAATAAGGACCCCTCCTTAAGAAGGGGAGGGGATGAGTTGGTAATCAAGAGGAAAAAAGTTAAACTAGGTAGTATAAATATCGTAAGTTCGTGGAAGGTTTCTAGATTACTTATCTGGACATTGCGGTTACTCTCTCTGTTTGTTTTTTTTAGAAGAAAGGTTTTATCAAAACTCTCCTGAATACCCGTAGGCCAAGTTTTGTAGAAACTGGACCAGTGTCTGCTAACCTAATCAAACAAACAAAAACATTTTTTGGTTCGTCAGCGTCCAATTTTGAATGCACTTTTTAAAAGAAATCGTAACTGCCAATAAAAGAAGAGTAATAATGATACTCAACCCGCACCAGTTCAGGTTTCGGAAAAACAAACCACAATCGACCAATTCTACAGAATAGTGGATAGAGTTCAAAGGACATTTGAAGAGAGAGACGAGAGATTTATACTCAGCGGTGTTTCTAGACGTATCTCAATCCTTTGATAAGGTGTGTCATGAAGAACTATTAGGTAAAATTAAGGAACGATTACACGAAACTAATTTTTTTAAGTCGTATCTCCAATACCGACAATTTAAGTCCTACCTCCAATATCGACAGCGGCATTAAAGAGGGTACCAGTAAAGAACTTCCAGGACTACGACGAACAGTAGAAAAGTGGCTATACTCGCTGTATTGCCACTTTTCTACTGTAGAATATTAGTAGCAGTTGTAATTGTCATCAATAAAATATTTGTAAATAAATAAGTTCGGATACTTTCAGTATTTACGCTGTATAACCACTAAAATTACTGAAAGTTTTTGAATGTGACAGATTGCAATAAAACAAGGAGTTATATAAAAAAAACGAAATTCCAAGAGTAGTCTAATTAGATAATAAACAAATAAATAAAAATAATACTATATTCACTTAGTCATCTTGAAAAAGCTCGCGGTCTTAGCCTACCCTCGCAGATCGGTCGTGTATTCCTTGATAAACGGCTGTTTATTCAATCACTCTACTAAGGGGCGTACCGGTTTAGCAGGTTTAAACGTTGCGAAACGGGTTAGCAAAAAGTGTGACGATTGATATAATAGGAGTGCATTACGCAATTGCAACTATTGCCAGTTAATTAACTTTCACCTGGTTGCCTGTCGCACTAAGGTGGTAGCAAAAAGCGGATCCGCCGCGGTCAAGTTCTGGTATCATATTCAAATTAATTGATAATTTCTGTGTTGGCAGATCGCGTGAACTAGATAAATACAAGTTTAATCATGCAGGAGAAATGTTTTTGTAATTTGTATTTTTATCTGTTATACAATTTATTTGTATCAAGGCATTATTAGAATTGAAATTGAACTGACGAAATCCAGATATGTTTTATGTTTGATTCGTCTGTAAAGCCCTAATAGTCATGGCGTGATGACAAGGTCCGTGAACACGTCCAGATTTCTCTCTTTGAGTCTTTTACACCTCGATGATTTTGCGAGAGAGTAGAGAGACCACATATGTTAATATTTGATCATGTTTATTAGACGTTACATTTTACAGAGAAAGAGCGACTTACATATTTGAGTGTGTGACAGAAGTGATTTTATTACGTAACAATGCGCTCTTTTATGTTAGAATATTTGAATGTCAATAATTCAATTTGCGCCAATACGATGCGAAATTATGAAATACGTGTGGAAGACGCGATTTGATCGATTCTTTGCGCTATATTAGTCAGCAATATACGCAAATGAAATTAATTTTTTATAACTAGAATCGATATCACGTCATAATGTATGTACAACTATTTGTATTTGTGGTATACGCCACACGTCAATAAAAATGGTTTAAATGAGATGAAATCATAGCCTGCATAGGCACACTTTAGAGTTATCGACTATTACGGGTGAACCCGCCACCCCAGGAAGTTTTAATTATATTAGATCATTCTATCAACCGTGTGGTGAAAGCAGATACTTAACGACGACACAGTCCACCGCCTAACTACGCCAACATGCACGTGAGAGTCCAACGCCTTAACGCGAGGCGTTGGGAAGTGAACCCAGCGGTTAGACTTCACGCCCTCACTACCAAATTTGGCCGGGTTTCTCCCACCTCCAGTTTGGTCGCAGGTTCGAAGTCCCTTTCGCGACCTCTTCCTGATGTTAGCGGTAATTCGGTTCGAATTTATCGGGGACCGTGACGCCCTTGACCCGTTTTTCACACGGGATCGGGTCAAATCGGGTGGCCAACGGGTTGTTTCAAGGGTAGCTGACATCAAGTCAACAAATATCCTCGCTTCTTAGGAAAAGTATAAGACTATTTCCAGACCCTCCCGGATATTCGCCGAAGTTCACAGTCAATTGGCTAACGCGAAAGTACGGCAACAGTCGTTGCAGCATCCTGGATGCTGGGTTAGCTCGCAGCAATTGACAGCTCGTAAACAGTCTCATCCTGGATGAAAGCTGCGGTTCAAGCATCGCTATGGCGAACAAGCGAACAAGCGATAGGAAAACGTCCGTAAAAAACAGACAAGATCTTTTCTTTCCAGGAACATTAACAATTCATAAAAAAATAACCATAACGGTGATGCCAGCAAAACAATATTTTCTACAACAACTAAATCAAGTTGCCAGATATAGCATTATTTGAAAGCAGCAGCATTAACAAAGGCCAACCGATAGACACTTAGCAATTAACATGGGATACTCTGATAAAACGAAACGAGGATGTGAAGAATTAGCACAAGAAAAGGTAAACTGTGGAAAGCAATGCAAGAAGAATATAAATTGGATGAAGGGGATACGTAAATTAGCAAAGAGGAATAGACAACTGAATCAACGATACAAGATAATATGTAATATATAATATGTATACATCACATAGGTAACATTTTAAATATCCTGTATTTTCTATATGACAAAGTATACAAATTCGTCCCCTCTCCGTCTCTCCGAAGATGGCGCCCTAGGCCAGTGCCTAGTGTGTCTAGGCGGAAGCACGACACTGTATCCTCTTCTCTTGCGCTACAGTCTGCGCTCTTATTTATCATCATCGACTGACAAGTGCCACCATGAGAGCATCAATTAAGATTCTTCGCATGCGTCTCCCGTTTACATTACAATATAATATTACATCACTATGCAATGTAAAAAAAATGTATAATAAGTAATGCAACATAACTGTGACGTGTCCATTTTCTTCATCAAAAAATAAAGAAAAAACACCTCAAACAATATTTCAGGATTATCATCGATTAAGGTCTTGGAAATTTAAGCAATCATGCATCGAGGTAATACGCATACAGGCTCTCATACCATCTGCAAACTGATAGATAATTAAGTGCTTAAATCATTGTTCGATATCACACACGAAATGTATGTGCAACACACGCGGCAATTTTCTGCTATTATCAACTCTAGAGAGTGATATAGATAGATATAGATAACGATATAGATATCGCAAAACTTTTGGCTCTAGCTCTTAGTCTACACTCTACAGCCGCCATAAATCGTGCTACATTCACGCGGAAGACCTCCAGTATTATTTATGTCATATCTGATAACAGCATCTCGTTGTAAACAAAGCAATGACAAGCAAAAGTTTACGCCAAAGTGTGCGCGCGAGTTTTATCAATGAAAACGTAGCGGTTACGCGAGTCACGACCGGACTGCTCTGTCGATATCAATCATCGCGAGCAGCTATGCCGATTCATTCAACTGCACAACCGACAACCGAGGAATAACATGTACGTTATGCAATCCACTACATTTTGTAGTACGATCAATTATCGATACAATCAGACCTACCAGTTAGGGCATATCAAGATAGATAGGTGATAGACCAAAAAGGGCATCGTTCTGTTTTTATGCTTGATTTGGTATACAATTTTATCACTGATCTTCTAACGTCGTCATCACAACTGAACGCCATAGGCGTGGCCACAGACGATGTTATGACCCGATCCCCAAATCGTTCCCAGGATTCTTTTCAGAATATAATATCGTGTATAAAAGTGAAATTCCTGAAAGCGAAAAGAAGCGGGTTTTCTCGTATGCTCCTCCTATATGTTCTTACTGTACTTTTGGAAATATGTTCTCCTACTTAGGTGAACATGTTTTCTATTGCGTTAGGTAACCACATTAATTGAGCTCACAATTCAGACACATGATCGTGCCTGTTTGTAAAAACAAACATACCCTTTGTTAAGAAATATCACAATGAGCGGGTTTATTATCATACGACAATCTTTCCATCCAACCCCACTACGAATTGTTTATCTTGAAATGTAAATCCGTTAAATGTATCCCAACGGAAATTAGTGACACATCCGTAAACGAACCCGGAACCTTACAACGTAGGGTCAGGAAACCTAACCTCTATATCACCTGGCCTTGTGTAGGATTGTGTAGACCGTAGATGAATCGTATGCAAACGTTGGAGTTTATCCAGCATTTATTGACTGGACTAGACTGAAGGTTCACCTAAACACTGTGAGCCTCATTAATATCCGTTGGAAACATCGTGTACCTTGAAACAATAACAGCTGACCCGGAGTTCATTGGCAAGATATTCAGTGCTGTGAATTCAGTACTAGTCAGCTCGCTTCTGAAATATTGCAAAGGAGACCAAAATATTTTTTTTTTTTTTTTTTTTTTTTTTTTTTTTTTTTTTTTTTTTTTTGGTAGTTGTCTTTATTCATAAAAAAAGATACAAATTACAAGTCACAGTTCCCCACTAAGGCTAGTGCCTTTTCAGTGGGTAACTAACAATAATGTGTTTATATCTGACTTATATTATCTATTACCTATTATACTTTTTTTAACTATTATAACTTTCTACGTTAAGTAGATGCATTGACTTCCTAACCTAACCTAATCTAACCTATATCTCCTATCATAACTAGCTGAATATACACTTATAAATGTGCTTTTCCACTAAATTGATATGCCTACTTACTAATCTAACCTAACCTATACTAATTATCCTGGTATACTTACTTTGTTTACAATTACAATAACAAATGATTACACTAATAAAATGATTCATACTAGATATCTATACTTATGCCCTAACCTAACCTAACTTATCTTAATTAGCTTGGTTTACCATAATTATTCTACTTGATGTTAATGCTAATTTAGTCTAATAGAATTTTTACTTGTCACAGTTATGCTACTGCTTTTACATATTTATGCTAATTTACACTAATATAGTTTTTAATTTCTCTGTTATAAAATATCAAAGTCCATATCGGCAGCAGAATTTCAGAGTAAGTTCAGCAGATAGCAGTTGTTTATAGAAGTTTCTCCAGGTCACTTTCACTAACTATTTGAATGATGTTTTTGTCGTCTTCGTTTTTTTTAGCATATATTTTATTGTTTTTATACCAGATGTATTTGAAGGTATGTTTTCCTGCTGATTTCGCTTTCCACAGTAAGTCTTTGAAGTAGTGGGAAAGATGTTCGTTGATGTAGATGCGTTGATCGTTGCTGGCAGACAATATTTGGTTCGTTAGTATAATTTTTTTCTTTGAAAGCAATTTATTTCGTCCCTTGATGGAGCGAAATCTTACAATGAGGCTGGATTTCTTCTTCGCGTTACGATGCTGCTTCCAATATGCCGTGTCTACGTCGTCCTCCAGGTCCAAGTCCAGCTTTCTTCCGATTGCGGCTATCACCTCCGATTCGGATATTCGAGTAGATGTTCCGTTGTCTCCTAGTCCTGGTGCTACTCCAACTATTTCCACTTCGTAGTTAAGTCCTTTTTGCTCCATTTGGACGACACGTAGTTTGAGGTCGTCGATCTCCTCCCGATTTTCTTTTACATTTTTATCATGCCCAGCCAGCTGTTCTTGACAGATTACGAGCTCGGCTTCGATTGACTCGTATTTCTCCTTAAAATGATCCTTGCTCTTGGTTAATTCGTGGATTTCGCGCTGGAGGTCATATATCAGTTCAGACCGCTTATTGAACAGAATCAGTAACTCCTTTACTGAGAGACGTTCCAGGTCTTGTTCCTCAAAAGCTGCATCCCTGATAGTGACTTTTGAGCTGCAGCTTCCACATGACCAGTGGCTTCTTAATCCACGGAGTTCGGCTTCGTCGCCAGGCCCACACTTAAAGTGATATGATAATCCACACTCACTACACTGTAGGAATTCTTCCGTTTTTGTGGAGAGAAATTTTTTGCACTTGTCACACGCGCGTTTATTAGACATGTCGGTTTTGCGATTTTATATAAAATTGAAAGTTAGTGAGTGTGGTCGAGAACAAGTATAGTGAGTTTCACTGGATCAGTATCTAGCGGCGAAACAAAAAGATGACAGATTAACACTTGTTGTAGGCCCCGGCTGTAGGTGTCAAGTTTCGGGTCGCGCCAGCACAATAACAAAAAAAATAATGGCACCGAAACACTTTCGCCGATGGCTTGCCTTGTGATGACCACACAAAAACACACTTCACTTGAATTGAAACACCGAAATTCCTCGAAACTTTTGCTGGATAGTTTATGAGATAGAAAAAAATCGTAGGAATTTATGAACACTGAATAGGGATTTGAGGGGAGGGATTTGGTTAATGATTATTTATGGCATTTGGTGAGGATACGAAAAAAATCGTAGGAAATTAGGAGCAGTTGACGCGACCGTTTGGGACGGCGCGGATGGACGATTTAATTCTATAGCAATGCGGTATGCCTGTAATGATCTGCATTTTTAAGCATGTGATTTCCAATGTGATACATGTAGAGACACGACTCTAATAAAGGTGGCCCTTCAACAGATAGTTTACCCACCTAATATCCAAACACGGGGCATGACTTTGCTGAAAGCTCGGCTAACAGTCCGTACCATTAGGTTTTGTATACTTTCTGAAAAGTTTTTATTTCATTGGTTTTGTATTGCCAGTCATCAGATCAATGTTGATAGGCCCTACGTCGTTTAAAACCAACTGGTTATTTTTTTAAATTTACTTCCCAAGCTGCACTGCTCCAATGAAAACCTATACTTCTCTCAATATCATTTATAAACCGTTATGTTTCATTTAATGTTCTTAGATACATTCTACGAATTGAGTAGTGTAAAAGATCATGATCATTAGCGATACAACTCAATGTGAGTCGTGGATATGTCAAGAATATTTTTCTACACCACCCTATCCTGATTTTTGATTTTGCAGTTGTTCAGTCCAAGTGCATTTAGGCCTTTAACCACCGAATCAAACTATTGCAGCTTTGAACGTCCGACTCTACGATACCCCCCCCAGATTTTCTACAAATAAAGCATATCAATAGCTGTTAATTTTTCATCCCTTACATGTGGAAGAGATGGAAAATGCCCTAAGCACATGAATCTTCCGATTTTCAAGAATTTCATTGTACAGGTTATATAGTTATTGTTTGTTCGCCTTCTCTACACGCCATCCTCCTGCATGTAACCTTCTGAAGATCATGTGGAGTATTTTACCTTCAAAGACATCTAATGAATTTTCATTGGCTATTGTGAGAGTCCATGTTTCTAAAGCATCTGACGAGTATCTTATAGAGGAGGGCTACCGTCGACCTCTGGTTTGCAAACGAGATTTCATTTGAGACTGAAGTCCGAAGTAACAACTATTAATAGCCACTAAATGTATTTTCATCTCTTCACTGGAGATGTTGTCGCTGGAATTTTATGAACCCAGGTACATATCTGAATTTCTTAAGAAATTCAAAGGTATAGGGACCGACAACAAAAAGTGGAGCTGGGATCACTCTTTCAAAGTGGGTGGCGATGTATTTGGTTTGCTTTATTTTCGGGCTCGTGGAGAGCGTGCAATGAAATCAATGTCGCATACGCCTTTGAATATTAGTTGTAAATTATTATTGAACGATTTCAACTTACGTAATGTTCCACTTGTTTCTGCACTACGGTTTTGAGTAGTGCCGGTGCGGCAGCTTTGATGAGAGGAGCTGAGTAGGCAACACTCTGAGCTGGTGCGGCGTAAGCTAATCCGTGAGCTGGTGCAGCGTAGGCTACTCCTTGAGCTGGTGCAGCGTATATGCTGTGAGCCGGCGCGGCGTAAGTAATCCCTTGAGCTGGTGCGGTGTAGGCTACGCCGTGAGCTGGTGCAGCGTAGGCTACGCTGTGAGCCGGTGCGGCGTAAGTGATCCCTTGAGCTGGTGCGGCGTAGGCTACACCGTGAGCTGGCGCGGCGTAAGCAACGCTGTGAGCTGCCGCCGGAAGGTATGAAGCCACCGGCTGGCTAACTACCTTAGCGACTGGCGCGGCTGCGTAGCCGTAGCCAGCATAACCGCCGTAGCCGCCGTGCGAGTAGGCCACTGCTGGAGCAGTAGCGTGCGAGTAACTAGCAACTACCGGAGCAGCGGCGTGAGAGTACGTTAAAGCCGGGGCGTGCGAGTAAGCTAGTGCTGGTGCGGCGGATACGAGCGACGAATAAGAGCTGCTCGCTTCGTGCGCTGAGGAATATTTAGCAGCTACTGCAAACTGCGGAGCGGCTATTAATTTATTGAGAGCTGGTGCGTAGTAGCTTTTCTGTACGACAGGTGCTGCTGCGTATTTCGCGAGAAGTGGGGCAGCGGTGACTTTAGCGATCACCGGCGCATGCGCATATGTCGCAATTGGATTTGCGAAGCTAGTGAAGCTAGAGAGACCGGCGGATGTAGAATAACCGTGGAGCGACGGTCCAACCGCCGCATACTTAGAGCTAGGGGACCGATCGGCCAGATGAACGGTCGCCGTATTTTCGTATGTAATGGAAGGCTGTTGATACGCGATATTCGCGACGGCCGGAGCGACGGCTTGGTAATTGAGTCCTGTGCTGAATGCGGAAGACGCGTACTTCACAGCTGGGGCAATATAGGCCTGAGCTGGCGCAGCATACTTAATACTGGTAGCAGCTAGCTGGACAGATGGAGCCGGATACGAGTAACCAGCCGGTTGAGCGCAGTCGGGAACGGCGACTGCTGCCACTCTGTGACTTAAGTCTGAGTCGTAATAAGCTGTTACGGCACACAGGATATTAGCCAGTGTCGCAGCGGCGAGTACCTGAAAATAAATAGACCTATTAATGGTAAAATAAAAAATCGGTCTCGAGTAGGTGCAGATCCAAAGCCATGCTCAAGTGGGGGCAGTTGAGTCGCTTACATTTGTTACATTTGCTCGCCTACGACCCATTTCGGACCCAGCATCTGAAGCGTAAGATACTAAAGTAATGACAGGTGAGCTAAATTCTTCTCCAGGGCTGCGCGGCGTTGGGCGGAAAATACTATTGCCCAACCTTATGGTCTTAAATAAACATGTAGCAAATAGTTGGACAACAGGAGTCAGGTAGAAATTTGCTGATATTCTCTAACGCAAAACAGGCATTTTGTTTTATTTTGATTCCCAATGCTGCCAAAAACAGTGCACAAATAAGACGTTTAAAATTTCCAATGGTACTTATCCTTATAAGTTTTTTAAGTAGAATTTTGTTTGGTTAGTATATTTGTCTGTGTGTTTGTTTGCACAACAGAGAAATTCGAAAATAAAAGCAATGTGCCACATCCGCCGAACAGGCCTAATTTTCTCCAAAATTTCTGTACTTATTTTTCACCATGAACTGAGTTTTTCTTAGATTCAAGACCATTCGTCGGTAAAACTGTATTTTTTTGTTAAATGGAGTAAAGTATAGGAAAATGCAGCTATATTTTTCTTAATATTTGGGTTAAAGGTCTTATCTTTGACATAATTTTTGAGCAGAATTCATGTGCAGGGGGAGTTATTTGAAAAGAAACAATGTTGTATTCGAGTATAAAGAATTATTTCACAATATATCTTTCTAAGTGAAACAAGTAGGTAGGTACTTAAAAGTTTTGGGTAAATGGAGACATTTCGATATAAACCATTTTACTCCCATTATACTTACAAACTTATTTGGGTAAATGGAAACATTTCGACATACTAATACCATTTTACCTAAACAAATCTACACAGTTTCAATAAAATATATTTTTAATATTCTTTTACTCTTACTGTATATTATAATTAACAATCATCAATTCTACAAATATCCACCGCTTGATAACACCATCAAAATTGTGCACCCCGGAGGTAGCAGCGAAGAAGATGACGGCAATTCGTCAGAAAATTGCGAATATGTTTTCCATATACAAAGTCGCCTACTATAATAACGATATTCTATATTTAGTAGAGAACGTCAACCTGTACTACGCTTTTCCGTCGGACGTACGATCCAAACACCTTCTTCGTGTCAACATGCCATACCAATTACACGAAAAAATCATTGTTAATCCGAGCGATGCAAACATACAAATGAGCATTTTTAACTGTTGACTTTTTCCATTTGACAAAATGCATTTACAAATATATACACACCCGACACAAATACCCTCAATAGTATACCATCACACACCCTTACACCGCTCAAACACACACATACAGATATATATCCGTTGTATTATTATCTATATTACATTTTAAGATTTTACTTTATTTCTTAATGAAGTTTGTCAGACCACTTAGATTTTATAGCTATAATAATTCGTATTGAAATTAATGTAAGAACTCTGTTTTAATATTTGTACAACTGCAACTTTTACATTAAATTTGCACGCTCTTCTTCACAACTAAAATCTGTATAAAAACAAATTTAAAAAAATGATTATTTCAATATCTCTTAATATTTTGTAATATATACATATATATATATATATATATATATATATATATATATATATATATATATATATATATATATATATATATATATATATATATATATATATATATATATATATATATATATATATATATATATATATATATATATATATATATATATATATATATATATATATATATATATATATATATATATATATATATATATATATATATATATATATATATATATATATATATATAGTTTTGTTATATTTGATAAGGTTTGTAAAGAAATCCGTTTATAGGATGATGTTTTTATTTAAAATAAAATTAGTAAAAGCTACTTAAAAAGTAGCGAAGGAAATCCCAGCTTGTAATGGGAAATGCTTATGTTTGAATGAGATATACTTACGGATGTGCACGACTTTCGACGGTGCAATGTAAGTTTAAAGGTCCTTTTGCAGTCGACTAACGATCACTATTCATCCATATATCTCATAAATAGGGCTTATCCTTATGCAACACAAAATGCCTTCAATTGAGACGAATTAAGCGAAAAAATAAAAAATTAAACTATTGATCACTTCGGCAAAGCCGTTTTCTAAATGAAAGTGACATTACGAAATAATTCCAATTTCGAATGCCACCAACATTTAAAATATGATACAACTGGCTGAGTTTGTTATCAACGAGCCATTAAATCTAAATAAAAAAATATATATTTATATATATATATATTTACATATATATATATATATATATATATATCTATATATTTATATATATATATATATATATATATATATATATATATATATATATATATATATATATATATATATATATATATATATATATATATATATATATATATATATATATATATATATATATATATATATATATATATATATATATATATATATATATATATATATATATATATATATATATATATATATATATATATATATATATATATATATATATATATATATATATATATATATATATATATATATATATATATATATATATATATATATATGTATATATATATATATATATATATATATATAGTTCTATACATTGGTTTATTTGGGTTCAGATATAACTTCTTATATTATAGGAATTAGAATACCGTTAAGGGGTATAGCTCGGTAGCGTAACAAATAAAAATCTTAAGAAATATAATTAAAAAAATGGAAAAAAAATAATATTTTTCTATATCTACTATTTAAGAGGTTTTTCTAAGAAAAATATTAAGCTTCATTTTTTGTCTCCTGAATGGAAACTTTTTGTAGAAATCCTCTTTTACTCGGTTACCTCGGGAATGGGTTTTTTTCATTACCTTTAAAAGGGATTTTCTTTTAACTCGATGCTACTCAAAACAGCACACCAATAATACGCTTGAAAGTTTACAACAACACTTCTTAAACTTTTTGCTGTACGGTTTATTTTTGTGTTGGTTTGCACATCAGAGAAATTCGAAAAAATGACTTTAATTAGCTGTTTTTGATTTTCTTAAAATCTTTATATCTTTTCACAAGTTATTTTTATAATCGCTGTCAGTGTTTGAGCTTTGGTGTTCCTGAAACTGCGAAATTTTAGTTTTTATTTCGTGTTCCCGATTTCTCAAATATGGGGCCACTGATGTTTCACTTTTTTGTTGTTAATATCGCTGATTTTATACAGGTGAATTTTTAATTAGTGACATCCTGGAAGTGGGTAAATCAGTACGAGCAATAAGGCAACATTTGACATGTTTTTTTTGCGGAAAACAAAACATTTTTTTCTTCAATTTTGAATAACTTGATTGCTAAATAAAAGTTTAGCAAGCGTTGAGCGCGCTGCGCTATTTAGCAATAGGTACAATATCGTGAATTAACAGTATTCGAGATTATTTTTCTACCGCTAGATGACGCAACGCGCTCACCTCTTTTAATACTACTTTTCAAAACATTAAATTTTATAAATTTTTTGTTCATATTTTTTTTATCAAAACTTGCTTTTTTTCTCGTATTGATTTACCCGCTTCAAGGATGTGACTAATTAAAAACTCACCTGTACAAGTAAAACATCACTAAACAACAGTGAAATCTTTATATATGCCGATGATTTGAAGATTTATAAAACAGTCAAAGATAAGACATCTAAGGACTGCAATGACATCCAACAAGATTTAAGGCTGAATAGGAGTTTTCCCAAGGATAATAATATGATGAAATGCTTCTTCTAGTGATTTAGTAGGTCAATCAATCTTGTAGTACTCTGCTATATCTTGAACGGGACTAGACTATGTAGGATAAATACATTTGACACGTGGTTCACTTTTCATTCACACATTCAACCTGTTTTTGCCAAAGAAAATAAGGTTACATTATTGGAAGTCCTAATTATTAGGATCCTAAATTGGCAAATTTATGAGCCTAATTGAATTATGCTAATATAATATCGTACCTACATTGGGTCATTAGACAAAATTAAAGAAATTTCTCCGGTATTACTATGTTGTTAGACTACCTATTCAAAGTCTAACCAAAATTATATGCAACGCTTTTTCTGTTAGGTAGCTTTGAATTGATTTTTTAAATATGGTTAAAATTATTCTGAAGTATTCCTTACTTCTCCGCTACTCATCCCATTTCTCGCATAATGAAGGAGTCCTCTGACTGAGGGCTTATTCCCTCGGATTGGAAGAGCTAAACCTTTGTACCGATCTAAAAGAGAGGGAACAAACTGGACCCGATGAATTATCGCTCATTTAGCATGACCAGCATTGATGCACGTGCTAGTTAAAGATAATATAATCCTCTAATTTAATTTTGAAAAAACCTTTTAATTATCAACAATTTAAGGAATATGAAAATATTACAAAATTCAATCTATTTCCCAAGTATTTTTTTAGTTGTATCAATAGCACGGCGAACATTGTGGCAGATAACTTTCGAAAGTTTCTGGTCGAGAATAATATACCGGTTTTGTTCAGGGTAGATCTGTCGGCCTTGACACTTGGACAGCGGAGTTCGATAATCATCGCCCAACCGATGTCATTTATCTGGACTTTGAAAAGGCATTTGACAGGGTATCCTTGAGAGAATGCTACCTAAACTCGAACAGCAAGGCTGCCGCGGAAACCGACATCGATGGATTAGAGCATTTCTCAGAGATTGAACAATCCAAGTTCTGCCTTTCACTGAAAGTTTC
Source organism: Micropterix aruncella (assembly GCA_944548615.1). Classification (NCBI taxonomy): domain Eukaryota; kingdom Metazoa; phylum Arthropoda; class Insecta; order Lepidoptera; family Micropterigidae; genus Micropterix; species Micropterix aruncella. The sequence continues at coordinate 16,132,343 of OX155956.1, forward strand.
TCTCTAAGAATCGTACCACATGGCTCAGTTCTGTGCCCTATACTATTCACTATTTACATTTGCGATCTCCGACCCGCTATATACTCTATTCCGAGCTTCAATGCTGATAATACGAAGATTTTTATAGACCATCTTCTCAAACATGGACAGCTATACGATGATCTATTCGGAATCTCTCAGTGTACCAAGAAGTGGCTCATCACCCTTAATAAGGACCAACCTACCGCACTTCACATAGCAAGGAATAATCCAAGGTTGCGGTACCACTTATGGGATGTTCAACTAAAGTCGGCGAATCAACAAAAAGATCTCACAATTTTTAATGTCATCTGATCTAAAATGGGAAAGCATATAATCTTTCTTGTGAAACGAAAAAACTCCCTAGCATACCTAATTAAAAAAACCTTTCTTAACCTCAGTGTAACCTTGATGCTTAGGGTGTACATACATGTATATGCTTATGCATGTATATGTATATGCTTAGAGTGTATAGTCCTATGTCCGGTCGCTACTAGAATTTGACTATCAGGTTTGGAGTGCCTATTTTGTGAAAGATATTGACCTGTTTGAGAGAGTGCAGACATGATCCACATAGCTGTCACGGACTCTAAGACAGTTCAGTCCTAGGACTCACAGCATTGGAGTAACTCAGAAAGCGAGGCGACTTGATCGAGACTTGATATATTTTTGGAACGCTACAGATGTACTTATATTCAATGAATGTATACATTCAACAAGAAATCACATATTTAAGCTATGGTGGGCAAGGTTCCTAATAAATCCATAGAAACATTTTCTTACTAACAGAGTCTTGGACGATTTCAACAAAGGTTAAAGCAGTGTTGTGTGTGTGCTAAAACATTAATATTTTTAAAAACAGGCTGAACATTTTAATGAAATGTGAAAACACTGCCTGAAAACAAAATAATCAGATACGGCTACATCAGCTTATCCTGACTGGCCGTTTATAATAATAATAATTATTAATAAAAATATTTATGATTTTAATTTTAATATATTGTTTAAGTTTAATTTTATTATATTGGAAGGATGCAAGTACCATTTTTTTAATGCAAAGCGATTTGGTTAAACTGCTCTACTCTAAAACTCATAAAGACTGGGCACAAGAAAGCATTTCATTTGTTGCCTATATATTTACTAAATGGGTTTTTCGGAATATCCTTGAGAAACATATCGCGAAACTTCTCGTACTCGTTGTTGGTAAAATCGTCGAGGGGGAAGGGGGGGGGGGAAGGGGGGGGGGGGAAGGCGGGGGAGGGCATTCGCTTAATCCCCTTCCCCTCCATTGTCTTCTCCCTCTAAAGTTTTTGAAAACTTTATAGGAGAAGTAAATGAAGAGTTCATACAAAAAATAAGGGAAAACCTTTTAGAATTGTGTTTTGATTGTTTCTACGAGTTATAGGTATTATTTTTATAATTTATTTAATTGATTTTAACTTTTACCTGACCTCTAGTTTTTCCAAAATTAGAAAACGCAGATTTACATTTTGGCTCTATTTATTCTGTATTTAACACAATTTCTGTGTTATATCTATAGGCAAAAGGTGAAGTGTGCAAATAGTTCCTTATACTACAGAGCCAAAAATAGAATAGAACAGATTACCTGTAATTGTTTATATAAAATTTTGGATGTCAGTTATGCAGAGAAACATCCTTTTGCCAAGCGAAAGAAAGAAAGAAAGAAAAATAGACTAATTGTTTCAAATTTACACAAACAATATTAAAGAAAAAAGAACTCTTTTAGCTTCTATCTAGAACAAATTTAAGCTTGGGGAACAGAAGAAAATCAGTTGTGTCACCTCAAGACTTTTCCAGCAAGTAGTCAAGGACTGATTTTTATCTAAATATTAATTGAGTAAATAAAATCGATGAGCATTCACTCTCCACCGGCGGATAAACCTGTTTAGATTCAGATGCAACGCCTTGGGCGGCGCAGTTAGTTTCTCGGTTAAGGGAGGGTTTCGCAAAACGCCAATAGGTTGCGTTAATATTTGATTAAAATTTATGACGGAATTTAATTATTATTAGTATAGTTTGTATATGAGGTATTCCAACCATAATTTCAAATTGTGATTTCGGCCCGACAATGCAACTGTGTACCAAACTACAAGTCCTTAAGTCCAATATTTCGAGTTTGAAATACGACTATTAGTGCGCCCCCTGGTGGAAGGATTTCAACCACAACCATTTTAAATAGATATTTTCGTTTTCCCCCAAAGAAAAATTTTGGACGTTCACAATACTTTCTCTCCTCCTCGGTTGTTCGGCATAAAAAGTAAAAGTCACAAGGGTGATTGGTTTTGAATTTCCATAATTGAGTTTTTGGTCAAATAATCATGTGCATTTGTCGGATGACTCATTATGGTTGGGTAATATGCAAGAATTGTTGTTCCAAGAAACTGTCTATTTGGATGAACGTTTTCTCGCAGTCGCTTCAAAACGTCCAAAAGTATTGTTTGTTGATTGTTGGTCTCTCTGCAGCTCAGAAAAGAAATAAGATCGGACAGCAGCATTAATAGTCAAAGGAAATTGTCAAACATGAATTTGATTTTCGAGCGACTTTGATGTGGTTATTCGGATTCGGTCGGATCCACTATCGAATCGTGATTCTGAAGCTTATGGCAGGTTCGCAGGTCAAACTCATAAGCCCGTGTTTGTTCGCCCGCTATGATGCATTTCAGGAATATAGAGCCTGAACTGTCTGGTTCGAGCACATCTTAAGCAACCTGTTTATGATACCTTTTTTGAAGAAAAGCTCAGAACATATTGAGGTCAACTAACCTAACCAAAGCTGTAAATAAACTGATTTACAGTATGTACGTACTTAACTCATAAATTTATAAACTTTAACCCGTTGAGTATGAGTCAACCAAATCTGGTCGCGAAACAATTATCCGTTGAGTACGAGTCGACCAAATCTGGTCGCGCGTTTTTTTCACTTCTTTGACGTTCTCATATTTATTCATAATTATCTAATTGTTTTACAAAATAATATTTCAATATTCTATATTCGAAATTGCAATGCAATCATTGTGCAGTTGTTCTTTTTATGATTGGTGTAGTAGTTTCGTAGTTATAGTACTTTAAGTCGATGTCGCCGAAAATCCTGCAAAAGAGACCATGAAAATACCCATTTACTCCAAGGGTTAACTTAAAAACCCGTATTTGTTTCACCAGTTATGATGTGTTTTAGGGATAAAAGGACTAAATTGTTTTGTTCGAGGACGTTTTCAGCAACTTGTTTCTGTTAAGTATTTCGACGAAAAGAGCAGAGCATATTAAGGTCGAATAATTTAATAAAGGCTGTAAGAAAACTGGCTGACAGTATGGATATATGAATATATGTTCCTATTTTTTTTGACGAATTTGCTGACACATGGTTGAGCGCTTCCTCCCAACCCTCTTTACGTAGTTTTATTCCATTTTCTACACTCGTGGGCACACAAACTGTATTCATTAAGAAGTCTTACACTTACGCTTGTTAGCCCCATGGTAGGTCGGGACTACTGATATCCTCGGCAAGAGAACTGTTTTATTCCACGCTTTTATCACAACTAACCCTCTATCAGGGCGGGCGGACACTGACTGATGACAGATGAAAATAGTGCTGCCACTTTTATACTGATCCACTTTGAACAGTAATGAAAAATATCGGCCATACCCGCGCACTCTGGACCATCGGGCGGCGACCAATCGCCGAGCCAGTAGAGACGGAGCATGATTACTGCGATCTTTCGCCTCGCAATAATAAGACGTATTTCATCTATCACTATATATATATATTTAAACTCATAAGACATGTTTTGCTACGTAATGTAAAGTATTTCTATATTATATTACACTGAATAATATCTCTTTACATTATTTATATGATCTCTTACCTATATAATCTGTTATTAAAAATGTGATTTAAAAATAGTTTAAAATTTAAATCAAATGCGTCAGTGCGCGCAACAACAAACAAAATATATAACACACTGCACAGGCAGATACAGACCTTCTAGGTCTAATTGGTTGTGCGATTTGGCTTCACTTTGGGTATGCTAGCGTAATTATATGGATAGAGCTATATTTTCTTTTATCTACCATTTATCTACAATTAATAAAATTCCAGACAAATAAGGAATTTTAGGAGAAATAACTGGTAATGTTTTGAAACTTGGCATAAATGTTCTTTGAGGCGTATTTTTAAACATACTAAATGTCCCCTACTCTATCTGTTGCGTTAGATCCGCTATCTTGTAAAAATGGTGCTCCGATTCAGTTTTTTTGCTTATATCTCGCTAATCGTTATTTATATCGGAATTATGCTTCATGTAAAAATACAGCTTATAAAATTTTCTTTAAAAATCTCATGCACATTATTTTCATGTCAGCTATTATTAATATTAAAAAAACATCTCAATGAACATCTATGCCAAGTTTCTAACTATTACCAGTTATTTTCGTCAAACGTTGAAATTTGCTCCTAATTGACTGGGCTATGTAAAATGTCTGTTTGTAACGATTATGTATGTACAACAGTCTGCATATCCAGGTCTTTTCTTTATACATTATTTAATAAAATAAATAATATAAATAAACAAATCTAAGACCTCTATGGGTGTGGAGCAATTTAATTTGCAATATCTAACTCGATAACATTCTAAAATCCACAATACGAAATTAAACGAAGGTTTATTATTTTTATTTAGATATTAGACTAATAATAATAACTTTTGTTTTATTCTTATTTTATTTTGTAATATTCTTATAGTATAATATTTATTAATTATAATAAGCAGAGTGAGTGTTTTATTTCGTCACGCAAAAGGCGATCATTCTTGGACGTGTCGGTAAAAGTCAAGATGAAATTAAATGTGGATTGTCACAATGACGACATTCATCTGAAATTAATTCTTATTTACTTGGGCATTAGCAAATTAATTTCATGTCCTTCTCTTTTTGGCATACTGACGAGAGTGGTTGCGTCATTTTGTCTATTTATATAGTTATTAGCAAATTAATTTCATGTCCTTCTCTTTCTAGAGTACTGACGATAGTGGTTGCATATTAATTTCATGTCCTTCTCTTCCTGGCATACTGACGAGAGTGGTTGCGTATTTTTTCCTATTTACTTAGTTATTACCAAATTATTTTCATGTCCTTCTCTTACTAGCATACTGATGAGTGATTGCGTCATTTTTTCTTATTTACTAAGTTATTAGCAAATTAATTTCTTATTCTTCTCTTTCTAGAATACTGACGAGAGTGGTTGCGTCATTTTGTCTTATTTACTTAGTTATTAGCAAATTAATTTGATGTCCTTCTCTTTCTAGAATACTGACGAGAGTGGTTTTTTTTTACTTACTAAGTTATTAATATATTAATTTCTTATTCTTATTTTTCTAGAATACTGATGAGAGCGGTTACGGCATTATCTCTTATTTACTATGTTATTAGCAAATTAATTTTATGTCCTTTTCTTACTAGCACGCTCACGAGAGTGGTTACGTCAAAGATATACAAAGATACAGCTTTATACGCTGCTACCAGATTATTAACATTTTCAGATAGGAAATTTCACGATTTGCAAAATTCGGGGTATATCTTAAGGTGGAGTTAAACTAGAATGTTAAGGACGTGTTTACATTCTGACAATCAGGTGAGTATGTGTATGAAAGAGGCAACTATATGCAGTTTATACGCCGATGCTGTTGCGAAGACGGCTTAAATAGTAACATTGCCAGCTTGTACATCCGGCAATTAAAATACATGAAGCATTTAGGAGGAGATAGATTGGGATGCGTGGTCTGTGGGCTCTATCCACTATTCAGCCAGACAGTTAGTCAGTCAGCAGAAGAAGGCCACATCGACAAGTCCGGACGAAGGTGTCAAAAAACCAATAGTTCCCTAAAATTCATAAAGCTGGCTGCAGGTGCGATTAAACGAGCATTCGATTTTATGAATATTAATGATTGCGATTCCGAGCCCTACTCCAGCGTTTTCAAAAGTACTAGTAGGTTTTATTTTACTACTAGTTTTATTTTAAATCTAGAAAAATGTTATCGTAATATATAATATTTTCGAGCGTGCTCTATACGGCATATATGTAGCACCGATAAGCGCCACATAATATTGTTAAGGAGGCATGTTTATGGAAGTAGAACCACGGTAGTGGGGCGAAGGCCCCCTTCCACGAGGATTAGCGAATTTAAATTGTAACGAGATGCAGGGGGGAAGGGGGTCACACACTCACATACGCGCACCCGCCCCGGTCTCGTGTGGTCATATTTTGATCTTAATGTGGTCAGTTACAGAAACCGAGACGAAAATTGGTGCAACTGGTCCGACCTGTCCGTTGGATAATATACGCAGCCTCGAATTGCGGGCGGCGTTTGCGGCGCGCATTGCGCTTTGCAGTCCACTCCTCACTCAATTCTCATACGAGCTCCATCCGAGATATGTAATTAATGACAATGCGTTGGTCGCTGTTTATGATCTGGTCTACGCGAATATTTGCTTGGCGATATTAATATCCGAAGCGGGTAAAATCAACAATAATAACTGTAATAACACGAGAGTCTGGAATTGAAGACTATCGCGGCTGTAAAGGGCTATCTAGACGATCAAACAGGCTTGTCAAACATCGCGTCGCGAGCTGTGAGGGGATCGTAAACCGCAGGAATTATGCAAATATATATTTTAAATATTTACCAAAAATATCTAATTTTGTAGTTTATACCAGGGAGTCACGTTAATTAGACTTAATTGATTGATGAATGACGTGACTCCCTGGTATAAAACTACAAAATTAGGCATTTTTAGTAAATATTAAAAAAATATATTTGCAATTTCCTGCCGTTTGCGATCCCTTCCCAGCCCGCTACGTGATGCTTGACAAGCATGCTTGATCATCTAGAGAGCCCTTTAGACTTTTATTTATTTATTTAATTTGTAATTCACAATCATCTGCAGCAGTGTTTTGCAACCTTTTTTAAATTGCGACCCCTTTTTGGTAATAAAACTAAAACTCGTACTCGAACCCCTTTAGATTGTTACTTAGGTGTCTTTACCACCCCCCCCCCCCCTCCCCCCCAACCCATATTTCCCACAGCTTTGACTGTAAGCATTCCATAAATATCTTTTTTTGTAAAAACTAAAATATTTTTCCTCTTTCGAAGCTGTACTTACCTATTCCCACCTTACACCAACATAATGTTTTGTTAAAGTACATAATAAGCATGTACGATTTCTGTAACTGACCACATTAAAAACACATAATAATCATGTTTGTCTTCCGAATCTGTAAATATTTGCAAATTATATATTAAAGATTAAAAAAAAAAGACATTTATTTTTAGATAGCCTGCGAACCCCCGGGATTCTCTTTGTGACCTTCCACAGGCTCGCACTCACTGCTTGAAAAACACTGATCGTTTTCCCGCTTCCTCATTTTTAGCTACAATCAAAGACTATATCGTCGCCTTACAATTATAACTCGATAGCTCGAACTTAGTAGTTCTGAGATAAACGCGCTTTAATGTTTTTTAAAGTTTCAACTCATTCACCATTTTTGATTTGTGGAAACTTATTAATATAGTGGACATAAATACTAAGCTTAACCTAGATAAGTGGAGACATCGAGTTTTTGCGTTACGATAGCTGACAGTGCTGCGAACTTTCAGCTAGATAAGTCTGCATTTTCGATTTTTAATATTATAGCTACAGCTGATTTTCAACTTATAAACCATCGTTAACTCCTAAGAACGGGGGAAATTTAATTATCTGGCTTTAAGGGAATATAAAATTGATATGTTTACATCTTCTGGCATATTAATCTCAAATACGCCTATTTTCGAGTTATTAAGTTATAATTGTAAGGAGACGATATAAACTGAGGAAATCGGATACATTCGGCCTACATTTTATCAAGAAATCACTAACCCTATTCGCTGAATTTCAAAACAATCACTTTAGTAAAGTAATCTTTCAAAAAGGATTTATTTCAATACTTTCAAGTTAGATGTTGAATAATTAGCATTTCATACTGATTTGGAACAAGATTATAATATTATAAGTATTGCTGCTTGTCTCTCGGCATAAGTGATCCACAATAATGGATGTCGTAGTCGACTAACCTGTCATCAGTTTAAAGTTTATTTAACCGATGAGTGATTTAAAAAAAAAACATTGTTATTGTAAAAACAATTTCTAGCAGGAAAAATATTTACATAAGATAAATTTATATATTTTTTGGGTTCCAAACGAGAAAATCATTCCAAACTTTGTATTTAACGACACAAGCGGTACAAAGGATCATACGATATCGCGAAATTTCCGTGGACGACAGTTATCTAAGTGTTTTTTTTAGTTTTACTCTTCTAGCAAACTTAAGCGATGATAATTTTCCATTTCCACTTAGAAACTATTCGAAAACATCGACATTTCTTTAAAAACATAGCGCGAGAGATATATACTATCGTCGCATCATACCACCGCCACCATTTCCCGAACGAGACGCGATGGTACAAATCGACGATGATAATGCGAAATAACGAATCACATCTCTTCGCGAGAGTCAGGAATTGGCATATTATCTTAAGGGGCAAAATATATTTAGAGTTTCACAATATCGAATGGAGCAATTTATACAAACCATTGCTCCGGTCTTGTCCACCATCACAGGATGTTATAACTCTCTTTAGCGTCTTGTCAGATTGGAACGTATCACAATGGCTTAAGGATTAATAAAAGACAATCCACAGTCAAGCTACTCCAACCGGGAGCGACGCCCTCCTAGATCCTGAAAGCAGATAAAAAATAAATAATATGGCAAAACCATTTTAAACCCGTGGATGTAAGCAATATAGGCGAGTAATAATAAACTGCAGCTCTATACCAAAGGTACTGGTTAAAAGCTGTACACCAAGCCGTCAGGCAACTGGGAATCGCCAAACAGCTGGACTTCTTCACGCCTTATTACCAAATTTGGACAGATTTCACCGTCTTCTAGTCTGGTAACAGGTTTGAAAGCCCATGCGAGGTTTTACTGTTGTTAAGCGTAATTCTACCGGAGTTTCTATAGCGCCCTTTACCCGATTATCACATGATTCAGGTGGCCAACGGGTCGTTTATAAGGATAGGTGCCGACAGAAACATACTTTTCCAGATTTCTCCAACAATAAGCCGGTTGCACAGTCTTTGCACAACCGCTCAGAGCCGCCCAAAGATACACTCTTCGAGAAAGCTTTTAGATAGGTGTTGAGCTAGCAGTCGGGCCGGTCAAAAAAATGTTCTGAAAACAAGGCCAAAGCTGGATAGCCCCATTTGGTTCCAAACGGAAGAATTCCAAGAGAAATTGATTCGTGGGCGTGTTTGTGATAGAATTGCAGATCCTGAGTACGAATATTTTATGAACGTCTTGGGCGGCTCCTAAAATCAGCTGAATTAGATCTGGACCTAATTGACCTGTATGAAAAATGCACCACTAGGTGTGCTCCGGCTGCGCATGTGCATTGATGCACATTTGGTCTGCGGTCCGCCTTACTGTACTTAATACAGGATGCGTTTTATGTTTCCGACCGATTTTGTTTGGCCGCCTTTTTGGTTTGACTGTCATTTGACAGTTTATATTTGACAGTCGTGGAGAGTGGTCGGTAATAATTTATTATGTGTTATCTAACGACGTAATAATATGTTACTGTTAATAAAAACATGTTAAATACCGGTTCAATCTTGAATACGTGAAGAAAATTGCGTGCTATTTTGTTATTACGCATAAGTCAAGTTAGTCAATCATTTAGCGTGTATCTATAATTTTGAAAATTGGCATACATTGGGAGATAAAGCAAAGTCAAAGCGACAACGTAGTAGACGTAACCTAGAAAATATTGATGCAGTGAGATAGTGTTTGGTTAACGTCCGCGCAACTCGTATCGATGGTATACCCAAAAATTTGGAATGTCTCTATCATGTGTAATAAAAATATTAAAATGATTTGCCAGTCTTTCCGTTTCAATTTAATTGACGCAAGAGCTACAGAAAAGTATCCTTGAACGTTGGCAAGATTTGAGTGATTAGGGTTTACAGTTTGATATAGATTTCCACCATTTTTGAAAAAAACATTATGAGCAACATGGCACATTTAGACTAACAGCCACCATCGAGGTATTGAAAATTTTTAATTGATATACAAACAACCATAACATCTTCGTACAGTAATGGTATAATGCGCCATTTGGGCTGACGGCGTCATTGGGCCTTATTTGGGCCATCACATCATTGCGATATCACATCACTGCTGATCGCTATCGTAGTATGTTGGAAAAGATCTTCTGCCCAATTTTGGCCAATTTGGTTCAAACAGAATAATTACACAGCACACACAGCTCATGCTGAATGCCAAAAAGTGTTGATACCGCCTTGCCCCCAAAATCGTCTGTTTTCATCGCCCCCGGTTATTATACGAGTAAATGGGGACATTTGAATGGAAATCCCTTCCTTTGGTGTACAACGACAAACCTTACAACTATAAATGTATATATTTATTACATAGCTATATTTTTTATAAAATTGTTATATTTATGTATATATACAGGTGGTGGGTCCAAATAATTTATTTAAAAAAAAACACTTCATTTCTTAAAATTGCATAAAAATATGCACATCTAGAGACGGGCCAAATTATCGCCTAGTTAGATGTGCTATTGGCAGTAAAGGTCATGTAAGATGTGTTAAACCTCCCTATATTAATTATCAAATAATTTATATAATTATTATAAGATTACATGACCAATGAATGAACTGTATACCTAATCCTATGTACCTAAATAAATAAATAAATAAATAAACCCGATAATTCATTAAAATCAAAATCACAATCAAAATTGAAATATATCCTAAATGTATGTGAAAAGTATAAAAAAAATCCGCCTGGAATACAAAACACATCCTGTAAGTGTATACCTCTTTTCGCGCTGCTTTTACATATTACACTATTGTTCACATATAGTGCTTTCAAGAATGCGCTCACGTATCCACTACGTATACTTACATACCGACCAACAAGTTTCCTGTATGGTCATGCCACAAATCTGCATATCGAATACGAAGTGTTAACTAGAACGGATACCATGTGTTTAAATGAAATAGCTACACATTTTAACATGTAACGAATACAGTAATCACGCTCAACGGTTTATGAAGTGGTAATTTTGTGGATCGGCTGTTTTATAGAATCTTGCATATTTGATACCAATTACCATCTTGTTGATAAGTACTTCTTCTTCGTGTTTTAACAAATGTTATATTAAAACAAACACCACCCCAGATTATTTATATATGTATGGCATTTCATCGCAAAGGCCGTATTTCTATTTTCCACAACAGAACACAATCTCTTAAAACATAATAATACCACATTATAAAATTAGGATGCAGGATAACATCACATTGAAAATAGCCCTAAAATTATTGTCATTGTAAATAAAATTTTAAATCTCGAAAGAGCTGTAAGCAATTTTTGAGGAGTTTTGCGGTAACCTGTAAAGTTTTTGCAAGAAGTGCGACTAAATTATAAACTATTATACAGTTTGACTAAGTCCACTACAATCCAGGAAAAATCTCAATTACTATTATTGTTATCTGTACTAAATACAAGGGCGGATTGGGCATTACGCTACGACGCGATCGCTACTACATTTCAATTTCACGGTGCTTATCAGAGAGTTCAACGAGAGTCATATTAAAAAAAATGCATTCTTCTGTAATCACAACAAAATGCGGTTTCATCGAATAATTAGACGGTTCTTTACAATGAACATTTGCATTGACTGTTGTGCTAGACCGCGATAAACTGTAACGGATATCACCAGCAAGGGACCACCAGGGAATACAAGGGTGGATTGGGGACTAGGCTACGATTCGATCGCTTCAACTTAAATTCGTATTTGTGCGTAAGAGAGTTCAACGAGCAGTCAAGTGAAAAATTGCAATGTATTTTGAAAATTTTTATACGCGTCAATAATTACAAATTTGCGGTTTTTATTGTTAATGGTATAAAATCACGTTCTATATCGCTCTGTTCATGTCCAAGTTTTCTTGGAATTCTCATTGCATTGGCATCTCATAGGCATGAGTTAATGGTTTTATCCGGTGATAACTCTTACGTGCTTAGCAGTGATTCCTCGCAAACAACTTAAATCTGACATATTTAAATGTCTTATTTACACAAGTAAAATAACAATACAATACAATACAATTAGTTCTGCTCCTGTAGGTAGGCTTTCCTACACTTGGATGCGTCTATGCCACTAAAATTTTAAATAATGTAATTAATTAAAGAATATTAAATATCATGATATAGTTGTGGCAATATAAATTAATTTTAGTAAATTATAATTGGTTTGAAAACCATTGATAATTAGAAAATAATCAAATAATCAAAATTACTGATCAAAAAAGGGCTCAATGTCTGTAGTCATAATTATCAAGGCAATAATATGATGGCAATGAAAATAAATAAGCGTATACTAAAAATATGTAAATTTAAATTAATTGTCAAATCTAGCAATAGAGCCGTCGTCGATAAAAATAAAAATACAAATTGCGCTCTTTGGCAAAGTTGATTATCATGAATTTTCCGTTATTTTACTTTAGGATGCTCTTGGCATACGAATTCAGCAGTATCCAAATCTCTTAACATCTCTTGAAAGAAGTTTTTCAGTTTTTCCATGCCCTGAAATGTTTGCTTGTTGGCATGTACGCAATCTCACATATAGAGCGACCCTATTGGACTCTGGTTAATTGCGATATAGAACTCTCATGGAGGGGAATCAATTTCGAAATAGGTTTAAAAACCTATGTTTTAAACAACCACGACAGTCTTCGATTTCAAGAATCAGTTAATGCTCAGAAGGCGTTTTTCACAGCCTCTACGGAGTTGAAAAAAAACAAATTCCGGTAAAAGTTGATGGTTTTGGCGGTAGTGTGTTTTTGTAACTGGCATTCATTTAGATCATGCTGTACTTTTCAAACTACTTGCTGATTTACTCAAAGGACTCTATTATTTTATAACGCCGAAGGCTGCTGCTAGCTCAGCCGTAGTTTGCGATGGATCTGCTTGCATGTCATCCCTAATTCGTCATCATCTAAGCCAAACATATCACAACAACACAGTCTTTGAACTAAATCGACCACAAAAAGATAATAGTGGTGGAAAAAAACTATTTAAAAAAGCAACTATTCATATACATTTGCAAACCTACTGAATTCTGAAGGAACTATTGAGTATGAGAATATGAATCCGCCCTTTCCCAGAGGTCTCGTTACTTCTATTGCTTACATGTATGTTTTATAACATTACAGTACTTGTATTCGATAGTAATTTATATGTCATCTGTCCGATAGTATTTCATATAACATATGTCAGCTGTCAAACGCAATATGTGACATTTGGTTGAAGTATAAACAACTAGTATTGCTAACTCTTTTAAAATGACGAATTTTATACCCAATAAACACCATTTTTGGAAAGTATGATGGGTTAAGAAAGGTGTGGTATATTATGAACTGCTGAAATGAGGTAAAACTATCAATTGTGAGGTCTGCTGATCATAACTAATGTGTTTGAAGCGAATATACGGGAAACATGGCCAGAATAAGTGAATAAGTGAATAACAAATTAATTTTTCAGAATGAGAAAGAAAAACCACATGTTGTGAAAATTTACTACGATGGGCAGGACTGGGAAGTTCTACCCCACCCGCCGCATTCACCAGATATAGCTACTTCAGATTACTACTTATTCTGGTCGATGCGATTGTGTATTTCTGAACAGCAATTCAGTTATCGCACACAGATCGAAAATTGTGTTAATGATTGGATCGCCTACAAAGACAAGGATTTCTTCACGTAACAGAGAAATCAGTTAATTGCTTGAAAGATGGAAGAAAGTTGTATCTGCAGATGGAGCATACCTAACGTAACCATACGTCCCGCTTTGGGCGGGACAGCCCCGCTTTCAGGCTGTCTGTCCCGCTGTCCCCAGCTAGAGCAAAAATGTTCCGCTTTCGCAAACACACCAAATGATAATTTAAGCCCTAAAGATGACCATATCATAAGCTGGAGTTCTGACAATGTTGCTGCTGAAGACCGTTGGGTGGAGTTGTTCAAACACTTCCGTGATAACAATCTCAACTGTACTAACTTTCGTATAATTATTGAGTACGTTTTATGTCTGCTTGGAAGTAACGCACCTGTCGAAAGAGTTTTTTCTCTAATGAATAAAATATGGACAAGCGAAAAAACATAGTTAAATGTCGCAGTTTTGACAGCCATTTTGATTACCAAGACTAACATTAATAAATCAAGTAACCAGCTCCATTCTTACTTAAAAACTAGACCTGATATTTTGAAACAATTTACTCTTCCGACAAATATAAAACAACTGCGTAAATATCTACTTCTTATTAGTAATACCCTTATCATGTTTTTAATTTTTGAATAAAAAAGAGTTTTTTTCTACAAAGGCGTCCCGCATTGACGAAAAACATAAATGGTCACGTTAATCAGTTAATATTTTTTTTATTTTCTAAACAAGCAAATGTGTTTATTTTAACAATAAAGGGCGGAGTCATATTCAGAAAACCAATATTTATAAAGCAATGAAGAAAATTGTATTTTTTAATATACTTATACCTTGTTGACATAAGTATTCTGCCACTTTTTTACATACTATGAGTGGCCTCTAAGGATAGATATTCTGTATGAACAAATTCGATAGTACGAAAATTTAGAAATTGTATTGTGTAAGACGCTGGCGTACCCGTTACATTTCGGTATGGAAAACATGCTGCGCGACGTATGGTGATTAGGCGGCTGCCCGCGGAGCTTTCGTAAGTCCACGTTGTTCCCCATAGATATGAGTTAATTAAGCTCGCAAAAATATTAACATAAAAGTGATATAAATTTAGTCACGCACATTTCGCGTCGCCTGGCCACTAATCTACGCTCCACATATGTTTGCCAGGGTTGCCATCTTAATAGTTTTTAAAATTTATTTTGTAAGTAGAGTGGGGTAAAATTGCGCGGCGTCTATAACTTTGCTGTGTGTGCATTAATGTTCAGATGACTGTTAGGTTGACAACGCTGTTAGTATCTGAGGTGTCATGTTGGATAGCTGTTAGGGGTATTTACAGTAAACATGAGCAAATAAATTTGAAACTATGCAGTAAAAATTATTTTAAACTGTTCAAATATTTTTTTTGATTATTGACATTTACTATTATTTTGATTATTGGCATATTGTATTTAATAACTGCATATAATCTATATATATGTATATTAATTTGAAACGTGTTTTTTTTCCTGTAACGGCCATATTGAGAGAACGGCTAGGTATAAAAATTTGATTGAGGTGTCCAAAAAAAGCTACCGGTTTCTAAATCTGTCATCAAAACAGAAAAAAAGTAATTTTCCTGTAACTGCCAAATTGAGAGAACGGCTAGGTGTAAAAATTTCATTGAGGTGTCTAAAAAGAGCTCTTGGTATGTAGATATGTCATCAAAAGATAAAAATAAAAAAGTCATCAAAACAGAAAAATAATAAATGATAATGCCATCTGCTGAATAACCACGCAATGGGTGGTAACGGCGGGGGGGGGGGGGGCGGGGAGAAGGAAATGGAGTGGAGAGAAGGCGACTGGTGGTCGGGAGGTGGGGTAGTTAGGTGGGTAAGGGGCGAGTTGTGGGTGGAGGGGTTGAGGGGGAGAAGGGGGAAAGTAAGAGAGAGGGAGGGTAGGGAGGGGGGAGTTGGAAAGGGATGGGGGAGAGGGGGGGTTTGGGAGAAAAAAAGAGTGAGTAAAAGGAGAGGGAGGGTTGGGGGGGGGGGGGGGGGGGGTAGGGGGGGGGGGGGTTGATGGAGGTGGGGGGTTGGGGGTTTGCCGCGCGAAGGGGATTGTCTGCTTGCCGAGAAAGTCTAGCGGTGACACAACCGTTTTTTTTTACTCAATATAGTTAACAACATATTTTAAAGGTTTTAATCATTTCACCGTCATCTACCGTATAGTTGCTAAAGTAAGCTGAATTTGCGCGAAACTTTTTGTTAACTTTATGTCACATGTTATATCAAGTACGCGTCACTCTTCGATTGTTGCTGTTCGTTTTCTCCAAGACCTTGGTGACATTCCTGATCGTAGATCAAATGAGCAATGCACCGCAACGTAATCGAATTAATCCAAAGAAATATTATTTGTACATAAATAAGAAGTATGTTTCTGTTTATTTTTAAAAACTTATTGGCAATAAACTGACCGTCGATATTGACGGGTTTTAAGCTAGTTTTATATGAATTGGTTTTTTGGTTCTTACCTTCAAACTTTTACTTCTTATTTCGAGCTAGGGCCCTGTAAAAAGAGAGATCAAATATCGTCGTTTGTTTCTCTAATGCATTTTTTTCATGCAAGTTATTTAGTTGAAAAAAGATAGTATTCAGGGATCTTTATTAAAACAATTATGTTGTCGTGATTTTTTCCAACTCAACTCTTTATTTCGGAAATTACACAGTATTACAGTGAATAAAAACATTAAAAACAGTTTGGTAAACAATAAAACCGATTACGGATTTTAATGAATTTACAGAACTTACGTTGACAACTAAGACATAAGAGGCTTGTGTTTCAGTTGTGTGTGTGTGTGTGTGTGTGAGTGTGTTGAGTGTGCAAGTGTGGAGTATGGGCTAGAGAGTTGGTGTGAAGGTTGGGTATTTAGAATGGCCGAAATATTGTGTAAAAGTCTAAGTGTAAATATTGTGTTTAGTTCACCGATATAAAATAATAATAAACCGATCTTAAGCAAAATAATAGTAAATATTATAATATATAAAAGTACAATAATAGTAAAGATGATCAGTAGAATAGCTAAGACGAAGTCAGTTAATTGTATCGGATAGGATTTGATTTACGGATTATGGAATTAATAAATATATAAGTGCTTATGGAATTAAAAAAGTGCTTATGGAATTAATAAATATATAAACACCATTTAAATGGATAGTATAAAGCTTACAGCAGTGTGTTAGTACTCTATTTATTGATGCATTCATTTAAAACGTAGTAATCGAAAAAGGTTAAATTGGCGCGTTAATATTGATCTCGCTCACCAGGTCAGAGAAATCGAACATGCTATTTAAAAACATAGAGCACCATTCAATTTGTGCGAATAAGATAGCTAATCTATTTTCAATAGTTGGGCCGCCTCATTTGTATTACCTATTACAATAGCTCTTTGCCTTGAAATTTAAATACTGATCGAACTTATTTTGGATATTTTGTAGTCTGTTAATATGTACTTGATAATGGCGAGACCATATTGGCGAGGCAAACTCAAGGTGCGATCGAGCAAACGCATTGTTTACTAACTTTAATCGTAATTGATCAGTGAATGGTTCCGATGCACGAATTGTGAGACCAAGGATTTTATTCGATTTTTCGTCAATTGCTGCAATTTTCTTGACGGAATACGCCTCTCGATAGGAATATTATCAAAATGATATAAAATATTAATCTTGTTTCTATTTCACGTAAACCTTATGTGGAAACATTTTGCTACATTAATTTTAATCCTGTTTTGTTACAATATATTTGATGATGTTACAATATAATTATTCTGACTTTTTCTGATTTTAATTTCTTGATTATTTTTATCAATTATTTTAATTTGTGGTTTTAGTAAATAAATCTTAAAAATGATTTGGATGCCCTAAAAGCAATAAAGAAGTAACTGTATGTACGTGGTGATAAATTTAAATATTGTAAAAACGAACTAATATACTGTATTAATTACTGAACTAATATACTAAAAGCAATAAAGAAGTAACTGTATGTACGTGGTGATAAATTTAAATATTGTAAAAACGAACTAATATACTGTAATTTAAATGTACCTAAATATTAAGTTTCTACAATCTGTTAAGATTTTTTGGAAATAAATTGAAATTGAAATTGAAATTGAAAATTGAAATTGAAATTGAAATTGATGACTACGATATAAACTAGATGTTATTCTTCTTAAAAAGCTATCTCCTATCGGAGGTCGGCTGTCATAGTGGCCACTTGGGCCCGTGATTTTGCGGCGCGGAACAACTCGGTGGTGCTTGAGTTGAACCATTTAACGAGGTTTTGTAGCCAGTGGGTTCTTCTTCGGCAAGATATTAGATACCATACATAATACATGATAATTAAATAAAGAGGATTGCCAGAATCCAAAACAAGCCTGGGACTGAAAAAATAACTATATACAAAAAAAGCGATATGTTGAAGCATAGCTAATATAATCATAAATTTTTAGTTTTCAGTAAATAGAAGTAACTAAGTTATGTTTTTTAATTTATTTATTTATTTATAACGTACAAGAACAAAAAAAATACAAGGACATGCATACTGTTGTACATGAGGAATAATTAAGAACAAACATTATTATAGCGAAAAACATAGCTCTATGCATATAACTATGCTAGCATATCCGAATGAGGCGAAATCGCACAGCCAACTAGACCTAGAAGGTCTGTCTCTGGCTGTGCTGTGTTATACCAACTGTATTTTTGTAACTCGCGAACTGACGAAGGTGATCAATTTTAAAATATTTCTAAATCTAACAAATGTGTTGTTTACACAAATTAAAGTAAAATTTAAGGTAGAAAAAATAAATATATGATTAAAATATAAATATATGATAAAAATAATAAATGTATGCAATTAAGGGCTAAAAATAAAGTAAACTTTACATTATATACAATAAATTTAAGTGGAAAATAAGTAATAATATATACAAATATATGAATGAACACGACATTCTAATATATATGTTTAAGAAAATGATATGTAATATTGCACAATTTTACAAATATATATATTTTTTAAATATTCACCCTACAGTATTAATAAGGTCTTTAGTTTTTGAACGCCCAATATCTAGAAGCCAGTTTTTTACTTTACCTTTAAAAGTTACATAATTTTTCACGTTTTTCGTGGTTTCACATAGTGGGTTGTAAACTTTTGGGGCGATAAAATTAAAAATTGAAAATTAAAAACCAGTTATTTTGAAAACACAAACGTCTATTGCATTTCAACAGAACTACTTTACAACACGTCCAATTAATTCTGAAAATAAACGAAGAAATCAACATAAGATCGACATAAATAACTATTTTTTGTAAGCCAGCTATTGGGCGAAAGATAACAATTCTTTTTACACGACTGTCCAAACAATTTATGTATGTATATTGTCAGTTTTTTTATCCCACCATAACTTTTAAATACTTGAACCTATTTAGATGTGTGTAGTATTTCTAGAATTGTCATGTTATCTTGGGTGTCATAGAGTATCTAAAGTTACCAAATGTCAAATAAATAATGGTCCAAATGTCAATAAATTGAGATAACTAGATAGTATTTAGTATTAAATTAAAAGCCTGATTGAGTAGATTCCGACATTTTTTTCTAATATTTATAAATATATAAAATAGTTCACTTATTGTAACGGTAGTTGTGTTTTCAATTTATAAATTATTATTCTTGTTATTGTTCTTGTTTAGCTCAAAAACGGCATGACAAAAAAAATAGTTTTCTTTCAACTCAAACCGATGCTATCCATGTTAAAAGTAGCCGATGGAAAAAAATCGGTTGTGTCACCCCAAGACTTTCTCGGCAAGCAGGCAACCCCTCAACCCACGCGCCAAATCCCCCATCCCTACCACCTAATTACCCCTTTCCCACCCCTTCCCCTGAAAGTGGTTGTGTCGATTATGACCGCAAATGTAGTATTTTTGTAGTATTTCAATGGCATTAAATTGGCTATTTTCTAATATGACGTAGTATTTTCTTTAATACGGCGAAATTTATAAAATATTTGTATCGCGTGTGTAAGAAATATTCCAAACAAAATTTCACTATGTAAATTCGTCCTATCGATGCATCTGTGTACCGAATTTGAAGTCTCTAAAGCCATATTTTCAGATTAAAGTATGACTAGCTCGCCCCCCGATGGCCAGATTTTAACCACAATTTTTGCCATGATCAAATGATGCCTGCATGCCAATTTTCAGTTCAATCGAATAAAGCGTTTGAGCACTATCGTGGCGACACACACACAGTCACACAGACACAGACACAAAGAAGTGCGTTCACAACACTTTATCTCTGCCGGGAAAGTAAAACGGCGATTAAATAGGAAACGATCTAATATTAATAAGACGCTCGACTTTAATGGCAACCCTGCGACCAAGTGTGAAACCGGCCGAAGCCAGGGGCTGGAAAACTTTTCACAGTTGGGCCGTCCAACCTATCATTATTACGTCACCCGATACAGCCTTACACACTCGTACTGGCGGCGTATTTTCAAATGGACACCGGACACCCTTTTTACGAATCCTATACAAACGAGTATGTGGTGCAATACCGAGTATTTAACATGCGTACATAGAATCAATCTTTCAAAGTAGCAACTTCAGAACAGGCTAGATCGAGATTAATAAACCAGTAGACGGAGATGAAATAGGGAGTAGTAACCTGTTGTGAGTTGATGATGTAAAAGTGACTTTGTTTTGACGCTTGAATTACGTCGACATCATTGAGTATGCCAAATACTTGATGTTTGCATAACAGAAAGTTAATTGCCATTGCATCTGGTTTAAGTTGGGATGGGATGGATTGAATTTACGTATAATCATCATCATCATCAGCTGGCAGACGTCTACTATTATGCATAGGCCTTTTGGGAGCTAAGGGGCCCTTGCTGAGTTGGCCACGAAGACACATTCTGTTCAGGGTTGGTCACACTCACGGGTCAACACCCATCCGACGGCCTCCAAGCACGAAGTGGGAGCCTGGGTAGGATTCTGGCCTTATGGTTAGTTTCCTATAGGAATCAATCTTCTGGCGCTCCTGGACGGTCTGCGCTCCGTGCGGCATAGCCAATCGATTGCACTCTGACTAACAGTCGGGGGAGTCTGGAAGCAGTACTGTTTCCTATAGAGCGGGGTTGGTTGCGGACCTTACGGCGACTGCTCTTGAAACGACCATCGGTTACTCGATCCTGGGTGAACAGCCGGGCAAAGGATGCCGTGGTCCGCGATAAACTCCTAGAATAACTTTGTCAATGGCTCTCTGCGTGACTTTGAGCTTGCGTATGGAGCCTACCACGCCTCAGTGTCGAATGTCATCACTGGCAACACATCACACGCACTGATTTATTGACTTTCGTCTTGTGGCTCTGTAGTATTCGTGACGGAATTTTCCGAAAGATGCCCATTTGAGTTGAATTCATCGGCATTTGGAGTTGTCTACTACAATGGACGAACCCGTCCCCCAGGAAGTTTTAGCGATAATAGTCGTTCTGTCTTCTATGAGATGAGCGTAGAAGAGTTAGGCACAAAAGCACAGGGACTAAACAATCCACCAATTACCTCCGACTCAACCCGTTCGAGTTCATCGTCTTACGCGGGACACTAAGAAACACCCAGCTGGCCCAGACGGCCCCTGGCGACCCTGACTACCATTTGTGGCCAGATTTCTTCGGCCTCCCGGTTGGTTACAGGTTCGAGGCCACTTGCGCAGTCCTCTACCTTATGTTAGCGGTGACTCGGCATATACCGAATCTATCGCGAACCACGGCGTCATTGCCCGGCTGTCCACTCGGCATCGGGTAGCCAATTGGTCGTTTCAAGAGCGGCTGTCATAAGGTTTACAAGCACCTATAGTGTCATAGGGTTATGGGAGCTAATGGGCCCTTACTGAGTTGGCCACGAAGACCCATTCTGTTCAGGGTTAGTCACACTCACGGGTTAACACCCATCCGACGGCCTCCACGTATGAAGTGTGAGCCCAGGCAGGACTCTGGCCTTAGGGCTAGTTTCCCCTAGGAATCAACCTTCTGGCGCTCCTGGACGGTCTGCGTCCAGGAGCGCCAGAGCGGCGTAAGCCAATCGATTGTGCACTCTGACTAACAACTTGGGTTGTCGACTACAACGGGCGAGCCCGTCACCACAGGAAGTTTTAACGATTAGTCGTTCTATCGACCTGCAGTGAGCGTAGAAGACTTTGGACAAAACAATCCAGCGTCTAGCTACGCCACAACCCGTTAGAGACCAACGCCTTACGGCGAGATAGCCAGTTATGCTACCTGGCGGGCCCGACTCTCGCGCCCTAACTTCCAATTGTGACAAGATTTCTCCGGTCTCTCGATTGCTTCCGAGTTCGAGGTCGCTTGCGCAGTCCTCTCCCTTACGAAGCGGTGAAACGGTGAATACCGAATCTATCGCGGACCATGGCGTCCTTTGCCAGCCTCTTACCCGGGATCGGATGGCCAATGGTCATTTCAAGAGCAGTCGCTGTAAGGTACGCAACCACCCCCGCTCTATAGGAAACAATACAGCTTCCAGACTCCCCCGACTGTTAGTCAGGGAGCTAACGGGCCCATGATGAGGTGGCCACGATGACCCATGTGTTCAGCGTCGGTCACACTCACGGGTCAACACCCATCCGATGGCCTCCACGCATGGGGTGCGAACCTGGGTAGGACTCTGGGTCAACCAGTCTCCCCTGGGAATCAAACCTCTGGCGCTCCTGGACGGTCTGCGCACCGAGCGGCGCAAGCCAATCGATTGTGCTCTCCGACTAACAGTCGGGGGAGTCTGGGAACTGTATTGTTTCCTATAGAGCGGGGGTGGTTGCCTACCTTACGGCGACTGCTCTTGAAATGACCATTGGCCATCCGATCCCGGTTCAGAGTCGGGCAAAGGACGCCTTGGTCCACGATAGATTCGGTGTACACCGTTTCACCGCTTCGTAAGGGAGAGGACCGCGCAAGCGACCTCGAACTCGGAACCAATCGAGAGACCGGTGAAATCTGGTCACAATTGGAAGCAAGGGCGCGAGTGTCGGCCCGCCAGGTAACATTACTGGCTATCTCGCGGTAAAGGCGTTGGTCTCTTGCGGGTTGTGGCGTAGCTAGACGTCGGATTCGTAATGTCCAAAGTCTTCTACGCTCACTGCACGGTCGATAGAACGATGAATCGTTAAAACGTCCTGCGGTGACGGGTTCGCCCGTTGTGGTTGACATCTCAATATGTTAGTCAGAGAGCACAATCGATTGGCTTGCGCCGCACGGTGTGCAGACCGTCCAGGAGCGCCAGAGGTTTGATTCCCAGGGAAAAGTGACCAGGGCCAGAGTCCTACCCAGGCTCGCACCCCGTGCGTGGAGACCGTCGGATGGGTGTTGACCCGTGAGTGTGACCGACCCTGAACACATGGGTCTTCGTGGCCAACCCATCATGAACCCATTAGCTCCCTAAAGTCTGACTAACAGTCGGGGGAGTATGGAAGCAGTACTGTTTCCTATAGAGCGGGGGTGGTTGCGGACCTTACGGCAACTGTTCTAAACGACCATCGGCTACCCGATCCTGGGTGAACAGCCGGGCAAAGATGCCGTGGTCCGTAATAGATTCGGTATACACCGTTTCACTGCTTTGTAAGGGAGAGGACCGCGCAAGCGACCTCGAACTCGTAACCAATTGAGAGACTGGAGTAATCTGGTCGCAATTGGAAGTAAGGGCGTGGGTGTTAGCTCGCTGGGTAATACTCCTGGCTATCTCGCGTTTAAGGCGTTGGCCTCTTACGGGCATGTGGCGGAGCTTGACGGTGGACTGTTTTGTCCAAGTCTTCTGCGCTCACTCCAGGGAGATAGAACGACTAATCGTTAAAACTTCCCGAGGTGACGGGTTCGCCCGTTGTAGTTGACAACTCTAAATGTCATAGGGTTATCAGTCGGAATGCAGTGTCGATTGGCTGACGATGACTGACAATGCGCAAACCGTCCAAGAACGATTCCCAGGAGGAACCGGCCCGCAGGCACAGAGTCTTTCTCGTGCTTGCACGTCTACTAGGAGGCTTTCGGGTGGGTGCTGACCCGTGAGTTGGGCCGACCCTAACACATGGGTTATAATGTTCCAACTGCCCTGGATCCATTAACTCCCAGATTGTATTCGTCGGCAGACCGAAGTTGTCGACCGCACTTGTCGAAGTTGAGTCAGCCTAGGTCTACATAGGTGACTGTGAATCTGTAACGGATTTGAGACGTCACTGTCACGAGCTATTTCACCAAGTCCATAAAAAAATTAAAGCAGCAAAGCAATAATAAACGAATAAAAAATAAACCGTGAATAATCCCTGTGTTAAAATTCGGCTTCTATGCCATCTACGGGATGAAAGTTTTGAACACCAAACGCTTCTAAAGGAAATTTAATTGAAAATTTATAAATTTGATCGTACATTTTTCGTTCAAATTTATAAATTTGAACTTGTAAAAAGCATCGTAAATGAAAAAATCAGTTTTTAATTTTATTTATTTATTTATTTTAAAGTAATTGTAATTTATTTCAAAAGCAATTGTCATTATATAGATGATAACCAATGGCGAAACATTAAATTCACTCGATGGCACCAGATTTTGATATTTTTACCGCCAACCCTCACTTGTTTAAATTGCAAGCTATTAATTATTTATTCTTACATGATAGCTAGTATTAAAAGTGTCATTCTATTTGTATAGTTATGGTAATATCTTTATTAATTTTACTTCTCAATGCCTTGGTTTTACTGTTATGTTGATTAGTAATAAGTGAATAAACACAATAAATAAATAAATAAATAAATGAGTAAATTTCTTCGTAGCTATACCTGTTCAACGCTGCTTAACTTGGATAAACCCGTTACAGGGTTTAGAAAGCATTCCAACACATAATTAATGAATAATAACTAAAATTAATTATCTAATTTATAAAAGAAATCTAAATACAAAAAAAAGACATACGAACTATAGAAATATACAACAATAATGGGAATTAAAAAAAATATAGTTTTTAATAAGATGCAAACGCATTTACCGCTTCAAGTTTGTAACACCCGACGTTTTGGCGACGTTGCAGCTGCCGTTGTCTAGGGTAGACTGCAACGTCTATGTCGAATGTTACACACTTCACGCGGTAAATTCGTTTTTCATCTTATTTATAATGTCAAACAACCGCGATAGTCTCCGATTCCGGAAAAATCAGTATTCTCCGTTATGGTAGGTTATCTTGGAGGTAGCGAAAGACAGTCAATTAAGGTTAATATTATCCACATTCGTGGCTTAAGGCGACATGAGACCTTAGAAAAATATCCGAAATGGGCGGACACGCGAAAAAATAGGCTGGGTCAATGTTGTAGGGTTTGACCAATAAAAATCGAGCGATGAGGAAGCCTCAAACGTGATTCCACGTCCGCTCGCGCCGGCGACCAGGTAAATACTAAACGTGATACCGCAGCGCTAACACAGAATAACTATCTTTATGAAGTGCTGGTATAAGGGTGTTAATGGTAAAGCATATTTAGCGTAATTCTCAGATCGCTTTCACGTTTTAATTAATTGTAATTAATTTAGGCTCTAAATAAAAAAAATGTGGCTAAGTACGGCCCTAGAGAATTAACCAGTCAATATAATGAAATTATAATAAAACACACTCACCGCTTAGATTGTAGGAGTAATCACGCCTGAAAGTTTTTGAAGTTAGTTTAAAGCCTTAGTGTCCAAGGCAACGAGCAACTTTTATGAGTCCAAATTTTAAATTGGTTCCTTATCGAGGGATTCACTTAAAAACTTTTGGTAATTGATGCTTGAATTTTGCAAAAAACTCATAAAACTAAAATTCTTCAGATATGATCGTTCCCAAGTATCATGTCGCCTTAATCGTAGCCCAAAATGAAGAATTACGTGTATAGCGAATATGGTCGTGCGTTAAATATCATGGACAATTTCCTGAAACTTTAATCTCTTGTTTGTGGAACAGATCAATATCAATAATCAATAAACATTCGAAATATGAGTCAACATCCTGCATATTTTAATTATACTGTATTTGACCCCACAAATGACTGGCGATTAGCTCGGGTTTGCCTACGGAAAAATTTATATAAATTTATATTTACATTTACATTTACATTTACATAGATCGGGGTTTACTATAGAGCTATAGCATTACTATAGAGCGGATTACTATAAAGCGGCGCACATTTACATTTATATTTACATTTATATAAATTTATATACATTTTGTATACATTTTATAATGGCATCCATTATTGGACGCCTCACATTTGAGGGGTTGATGCACTTTCACGCATTCCACAAACATTTTTCTACTTCAAACGAGGATATCACAAGACAAAGTAACTTTCTTGCTATTATTTTAACTGAATTTCGCATATTAACTAAGATATTCGCGTGGGGTTGCTAAAATCGGATTTTTAAATATTGTCTATGCCCATTGTGTCAGGATTGCCTGGCCTGACTATAGCATATCGAAACTGAATCCCCAGTCGTAAATAGTATATATTTGCCAATGCAGTTTAAAGTGACACGCTCCGCCGATGGGCATTTTGAGTTATTAGTTTTCAGTTATATGCGTCTGTAGCCCTTGGCGCATTACTTAACATACCGGTCGGTTATTACCTCATAAAATCGCCGTGAAAAATATCATAAAACAGTAATATCTCCTATTTTGCACTGCGTAAGCGCACCTCTTACTTGTTTTAAATAGGATTTGGCACGCAAGCTTCGATTTATTATTAATATACTTATAATAAATCATTAACCAAACCCATAAGTCTCTTTAATATCACACACCTATATAGGAAAGCCTAGATATTTTGCAGCGCCAAGAGCAATAAGAAAATTCACCTAACTACTTTTTATTCTGTCATGTTATTTATCATGTTATTTTATTCTGTACTGTAATCGGCTGTCGAAAAAATCTAATTACGATTTTATTATTCCCTAGATGTACCCGGCCACGCCATAATGTGGCTTAGTCTGGTGTAATGGAAAAGAAAATAAAAAGAAAGCACACGTTTCTAATATAGTCGTTTCTAATATACAAATATAATAAATAATTTAAAAAAACTCGACTTAAAGTTCCAAAAAGTGAACATAATGAGACCGTTCACGCGTGATATCTCTATAAACATCCAGTGAAAATAGATGATCGCTCATTCCGTGAGTCAAACGACGAGCAAAGTCCAAGGACCGTCACGTTTTCCGTTGAGTAATTGCCCTTTAGCGGGGCTTCACGTGAACTGGAGCCATTGACCCGGCTTTCTGAGCCGGCTTCCCGCCGCCGAACGCCGAACGCAAAGACGTAAAACAGGATACAGTGAGTGTTGTGTGCAAGACGGATTTTCAAAATACCCGCGCTCCGAGCCCGGCCCCCACCACCGTTATAACCTACGCAGTGGCGGCAGCGGTTTGCGGCCTACCCGCAAAACAACGGACTGACAGCTCTTCAGTCTACCCTAGACAACGGCGGCTGCAACGTCACCGAAATGACGGGTCCTACAAATTTCACGCGGTAAATTCGTTTTCTATCCTATTTAAAAACACGAAGTATTTGTCTTAATTTATTGATATTTGGACATTTGGATAGTTATTTATTTGTGAGTTGGATAGTTTAGGTACGCTAACCTGGAATTAAGTAACGATTCTAACAATATCAAACACTAAGTGTGTCATAGAAGTCTTCTAAATCGGTTCAAGCATTTAGAGTTACAGTGGAATAAAGAAACTGACAATATGAACACTGAAAATATTACACTCCTTTTTTGGGGGTAGTCATGTAAAAACACGCGCGTATTCGAATGCAACTTTGTGTCAAAACTTTAAAGCTATCGGTGGGGAACTTTCGGAGATTTAGGATTTTGTCTAAAGGGATATTTATATTTTTATTTATATACCTATAGATATTTTACACTATTTAACGTCATATCCATCGTCAACGAGCGGACATGCACAAAGAATCCAGAAGTGAAATGACAGCGGATTTTCAGTTCCTTGTACCCGCGAGATACTAATCTGATCTAATGTCATAATATTATCCGTAAAACCGTGCTAATTGGCAAAATGGCGCATAATCAGCTGGTATTTTGTTCAGTTCCCCTTTAATTTATTCAGCTGATTATGCAGTTGCCGTATACGGCATACAACTGCCGGACAACGCAGCGACTTTCCTTACCATGCATGATCGGATGATTCATTGGTTGGTTATGTTCTAAAATACGAGTGATTTTTGATGAAATAAACAGAGATGCTACGTTACATACGAATATTTCGAGGACTCTTATAATAATAACATATGAAAACTTTATATAAAAATAAAGGAGAATATTCAGAGGTTGCAAGAAAAATCAGAAGTTAATAATTCCAGTCGCCACATTCTGTATAAGAAAACCTTCGTTCTAAACTAATTAGAGAAATACTTGATTATTGGCGTCCAAAATATTGAGACACGATTTTAAAAAAAGCGGTTGTGTCACCTCAAGACTTTCCCGGCAAGTAAAGTCTTGAATATGAAATATTCCAACCGAAATTTGAATACCGGAAATAAAATAGGCACTATATACAAAAAAAAAAACAAAAAATCAAACCGAGTATGACATTTTGTTTTAAATACCATCGCCAACACCCTAAATAACGCACTGTATACCAGACTCCAATATTCTCCACGTGAGAGAATATTGGAGTCTAGCATATAGTGAAAGAATATTAAAGTTTGGTATTTAGTGCCTTTTTAATATTTTCCACTGCGAGTAAGTGCCTTATTAATAATCCTGCCTCAGGTATCTAGTGTTTTCTTTTTTTGCCATGTTTATTTTCGTTTTTCTTTGAAGCCTAATGGTTTCTGTTTTTTTTTCTTCATAATAGTCTATAAGTATATATGAGTTACAACTCTTCGTTAGAAATAAACCAGATGGAAACATTATTTATGTCTGATATTTTATTATTTTGGTTTTTAATAAATTTCAGCAATATGGTATTTAGTAACTATTATGTATTCGGTATTCATTTCAGAATTTGATTTCGGCCCTACAAGGCATGTTGTGTTTTTGTTTGTTTTGTGTACCAAACTTCAAGTTTCTAAGTGAAATATTTCAAGATTAAAATGTGACTACCACACCCCCTGGACTGATTTCATCCAACCTTTTAAACTATTGCCATGACCAAATAATGTCTACATGACAAATTTCAGTACAATCGGATTAAGCGTTTGACCGCTATCGTGAAGTAATAACACACAGACTCACAGACATACACACAGACACAAAAAAGACTTCCCTTTGTAAATTGTCTCAATCGTCTCAGGGGGGCTCAAAATGAATATTTCCGCTTTTCCCTCCTCGTCGGTTGGTGGGCCGGAAAAGTAAAATAATAGCAAATAAAATATAATTCAATAATAGTGCTAGTAAAAAAATATTTATTTTATCAAATAAATCAATATTGAATTCAGAAATAAAATATAAGGGATTGAATAAAATAGTCAAAATAATAATGAATTATGATCATTCCTAACATATATATTATTCTAATAAATAGTGAAAATCACTTATTATATCCTTAGGTACATAATATTTTTTATATATTCTGTTACTTTTACTATTTCTAATGCTTCAGCTTGCATATTTAATGCCTTTTATATTTATGTACATATTACATATCATTATGTGTATATTACATCTCAACGAATTGGTGTATACTGTAATGTTGATTTGTTATAGAAAACATATTTCACGAATTTGTCTAAGGTACGTATAAAATGGGTTACCGATAAATAGCTCCTTGACTAGTTTCTTAAATTGCAAGATACTTTATATTTTAATACCTTTAGGGAGAATATTCTAGTACTTAAAACTCAGATATAAGTTGTAGGCTTGGCGCCGGGGGAGGGGGTGGGGTTTTTCTGCTTGCCGGGAAAGTCTTTGGATGACACAACTGATTTTTGAAAATTTTGCTCAGAAATGATACGGTTTTATTGGTTATTTTTTTGGTTGGATGACTCGCAACGTAGGATTGCTTTTATTTATTTATTTTTATTAGTTTACAAAAAAT
The DNA here is from genome assembly GCA_944548615.1 of Micropterix aruncella. Taxonomy (NCBI): domain Eukaryota; kingdom Metazoa; phylum Arthropoda; class Insecta; order Lepidoptera; family Micropterigidae; genus Micropterix; species Micropterix aruncella. The sequence goes on from OX155956.1 coordinate 16,162,312, forward strand.
ACACCGTGTATACTTTAACATAGTGTTTGCTGCTCCTAACTAGGGAGAGCATGTTCTGAGGAGAACACTAATACAAATAATTATAAAATATATATCTTCCAAATCTTCAATAGAATAATAAACAAGAATTAGTAATGATACGTATATAATAAAAACTTAAATAGAATAAATATAAATAGGTGTATGGCAAAAAAATATAAAATATATTACTTATTATAAAATTGAAATAAATATTTTTTCTGTCTCTCTTCTGTTTCATTAGCGAAAATGTATGGTGATGTTTTTGTCATTTTATGCTTATTCGCAATATGTTTTTACTCATAACATTAGCCATTTTTGAAGCAAGAAAGCTGTAGGGACGTTATCCATAAGACTTTAGAAGTTTCGGCAATTAAATTTTTTCCTTAAAACGACCTGTTCTCTCACTGTTTTCCGGAGCCTGCTTGCATGCTTTTAAAAACATTAATCTAAAGAACTAATGAACATATTAGGTAGTTCAAAATTTCAAACATTGTTGCATTACCAAAATGCAAAATTCATTTATGTCGCTTAATCGTGACTTAAATGTCCAAAATGGTTGCAAAATCCTTTTAGATCATTTGTTCGCTCGATGTGTGTCGTACAAAACACATGCGCCGATTTTGCGCGGTGTTTCGTCATGTCCTGGCTGCTTCAGCCGTGGTTCTTTGTGCCGCACAAAAAGATGTAATTTATTATTAGATATAGCTAGGGCCATTCATTGTCTATCTGTATCGGCGCAACGCCGAAGCGCTATTGTCGTTATAGCTAAGTGAAACTTTCGCCAAGTGGATAATAATAACATCGATAGCATTCCATCCGATATTGATCGCTCGATTTTTCTAAGCAATCAACAATCAGTAAGAACACCTAGTTACGTTTCTGATGCAATGGCACGACTTGCATGATCTTTCCTTTACCGTCTACTAAACAACGATGATGTAAAACAAGTAAATATAATATAATACATTAAAAAGAATAAAAGACACGACTTCCATTACAGAAAACTTTGTATACACATTCAGTTATGATAGCCCGTTCTACGTTTCGCCATGACATAGCAGCTGCACCCATGGTTGGCTTCCGACGAGGGGACTTCTCAAGGGCCATCAGCACAGACACGAAATTTTGTATACGCATTCAATTGTGATAGCCAGTTCTAAGGTTCACCATGACATGGCTGCTGCGGTTATTAAACAAATTAGAGCCGTTTTTTATGATTATATGGTATGCCTTATATGGTATAACGTACATCGTAACGTATTATGTACATCGACCGTTTTTTTTAAATTGTAAAAACAAATATTAATTAAATTTATAATCAAAATATTAAATCATTACCAATAATTTGAGCTGCTAAAATTTCTTAGTAGGTATAAAAAAAATATAAATAGTCAAAATATAAACAACAATAGTTAGTTACAAAATAGTCCAATTAGAAATATTACAAAAATAAAATTACGACAATAATAATGACGCAATTGAATTAGTCAATACAAATTTTATTATTATAATCCATCTCAGATTATCAAAATGATTCGATTTAGTAAATAGCCAAAAATATATAGGTATATTGTAATAAAAATAATCATGATAGATTACACATGTAATCAAATCATCGCCTCACATGGAGTATATTATCTTAGCACGGACTACGGCTAAGATTCTGCAATAAAAACAATTTAAATGTAAACTTTTGTTTTTTTTAATAAGTTATTATTATCATTATTATTAACAGCAGCAATGTCCGCCTACGTTTAGGAGGCGCTGTGCGTGACCTCTACACAGTGGGCAGATTGCGCGCGCGCCGAAGATTTGTCGTAAAAGGCGTGGTCGCCAATTGCACACTCCAAATTGCGTGTGATACGCGGATCTCGCGGTGCGGACCTCGTCCCTCATTACACACTTGCACTGCACGCGACTGCGCAACCCATTATACACTTACACGATCGTCAACACTTAAACGTGTAATTTATAGAATTACACGCCTCGTCGATATTTTCCATGCAAATGGCAACGAGAAAGAGATTATTGCCCCTGCGCACATTTGTACAGTTGCTTAATTAACTAAAGGTTAGACGGGATATATTGTTATACTCAAATAAATATGACATTCAATATGTTATACGGTAAAGGTTGAAGCCGGATGCGATATATAACAACCGGCAAGGATGCAGGTCAAGAATAACTGCAAATTATAACGAGAGGGAGTGAAACGACGAAAGACGACGTCTGCATGTCTGTACACCCGATGCACAAGCTACGTGGACACGCTAGGGGGAGCTCGGAGCAGGATTTTTATTGTGTTTTTTATTTTATCAACCTTTTTTTGTTTGTGGCTTTTCTAAGGTTTTTATGAGCCTTATAACACTGCGACCGTTGCTGATTTATTGTGTTCGCCCCCTGCTACAGTTCTGCGCTAAGATTCGTGTCATTTAAGAACCGCAACAGGCTTTTGGCGCCAGATTGTTTTGCTTCCTCAGGTTGGAGGTAATGACCACCCAAGTGGGTGTATCTTATACGCATCGGCGGGCCACACTCTCACATGAGATGCAGGGGAGTTTCCTCTGCCTCTTAGCAGAACCTGCACATTTTCGTGGCATCCAGCTTAAGTTTGTACATGTGTTTGTTTAGCCACAATACCCCGTGCCCTCCCCAGTATGCGTATATTGTTCCTATTTAGCGATAAGGTCTGTTAAGGTCGTTAGCCTTAATTAACGCTTTTGAATGATTCAAACCTGGCGTGTTGTTCCAGTGGTTGATGGATTGTTCTAGACATATTTTTTTGAGCATTAGGTTTGCAAGGCTTTTTGGTACGCATAATCAGCCTTATAGATTCCAAACCGTTAATTATTATTCTAGACTATATTATACATACATACATCCAATCTAACTTTTCTTGTTATTACTAGGTACTACTTTTTAACAAGTTTTATACTACACACTACATATTTACCTAATTACTTGATTGCTAAGAAACGCCATTATCGAACAGTTGAGCTACGTTCACAGTCCATATATTCAACTCTGGCTCAGCCGAAAATAGTAAATTAAGGATACGGATCGTCCGCACCGTGAAGCAGTGTTAAACGATGTTAGGTCTAGGTCACGGTAATCGGCGGGTATAAACAGATCGATTCTTCATAGGATGGTCGGATTATCAACGAACCCCCCTAAGCAGTTTATATATGTGTCAGATTGTCAGCCAATCTCTTCTTACGCTTAGTGTGTACCTAACCATGTCTAGAATAAATATCGTAGGGTGTAAGAATGGATAATATCCATACTGTTTAATATACAGGAATCTCAGGAAGCATTTCTGTATGCTCTCCAGCCTAGATATGTAGCTATTTTCATAAGGACTCTATATTGCTGCGTTGATTTCTAATCTGCATCGAATTAGGAAGTTGAAATGTGTGGTTAAATCTTTTATGTTCCTCATTAAAAATTCTAGCAATTTGAAAGAATTATCAACCAGGGTGTAGATGTGCTGTCTGTATGTCGACAGCGTATAAAAGATCACTCCTAGGTCCCTTGTTTGATTTACTTGCGATAGTGTCTTGCATCAATATCATAACTATGTACAAGCGGGGACTCACCTCGCGAGTACGCCATGATAGAACATTAACCGTATTGAAGTACAGCATGTGGTTTGTGCTCCAAAGGTACACCGCGTCTGTCATCCTGCAGTAATGCCCAGGATTCTATACAGCCCGTTATTGCGAATAATTTCAGGTCATCCCCAAAAATTAGACAGTGGTTTTAGTAACCACGTCTGGCAACGAATTCACGAGCAAATTAAACAGTAGTGACAGGATAGATAGAAACAGGGATAGGGTAGCCAACGTTTAAAGCTAATTATGAAGGCTTAAATGAAAAATAAAGCTTTATTTGGAAATGAATACCGAATTTCAACGTTTTTATTTTATTATTATTCAATAAAAAACAAACCGAAAAATGTTAAAATTAAATTACAAATAAAAAAAATATATATATCCCATTCTACCATATAAAAGGGGCCACTAAATGTCACAACCGAACAACTAAAATTCACTACCTAACGCGTGACTCGACCACCAAATTTGATTTTCGTCCTTTTCAAAAGGTGAACTTACGTTGATATAAATTCTACACTTACGTGTTAACCCTTTAACGACCATAAGCTTTGCGGTAGAGTATGGAATTTTTTGATATATAAAACTGTTAAAGGGCGATGTAACTACCATATATGTCAAAATTTGTGGGAACGATAGATTTTGTGTAAATTGATGTCCCTTTTATAACGTTTGTTATAAAAGGCATATATCCTATACATACATATGTCCCTTTTATAACTTTTGATGCAACGTTGCTAGTAAAGATGGAAAGTTTTTTAAAAACTTTCCATCTTTCAAAACAAAATTTCGTTACTTTGTTATTTAACTCTGAAATCATACGTACTAAACGAAAAAGAACAAATTTATAAAGTTGCCATAAGCATTTTATTTATTTTTATTTAAAATCATCGGAGTTCGTTGGTGATTTGCGATCATTTGAAAAAAGAAATACGGTATATTTTTAAACAATATATTTTATTGCTAAAATGAAGATACAGTTGTTTCAATAAAATGAAATAATATAATTTACGAATTATTCCTATTCGATAATTTATAAAATGATTTTGAATTTATGGGACACTTACAAATTTGTCCCATGGTCCTTAAAGGGTTAAACATCATTGAATTAATCATAAGAAATCAATCATACAATTTATATCGACTCAGTGTAACATATTCTTAGAACAAAGTAGGAGATCTTGTAAGAATTCATACCGTAAAAAGTTGACACAAAAATATAGCATCGCAAGGAATTCAGCATACCTATTCGGCCATAAACATACTAAAACAGTGCTGGTAGTTATAGATTGTTTGAATATAGAATGTGTCCTCCTTTTGCATTGATAACACCTTTCACTCTTGTAGTCATAGAATTTACCAGGCTTTGACAGCTTCCTTTCAGTTCATCATCGTGTAACCAGACTTGAATTACTGCACTGATCATCTTGGTTTTCGTTGTATAATCTATCTTGTATTGACGTTTTTTGTGCAAATGGCCCATAGGTTTTCGATCAGGTTGAGATCTGGGGAGAACAGTAATGTGGTTCTGCGTAAAAACTATTTCACTTTTTTGGAAGAATGACATGGGGCGAGATGCTGTTTAAAAATTCCTTCGTTGGAAGGATAGACCTTTTGGAGCTGCCGTATAATATGGTTTAATAATATTTCAATATATTGGTCATTATGATGAATTCGGACTGTTTGTACTGTTTTCGTATGTGTATGTCCAATAAAGCAGTTTTCGAAAAAAAAAACGTTTTTGTTCCAATTAAATCGCACGGTACTGTAATGTAAGAGTAATGCCACATAATTTTAAATAATGCACGTATCCATACGATATACGAGTATATGTGATTTTCTAGATCCTGCATATCGCGCACGGAGGCTTGGTACGTAAACCTACACGTTTCTATAGCAGAAGTCTTAGAATGTTAGCAGCTGACCCCTCCCTGGCATCAAACGTGTATTTACTTCGCGCCCATGTTATTTATTTGACCGGCCGAACGTGTAGGTGGCACCAAGTGACCTTATTTGATAGTGATTCCGAGATAAATCACTTGCTTCATTTGTGATACTATACTAAGGGCCAGTCGACTTATGTACGTACATGTATCTTGAGGTAATTTCAAACAAGATTGGCTGAGCATGCACACTGAGAACAATTTATGTACGTGAGCATTATATGTTATTATATGGCATTATATAAAAATATGTATGCTTACATTTAATATATACCTCCCTAACTGTAATAATGGGCCAAATAAAGACGACTTTTCATAACGACTCGCCATGCATGACAACTAAAGCTACGGAATTTTCGCAAAAAAAAACGCAGATTTTTTAAAAAATAATATCGTAATTTCACTAAAATTTGCATATAGGTACTGCATATAAAACAACCTTTTAATAGACCTAAAATTTATATTTATTATTGAAAAAAGCTAACATTGATGTACTTCTAATATTTGACCCTTTAAAATCGTTCTGTCCGTAACGACGACATTATATTTAATAAAGAAGCCTTCTGCTTCTACGTTGATCAATTAACAGCGTAGAAGTTACTAACTCTGTAACGCTGCTTCAGCAAAGGTTGAAAAGCAGCATTTAGTACTGCAGATTATGTTTCAAACGTCGTCATCTTCACTCGTATTTACTGATTGAAGCATTAGGCAGTGAAAGTGAGCATACCCATTAATAAGCTTATCTTGAGAAAGTTCTCTGATAAAAGGATTTTTTGAGGTTTTCGAGTAATGTATTTTGTTTTAAGGTAGTGACTTGCAGCCATAGATAGACAAAATAACTGACCAATATGAAAGTAGGCTTCATTTGTTGTATTTAATATCATCTGCAGAGAAATTTTAGCGAAATTTTTTCAGGTGCGTATTTTCGCATTTTTTTCAAATTTCAATAAATTTCGCATAAATTCGCATCTATTTCGTAAAAATAAAAATTCCGCACCTATAATGATAACGTATGAACAATACGGCCTAAGACCATTGCCGTCATGTCAAACGCCGTTGCGGAACTTGCTTTCTGGCAATGGTATACGTTTTGTATGGTGGTATACGTGTTACGTATACGTGGTAAACGTACTGTGTCTGGAGCAGTCTGACTGCTGAAACGCCAAAACCCGTCGGTTATGTTCCTGGAATGTAGCCGTGTCCTAATTGATTGTATGAGGATTCATTATTGATCATTATTTAAGAATGCATGGTTTGGATTATCTGTTGTATTTCAATTTATAAAAATCTAGTACGAATCAACAGCCTTTTTTGAACTATGACAACTCAGGCATTTCGTCATGCAGTGGCATAATTATTGAATTGGGCTTCAGTGCAATGGTGATACTGTTATAACATTACGTGTAATGAGAGGCGTTATGTCTAATTGAAAAATTAACGATACGTGGCTTTCTTTTGTAAGCATAGAGTAATAATCAGATTACGATACAAAGGCACTACAATTGGTCTAGCAAGTTTTTTCCACTGTTACGAAGTGTAAAATTATTTTTCTCCCTTTTTCGGCCTGTCAAGTAAAATTCCACAGAACACTGGATTTCTGTACAATATAGAAGTGCATTACTTGTATTTCAACCTTCGCCATTATTCGATCACGATTACCATATATATGGTTAAAGCTAACTCACACGGTTATTTCACGCAGAGCGGGCGTATCTGATCGTTTTAGTTAAATGCATATTTGCAAGATGTAAACTATACATTATTTCTCAATATTCAAGGACCTCGAATTAACGTCATAGTTGCACCTACAGTCTCTGATGTAGAATGTATTCAGCTACGTACCTCGTAAAAAATCGGTTTTGTCACACCAAGACTTTCCCTGCAAGTAGCCAAGGACTGATTTCATTTCAATAAATAAAATCGATAAGCCAGCAGATGAACCCTGTTAGGTCCCGTTGCAACCGCCTCGGTCGGCGCAGTTATTTTTTCGGCTAAGGGCGAAGTTAAGCCAAGCGCCAACCGATGGCGGTAATATTTGATTAAAATGTATATGAGATTTTTCAACGAAAATTGTGTCACAATGTGATTTCGGCCCAACAAGGCATCTGTGTACCAAACTTCAAGTCTCTACGTCCAATATTTCGATGTTGAAATATTATAAAGGATTTTACAATAAGGTCAGGTCGATTTTGTCAGTCTGTGCAATAAAACAAGCTGTGTGTGTAGGGTATGACGGAAAATGTTATTTTTTTGAAAGACCCATGTAAGCCATAATGTATGGAGTATGACATCGTTCAAATGTTCGCCGACGGATGGAACGCCACGGTAGCACGGATCTGAGAGGTCCAATTTTCGACTACTCTGACACATAGATCCGTCTGAATTTTAGCTATGGCCTATGTTATATTGACTTTCAGGGCACTGGTCGATTGCGGCTTATTGGCATAGACCTGCGAATTCAGAATACCTCAAAATAAAAAGTCTAACGAAGTCAAATCGCACGATCTTGATGGCCAATTCGCGTCACCTCCGCCAGAGATGGCCATGCACGAACAAACACGCAATTTAATATTAAAGTTTTAATGCGCTGCTTAATCGTGTAACTTGCCATGGTGATTTAGCATCAATGACATAAACAACAGATTTGACAGACGCCGCCAAAACAACATGGCTACCACATACTGTCAACCTAGACCCGTTATCACTCGAAACCCTACATAATCATTATACCAGGGTAAAGTGAAAAGTTCTCAGTCCGACACAAAAATGGCGATCCAATCGGCAAAAGTTTGTTTTCTGCCTGTGTGCACGTATTATTAGTTCATATGACAAGTTTCAATGTGTTCTCCCGTGTGCTTACACGAATTTTCGCAGTAGACTTCCAGCGTGATTTTCGTATTTTAGAGCTAACCTATATTCAATATGTTAGAGCTAACCTATACTATTGCATGAACATTATTTGCGAGTAGACTACAAAACTTAACCTATATACGGAGTATGACAAATAAAATAAAAGAGGATAGAAAGAAATATATACTTTACTCTTTGTGGGCACAGGTTTGCCACATCAAAAGAATCTAACACCTTTAAGGAGGCTAAAGTTTAAAAAGGAGAGGAATGCAATATTCGATAGATTTTTTATTGGTAGTTTTCAATATTTAGTAGCGAGTTAAATGTCTTCGGAGCCTTAAATAGTTAGTGGTTCTGACTAAACACTGACTATATATTAAATACGTACAGCTTATAAAATTTATGTTAAAAAAGTAGTGCTATTATTATTGCCAACAAATATACATGTAGAAAGGGCGCTCTAATATAATTTAAAGGTATATAGAAATAGAAATAAAAATGCATTTATTGTCCGAATTATGATGTAACATTTATGGCGTTACATCTCTGATAATTCCCTGTTATCGTAACATATTGACAATATAAATGTTTTGTAAATAGGATAATTAAATAAAAGCAAAAGATAATACTATTTCAGTGCTAGTTGCAAATCTTATTGAATTTTGATTGCAAGTTTATTGTCTTATGTTTTCTATTCATACCTCAACGATTGTAAAAAAAATCTTTGCCTAGAAAAATCATAAAATGCATACAATAACAAGTAATATATTAGAAGGGATAAAAACACAACAGCCATTACAAAAAGTGAACCATTGTATTTATAATTATATTTTTTTACGTTTTATTTGTGATTCTTTTGTGGTTCATGTATTTATCCAAATACATACATACATATTTTAGGAATGTACTTAATCCGACCTTTCATTTGACGATAAACATGATATATTTATCTTAATTTATTGACATTTCGAGATTTGGATATTTAGATTACTATTTACTTGATATTTTGAGAGTTAAAGTACGCTGTGACGGGATGATATAATGGTACTTAAAATACCACGTACTCTTAAATTGGTTCTAGCGTTTAAAAGTTATAGTGGAATAAAGAAACGGAAAACATACATAGATGAATCATGAACACATTACACTGCTTTTTTGTTGGGCAGCCGTGTAAAAAATGAAGGAGTGGTAAATAAATATTTCAATTTATTTTAAATACCAATTCACACCAGTTCTGTATGTAGTGCAAGTGGCGCTATTACGAACACTTTAAATTATCTGATAGTGAAGTAACATCTATTAAAAAGACCGGTTTCGATCTTAATACAATCCGGTGGATTCAATTAGTCTTCAGATCGATCGCTATCGAACGAGCAGTCAATAGATTAAAAGCCTAAAGTGACTGTACTATCTATTAGAGGTGACATTTAGGCTTTCATACGTTGGACAATAAATTGAGATTGCACATGAAATAGGTCGGTTATTATTGCTTTTAATCATGCAGTCAAGATACCATTAAGCTAAATGCGTGGCGCACTCTCTATTATCAGACTGAATGTATGTAATTAGTGTTTTGCGTGTTACTCTAAATCGATTTGTGTTAGAGGTTACTCAAGGAAGGCGTAAGAAATTGTTTTGTATCCATGACCCCTCGAATGCCCAAAGAAGTGTTGCATGATGAAAGACCTACTGTTATCTTTTGGAACATGAGCAGATAATTATTTATTAATAAAAAAACACGTTGATTTAAATGTGATTGTTAGAATAAGGAGATTTAAAAAAAAAAATTATCGCCATTCTTACATTTTTCATCGTAATGCAAAAGTCATTAGACGATGTCCGAATTATGTCGGCATTAAGGCAAGGATCCTTAGAGCACATCTATTCAACCTTGGCTTGACCGAGAGCAAGGACTGCCGAATATGTGGCGAAGAACCTGAAGACAGCATACTCATCGTTGGTCGCTGCCCAGGCCTCGCCGCTAAAAGACACAGTTTACTGGGACGAGCCTTTCTCGAACCTAGCGATCTGCCCAACTTGAAGGTCAGTGATCTACTTGGACTGATAAGAAGTACTGGGCTACTAGCTGACCACTGACCTAACCACATAGTGGGTAGTTACAAAAGATCTTATAGATCTAGGTGACATCAAGGGCTGGAAACAAGCCCCCCACTCCGTCTACTACTACTACTACTAAGGCTGGGATATCCTGGTACCTGGGAACGACCATATCTGAAGAATTTTAGTTTTGTGTTTTTAAAAAAATATAAGCAATAATTAAAAAAAAGTTTCTAAGTGAAACCCTCGATAAGAAACCAATTTATAATTTAGACTCAAAAAAGTTGCTCATTGCCTTGGACATTAGGGCTTTAAACTGACTTCGAAATCTTTCAGGCGCGATTACTCCTACAATGTAAGCGGTAAGTGTGTTTTATTATAGTTTAATTTTATTGACTGGTTAATTCTCTAGGCCCGCGTTTAACGTTATAACGTTTAGTATGCGCCTGGTAGCCGGCGCGAGCAGACGGGGAATCGCGCTTGATGCTTACGCTTATTACCATTTATAATTTTTAGACATTTATATTATTGCAAATACCATTTTAGTGCCTTTTTGTTAAATAACTCTTTTCATTTGCTTTTATTATTTTTGACTATTTATAAATTCTGACAATTTAATACCATTTATTATTATTATCCCAGTGACCATTCTAGCACCTTTTAGTTAAATTGTTTTTTTTTCTTTTTATGTTATTTATGATTATTATATTACAAATAAATTATTATTTGAATACTTCTTACTAGTAATTTTTAGATTATTGTTAGTATAGGAAATTTATTTTCGTGCAATGCAGCCTGGCGTGAAGTAGAAAACTGGAAATCAGTAAAACCGAATGGTATAATTTTGCTAGGATATTATTATTGTTGTTGTTTATCCCTTGATTATTAGTTATTAGTGTACTTTGTAAACTTTGAAATATTTTCATATATAGAGTAGATTTCAACAATCTGTAAAGATTTTAGAAAAATAAATTGAATTGAATTAAATTATCTCATCTAAAAAAGTCTTGTTTCGAGTAATTGCAATATGTAAACTGAATTATTAGATACTGAAACAAAACAAACATGAAATAAACAATAAGTTCTATTATATACCGTATTTGAGAAAGGGTGAGTGTAACTCGATTATCCTTGGATATATCAATATGCGATAGGCACATCGAAGGCAATCGTCTATTTTTTATATATTTTTTTTAATTACCATTTTATTAGCAAAAACTTATTTCATATCATTCTATTGCTAACATAATGACCAGCGTGGGTCCTTAAAAGAGATATATATATATTTTCTGTTTTGTAAATTGCTTCCGGATTATTAAAATTGGAAGTTAGCATTTACAGCGTTTGAAACATACGAAATCATTCACTGTGCCGAGCCACATTTTACATATGGTAGCTTTCGTAAACTCTGCGGTCGGGACGTGTTCTCTTTTTAGCCTAATGGTATCATAAGTGCATTGAAAAGACAAGTAGATCCCATAAATATCCGCTTGTAAGTTAGTGTTGCCGACATATACATTGAGCGACTAAAACGTTTGAAGCAATTTACTGCGTAATATCAAAAATAACAATTAGAAAAATCGGTTGATATTCTTCCCGCCTCGAGGTCGGGGTCTACGAACTCTTCTGCTTATAGGTAAGTAGTTCAATCATTAATTCTCACTAACTTCTCGGGGGGAGTGAGAGACCATTAGACCTGTAGATATTTTTATCCTGCTTTCTGTCGCAAAGATTTATCGCTCTTCAAATTTGGTTCGTTTTGGGATATTTATTTATGATCTGAATGGCAAAACGTTAACCCCATGCTTATTCGATTCTGTCACCCAACTGGGACTAGCCCGTTCTAGGGTGGATAGGCTAATAAACTTAAATCAAAATCCGACTCTAATGCTACTGGGCTCGATTGCGTTTCTTGTTTTTCTACTCTTTATTGTGAAATTTCACAATGGGCGGGTTTAATGACATATGACAATCTCTTACAACCAACCCTACTATGAAATGTTTATATGTTTGTGTGCATGTATCTTCGTGAACTTTAATTGGAACTTAGTTCAAACGAACAAGACAGGGCAATACATTAAGGCGGAATGTGAAATAAACGGATGACACTTTCCATATTAAAACTACCCACCGAAGACTAAGCAGCTAAATCTAACACCCGCACGAAATGTACTCAAATTTATTCGGACGTTTGTAAGTTCAACGGTTAGTTTTGTTGCGAAAAAATCAACGATCGTTCATTTCATATTCCGCTCTAACGTATTGCTCTTTCTCGTTCGGTTGAACTAAGTTCTAATTTAGGTTTACGAAGAAACGCAATAGAGCCCATTATGGACGTGCTTATATTTCAGTCTTTAATCTGTACAGTGTATCTGAACGCACAGCTACGCGCAGACATTTGTCAGATTTTTCGATCCTATATTAATAAAGAATTAATATACAAGATTAATAAGCTTAATTAAAATACAAAGATCAATAGTGGATTTACATTTGTATGCATCACAATCGATCGATGTTAAGATAGTTGTTCTTTAGCAAGGATTAGTTTTTTTTGACGGTCCCGAATTTTCATAACGAAATAGTTAGGAATTTAGTTTTTTTTAATTCTGGAAATACAGTGTACGATAAAAAACAGGCAAGCATACTCAATATGCTGTAGCATTTTAAAAATATTTTCCACTTAATGATTAGAATTTTTAAAAAAACCAGGAGTAGGATGGAATGGGAGGGACTAAGAAGGGAATGAAGAAGATATATGCTGATATGACAGATATGTAAATTCATAAATAGGTAAATATCAACGTCAAAATAAAACAATTAACCAACACCTGGAATAAATTTAAATATACGTAATGATCTGTAGCACATGGATACCATTATAAGGCATGTTAGATCCGTCCGCTCACAATACCAGTAGCGCTACAATACCGATAAACATGGTAATCGAATATTTGAATTGAATTGAAATTTAAATGAATTCTCCATGTGGTAAACTTTTGTATAAATATTCGCCACCTGGACAGATTTAGTGATTTATTATACAACTCTTATTATTACACACGACAATTGTCTATTGTAATGTTATTACATTATATTGATTACATTCGTATACAATTATCGAATTATGCTTTCTCACGAGTGCGATAGACGTGCCTGGATATACAATAGGATAAAATACAAACTACAGCAGTCACACCGATGTATTACTCCACCCACGATAGCGCCCAAACGCTTAATCCGATTAGCTGAAATATGGTATGCAGGCATATTTGGTCATGACAAGAGTTGAAAAGATTGTCCTTGAAATCAGTCCACTAGGAGGATCACTAGTCTTATATCATCCTAGAAATCGTGGACTTAGAGACTTGAAATTTGATACACATATGCCTTGTTGGACCGAAATCACATTGTGAAATATCTCATGTATACGCTGGAATATCTCATGTATTTTGGATGGAATATCTCATGTATACGCTGCACAAATAATATTTAACTTCTGCTATACAGAAAGCAGAAAAAACCGTAAAGGTGAATAAAATATTTAAATTTGCGACGTTGCGCGTTTGATATCGCGCGACGCTCGCTCGAAATTTAATTATTCATTGCGTTGTGTCGCTCGTACGAAATTCGAATCTTTAACGCCAATTTTTACGGCGACGCGGCTTTGTAATTTGAATTTTAAATTGAATGAGATGACGTCCTTGTCTAATTGCCGGGGAAGTTTTAGGGTCACACAACCGATTGTTTTGGTTTTCATTTCATTTTAAATGTTAGATTCCTCTCTAGACACGCTGGGAAGGTATGGAATGCACAATAAAACATCGTTATACTGGTCACCATATTTATAGGCATTTCGGATATACGCGAACATAAATGCGTTGAATGTAAGCCGAGGAAAAGGTGCCATTATTATTCTGTCCAAACTGGCCGTGTGTGTCCCTTGACAGGGCTGCCGCAAACTGGTTTAAGTGGCATGTCCTACCGAGCAACAATCGTCAAGTGACGTCATCGGGTCGGGTTATCTCGTATAAAATATTATGTATGCGTTGCCGTAACAGTTAGCTTTGGTCTACATATTAGTGCTTACTGTGGAGCTATAATGCATTTCCATGATTGAAAAAAATCGGTTGTGTCACCCCAAGACTTTCCCGGCAAGTAACCAAGGACTGATTTCTTCCGAATAATTATGTTACCTCCATATCTTAAAGACATTAAAAATAACAATATATTTAAAAAGTCGTTAAAAAAGTTTCTTTTAGAAAATATTTTTTACACCTTTGAAGAATACGTACAATTCACCACGGGCGATATTCAAGCAGCATAAATTGATTTTATGTTGCTTTTTCTTAATTTTATGGATTTTAAATTTTAATTTTCGATATTACATTTTTTTCTTGAATTTCATTCGGTACCCATAAGGGGATTTAATACAAGTGTAATTTATTTATTTATCATTATTAATTATTCTAAATAATGATAAATAAATAAATTATTTTATAAATAAATAAATAAATTAACGTCGTATGGTTTGTTGAGCAGGCTTATTTAGCTAAAAAGCCAAATTATCAGGAATAACCTAATTTCACAATACTTCATCTCGTTACAGTTACACGCTCTTCGCTTCGCAATTGTTGCCTCTTGTCTATCGATTCGCAACAGCTCACTTACATAACGCGCTAACCGAAGCGGCCTTATTTGACTAACCATTTGTTACAATTTGCTGCAGTGTTCATCGGACGTGTGCGATTCGTTAAATATAATCCATTAACAAATACTATTGGTTCGCAGATAAATCAAAGTCGGTCCAGCGAGCCGCTCGCCGGTTAAGCCTCTCCCTCGACGGGTGACATACGCTATAAATTCGTCACACAATAACGTATTGAATCGTTAAATTTATATGCACTCGCTTTGACGCGAATTTCTGTCCGGTAGAGCGGCGGGTGAGCGCCCGTAGTGAGTGCAGCAAACACACAGAGTAATCACAGTTTTACAACATATATTTAAGACGACATAAAACTTGAAAAAAATACCTGAAATCGGTGAACCCGCCAAGAAATAGGTGGGGTCACTTTTGTAAGGTTTGTCCAATAAAAATCCAGCGTTGATGGAGCCTCCGGCACAGATTTCACAAGCGTACGCAGCGGTTGCATGAATACCAAATAACCTATTAAAAACACAATCGCCATTGCACCTCCTTTCATCAGATTCTCTTTTTAATTCTGTAAACCCAACTCGAAATATTCTAATTTAATTTTCTAATTTTAGTTATTTTATGTGTCACTTGTCATTTTGCCAAATGCCTTGTTGGGCCGAAACCACAAAGAAATTTCGGTTGAAATATCTCATATACAAGCGATACAATCATTTTTAAACTCCGCCATATTTAAGAAAATAATATATTGTCTTGAAAAAATATCATTATATGCCACGAAAATACTACAAATATATTACAAAAATACTACAAAAATACTACTAAAAGACTACAAAAATCATAGGAATAGATTCGAGATTTTAATCGAACTCATTCACTATCGGGGTAAGGGGATGGGGGAATTGACGTGTGGGGGCATGGGGTTGAAGATTGCCGCGGGGAGCAAAGGAGGGTAGGGGGTTGACGCGAAAGGGGGGTGCGAAGGAAGGGCCTGGTCTACTCGCAGGGAACTCTAGAGGTGACCCAAATGATTTATTTTTATTTTGTTGCTTCTTTAAAAACCAACCAAACTTTTCTAGCAAACTTAACACACACAACAGCCGTCCAAACATAAAATATGCGTCCATTTTCCTACCTTGAAGGTATTGTCCTACTTTGTCATATCCACGAATTTATAAAACAAAAATCACAAAATCATAATAGTCACTGTCTTACCGCGCGACCCATATAATACTGATGTCTCGCTTTGAATCAGCGGATTGGTGGCGGCGTCCGCTAGTTTGTCAGTAACTGCATTCTCTTAAAAAGGACGTAACATAGACAAATAACGTTGACTGGCTTGCCTCCTGACCTCTAATCCCCCATTTATCTTGAGCGCCGTATGAGGGTAAGATGTCGTTCATCTACCTATGTATAGCTGAATTCGCTCACCACATCAAGCATCCAACAAACGGCCTCTTCAGTATAAATCTCGTTTAAAGAAGATCTTAAGGGGTGTTTTTAAATCCATGAAATTTTGCAAAATAATTCGTAAAATACAAAAAACTCATTGTTTAGTTAGTCTCATTGTCTCATTTTGTCATTGTCTCATTTTTTTTGAAGACGCGAAAATAAAATCCTCTTTTAAAAGTGTTACGCATCTGGTTTACTTAAACATTTCCTTAATCTGTGCATAGGTGGAGGTCCGAGTGATATAGGAGTGCGTTATGACGTAATTTGAGGAAATTTATGTGACGCTGCCACTGTACAATTTGATCACTTATTTGAATACTTGGATATGGATCGGCATTCCCCGGTATTCTAGAAGACCCATATATACCATAACTCTCCGAAAAGAATATATGTAACATTCTCTTGCATTTATTGCATTTGTAACTACGCTTGTGCGTACACTGCTAAATATTTAAATTTAACGATATATTATAGGCCTACTTACACTGATATAAATAAATTAGTTATATCTGCAGCTTGCATGTTATCAATATTGAAAAAAACTCTGACTACCTAAGCATATTTTTATTGTTCAATTTAAATCGTTACATAGGTAACGTTCCAAATACAATTCTTATATTTAAATGTACCTGCTTACAATGTCTCTTTTACTTCACTGTTATGCATTTTAGTTATTATTTTGGCTTTTTATTTAAAAGGTAAAAAATACAGAAAAACAAATTATCTGTTTCACAGAGTATCTTGTAGTTATTTATACTATTAGGCTAAATATATTATTTATTATTACTCTTTGTGAAACACCGACGACTCTTTATACGTGAAATATTGGTTGAATGTGAAATATTTATTATATAAACTGTGAATATTTATATTTATTTTTTGTGAATATTTATTATATAAACTGTGAATATTTATTATACATACGAGTTTATATAATGAATGTGAATATTTAGTATATATAAACTCGTATGTGAAATAAAGTGCAATTCAATTCAATTGGCTTTAATATAACTCCTATACGTCAGCGCGGATTAGGGTATCAGAGGAGTCGCACTATTTACTGAAATTATTTTTCGAAACCACTGAAGTTACAAGGAATAACTGTAAATATCAACTATATATTTTTTGTTAATTCCATTTTCAAACTCACTTAGATCAGTAAGTATAAGTAAAAAGTTAAGTATAAGTAAAAGTAAGATAACGTTGGATAAGTAAAAAATACATTTTGTCTGCAAACAAAATATATTTGTGTTTTAAAAAAATATATTTTATTGAAATTATACATCAGGAAAATGTAAGAACGTGGAAAAGCCATTGGCCTTGATCAGTATTGCGCATCACAGTTCCTACTCAGCGTCAACCCGAGGGCCATCGAGGTACTTCACCGCTGGACCTGACGGGAAATACTGATCAAGGTACACCATCACCGCGTGGATCTTGATCAGTTTTTCCCGTCACTCAGGTTGTCTTCCTTCATTTAAGAGCACACTATGATCTTTCTTTCCAAAATCGATTCATTGTTTCTTTTGTTTGGGAACTAGCCACAAGGTGGCAATAGTATATTATTTTCACGAAAAAAAATGTCATTGATCGTTTTCCCCCGTGACAATTCAACCGTAAAAATGAAGCCACAAAACATAACACTCTAAAACAAAATATATATCAGGGATTTTGACTCGAACATCGATGTCCTTGTTTATTTCCTTGTTGATGATATGGGATACTCGTTCACGTGCAGAGACACCTGAACCTTACTCGAATCAGATAGGGGAAGGGGGGAGGGGGGTAGAGTCTCTTATCAAAACGACAGCATAAATCCAACATGTTGGGACGCACGAAAAGAACCTTCGTGCTCGGTTTAAAGTCAATCAGGAAAACAACCAAATACAGTTTCATACGTGAGGGCGCAGAATAAAATGACGTCATTCACTGAACTGACGTTGCTGCACTGAACTGCCGTTGCTACACTGCATTACAAAAGAACTGCAAATTGCAATTTTTATTCCAAGTTGTAATAGAAATTCAATGAAAAGGCTAGAAAGAGAGATCGCGCCTAGTGTACCTATGTAGATTATAGAGAGCCAAAGAAGAAGATAAATAAAATTCAAGATATCCATAGATAACGTTTACTGTGCTGCTATACGATGACCTCTATTAGTTTACTGTAAGAGTATGTCCGGGTGATTAAGAGTTTTTAGATTAAGATAAATAAAGAGTTTTATTTATTTATTTATTTAAGAATTAATTACTATTAAACATTGATTGGCTTAAAAAATAACAGGAACTGGATGACAAAACCTTAACCTTTTGCTTGTTTCTGTCTTCCAACTGGGACTAGCCCATTCTAGGGTGGACAGGACAAGTTTGCTTGATTGCGTGATTGCTTACAAATATACGAGTTTTAGTAAAAAGCTAATAACACTAAATTGCCCTAAAATGTGGTCTTCAACATAAAAAAATAAAAATATCAATAATAATAATAATAATAAATATTAATATATAGTATAATAAATAAAATGCAATTCCATTATATAATCGGCAATAAATATAACATAAAATTAGATTAAAAATATAAATTATGTTATATGTGAGAAAAGAAAGAAACAGCCATTAATATTTAATACATGTTAAGTAATATAAGATTTAATATAAAAATACCTAGTCAAAAAAGTATAATTCATTGTCAAAATAATATATAACAACAAAGTCAAAAAAATTTTGGTAGTTTGTTCAAGGTTAAAATATACTCAACATACATGTTTAAAAATATGTTAATAATTTGTGCACCTAAGTTTTATTAAATTATTATTTTTAACATTTGATGTATGGTTAGTCTGTCATGATTTGATAACCAATTCTTTAATTGTAATAAGTTAGTTGTCTATATTTTTAAAGTTATATATTTTATTTTATATGTATACATTAATTACGCTTTACGTCACATCTTTCGAAGGTGTCAGAATGAAATCGGCTGTTTTTACACGAATGCCCAACAAAAAAGGAGTGTATTGTGTTTAGGGTTCATCTATGTATGTTTTCCGTGTCTTTATTCCACCATAACTTTGAAACGCTTGAACCGATTTAGATGTGTGCAGTATTGTAAGAATTGTTATATCATCCCGAGTGTCATAGGATACCTTAACTGACCAAATATCAATTAAATAGTGGTCTAAAGGTCCAAATATCCAAATGCCAAAAAATTTACAGAAATATATCGTGTTTAATTATGAAAGGTCTGATTAAATATATTCCGAAAAAAAAATACATGTAAATATATTTACAAATATATAAACCACAAATATTTAATAAAAACCGCTTAAAAAATAATTATAAGTACAATAGTTCACGTTCTGTAACGACAGTTGTGTTTTTTATTATTTTTAATATATTTACTTATTATTCGTTATGTATTCCGTTTTATTTTTGATTCTTTTTGCATGTACTTGCCTATTTAATGATTATTTAATGCTTGTTATGGACCTATAATTACTTTTAACGTTTATTACAATGCTGTTTATATTTTAATTATATCTCCAAGGATGGGTCATGACTGCATGTTGATTTGTTTATGAAATAAATAAATGTGATACTTATCTTTTACCCCCGTGGAGCCTAATATCAGATATTTAAAATTAAATCAAACATTCCAGACTCATGCTATTATAATTATCGCTATGAGATATCATGCCTATTGCTACTGGCAACATTACAATCCGTCATGTCAGTACAATTTGATAAATTATCCTAGTAATTTATTTACACAACGCCTGTAGTTTACCACATCAATCATTGCATGTGTGTACCTACAGGCAACAGGACGTTCCGGATAAATGCATCAGACACCTACGTGTAATGTAGACCGAGTTGCAGTGTGGCAATTTCGTGGGATAAAATACGATTTATTTTGCTTCAGTTGGCATTTCTTTAACATGTCACTTTTCGTAGTGGCAGAAGGCATTGGCGGAATCCGAAAAAAGCCAAATTCTGAAAAAATAACCATACACCAGAATAAGAGGTACGTCAAAGCATAGATAATTATAAACATACATTAGTAGTTATCTCTTATCTGTTTTGTTTGTTTCTACTTATAATGTGAAATTTCAAAATGGGCGGATTTATTACCATACGATAATATCTTATAACCAATCCTTCTATGACGCGTTTATATGCATGTGAGCGTATGTGTAAGTTCATGTGGGTTCATGTTAAGTATAGAATAGTTCCCTTTATTTCGTTCTAATATTGATTTCATGATTTATTTGTAAAACAGCGTACCGATAAAGAGGGTAGTTTTCCCAAACATAAGATTGCCATAAGTATGGAGAATGTTTGCACGCACCAGTGCGGTCTATAACACTGTATAGATATTTAGGAAATTTGTACATGACAATGATTGCTGGGTCAGCTAGTAGTTTAATAAGCTATACTAATATTATAAAGAAGTAATTTTTGTAAATTTGTAAGTTTGTATGTTTGTAAGTTTGTATGTAAGGGGTAATCCCCAAAACTACTTATCCGATCTCAAAACTTCTTTCACTAATACAAAGCTCCATTATCGACGAGAAATTTAGGCTATATTATACTAAGATAGATATTGGTTTTCATTAAAAAAATCACGACATTTTAGAATCAAATCGGAAAATAAGTAGATGGCGAGTTTATTTATCGGCGTGTGCTAAAGAAACGGTTTAATATATGTAAAAACAATATATGACAATCTTAAAGAATCTATAAAAAGTCGACGACAGCATATATCGTACTTTTATATTTCACCTACAATAACTGCTTTTATATAAAATCGAAGACTATCGCGGTTGTTTGACATTATAAATAGGATAGAAAACGAATTTACCGCGTGAAATTTGTAGGACCCGACGTTTCGGTGACGTTGCAGCCGCCGTTGTCTAGGGTAGACTGAAGAGCTGTCAGTCCGTTGTTTTGCGGGTAGGCCGCAAACCGCTGCCGCCACTGCGTAGGTTATAACGGTGGTGGGGGGCCGGGCTCGGAGCGCGGGAATTTTTAAAATCCGTCTTGCACACAACACTCACTGTATCCTGTTTTACGTCTTTGCGTTCGGCGTTCGGCGGCGGGAACATTTTAAGAAGAGGGTTCCACGTAGAAGAGAGTTTGTAGCCGTCATCTCTATTGAAGTTCGGAGTTCTTCTTATTTCAATGGCTTTCCGGATCATGCGAGGAAAGTAGAATTGTTCCTTGGATAGAACAATGGGATTTTGAAACTGCATCAAGTGGTTACTTCCGCTATCCAATATATGGGTCCGTCGGGGAAACGTCGGGTCCTACAAATTTCACGCGGTAAATTCGTTTTCTATCCTATTATTACTGCTTCTATGTTTCAAAAAAGTAAAAAATATAAGTAGGCAGAGTTTGTTGAAGATATTAGCAATGAAATAAGAATCCTCCAACTGTCAACCCTCACTTGTTTAAATTGCAAGCTTTTAATTATTTATTCTTATATGATAGCTAGTATTATACGCGTTTAGGTGGTATAGTTATAGAGATATCATGAAATTAATAACGCGTGGCGACGAACAAGACGTGTACGTCTACGAGATAGGTATCGTGTCGTCTTGCACTATATATCTAAAGGTAGCGTCTAAAAAGGCAAATAAACGCCACCCTACATAAATTAACGAATCGATTCGAAACTTCACGTGAAACGAAGCCGCGGGCAACAGCTATTATATTAATAATGTAACATCGCTATATACTTTATCAGCCTACGCTTACACTTCATTTTGAAGTGGGTTTATTAAATTGTAACAAATGGTTTTGTTTTTAAATATCTCCTTTTATTTTTTTAAAATATAGACATAAACAAAATACTAAGAGATAACTACAAATTTGTGATTATATTAGCTGTTCTTTAACATGTCTCTTATTATTGTATGTGGTTATTTTTTCAGGCCCAGGCTAGTTTCGGATTCTGCTAGTACATGTGAATTTCAAAGTATATCGATATCGTCGATCATACTAATTGCGGGCAATTTGCTATCTTGATTACATAGGCACAAACTAGCTACACTAATCGATTATTGATTTATTATGAATACAAGTAGATAAGTGCGGTTGCAAAACTGATATGACTATGATAATGGTTATTACATAGTTTGGCACACTTGCATACATGCATCCGTAATTGCAATGGACGATGCTTTAGCGGAGACTGAGAAATGAATAAAAGGCAACCCGCAGTAAGAACAACCTCTCTTAAATTTTCGCTAATATAAACATATTTAATTTATTTCGCTAATATAAACATATATGGGAGCTAATGGGCCCTTGCTGAGTTGGCCACGAAGAGCCATTTTTTTCATAGTCGGTTACACTCACGGGTCATTAAATTAATCCATTATCATGCGGCAGCCCATCCGGCGGCCCATCCGGCGGCCTCCACGCGTGAAGTGCGACCCCGGGCAGGACTCTGGCCTTAGGGCTAGTTTCCCTTAGAAGTCAACCTTCTGGCGCTCCTGGACGGTCTGCGCACCGTGCGGCGTAAGCCAATCGATTGTGCATTCTGACTAACAGTCGGGGGAGTCTGGAAGCAGTACTGTTTCCTATAGAGAGGGGGTGGTTGCGGACTTTACGGCGACTGCTCTTGAAACGACCATCGGCTACCCGATCCTGGGTGAACAGCCGGGCAAAGTTCGCCGTGGTCCGCGATAGATTCGGTTTACACCGTTTCACCGCTTCGTAAGGAAGAGGACCGCGTAAGCGACCTCGAACTCGTAAGCAGTCGAGAGACCGGAGTAATCTGGTCGTAATTGAAAGTAAGGGCGTGAGTGTAAGCCCGCTGGGTAACATACCTGGTTATCTCGCGGATAAGGCGTTGGCCTCTCGGTGGAGCTTGACGGTGGACTGTTTTGTCCAAGTCTTCTGCGTTTACTTCACGGGAGATAGAAGGACTAATCGTTAAAACTTCCTGGCGTGACGGGTTCGCCCGTTGTAGTTGACAACTCTATTTGTGTATACGGTATTTTGGAAGCTAATGGGCCCTGTTGCAGTTTGGTAGGATCCGTCAAACGCACGGGTCAACCCATCCGATGGCCTTCACGCAGAAGTGGGAGCCAGGGTTGGACGCTGGTCTGCTGGCCAGTCTCCCCTAGCAGTCAACCTTCAGGCACTCCTGGATGGTTTGCGCACCGTGCGGCGTCAGACAATCGATTGTGCATTCCGACTAACAGCCGGGGGAGTGCGGAAACAGCGATGTTTCCTATAGAGCGGGGGTAGTTGTTAACCTTATGGAAATTGCTCTTGAAACGACCGTTCGGCCGCCCGATCCCGGGAGAATAAGCCGAGCAAAGGATGCCGTAGTAGATTCGGTAGACAACGTATCACCGCTTCATAAGGGAGGGAATCGCGCAAGCGACCTCAATCCCGTAACCAGTCAGGAGGTAGGAGGTATCCTGAAGGTTAATTACAGACGGAGATATCCTTCCAAAACTGGTAGCCAGGGAGCGAGGCCGCCCGCTGGGTACCATTCCAGGTGCCTCGCCGTAAGGCGTTGGCCTCTGTCGGGCAGGTGGCGTATTTAGACAGTGGATTGTTTTTCGTCCCAGGTCTTTTGCGCTCACCCCACTAGAGACAGAACGATCTAATATCGTTAAAACTTTCTGAGGTGACGGGTTCGCCCTTTGTAGTTAACAGATCTAGTTGTGCATAATAAACATATGATTTACACAGTATAGTAATCAGCAGCAAAATTTGGGATGGAGTGTTATTTTGTAAGGCAAAACCAGGCTATATCAGGCTATTAACCCGGCAAATGGGGCTGGGTTAAAACAACTAAAGCAACTAAATGAAGGGTTACGGGGGAAAACTATCGATGTCATTTTTTTGTAAAGATGAAATGCTTTTCCTGAGCTATAAATTGAAATAAAATGTATTTTTTAGAAACTCAAATATAATCCGTTTATAGACCATATATATTTTTCTTTACTCGAACAAACCCTTGCTAAAGTCTTATTCTAAGTAAGTACATTTCAAAAATGAAAATACATTTTTTTTAAAAGCTGATATTGATCGTTTTTACACGTAGCCCTTCAAATAAATAAATATATAAGTATTATCCTAGATAAAGCGCCGTACCTAATAGATATAACCCCTTGTTCCTTTTTCTGTTCCCCCAAATTTAAATTATTATTTCGTGAAAGAAGTTTATAGTCCAATGAAAATATAAGATATAATTTGTAGGCCTTAAAAGCCATATCAGAAAATGCCTATAATGACGACGTTCGACGATTTCACTATTCTTCTTCTTCTCATTTTTTTCCTTTGGCTATCCACCCAATAAGTACTTATTTTTGTATTGGGAGCTTGATTGTTAGTGTGACAGCACTGAAACAAATATACACAAAACATACATTGAAGAAAACAGTAGAAAATATAATGTCATATTTTGGAATGGAATATTGTTATTAAAACAGCTTTTTTTTGCAGGTGGGAAAATCCTCACGGGCACCCTGTAACTGGTCAGTGTCGGACTCTTACCGACTAAAACCCCTCCCGCCTCCTGGCGTCGATGTACCTGCCTTTCGGCCTACCATCGGCGTTTTTCGTCATTTATTTATTTTACTTCGTCACTAAATTCTCGTTATTTTGATCACGTTTTCCATGAATTTGTCGACCATTATCCATCCCTCTTTTGACTGCAGTATTACTGAGGCTACACGTCGACACAAATGATTTTTCTAGTTGTTATATATTTTTGTTATTCAAATGCTGATTCTCTATGATTTTCTACGATTCTCGCTGATTTCTCATTACTTCTGTTTTTTTTATTTTCCTAGTTTTCATATCTTTGTTATTGTATTTCTGAATTTCTATGTTTTTTTCAATAGTCAGTTTTTTATAGACTTTTTATAATTTTATTTGTAATTGGAAATGTAATTTTATTTGTAAAAATATCATTAAATATGTAATTTCTATACCCAGATCGGGTTTTGAAAATATTTTTTTTTACTTCTTACTTCTTACTTACTGATTTTGCCTGCAACTCTTGTCTTTCCATCTCGAATCTCGGGCAGACAAATATGGTATGCTCGGCGTTGTCATTTTTGCAAGTGCAGAACATACACCTTGCACTGTCCGTTTTTTTTATGCCTGCGGTATAATTCATGAATACTCCGTGGCCAGTAAGGCATTGCACCATCCTGTATGTTGTTTCTTTTAATCCAGGTCTTAATATTAGAGATTAGACGGTGTGTCCAGTAGCTTTTGCCAGACTTGTCCCATTCCCTCTGCCAGTTTGTCAAGGTCCTCTCTTTTACCTCCTTAAGCATTTCGGGGCTTATTTCGCACCCCCATTTTGACTTCCTTTCAAGCACCAATAGATACACCGGCACCAGACCTGCCAGCACAAGAGCCACCGCTGCTGCGCTGTAGAGACTGTTCTGTAGCGCTGCATACCCTCAATATAGCCTTGCCATAATAGTTTAGGTACTGACCGGGACACAATTCAAAACTCAAGAAAAGTAATCTTCAACTGAGTGCTCCACGCTGGGTAAAAATAATGTCCGTAGTAGTTGGTAGTTGCCTAATAAGAAAAACAGGTAAATATAATGAAGGAACATTTCATTGTCGATGTATATTTAGCTAATAATAGAATGACGTAGAACATATGACATAGATTTCATTTCAACAGAAACGATATTATTTTCATTATATTTTGAATTTAACTGTTCATTATTGCATAAACTAATATTATTTTCATTATATTTTGCATTCAGCTGTTAAAAAACATGCAACTGTTCGTATATTTTGCTGTCTTGCAACACCCTGTGTTGCAACTATCTACGATGTGTCCTTTCCTCTCATAAGTAATAGATAATATTAAACATAAATAAATAAAAGTTAAAATAATTAAAATCAAACAATGAGTGCCAAACGCTCTCTATAAATAAATTCAGACGCGCTCTACGCACTAATTCATTTTGGAACATTCTAGAAGGCCAATAGGTAGGTAGAAATCGTATCCGATAGTGGCGAGCCGGACAAAGAAACATACGTGCCGGTCATTACTTTTGGGTTGAGGGCGGTCTGAGGCGGGCACGCCTCGGGCCGCCACTCAGATAGAAGAAAACCCTACTTCGAATCACTCTAGTTTTTGCGAATTAAAAAAAGAATTTTAAATGTGTTAAATTCAGTGCTCAGATTTCCAAGGTAGGAATTTAATTATATATAGAGGATACTTAGCTCATATCTCCAGAAACTATAAGGTGTTTTTTCCGTCATTACAGAAACGCACCGTTCGGTTCGGGGACTGGTTTTTTTTTATGTTGGTTCTTCTTCTTTATTTGGTTAATTTATAGGATTTCATTTCTTTCTCTTTAGCTTTTCTTTGGGGAATTATTCTCATAGCATACATCACGTTCATTGTCTTTATATAATTAGACCTCGTCATTTAGATCGGAATACTGGGGTATTCGTTTTGTAATTTTGGCAGGCCGTAGGGCCATATAAGTATTTAATTATCTAGAAAAAAATAGTCAATACATTTTTTTTCATTATTCAAGAGAGGTAGCGCGACACAACCCGGTTGGGGCCCACACATTTTTTTTGCATATTTTCTGTTCTTGGTTCTTTCACTTTCTCCATTCTCTATTTAAAAAATAATTAAATTACATATATAAAACCGGCCATACAAACCGGACATAAGGTAGACGGAATTTGGCTAGGGGTCTTTCGGAAGGAACGTGACCTACCTCGCATATAAAAAAATTAATTAATAAGTACCTTATTTAGTACAATGGTGTGATTTCCTAATACGCTGAAGTAGGTATCCCTAAAATTCTTATATCTTACCCAAATGAAACTTCTAAAAAATTCTCACCAGTTCCGGTAAGGTTGGTGCGATAGGTACGGTGCGATAATAGTATTAAGCAATCGTAACTTCTAAAAAAACAAGAAATCAAGACCCATTCTGTACCACAAATAGTAATACTAATACTCGCCATAAAAGAGCGAGATTAGTAATAATGGTCATAACCCGCTGGGGTGAAAGGTCGTAAAATAAATAGTAAAATATAATTTTAAATATAGTTCTAAACGTTTTCATCTTGATCTACATTTCCTCTTTCGCAATATGAAATTGTAAAATATAATTTTAAATATCGTTTTAAACATTTTCATCTTGATCTACATTTCCTCTTTCGCAATATGAAATTGTAAAATATAATTTTAAATATCGTTTTAAACATTTTCATCTTGATCTACATTTCCTCTTTCGCAATATGAAACTGTAAAATATAATTTTAAATATTGTTTTATACATTTTTTTTATCTCGATTTACGTTCCCCTTTTCCATAAAGGAAACGGTAAAATATAATTCTTTTAAATATTGTTTTAAAAAATTTCTATAGTGATTTACATGTCTTCGTTCGTAAAATAAACTGCGAAATGTAATTTTAAATATCATCTTAAATATTCTTTCTTATCTTGATTTACGCTTTCCTCTGTTGTAAAATAAAACCGTAAAATACAAATTTTAAACATTGTTTTAAATATTTTTGGCTCGATTTACGTTTCCTCTGTCGTAAAATAAGACTGTAAAAATATAATTATGAATATTCGTTTTCAATACTTTCCTTGATTTTACCTTTCATATGTCGTAAAAAGAATAAAGCGCATATTTTTTAAACCACTTTAACATTGAGTATAATTTCATTAATTTCTATGAAGGGGAAAGGGGTAAGAAGGGGCCACACAAAGTAAAAAAAAAAGGGAAATATATATTTAATTATCCTCTTCCGTCCATATACCTTATTCCTCTAGTTACCTTACCTAAATATATTCTATCTTCCTTCCTTAACTAGTTTGTCAGTTATAATTTGCCGTTTTCCATCTGTGGCATATTCCTCACCCATTTCCAATACAAATATATTCTTCTAATCAGTAATTTCCCGCCATTGGCCTCCTTTATATTCTCACCCCCGATACTCCCGTTATCTATCCTTTATTTAATGTATAATTATTGATTTTCTCATTTATTTAATATCCCGAATTTTATTTAATTTTCCTAACTCCCCTAGAGGTATATTCCCGTTCCATAGAATTCCGTATTTTATCTATTTAATAACATCGATTAATCATTCTTTTTTTTGGCCGACGTCGTTCCCGCAAAGCGCCATCTGTTGGTCGTGGAGCGGAGCATAGTACACCGTAGTAGCCGGACCATCCGTAGAGAGGGCGCTGGTCACGGTCCCGCCGATGTTGTTTGGTCGGCGCCGTCCGCGCGCAGAAACAGATTACGATCCAAAAATAAAGTAAAAAAAAATATAGTGCATCTCAATATATAGAACGCAGAATTTCACCAGATTTAGACTCTTTCCTTTCCCTATACCGGACGCCTCATCAAGGCGAGTCTCACTTCACGCAGGACACCGCACTTTTAAATAGCGCGCAGATTCGCGCGCTCTGAGAGTTTTC
Organism: Micropterix aruncella; assembly: GCA_944548615.1. NCBI lineage: Eukaryota > Metazoa > Arthropoda > Insecta > Lepidoptera > Micropterigidae > Micropterix > Micropterix aruncella. The sequence goes on from OX155956.1 coordinate 16,191,343, forward strand.
CCACGACCCGTCTCCGATAAACTTACTTGAATGAGCAGCCAGCCTCTCAAGCGGTTACCCTGTATTCCCGTAAAATTCGCCGCGCAGAAGCCTGTTTCCGGTACAGGATCTGCTTGCACAACCAACGAACCGCCCAGCGCTTGGTGGCCTGGCGCCCTATGCTCCTTGTAGCTACATTATCCCTTAATAATAGGTAGACATCTCTTATTGGCCATCAAAACGCTGTTTGATTAATTAATATCAATATAGTATAAATTTGCATAAAATAAACTTCAATATTAGAGCGGTTTCGTTGCAGTCTTCTTGATCAGCTTCAGGAGCTACGGTTTCCTTATAATATATTTGTGAAATTCAGAACAAACTTTGAAATTAAACTTGCATTGAAAGATGTTTCCACCGTTTCATGTGAAGACGATTCCATTCTTTGGTCCACTGGGCATATATTTAAGAAATATTCTCTCAACATTCGCATTATGTCCCGGGATGATGTATTAACACGAAAGATATTTAACCATTTATCATGCATTTCTTTTTTGGTCCACACTTCGTTATCTTTTCGCTTTCCCATGAAATCCTTAAGGTAAGATATTATTTTAAAACAACCATCTGTTGCCCGCGATTTTTGAAAAATACCGCGGCTCATTTATTTCGACCGGGATATTTGATGGGCCAACCGGGACGACCGGGACAGAGTTTCTAAACCGGTGACATGTCCCGGTGTACTGGAACGAATGGCAACCCTATTTTTATTTTATTTGTTGAGTAGGGCTTTTCTAAGGTCTTTATGAGCCTTGTAACACTGCGTCCATTGCTGATCTATTGTGTTCGCCACCTACTATAGTTTTACGCTAAGCCTCGTGTCATTAAAGAACCGCAACAGGCTTTTGGCGCCAGATTTTTTTACCTCCTCAGGTTCGAGGTAATGACCACCCAAGTAGGTGTATCTTTTAGGCATCAGCGGGCCACACTCGCACATGAGGTGCTAGGGAGTTTCCTATGCCCCTTGGCAGAACCTGCCCGTTTTTGTGTCTCGGAGTTTGAGGTTGAACATGTGTTTGTTCAGGCCACAATGCCCCGTGAGCACCCTTACCAGTATGCGTAGATTGTTCCTATTTAGCGATAAGGCCTAACGGGCCGTCTTACGGTCGTAAGCCTTAATTAGCGCTTTGGAATGATTCAACCCTGGCGTGTTGTTCCAGTGGTTGACGGATTGTTCTAAACATATTTGTTTGATCATTAGGTTTGCAAGGCTTTTTGGTACGCCACAGCAAGGTTCAGGGCCGTATAATGTTCCCTTTGCTCCCGTCTTAGCAAGTTTATCGGCTTTTTCATTTCCCTCGATTCCTGCATGACCGAGAAACCATCTTGTAATTACCCTGTTCTTTTCGCCCAGGGAATTCAGTAGTGATATGCAGTTTTGCACTAGCTTTGAATTAATGGTATTCGAGGCTAGTGCCATAAGAGCTGCTTTGCTATCCGAGTGGATATAGATACGGTGGTTGGCGTAGTTCTTATGGAGGTTGATATCCGCACATTCAATAATAGATGGCAACCCTATACTAAAGGGAAATGTGGTTGAGGGAGGTAAACTTTTAGGACTTCATTATACGTCGGCATAAGTACACCGCATCAAATGGTGTCTATTTTAAAGATGACCAAAAAAACATGAATAATCCAATGTTTTGTGTTTACTTGAACAATTCATGGCAATTACTTTACCGAGCACTATGAAACTCCTATTGGCTATTGTCGTATTTTTCGAATAAATAAACTTGTCCGATACGACCTAAGAAGATTTAATCGCGGCATATACGGCCGGTACAAAATCGTTGCTGTACCTACTGGTATAGCGCGTGCCGTTTGTTTTTCCAATCCTATCATATATCGGCGGATCAACCCACATAGATACTGGGTGCAATTTACACGTATTATTGTACTCAACAAGGCGACGTATGTGCCAAATGCTAAATTCCCTTCTCTTTAGACATATAATTTAGTTTATCAATTAAATGACATCGATTTTGCGGGGCGCCGTATATCTCTTGTAATGTGTTGGGTGATTGCTATGTTGTGCGAAACGGACTGTTTAATCTGCAGCTGAATTTTGGTGCGAGTTATAATACATTTACTGGATGGTCTTTTTAGATTCTTCACACCTGGGTGTATTTGAAAATACCCCATGTATGATTCCGATTTTTCGTAATTTAGAAGTTATGAATTTTTAAATGTCTATTTGCGAATTTTCTAACGGAGTGACTTAAAAAATATCGTAATTGTTCATAGTAACAATTTTATTATTACTTTCACTCCAAGATATATTGAGTTACTCTATATGTAAAATAATCAACTACACAATATATGGATAAGTTACCGTAAAACAGTCGAAGGTTGTAAAACAGGCCAGGTAGCATAGTGGTTAGGTCGCCTGATCTTATATTGTAAGGTCCCGGGTTCGATTCCCGGCTGGGTCACCATTTTTCGTTGGGATGAAATTAACGGAATTGCATTTCCAATTCTGACGATCGAATGCAATAACAAGACACAAACACAAGAGATTGTCATGTGAAAATAAACCCGCCCATTGTGATTTCACAATAAAGAGCAGAAACAAACAAACAAGTTTTAACACTTTAGGTTTTAGTTGGAGGGAGTTAAATTTTCGAAATTCTCTTAACAATACAAAATGGATGTTTCATAGTTTCAAAGTAATTTTTAAAACTTTAGCAACTTATCAGCTTACCAAATAATAGAAAAAAATATTGTTCTTCATAGGCGATTTTACGCCTAATTTTCACAACCATTTACGTGCATTTACAAACAGTGTCATTTACAGTCACTAACGTCTTGTGGGTCGACTTTATACTACTTGCAACCCGCATACAACCAGTTCGATAAAACTGTGGCAAATGGTACTATCGAATCACAGAAAATATTATGAATATTAAATTTAACAATTTAGAAAAAAATGTATTTTAACATTTTTATGATGGAATTAATTTAATATTTGTAAACGAAATTCGCTACAGAGTCTATCGAATACGGGTCAGGTCGAATTGACAGCATTTATATGGGGTTTTATGAAGCTTTGGTTACTTTCTAGTACAGCAACGAAAGGAGCCATTCAAAGTTTAAATATGTCGCCACTATATAGACGAATATGACTACCGAAAACGGAACTAGGCATTAACATAATCATTTTAGCTTCTATTAGGTTTCAATTGTCTTCATATAATTGAAAAATTATTTAGATTATTAATAACATCACTGTTGATTTATTATGTCCAATAAGGTATTCTAAATTTCCGGACTCCAATTTACTTGATAGGCCATGGTACAATTGCGCCTCCAGAGAATTTCATAAACTGCAGGCAAAAGTGAAGAATTTCCTTATCCGATTCTCACCACGGCATCGTAAAATCATATCTAAATGTATGCATAAACATTTAAACGTTTTCTTGTGCTTCATTCTTTAACCCCTCAAATGAATGGCGATTAGCTCGGGTTGCCTACGGCAAAATGTATATAAATTTATATTTACATTTACATTTACATTTACATAGAGCGGGGTTTACTATAGAGCTATAGCATTACTATAGAGCGGATTACTATAAAGCGGCGCACATTTACATTTATATTTACATTTATATAAATTTATATACATTTTGTATACATTTTGCCAAAGCATCCCTTTAGGGACGCCTCACATTTGAGGGGTTAAGAATTTTATAGCGGTTCTCCATTTAAAGCAATTTGCCCGACCGCTAATTAGAGAGCCATATAAATAATGCGAAATAATAAATATGGACACATTTTTATAGCGAGAATTAAAATTAGGTAACGATTTCGTAAATGGGTTCACAGCTGTTAAAAAATAATTAATATATTTAAAAAAAGTTATCTTCTGTCATTTCGTCATTTAATTTGGACTCTAATCATTAACACATTTTAGTCTCGAATTAAAATAAAAAATCCCAAAAAATCGGCTGCTTTGTAAACACGAACTATTAACACTACCACCGTCTATTTCATCCTCATTACTCTTACGCCAATCGTCAATTGCTTCGGTGTGTAATCTATGTACCAGCGATTCAACAATTTACACTCTTTAGTAAATCTCATTGAATGGGGACTTGAAAATAAACCGCCGTGCACATAACAATAGGACGAGGACGTTTCTGATATTATTTTAAATATAATCTCAATATTAAGGCTATTTTTCAAATAAGGTTTTTTTGTGTTGCTTTACTTCCCAATATGCGAACAAGTTTATCTCTCTATTGTTTCCTATAGAATGGCATTAAAATAGAGGTTGTTTCACACCAAGACTTACCGCTAATTAACAACGCTGATGTGGCCTACCTAGATGCGAATGAAGAACTACTCCATAAGCTAGATAGGATTCAAAACGCGTGTTTACGCTTTGTTTATTCCCTAAAGAAGTTTGATCACATATCGAACTTTCGCTGGCAAATAGAGTGGCTTCCCATTAGACTATGTCGGGATTTTCACATACTCGCTCTATTCTTCCGTGTACTACAGTCAAACAAGCCTACTTATTTGTATAATCTCTTCTTTCCGCTTTCATCCCATGGCCTTCCATTGCATTCTCAGGAAAATCTATTACTGGCTATACCTCAGCATTCATCAACTTTCATGTCCAGGTCTTTCGCAGTGCAGGCGGCCCGACTCTGGAATTCCGTGCCTTTGCCCATAAGACAACCTGAAAACCTGAGCGGGTTTAAAAAATCTCTAAAGAGACATTTACTCAACTCATGAGCACCCCCCTCCCTTCCGGCCTCCTTTGCTAGTCCTTATATTCCGTTCCTCCCTTCGATATCGAGTTGGCATACGTTACTATTCACTGTTTTATATTTTATACTATGATGACTATTATATAAATGTATTCATTTATTACTTGTAAATCAATTTGCCCACATAAACCTTTAGTCACAATAACCCTGGCGGTATGGCCGGAAGATATTGCCACTTGGCAATAGGCCCACCACATCCTACTCTTTTGTGTGTGCAATAAAGCTTTACAAACAAACAAACAAACTTTCCCGGCTATTAGTCAAGGATGTCATCACATTTTATTTAAAAATCTACTTGCTAATTATAATATAGGTATTTATTATTATATAAAATAAGTTACCATGAAGCTGCTGAAAGTAATTTTATTCTGGTCAAATATTTGTAAGAAAGAGCGTATGAATTTAATATTTACAAAGAGAATGTTGCGGATTTATTTCTTATCCATTTTTCTAAATCTTACAGAAAAAAACATAAAAATAATCCGTCAAAGCAGTTTCCGCCCTAGATTAGCTATTTTTGTGTACTGCCATCTACTAGCAACATTAATAACGAAATTATGAATTATTACATTTTCAGACTATCCCATTTTTAATTCACAACCTGCTGAATATACCGATACGTGACGTATTTAAGAGTTTGAGATGTTTGAGTACCGAGTGATTCTAGGGTATACGTAAAACATTAGTGTTGTTTACTGTTTCAATCGTATCCATATATTGCAATAGATACAGTTAAAGGCCAAAAAGGCCCCCGATTATAATTTAGATTTATGTAACATCTCAGTGGAAAGCAGTAGACAAATTAGGAAGGTAGCAAACGCCACAAGGCTCAGCAATAATTATTTTTTAAAGCGATACCAAATTCTGCATAACGTGCTTAATAAAATAATTGCAAGTCATTGGTCGCAACTTGTATGCCCTTTTAGTATGGATTATTTTTCGAGTGATCAACGCGCTGTCCCATATCAGTGCAACGTTCTCCCATCCACCTGCGAAGGCGTTTGCATTGTGTGCTTGCGGCTAAGCTTATATCCGTTCGCAAGGGTAAAATTAAATGTCAGTCCGGTGCCGTTTTACCGTGGTATCAGTCAAAAAATAGCAAATGCTACGACCTCTCACTGCGTTCATAAATGCCAGCAATTTGTTATGCTATCGGCGTTATTTATTAGGACCATATCATTTACTGGCAATATTGTGTTAGCGGAGTTGTGCGTTTAAAAGCGGCCTTTTATTGGTTTGCGAATTATTTATCCATACATAAACATCCCACAATTATTTATCCCGTACATAAACATTTCATTTTAATACCAATTAGAGGTAGTTTTTCATTGTTTATGTAACGATAAATCTAATATCTCTTTCAACATAAATTGTAGGAATAACAGTGGATTGTATTTGAATTTGACTTAAAACCAAGCAAGAACTGACATTCTTTTACCAGAACAAATATTAAGGCTATTTTTTCAATTCAATTCAATTCAATTCTTTATTTTCAAATCACACAGTATTACAGAGTAATAATACTAAAACATAAAGTATACATATTTACAACAAAAAAAAACCGGTTACGGATTTCAACAAAATTACATAGTTTACGTTTAAAAAAAAAAACTACTTAATAAAACTAAAGTAGGTATCTTCAATTTTAGTGTTATCTTCCTATACCTTTTTAAGTAGGTATCTTCAATAAGAGGCTTGTGTTAGGGTTTCTGTGTGTGTGTTTTGGAAGTGTGTTGAGCGTGTTGGTGTGGAGTGTCATCGTATATGATAAAATTATAGAGTAATGATATTCAATTAAAAAACTGAAACGAATAGTCAGTTTATCGTATCGGTTAGGATTTGATTTACGGAGTATTTATAAAAATCATGGATCTATTAAAAATATTAATACCAATTAAATGGGTATTTTAAAGCTCATAGCAGCGTCTGAGTACTCCATTTCGTGATGCATTAGTTTAAAACCCGGCAATCGAAACAGGTCAAATTGGCGTATGGTCCTCATTGGGGCGTTCTCGCTCACCAGGTTAGAGCATATTGAGATGTCAACCACAACGGGCGAACCCGTCACCGCAGGACGTTTTAACGATTCATCGTTCTATCGACCGTGCAGTGAGTGTAGAAGACTTTGGACATTACAAATCCGACGTCTAGCTACGCCACAACCCGCAAGAGACCAACGCCTTTACCACGAGATAGCCAGTATGTTACCTGGCGGGCCGACACTCGCGTCCTTGCTTCCAATTGTGACCAGATTTCTCCGGTCTCTCGATTGGTTCCGAGTTCGAGGTCGCTTGCGTGGTCCTCTCCCTTACGAAGCGGTGAAACGGTGTGCACCGAATCTATCGCGGACCAAGGCGTCCTTTGCCCGACTTTGAACCGGGATCGGATGGCCAATGGTCATTTCAAGAGCAGTCGCCGTAAGGTAGGCAACCACCCCCGCTCTATAGGAAACAATACAGTTCCCAGACTCCCCCGACTGTTAGTCGGAGAGCACAATCGATTGGCTTGCGCCGCTCGGTGCGCAGACCGCCCAGGAGCGCCAGAGGTTTGATTCCCAGGGGAGACTGGTTGACGGTGTGTCCTACCCAGGTTCGCACCCCATGCGTGGAGGCCATCGGATGGGTGTTGACCCGTGAGTGTGACCGACCCTGAACACATGGGTCATCGTGGCCACCTCATCATGGGCCCGTTAGCTCCCACCAGGTTAGAGCAGTCGAATATGCCATTTATTATTTAATAGAGGCATAGAACATTCACATTGCTCTGATAAGATAGTGAATTTATTTTAAATAGTAAGGCTGCCTAATAGTAGTATTACAATAACTTTCGTCTTGAAATTTAAATATCGAATTAACTTATTTTGAATGCTTTGCAGTCTGTTAATATGGACCTGATAACAGGGAGAACATATTTAAGGACCTATTAATTTTTAGTCTTATTTATTATCCTCATGAAGAGAAAGAGAAAGACCTTATTATGCTCAGTTAACTATAATTAGAAATAACGAATTTTCGAAAAAAAAAAAGAAATTTCGCAAAAAGAAAATTGAAAATATGCACATAAAACAACTTTTTAATAGACCTAAAATTTGTATTTAATATTAATTAAAATCTAACCTTGGTATACTTCCAATATTAAAATTTGATCATTTAGAATCGTTCTGTCCGTAACGGCGACATTATATTTAATAAAGAAACGTTCTGCTTCTACGTTGTTCAACTAACAGCGTAGAAATATCTAATTCTGTAACGCTGAAGAGGGTGAATTAGTATGAGCAAGTGAGAAACTCGTAAAAAAAATAAAATTGAATAAAACAACAAAAAAAATCTTTCTAATATTTTTTTAATTGTTAATTTTTTAAATTTCATATATTGGAAAAAAAGTTTGAGAAGGTTAAGTGCGCTCCGTCATCTAGCGGTAAATAAAATATAGCTAATTTACAATTTTAGCAATATTTTACCTATCGCTTGATAGCGCATCGTGTTCAACGCTTTTATACTATTTTTCAGAAAATAAAAAAAATCAAACAAAAAAAAAAACAAATTTCTTTTGAAAAAATCTCCCTTCCCCACTATTTTTTTATCCAAACTTGCTTATTTGCTCGTAATGACTCACCCACTTCAAGGACGCCGGTAATTAAAAACTCATCCTCTGTATCATCAACGGTAGTGGCCAGCCTATCAAGGCTATTCTTTGTGCCGATATCGAAGATTCGGTAATGCAAGGCGATAATCCGATAATGCAGCGTTGCAATCAGAATTTCCTTCAATCAGGTATGTTAACAACTTATGAAATCTCTCGCGGGCGGATCACAAGACTCGAGTTTTCTTGACTGAATATATTTTTAAGTCGGCATAAATGATAGGTAATGTCGATTCGATAGCGCGTGACGCGCTTCTTTCGAATAACTCATGTCCCGGCAGTAACTAAACATGTAAACGATGCCCGAACGCTATTTGGGTTAACTTCGGAAACTGCACATATTAACACGCCTTGCTCAACACGTCAATATTAGCGAATAACTCTTGTATCAGACTTGCCTGCGTAAATATTCTCGCAATTAAGTGTACTTCAACGAAAATGACTTCAACATTGCTAAGTTGAAGTCATATAAACAAGAAATGTCACATGACTGCTCGTTGATTAAACAAAGTATTAGTAGTAGCAGTAGTAGTAGTAGTAGTAAAAGGAGTGGGGGCTTGTCTCCAGCCCTTGATGTCACCTGGATCTATAAGATATTTTGTAACTACCTATATTGGGTTTGGGTTAGTGGTCTGCTAGAAATCCGGTACTGCTTACAAGTCCATACAGATAACTGACCTTCAAGTTGGGCAGATCGCTGGGTTCGAGTATGGCTCGTCCTAGTAAACTGTGACTTTTTGCGGCGAGGCCTGGGCAACGACCAACGATTTTTATGCTGTCTTCAGGTTCTTCGCCACATATTCGGCAGTCCTTGCACTCGGTCAAGCCAAGGTGGAATAGATGTGCTCGAAGAGTCGTGTGTCCGGTGAGGAGACCGATAGTGGTTCTAAGATTATTCTTGCTTATGTTAAGTAGGGCCTTGGTTTTCCTAGGAAGTGGTTGCTCCAAAATGGCCTTTGCCTGGCGACATCCTTGGCTCTGTTTCCAGGATACCTGATGTTCCTGCTCCAAGGAGTCCCTGATGATTTTCTTACCTATAGCGAAGGGGATCCCAACAACTCGCTCCACCGGGCATTCCAAGGTGCCCAGTTTTGCCAGTCTGTCGGCCTTTTCGTTGCCGGGTATGCCTTTATGACCCGGTATCCATTTTAAGGCAATTTTGTTGGCTTTTCCTTATTTGTTCAGTTCTTGCATACAGTCTCAGGCCACAAAAGATTCTGTGGTTGCTTTAGCCAGGGCGTCCAATGCTTCTCTGCTGTCAGAGCTGATGAAGAATTTTGAATTTTTTACGTTTTATGCATTCCAATATGGCAAACACCACCTATGGTTGGTTTTGAGTCCGTACACGCCTGCCCCAAATCGTCCATTTGTTTCCGATCCGTCGGTGAAACAGGTGTCCGCATTGTGTCTTTGGATCCAATGCGGATTCTTCCAGTGAATTTCTCTACCAAAACATTTTTTAGTAGTCGATCCTGGGTCAGGGTGAATAGGCTTTTATGGGGGAGGTTTAGCTCAGGGTGATTAGGTCCTCCTCCCTTCCACTCTCCCAAGGCCTTCAGTCTGTATGCTGTAAATCTAGCGGAGTCGATTATAAGCTTGTCCAGAGGCGGGCAGCAGAGTGCTACCTCTAATCCTTCTGTTGGAGTTGTCTTCATGACGCCAGTTGCAGGTCTCAGGTAGTCGCACCTTGATTAAATAAAAGACACGTATTTATAATTACAAGTAAATATATTAAATAGAATGAAATGCACGATTGCGTCACAAAAAAGGGAATTACTGTGTTTATAATGTTATAACGGTTTTCTTATGATATATTTGTGATGTATGTATTTATCCACATATGGTTTTGGACATTTAGAAAAATATATACATGATATTTTGACAGTAAAGATACCCTATGAGACTCGGGATAAAATAACGGTTCTAACAATACTATATAATATGTACTTCTAAATCTGTTCGAGAAGTTATAACAGAGTAAAGAAACGGAAAAAATAGATTAACGGACGGTCTGCGCACCGTGCGGCGTAAGCTAATCGATCATGCATTCTGACTAACAGTCGGGGGAGTCTGGATACAGTACTGTTTCCTTTAGAGCGGGGTTGGTTGCTGACCTTACGGCTACTGCTCTTTAAACGACCATCGGCTTCACGATTCCGGGTGAAGAGCCGGACCAAGGATGCCGTGGTCCGCGATAGATTCGGTTGACACCGTTTCACCGCTACGTAAGGGAGAGGACCGTGCAAGCGACCTCGTTCCTGTAACCAGTGAGGAGGTAGGAGGTATCCTGAAGGTTAATTCCAAACTGGTAGTCAGGGGGCGAGGCTGCCCGCTAGTTACCTATCCCGATGCCTCGCCGTAAGTCGTTGGCCTCTGACGGGCAGGTGGCGGAGCTTGACGGTGGACTGTTTCGTCCTAAGTCTTCTGCGCTCACCTCACGGGAGACAGAATGATAAATTTCGTTAAAACTTCCTGAGGTGACGGGTTCGCCCGTTATAGTTGACAGTTCTAGTTGGTAAACATATGTGTTGTTGGGCCAAAACCACATTGTGAAATTTTGGTTGGAATATCTCATATACAAGCGACACAAATGACTTTTAACACCACCATATTTAAGGAAACATCATATTAGACAAGACAATTTTATTACCACGGAAAATACTACAAATATACTACGAAAGTACTACTAAAATACTACGAATATATAATTGCGAGGGGGGGGGGGGGGGTAATTGACGGGTGGGGGTTGGAGGTTGGGCGTCTGCGCGGGTGTGGAGGGTTGCAGGTGGAAGGGCTTTGTCGGGAAAGTCCTGTGGTGAGACCCAACCATTTTTTAAAAAATATAGGACGTAAACAAATTACTCAGTATTTCAGTATTCAGTGTTCAATTTATTCATTCAGAATATACAATAAAAGCATAAATTATCAGTTAAAGCTAATTATCGCATATTATAATTCGTCAGTTGCTAGTAATATATTAATATATGTAGGTAGATATAAAACTATTAAAGCAGAAATATTAATTAATTTGACAATAGCGTCGACTAAAGTCGGCTTTACACGGAAGACAAATTTATTTAAAAAATAGAGCTGAATCCATGTACATGAGTATACATATAAAATAAATAATTATTATAAGAATATTAATAGTCATCTTAGGCACTCTATACAAAAAATAATAACTCAATAGAAAGTATCGAAACAAAATTGTTAAAAATACAACGTATATAATATATGGTCAGGTATGTTACGTTAAACATTGTAATCTACATATTGAATATTTAATTCATAATATTATTATTAAACAATAAAAACTAAAATGAGGTACCTGAAAGATACATATCAATGTTATTCCCATTTGAAAGAATTGGCATGCTCAAAATAATCACCCAGCTTTTAGAAAGCATGTGTGGATTGCAGCTTTTGTTTAATAAATCTTTTAAACACCTTTGTTTCCATCTTTCTTGTGGGGAGTGGTAGCTGGATAAAGAGCTTATAGCTCAAATATCCAAACGACTTTTGTGTCTGCGTAAGGCGTACTTTAGCAGGACTTATTTGCTAACTATTTATGACTACGTTAGCTATACTACCACATACTTCTTATTTTTGTACTTGGTTATTTTTACCACGGTTGTTTTGTACTCTGCCACTCGTCTTTAAGTAGGCGATTTTATTTTCCTTCTTGTATCATATTCTGTATCCAGATAATTTCACTTGAAATAAAAAATCCACAAAGTGGAATTACATGCTTCACTTTTCTGTTATTATCTCTTGTTTTATAAGTGGTGTTAAGTTTTCTATAAGTATAAATAAACTGTGGTCATTGCTTGTAATTACGCGAGCATAAATGTCTTCTTTTCTCTGCACGCGATCGAAACAAAAATAAAACAGAGGAAGGCGAAATCCAGTGGGTTATTATTGAATTAAAAAATATTGCGAAACCCAACCACTCAGCACGGCTTTTGCGGTTCCATTGTAGGGCTTCTGTTCGCAGCTGCCTTGCAAATAAACCGCTAAGAACTTGAATGACCGGTGGATATCAAAAATTACGGGAAATATTAACCTCTTACCGCAGCCATTTTTATTAATCGTAAAGATTATATCTGTTTTTACAACTCACATTTTTTACAAGGTCAAATTTCCAAACGATTATATAAAATGTCAATCGATATATTGCCAATCGGTTAAAATTAATAGAGGTTGCAATAGCGTACTATATTATTTCTTAAAATCATTCATACAAGCTAGAGTCGTAAAACACTGAATATTCCAAAATGTTAATTCGTGAAGGCATTGCTTCTATTGGGCTTGGAAAAAGTTGGATATTTTACAAATTACTTTCCTGGCCCATCAAACGTCAAGAACAAAAAGTTTGTCATGCACTTGTCTGTATATTTTTCTTCACAACAACACCCAAACGCTTAAACCGATTGAGCTGAAATTTGGCAAGCAGGCATCATTTGGTAAGAGTCGAATAGGTTGTGGTTGAAATCGATCCACCAGGGGCACACTTATCATAATTTAATCTCAGAATATTGGACGTAGAGATTTTAAATTTGTTACACAAATGCCTTGCTCAGCCGAAATCATTGTAAAATTTTGTTTGGAATGTATCATATACAAGCTACACTAGTAATATTTAAATTCCGCCACACATTAAAATCAAATATTAAAGACGGCACTTATTATTTGGCGCTTGGCCCAAACCCGCCCATAGCAGTAAAACGAACCGCTCCGCCCGAAGCGGTTGCAACGGAACCCAATAGGGTTCGTCCGCCGGTAGAGGGAGTGTGTTCATGATTTTATTTAGCAAATGAATATTGAGATGAAATCATTCTTTGCCGGAAAAACCTTGGGGTGGCACAAATGTTTTTTTTTACAAATTTACACGTATAAAAGCTACTGCAAAAAAATCAGAACTTATAATTTTGTCCCGTCCTTAATAAGATACATAAAATATGAAATATTTCTCATATATATTCTTGGTTTACTTTCAGGGATTTTCTTTCATCTTTCATTTATACTTATATTTCCGCGAATGATAGATTTGTAACATGGTTTTATTTTATTCATTTTTGTTTGAAGTTTTTCTGGTGGAAAACGATAGATTGGTTTGTAATTTAATATTCCTGTTTTAATGATTTTCAATTTAAATACATACTATAGGTAAATACAATTGATGACTACTAGATTATGATAATATTAGTTATACTTGGACATGCATTTTATCCTTGTAGACAGTTTTTTTAGAGTCGAGGCTTGTCTTGGATTTTGTCTCGGGTGCTATTACACAAATACAACCTCACCGCCAGGTTCTTTCCATGCAATAAGATCTGGTCTAAAACGCGCCTAATTTATATTCCCGCCACGGAGTTAACGAATAAACGAAATCTCTAAAATTAGCACGCATGCGGACTCCGCTTCGCAAAACTGTATTTACCACTTACAATGCATATTTTGTGAAGCTTTCTAAATGGGGGAGTGGGGAGGGGGGGACCTAATAAACTTAATTTCCGCATAAAAAAATCACCGCTGCTCAATGTGGTGGCGTGTCTCATGTATGTAATCTCCTTATTCCCTTGCATACGCGATCGCATGGAAAACTTCGACGAGTTCTTCACGGTGAAGCTGATTAGGGTTTTTCCAGAAAACGAAAGGCAAATCAAACTCAAAATCAGGGAACTTGGTGCTATGGGTGCTGGGAGCATGCCAAGGGAGCGGTCTAATATTTATATATGATGTATTAAAATATAATACAGATATTGAAAGGGAGATGTATTTAGTATAATTTCACTGAGAATTTATTGTAGGAAACATTGGAACATAGTAACAATCTTGAGTCCGCGTGCACGTAGAAGGGCTGAAATACGAGTAACCTTGTTGAGCCGTTCAATCGATAATATTTTAATAGTCATAAAACAATTGAATACCCGTGTGCAGAATATATCATTCGTATTTGTAGTCCAGACCAAGTGTAACCTATATTTCGTTAATTGTGGATAGATGTAAAACAATCGCAACATGTACGTACGCGCTAATCACATAGTCGTCACCAGGTGAAGCGGTGTCTGCAAAGCGATTTTAGCGAAACCATTGATTATACAGTGTAATACGATAGCGCACTCCGATACATACGATTGGCAACTACGAAATTACTACGAAAATCTACGTATAAATGGCAATAATATTTCGAAATATCGATAAAATTTTCTCCGTTGCTCAGACGCTCAATATACAATGCTTTAAACCCGTCGATAAAATAATTATATAATAACAAACGAATTTTTAAATCATAGCTGTTATTGTTTTAATATGATTTACAAAAATATATTTTTTAATTTGGTATGCAGGTTTCCATGCATAAATGTTTCTTAAGCCCGTATAGCTATAACGGCACAATACACGGATGATTTGATTATACTATTGATTATACATAGCGAAACGGAGTTCGCGGATGAGTACGTAAAGCGCCTCGCGCGCGCCATTTACCGTAGGGCTAACACTACGCCTCACGAGCACATCCGTTAGCTCGCTCCGCTGCCCACCAGGCCGCCAGACGCCCAAAAGCTATACCCGTGCAGTCTCCTAGATTAGCACACCGCCCGCGCTGCTATCGCAGCACAGCAGTCATCGCCACAAAATTTGCCGTAAACCCACTGCCTTCTCATACATTTACCAGAAAGCGCCTGAACCGTCAGGCGCCTCATAAAAATACCTGCCTCAGGGCAATATGCCCTGAGTCAGCCGCGGCTTATGGACGCGACTTAAAGGTATCTGTGTAATGAATGTCTACTGAACCGTGCAAATTATCGGACATAAGTCGCGGACGTGACCTTGAGGCTTCGGACGTCCGATAGAGATGTCTCTCTCTGCCAGGCCCTCCCTCTCCGCCAAGCCGCGTCTCAAACGACTGCATACTATCAGTCGCGTCTGTAAGCCGCGGCTGAAGGATTGTTTTAATTATCTTTGCTGACGGACGCGTTCGATAATATTATGTTCGACCCTAATTGAGACTTGTGTGTCGACTAACGACTTGCTATTTTATTTTATTTTTTTATTTTTATTTTATTATTATTAAGGAAACTTACAGCTATTACAGTAGAAATATCTGAATTTTATTTACAGACTACAATGCCAGTTAAAAGTTTCCACTTAAAAATCGTAAAAATATACAGTCGCCTATGAAGGGGATAGGAGGAAGTGGAGGGGAATTAAAGTTATAATTTTATTATTTTATTATAAGGGAAATTTTATGGTTTATTTTAATATTGAAGAAAGAAAAGAAAGAAGAAAAGAAAAAATATAATATAATTATTTCACTCGTCCTTGAATATTGCCTTTCAGAAGACCCGGAATAAGAGTCTTGAGCGCAGTCGCAGTTGTATTAAACAGGTCAATTTCGCTTAGCTTGGTATCTAATGTTATATTTTTGTTTGGTTGGTACCACCGCTCTTTTGTCATTGGTAATTTAGGGAATACCATATCCTCAAAGCATGGGCCCGAATTGTGGGATTCCCCGCTCAAAGCACCATAGCAAGTAGAAGTCGACTAAAATACTGATTAGGCGAAGCAAATACGTGTGCCAACGTTCAACCAGTGTTTCTTTAACCCTGCATTGGTCGCGTGGTCTATACATATACGTAGACCACTACCTTAGAAAATAGATTTTCTAGGAATCTGCATTAGCGCGGGTCTTGCGATTCCCATATATTTAAATCGCACTTAATGTGCTCCTCGCTCAGTTTGGTTGGTGCATTGGCGACGAGTGGACGTGTCAGAAGAAAACGTTTAAACTCCATGATCTACTTATGTAACATGATCTACTTATGCGACCTGTTACGTATTTTTTTGAAATGTTTTCTTGATATGTACCTACTATATGCAATTCATTGTTTTAATTTATTTATTATGGTTTTAAGGTTTGTAGAATTTTATTGCAAATAATAATTACATATTTCGATCTTTAATTTCCAAGGAAACCACGGATAGAAGATTGACGCGTGCTCAAATGGAAGCATGGCTTCAAGAAGCGGACGGCATTGAGCCGGTGAAGAAGATTCGTTTAGTTTTATTTTGTTCTCATTTAGTGAAAGTTTGGGAAACTCTGTATTGCTCTGTATTTTAATTTTAAGGGAAGGGTATTTTTTTCTTACAACTGAAATTTAAAAATAATTTTACATAAGCGGTTTATTTCAAGAATTCGAAATGAAAATGGTCTACATACATATGTAATACGGGAGGCACATGGTGTCAATTGTTAAGACGCGACCACTGCAGGGTTAAATACATATATCATTTCACTAACCGTGTCAAAGAAGGAGTAGAATATTTTTTCTATTATCTATTGCAAAATAATGAGAAGACCAAGAAGACGGACGTGATGGACATGTCCTTATAGTTAAACGGATTTGATTTAAGAAACACTTCCAAGAACTGATACCCTACCTTATTCGTACCCAAACCTTTGCGTTTTTCTCAAACAAATGCAATATCTTCTACGTAAACTGGTTTTTAGCAAATCTCACATATGCACGCAATAAGTTCTGAAATCCAGTTCAATTGAGGTGCTCTCAATAGAACATATACATATAATATCATGCATAATAATATACATAATCAGACATAGAGAGAAACAACTCTGCTTAATATCTGATTAACCAGTTAGATCGACGATAAAATTATAATTAATGGGCTCCAGCTTCTAGACGCCTCTTTATAATACCTGATTAGCCTCAGGTCTCTCGAAGAATATTGCCTAATTGCTTATTAATCGTCTCTGCGCTAAAGTATCACGTATAAGGTGCTATCTACGACTCTCAAAAGTATTCTAAATTGTAATAATATATATTAAATAGGTATCTCAACCTATGAAGAGTTTTGTATAAATAATCAGAAGTATTTTTAATCACCTTTTTATTATTAGTAAAAAAAACGTGTTTTCCCATAGAGAGATTTTCCCGGCAAGACTTCACAGAATTACAGTAACTGTCATAAAGATGTTGGAAGATGCGTTATATTAGTAAGCAACGTTGGCATTCATAACCATAATAGCATTACATTTTATTCCGAGCTAAAAAGAAACATTTGCGTAGTAGCATAACGCCGCCTAGTTGAGATCCAGTGAAATAGATTCGAAAGCGTACGTCGGCGTCTAAGCAAAGACACGAACCGTATGGTATGAACCACAGCTGCGGTTAGATCGCACTGGCCGCCCGCAAATTTAAGCGAATAAAATACAATTAAAACGAATTATAAAAGGAGTACCGATTTCAGTCACAGTCTGTTGTACTCTTAACATGACCAAATAAATAAATAAATAAATAAATAAATAAATGATGCCTGTATGCTAAATTTCTGCTCAATCGGATGAAGCGTTTAGGCACTTTCGTTGAATCTCTTTATCTTTAAGTTGAATTATACATGTTTTTTCTCGGTAACCGCAGCCTAAATTAAAAAGAAATACTTTATTTTGACTCAATTTTTTCATGTTAAAAGCAGAAAATCCTATTTTTTCGTTTTATGTGTTCAGTTTGACATAGAATCACACATTAAAAAAGAGATTTTAGGTACCATATACCCCACCCCGTGTATAAGTAGAAAAAATATATTTGCAACCTTAGAGTTGACCGCTCGTTAAACTCTCCACGCGTTTTATGGCATGACATAAATAAAAAAAAAACACAAATACATGAGTTAGGTATTCTATTTTAAACTCTATGTACTACATATGTGTATCATGAGAAGTATAAAAATGAACGTAGCTTTTTGGACTTAGACATTTTTTACATTCTGTGAGGCGATCTTTTTCGGCAGACGTTAAAGCGACATACACTGACGCTGTTTCTTTCTGTATAGATTTGTCATACGACTTGTTTACAATGATTTTGAAGTCGCGTGACGCTAGGATGTGCCTTATGCACACAAAAAACAACTAAATCTTTACTGATATTATAAAGACGTAATATTTGTAAGTTTTTAAGTTTGTAAGTTTGTAAATTTGTGAGTTTGTATCTAGAGGGTAATATCCGAAAATACTTATCCGATTTCAAAAATCCTTTCATTATTAGAAAGCTCTATTATTGATGAGTGTTATAGACTATATTTTATTTTGATAAATATTGGTTTTTAATACGAAATCATGATATATGTAAACTAAGTCGGTGAAAAATTAGCCGGTGAGTTGCTTTATCGGCGTGCGCTGACGAAACGGTTTGATATATTATGCGAAAACAATACATGACAAAAACATCGGCCTCAGAGAGATCTATAAAAGAAGTGGGCAACAGCATATATTCAAATTACATATTTAAGCTACAATAACTGCTGTTATGTCTCTCTATAAAAAAAATAACAAAAATAAGTCGGCAGAGTTTGTTGAAGTGAAGACATTAGCAATAAAATATGAATCCTTATAAAAATAAAATAAACCATTATCACGGATGGTTAATAAAGATCAAATTAGACATATACTGTATTTTTTTTGCCGGTATAGTTATAAAGATAGCATGAAATTAGTAACGCGTGCAAGCATCCTGAAATACCTAGCAGGCGGCGGCGGCGGCTGCTGGCCCAGCATGGTCAGCGTTCAGGGTAAGGCGGCACGGGTGGCGAAGAACAATACGCATACGTCTACGATATAGGTAGCGTGCATCTGAGGGGAGAAGTCTTGCACAATATATTTTAATATAGCATATAAAAGGCAAATAAACGCCACCACACTTAAATTAACAAATTGATTAGAAACTTTACGAGAAGCGAAGCCGCGGGCAACAGCTAGTATTTGTATTAATGATGACTGTCGGATTTTTACCTTTACGACGCATTTGTTATGTAATAATATTACCTTTACGACGCACTTGCATGGTTATTTCTTCCAGGCCCAGGCTTGCATTGTTTACTGCCATTCTCTTTTATGAATACTTTTCATAATATTTTATTTTGCAGAAAAAGAATCCTAACATATATATAAAAAAATATGTATATATATTTTGTTACTGCTTTATTTCTACAATCGGCCTAATCAACCAATCGCCGTTTTTAAGTTCTATTTACATATATTTTTTAGCTACGATGGTTGAATTACATGGACGCTTAAATCCGGGATATTTTCATGCTTTAGTAATCAAGAAAATTCGGGAGAATATTGCAACCTGGCTCGACTATTTCTCGATAATGGCGTGGTCGAGTTTGTGCTCGCACTCGTGGTCCGAGCCGTCAAGTATTCGCTCCAATTAAGAGAGGAATTTTGCGATTGTGGCTACAACGACGTGTGTTGTACGTTTTCACTAGAGAGGGAAAAACTCGATAAAAATCATATGTTAGAACACTATATCAAGATGGGCGAAATGATTTTTGGTCGTTTTTTATTGACTTTGCCATTTATTCGTCGATTAATGGAATTGCGGCGCAGCGAGTTGCATCTCAAAAGATTTTTGATACAACTCCCAAAACTATGGGAATTGCATCATACATCTTTTTGCCTAACTGAAACAGTGCCTAAATTAAATTCCGAATATTTGAAATCTAGCTATTTATAACTATTTTAAACAACTCCTACTAAGAAATTGCATGCCTATCGTGGATTCCTGAGTTTAATTTTTTATATTTTGGAGGATGAATGGTTTGGCTATGTATCATTGGATATTTTTTGTTCGCGACCCATGGTGTAACTTTAAATGAGCATTACAAACATAATTTATATTTATTTACTTATTACATGAAAACATGTCGGTTAATAGTGGTTAAGTCCACTTTTTAGAGAAAATAGATTTTCTCTTTAATCTAGACTGGTGCCTAATTCCGCCGTATTTGAGTGCATGCAATTCTGTTAAGTCCAAAGGTAGCAAAAACAAGCGTGAAAATCTGCTTATTCCATGTCTGTCGACTTTTATATAATGTTTACAACCTATCTATCTAAAATATTATGAATTTCATCAAAATGAATACTATTATGTATAGAGAAAATTGTAGAAAACCTGCTATCACCAAAAAATATCTCTAAAATATTTAAAAAGATAAAACTACAGTTTTACGAGCAGGTAATGTGCATGCCATTTTACAGCACCAACGAGACTTTTGAAACTCCTGTAAAATTGTTGAATGTAGACTTAGGTTTACACTGTTAACCGATGCATAGGTGATTTAATTTAAATAAAAAAAATAAACATACGGGAATAACATTAGATGGACAAGTTGGTGCGGTGTTGCTATTTCAGGCCTCGGTTCTCTCTCTCTCTCTCTCTCTCTCTCTCTCTCTCTATATATATATATATATATATATATATATATATATATATATATATATATATATATATATATATATATATATATATATATATATATATATATATATATATATATATATATATATATATATATATATATATATATATATATATACATATATATATATATATATATATATATATATATATATATATATATATAAGATAACTATAAAGTAAATAATTATAAAAGCCACTTACATCGTGACGAAGGATTCCCTTGATCGGATTCGGGAATGCTTTAGGTGTTAACGAGAATGATGAATGTCTCTCACTTGCGGAAAGAGAAGTAGGTTTAAGTTCAGCCCATTTTACAACTAGTAACGCTCACCCTTCATCCAATTATCTCAAAAATTAAGCTACAATCCTTCTTTATACGTAAACTCACTCAATTTCCTAATATTTCAAGGGAAATAACAAGACAAGACGAGCTACTTGACAGATGGAAGAATTTAAAATTTCGAATTTCGTTTTTTTATTTTCTAAAGGTGCGATATAAAGAAGCTGAGATCAATATTCAGCTGAAAACTTAAAACTAAAAGCGTGACATGCCCTCACATCAGTGAAAGGAAGCAGTCAGCTCTTTCCTATTAGTTGGAAAGATTACCTTTAACCTAAATGGATTATTTACAATGAACGAAACATAAAATATGTAAAAATTCAATATTTTGAAATATTTGATAGTTTTGTGTATATATTCTTTTTAGAATTGATCAATAAGATGATTATAAAGTAAATAATTATAAGAGCCACCTACATCTTGACGAAGGATTCCCTTGATCGGATTCGGGAATGCTTTAGGTGTTAACGAGAATGATGAATGTCTCTCACTTGCGAAAAGAGAAGTAGGTTTAAGTTGGGCCCATTTTACAACTAGTAACGCTCACCCTTCATCCAATTATCTCAAAAATTAAGCTACAATCCTTCTTTATACGTAAACTCACTCAATTTCCTATTATTTCAAGGGAAATAACAAGACAAGACGAGCTACTTGACACATGGAAGAATTTAAAATGTCGAATTTCGTCTTTTTATTTTCTAAAGGTGCGATATAAAAAAGCTGCGATCAATATTCAGCTGAAAACTTAAAACTAAAAGCGTGACATGCCCTCACATCAGTGAAAGGAAGCAGTCAGCTCTTTCCTATTAGTTGGAAAGATTACCTTTAACCTAAATGGATTATTTACAATGAACGAAACATAAAATATGTAAAAATTCAATATTTTGAAATATTTGATAGTTTTGTGTATATATTGTTTTTAGAATTGATCAATAAGATGATTATAAAGTAAATAGTTATAAAAGCCACTTACATCGTGACGAAGGATTCCCTTGATCGGATTCGGGAATGCTTTAGGTGTTAACGAGAATGATGAATGTCTCTCACTTGCGGAAAGAGAAGTAGGTTTAAGTTGGGCCCATTTTACAACTAGTAACGCTCACCCTTCATCCAATAATCTCAAAAATTAAGCTACAATCTTACCACCCCCTTTCGATTGTGAGCGAAGGGTGGTTCTCATCAAGAAGATTTCTCCGTGATTGAAAGTCGAGGATGTTGAAGTTACAGTATTTATTCAGAAGGTCTGTAGTAGGTTGCCAGTTCGTAACGCCTTGATTGATATTTCGCCGTTGTGTAGGTGAAGTCGTGGTAGTGTGTCCGAAGTGCGTAGTCGAGGAGCGAGGCTTGACGATCGGTATCGCGGATAATGCAGGTACTGCTTGATAATGAAGTGTAGTCGCGATAACTGTCCACCAGGGAATGATGTGTAGCCGCGGTAACTGTCCACCAAGGGAATGATCTTGATCGATCGAAATGTACTGCGTTTTATATTGTAAGCAGTGACGCAATAGTTGTGAGAGGGGCGAGAAATGTGTATTAATTTCGAATCGATCAGAAGAAATGACATTAGTCATCACCTGACTGTGCGTAAAATGCCGAATTTAGTTGGAAATCAACTGCAGCTGGCTCGTGTAGATTTGAGCGAGTTTGCGGTTTCGATTCTGTAGAAATTACTTTGTAATTTCTACAGAACAGAATACAAGGTGGTGTTGGACTGAAGTTCCAACACCACCTTGTCGAATTGACAGCCGGGCAAAGAACAGAGTGGTCCGCGATAGATTCGGTAGATGCCGAGTCACCGCTAACATAAGGGTAGAGGGCTGCACAAGCGACCTCGAATCTGTAACCAGTCGGGAGGCCGGAGAAATCTGCCAACAACTGGTACGAGGCGAGATGGCCCGCTGGGTGCTTCTCAGTATCCTGCGTAAGGCGTTGGACTCTGACGGGCCGTGGCGGAGCTAGTTGGTGGATTGTTTCGTCCCTCACGGAAGACAGAACTATTACTATCGTTAAAACTTCCTGGGGTGACGGGTTCGCCCGTTGTAGTCAATAACTGCTCAAGCTACTCATTGATCCCAGGGATGAGGCGGCCCTTATATCAGCGCCGGTTGATGTCCCCCTGACATCACATACACATTGATCGATTTCGATCGCTGGTTTCATGCGTTTACATCCCTATGGGTCCTCGGCTCTCGGCGGTTGTCCCCGAATTTCCATACAAGGCCAGCGAGGTGAGTGCGTTGCGCCACCGCATACAACTCCGAAAATTGACCTGATTTACCAACTGATTAAAGATCGCCCGAATCAATCGAACAACGAGATGTTTATAGTTTCTCGCCGTGCGATTAATGCCCCCGAGATATAAAGCAACCACTTCGACGATATAACCGCACCTCAGCGCCGCGAGCGAATGAAATTTTTCAAACAATTATTGTTATTTCACCTCTATTTAAACGAAAATATTGGCAAGTCATGCTTTAGCGCATTTGGAAAACTATTTTGAAATATCACAGAAATGAAATATAGAAGTATTCCATATATAACAATTGAAGTATTCCAAATAGGAAAAAAAACTATTTTAAAGAGATTATTCAGATCGTCGATTAGTGTTTAACTATGGACTGGAATATAATAAGTTAATAGTAAAATCACATTTTTAAAAACAAGTATTTATTAAAATGCTGTTTACCGAGCCAACCCTGGATGCAGCAGCCATGTCATAGTGGACCTTAGAACGGGCTATCGTAATTGAATGCTATACAAAATGTCGTTTCTTTGCTGTTGGCTGTTGAGGAATCCCCTCGTTCGAAGCCAACCCTGTGTGCAGTAGCCCTGTCGCGGTAAAATTAAGAACGGGCTGTCATAATTGAATGCCTATACAAAATTGTGTGCCTGTGCTGTTGACCGTGGAAGAGTAACCTGGTCGGAAGCCGATCCTGGTTGTAGAATCAGGTCATGCTTACCATAAAAATGCATTGTCATCGGACCTGAACCAACGTGTAAAATTTCAACGATAGGATAAGAGGAATTGGTTCTAATTCAGCTTGCAAGATTTGACCTTAACATACATACAAACTAACCAACATACATTGCAAGGTAAATAAAAGCTTGTATAAATAAGGTCACTCAGTACTCCTACCTAAATAGATTATTAAAAAGTTTATTTTTGAATATTATATTTCTGGATATTTCCTTTTATAGGAGATTATTCTCCATGACAAACTAAGTTCATAATCATTTAAAATCATCATTAAGTTTTCTAGCTTTCATTATCATATCATTTTATTTCATAATCATTTAAGCTCTTTATAGTTTAGTCCCATGCTATGAAAAGAATTTTTTAATATCAACTTTCCGATATTATGGAGGTTGTGAAGATAAAATCCCAAAATATTCCAGTTTGTGAAGATATAAGTATCAATTCAAAAATATCAATATCAATATCAAAAATATACGGATGCATGTTTTTTTTAATGTTACCATCTTAATCTACGTTAAATAGCTATTAAGAAGAACGAACATTTTAAATTGACGTTTTAAATATATTAACATTAAGATTACTTCCTTCCCGATCAAAGCAAGGGTGCGGTCCGCGGAAGTCAAACCTGCAGTTTTGAAAAGGGTGGTTTACCCAGAAAGTGGGCGGGGCAAATCGCTAAGCTTACTATTGTGTCCACACTTTGAAGCATTTCAGTCGCCAAGGAACAGTGGTCTAGGCAACAACGGTCGGTCGAAAAATAGTAAGCTGTATTCGTGAATGTAGAGAGCGCTATTCGAAAAAGTTACGCTTCTTTTTCATTCCTCAACTTCGTCAACATGCTGTTAAAATAATGAAACCCTATTTTAACAAAATGAAGCCACAAGCCATACAGTTCATGGCCACACGCCACACTTGTGAGCATGGGTGTTCTCAATGATGTTTTTACGAATCGAGTGATATCCCGGAACGGGGCGATTCCATGGCCTTTCCGTTCACCCGACCTTACAGCGTGCCTTTTTTTTTTGTGGGGGAGTAAAGTGTACCAGTACTCAAGTTAAGAATCCAGCTGGAAATCGAGAGAATTCCACAACCTACGCTCTTTGAGGTGATGAAAAACTTCATAAAACGCCTGCAAGAATGCCTTGATCGGGAAGGACCTTATCGTAATGATGTTGTTTATAAAATATGAGCAATTATGGTTGTTTTTCTAAAATGCTTTTTAACGTAGATTAAGATGATAGCAATAAAAAAATCAAATATGCATCCGTATATTTTTTAAGTTGTTTCAAAATGCAGGTTTGACTGCTGCAACATGTATAAACTAATGAGACATTACACTTTGAGCCCGATGGCCGGCTTGTATTTTTAAAGTCTGACCAACTCACGTTTTACCTCCCATCCGGTAGCCTAATCCAAGAGGAACTAACCTGTAGAGATCGCTGAGAATGCCTCTGACTGTAAGTCCAGTCGTGGGTAGTTAGGAAGTAAGTAAGGATCTGAGGAAACAGCTCGGGAGAAGCTAGGCGGCTTGCGCATCGTGCGACGTCGACCAATCGATTGTGTAGGCTGCGAATAGCCGAGGGAGTCTAGAAGCGTACATTTCTTAAACAGCGGGGGTAGTTGTTAAACTGATGCCATCTATCATTAAAACGACCCGTTGACCATCCGATCTCTTGTGATATTAGCTCCTCGGTACGGTATAAATTCTAACTAAATTACTGCTAACAACAGGTAGAGACCGCGCAAGCAATCCGAATCTGTGACCAGACTGGAGGATGGAGAAATCCGTCCAAATCTGGTAGTAAGGGAGCGAGGTTTGCCCTCTGTATCCTCATCAGTGCCTCGCGGTAAGTTGGGCTTATCTGCGCGGCGCCTGTCAGAGATTTTGGTTCACGATTCAAAATGTTGCAACGCTCGTAGGCGGCCGTGAAAACACAGATACCAATATCTATTAATTCAAATATGTCAATTTTGCGTAATCCCCGCTGTTTAACAATAATTTATAGCTTATAAAGTTTGTGATATATGGTGTGTATGTTGCTTCGTGTTGAATATTAATTGATGTAATCGCCCCATGTGTGCACGCCCATGTGCTTGCGATGGCGCCAGCTAGTCTTAATTACCCTACATTCAAATCCTCAATCAAAACCGACCTGTCTGAGAGATTTATGGTTTCAGCGGTATAAAGGCATTTTTAATTGCAATAATGTCACAATGTGATAACAATAAAAATAGGACTTAATTGAAGTGTTGCGGTATTGGATTTTTATTAAGTTTGACCTTTTATATGATATAGAACTCCTTATTTTTATTTATTTTACTTTTATTTATTTTAAACACGAAGTTTCTACACTATGTAAAGTCAATTTGAGTCTTAACATAGGTTTGGTCATAAAGTATCAACAATTTAAAAAAAATCCCAGAGTGTTTGTTACCGATTTAGTTTTGCTTTTCCTCAAGTTGGTAGCTCTGTGAAGGATATACTTGTCCAGTTTTGACCCTGTTTCTGAAAAAGTTTGTGTTTGACAGCCACTTTAACCCTTAGAAGCCATCCATGGGAATGAATCTCACGACGGTGCTTTCAACCCTCGAAAATTTGTTTTTAGGAGGTGCTAGTGCACGCCCGCTAATATATAATGGCTTGTTCTATGAAGGCGACTTTTACCGTATATAACTGTATAATTGCATAAACATAGATATCGGCACGAATTATCACAACAGAAAAACCACCGATCGGTGGTATCGGCATCCAAGCGGTTAATGAAGTGATCTGCGATTTTTAATTTCTAAAAATGCCAGTTAAAAGAACGTGTTAAATTTAGCGTTAGAAATTAAATTAGGTGCTGTGAAAATATTGCAAATGTTCTTTGCAATGTCTATTGCAAATGTTCTTTGGCGAAAATCTATGTCGGGAAAAAGAGTTTATGATTAGTACAAACACTTCAGAGGGCCGTCAAGACGTGGAAGATATTGCCAGATCTGTATGCCCAAACACAACAATGGACGATGAAAACATTGCGAAATACGGGGAAATCTTTTTTTAAAACCGACGAAATACTGTTAAAGAAATCTCAGAAAAGTTAATATCTCGTTCGCGTTATGCAAAGCAATTTAAACTGATAATTTGGAAATGAGAATAGTGGCAGCATTGTTTAACTGAAAACTGTCAGCAAAAACAGTACCATAAAAATGTCTGTGGAGAATCGCTGGCAATCATTGGCGGCTGACACAAACTTGCTTCAATGCATTATTATAGATGACGCGAAATATGGTGTATAGCTACGACGTTGAAAGAAAAGACTATTTTTTACAATAAAAGCAGCCACAGGAGCCAAGACTAAAAAAAACATCAAATTCGGTCGAATGTGAGAATTTCCTTACTGCTTTCTTTGATAACAATGGTAGGTATAATGAATTATGAATTCCATCCAAGAGGTCGTACGGCGAATAAGGAATATCCTCAAATAAGGATTTCCCTTGAAGTTTTACGACTATTGCGTCGGAATACCCGTCGTAAAAGCCTAGAATTATGGTCAGATGCTGTAGGATTTTGTATCATGACAATGCACCGGCTCACGCTTCAAGTTTTATTCCTTTTCTGTGACAGTTCATTTTTACCAATAACAAAACCACATTGCCATAACAACCGCCTTATCCACTTGATTAGATCCCTGTTACTTCTTTTTTTCTAAAGGTCAAACAACTCCGTTTTAACATCATAGAGGAGATTAAAAAAATCGCAGAACCAGCTGAACACCTTCTCAAAAACCGAGTTCCTGAGGTGTTTTGAACAATGGGAAGGACGTTTGCAAAGTGAATTGTATCTAAGGGAGGCTGTATTTAAAGGGAAAAATTGAAATTTATCAACTAAAACGAATTTCTTAAATAAACAAAGAAATGTCGTTTCTTTTTGATCAAGCTAAGTAAGAACAAAGGCTCGATTTCGAATCGATAGATAAAATGTCGTATTTCTCTATCTCTATGACGTCATTCTCTATCGCTTTTTTTATTGAGATTCGAACATAGAAAGCGAAAATGATAGATATAACGGCATCTGGTATACAACATTATTTATTTATTTATTGCCAATCGTGTACGTTTTTTTTATATGCATGTTAAATTAGTGGCTAAGCACAATTCCTATTTTACTATATAGCTTTAAAAAATCTTCCGTTCGTAAAGTTCCCTAATTTTGTTCCATATATAAAGTTCCTTAAATTCATCTATCGATTCAAAATTCATAACTGTGATCACCCATTTCCTTATAAAATATAAAACGCTTGATTAGATTTAATTGACTTATCAGCCCGTATCTCTCAACCGCTAGATATAGGTTTCCGTCTTCGCTGACCGGTTTTCCGTCTTCCTCGTCCAGTAAATGTAGTAAGAAGCCTCGAAATTTCCATCGATGTTATGAGAAGTATTCATCTAGCTGTTCTCAAATTACCCTTATTAGTTACGAAGAAAATAAGTCCAGTCATACCACGTCATAATTTATAGTTTATTTCTACTAAGCACACATGGCATTTCTTATAAATAACAATTAAATAGGCACATAACATTTAAATAAACTGATATTCGGTTATACATAGATACATCATCATTTAACACCATTTTAAATTTAAGAATCGGTTTGTTGATTTGTTTGTTTCCACTTTTTATTGTGAAATTTAACAATGGGCAGGTTTATTACTACTGTAAAGTGTTTATATGTAGGTGGGAGTGTAACATGTGTGCAAGTGTATGTCTTGTTAACGGATTCGATCGACAGAATTAAAAAATGCAATTCCAATAATTTTATCACAACGGAAAATGGTGAACCATCCGGGAATCGAACCCGGAACCTTACAATGTAAGATCAGGCGAATTAAACACTGATACCGGGCCGTGTCTTTTAAAGACACTTTTGGAGAAGCCAAATAAGGTTATTATAATAAATTTAATATCAAAATAAAGTTAAGGTATTTAGTTTTAAAGTAATAACTACCAAAGTAAAAGTAAAACATGTTAGACTATGTATAAGATAAATTTTTGGAAAACATGCCAAATAGCTGTAAAGGAGATTGGTATAAGAGACATTAATTGGAGATTCTACAGCTATTGTCGGTTTCTATAGTTAGGACGCTACCAGTTCAACAAAAAAATTCAGGTCATCAGAAAACAGTAGGCACGTTTTCTCTAAGTGCTTTTTCTAGGCTTGCAAACATTCACTAGGCTTGATATTAGAGCAAGCTTCAAAAAAATATATTAGATATTATATTGATACTAGCATCAGTGCTTAATTTAATTTTTACCAAAATAAATAAATAATCAATCCTGTATTTATGTCACGATAAACAACGATATGATTTTCATATATTTTTTCCTATTTTCATATTATTTTATCTTTTAAATATAAAATAGCGCCATCTCTTGGTAACAACTATAACCCATAGCGACTTCGCTACTTTTACTTTCATTACCAGTAACGAGAGTCGTGGCAATAACAGTCTGCATGAATCCCTATAGATGGCGATGGAAATATTAAAAAATAAAGTCACTGATCAAGATGATGAAAATGTGCGTTGAAATGGAATGTGAAGAAAGAGGTATTTCGCTCATTCTAATTTTTTAAATTATTTCCTCAACTATTCCACTAATTGACTGTAATATTAAAGCACTTTATGGCCAATTTCATTACTTTATGACGACACAAGCAAATACGTTATGGCATTCTGGAGATATGTAACTGAAAAATTATCATTAGCAGCAATTTCGATGACATCATAACATGAAATGAAATAAATAATATAGTTTGATCTTGAAAAGCAAGAAATATACATTCTAAAATTGGCTGCATCAGATATTAACTAAGAAAAGAAAGAAAGTCAACTTGTGTTATTATAAAAAAAAACGGTACCGATTCTTAGTTTAACTTGAATTTTGAAACATAGGTGAAAGAAATACAGTCTTGAAAAATATGTATTAAAGAAATATATGTTATGAATTATAAGACATGATGATATGATTGATTACAAGACTTATATGCGATATGACATGCGATACAATAAATGATATGATTATTAGACATATATGCGATGGATTAATTTATGCTGTAAATTATATGCACTCATAAATTCACACACATACATGGATACATAGCGCATATAAAAATATTTAATAATATAAATTATAAAATAACGTAAGAGCTTACGTATTCTGTAGTTATAGCAATCAGCCTGATAACTAATTTTAAATGACCTCATGGCTGAACATTTCCTTAAGGGTTAGGCAAGTCATTACAGATTTTCGCCTTCACAAATTTAAAGGAACTTTGAAAGATTTGGATTTCCGTTCGAGAAGAAGCCAGAAATTCTTATGGATTTTCCAGTCTACTAACATCGCCCTATAAAAGAAGCAAGCGAAAGGATAGACAAACAACTAAACGTAAACAAATTATTTAATTTTATGTATTGTATTGGCTAAATATTAATTTATTTGGACATGGCCGTAAAATTAATACTAAGGTCTAAAAATGATCACCTGTTCAAAACGACCCAATTTAGGTCGGCCAATTTTCCCCAATTTTCTATGAATCACAAATAAATGAGTTATATTAAATTAAATGCTCTATTTGCCGACGTCACCAAATTCGCGAATCAACTCATAGCTCACCAGAATATCCAGGGCAGCCTCAACTCTACAGTGCAATTGACCAAGAAATGGTTGGCTTCTCTCAAAGCAGATAAATGCACTGTCATACATTTTGGGTCTGGAAAGCCACGGCTAGGATATACGATTAAGGGGGAAACAGTACAGCCAGTTATGACCTAGAAAGACCTAGGCATTATTATATCCTGGGACCTCAAATGGAAAACTCACATAATCGGAATAGTTAAGAGAGCATACTTACTTCTATATCAAATAACAAAAGCTTTTCTACTATCACCAGTGAACTTTTCCTCGAACTCTATAATACCTATGTTCGCCTGCTCCTCGAGTACACCTGCCAGGTATGGAATCCGTACTTTGAGAAGGATATAGAGCACATGGAAAAGTTCAGAGAAGAGCAACGAAGTTGGTGCTATCACTGAGATACGAACCGTACGAAGTACGAGTCAAGGAACTCAGCCTGATAATATTAAAGGAACGTAGGCAGCGAGATGATCTAATAGAACATTACAAAATGCTTCACGGTTATAATAGTGTACCTAACCTTAAGATCAAGTATACCATAAAAACAAACAAGCAACTGCGTGGACACTCGTTGAAGTTAAATAAGGCATTTTCAGCATCGAATCCCAGGAAACACTTTTCAACAAATCGTATAGTGGATGCTTGGAATGCTGCTTGGAATGCATTTCCAGAGGAAGTGATCAGTGCTAGCTTTGTCAATAGCTTTAGAAACAAACTAGCCATTTTTATTAGTGCAAAACAGTAAAAAGTATAAAATCAAGTGCACGTGATATACACTCATTATGCTTACGCTGTAAATGTATAATATAATAATAATAATTAAAGAATACAGTATGAAGGGCAAAAATGAAAAATTTCATTTGGGTCGGTCCACACTGAGAAAAATATAACGATTTAATACAAGTAAATACGTACATTTCAGCAAGGATTACGTATATAACTCGGACTGTAGATTATACGTATGAATTAACATGACACGCAACGGTGTTGGCGTGACGGTAGTTACCGTGTCGTAATGTTAAAACATAATGTCATTTCATTACGCCGCGACCTTGGAATCTCGCTTCTAACATGACAGCATGTAGTAGTATACGTACGGTTATAGTCGGACATATGAATTGGCACATAGACACATTGAAACTACAGTATACTGTTATTTCCGTATTAACCGCAAGGAAAATGTTGATACATATAATCGAGTAATAGAGTTTCAACAAAATTCCTTGTAATTCACCAAAATTACGATTGAAAGATCGTTCTTCCGTATAGAACCGTAATAACAAAATGGTAATGTAACAATCAATCTAATATTTTTCTCAATGCAACTTCGCATAATTCTATTGTATCAGGTGGGTCCTTCAGTTTAAAATAACTTCACTCGAAAAGTTTCCTTATATATGTGGCCTGTGGTGTTGCCCCATATTATGATTTCAGAGTTCACGCTGTGGTCAGCCGTATATGTGGGATTCTGGTTTCCCTTGAAGCTATATTACTTAAAGCTTTGATAACTACGCAATGATTTGAGATTGGATTAATAAATAATTGTTCAGCTCAGCATGTGTTCGCATTATGCCGATTCTTTGTGCTGTTCAAAAACTTCCACGAACTACATTGAGAGTCACAGCATGACAGCTCACGCGATTTCATTCAACTAATAATACTCCGGCTATCAAGTCGCGGATTTTAAGGTCATTACTGGTAGAATAATAATGTTGTTAGTGAAATCGTTAAATTAAAAAAGCGGTGTTTTGATGAAAAGTGGAGTTAGCACATTAGCCATCGATATATATTTTTTAACCGCCCTCCTACCCCCCCCTTACTTCAATACGATTAAGACAATGTCTAGACTAAAGTCTGTCGAAAAGGTGTCTGTCTGTCTGATAGCGTTTAAACGCTTCATCCAATTGTGCTAAAATTTGGAATGCCGACATCGAAATTACATTGTCATGGCAAGAGTTGAAAAGATTGTCAGCTGACTGTCAGTATGACAGTTGTCAGAATGACTAATGTGCCCAGGGGGTACATTAAACAATTAATTTCAATCTCGAAATATTGAATATCGAATATTGAATATCTCGTCTTATTTAATATTGCCACAGATGCCTTGTTGGGACAAATCCACGTTGTGAAATGTGTTAAATTATCCCATATATAAGCTACACTAATAATATTAAAATTCCGCCATACATAATAATAAAAAAATAACGGTATCTGTTGGCGCTTGGCCCACACACCCCCTTATCCCAGAATAAAAACGCGTGGCCCGAATTGGGGTGGGGTTTTATTTATTTATTTATTTATTTATTTCATAACAAATCAACATTACAGTTTATACCAAAGCGTTGATATGCAATATACACATAAATATAAAAAATAATAGAATTCTTACAAGTACATACATAACATGTTTAAATAAGCGTTAAATACAAATACAGGCATTAAGAATAGAAAAACTTACAAACTTACAAACTTACAGTACATAAAGAGTGAAAACAGTTTATATTATTCTGACATAAACAAGTAGCGCAATGCCCACACCTTGAAGAGATGCGGGCTCGCTGTAAAAATTTCAAAGTCTGGCGCTGTCGAACATAGGGCATTTATGTGACGCAAAGCTCGTGTAAGCAGACTCCATCGACTTAGGTTGGTGCGCGAGGACGGCTCCGCAAATAGGTTATGAGTACGAGCACGATTATAATTGTCCGGGACAAAGAGACAAACCTTCGCTAGCATGCTAGGATTATCAACTCTTCCCCTAATCAGCTTGAAAACGTAGGCCATGGCGAGCATTTCTCTACGCAACTTAAGAGAGTTATAGCCCACTATGCCTAGTAGAAAACTAGTAGGGTATAAGTACGGATAATATCCGTACTGCTTAAAATATATAAAGCGTAAGAAACATTTTTGATTTTTTTCCAATATAGTGATATAATGATCCTGATGTGGATTCCATATAACTGCATTCGTTTCCAATCTGCTTCTCACAATTTAATTATACAATGTATGCATAGCCCGTACATTGTGAAAATGCTTTAGGTTTCGAATAACAAACCCTAGTAGCTTAAAAGAGGATTTGGACAAATTAGCAATGTGCTCCTTGAACGTAAGCTCGGTATCAAAGAGAACTCCTAGAACCTTTACCTTTTCAACCCTAGTTAGCACCTCATCAGTGATGGAGTAATCATACATCAGAGGTGCGGTCGATCTAGTATATGTCATCACTGAACATTTGGATATATTGAATGAGAGATTTTTATTCTGGCTCCAAGCCCAGACGGCATCAATATCACGCTGGAAAAGCTTGCAGGCCTCAGCAGTTCCAGTGGACATGTACAATTTTATGTCGTCGGCAAACATTAAACATTTTGCTGACACGATTACTTTACTTAGATCGTTAACAAAGAGATTGAACAGCAAAGGGCCGATGTTTGATCACTGACTCACGCCAGAGCAGGTGTGGTACACCTTAGAATCAAAAAGTCCAAGTTTCACATACTGCTGCCTATCTCTCAGGTAATCAGCAAAAAAAACTCAGCAGATTACTCGAGAAACCTGTAGCAGCTAGTACTTTGAGTAAGACATCATTGTCCACTCTGTCGAAAGCCTTTTTGAAATCCAGATACACCACATCTACCTGGGTTCCTGGTTTAGTGTCCAGTTCATTTGCCACATAATAAGTAAAGACGGAAAGGTTGGTGGTGGTGGACCGATTGGGGCGAAACCCGTTCTGGGCGTCCGACAGCCTTCCACATACTTGGGTGTAAATATCCCGGTGGAGTATTGTCTCAAATAGTTTAGGGAAGACGGATAACACCGCTATAGGCCTGTAATTATCCACTTTGCCCTTGTTGCCACTTTTATGAACGGGTGCGACCCTAGAAATCTTCCACATACTGGGGTACGTGGCAGATTCCAAGGAACGGTTGCGCTTGAACCCAACGGGGTTCGTCCGCCGACAGAGAGAGGGTAGATTTTTTTAAATGAAATTATTATTCAGATGAAATTGTTCCTTCGCTACTTGCAGGGAAGGTCTTAGGGTGTCACACAACCGATTTTTTTAATTTCTTGTTTTCTTGATATTTATCTTTGTCTATGATTACATCGATGTAAGATTTCCATCTTTGTAGCAGTTATTTTTCTTGTTATATATTATCTTAGACCTTACTACCTCATATTATATATTTTAGGTAATGACTAACTAAAAATAAATAGCGTATAATTTGCGCATATTTGTGAAAAATGTTAACAAGCTTGATCGAATTCGCGTTGGTTATTCTATATGGCGAAATTGTCGGCCGGTGCAGTGTGTGTATGTATGTGGTCAGTGAGGAACGATTATTTTGTCGTTAAGGAGATTTCACATGATCCGTTGAAATAATATACGGATTCATTCAATTAAATTTACGAATCGATATAAATTAAGTTTTATCGTAAAGGTAACTATCGTAACATGGTTATTTAACCCTTAAATTGCTGATACCCTTTGGCAACTCTAATAACGAGGTGGGGTCCTCAATGGACCCCCAGTTAAAAAATGTAGAAATGAAAATAAACAATTGATATGTTTAATATACGTATTTATTGATATAATTATGGTACACAAACATAAAATTAAATTTCGTTCTTTTAATAACAAATCAAGATTCTAAACAATAGAATATACTCTGCATTCGTCATGGTCAACGCAATGTACAGTTTTCTTCTTTATTATTAATCTTTGCAGATCGACATTCTTCACAAAGAATATAAAAACATGAAAAACGGGTTCGGTTGGCGTTACCTGCGATTTATTGAGCGAGAAATGAGCATTTTATTTACAATATGGGGTCTCCTGGAGACCTGGGGTCTCCAACATTGTTTTAAAGAGAAATAACATGGAACATTTGAAAAACTAACGTAGATATAAGGAGATAACACCAATGGGCAAACGGCGATGGAAAACACAGTGCACAACGACCCCCGAAATCTTTCCGCAGCGTACACAGCAGGATTTGATGATCGCGCGCAGCGGTTTGGTACGCGCCGGTCTCGTCGACAGCAGCGGCACGAACCACACCGAGCCGACAATCAAAATGGCGGAGGTCGTGTCTTTGTATTGCGGCAGGAGCGCGTATATTGGCCTCGTCAAATTTCTTGTTTCCTCGCCCACATGCTCAAATCATACGTCAAATCATGCAAATCATGCTTAAATCATACGCTCAAATCATACATTTATGGAATACCAATGCACTGAAACCAAAAAGGATATCAGTCATTTAAAGAATTATGATTTCTACCCTTTTTTGGTTTCAGTGCATTGTTGTTCAATAAATGCAATACGTGTGATCTGAGCATGTGGGCGAGGGACCGTGAAATCTGGCGCGGACAGTACACTCGCTCTGGTTATGGCCTTCCTACTTCCCGGATAAGTGCTGACTTGACCATACACTTAGTCCATGGGATTCAGTTCGGGCGCGTAGGGCGGCCATTCTTGAAAGCTGATGAAATCAGGAAAATTGTCTTTGCACTACTTTTGAACGTTTAAGCTCTGTGAGTTCGAACAGATTCTTGTTGAAATATCCATAGCTGATTGCTGAAATACTCCTGGCTTCAAGGGACAACCAAAGCTTCGATGTAATATTTTGTCGGTTCACTCCTTTTTTGACCCCCTTCCATCAAAACCAATGGGAGTTTTGCCTTTAGCGTAAATGCAACCACAAACAATAACAGATGTGGGGAGGATCAACTGCTGCAGATTTTGTATAATTGGCAACCCATATTCTAAAATTTTGATTAGGGATTTTTCATTCGATATATATTTCGATTCATTCGATTTTTCGTTCATATATACGATATGTTTCCAATTTTAATCAGTCGAGCATCATGTATGAAAACGATATCTTTCGAGTCGAACCATATTATTTTAATCCTCAAGAAGTTGAATTGTCTTAGATCGTATGCCGTGAAGTTGAGGTTAGTTTTGATAATACGTTACATTGTAGAGCAAGTTATCCGCAAATCTCGAGCTGTTTTTCTCACATTGTTCTGTGGGTTACGATTTAACCTTCTGTTAATGTTATATCGGTTGATGGACGACATAACAATCCTTTTACTTTCTGTCCCGGGACGGTTTCCTATGCGGCAAACCTCTTTGTGTCTTTTAATGGTTGAAGAAACTACCTGAATGCGCCCGAACGCTTCATCCTACTGAGCGGATTAAGACCGTTTTCTAATTTGTAACGGACCTTAAGTCCATTACATGCGATCAAAAAATGCATCGATTTCCAGTGAAATCCACAGACACAATTCAGCTATTATTTTGACTCGTGCAGCAATGAATCAGCACGATGAAACAATACTTTTACTCGGAATATTTTGGATTGCATCATTTCACGGCCTATATAAACCGGCGAAAAAGCAACCAAATTATCATTCCTCGAGTGGTCAAGTCTCCAGATAGCGACGGCACACTTTGGTGTCCCGGCTTCTCGGTCACATGTCATTCCCCGAGTGATCACCTTCCCCCAAGGTTGCGAGGGCATTCGACACTCTCTCTCACGAGTTAGGTCAACGAATTCGGCTCTTTGGTTTCCTTTCCTCATTCTCCCTGAGTCTCGAAGCATCAGTCTGTAATCCCACAGACTCGAGCCATGCCCAGTACAAGATACTAGGAGCACACGCACAATCCTCATCCACTATTCCCACATAACCTCCGTCGCGCAACCCTCGCGTCTCGATAAAGTAATCCGGACACTCGTTACTTCGGCAAGCGTTATAACTGGCAATATTCAAACCTTCGATCAATAAATTCCTTCTACTTCATTCAAAACCGCCTTTTAATACGAAGATAACTCGTAAGTTGATACCACCACCTCACACCGAACAATTTGGAGTCTTGTGAGGGGTGGTCCCTCACAGATGAAAGTCTGGCTGCGCGCGCGCGCGCAGCCAGACTTTCATCTGTGAGGTGTGTGTGTGTGTGTGTGTGTGTTTTTTTTATTTTTATTTTTTTTTTTTTTTTTTTTTTTTTTTTTTTTGTATGTAGAGGTTTAAAAATACTTTTTACGTACGCACCCGGGATGGGGTTTCCCAGGGTGGAGTGTCGGGCTTGGTCAGGTCTTATTGACCACGAGCCGCCGTGGTTGGTGAGACCCGACATGTATCATTGGCTCGGCGAATATGCAACCCGTACCGACTAAAAAAACATCCTCTACCACCTGCCTCCTGTTCCCCGTGGGATCGCCGGTAGGCATTACAGCGCGGGGGGAGGATTAAGCCTTAGCTCTTCCTTCGGATGGTCGAAGTCACTGCTTCCTTCCTCTTAGTGGTTCTTCTTTTTCCTCTTGCCCTTGTTTCTCTCCTGTTCAGCTTGGCGTAGGTCCTTTAGGACTTCCGCCGCAAAAGTGCTGGTTGCTTCCCAGGCTGACTCTGTCGAAAGCATAGCTTCCGCCAGGTTTTCAGGCTGGATCCTTCCTCCGACTGCAGTCTCGAAAGCGCTTCGGGACGCGTTGAAGCGCGGGCACACGAAGAATACATGCTCCGCATCTTCGGAGACTCCTGCGCAGGCCGGGCACTCCGGGGAATCCTCGTGGTGAAACTTGTGAAGATAGGCCCGATAGCACCCATGTCCTGAGAGCATCTGGGTGAGGTAATAGTTGACCTCTCCGTGTGGCCGTTTCACCCATGCGTCCACCTGCGGGATCAGGCGGTGAGTCCATCTCCCATTGGTCGAGGCGTTCCACAGCAACTGCCATCGATGCAGACTGTTGGTCCTCTCGTCCGTCTTCAGCTCAGCTGGTCCTAGCGTTGTTGACCCCTTTCGCCTGTAGAGGCATCTTCGTTCCTCCGCGAGTACTCCGATAGGCAGCATCCCGGTGATAACGCACACAGCATCTTCCGACACCGTGCGGAATGCACTGGCCACTCTGAGGGCACTCAACCGGTAGACCGACGCCACCTTCCGCCGTGCGTGCTGGATCAACAGTACGTCAGCCCAAATGGCAATCCCATATGTAAGGACTGACGTGGTGACCGACGACAGCAGTGCTCTTCTCTTCTGTTTCGGGCCTCCAATGTTGGGCATGAGCCGAGACAAGACCGTCCCAACTCCCGCCGCTTTGGTACCGACGTGCTCTGCCTGCTGCTTAAAGCTGAGCCGGGCATCGATCATCACTCCCAGATACCGTAGTGACGACTGGGAAGTGATTTCGTGGTCCCCGACTCGCAGCGTGATAGTTTCAATTTTCTGCCTGCTAGTGATCAGCACGGCCTCTGTCTTATGATCTGCCAACATCAGTCCCACCGAGATCATCCATTGGCGGATCGTTGCGTAGGTGATGCCAAAGATGTAATCGATCTCCTCCAGTTGTTTGGCGACGATTACGAGGGCCACATCATCCGCAAATGCGACGAGTGTAGCCTTCTTCGGCAGATTCAGCTTCAGGAGACCGTCGTACATGACGTTCCACAGGAGAGGGCCAAGCACTGAGCCCTGGGGAACACCACCGGTGACTCTGTACTTCTTGGCGCCTTCATCCGTATCATATTTTAGGACCCTGTCGGTGAAGTAGCTTCCAACCATCCTCCGCAGGTATCCTGGCACGTTCATCTTCGCTAGGGCCTCCATGATGCAGTCCCATCTGGCAGAGTTGAAGGCATTTTTGACATCCAACGTTACTACCAAACAGTACTGCTTTGTGCCCGATTTCCACCTGGTGCCAGATATTGCGTCCCGTGCCATCGAGATGACTAGGTTGATGGCATCCAAGGTGGAGCGGCCTCTACGGAACCCGTATTGGTTGTCAGCCAGTTGTGGCTCGACTACACCTTCTATCCTCTTATGTATTATACGCTCCAGTATCTTCCCGGCGGTGTCCAGCATGCAGAGTGGACGATAGGACGAAGGTTCATCTGGTGGCTTCTTCCCCTTGGGAAGAAGTACCAGTCTCTGTTGCTTCCACATTGTAGGAAAAATCCCTTCCTGAAGACACGCGTTGTATACATCCAGGAATATTCCAGGTGCTGTGTTGATGGTCACCTTCAGGGCAACGTTGGGGATTCCATCCAGCCCTGGCGCCTTGGTGTTTCCGAATCGGCCACATGCTTCCAGCAGCTGCGCAGGAGTTACTGGGGGAATCACCTCCATGACGTGCTCCTCAGTGGAGAAGTCGAGCTCCGGTTGTTGTGGGAACAGCACCGCGACGATCTTTCTCAGGAGCTTGGGACAGGTAGGCGATGGCATCGGCTGGCTTTTCAGCCGCTTCATGACCACACCATACGGTCTCCCCCACGGGTCCCCCTCGACTTCATCAAGGAGCTCATTCCAGCACTGACCCTTACTAACCTTGATCGCTTTGTTGAGCGTCCGACGTGCCTCTTTGTATTTTGTCTCCAGTTCTTCGGAGTCTGGTTTCTTCCGGCCTCGTTGTGCCTGTCTCCTAGCCCAGATACAATCCTTGCGAAGGGCGGCGATGGTATCGTTCCACCAATATACTGACGGGAATTTGTTTGCACTGCGCTTACGGGGCATAGCTGCATCGCAAGCTTCCGTGACTTTCTGTGCCTTCTCCGTGGCATTGCTACCATTGATCGGACGATCATCGAAGGCCTCCTGGAGTGAGCTGGGGTCGAACGCGTTCGCCTTCCAGCCAACAGCATTCGTCTTCCTAGGTGCTGGTCCAGTCTTCCGTTTGGTGGATACCTCCCAGAAGATCGCGTTATGGTCACTGGCGGTGTAGATATCCATGACCTCCCAAGAGCAGCTTCCCCTAGCGAGGCTGCTGCTCACGAAGGTGAGGTCCACGATTTACCTAGCCTCTCCTCTTTCGAACGTTGATTTCTCGCCACTATTCAGCAAGACCACATCCAATGAGGACATGGCCTCTAGCAGCGTTTGCCCCCTCGCGTTCGTCTCCTTACTGCCCCAGTCGACTGCCCAGGCGTTGAAGTCCCCAGCGATTGCCACAGGGATGTGCTGCTTCGCATCCTCAGTAAATCGGTCCAGGAGGTCCGCAAAATCGTCGATGGATAGGCTAGGTGGTGCATAACAGCTGTAGAAGTGGATTTCATCCAGCTTAGCTCTTACAAAGCCGCTCTCCGTCGTGTTGGCAACCCTCTGGAAAGGATACTTACCACAGGACCAAATAACGGCCTTAGCGGTGGTGTCCGTCTCCTACGGCTGAGCATTGAGATGCTTGTATGGCTCCGAGATCATGACGAGGTCGGGCTTCAGCTCCCGCACCGACTGCGTTAGCAGGTCGTGTGCAGCCTCACAGTGATTGAGGTTTAGCTGCAGTACTCTCATCGTCGTTTTATTTTTGACGCCTGGACAGCCTTCTTGTACACCGGACATCTATTGCTACCAGCGATGTGAGCGCAATTGTCCGCGAAGCCCTTCGTGACACAGAGGGCGCATTTGGCTTCCTTCTTGCAATTGGCCACCAAGTGGCCGTCCTCGCCGCATTTTATGCAGAGTTTGGAGCGGTCTACCTCACTCTTGCAATTGTTAGCAAGATGCCCGAAGTCCCAGCATTTATAGCACTTTAGGGGCCTCTCGACTCCTCTAATCCGGCAGTTAACCCAGCCTATCTTGATTTTGCCGTCTTTCCCGACAACTTTCTTCGCCGTTTCCACCGGTAGTCTCACCCACGCCATTTGGGTGCCACCGTATGCTTTACGCAGCGATTTAACTGTATTCAATGGGATTTTGGAGTCGTCCCCAGCGGCCTTCTTCAGTGCCTCGAGTACCTCGTCCTTCGTCGTCGTCTCGTCGAGGTCCTTAATTTCGAGTTCTTCCTCCGGTGTCTTGCTGATGACCTCCGCCTCTTCTCCGAGGAGTTTGGTCAGGGCAGCCTGCAGGTCGGGGACTTTGTCGGTATTCTCCTTCGTGAGGATGATCAGCATGTCTCCCGTGGCTGTCTTACGGATCTTGTCAACGCATTGTTGAGACTCGCCGGCTGTCGCGTCCTTCTTCATCCTCTTGAGGATTTCGGAGTAAGACCCCTTATCCGTCGGGCGGATGATGATTGCTTCCGGTCTTGCCGCTCGTTTCCTCTGTTTCGAGGGCGGCTCTTTCGGCTGCTTCTTCGTCTTCCTCTTCTTTTTTTTGACCATCTGCCACTCCCCAGTTTTGGGGGGCTGGGTTTCCGCCTGGGGCGGTGGCGGAGCACGCTGTTCTTTGCGCTTCTTCGCCTCTTTGACGTCCGCCTCAGGTGAGGTGCGCTTCCGCCTTTTCCCCGTAACTAGGTCCCGGGAATTTGGTGTCAACATTTCCTCGCCTTCTTCTGCTTCCGTATCTTTAGCCGTCGTCTCGGAATAGGTCCGAGTGCGCAACGGTGTCGGTGGCGTCTGCATAATCGGCGGTATGAGGCTCGGCTGGGGCTGAGTTAACCTCGGCTTAGCTGCCTCCATCTCCTTGAGTCGTCTGAAGGCGTTGCCAATGGCCACCACCTTCGACTTAATCTCCTTATGGACGTTTGTCTTAGGATTAGCAAAGTCGTAAAGCCCAGTTATCAGCTTTTCCAGCCGATCCCATGCTTCCATTTTTTTCATCCCCGCGCTTGCATCAAGCGCTGCTTGTTGGGCGTGCTGCCCGATCTTCAGAGTATTTAATTTGTTTTCTTCCATTTTGGTTCCCACGAGTACGCCCGAACTAAAAGGTCCGCTCCCTTTACGATAGCTCTCCAGGAGTAAGGCCACTTAAATACACCCGGGGTTGGACCAGGTGCCCCAGGGGAATCGCTTGCGGCACCATAACCCTAGTACCATCCAGCCCTCGGCACGATGTCTCACCTCCTTGGCTTGGGGTGTTTAGGTCCGCGGGAGCTATTTTATTTCACTCCTACCCTCCGTCGCACTACGCAAACAGCGGGCATTCCCCTATCCGCCACCCGGGGACGCGCCACGTAGCAGTATCACCTCTGCCTGTGTGTGTGTGTGTGTGTGTGTGTGTAAGTGTTTGTATGTCTGTGTGTGTTTGTATTTCTCCAGCTCTTATCACATTGAGCTGATATTTGGCATGCAGGCATCATTTGGTCATGGAAATTGTTGAAAAGGTTGTGGTTGAAATCGATCCACCAGGGGGTGATTTAGTCTATCTCGAGATATTGGACTTGAAGACTTGAAATTTCGTACACAGTTGCCTCGTTGGGTCAAAATTACATTATGAAAATTTGGTTGGCTTATCTCAAATACAAGCTTCACTAATAATATTAAAATTCCATCATATACTGTAATCAAATATATTTTTTTTATTAAATATGAATAATCAAGTATATTTTAATAAAATATTAACGCCGAGCCGCTCGAGGCAAGCCAAGAAACGATCCGCACCGCACGATGCCTATGTTTTACGAAACTTAAACGGGTTCATTCGCCGGCCGAGAGAGGACGCTCATCGTTTCTATTTA
This sequence comes from Micropterix aruncella, assembly GCA_944548615.1. Taxonomy (NCBI): domain Eukaryota; kingdom Metazoa; phylum Arthropoda; class Insecta; order Lepidoptera; family Micropterigidae; genus Micropterix; species Micropterix aruncella. The sequence continues at coordinate 16,234,461 of OX155956.1, forward strand.
TGGAATTAATATTCAAATGAAATCAGTCCTTGGCTACTTGCTGGGAAGGTGATGGGGCGACATAGCCGATTTTTTTATGTTGTCAACGTTTTTTTGGACCTCGCAGTAACTACCAGACACAACCTGTTCATTACCGATCCGGATCCGAATTTCTGCCGACCCGTTGCGGGTAATGTGCAAGCGTCGATATCAGGATTGCGCTGTTAGTTTTTCTCATGGTGCGCTCGTATTGGGCGTAGACACTGCGCTTGCGCAAGAGCGCACTAGTGAAACCATTTCAGGCGGTACCGCGCTGTCGTGTCGGCCAATTACAATGCGACTTTTTCTATTAACTCAATAATTAATTTGTCGTGGCCGTGTGAACTATATTTAGGCTTATCAATAGCAGGGCTGACTGGTATAATAGGTCGTCCTTGCATTTTTTCCTGGATCTATTGTCTACGCAATATTTTCTGCTGGTCAGTTAATCTCTCGTTTGTCCTATTATTTCTAAGCCTGGCCAGAGACAGAGACAACTAAAAGGCGCTTCTCCTGAGGTTGACATTAGAAGACAGGAAAGATTTTTACATAAAATATAGGTATAGGTAGCTAATGATAATAGATGCGACGTAAACATTCATAATGCATGTAATAATAATAATAACGATGTATTTGTCAAAAGAAATTGGTGAGCTTATTTCGTTGAAGCAATATCTTACAGCTAACCTTAACCTAGTGGGAAAATTGATTAGCAGTAAAAATAACATAAAACTAAGAAATTCGGTAAAAATGCTATTCGGTAAAAAGAGATCTTCCAGTAATCTCAGAGCAAAGTCGTTGATCAAACACTCTAAATAAATTAGAAACATTCGAACTTTACTATTATTTTTTACTCAAATTCGACAAAAACACCCGGTTGAAATTTGGGTGAAGTAGTATTTTTTTAAATAATTTAATTTCACTGATAATCAGCTAAATATTTTTCAAAGATTTCCAACCCCTCTAGAGGATTTACGATTTTATTGACATATACATTGATACTCGGGCATATTATTAAAAAAAAAACGGATTTTGAAAATCATTATATCAGGTATCACTGTACAAAAGTGAAGCTCTCCAAATGTTTTTGCCTTCAACTCGCCCGCATAGGCACAAAATTTACGTCCTGTGACCCAAAATTGGTCTATAAGGGCTCTATTATCTCCCTTATAGACCCAAATAACCACTTCAAATTTCTTGGCAGGAAAATCACCTGCCAGGGAAAAGACCTCTCTGGTTATCATGTTATAGAACATTTCAGTAGTTGCCTGGTAAAGATAGATGCACTGCTAATTTCTGACCCTCGTAAGGCTTGGATCTATGACAACTATCAAACTTCACATTTGTCATGGCCCTTTCTTATTTACGATTTCACCAAAACCCGACTGTCTCATCTGGATGCACTGGGGACAGCTAGTCTAAAATCCTGGTTGTCCTTACCCAAACCAGCTGACCCCTCGACTATCTTCAGGTCCAAACACAATTTAGGGCTAGCTCTGAAACTGCCCTCTCTGCTCTACGCCAACTCCAGAATAACCAAAAATTCGATTCTAAGCTATTCCAAGGATCCGGCAAAATCGAAGCACGTAGTAAGTAGCCGTACTGAGTCAAATGAACTACAAGCCCGCGTTGACTTCCACAAAAAGTTCAATCAGCCAGAATGGCACTGGTCTGGGGTATGGCAGTACAACCATGAGCGACGTGGACTTGAAGAAGTCTCTCTTGTGGGGAGATTACGACAGCAATAGTATGGCTCACGCTATTGGCCTTCAATGCCAGAATGATGCCAGAATGCCCCACGTTGGGCGCCAGTATGTAACTGCCAGGTTCCAATATGTACCCGCGGGGTTGGACCTGGTTATACCTAGTCGTAGAATAACCACGAACAAAAATCAAGTGCAGGAAGTATAATTTAAAGCCGAAGCCAATAAACATAAAAAAACTAACTTTCAGAAAAAATTGGACGCCACAGCTTTTTAAAGGTTAAAGCTGAAACTAAAAAAACCAGCACTTGATACAAAAAAAAATTAAGCACAAGATTTAACAGGGTGGGTAAGTCTCACAGGTTTGTCACTGGTTTTGCCAGGAGGTAGCAACTCTTTCTTCAGCTGTAAAAAAGGAAATGAGAAAACGTTGCTTCTTTTCAGCGTTCTTTATTCCGTTTCTCCACGGGCACAGCAAAACGAAGAAGGTGCAAGGCACACGATGCACACGATCACAGCAAAGCAGTATATAAATCCTCCAAAAGTCGACAGTAGGTAGGTCCGGAATTTGAACACTCCGATCACTAAAATGCTCCAAGAAGCAGGCCGCCACGCTACGGCAGTTGATGCTTTACAGGTGTATTATTGATAGTAAATGGTATAAAAATAGAGGTGCTCGCCCGCCCGTCTGAAGCCAAGGAAAAAAAACCGGTTAGAGAGTCGATACGCCGACATGTGCTAACCGCAAAAAATTGACAATAATCGCTTACCAGAAAAGAACTACATGAATTAAAAACTGCGCCGCGCTATACTCGTCGGCAGCGACGCCGATCCTCAGCTCTTACGCCTGCGCTTCCACACTCCAAAATCACCAAAGAATGCCATTTTTGAAAGGCGTCACGACCCCGAAAGAAACGAGTGATCACCTTTTGACATTTCCGCCTGAACCAACGAGAATAGAGACGTCATTGCCGTAACCGTAGCGTTCGACACCTTCTTAAACGTCAGAAAACGGTTTTTACGACTTTTACAGTCGACTTTTATGTCAAGTTGTGACTTAATTACGACGTTACGAAAATGAAGCAGAAAACTTCGGAAAAATAGTAGAGACGCCAGTAAACGTGTGCAAATGACACCGAAACATGTAATTACATGGATCTGCACACGGAAAAGCATGAATCGCGAAAGAAACATTGCTAGGAATACATGATATTAAATAAGAATTAAGCCCGGGATGACTAATGCTAAAGGTACTTTCACAAGCAAATTTAAAATAGTACATATAACCGCTTAAAATTATAATAGTTAAGGAACCGATACTAAGGGTTTCTTTAGCAACTCACTGCTCTAATTTATAAAACATCTATTAGATATTTAAAATTACAACAGATCAATGAAGTCATGAAGCGTGTCATGTTGCTAAATTCCTAGTTATCCTACGTCTTATCCCATCATCTCCTATTCTCCGTTCCTTGCAAATATTATTTAAATTCTATTTATATTTAAAAAATGTCGTTTTGTTAGGTATTAAGTTTGTTTTGTCTATTTTACTCCACTGACACCTAAATTCCAAGAAGGTTGGCTCTAAGAGATTGTACTTTAAGATATAAATCCGCCTGTTGTATGTGTTTTTCTTAAATGTGCAATAAAGAATTTCTATGTCTCTATCTATAGTAATTAATCAACATGACCTGATAAAAATGGTTATGGTGAATACTTAACTTAGAAACCATTTAAATTAGGCATTTATAACGTAATCGAAGACTATCGCGGTTGTTTGACATTATAAATAGGATAGAAAACGAATTTACCCCGTGAAATTTGTAGGACCCGACGTTTCGGTGACGTTGCAGCCGCCGTTGTCTAGGGTAGACAACGGCGGCTGCAACGTCACCGAAACGTCGGGTCCTACAAATTTCAAGCGGTAAATTCGTTTTCTATCCTATTTATAATTTATAACATAGTCCTACAAGCATAAAATGCAATGATAATCAGAGAGAGAGAATGAAATAGTCGTAACAAGAACAATAATTAAAAAGAAACTCGACTGCCGGTGTAAAAAGTAAACTATAGTATTTATAATCATTTTTAAAAAATGTTTGGGCGGATAGAACGTTTTTTAGAGAACAAATTTCTTCGTAGAAATGAAATTCAAGCTAAATTAATTGCTTAATTAAAATTCCAAATACTTCTGTACTCGGCCTACCGGATTTATTCCTGACTGTCGCGAAGAGGAAGACCGAAAATAAAACTAAGCTGTCAAATGATGACTGTCAACACGCCACGCGTTACATGTCGATTTATATTGAAGACGCTGCTTGCTCCTTATAAGAAATCAAGGGTCGCAGCACGTCGGTCGCACGAATCCTACGACACTCGAGATGACATTGTGATTGTAACAATAGGGGAGGGGGAGGGGGAGGGGTCATTTGCTAGCTTTTACCCATAGACGCTATGTCCTTATTATTTTCCGTTTAAGTCGTTATAACTATTGTGTTTGTGGTAGTAATGGCACAAAGTAACTTGTATTGTATTCTGCAATGCATTATTATTGCATGCGTTGACTGCATTTATTTAATCGGTTTCATTATTCATAAGCAACAAGGTATGATGACTTAACAGCAAAATGTCCGGTAATATAAAAAAAATAGTGACAAAAAAAACAGTGACAATTAGGACATAGGGTTTAAGGGTGAAGACAAGCAAATCACCTCCCCAATTCCAAAAGTCAACTCATAATCCACCATTAATCAAAAGTCTGCTTTTAATTTTGTTTGAGAAAATACTCCTATTATAATATGATACTATATACATGCAAACTAAATATACTATATACATGTAAACTAAAGATACGTATATTACACGTAAACTAAATATAGACGCGGATATCAAACACAAACAATACTGTAGATGACCTTTCGAGATAAATGTTTTACCCCGACTCAGGTGTCTTTTGTGGTTTTTTTCACTCTCCTTATGCGATTACTCAAGCGAGTCAACGATTTTTATCAGCAGTATGCACTTAAACGATCCGACCTCTGTGCGCTTCCCATACTTGAGCAAGCGCAGCGGTTTTGCAAGTCTTCTTAGAGTTTGCAATTTCATCGGTGCACATAGAAAATTGCAATGTTGTTATTTAAAATGATGGACATATTGTAACATAATTTTCTCGGGTTATTTTGTTATGTAATGCTACTCGACGAATTCAATCAATTCGTTAAGTTATATAGGGGAGTCTCTGGTTGCTGTTATTATTGATTTGGTCGCTTGTATAAGGATAACATATTAAAAATCATAAGAAAATATGTCCCAAGCCAACCCTGAGTGTAGCAGCCATGTCATAGAGGAACTTAGAACAGGCTACCATAATTGAATGCTATACATAATTCGTGTTTGTGCTGTTGACCGTTGAGGAATTCCCTCGTTGGAAGCCAACCCGGGGTGTAGAATCAGGTCATGCTCATCAGGTCATGAAGTAGTCCTGTCGGGGTGAAACTTAGAACAGTCTATCATAATTGAATGCGCATACAAAATTTCGTTTGCACTGTTGACCGTTGAGGGTCCCCTCGTCGGAAGCCAACGCTGGTTGCAGCAGCTATGTTATGGTTAAATTTAAAACGGGCTATCACAATTGAATGCCCATATAAAATTGTAGATGTTGACCGTGGAAGAGTATCTTTGTAGGGAGCCAATTATGGGTATAGAATCAGGTCATGCTCACCATAAAAATACATTGTAATTGGAACTGAACAAACATGTAAAATTTCAGTTTCATAAAATTAGAAGAAGTGGTTCTAATTCAGGTTGCATGCAAGGTAAATAGAAGCCTGTAATAAGTTATGGTTTCGTAGCCTAATCGTTTTAAAAGAATAATAAAATTGAATTTGACGATAGTTGTGAAGAACTTTGAGAGGTGCCTAGATACTGTTCAAATGGAATCAAAATCAAATCGAGTTTATTGTTTTTAAAACCTTATAAGTAGTTGTTTAGATATTAGTACATAATGCTTTGGATGAATGCTATTACATAGTTTGATTGTAAAATCCAAAGAACATCATCATTGATTTCAAAATCGATATAAACAGATAGCCGCTTAAAATTAAAATAAATCTCAATATCGATACTAAAATTTCTGAAGACTCACACTATTATTTGATGTGACATAGCAAAAAAAACTTTTTATTATTTATTTTCATTTAAACAACTTGAAAGCGAAATGACGGGGGCTGTGCCAACTTGGTTTTAGCTGATGTATTTCACTGTCTTAATTACCAAGCCCTTGGGTAAGTCTAACCGACTATTTTTTATACAGCTGAATATATGTACATCGCTCAGATATGTGCAATCGGCTACGATTAAATTTGCTTTAAAATATCGTATCATACCCAATTGCAGCAGGAATTTGTGCAAAAATCCACTCCTAGTGTACCCAGAGTTGTCGATAATTAAAAATCTTCGACCGCGCTCAAATATCTGAAAAGGAACAAAACTATTCAAGGCATCCTCGCACACGATTCGATGTGGAATTCTCCACAGATTTTCCCATTTGGTATAAATGACGAGTTTCCTTTTAACATTTCGCTCAGTTTGTGTTGTGGAGACCAGAGGCGGTGTTGGGATAAGAGTGACTGTGTTGTGATTGTTCAATAATACAGAATGCTAATAAAGGTTTCTGTGCAGTTTTATTATTTCTTAAACGTCATCATTGTCATTATAGTAAAGGCAGTTCATATCTGGGTGTAACTTGCTTCCAATGCCTTTGTCGTTTAAGTGTCGCCTTCACTCGAAATTTATTGTTATCTTACAAATTCAATATTCTGTTACAGCTGAATTTTCCATGACTACATCACTTTTGATTAATTTAATTTACGAGAAATTCTATCCGATTTCCTGAATATTTCGTTACTTGACCGAATTTACAGGTTATTTTAGGTTTTTCCCTAGTCAATTGGATTTACTTAGTCGTGAAAAGTTTATTTTCATGCGTGTGTATTCATTTCATGTTTTTATATATTATTTTTTCTTTGAATTAATTCATAGTAGTTGCAAGATTAGTAAGAATGTTTGTCCTGAAATGATAAAATTAACGTTTTAACAACTTTACAATTTACTTTCTTTACTTTATTAATGTGCTTTTTAATACGTAACCGATTGCCCCCTTTTACATATAGCAAGTGTTCGTTATATAACATCAACATTACCATTCTCACATTAGCTAACGTCATTACAAACTCTTACCGTAAACTGGGTCATTAATTATTGTAATATTTTTGTCTTTCGTCCCTTTTAAGGTATCGCTATTATCGCTCTTAGCGATAGCGTCAGCTGCTCCCCAGATAAACTTGGTTGGACCAGCATTTGGAGGAACCTCATCACAGACGCTATCCATTGGTCCTCAAGTACCAATAGCTCGCGCATTCGCACCTGCGATAGGGATTGGTAAGATCATATTCTCAACAATTTCTTGTAATTAGGAATTCATTAATAATATATATTATGCTTTTACAGATGGAGTACCCGCTGCAACTCTAGGAGCTGCTGTGGTTAGTAGTTTTGTTGTTACTAAATTCTTCGGGTTGGTTCAAAAAAATATGTAATTATTATATTTACGGTAAAAAATACAAAATAGAAAATCTGCTAAAATACAGGCCGTTTTCTAAAAATAAATTTAGAAAAGGGGCATGGAATCAAACGACAAACACTGCAAATAGGTGTGTACTTACGTCAAAGGACCTGGTTTTCAATATCCATCTCTCAAAAATCGCTAAAATGCACATTAGGTAGTTCTATAGTTAGTTATCTAATACATATTATTTTATACACACGTTTCATAATTATTTTCAGTAATGTTATATAATAATATAGTATAATAAAATTTTGTATTACATACCTATGAAAACATTACTATATTTAACAGTAAATACTACTATTTCTTTATAAATAATTGGCCTCCATCCAACATAATTTTAACCTTTTTTACAAATCTACCTATAGATCTGGACCGCAATGTTACTCCTAGATCATTCTACATAATCGCTGAATAATGCCTAAAACTGCCCTGAAAACATTAGACCCTATGTTTAGGTGCGCCAGCAAGATTACATGAAACATTAAGCCCTATGTTTAGGTACGTCTTGCAGGCGTGAAGCGCTTGTATCGGGAAATAGACCATGCAATCAGCGAATATAGATCAGGACATATGTATGTTGCTAAGTGTAGTTGCCTTCTTTGTCCTATGTTCAGCATATATCTTCTTTGGAGGAAAGGTCAGAAGTGATCGCTAGATGGGATTTTGAAACAAAATCTGGCATAGGCGTTCTGTATTCTCTGAAGTCCACGCTCCGACTTCTCGTACAGATACTGGCCATACACATAGTTGCGTAGTCCAACACGGATAAAAAATCGAAGAATTGACCACAAGGATTCGGACTCTGAAGTTGAGGTACTCCCGTACTATATATAGAGAGCCGGTCAAAGCACTGATTTATCCTCCTGCTAATATGCTCTTCGAATGGTATGTTCACCTAAAGCGGCCAACTACAACAGGTGATCCCGTCACTTCGAGAAGTTTTAACGATATTTGATCGTTCCGTCTCCCGTGAGGTGAAGTAGCATCTAATAAGAGATAGATAGCGACATTTATGCTTATGTTTCTATACTTAAATGAAACTTTTCAATGCAGATTTTAATCCTCTCCATCGTATCTCAGTTGTTTTTATATAAAGGACAATGGGTATTTTTGTATGAAAGGTATTACCCAGAGTGTAACAACTACGAACTTATAGAAATTAATTATGAACTTATAGAAATTAAGTAATAGTATCAAAGTTCATCCCATTAATCCATGTCCAATCAAGTTCATATCATAGCCAGAAAGTAAAAACGTCATCACATGAAAACAGAAAACATTCAACTAGAGCTATTGACTACAACGGGCGAACCCGTCACCTCAGGAAATTTTAACGATATTAGATCGTTCTATCTTCCGTGAGGTGAGCGTGGGAGACTGGGGTCGAAAACAATCCACTTGCTAGTTACGCCACTCGCCCGTAAGAAACCAACGCCTTAGCGCGACATAACCAGGTTAATCAGCTAGCGGGCTAACTCTCGCGCCCTTACTTTCAGTTGCAAACGAATTACTCCGGTCTCCCGACTGGTTGCAGGTTCGAAGTCGCTGGAACGGTTCTCTCCCTTAGGTAGCGGTGATTCGGTGTTTACCGAATCTATCGCGGATCACGACATCCTTTGCCCGGTTATTTACCCGGTATCGGGTAGCCGATTGGTCGTTTGAAGGGCAGTTGCCGTAAGGTTAACAACTACCCCCACTCTATAGGTAACAAAGCCGTTTCCAGACTACTTCGTATATCAGTCGGAATGCACAATCGATTGGCTGACGCCACACGGTGCGCAATCCGTCCAAGAGCGCGCCCGATGGGCGATTCCTAGGGGAAATTGGCCCGCAGGCCAGAGTCCTACCCTGAATCGCACTTCTGCGTGGAGGCTGCCGGATGGGTCTTGACCCGTGAGTTTGGCCGACCCTAACACATGGGTTTTAGTGGCCAAACTGCAACAGGGCTCATTAGCTCTCGGTAAAAAGGTATACCGATTTTTTTAGCCAGCAATGCGAAAGAAAATTACATAATTGAAAGATTGGCGGTAACGCTACCCATTGGTGGTAAATTTATTTCTAGCCGGTTTGTACATACTTCTCCTGATAACTTACAATTGGCCGGCCGGTAATGAGAAAACACAAACCAAAACGGTTTACAAGTTTGACTAAACTAAACGTTTTACCCAAAACAAATCAAAATATTACCGTATTCGGTCTTGAACAATGCTCCAGCTGTTGTGTGAAATTTTTGTGCTTTTAGAAACATTTGCAAAATATTGAATCATTTTTTAATTAGTTAAAAAACTAGTTAAAATGATAATCTTTGTTACTGTGTCTACTTCAACTGATGCAAATAATAGATGAAGAACATTATTACTTAATAAAATACCCACCCACTGTTAAGAATAGAAATAGATTCGCTGAAGCCTAACCGCTCATTGCCGATGATACAATATCCACTAAGCTTGCGTGTAAACCAGAGAATATTTTCCGCGCTACTGCGCGTATTATGCGTTGGTTAGTGATCGCTTAGCTTTAGAATATACGTGTTATGGTATTGGAAAATTTGCAGATCACGCAACCGCGGTACAGGTTTACTTATCAAGTAAACGATCAGAGTACTGGAGATCACAAAGGGCACTGGGAAACAAGAGACGGAGACGTCGTTAGAGGAGTGTACTCATTAGTCGATCCTGATGGAACAATTCGAAAAGTCGAGTACACTGCTGATGATCACAACGGGTATACTTTATAAAATATAGTGATATACTGATATTACTTAATGAAATGTATAGATACTGTGTATATATATTTATAGGTTCAACGCTATTGTCACTAGAAAAGGCCACGCGGTACATCCTATCACCCACCATAAAACTATAACGACAGTGGGAGCAATCGCTCCTTTAGGAGCAGTCAATACGATTGGAGCATTGGGACCAGCTGGATTTGCAGCACCATTAGCAACACCTTTAGCAACCGGAACTATTGGTTTAGGACCATTCGGTATTACTGGCAACGGCTTAGACGGATTTGGAAATTTTGCAACTCTTGGTTAAATTTTGCCGACGACGACAGAGCTTGATTCCAAAACTGTACAAGTACTTATTTAAATATATATTAAGATTACCTCGATGTTAATAGTGCGTTGATAATAAAAACAAAAATGACAAAGAAAAACAAAACTTTTTATTGAAGACAAAAATAAACTGAAAGGTATTTAAATATAAAATATTATAACAGTAATTTATATCGCAATGTTAAAACAATACTTTACTTACTATATTTATTGAATGGAAGCATTTTTTCACTTTTATCTAATTAAGAGCAATTTGACTAGACAATACCATCGATAAGACAGAAGAGATCATTAGCGTACAACGAAGAAAACCAATTCAAAATTCTTATCTTATACTTTTATCGATTACAAATGTCTAATTTTTCCTCAGCAGATTTCTCTGGCTACTAATAAACCTACTAATATTGGAATCGCTCCGTGCTGACTGTTGTTTGCCTCTTTCATCCATATTCTGTGATTGATTTATGGAGTCTTTATTACCTCGTAGTCTATCTTGTCTATTAGAGTTGTTATCGTTCCGAGGAAGGTCTCCTCCAAAGTTAATAATTCCAGTATCTCCAATTTTTGAAGTTGCTATTCCTAGGTTTACAATATTGTCCATATTTCCATTTTGTTTTTTGTAGTTTCCAACATTTTCTTCGATACCCCCCCTAATTGCATTATTTTCACCAGTGGCGACAAGCTCATCCGGAATATACGAATACATAAAATAGAGTGGTAAATGGTCCCAGTATTCTATAACGAGATTATTCCCAAGCTTTCGGGCGCTTTCTTCATTTACCCTATGGCCTACTTGCCTTTCGTCTCCTTTGAGGTTCTCTTGTTCTTCGTTACCCCTTGTACCCTCTTGTCTTCTTTTTGAGTTTCCTTGTCTACCATCTCCTCTGAGACTTTCTTGTCTCTCATCTCCTCTCAAACCGCCTTTGCTTCTGTCTCCTTCGAGAGTGTCTCGTCCTACATCTTGTCTTATTTCTCCTTGTCTTCCATTTACTCTTAAGTCTTCTTGTCTACCATCTCCTCTAAGACCTTCTTGTCTCTCATCTCCTCTCAACCCTTCTTGTCTTCCGTCCCCTCTGAGACTGTTTCGTCCTACATCTTCTCTTATTCCTTCCTGTCTTTCATCTCCTCTTAAGCCTTCTTGTATATCATCTCCTCTGAGACCTTCTCGTCTCTGATCTCCTCTCAAACCTCCCTGTCTTTCGTCGCCTCTGGTACCATCTTGTCCTCCATCTCCTCTTACACCTCCTTGTCTTCCAACTACTCTAGAGGCATCTTGTTCTACGTTTCCTCTCCCATCTCCTCTAAAATCGTCCTGCCTGCCATCTGCCCTCAAACCTTCTTGTCTCCCGGCTCCCCTGATATCGCCGTGTAACCTGCCTTCCCTCTCATCTCCCTGTCTTTTATCTCCTCTTAAGCCTCCTTGTTTATCATTTCCTCTAATACTACCTTGGGCTCTGCCTTCTGTCATTCCTCCTTCAGGTCCATCTCCCCTAAGATCACCCTGCCTCCATGCTGCTCTCATACTACCTTGTCTGTTATTTCCTCTGAGACCGTCTTGTTTTCCGTCCACCCTCCAGCTACTTCCTCTTAATCCGTCTTGTTCTTCATCTACCCTCGCGCCTCCCTCTCTTTCATTTCCACTGTTACCATCACGCCCTGCATCTCCCCTCATTCTTTCTTGTCGTTTATCGCCTCTAAGACCGCCTTGGCTATCATTTTCCCCCATATTTCCTTGTCTATCGTTTCCCCTGAGTTCGTTTTGTCTTCCGGCGTCTCTTGAACCATCTTGTCTTGCATAATTGCCCCTTATACCTTCTAGTCTTCTAACGCCTTGTCCGCCGTCTCCCCTTCGACCTTCTAAACCTCCACCTCCTCTCCGCGCTCCTTGATTTGTATCTCCTCTCTGACCTCCCCATCTTGAATCACTTCTAAAATCATTTTGTTTTTTGTCTTCCTGTCGCGCATCTCCCTTGCGGCCTTCCTGGCTTTCTTGTTGTCCTTCTCCTCCTCGACGATCTTGTCGTCCATCATCTTTCTGTCTTTCTTGTCTGCTGTCATCTCTCATGCCTTCCCTTACCTGATTGTTATCTTCGTTATCACAAGGACCCTTGTCATCTCCTCCACGAGATTGAGTATCACCTATCTCCCCAATATTACCATCAATTTTCCGAGATCCGTCGGTTCCATAATTATCGTTAATAATTATGAGAGGACCGTCGTTTTCTTTGTTGTCTTTCATTCGTTGACCATCATCACTATTAAGGCGCCCTGTTTCTTGATTTCCATTGTTGACATCTAATCGACCAAGTGTTAATATTCGTACATCATTATCTTTGCCAGCTTCTGCGCTGCTTTTGGTTGAGATTAGCCATTCGGCCACATCGAGCTTCTCAGAAGAGATCGTCCCATGGGTCTTCGATTCTAACACTTTTGATGTGCTCCACGCTTTAAACGGTACATTCGGCGATCCCTGCACGCACAAAGCGACAGTTGTGTAAATCAAGATTACCTGCAATGACAGAAAAACGATGAAGTAACTGAAAGCACTTTAAAAAGATACATTATCGATGACGTACCTTTGTTAACATTTTTCATAAATTGCACGTTTGACCACGGTGAATAGCAATTGACACTAATTACACGTTGCCCATTTGCCAACGCTTATATAGCCGTCAGGGATCAAGCAGACCGTTGCATTCAGCAATTTTAAGAATATCATTTACGTTCGATTATTGCGAATGCGCCACGCCTATGACCGGAAAATGTAAAAGTTACGCATTCATACGTAAGGGACTTGTTAAATTGATTCCTAACATGCTGATTGTCGGACGATCCTATTTCGTTCCGGCTCATAAATTTCGTAAATTATTACACATGTAAATATATTAAAAAGAATAAAAAACACGACTCCCGTTACGGAAACTGAACCGTTGTAATTAGCGATCGCGATCAGATACGACAAGCTGGCGAAGATAAAAGAAAAATTTGGAAAAGCATTAACAATATGGCCTCAAGACAAAAAATTAAACCTACTTTTGAAAAAATATTAATAGGCAAGGATTTAAAACACATGGAAACTCATAAGAATGATATTGTAAATTATGCCAATGAATTCTTCACAACAGCAGGACAGAAGTTAGCAAAATCAATACTACGTGATTCCCAAACTACAGAAACAGTTTTGGCTAACTTAATTGATGTTATTCTAAAAAAGATAAATGTTTTAAACTCCTACCTACAAACAAACTTGAAGTATCCAAGACAATCAATAAACTTAAAACGGGATGTTCACCGGGCATCGACGGTCTACCTGTAACTATTTTTAAGGAGGCATCTGATATTATTGCGGAGCCTCTGGCGCACGTAATAAACGTTAGTTTTGAATCAGGCCAGTTCCCCCGATGGCTTAAGTCTGCGAAAGTCATCCCAATCCATAAATCTGGCAATATCGAGGACATTGGGAATTACCGTCCAATCTCGCTGCTATGTAGCTTCAAAGGTCATCGAAAAAATTGTTAAAAATAGGCTAACTGAATACCTTGAAGAAGTAGGATTTTTTTCACCAAACCAATTTGGCTTTAGACAAGGTCAGAGTACAAACGACGCCATAAATACCCTAAATCAATATATATCGGAAAATCTAGACAAATCAAAAAAGGTGACGGCGGTATTTCTGGACTTAGCTAAAGCCTTTGACACTGTTTCTCACGCCATACTAGTAAAAAAACTAGAAATGATTGGAATTGAAGGACCTTCACTGTTGTGGTTCCAAAGTTACTTGGAGATGAGACCGCAAGTCATTTCCATAAATGGTCATCTAAGTACTTAACGCAGCACTGTTTATGGTGTACCCCAAGGCAGCGTACTGGGACCACTTCTATTCCTCATATATATCAATGACCTGTGCAATATTCGATTAGACGGCAGAATAATAACATTCGCCGATGACACAGATTTATTAGCCGAGGCAGATACATGGCATCAAGTAATAAATAAATCACAAAACAACATAAATTTGGTTAAAAATTGGCTTGACAATAACCTCCTTACTCTTAATTCCTCTAAAACGAAATATATCAACTTCAGTCTACGACACATCGACACAAGTTTACACTTATTAACAATTCATAAACCCACATGTGTAGGAGGGGGTGTGCCTTGCCTGTGCCCTAAACTTGAGAAAGTGAACGACATGAAGTATATAGGAATCATTATTGATTCAAATCTAAATTGGTCAAATCAAGTAATGTCTATTACTGACAGAAGCAGGAAACTAGTTCACGTTTTTTGTGATCTCCGAAATATTTTACCAAAAAAAATTATTAGAATGGTATATATGGCCCTATGCCAAAGTTTGTGGATTTACGGCATAACTGCCTGGGAACATGCACCAAAAAACTACTTGACACAGTACAGAAGGTTCAAAAGCTTCTGCTTCGCATTATTCACAAGAAGCCCAGGCGATACAAATCGGAGCTACTGTTTACTGAAGCTAAAGTCCTAAATATCCAACAACTTTTTGTGAAGAATATACTGCTTAATTTCCATAGAAACAAACACCTAAAACCTAGAAGCCAGCAAACGCGTAATACAAGAAATGCAGAAAAACAAAACTATCTAATTCCACATGTTAAAACGACGTTTGCTCAACGACAAATTTATTTTCTGGGACCTAAAATTTATAATTGTATTGATGAAAAGATTAAAAACATAAAGATAATAAGTACGTTTAAACAGAAAATCAATTCCTGGATATTAGAGTTGGGCCCATCAAAATTAAACGACGAATTACTAAACATTGCTGTTTGAAAGGTTATGTATGTATTTTTATGTATGTTTGTATATATATATATATATATATATATATATATATATATATATATATATATATATATATATATATATATATATATATATATATATATATATATATATATATATATATATATATATATATATATATATATATATATATATATATATATATATATATATATATATATATATATATATATATATATTAATGTCATAGAGATGAATACGAAATACATAGAGAGAAATGTCATAGAGATGAATACGACTAGTGTCGAAATATTCTCAGTCATATAATTTCTTCTAAAATAAGTTACTAACATCCATTTCTGTTACAGAAACCATCCTCCTATACTTATTACATCCAAGGGCATACAATAATTCGGCTGCAATAACTAAGAACATCATAAGTTATCAATTGCGGAAACAGGTGCTGCTGCCCTAAGTATTTAAAGAGGACATTAACTTTCGTTAAAATGTTTCTGGTCCACCAGGACCCCAGATAAGTAACTTTTCATGAATCTAATTTTATATATTGTTGAAAATAATTTTTAAATATATATATATATATATATATATATATATATATATATATATATATATATATATATATATATATATATATATATATATATATATATATATATATATATATATATATATATATATTGTTATGTGTCTAAATAAAATAAAATATAAAGTTGTCTTGAAGACTGCTATGTGTAACGATAAAAGTGTATTTATTTGTAGAGGCGCCAGCTACACATGCGAGAAATAGATGATAGACCACATAAACAAATGCAAAGGGCCTCCCTCCGCCTGGGAAGTTACCTTTGTGCGTGGGAGCGGAGCGACGCCAAGGATACCACGGTAGCTCAGTCGTGCTCAGGGGTGGTTAAAATCCTGTATTGACGTCGTCCTAAAGTCGAGAGCATTCAAATTGAATGGACGGTCAAGTACCCTAGTTATGTTTTATTATAAAATGAATTTCGATATATCTTGTGAGAGGACTAAAAGAAGAAGAAGAAGCGATATCAAGTTTAGTGCGCTGCGGCGACGAGATCGAATATTATGATTTACTCACCGCGCCCTCTATCGGTGTACCGACGAGGTACTGCGCCGGCGCGCGTCGATCGCGCCCGCTTGGAGCGCTCGGCCCCGGTCCCGGTCCGCGCTCTTACATAAATCAATGGCTAAATCGTCTAATGAATTTATTGGAAATAATTGCTAGATAATTATATTTAAAAAACGAGAAAATACTATTTGAATCTAGGTACGCTCTAAACCAGCAGATGCTGCTATAATTAAATAATGTACTGCGGTTCTTTTCTCCGCTAAATGATAAAATTAAAATGTATAATTTCAAAGTTTCTTTTATAAAATTATACTTTATTTATTCCTTGCCCTGAAACATTACCCTGTCCAGTGCTAGTCGGGTACCTACGAGACTGTAGCTCGCTCTGACCCGGCGGTATTCTTAGGTACCGTCTCGATTTCTTTAATTCGCTAAATAATGATTAATTAACCAAAATGAAAGGTTTATTTGACAGAGTAACATATTTTATTTTAATTATAATAAATGAAAGCTAGGCCATAGCATATGGCGAATCCGAGTAGTTGGAATTAACAAAATTCTAAAATTAGATTCGTGGAAAACTGAACGTTACAGCCTTTCAATTTTCAGGGCTTAATTCGGCGAAGTGGGATTTTGGACAGGTACTTTGGGTTCTGGAATAGAGAAGGAAGACACTGCTACCCGCGGGAGTTATTGGAAGGTTGCTTCTAGATTTTTTTAGCGCCTGCTCCCCGGATGCGATTTTAAATTTTAAATTATATTTTCGAAATCGACCTTTAGATGATAATAGAAAAATTAGTTGAGACGGGGAGACGGAAGGCGATGCTCAGACACCGGGAATTATGACTGATCCGACGTACTACCTACTCCTATTTTGACGCACTCGAACTACTAAATTTTGATTTTGCTTGACTCTAATTATTCACCAACGAAGATTTGGCAACGGTAATTTACAGGGGACTTGGCTTTTAAAACAATCTTATTAATTTAAACTATTATTTTTGAAATCTGATTTTATGAGGAGAAGCTAATGGTTACAGATAGTAGACTTGCCTGTATGAAGGTATGAAATCCGATGAGGGCCTGCCCGATGCGCTGAACTGAGTTTAATTATAGATTTTAGATATTCACAGCATTTAAATTCTAGACTGTGTTGGCTGATGTGCAAATGAATAATTAAATGGGCGGTAGCCGGCACGCTCCGCCAACGGCGGAGCGGCCGGTTTCTTGTCGACCGTCCTCTTCGGTGGTTGCCAGCCCAAAAAAAAAGGAAGATTTCTCTTCTCTATATAAAAATATTCTACCTTACTCGATTTAAAATTAATTAGGGACGTGCGCGACTTGTCGCCTATATACGGTAAGATGTTCGATGTATCGCGTCTACTGCGCGATGACAACTTTAATTGATTTGATTATTTAGACTATTTAAATTAAAGTTTGTTTACAATAAAACTAGGCCCTAACAATATATATATATATATATATATATATATATATATATATATATATATATATATATATATATATATATATATATATATATATATATATATATATATATATATATATATATATATATATATATATATATATATATATATTATATGTATGTTTATATATTTATGTATGTTTGTATATATTTATCTAATATATATATTTATAGATATTATAGCTAGTAAATATTTTGTTTAGTTATATGTAGTTACCTGATATGACGTGCTTATCATTGTCATTATACGTATTGTAATTAGCTCATCTAGATACAGGCCTTAGTTGACCTAGTTAGATGAGTTTTAGGCAGGTGCCAAACACGATGTGACGGTTTCTCTGAACTGTTTATGTTTGATTCTTGAACTTGTTTGGTATAATTAGTCGTAACCATTGTAATAAGTACTTATAAATAATGAAAAAAAATAATTACAATTATTTTTATTACGATTTTTTTAATGAAATATTTGTGGTTTATGTATCTATCCATATAGACAAATGTATATTTTCGGAATGTACTCAATCAGATCTTTCATTTGAAACTTACACACTATATATTTATTTTAATTTATTGATATTTGTACATTTAGAAGATTACTTAATTTATTATAAGACTATTAAGGTGGACACCCACCCCGGGATGACAAATGATTCTAACAATACCACACACATCTAAATAGGTTTAAGCTTTTAAAAGTTAGGGTGGAATAAAGAAACGGAAATATACATAAATTACCACATTACATAATTTTTTTGTTGGGCAGTCGTTTAAAAAAGTGCATCATCACCGTTTGGAGTTTTCGACTACAACGGGCGAACCCGTCACCCCAGGAAGTTTTAACGATAGAGATTGTTCTGTCTCCAGTGAGGTAAACATAGAAGACTTGGGGATGAAATAATCCAACAACTAGCTCCGCCTTGGCCCGTTAGAGACCAACGCCTTACGCGAGATACTGAGAAGCACCCAGAGGATTGTCTCGCCTCTGACTACCAGTTATGGCTGGATTACTCCGGCCTCCCGACTGGTTACAGGTTCGAGGTCGCTTGCGCAAACCTCTCCCATATGTTAGCGGTGATTCGGTGTCTACCGAATCTATCGAGGACCTTGGCATCCATTACCTGACTGTTCACTCGGTATCGGATGGCCGATTAGTCGTTTTAAGAGCAGTTGTCATAACGTTAACAACCACCCCTTATAGAAAACAAAGCCATGTCCAGACAGCCCCGGTTACCAGTCGGAATGCACAGTCGAATGACTGATGCCGTACGGTGCGTAAACCGTCCAGGAGCGCCTGAAGAACGATTACCAGGGGAAACCAGCCAGCAGGCACAGATTCCTACTCAGGCTTCAACTTCTACTTAGAGGCTACCGGATGTGTTCTGACCCGTGAGTCGGGCCAACTCTAACACATGGTCATAATTGCCCAACTACACTTGTTCCACACCAAGAGAAAACTTCTTTAAATTGATATATAATCTGATTTGGGAGCTGTGTTGCTACCACTGTTGCGCCACTGATCCCTAGATAAGAAGCCGAATTTCCCTAAATGACTTTAAAATTATTTATTTCCATTTTACCCCAAAAATATCTAAAACTATGAAAATAAAATTTGCTTATCAGCCTATAATATATTTTATTCCATCTTGATGGCGTACTTTTTAGCGACATCAATAGAAAATGACGAAAGGACGCGTTTTATTTATTTACTAGCTGACCCGTGCCCACTTCGTTGGGCGGTAAAACTTTTTACTTGTCATGAAATTATGAGTGTGGTTTGGTTAATACTGAGTGCTATGATTTATTTCCTGACTGCCAAAAGAAGGGTTATATTTTTACTGCATATGTATGTATGTATTTGCATGCCAATTTGACTATATTGCCGTTATTTGTGAGTGTCTCCTTGTGCGTGTCTTATTTGTGAGTGTCTATCTCTTTAACCATTTATGCAGTAAAAGTGAAATTATATGCAGTAAAAGGGAAAATTCTTTTGTTTTAAACACTTGAGACGATAAATTTACTTATTTTGATATGAATTCATAATTGTTGATAATATGACCAATAAACATGACCTAACGATTTAAATTATTTTTTTAATATAAAAAAACTACTTTTTGTGACTTGAATATAAAATTTAGACGTATGCTGTCACTGACTTTTTTGTAGGCATTATCAAGCTCTATCAAGCACTTCTCTAGAACTTAATCATATGTCTCTCATCGTTAAAGCATCGTTAGTTAGAAACGTTTTCGTTCGACCGTTTTTTCTCCGAGTTTTGATTCATTGATCATCCCCTAATTCATTAATTATTACTAATTATTCTAATACAGAGTTTCGCTGGCCGATTGATTGTTTCCTACATCATTTTCTTATACGGTAAATCAAAAATTGCATTGCACTAAATTAAATTAAATTTAATTGCAATTGAACTATTGTAAGGATAGGAAAGGAGAGGGATGGGATATATGTAGGATAGGATATAGATATTCAAATTATATTCACTGTGTAATCACTTCCTAGACTCCTATTGAGCTAAGGACAGCTTCGCTGAATTTAGGTTGATTCAGGTAAAAAATGTCGATATCTTCGAATCGTCTATTATATGTGGTCATCAAGCGGTGCATAACAGAGTTTTGGGGGTAACTAGTGCTCACACGAGGGATTTCGAACGTACGAGGAGAGCGTACCCTTCGTAGCGGAGCCAACAACGACAGTTTCTTTACCAAATGAGGTCTATCAATTTTGTTATGAATTATTTTATGCAATAATATCATATCAGCCGCTGTGCGGCGGTCTTCCAGTGAACACATACTGAAATAGTTCAGCCTGCTCTCGTAGGTTCCAAGTCCTAAGTGCTCACGATAGTCCAGGTATCTAGTAAAACGTCTTTGGACGCCCTCCACCCTATTTTTATACACGCCATATTGCGGATTCCAAATCTGCGATGCCAACTCTAAGGTGCTACGAACATTTAATTAAAAAAAACCACGTGTTATTACTATGCAGTTCGGTGAGACTACTGGTTCGTGAGCGGTAGTGCAGTCTGCGGCTGCGGCACAGAGCAAGGTTCGAAGTTCGAATGTATACCAATGGTTGCATTGACACCAGTAGTGAAGTCTGCGGTCTGCGGTTGCTGCCTGAAGTCTGCAGTCATGTCCTGAATTTTACCTTGACTTTAACATTTATCATTACGGTCATTTTTATTCTGCATTCCTATTAGATTTTTTCTACTTTTTTTCCTACTATTAAGTTTACCTTTAAATTAGATAGATAGAGTTTGGTTAATTGTACAATATCTATATTTTTTCTCCCAACCTCTAACAACTTAATTTAAATATGTATCGAGCTGCACAAGACTTTTCCGCCGGAAAACTAATAAAAAGCCATTAATTCTAAGCAAAATAAACAAAACATATTTGTTTGACAGTTTATTAAGATTTAAGGTAATGAGATCATAATGTATTGCACCTAAACGCTAGATTTTAAAGATGAATAAGAATATAGGTAGGTACAAAGTAATACAAATTTAAACAGATCGACATTACATAAATATAAACGTAGACTAGAGGATGATGATCACAGTATAGTTCAGTGGGAGACCTCGACTCGATGTTGGATCTGAAACAGAAATGAAGACTAAATATTGTGAGCTGGTATAAACCAATAGTGTAGATTCAAGAAATAGTTTGGCATCTGTGAGGTCACTTTAAAGAAATCGTAAGTGAAAAAATGGTTGGAGGTAAAAACCTACTAGAATTTGATTTTATCCTTACGTGAGTTTCAGTCGTAATTATAACTTTCCTGGCAAAAAAAGCATCGTGGAAGTGTGTCTTACTTTGTGTCTGTGTGTCTGTCTGTGTGTATTCCTCCACGATAGCGCCCAAATGCTTCATCCGATTGAGCTGAAATTTGGCATGCAGGCATCATTTGGTCATGGCAACAGTTAAGAAGATTGTAGTTGAAATCGGTCCACCAAAGGGCGCGCTATTCATACTTCAATCTCGAAATATTCCAGTTAGAGGCTTGAATTTCGGTACATATATCCTTGTTGGACCGAAATTAAGTCGTAAAATTTTAATTGGGTTATCTCGTATATAAAGCGATGCAAATAATTAAAATACTATATCATTTTTGAAAAAATACAATGGTATTTTATAAATAAAACCACTCAGATACCACGTAAAATATATAAATACCACGTAAAAAACTACGAATTGGGGTGCGGATGAGCGGGGATAATGTTGGCATGGCGCGCTGGGGGAGCGGGGAGAGGGGAGTGTGGATGGGAAGAGCTTGTCTACTTGCCGGGAAAGTCTTGGGGTGACACAACCGACGCTCAGGCAGGCAGTTTATGTCTGCCTTATTATGGAAAGATAATAACGATGATGATTGATGATGGACAGATGTGTTTAAATATGTACATTGTGTTTAAATACATGTCAGTTCGGTGACACTATTGGTAAATTGGTAGACAATATTTCAAATATATTGATCAAAATATTATATAAATACATAGAACGACAGCCTTTATAGCTGTCAACTGCAACGGGCAAACCCGACACCCCAGGAAGGTTAACGATATATCACCATTCTTTTAACCATGGAGTGACCGCACAGACTTAGGGACAAGACAGCCCATTCTCTATCTACCTTAACATGCCCTATAGAGGGCGATGCCTTACCTCGTGGCACTGAAAAGTGAACCAAACGGGCAGCCTTGCTAATTCACTACCAGATTTCGCCGGATTTCTCCTTCCTCTAGTGTGGTTGTAGGTTCGAAGTCGTTTGCGCGGCCTTCACCTGATGTTATCGGTAATTCAGTTAGAATTTAACTCAGAACGTGGCGTCCTTTGGCCGCATTTCATGAGGAATCGGGTTGCCAACGGGTCGTTTTAGAAGTGGGTGACATCATGTCAACATCCACCCCCGCTGCTTAAGATACGTACAAGGGCTTTTCCAGACCCTCCCCCCGGTTGTTACCCGGAGTGCACAGTCGATTGACTGACGCCGCACGATGCACAAACCTCCCAGCAACGCCCGAAGGACATCCCCCAGAGGAACTGATCTAACTTCCGTGACAGGGAAAAACAGAGTGTTCTAGGTTCGATCCCCTTCGAGGAGTATATAATAGATAACAACAGTGCGTTTATGTGACAGCTATTGGAAGTTACAGAGTTTTAGGCTGTTGTAATGTAAAAATCTGAGGAGTTATAAAAGAGGCATCCCCTGTTTATAAAAAGGGAAATGGACGCTTTGGCGGTAGATTATTTGCCTAGGATTAGAATACTTCAAACTTAGTTGACTGATTTTAAATATTGTTCAAGGATCAGTAAAAATGATCATCATAAATCACTTTTACTTCTGATGGTGAAAGAGTATTTAATTTTTAATAAAAATTTGAGAATGACTGTAGTTGACAGTTGAGCAAAATAATGCAAAAGGATATTTGAGTTGATGGGTTGGTCCATTTCAAGCTCGATTAAACCGAATTTTGCACTGTTTCATATCTGTTCATGAATCATGGATCTGTCGCTAAGCCAGGTCAAGGAGCAAGCAAAACATTGAACAAAATGCGACCAATAGACATCAAAGTAAGCAATGGCGAAAAGTCCATAATTAATGTATCAGGTTTCGCTTCGTATACTGTATCCACAAGATTTGTCTCCATGTAATTTCCATTTATTTTTTACGTAATCAAAACATGGGAATACGGTTATACAATATAATACAATACAATCAACTATTCCAGTAGATAGGCATTCCTACACTTGGATGCGTCACAAAATTAAATACTTAAAATTTAATTATTAAAACATAACTATCATGATAGTTGTCATGGCTGTAATATTATATTTAATATTACCTATTTACAAATAATCAAAATATACTAATGTCATTAAATAGTAAGAGAGAATAATATATTAAAATAGAAATGCAAATTCTATGGAGAATAATCAACGTAAAATAATTTTATTGTCAACCCAGCAATACGCCTTCGTATATTTTAAACATAAATAGATGTATACTAAATTATATGAGAATTAGAATGTCAGCTATCATAATTCCGTTATGTTTAAAATTTTACAAAATTTGCTAATTATCAACAAGGAAAATAAACTCGGAATTTCTACTCGGAACTCGGAATTAACTTGGTCTTTGAGTTTTTTATATATTTAGTACAGGTTTTTAGAAAATTGGGTTTGAAAGGGTATTGTGTTTTGAGATTTTATGATGCTTGTATTTCATAAATCGGCAAACTAACTTATACAATCTAACACGTTGTCGCCTGATGGGAACTGTAAATGCGTAATCGTAGAATTTCTCACTCTGTTTTTATATTTCTTATATAGGAACCTTGCACCATGCTTTTTCGGGTAAGTGAAATTCGACATTTTCATAAACAAACTGCCTCTAAAACAATTACAAAAATAGTTAGACGGGCTTTATAGCATGATGAACTTACCTTTAAATAGACGGGAATTGCGTTATGAAACTTCTTATGCACGGCCGCCCCAGCTTCCTCGTCCGAGATCATTTTTGCCGTCATTATTCCAGTTGTCTCCGATCACAACGGGAACGTGCGGTCCGAAATATTTCCACGATGATCTAGTAGCGGTAGCCAAGGGTTTACCGTGCCCTGCCCATCCACCCCATGCCCCGTCTCTACCATTCCTGCTGTCTCTGCTGTCGCGACCCCAGTCCCACCCTTGTCTGCCGTCCCAGTTTCCGTCGCGACTGCCACCTTGCCATCCGTCGTTGTTCCCGCCGCGACCACTACCCCAGCCTCCTTGTCTTCCGTCTTTGCCATCGCGATCTCCGTCGCGACCGCGTCCTATGTCCCAGCCTTGCCATCCGTTATTGTCTCCGTCCCGACCGCGACCCCAGGTTCCTTGTCTTCCGTCTTTGCCGTCGCGGTCTCCGTCGCGACCGCGCCCCAAATCCCAGCCTTGCCATCCATTATTGTCTCCGTCACGACCACGACCCCAGCCTTCTTGTCTTCCATCTTTGCCGTCGCGGTCACCGTCGCGACCGCGTCCCAAGTCCCAGCCTTGCCCTCCGTTATTTTCTCCATCGCGACCGCGACCCCAGCCTCCTTGTCTTCCGTCTTTGCCGTCGCGGTCACCGTCGCGACCGCGTCCTAAGTCCCAGCCTTGATTTCCGTCATTGTCACCGCCGCGACCGCCACCCCAGCCCCCTTGTCTTCCATCTTTGCCATCGCGGTCTCCGTCGCCACTGCGGCCCAAGCCCCAGCCTTGCCATCCATCATTATCCCCGCGACCTATTCCCACAACCATGTCTGGTCCGTTGAGGTCTACTCGACTTGTGTACGCAGTGGCCACGCCAGCAGCGTGGGCTGCTGCAGCGAAAGCCGCGCAAGCTATGATCACCTGAAATATTGATGAATCCTGTTAATGGGATCTGGAACGTTATATCAGAGATCAGACAAAGAATCGGGATCCGGAAGCTGTACCTTTTAACATTTCAATGGGCGGAAAATATTTAATCGTATATAGAAGCGAGTATCAAGAAGACAATGCCATTATTGATCTAAAAATCTTGCAATTCCTAATATCCAAAAACGACAGTAAGCACAAAAAAGTACCCTAGGCCCTCCTGTTTACTATTAACGACCGTGTAAACTTATTTATATGCAATATGTACCTACTCGAAAGGACTAAAAATGTCCTAATTTTATATATTTTATTTTTTTTTTGTTGGAGGGGAAGAGGGGGGGGGGGTATGTTATATAAAAGTTCATGCTGTTACCTTACCTAAATAAATAAAATAACAACAAAAATAAATATAAATTTTACGACACATTTTGTCAAAATAAGGAAAACAATAGATACAGTAATGCGATACATACCTTAACGATCATGCTTCCAACAATTTAGTTATTATCACTTGACTGCACCCACTGAACTGATAAACGTTCGAAATCAGACATTACTTTATATATATATTTTTGTGGTCAGCAGAGCATAAATATTGCGCTTATTAGCTAGCAATTAGCTAAGTGTGGGCGTTTAAACTCAATCGATAATTGTATTCCGATTCATATCGACAGAGTTAAACAAAGAACTTGCAATAAAATTTGTGCACGCATATGCGAAATGAGAACAGCAGCCGTGCAGCGTTAGAATATTCATAAAACTATACGAGTCTATGTAGGTATCTGATTTTAGCAGAAGAAGGGGCGAAACCAAGCAAGGGAGTCAATTAAACAAGAAAAAAACTTAAAGAAGTGACAGAATAGGATAACACACTGAAATAAAATTATGACATCTAAATACGCAAACATATTTTATTATAGAATGAGATCAAATTTACAAAACAATTTATTTCAGTATTACATCTAAGAAATAATTATAGTCATACTTCTAATGAGATGATAGCAAAACAATATAATGCAAGACATAGTAATATAAACGTTTATTTGATAAAGTTGACTAACTATGCCTGAGCCTGTTCTAAGGCCATTATTGTAATTGTAAATACAAAACATAGTAAAAGAAGACTAGAACCAAGTCAGCAATTCTGAAGCTGTTCAATCTGAAACCAGAAAATAATGATTTGCTTATTTTATTTTCGATATGTATATAACATGATTCTACTGACCTTGTTTCAGTTACAAAAAGAGGCTAATTTGTCTTGGAGTCAGTGTTTCCACGGCTGACACCACGGCCAAGGCTGAAGGACCTTCTTGCATCACGATCCCCAGCTCTACCTATTCCAATGCCTGATTCGATCCCATCTCTGTCAACAATCCAATGAGCGACACCGCCTCGTCCACTTCCACTATCTCTATCACCGCCATTGAGATTTCTCCCTCCAATTCTAATATCGTCATCTCTGTTCTGATTGCGAACAATTCCACCTCTCCCAGCACGACCATCCAAATCCCAATCACGGTCGATTCCGACTCTTCCACGTCCACCGTCTTTATTATTTCGATCCCAGTTCGAGCTGCGACCGATTCCAAAGTTTCTAATACGACCATCTAAATCCCAACTGAGACCGCGGTTGATATTTCCAACGCGCCGATATAAATCCCAGTCCAATTGACGATCGATACCAATATTTCCATTGCGAGCGTTGACATTCCATCCGCCACCCCGACGTCTTCCAGTTTTACCTTCAAGACCTCGATCGCCATTACGATCACCTCGTTGATTTCCATCCCTATTATCGATATCTTTATTCTCATCGCGATCATTTCCAATCCTGTCATCATTGCGTTCATTTAAACCACGATTGAGTTCGTCTTTACAGTCACGATCTCGATCACCATCACGATCACTTCGCTGATTACCATCGCTGCCATCGGTATATTTATTCTCATCGCGATCATTTCCAATCCTGTCATTATTGCGTTCATTTAAACCACGATTGCGTCCATCTTTATCGTCACGGTCCCGAATATCATCACGATTACCTCGTTGATTTCCATCTTTATTCACATCGCGATTGTATCCAAGTCTACCGTCACTGCGTTCATCTAAACCACGATTGGTTGCGGCTTTGCCGACACGTTCGTCGACGCCACCTTGGTTAAGTTTTTCGAATTTATCGTCCCGATTTAATCCATCCCTTTCGCCAAGAATTACATCAGGCCCACGGTCGATTCCGACTTTGCCCCGTGTAACTACTACGACGCCTACAGGACGTCTATCATTTTTATCGGAATTCTGTACGGATAGTGAATTTGCGGTAGCGAGAGCTACGTAAGCCACTATAATCTGAAAAAGGTTTGAAAATAAATAGGATTTATAAAATTAATACTAATAATATTTATTCTATTCCCAATGGTGTATATTATATGCTTTTTAATGAAACTAGGATAATCAAAACAGCGTATATTAAGGAGTTTATTATCGTATTAGTAATAAATTATTAATTATAAGTAGTGGAGTGCTGTATGTTTCCCGAATATCAAAAAAATAAATAAATTAGTATAAGTATTATTAATAAATTATTGCGTATATTATGGAAACATTATTATGGTGTATTGGTGTAGTGGAACTGTGTATCTTGTGGAATCATATAAATCTGGTATGATTTTGTAATATCTCTAAAATTTAACAAATGTTATGGATTATAAAGTGATTCTTAATTTAAAATTTTCTCTAATTTTTCCCGGCTATAGGGTTTTTATACTTATGGCACCGCGGCCAAACCCCATAAAACAAAATATTCAGTTGTTCAGTAATTACAAAACTTTTTATGGTCGCAAAAGAGACTACATTATACTACATTATAATTATTTTTTTTATTACACTGTTTATAACTTCAGTACGTAAGCTAAAACTTGTAAATATCATAGTGTTAGATAGTAAGTGAATTGTTGATATTTCTTTGATTAAATAAACGGTTCACTGGGTGCCGGAGGGGGTAGAAGCCAGGAGAAACTTTCTCCATATCTCCGTTCGTCTACCCCTCACGTGATACCCTCCTGGTTCGCGTGAGGTTGTCGAAGCACGATATCCGGGCAGATAAAACGAGCCATGTCTTTAGAACTGCCCGGGTGGTGGGCGGGGTTTCTCCCCCCGCGTGTCACCGCGTAGCCAAATAATAATTAAAAAAGTCGTAAAAGAGAAATCTTGCTATAAATAGGTACACATCAAAATATCTTCAAATCAATTGAAACCTGTTAAAATGCTTTAGAGTGTAATGGTTATTTGAAATATTGCTAAGTATTTACAGTTTCCTTATTTTATTCTTTCCATTTCATAAACTGAAAACATTTTGCCTTTCCTATGTTATAAATATCAGACCTTTGTGTTATTTCCCTGTAGGGAAATTCGGAAATATAACAAAAAAAAAATATTTTGAATGCAACATTACCTTCAGAATCATTCTGCAATGTGCACCGAATGAAATAATAATACACTTCGACACTTCTCTGAATGAAATAATAATCAATAACATTAATCACTGGTTTAAATAGGCATTTTTGTGCCCAATAGGCCATAAAGGTCGTATATATTTATACTAATAATCTGCCAAAATAAACGTAAAATTATCGTCATCCTTTTCGATAATTGCATGTATTACTAGCAGTGCGTGCGGGCATGCCATATTTTACATAGAATTGTGAAAACGTTGCTCGATTCAGATCGGAAGTTTGACCGTTTAAAAAAACACATAGTTAGCACAGTATACCAGACAGTGGCTTCTCTTAGAACAAAATTAAAATCGAAGCAAGTAACGTCAGGAATCTTAAGGGCTACCACAAATCATAATATGATTACTCGTCTTCTTCTTGGAACATCGTCCCGGCCACATTTACGGTGCCCCGGCGACGCAGATGCAATTATGCTACCGATTTGTTCTGAGTATAACATATGACGTCGACTAAATCTCCACAAAAAAGTGATAGTAAGAGCGGACACAAACTGCGCCCATAGCGCGTCACAGCCCACAGTGCCGTAACTATGGGCCTAAGGACGCGACATGACTTACCCTTCGCCCCACTCCCGTCGCACCCTCTTCCCGCATTACCTTGTAGCTCTTGAGTGAACTTACTGGGTGTTATTATACTGTGTCGTTAGTATAGTTACGCTGGACGCCCGTCCAGCGTCCATCGTCCCGCCCGGGACGGTAATTTTTTCGAGGCATTATTTTGTTACTTTTATGATTTTGGGGAGGTAATTTAAGAATAGAACTAGTTTTTAAATAAAATTGCTATATTGTTTTGCCTATTGGCTTACAATCACGATTGTAGAATTAGAAATATCACTTCGAAAATAAAGACTATATAAAATATAATGAAACAAATGTGGTTGTTAAATATATTTTTTTAACAATAAATTGGAGGAACGCTTAAATACACTCAATTTAACCACATCGAATCGTCTATGTGTCACACATTATATATTATAATTTAACGAGTTGAAATATTTATGTTATTTATTTAACTTGACATATTGTCTTTAAATATTACTATGTACATTGAAAATACAGGCATTATGACGATTGATCAAACTCAGATTACAGATATGTCATTGACAGTTTGCTGCCCGCTTAGATTATCGCCCCGCCTGAAACCCTGGCCCTTATCAATGATTATTTAGCTTATAAGATTGCTCAACGTCGTACTAAGAGTTGGCAACTAGGATTTTACTACGAAACGAAAACTGTAGATGGCACTTAAAGTTCAAAATATATATATATAATTTTCTTATTGCGTTCAGTATGGCGGCGTTCATGGTATAACAGTAGTTCAGCGTACTTTATGGTGCTCTCAATACGGTATAAAATAATTTTATAATAACAAAGGATTTTCTGATTACAGTTTTTATAAATTGATGTTAGTATTTAGTAGATTTTAAAAATAATTTCGGATTTATTTACACAAAGACTTGAATTTTTGAGTACAGCTTTCAATACTTAGTAATTACGCACTGTAATTTTCAGTTAGAATAATAGACGAAATTCTATATCTCCGTATTATTTCTGTGATGTAATCAGCCGATATAAAATATACAATATATGGCACTGATAATTAAAAGTTATTGTTGTTATTATTGGTTACAAAATTATGTATTTATAATCAATCAGTCCTTTATAAAAACCATTCATCATCAATGTTATTATAGATGACAAATAAATTTCTATTAGTTTCGTCCTCAATGCTATTATTTCGCCGGCTCGATAGAGTTGCTAAATCGTAATATGGAGCTCAGCAACCTAATACCATATATAATCAATGCTCATATATAGCTGCTATCATTCTTGTTATATGGATATTAAATGTTACTAAACAATAGGTGCTTCCCATCCTGCATTTTAACTAGATTTTTAAAAAATTGTTTTCACAGGGTGAGTTTTTATTAGTGACATCCTTGTAGTGGGCGAATCAGTACGACAAGGTAAGCAACTTTTAATAGATCTTTTAGGAAAAAAAACAGTTTTTTTTGACAAATTTGTAAGTTTATTGAAGAAAAGTTTGAGAAGCGTTGAGCGCCCTGCGCCATCTAGCTGTAGGTAAATATCGCTAATAAATCATATTAGCGGTATTTTACCTACTTTAGTACCATAAAAAAAACAGATTTTGAAAAAAAACCTAAAAAAAACGGTTGTCTGTAAAGTCGGTTTACTGACGATAGTTGAACGTGACAACGTCATAAGAAAATACTGACGGAATGGTTGCATTTGAAGCAGTTTCATTTAGGATTCTGATATTGTTTATTACAAACACCCAAAAATATATGCTTTTATACTCACCGATTTGACTACAACATGTAAATGTATTATTGTACAGCAGTATAATTGTATAATTGTTTATTATTAAAAGTTTATTGTTTTTTTTTAATTTGAAAGTTTGAAATCTCAAACTGTTACATAACGGTTTGAGAAGCGTTGAGCACGCTGCGCCATCTAGCGGTAGGTAATACGTCGTAAATAAACAATATCAGCGACATTTTACCAACCGCTAGATAGCGCATCGTAATGATAGCTTTTCATACTTTTTTTTTTTTTTTAATAAAGTTGCTTACTTTGTTGCACTTCGTTGTACCCACAAGAAAGTTGTCCGTTCAGTAAAAACATTCCGTATATCAAGAATACATATAAAATTATGTCAAGAATTTAAATCAATCTAGTGATTTTCATTCGTACTATTTTAGACTGAGGTTAGTAAATAATTCTTGTCGCAACCGGTAGATGGCAGCATTTATATTGAATAATAAATATAATAAATGGGACGCCTCAGAGCGAGGTAACGCCGCATGAGTCATGTTTGTTCGTGCGTGCAGCAGGCTCCATCGATTTATAAGACGTTGTCACGTCAAAAAAACTATCAAAACTTATTTAGTTTGAAGTACTGATTTAACCACTATAAAGATGTTACTAATTTAATACTCACCTGTATGTTTACTGAACCATAAATTATATTATTAAAAGCTGGGTAGGATAAAATAAAACAGTAATTTATTATTGTGCCATTTATCTAAATAAATTTTAATAAAATTACACAGGTAGTAATAATATAAAATAAATAAATATTCTTTAAGTCGATTTCGTGATTTCGTGATTTCGAGATTGGATGGGCCTTTAATGATGTAGATGTTTGGCCTCACGGGCAAGAACGTGAGGCGAAGTACTCACAACTGCATTAAAGCTGAAAATATTCGTAAACAAGCAACATTATTTTAATATGCCAATCAATGAATAAAAAGAAAACAGTGGCATTGATTAAAATTTAGATTTTAATTATTGATAGTCCAAATTGTAGTCCATGGTGAGCAATTTTATTATGCATGTCTGCACGTCTCCTTAAAAATAAATGCAAAAAATATTTGTATTTTTTTCTTGGGACGATTTTTCATGGGACTTTTTCATTTTTCATGGGACTATTCTCTTTCATACGATTTCTTTTGTGTCATTTTTAGTATTAATGCAATAAGCTTTTACCCATTATGGTCATCAGCAGTGTAGTGCACGGTTCGAATAAATCCATCTGGTTGAACTAACGAATATTCTCCCTGGACTACATCACCATCGCGCATTTCATGTTGGTTCTTTTCATCTCCAGTGAGTGGATCAGAAACAGCATAAGAGAAATCATACTTTGGGTGTGCCTGAAAATAAATACCAAAACATATAAAAATAAAATTCGAAAATAAATACCGAAACAGCTATATTAACATAATGTTTCAATAAAAATAAAGAAAGGGTCAAAAACGGCATTGATTATAGCTTCAAGCATGCAGCAATTGAGGCTTTAAGTATGTAAAATATTTTTTTTTTTCTTCAATCAATTCATGCTTCATGAACATTTGGCATAGTGTTAATTAAAATAATAGTAAAAACACATAAAAAAAACAAGCTTGTAATAAAATGCTCTGTTTCAAGAAAACCCTGGGTGCAGCAGCCATGTCATAGTGGAACTTAGAACGGGCTATCATAATTAAATGCTATACAGAATTTATGTTTGTGCTGTTGACCATTAAGGAGTCCGCTCGTAGGAAGCCAACCCTAGGTGCAGCAGTCAGCCCTATCGCGGTGAAACTTAGAACGGGTTATCATAATTGAATGCTTATACAAAATTTCGTTTCTGTGCTGATGACCGTTGAGGAGCTGCCTTGTCGGGAGCCAACCCTGGGAGCAGCAGCCATGTCATGGTGGAATTTAGAACGGGCTATCATAATTGAATGCGTATACAAAATTGTAAGTGTGCTGTTGACCGTGGAAGAGTAGCCTTGTCGGGGGCTGATCCTGGGTGTAGAATCAGGTCATGCTCACTATTAAAAATGCATTGTCATCGAAACTGAATCAATATGTAAAATCAACTTCATAGGATAAGAGGAAGTGGTTCAAATATAACTCGCAAGATTTGACATAAACAAACTAACTAACAAACATTGCAATAAAGGCTTGTAATAAGAAGGAGACC
Source organism: Micropterix aruncella (assembly GCA_944548615.1). Lineage (NCBI taxonomy): Eukaryota > Metazoa > Arthropoda > Insecta > Lepidoptera > Micropterigidae > Micropterix > Micropterix aruncella. The sequence goes on from OX155956.1 coordinate 16,267,642, forward strand.
TTTCGCGAAATAATGCGAATAAGTCACGGAGGCGGGTTCCAAATCTCGGAGTTATGATAATAAATATTGTTATTATATATTATTCTAAATGGGCCTTATTTATTGATTGACCAATGAGAGCATGCATTTAGTTAATCAAAAGTAGCTCAATAAATGGCTTAAATGTATTGCAAAAGATCTGTATCAAATACCAAACTGCGGCTTCTCTAGTGTTGCATGGCGTTAGTGTCAATTTGTTGGAACCGAATCAGTAATAAATTACTGAGATAAGTATCCGCCTCAAGCATTTTTGAGTCCGATTATCTGTTATTTCATTGTATAATATCTTTAAGTAGGAATAGTGTAATTTTAATACAGGTAAGTTTTAATGTTATGTAATAGTAATATAAGAGAATAGTCTACATATTGGCTATTGTCTAAAATGTTATGAATATCTAATACAAATGAACAGTAAAAAATATATAAGAAAAATCCACTGAGTATATAATACAAAGATGTAATTATCGTTGGTAATCAAACTTGAAACTTTATTCATGTTAATATAATTGTTTTAATTTCCTGGCAAAGTAAAGTATTGTGAACGCACTTCTGTGTCTGTGTGTCTGTGCGTATTCCTCCGCAAAAGCGCCCAACAGCTTCATCTGATTGAGCTAAGATTTAGCATGCAGGTATCATTTGATCATGGCAAGAGTTGACAAGATTATGGTTGAAATCGGTCCACTAGAAGGCGCGCTAGTCATACTTCAATCTCGAAATATTGGACTTAGATATATGAAATTCGGTACACAGATGCGTCGTAGGGTCGAAACCACATTGATATTTAAAAGTTTGGTTGCAATATCTCTTATACAAGCCAGACAAAAAACCGACTTACATTTTAATCAAATAATAACGTCGAGCCGCCTCAGGCTAGCCGAGAAACGAACCATATTTGAATAAAGCTATTTTAATACCACCGAAATACTACAAAAAAAAAAACTTTAAATGTACTAATGACTTGCCTTACATAATCAATCATTATTGGGAGAGATGGAGGGAGAGATCCAATAATATTCTTCTTCTACCGATATTCTCTTCTTCCTTGGGTTTATATCCCGAAATATCTAGAATGCTTTAGCTTCCAAGAAAATAGACCAAGTACTTGGGATGTATAACGTTTCTGAAGGCTTGGGGGTTAAGGGCTTGGCGCTCCGGGGGGGGGGGGGGGGGGGAAGGGGGCGTTTATTTTTGGGATTTCACAACCGTTTTTTTTTTTGTAAAAAAAATATTTTCTATAATAATATTTAATTTCTAGTTAAATTATGCTCCGATCTATTTTTATACATTTTAAAAGCTTTTAGTGAGGTGTGGCATGAAGTTATGGTAAAGTCATAGAAAGTTTACATGTCACTCTTACTTATTTATCAAGTCCTAACTCCAAGACCGACACCTTATGAAAGCTATTTCTTCCTGAACGCTTGTGGATGTAACTGTTATTAGAAAGTCATAAATAAGCGACATCTTTTTTTTCTCACTTTTACACAAACCTTTTTCATTTCTGATTCCTAGTTTGTTATTCTACTTACTTTTCTTGCTGTATTTGTACATGTAGATTCTTTTGTAATTTCATCAGTACTGCCACGGCCAGGTGGCACAGTGGTTAGGTCACCTGATATTACTATTTAAGGTCCCGGGTTCGATTCCCGGCTGGGTAACCATTTTCCGTTGGGATAAAATTAACAGAATTGCATTTTAATTCTGTTGATCGAATGCAATAACAAGACACACACAGTCATGTTACATGCACACATGCATATAAACACTTCATAGTAGGGTTGGTTGGAAGATATTGTCGCATAACAATAACTCCGCCCATTGTGAAATTTCAAAATAAAGAGTGTAAACAAACAGACAAGTACTGTGTATTCAAAATTTATAGTCCATCAGGTATGTAGAAACTGATATACTGTTACAAGATTTAACTGGCAAATTTGGGAAGAAAATAAATTAATAAATACAAACGGAGCTACCATGGAATTCACCGGCCGGAAACGGGCCATTCATAAATTATTATTACACTTTTGTTGAGGACCTGAGAACGTCAGCCTAATGATCGACCGTGGTAAGTATAGGACAACTGTTTTGCCGTATGCGATCGTTCACCATACCACCCATTCACTTTCTCTTCGAAAGCCATAAGGCTTGATATGCGAAAATGGCCATTTTTTTTCTAGACATTAGTTGATTATTTTCCTAAAGATACCAAAATCTTCATTGATAAAACAGGGATTTGGCCGGTAAACCACGAGCATTAACTATCACTGCGTGTAGGTGAGCAGTGAAGCCGTTCTGGGTGACGAAATTTGCTGGATCACGAGATATTTCGTTTGACTCGTGGTTTTCGAGGACAATATGAATAAATTCCTAGGGATTCACATAGGTGAGAAAATGTCTTGAAGAGCCCATAATGATGATTTGAAATCAAAGTTATCGTCAGCTTGTTACGCGATTTGCAAACTAAGGAAGACCATTGTTGAAAAAGAAGTGATAAATGCATATTACTTGGTCGTGGAGTCTCACCTGAGCTATGGCATTGTTCTATGGGCCAATGCCGTCAAATGTAATCAATATAATTATTTTGCAAAAACGGGCAGTGAGCCATTAGGGGTTTAAATCAGCGAAAATAGTACAAATCCCTTATTTATAGAACTAAGTATTTCCACGATATATGACATTTTTGTTCATGAATGCTTATGTGAAATCTATATGAAAAGCAAATATGATTAACGCAATCGCATATACACACGCACGATACAAGGAATAAGTCACTTTATATCCATTCATCGCAGGCTGCCACTTCAGAGTTCCAACGCACAACGATGTATAGAAGCGTAATTTTTTATAACAAGCCGCCACAAAACTTTAAAGATGTTGAGTTTAGAAAACGAACGAAACAATATTTGTTATCTAAATGTTTGTACAATTTGAGTGAGTTTTAAGTTAGGGATTTATGTTATTTTATTTTATTTAATTGTTACATTTGAATTGTTTATTTCATATCTGTAATTTCTACACCCTAAACGGGTTTTTTTTGAAAATATGACTTGTTTTGATGTGATTTAAAATGAGGGTTATCCTCCGAGATAGAGACTGAAGAGGTATATGGATAGAAATCTGTGCATCTGATATTTTCAGGAAAATGATACTACTTTGAGGAAGCTTTCTCGATTATTGAGAAACTTTTCGGAGTGGGATGTGTTTTTCCTTTCGAGCCGTCCCTCAAAACTGTATTAGGAGTTTGGGAAGTACTGTCAAACTCTTGTTGGCACGAGCCGCTAAGAGGCTAATTACCTAGCGAATGACGGCAAGGACTTGTCTTGGCTGTCGTTGTACCGACCCTGATCTAATGCCGACTAGCAATCAGCCAAAATATGTCTAGCCGTGCATGCAACATTTCTATTACTATTAAGGACAAACTTATGTTTTATAATTTTTAGCATTACTTACAAATTCTTCTGCAACTTCATGATGTTTAACGGCGTAATGATCAATTAGAGAGTGATCCGACACCCGGATCACTGGAGCTTGGTGAGTAGAAACTTTCTGATTAAGAATTTCATTGAGATGAGGGCCGTCGTAATGTGTGTGTGGATATGCGTATGAGGATGTGAACTCAGCGAGTGGACGAGCGTGGTAGTTTTGGGATGAAGAATAACCAGAGGCCGTAAGAAGAGGAATAGGATCTGAATGTTCATAATGAGGATAGGCGTTTGAGTACGCCGTGAAGTTAAGTGAGGATATCCCAGATGATTTTCATCATGACGGACTATACTTTGGGTAGATACTGCTCCTGATTGATGGTGATGATTCGGTGGATAGTGTGCTTGACACATTACAAGCGCAGTAATCAATAAGATAATCTGAAAAAATAGATATTTTTTTTATGTGTTTTTTTGTAAAAGAGCACCATTTGAAAAGCATAACTACTGATTCAACAAATATTATAATACAAACATGTTTTTATACGTATTTAAAAAAAATGCTAAATATTTCTACACAATGATTTTGTGTCAGTCTTAACTAGGTAGTATCTGTTTCAAAGAAAACGCCAATTTTATATGATAATGTTTCAAAATTTAGTTTTATGAAAAAGACGTTCAGAAATCGTTACAGTAAATTTTAAAAAATCAAAAAATAAAATGACAAAATAAAAAAAAACATTAAAAAATCAGAATAATTATTTAATAATAAAAGTATCATCAGAATGTCAGATAATTGGGTTAAATTGCATTTCTTCGTGAACTAATATTACAAAATAAATCGTGCGAATGAGACAAAGCAGTGCGTTAGAGCGAAATGTACAATGAACGATTGTATCTTTTCCTGCAAAAAAACTATTCGCCAAACATAAAACTATTTAAATTATTTTGAAAACATGTCGTCAAGTATCAGATTATGCCGCATTATATTCGTATGCTAGAAAAGTGACAACCGTTCATTTCACATTCCGCTCTAATGTATTGCCCTGTCTCGCTGACGTGAAGTTTTTCAGAATTTAGTTCACGAAGAAGTACATTATTCATCTGTTAGTACATTAACAATTCACCTATTAGTACATTATTAATGATTTTTAATTGTTTCCTAAGTGAGTTATCTATTTATTCTACATCTAGTCTTGACATCCTATTACTGTGGACAAGTTTTAAATAAAATGTTATTGTTTTTGTTGGAATTTTCTTAACTTTTTTAAGTTTAAATAGGATATGTAGATTATTTTTAGTTTTAAAGTAAGGATTTAAGGAAACTGTAAATTTAAATGCCATAATGTGAAATTTATAGGCTAGATTTCATTGCAAAAATATCTTCTTTGTAAATATATATGATCACTAGCGGGTAACTTATTTTATAAAAGTAGTTTTTAAAAACTCAATTCGAGCAATAATTTAAACAAAAATCATTCTTTTCCCAGCACAGAAATGTACATTTTTGTTACAAAATTTAGGCACTGAGCATTCGATATCTCAAGAAGATGATCATGGATATAATATAATAAACATTTAAATAATAAATATAAAAATACATACTTTAAACCACATTTTTCACAGATCCTTACACATAGAACAACGTTCAAATAACTATGCCCATATTCTTTCACATTATGCTTTTATACATGAATATCGGAAATAAATATAGCGATAAACCTCGCACTGGGCCTTCAAACCCAGACTTATCAGAAAGATTTAAAAGATTTATTGAGTAAATGTATAACCATATTGCCTCTAATAATATGTTATTTCAATTTAGTTTAATTAGCAATCACGTGTTAATTATTCTGCACAGATAAAACCATATTTATGTATGCAATCCATTGTTGTTAAGGTAGGTACTAGTACTAATAGAGAAGAGAGAGTCGATGCATTGAGAGAAAGATGAAAGGAGTTCAGAAACAGGCATCTTAGTTAAAATTTTTTTTTTTTTTTTTTATAAAATATTGACCTTTAATTGCAATAATATTTACTGGTTTAGGTACTGGATGAAAGAATTATTAGATTTTATTGCTAAAGTAAAACAATCCAACAGATGAGCAATATAAAGATTATATTCCGTAACATGTACCTATACGTTTGAGGTCCAAAAATGTTGGTAATAAAAGTAAAAATAATTATTATAAAAAAAACAACTGGCTCTACTAACATATATATGTTTAAATTGTAAAATAAAATTGCAATAAAAAATATTTACATAATTTATATTAAAAAAACGAATTCTCATTCTTTATTTACTTATTAACAGATTATATATTGAATGCGGAAAGCGTCGTGGAAGCAGCGCTCTTTCAGTATCAAACGAATTTAGATAACGCAATAAGAACCTAGCAAAGAATCTGCAAGCAGCAATCTCAAGCTATTAATTTCGTCGTGTACAAGTATCTTCGTATATTTTGCGTACGTGGGCTCAGTCTGTCTCTACCCTAAAACGTAATATTTCTCGTATTAAACGTTTTCTTTTCAAAACTATACTCTCTGCATCCTGTACGTGGTCTAAAACTGTGCTAAAAGTTGTAAGAGAATTCAATATACAAATATTTATTCGGGAGTAAATTGTATTGGTTTTATGTGCAAAGCTAACGTACCCCTTTAGTTGGCTCTTAGCACCGTTATTAAAAGCCTAGCATATCGATTTATTTTCAATTTCGAAATAGTTGGTCGTGTATGTTATTATCGCATATGCAAATCACTTGGGCAATGGACATTAGACGGCACTAAGGTTCGCCTGAATAGGAATGTGAGATATTCAATTGTACTATACGTATATTACATTGTATGACCAAGGCAATATCTGATCGTGTCGTACGATGCAGCCAGTGAACAAATCCAATAGCGTCGGCTTTAGGGGAACTTCAATAAATACTACTCTTCGGTATTGTAGAGAGGTATAATAATAATAATAACCTATTATTATATGGTATTTGCAGATACATTAACTAGTAACTAGCATTATACCATAACTATAACAAGTAAACATTCTATTAGGCTAAATTACATTAACATCACTATGTAGAATAACTAGGGTAAACCAAGCTAGTTAAGATAAGTTAGCTTATGTTAGGGCATAAGTATAGATATCTAGCGTAAATTATTTTATTAGTGTAATCATTGATTATTGTAATTGTAAACAAAGTAAGTACACATATTTAGTGTACCAGATAGATAAGTTAGGTTAGGAAGTAGGTATATTAATTTATTGGAAAATCATTTGTTTAATGTAAATATTTATAAGTGTATATTCAGCTAGTTATTATAGGAAATATACGTTAGTTTAGGTTAGGTTAGGAAGTCAATTCATCTACTTAACTTAAAAAGTTATAATAGTTAATATAAGTATAATAGGTTAATATAACTATAATAAGTCAGATATGAACACATTATTGTTAGTTACCCACTGAAAAGGCACTAGCCTCAGTGGGGAACTGTGACATGTAATTTGTATCTTTATTATGAATAAAGACTACTACCAAAAAAAAGGAGCTCGCCTTGAGATAATTTGTCAAATAAATATAAAATAGGATAAAATAATATAGCATAATTGTAAAAACGCTGATTTGTCATTTCTACGCCAGGAGAGTGATTTTTAAAATAAAAATACTTAATTACAACAAATTGCTATTATAATATGGAGAAAATACAGTTTCTTGTTCGTTAACTATTTCTATATTTTATTAAAAATTTTCTTTTATTTATTGTTGATGATCTTTTATGATTTCTTCTTTTAAATATTATTAATGTTATTCGTTGAATTTCTTTTCTTACATTTTTGGTATTATAATTTCTAAAATTTCTAATCTAACATATTTCTTTTAATTATTCTTACATATTTCTTTTAATTATTTCTAATTTTGGTTACATATTTCTTTGATGTCGGCTATTTTGATTCTGACTGTTGCTCATTTATGTTATTTTTTGTCCAATTGTGAATATGCTTTTCATAACTATTAAAAAAATCATTTTGTAATTTATATTAGAGTAGGTGATATTTTGTTGATGGGGATTTATGACATAATATTTCAATATTAACAATTTAATTGTTTATTTTATGATTTGTATTTTCTACAACCTAGACTGGTTTTTTGAAAAATAAAGTAATATTTCATTTGATATATAGTTTGATAGATATAGACGATGAGATTTAGTTTTTTCGTCGTCGATAGAACTATATGCCAAATAACAACTGATATAACAATCGTGGCCAATATGACTGATAATATTGGTCGACCGAAATTGCGCGGTAAACTTATTTGATCAACATAACTATAGCATATGATAGCAATCTCGATAAGGCAGAGAAAAATACAGTTATGAATTATCTCAACTTGCCATGAGGTTGCTGAAATGTGGGAAACCAGTAAATTCCATTTTATGTATAAAGAATTTGGTACTTCCTTTTGAAAATAATTTGCGGTTTAAAGATCACGTGTTTAGAAGAGTTGAGTGCAGCTTTGCTAGTTTTAAAGCCGTATACAGAGGTCGGGAATAACTCGGCTTTAAAATGAAACTCCATATTATAAATGCTTTACTATTAATTAATATGGATTTAAGCGACTGTGTGTATCTGTATAAGAAGACTGAGAGGCGGCTGCAGAGAATTCAAAAACGTTGTGCTAGGTTCTGCATCAATATTCCTGGATGTTTAAAGGCGTTTTACTGCCTTTTTGGGGTTGTTTTTTTCCCTCCTATAAAGTTATCCAATTGACGAAAAAAGTGAAAGTCTGTTAGTGAAAAGTATGGCGGTACCTAAGAGTCTTCAGTCGCAAACCCTATAACTTGGCTACTTTTTTATTCGCAGTGTATGGTCGTGCGAAGTAGATTGTAGATCGTTGGTAAAGAGCGATTTGCCAGATTCGGCTGTGTAATCACAAGTTTCCCCATCATTGTTTGCAGTTATTGAAGATACACATTTGCGTAAACTTTTGTGCTAGGCGGCAATAATGTAAAGAATAACACCGGACCTCATATTCGAAATTCTAGGGAAATTTTCCATAATAGCGTGCATGAAAATATTCAAGATTTCGTAAAAGGAGTTACGTGCTTTGGAATAATTTTTTTTTGAGGTTTGAATTCTTAGATCGAAGTTATCGGTCAGTTATCGATAACTTCGATCTCATAACTTCTACCGATCGATCGAAGTTATCGATAGGATCAACTTTGCCAGTGTGAAAGAAAACAGAAATTAAATGAGCAAGGACCTATTAAATACTTCGTTCATCGAGAAAAGATAAAACACAATAAAATAATTAATTCAGAAGTGCATCATATGTAGGTGGAATCAGTTATGTATCATTTATCGGTAAAGAGAGTTTAATAAATTAAAAACGCCGTTTAAAACATTGTTAAAATATATGAACTACATATGCTTTATAATTTATTTATATTACAGGTGAGGAGTTTTGGAGTCACAAACGCTATCACTGGAATATTTATGTTATTTGCGATATTGGGAATTAAAACAAGGAAGACGTGTATTTTAAAAGAAACTGCTTTCAAGACATTCAATCAATTTCGAAAGAAGAAACATTTTAAAACAATGCACTATCGACAGAACGAAACATGTATCAAAACTGTGCCTTGGCTGCTTGAACAAACGAAATTGAGTGGCAGTTAGTTACTTAACAGACATAATCACGAGCGGAGATCAAACGGCCACTACACCCATTCAACTTGACCCAAATATGGCACATGATCAATCTTGCGAGCAACCAACTAACACCTAAAGTACCAACGCATAATACTTTATCACTCAGATGACGCGGGCGGACGGGCTTCGCTATGAGATTATTTATCATTGCATGCGGGGAAAAGGAGGAAAAGGTGCAAATACAGAATAAGCAGGTATTGCAGAATAATTTCTCAGAATGTTAGTTACAAAAGGAATTCGGACGCGATAGAAAACCTTTAATACGGAAAACGTCAGTGAACCTTTGTTTATTGCCGTTAAGGAAATTGGAAAGTGTACCTAATTAAATGGAGAAGCGCTCTAAGTTAAAAGGACATCATAGGTCTGTTTTTTGGAAAAATGAGTTACTGACGACATTCTATTCTAAAATACCATATCTATGCAATATCCAACTTTTAACCATAAGGGCATCATACTCCAGATTATTCATACGACATATTTAAAAAAAACTATGTTCCATTCCATGGGCGCCGCCCGGATTACTTTCAGGGAGGTGCATCTACATCTACACACTATGCTATTAACTAATTAAATAGAAAAGAGTAGAGGAGGACACTAAATTTAATGAAAATGTGATAAACAATTTTAAACAGTAACCTAGACCATACCTCTCAAGTCTTATAGAATACAGTTATTCACAAGCTGTTCCTTTTAAATAATTTTCAACTCAAGCTTTTAAATAAGTTTATGAAAATATTGGATATCTGCCCAATTGACTATCATGCTGAAGAAATCGACGAAAATTTTACAGTAACTTTAAAAAAATTCACTACAAATATATTAGTACATATTTATATAATTAACGATTCTTGATTTTATTTTTATTATTTTGAATAAATAATTTGTGAATTACATATGCGCTAGTTTATTTATTTGAACTATGATAAGATGCAATAGCCATTACTTTACGTTTGAATTTAAACTAAATTACCATCATTTAATGAAATTTTCGGATAAAATTAAAACAATAAATTATTTTGATAATTTATTAATGTAATAATTTAAAATCGTTATGTTACTAAAAATGGCAGAGTCTTTAGACTTCGACCTAATGGTAGTAAGCTGGAGCAGCGTGGATAAGAGGAGCAGAATGGACTATTGGGGCGACGATAGCTTTGGCCACTGGAGCAATATGGTGACCTGGAGCGGAGTGACTGACGACTGCGTTGAACCTGGAAAAAAACACATTTTGAATAGGAAATCTTTTTGTTAGCCAGTAATATTAGTTTCTTAGGGAGTTGGATCTAAAACGTTAAACCCAATTAAAGTTGACCGCGCGACTCCATGATTTCTCCTTTGTGAATGAATGTATTAATTGATGATTGAATAGAATCTTTATTGCATTGGATGATAGGTATAATAGGTACTCATATAATATACATATAACACAATTGGCTGGTTTATAATTATAAAATGATGTCATAATCCATGGCTAATACAGGTAGACGTTTTAAAGTGTGGTAGCAATATAGGTAGCAAAAATGATAAAAAGCTTTTACAATTTTATGCCTGGGTACGATATGAAATAAAGGATAGGGTAGAACACGAGAAGATATAGGTTGCCAGAGAGATATTACGATATTTATTGAAAGATGAATAGCGACGGAGCGCTTCTGACCTCCAAAGGTACGTGGTTCCGTAATCGGGCTGCTTGGATATTAAATGAATACGAACATGAAGATGCACACCTATGTAATGGGATCGAGGCTTCAGGTTATTTTTTATTCTGGCTGGATCTAAGTGAGACACCATGTCTCAAGGGAGTAAAGAGTTGCTTAAGGTACTTAATTGAAGTTGGATTGTAAAGAAAGCAATTTAAGGTTATGTAAAGGAGGAGATGTTATATATGTAAATTTCTACATTCATGGATCCCCAGCAATAGCAAAGTATTACTGTATTCTGTGATGTGGACGAATTTTCGTAGATCAAAGACATATATATGGTTAGATTTTGTAAGGGTTCGAGTATATCTAGAATATGTACATTCATCAGTATCTAATTAATAAACGTCGCTATAATCCAAGAACGACAATTAGAGGGATTGCACCAGAGTCTGCTTCGCCCTATTTGATAGACATTTCTGTAACCATGGGAGGTTATGAAGCATTAGCAATTTTTATCAACTCTAGGATGACGTTATCATCGATTTGTAAGGGTAGTAAAATGATTAGGCTTATCGATGATAATAGTTCATATTTTTTATCGATAATAATAGATATTTTTTTATCGATAATAATATAAACTTGTTTTTCTTCTTTTAAACATGTTTGACATTTGGTCTTCTTTTAACACGACTGCCCAACGAAGAAGGAGTGTAATATGTTCAGAGTTCATCTATGCATGTTTTCTGTTTCTTTATTTCACTATAACTTTTAAACGCCCAAACCGATTTAGTAGTATTTAGTATTGTTTGAACCGTTATGTCATCTCGAGTGATAGGGTACCATAACTGTCAAAATATTAAGTGAATTGTTGTCTAGATGTACAAATCTTGTATACATTAACATAAATATAACTTGTTTAAAGTCAAATGAAAGGACTGAAACCCTCAGCGATTCAGTGTCCTTTTGGACCTCTTTCTTCGACTTACCCGTTATGGTCATCAGCGCTATAGTGAACGGTGCGGACGGAGCCATCAGCTTCCAGGAGAGAGTAGGATCCTTGTACTAGATCACCATCGCGGCTCTCCTGCTGGCTCTTGTTGTCTCCAGTGTGGCCATCAGAAACGGAGTATGAGAAGTCGTATTTTGGGTGTGACTATAAATCGGAAGGCGTAGACATATAGAGTAATATTGAAAAAGCATAGCTGAAGGTTTTATCACATACATATATTAACATTTAAAAATGGCACTTGATAATCTGCCTTCTTCATGTACACGCCACAACTCCGTAACATACTACTACCTTCCACAAATAATACCCCTATGGAAACACTAGCCTAACGTCGTTAACGCAAAAAAAAATAAAGTAAGGCGACAATGGCAGTTAGAAGTTGACGAGTCGGTGCTTCATAAGTTATCAACACTTTCAAAGAACGTTATCTCAAAAGCAATGTCTTGATGAACTTATTTCATTTTTTTTACCCACAAGGCATATGCCTTTTTGTGGAACCCGCCTTGTTGCCTATTGGCACCATCTTCTAGGTGGGCATATGTAGCATTACTCAGTCAAACACTCAGGCGGTCACCCATCCCAGTATTGACCGCGCCCGACGCTGCTTAACTTCGGAAACAACGAGGAGAACCGGTGTCAACGGGGCTACGGATTTCTATACTAATGCTGAAGCACCTGGTCAAATAAGAGTTTATAACTAGTATTAAGAATTCTGACGAGGGCATGCTTTCACGTCGTACTCTTACCACCCTACCATTCACTTGTCGACTATAAACAACTGTATAACACAAGCAAATGTCGCTGCTGCGGATGGTGGAATGACTGTAATCCAAATAATTATACATGATAACAAGTGTCAGAAAGCTAGCCTCCCGTTTCTTTTTAGACACAATTATACAAATTCCAAGATTTACCCACAATTCGTTTACAAGAACGGAGAACGATTACTCCAATTGGTTTACAACTGTGATATTGCGAGAAATGGTAATTGAACTCCGTATAGGAAACCCGAAACGTCACATAGCATTCACCGCGATAAGCCGAGTTCTTACACCGCTCAAACTAAAACATTTTTGGAAGAGGAAAACATCGAGCAGATGGACCATACTTCGTACAGTCCTAACCTGTACCGATAATTATTTTAAGTCTCCAAGAATCATGGATATTCTGTATGGTCTGCTGTTTCAACACCATTGTTTCAACGCTTACACAACAAGTTGTGTAAGCGTTTAAAATAACCATTTAAAAACCTCAATTTCGGATTGGAATTACTCTTTTTATTGGTTTGCGCAAATTCTAAAATAAATTGATTTTACTTGAAAAGAAAAAATGTATTTTTCGTTTATTTTAACTTTGTTGTTTTTCCTATTTCCGATCATTTCGGTGTGCACTAAGTATTATGCAATTGATATATTTGAGCTTTTAATCTTTCTTGGTGATTTAATTATTATTTTTATGGTTTGTCATTTATCATAAAAATAATATTTCAACAGTTAAAAATTGTCCAGTACTAAATCGATCTTTGTGGATGTACTTTGTTTTCGAGAAAAATTAAACAAATAATATGATACGCTGCTCAAAATGTTGTAGTTTAATTTAGGTTCTAAAATTAGCTCGCCAAATATTCTATAATTAGGGTGTAAATTTATTAATTATTATTATTTATTAATAAATTAATATCTTTGGGGATTTAGTAGATACGACAAGTATCACGACTGGTCATCTCTTGCAGTAAATACAATTTATATTGTATCCGCAAGAGAATATACCTCTTTTGTCATGGGCTGACTATCCTTCGCAAACAACACACATCATCAGGGATTAAAGAAGATTGGCAATATTGGATCTGGATCAGGCTGTATAGTTTTATAATCTGTCATGTATATTATATTTTTCTGAAAATTAATTTTAAAAATTATGTCTTTTTTTTAGTTTTACGTCAAAGTTTAAAAATAGTTATTCTATCTATCGTCTAATAAATGCACTAAATGGAATAGTTCTCATTGATTTTGTTTTAATGTTGATTTATTGAAATGTTTTTAGTTTTTTCTTTTTAAATTTAAATTTTATTATTTTAATATAAATATAATTTTTATACAAATTTTATTTATCTGTAGATTTATTTTCGGGGATTTAATTAGTGTCTTGAAGTAATTCCATTGAAACCCAATAGATGGTTGTATATTTGAAATATTTGTGGTAATTAATAATAATTTGATTTATTACGCTTTAATTTTAATTTAATTAAATGAACTTTTTTTATATTTCCTTAGGTTCTACATGTGATAACTAGTAATTTATAATAAAATTAGCTCTACTGACATACATCATCAATGTACATGGCTATTTTTTCGAACCTAGGATTATGACAGTCCTGTATCTTCCTAACTTCTTGTTAAACTGTTTTGAAACTTCAATTATAAGATATTCTTACGTATTCTTCGACGTGGTGGGCAACGGGGGCGACGTGGGCTACGTGGGCAACAGGAGCGTAGGAGGCGACGTGGGCAACTGGGGCGTAGTGGGCAACAGGGGCAGCGTGGGCATAGGCTAGGGGAGCATCATGACGCACTATGCTCTGGGAGGAGACGGCGGACGGGGCATGTGAGTAGACAGCTGGAACTAGACCAGCTTGGCTCACAGCCAGCACACAGCTTATGACAAAGACCTGGAAAATAAATATATGAAAAAGGTGAATGAAAAAATACTCAAATATGAAGCTATGTAAGTAAATACTCAAATATGAAGTCAGCTAATAAGTATTTCTTTTAATTGACATTATTTTAGCATTAGCAAAGTATGTAATGCAGGAAGTTCTGGTAAAAATCTGGAATAAGCTGCGAAGAAAGTGTTTTTGCAGAATTGCAGTTCGCTTGAAATAGGAGTCTATACTACATTATCTAGTTAATATATGCAAAATACACGGATTTATCTAACGCGAAATACAGTTTCCTACACAACCTTAGAGTTAGCGATAGCCTTGTTTATCTCGTAATAATATATTCATTAATTTAGAATTTCTCACCTTGCTGAACATTTTGCTCTGTAATTAGTTGGTGACTACCTGATGTGAACTGTAACATATGCACGATAAATCAAACCTTTTATACTGGTTCGAGTATCTAAAGTCTGCCCACCCAATTAATCACAGCTCTAAATGCAGCGGCCGCAATATGGAATTGTCTAGCTGATCATGTATGTCATGTAATGTAACACTTTAACTGTCGCACGCGCAACGCCATTGAAATTATCGAGATCGAAGCGCCGCCGATCGAAGATAAGCTCCGAAAAGTACCCGACGAAGTTTCGTAAATTAGCTTCGTAACTACTTATATCTGATGTATGATATCGACTTAGGTTTAAGGCAGCCAAACCAAACGAGACAAATTTTATGCGTCTCTGTTTCACATGTACATACCACAAATTATTGCGTAATTACTAATTTTGGGTAGCCCTGAAACTGGCATAGCTGCTTAATATTGATTCAAGATAGCATGCCATTTATACTTTATGGGTATCAAATCGAATCAAATGAAATGAAGTTTATTGTTTTCAAAACGTTATACACAGAGGTTTAAACATTATTACCCTATACTTTGGATAGGTGATTTACTCGTATACTATTATTATAAAGAAGTAATGTTTGTAAGTGTGTAAGTTTGTATGTAGGGCTAATCTCCGAAATTATTCATCTAATTTCAAAAATTCTTTCACTAATGAAAAGCTCCATTTTATAGTCTATATTTTTTGGTGATAAATATTGTTTTTCAATGCGAAATCACGATATTTGTAAATCAAGTCGAAGAAAATGAGCTGGTGATTTGTTTTGTCGGCGTGCGCTGACGAAACGGATTGATATATGTGAAAACGGTTTCATATAGGTTTGATATATGTTTGATATATGTGATATTTGAGAAAAACATAGGCTTCAAAAAGATCTATAAAAAATCGACAGCATATACCTTTTATATTTAAGCTAAAATAACTGCTTTTATGTCTCAAAAAAATAAGAAAAGTACCTAAGTAGGCAGTGTTTGTTGAAGACATTAGCAATAAAATAGATATCCTTCTCAAAATAAATTTATCAATCATCACGGGTGTTAATTAAATAGAAATAAAATTAGCCATTTACTGTAAGTTTGTAGTTAGTATAGTTATAGAGATATTATGAAATTAGTAGCACCTGTAAGTACCCCGAAATACCTAGTAGGCCCAGCATGGTCAGCGTTCAGAGGAAGGCGGCGGGGTCCGAGGAACAAGACGTGCATCTTAGAAGGACGTCTTGCACTATATATCTAAAGGTGTTATCTAAAAAGGCAAATAAATGCCCCCCTACTTAAATTAACAAATCGATTGGAAACTTTATGTGGAACTAAGCCGCGGGAAAAATATATCATTAAATAATTTTACTATAAAATTTAAAGAACAAAACCAGAGATTACAGAATCGAGGTAATGTTTAGTAGATAGCCGCTTAAGATTCAAATAACTCTTAAGATTTAAATCAATAGTAAAGGTTTCTGAAGCCTTACCACATAATTAATAATGATCGTATTAAATACGTGTACCTTTAACAATCGTATTTAATTTTGACAATTATACTTACCGAACAAATAAATCAGATAATAATTTGACATGATATTTTGATATTTTGAAGTGAGATTATCGTGTTTGAAGCTCAATTGAAATAATCCAAAAGGGCCTACAAATGCAAAATACTATTGATTATTAGAAAGAAAATAAAGTAGTGATAATTATATTATACTCAATAAAATGATAAAAATGTCTAGCTAAATGAAGAAAATCAAAATTGAAATTATTTGTCATATAATTAGAGTTTATTGATATCATATTTTTTTATTTTTATTTCATGACTTCTCAAGGGGTTTAAAATTTCGATTAGGTGGGAAGGCCCAAATGGATTTTTAAGGAGTTTATAAAAGAGGGGGATAATATGCAAATCCCTACGGTCCAATATCCAAATAAATTGAAGTCACTTGATGTCGAAGTAAAATACATGGAATGGTTGAACTTATTTTTTGTGTTTTTTCTGTAGAAACCACCCGATTTTGGCAAAACGAATTGCAATACTTATTTTATCTAATCTACGACAGGTGTTTTTGAGATTTTTGTTTCTTTTTCATCACAATTTATTTTCTGCGTTATTCTATGTTATATTTTAATTTCCGTTATAAATTTTCCCTCGGTAGAAAGCCTGATACGGGGGTGGATGTCTTGATGTCCGGACCTTTTGCCACGAGTCTCCAGAGCCATTAAAATAGTTTTTGCTTTACTCAAAAAAGAAATGGTAATAATAATCCATTTTTTCTTCTAATATTAAAATATATTTTTTAATAATAATGTCAAGCAACAAAATACGACAAGGATCTAGAGTTTTAGTATATTGAAACATCACGTAAATATTTTAAAACTGATGTTTTAGTTCCAAATTAACTATTGTGACTTTATTTTCGCCTGTAGTACAAAATGAAGATAATAAAGTGAAATACGTAAATAAGACTTGTACGACCCAAAATAAGTTTTTCAGACGTTTCGTGCTCCTATATTGAGAACTGTTTTGAATGTCAACCAGTTGGTCTACTTCGTTAGATTTTACACGCATTTATGCCATTTATGCACAGGAGTAGTAGGAGGGGAGGGGGTAGGAAAAGGGGATAAGTGGTGACTCTCCGGCTGCCGCATTTCCGCTGCCGATTCTATTGGATTCTGAGCTTTCTTCGCAAATTACGTTCAAGAACCTTGATTCACCTATGAATTACGTTACGTAAACCTAACAGTATTACGTATTAGCGCCTACTCTATTCAATATTCAACGCTTCAACACTCTAACCCTGACAATAAAAAACGCAGTAGGTACTAAGAAAGAGTTTTCCGAAATACCTTACTCAAATTAGTAAAAAGGGGCTTGAAAAAATAGTAGGTCTATATCTGAAATAAATTCAAGAAATACTTCTAAATTCACGATACTTACATAGGTAATCTTCAAAAGAAATAAGAGATAAATAACCACTTATGACACAGCAGGAGACTGAAATAATATATAATATATACAGGATTCGTTACTGAGCACCCGTCCAGTGGGTGGACGGTTCACTGGTTCTCGTCGTTGATACCGAAGTTAAGCCGCATTGGCCGCGGTCAATACTTGTATGGGTGACCGCCTGAGTGTTTGACTGCGTGATGTTATAAATTCCCACCTAGAAGATGTTGCCGACAGGCAACAAGGCGGGTTCCACAAAAAGGCCTTGTGGATAAAAAAAAAGAAACAATCTTACAAACATATAATATTTTCTGGAAAGTTTTTCTGAAAATTGAATTTTTATTATTGAAAATCTTGGAAACGATCTTGAGTTTTTTATGTTAAAAATATCAAATAAACAAAAAAATCTAGTACAAAGTATCATTAAAAAAACCTTAGCTGCCATAAATTTGAAAAATGCGTCTTTCGGTTATAAGCAACTAAAATCCTATATAACATTTTGCTAAATTTAGAGTTTTTTAACCTAAAGTTTCCTATCAGAAATTCAATTCATTAGTTTCATGTGCGAACGCACTAAATAAATGGCAATAAGTCGTATGTGACCCGGAGATCTGGATTTGTGCCGCAGATCGCCAGCGGGCATTTATTCTGCAAAGGCGGGTGGTCCGTTGTGACGCACGTGCTCCCCCAGACAGACCTGTGTAAATTCTATGCAGGTCCTTAAAAATCCTTACCCTTTCATATATGTATTTAAGTAATGAAGAACACACCAGAGTACCCACTCTTACTCGACAAGACAAGGCAAAGCTTTACCTTCGGTAAGCCACGCAATAACAAAATTAGAGGAGTCAGTATATGTGATGACAGTATATAATGATGACTATCTTCAGCAAACTCAATCCAAATATTATATTCAATATCATTCTTAACACGTTAAATGCCATAGATGAAACGTGAAAATTTACTTTTTATTAGCTGCGCGGTGATGAAGCTAGTCGAGATTCGTGCGTATGCCTTCGTTATGTCCACAAATTCAAAAATTCTTTAATGCACAAAGGCTTATGATGCACAAATTTCACTGTGAAAACAGTTCTGCCGCGAGTTCATCGGTGACCAGCTTGGCGTTTAACGTGTTAATGTTTAAACCAATATAAGAAAAAAATCTGATCAGTAACTCATTTTACTCAATAAATGAATTTCTAGAAAGTAATGAAGAATAAGTAAGGTACTATTTTTATATGTACCTAAGTACTCTGAGTTTACTGTTGTTTTAAATTTTAAACCCTCTATATTATTACAGTTTTTTATAATTGATTTTGTTGTGTTTATGTAATCTTGAGTGCTTTTCTTGGTTTTCCAAGTTTGCTTTCGCATAAATTAAACACCGATAATTGAATTCAGATTTAAAAGTCAATATATTTTTTTATAGGTCGGAGTACAGTGATCGTTTCTTTTGAAATTTTCAGGCCTGTACTGTTATTTTTCATTATTTTATTTCACTTCTAGCAGAGTATTAAATAAAAATGATATGTAGAGAATTAAATTATTGCTTCATTCAATCAAAAAAAATGTTTTTTAACGTATTTACATGTATTTTTCTCTAATGTGTCCGCCCATCCACAAACTTTGCTTAGTTGGGCGACATCTGACAAAGGGCATCATTTACCAATTACGATTAATTTCTTGCTGTGTTTCAGTTAAATAGTATTTTATTTGATGTTTCCTTTTAGTGAATTGCTTTTGATTTTGTGAATTGCTTAAATTAAATTAAATATAATTAAACCCATATATCGTCGTGAGAGCATGCTTGTGCAGTATAAAAAAAACCGTGGCTATCATAGTACATGCTCATTGCGGCTTGTTCTCCAGTCAGACATTTGATTTTTTGGAAGTCATAAATAGCAGAAGATAGTTCTTTCAATAGCTTTTCGATATATTGACTTCAGTAAGTGCTGTGAGCTACACGTTGCTATAGGTGAGTCATCGCGTACTGCCCTCATCACATTTTCCTCACTTCATAAATTTCTTTTTTGCTCGGAGATGGATTCGACCATGGCATTTATGTGAATAAACAAAATATATAATTCTTACACGTGGTCAAAAGCTGATAATATGACCCGGGACAAATTACGTAGCATCAAACGGGCCACGATATCAATACACAAATCATAAATTTTAAACGGTATAACTAAAAATACTAAAGACTTGCCTAAGTTACTTGAAAATAAAGATTTCACGTCTTTTCGTTGAGTGTGAATCACCACAAAGGTATCTAAAACTTATTGACTTCTGAAATACATTTTTTTCATTAGGACAACAAACATTCTACATTCGAGTTTTGACAGGTTTGTTGGAAATCTGAGATTTTCTCTATGTAACTTTGAACCAATGATAGATTGGTGCTTAGGAGAAGTGAATTCAAGTTCGTACTACTACACGACCCACCTGTAGTAACCTGTAGCTCACAGCACTCAGTGGTCCACATATTTAAAGGCTATCAAATCTTCTGCTATACATTCCATCGAAAAATCTAATTTCTGGCTGGAAAACAAACCGCAATGAGCACGTACTATGCATGATTTCAAACGAAGATAGCTTATGGCATTCTATCATGGGGTAATGCACCAGATAGTCATAGCATTTTTATATTGGCAATTAGTGCTGCTGCACTAATTGCTTATTTTTAATAAAGCTATCTAGTAGGTGGCTTTATCAAAAACGAGTAAATATATTAAAAATAACAAAAAACACGACTTAAAGAAAGTGAACTACAGAAACCTAATTTATTATTGCAAAAAACTTATTGTTCTCCAAATGAAATGACCACTTTTATCACAGCATAATAATTTATTATACTATTTAAAATTAACTATATAATACAATACGGTTGAGATTAATTGTTGATACAACAATATTAACAATTCATTTTCGGAGGGCAGCAAACGTAGCGTCCAATATAGTGAGAAGTTTTAGTGGTAGTATGCTGGTACACCGTGGGCAATTGGAGCCACGACCTTGGCGATGGGGGCGTGGTGCGCAGGCGCAGTGTTGTGGACGACCGCGTTGAACCTGAAAGTTGTAATTAGACATTTTTTAGGGCAATCGTGATATGGGAGTAAGGGTGGGGGGGGGGGGGGTAGGGAGGAAGAACAGGTGCGCAAATGCTGCTCAGGATTCATGTGATTATCAAAAGAGTCAGCTCGTCGATACGATTAAACAAAAATCAGCATCCCTAGATACGGGTCTCTGACCTAGTTAGAAATGCGGATAAACATTTTCACCATAGGATGTGCTCAATCTCTCCCAACTCAAGCATATTATGTTAATGGTGTGTATATGACATACATAAAGTTATTGTAAATTAATAAATAAAAAACAAAATAGAATAAATGTACTTTGTCGAAAATTACCTATTGGTTTTAATTTTAAATAAATTTTAATGCGGGCTTGTTTACAATTAGTAGGTATAATTAATGCCCTCAAGAAGGAAACAACCCTGACAGCGACAGAATTTGCAATAAATCTCAGCACAGAAATTCTGAAGTGGCGATACTATACAACAACGCGATACGACATTGAATTCAATATCGTCCATTATTCGACGACTTTACCTGATTCTGTTTTAGAATCATTGGCTAATCTTGGAACTCGCATCGATCCTGTTGACACTGTTGACACACTTTGATACTGTTGACGTCATAGACATTTTCGTATATGTCCAATGCCGTATTTGGTTGACATAAGTTGCACAGACGATTTGCAAAATTTACGCCAAAACCCTAATACGCGACAGTCGCACTCATATTTTTATAGGGGTAAAGGCGGTAAATGTAACATTTTTAAAACGTTCGAAAAAACTGTCATCTATTCGTAGCAGCTACACGTGGAAAGAGTCCGTTTTCTTTCAATTAGGAAAAACTACAAACCTGTATATAATTTGATATGCCTGTATTCCTGAAAAACGGAAATCTCAGGTGTTTAGGGTATGTGGAAATGATGGAAAATGAACAGCCGTATGAAACGCATCCTCTGTGGGAAACTTGGCGGGCAACGTATTTACGCCTCAGAACCATGGACTCTCACAAAAAAAGGATGAAAATGCACTTAATGTCTTTGAACGCAAAATATTCCTCAGGATTTTTGGGGCTATGCAGGACGATGCCATGTGGAGAAGTCGAATCAACAAAGAACTGTGAAGTCGCATAATGTTAAGCAGTTCTGAGATTTAAAAAAAATGGAAGGCTTAGGTGACTCGCCAAGAAAGTATGTACAATAAACACTTATTGAAACCACTTGGAAAACTTTAAGTATATCGTAAATTCGGACGATTAATACTGCGATAGCTTGATTCTGTGGGTAAAAACCTAAATACACTCGGAGTCAACAGCTGAAAAATTAAAGCCCAGGATAAAGTGGCATGGAAGATTCTTGACGAAGCCAAGATTCACAGGTAGTTGTCGTGCTAATGATGATGATGATTGAGGTTTTACAGTGTAGATTTTATTCCAAATACTAACCCGTTGTGGTCATCAGCAGTGTATTCAACGGTGCGTACCGAACCATCGGCTTCCAGGAAGGAATATTGACCATGTACCGCGTCACCGTCGCGGCTCTCGTGCTGGCTTTTGTTGTCGCCGGTGTGGCCATCGGAAACGGAGTACGAGAAGTCGTATTTGGGGTGAGCCTACCAGATATGAAAAATGACGTTAACATAAAAGACTGACCTAAGAAAGAACAGGAAGAAAGCGCGTGGCAATCGAAGCGTTGCACTTCTTGGATAGTTATTTCTTTTTCTAAAAGAATAAATCGATTACTGACGTATATATCGTCGGAATACCGGAAAATGTTACTAAGTCCAAATTTTTGTTAAGTCTGATTAGCTGCAAGTTGACAGGAGTAGGCGCTTTAACAGTTGCACTTCCTTGCAACGCAGGCAGTTCCGTCAAGAAATATTTTTTAAGTTCTTTCTTCACTTTTACATGTTTGTATTATTGCTACGTTAAAGCATTTCATTAAAGGGGACTCGAGAAAAAAAAAGAAAAAAATAGGGTTTTTTAATTTTCACTTAGTATTCATTTAATTTAATTGGTGAATTTATCCTGTTTTTTTTATGACAACGGTGTGTAATTAATCATTGCCCTTTAATATTATTATTTATTTTTATCTAAATAAAGGTGTTGTTGTATGATACTCAAACAAAATCATGGTTATAGGTGTTAGTCTTAATTCAAGAAAACGAATGAAGCTGGAACCTGTATCTGATTTATCAGGGGAAATTTAAATGTAGTTGTGATGATCTCTGAATGTTCTTTAGTTCACTTTTATTTAATAAACATAATATTTTTTCTATAATAACCACGATATTTTAGGAACAACTGTTCGGAACAGTAATACCAAGATCCATGCTAGTCATAAGCGTTTTACTAGTAATAACGTTTTATTTTATGTCTTACAAGTGGTAAATTTGACGACCACCTGCAAGAGCAATATTAAGGCATCATAAGGATTTCATCCTCTTCCCGAGATTTTTGTATTACTTTAAAAAATATATTATATCTTGAAATCGATTTATTCTCATCTTACGTAGAATAAAATAAGTTAATACTATCCCCGCCCAGTTAGTGTCTTTACAATGATAATTATCTATTATTATACTTATTATAAGCTCTAGCTTTTATTTTAATTATAATAATCAAGGATTTTTCCCCTTATTACTCTTTTTTCGTGCCAGTTAGATGGTAAGCTGAGGTAAGGGATGTGCGGGCGCACCGAGGACTTGAGTTAGTTTGATTCCGAAACTCCCATAACTGGGACAACTTTTGTGCTTGTTCAGTTGGCTCATATAGCTTGAAAAGTATAACATTGCATAGTTTGTCTATTTTATGAGTTCTATAGTCAGGCCACTCCAATACATGGTGCGTCTTCTTAAATCTCATATATAAAAAGAGAAGTTCCGATTCACTCATTCATTCATTCACTCATTCATTCACTGACTGACTCATCAACGCCCAGCCCTAACCCTTAGACCTAGGAAGCTGAAATTTTTAACATAGGTTCCTTTTAGGACGCAAACGCTCACTAAGGGCGGATTTTTCGAAATTCAACCCCTAAAGGGGTGAAAAGGGGTTTCACAGTTTGTATGAAAAACCTATATAGATGTACTTTTTAATTCGATACTTTGAAAGACTACTCTAATAAACAAATAAGGAAATAGGTGTTTCATGTTTTTTCAAACTTCTACCCTTAAAGGGGAAAAACGGGGGTTTAAAATTTGTATGGACAAACGATTTTAGATGGACTTTTTATTTCGAAAGTTTGTAAGATTACTCTAATAAATAAATAGGGAAACACGTGTTTCATATTTTTTCAAAATTCAACCCCTAAAGGGGTGAAAAGGGGTTTCGAAATGTTTATAGAGAGACGATATAGATGTACTTTTTAATTCGAAACTTTGTAAGATTACTCTAATAAACAAATAAGAAAACAGGTGTTTCATGTTTTTTCAAAATTCAACCCCTAAAGGGGTGAAACGGGGTTTCAAAATTTGTATGAATGAACAATATTAGATGTGCTTTTTATTTCGAAACTTTGTAAGATTACTCTAATAAATAAATAAGGTAACACGTGTATCATATTTTTTCAAAATTCAACCCCTAAAGGGGTGAAGAGGGGTTCCAAAGTTTATATGGAAAATCAATATAGATGTACTTTTTAATTCGAAACTTTTTCAGATTACTCTTATGAACAAATAATCAAATAGGCGTTTTATGGTTTTTCAAAATTCCGCCCCTAAAGGGGTAATACGGGGGTTTAAAGTTTGTATGGATAAACGATTTTAGATGGACTTTTTATTTCGAAAGTTTGTAAGATTACTCTAATAAATAAACAAGGAAACACGTGTTTCATATTTTTTGAAAATTCAACCCCTAAAGGGGTGAAAAAGGGTTTCCATTTTTTTATGAAGAAACGATATAGATGTACTTTTTAATTCGAAAGTTTGTAAGATTACTCTAATAAGCAAATAAGAAAACAGGTGTTTCATGTTTTTTCAAAATTCAACCCCTAAAGGGGTGAAACGGGGTTTCAAAATTTGTATGAATGAACAATATTAGATGTGCTTTTTATTTCGAAACTTTATAAGATTACTCTAATAAATAAATAAGGTAACACGTGTATCATATTTTTTCAAAATTCAACCCCTAAATGGGTGAAAAGGGGTTCCAAAGTTTGTATGGAAAATCGATATAGATGTACTTTTTAATTCGAAACTTTTTTAGATTACTCTTATAAACAAATAATCAAATAGGTGTTTTATGGTTTTTCGAAATTCCGCCCCTAAAGGGGTAATACGGGGGTTAAAGTTTGTATGAATGAACAATATTAGATGTGCTTTTTATTTCGAAACTTTATAAGATTACTCTAATAAATAAATAAGGTAACACGTGTATCATATTTTTTCAAAATTCAACCCCTAAATGGGTGAAAAGGGGTTCCAAAGTTTGAATGGAAAATCGATATAGATGTACTTTTTAATTCGAAACTTTTTAAGATTACTCTTAAAAACAAATAATCAAATAGGTGTTTTATGGTTTTTCAAAATTCCGCCCCTAAATGGGTAATACGGGGGTTTAAAGTTTGTATGGATAAACGATTTTAGATGGACTTTTTATTTCTAAAGTTTGTAAGATTACTCTAATAAATAAATAAGGAAACACGTGTTTCATAATTTTTGAAAATTCAACCCCTAAAGGGGTGAAAAAGGGTTTCCATTTTTATGAAGAAACGATATAGATGTACTTTTTAATTCGAAACTTTGTAAGATTACTCTAATAAACAAATAAGAAAACAGGTGTTTCATGTTTTTTCAAAATCCAACCCCTAAAGGGGTGAAACGGGGTTTCAAAATTTGTATGAATGAACAATATTAGATGTGCTTTTTATTTCGAAACTTTGTAAGATTACTCTAATAAATAAATAAGGAAACACATGTATTATATTTTTTTTTAATTCAACCCCTAAAGTGGTGAAAAGGGGTTCCAAAGTTTGTATAGAAAATCGATATAGATGTACTTTTTAATTCGAAACGTTTTAAGATTACTCTTATAAACAAATAATCAAATAGGTGTTTTATGGTTTTTCAAAATTCCGACCCTAAAGGGGTAATACGGGGGTTTAAAGTTTGTATAGATAAACTATTTTAGATGGACTTTTTATTTCGAAAGTTTGTAAGATTACTCTAATAAATAAATAAGGAAACAAGTGTTTCATATTTTTTTTAAATTCAAGCCCTAAAGGGGTGAAAAAGGGTTTCGATTTTTTTTATGAAGAAACGATGTAGATGTACTTTTTAATTCGAAACTTTGTAAGATTACTCTAATAAATAAATAAGAAAATAGGTGTTTCACGTTTTTTCAAAATTTAACCCCTAAAGGGGTGAAACGGGGTTTCAAAATTTGTATGAATGAACAATATTAGATGTGCTTTTTATTTCGAAACTTTGTAAAATTACTCTAATAAATAAATAAGGAAACACGTGTATCATATTTTTTCAAAATTCAGCCCCTAAAGGGATGAAAAGGGGTTTCGATTTTTTTATGGAGAAACGATATAGATGTACTTTTTAATTCGAAACTTTATTTTTATTTATTTTTATTTTTATTTTTCAGAAAACTTACAGCGTTTTATACTTAATACTAACACATAATATATACATCTAAGGCCAATTAAAAGTTTTCACAATTAAATTAAATCTATTGTTACAGCGCAATGAGCAATGATACAAATGCAGGTTCAAGTAAGGGGAAAGGGATAGGGTAAGCTAAGTAAGTAAGTAAGATAAGCCATATTATGAGTTATGTAGATGTATAATATATGATGATATATAACGTATATACATATATACATACATACACGTGCACAAACAATAAATTAATATAAATAATACGATACGGTAATAATAAAATGTAAAAATATAGTTAATATAAATATATATATATATATATATAATATACATCACAATGTATTTATAATGTTAATATACATATGAACTTTTATAGAGAATATTATACTGACTAGAAAGCATTGTTATAGTGTAGTGGTGATTGCCACAGCCTACGTACCCAACGGACGAAGAAATACCAATCAAACCCGAAGGCTGTTTATCGTATTTCTAATTTTTTCGAAGCAAGTATTTGAAGATAAATTAAAAATATCCACACATTGAAAGTTGAGGTTATATGATCGAAGTGCTCTATAAAAATACATATTTTGACCATAATTGGTATTGACTCTCGGTAGATAAAATAAATCTCGAGCCCTGGTCTTATTGTTGGGGATTCGGTAGGAGATTCTGCCAACAGAATAGGGACTGTCTATTTTATTATTAATAATATTGTACAGAAAACGTATATCATATTGGAGGCGCCTATCCTCGAGTGAGTCCATGTTATGACGGTAAAGTCTCTCTGAGTAACTTTCGGAGGTTTGAAACGATTTAAAATCAAGATGTCTCATGAAGTACTTCTGGAGTCTCTCAACTCTATTTTTATAGACTGTATATTGAGGCGACCAAATGATAGATCCGTATTCGAGAATGCTGCGTACATAGGAGAAGTATAAAATCTTAAGGGTTCTTACATCGCTAAACGGTTTACACACTCGCTGGATGAATCCTAACATTTTATGAGCTTTTCCGGTAGCATAGTCGATGTGTTTATCAAACAGCAGTTTATTATCTAATACTAAACCCAGATCGCGCACCTCACTCTTTTCACTTAGGGGGATATGATTGAGTTTATAAATGAAATTTATTTTATTGTTTTTCCTTGTGAAAGTGATTTTTTGACATTTTGAAATATTTAATGTTAACTTATTCCTAACACAATAGTCGTAGAACCGGTCGAGGTCTCTTTGGATGGAGACGCTATCCTCGATGCTATTTACAGACTGGTAAATTTTTAAGATTACTCTAATAAACAAATAAGACAATAGTTGTTTCATGTTTTTTCAAAGTTCAACCCCTAAGGGGGTGAAACGGGGTTTCAAAATTTGTATGAATGAACAATATTAGACGTGCTTTTAATTTCGAATGTAGGAGGAGGAATGTGCTGTAGGAGTACTCTAATAAAAAAAAACCAAAATGCGATTTTCGTGGTTTTTCCTAAATTCAACCCCTAAAGGGGTGGAAAGGGGTTATAAAATTAATATGAAGAAACGTTATTGATGGTCTTTTTAATTCGAAACTTTGTTAGGTTACTCTATTAAACAAATAAGAAAATAAGTGTTTAATTTTTTTTTTATTCTACCCCTAAAGGGGTGAAACAGGGTTCCACACTTTGTAGGAATAAACAACATTAGATGTGCTTTTTATTTCGAAAATTCGAAGGATTACTCTAATAAAAAAGTAAGTAAATACGTCTTTCGTGGTTTTTCAAAATTCAACCCCTAAACGGGTGAAAAGGGGTTATACAATTTGTATGGAGAAACGATACAGATAGACTTTTTAAATCAAAACTTTGTAATATTACTCTCATAATCAAATAAACAAATGGGTCTTTCATGGTTTTTCAAAATTTCGCACTTAGAGGGGTAAAACGGGGTTTTAAAGTTTGTATGGATAAACGATTTTAGATGGACTTTTTATTTCGAAACTTTGTAAGGTCACTCTAATAAATAAATAAGGAAACACGTGTTTCATATTTTTTCAAAATTCCACAACTAAAGGGGTGAAAGGGGTTTCAAAATTTGTATGGAAAACGATATAGATATACTTTTTAATTCGAAACTTTGTAAGATTACTCGAATAAACAAATAAGCAAATATGTCTTTTGTGTTTTTTCAAAATTCAACCCCTAAAGGGGTGAAACGGGGTTTCAAAATTTGTATGAAAAAACGATATTAGATGAACTTTGTAGGATTACTTTAAAAACCATCTAAGCAAATATGTGTTTCGTATTTTTTTGAAATTTCACCCCTAATGGCGTAAAAAGGGGTGTTTAAGTTTGTATGGAGAAACGATATTAGATGGACTTTTTATTTTGAAACTTTGTAGGATAACTATTATAAACAAATAATTAAATACGTCTTTCGCGTTTTTTCACAATTCATCCCCTAAAGGCGTGAAAAGGGGTTTAAAATTTGTATGGAGAAACGATATTAGATGGAAATTGTATACTCTAATAAACATTTAGGCAAATACGTATTTAGTATTTTTTTAATTCAACCCCTAATGTGGTGAAAAGGGGTTTAAATGATAATAAACAAATAAGCAAATGCATGTTTCATATTTTTTTTAAATCTACCACTTAGGGGGTGAGAAGAGGTAAATAACCCTAAAAATCAAAAAAGAAGTCGCGCGCGACGGTTCCCGGACGTGAGAAGGCGCTAGAACCTCATTATAAATTCATCATTTGTCTCGATAACATGCGTAGCGCAAGCACCGCGATCGTCACATCTTCACGCCTTAATTACTTAGTTGATCATCATGAAGTACATATTGACAGGAGTACCTACAGAGAAGGACGTTAGATACCTTTATATATTACACGCAAAAACTTACCACTTGACTGGGAAAAAGGGATCTATCTTAACCCAAATTTAACGCGTGCGAAGCCGCGGGCAACAGCTAGTAACTTATAAATATGCAAGTGCTTCAATCAGAGCGAGTGCCTATGATAAGGGACAGAGCTGTGGAACTGATCTGGAACATGAATAAGGCGAGGGCGATTCATTTATGAACAATCAATATACTCGTAAGGTAAGTAGTTTGTTTTGGCATTACTTTGTTTGTGACTATCCTTCAGTTCATACGCAATCGTCAGCTAGAAAAAAGCATAAAAAGGAATAGTTACCGGAATATATGAAAACACGTACCGCAATCGCTGTAGAACGACAGTGCCGAGATCGTCAGTGCCGAAATTTCTAAATTAAATATTGCACTACGTGACATTTTAAAATCGTTTTCGAATGAATCAAAATCGAAGCTAAAAAAATATCATATTCATCACAATTTAATTTAAAAATCTGGGGTATCTAGCATAATTTTATTGGGCACGGTACAATGCTTTATTTATGAATGCAAGCAGGAATATGTACTTATTATATTAATTTAGGTAAATTAATGCTAATGCAAAGTACTTGGTTAGTGTGGTGTATATTGATTTACAAATAAGTTTTATTAGTTCACAAATAAATATGTCAGAGTCAGTGACGCGCCCAGAGTTAACCCCTAAGCATATGGTAAAGTATCTACAAACGTAGCTATGTGTGGCTCTCGATAACGTTTTAGAGTTTCTAATTAGTGTTCACGATTGTTCCTACGTCTGTTAAAAACATGTATACAACGTCGGAACCCTCTATTTATTTTTATTAACTATATTTTTCACTATATTGTATATTTTACTATTTATTTATTTGTATTTACAAGTTTTTAGTGATACAGTGAATCTATAGTTGCTCCATATTTTGTGATATATCTGCGTCCTTTGTATTTTTTTGCTATTATATCAGTGATTTTTAGCCAATTGTATCACAATAAAGTGGCAAAAGGGTCAAAGCAATACTGATGAACAGTCATTTAATGATATAGTGCTGATTATGATTGTTTTATAACACAATTCAATCGTGCGGCATTATCAGCTAATTTATGCCTCAAACAAATTCCAACCTTATCACACATTATGCAATTTAGTGTAATCTGCGATGAAAGCGTATAGTCATAAATAGTTCGATATTAATTTAGCCTGCACTTTCATGGTTTCCTCGAATTTTCAGCATTTAATTAAATCAATTTATTTGATTTATCAAAATATTATTCCTGTCCACCCTAGAACGGGCTAGTCCCAGTTGGGTGACAGAATCAAATAAGCAAAAGGTTAAGGTTTTGCCATTCGGTTCCTGTTATTTTTGTAAGCAAATCAATGTTTTATAGTAATTAATTCTTAAATAAATAAATAATAAATAAATAAATTATTAGGACATTCTTGACTCCGACAAGCCGGTATGTCGGCCTAGATTTGATTTGTCAGTGTTCCATCTCCAAGTGTCCCTTGACACTTGGAGATGTCCCGCATCTAATTAGTCAGGATAAAGTCAGAATAAACCAAATCACAACGCTATTTGCAGAAAACACCGACTTAAAGCAGTTTATAGTAAAAAAGGCATTGTATTATTAGACAACAATAACAGTTAGAAGTTCCATACTATGATTTACATTAATTTTTGAAAAGGTTTATCTTAAAAACCATGCCTATCTGAGCTTTTTCTATTTACTATAGTAAAGCACTTATTTTGCAATAATTATTCTGGAGAGTTCGAAAAGTTTAATATATTTCTGGATAGTTATGAGATGTTTTTCGTGAATTTGAACGTATCGGTATGCCCAACACTTGTTGTATAAATTAATCCATTTTGAAAATTTGTAAAGAAATGTAAATTAGATATTTCTTAATTACACGACTGCCCGACAAAAAAGTAGTGTAGTGTGTTCAGGGTTCATATGTGCTTTTTTCTATTTACTAAAGCACTTCTTTGCATTCTTGCAACGTAAAGCACTTCTTTGCATTAATTTTTATGGAGGGTAGTTCGAAAAAGTAAAATATATTTTTCAGCTATTTTCAGTTGTTTTCTGTGTATCCGAACATTTCGGTGTGCTTAACTCTTGGTGAATAAATTGATCCACTTTGAAAATATATAAAGAAATGTAAATTAGATATTTCTTAATTTTGATATGTTATAATCGCTGACTAGCACTGACGTTACGTCCCTCAATCGAGGAGTTAGTTGTAAGCTAAAATTACACTATACTTACATATTCATCGGCATAGTGCGCCACCTTCGCTACTGCTGGCGCATAGTGAGCTACTGGAGCCGCTGCATAGTGAGCTACTGGCGCCGCTGCATAGTGAGCTACAGGAGCAGCTGCGTAATGAGCTATAGGCGCAGCTGCGTAGTGGGCTACCGGCGCAGCCGCGTAATGGGCTGGCGCATCGTGACGCACGATGCTTTGCGAGGAGACGGCGTCGTGCCCGTAGTGGTCCGGGACCAAACCAGCCTGGCTCATGGCCATCAGGGCGCTGAGGGCGAGAACCTAGAAAATGGCACTATTAAAGTAGACGATGATTAATTAACAATTACCGCGCGGTAATAATAACTCACTTTGCTAATCATATTGAATGTGCTTGGATGAGAGACAGATGTGAACTGTGCTGAACGTCTCGAAGCTCGGCCTATTTATACTCGCTATAGCGCCCAATGAAAGGAGTCAATTGTTACACGATCGCTCGTCTGACATTGGAATGCTTTTATGAAAGGCTATGTATACGCAGCCTTATAAACTGCATTATCATGTCTTTATTTAATGAATTACACCATTTTGTACCAAATATATACGTATATAATAAAAATATGGATAATGTATATATCCGTCAAACACAATGATAAAATGTATATCCATCTTTATCTCGATTTTCTTTTTGCAAGTTCACTATACTTTCCATCTGGCGGGAGATTAAACTAGTACTATAACTCACGTATGAAACTTTTATAAAGGAATTGTTTCAACAAGAACAACTTTTTCTTTGAAGATATACCTATATTTTTGTACCTTAATATTAACGGCGGACATCTGTCACACAGGTCAAAGTTAACTTAGAAGTGTATTCTAAATAAACGTTTATGCTCTAGGGTCTTCCTTTTAAAACCGGAGAGCAATATGATTTTTGAATACTGAAATTCGGAGTGGAGTGGCCTCCAAATAATTGAGTATTTTAATTATTAATGTAATTTGCTTAAATACTATTTTCATACTATTTCTTACATACAATTGGACACGATGAAAATGAAAGTGTAAAAATATTGATCCCTGTTATCTATGCTGTTGTGCCATGTTAATGGGAGTTGGACGTACGGGAAGAGCTAAGTTAGGTAGAACATAGCGATATGTTAAAATTGCAAGATATCATATTGAATCAAAATTTAATCTTATTAAAGAATATCCATAAAGTCCACAATAGATTGCATCAATGCATATTACGTCTTATATCAGATTCCACCAATACCTATATTATGTCAATCGTCCAGTCGTGCTATTCGTCGATACAGGTCCTTATAAATCGATAATGCTATTGTAATACTACCATACCAGGGTGCTCAAAGCCACAAGCGCAACCGTTATTAAGTAAAAATATAAAATAAAAATAATAATAACGTAGAATAATAAATAAATTGAATAAAAAAATATATGTTATCAAAATAAAATGATTAAATATAAGGTAAAAATAACATAGTGAAAAATAAAGAACGATTGATTCAGATACAATATTATGACGAGAATGTACGAGTAGTAAGCCATGTATACAAAACTGCAATATTTTCTAGAATAATAGACGTTCTTGACTATTTAGGATAATTCAAACTTATAGCAATTTAAAATGTTAGGTATCACATTTCGGTTCTGTGTTTTAGAACGAAATTTTCACAATACTTTTATTTCACTTTACAATATTTCACAATTATATACACAAATAATATTTTTTTGAAGAAGGATGTACGGGTATATATTTTGATTCTGTTTCAATATGGTTTCCGATTAAATGGTTCTTTTTACACGACTGCCCAAAAGGAGTGTTATGTGTTCAGGAGTCAAGAGTATGTGACGAATATATGTTGAAGCTAAATACTATAATAGCCAAATAGATGATAGTCAATAAAGTCCCCGTAAACAGAACTGAAGTTACAGCTTACGGAATTCGATTGTATAAGACTGATAATATTTTATATATAATTGATCAAATAATTTGAACTACAACTAGGAGATGAGCAAGGACATAAATAAATCTAGATGAAACTGAAACAGAAACTTATTATTTAAGATAAAGAGGTATTTGCTGATCGAAACATTCACCTGCACCTAAAAATGCTTCATAATCTCAATGCTTTGATATATCATAGAAAGCTGGACAAGGGCAAAAAGTCTGCGAATGTGGTTTTATCTGACTATACCACGTTTAAACTGGATTGACAGTGGCGAGAATGATGACGTCTTAACCCTTTGAGGACCATATGCTTTGCACAAAAAATTATAATCCATAAAACTGTTAAAGGGCGATGTAAATAAAATGTACTTTATATCAAGATTGGTGAAATTTTGTTTAATAGGTTTTGAATACATTGATGGGAAATATGTGTCCCTGTGGTCCATAATAAATGGAAGTTACCACTTTTTCCAAAATTTCATTCATTTATGATTTAACTCAATTAAAAAAAAATCAATTTGAAAAAGTTGCTATAAATACATTATTTACTTATTTAAAATCACCATAGTTAGTTGGTCATTTGCGATGTTTTTTTTTAAAATCGTTATATTTTAAACAATAATTTAGTTTTTATTTTTTTTATATTTCAAAATATTATTACTTTGATGTCTCAGTAACATGGAAAAAATAATATTTTAAGTTATTCGTATTCCATAATTTATAAAATGAAATTTGACGTTATGGGACACATACGTCCCATGGTCCTTTAAGGGTTAGTTCGAGCAAGAACAT
Organism: Micropterix aruncella; assembly: GCA_944548615.1. Lineage (NCBI taxonomy): Eukaryota > Metazoa > Arthropoda > Insecta > Lepidoptera > Micropterigidae > Micropterix > Micropterix aruncella. The sequence goes on from OX155956.1 coordinate 16,302,009, forward strand.
AAAAACATTGAGGACAATAAAGATCCGCAAATTTTGAATACTTCGCTCGTGTCAAGCGTCATGCCGAAAGATGCAACATAATTTTAATAATTTTAGCAAAACAGCCGAACTACGAGGATCTCTTCCACATTCAGAAGTAATTACTACCTGCTGGTCTGAGGAAACCATCTTGGCTCCGTAATCCACTGGAATGATTCTGTAAAGTCTACCACATCCGTGTTTCAAGTGGCGACTATTCAAGTCGTAATAGCCTATGTGATAGCCAACTTTCGATAGCAGGCATGGCAACAGAAGAAGACGAAATCCGCTTCATGAAATTGATATTGATTTAGTCCATGCATCATTTTTTTGTCATCATAAACTTGAATCCTTGAATATTTTGTACAATTTCACGCTTTCTGAAATCGATGACTATCGCGTTTGTTTGGCATTATAAATAAGATAATAAGTTAATAAGTAATAACACATTTTTGAAAACAAGCCTTTATTAAAATGCTCTGTCTCGGGCCAACCCTGGGCGCAGCAGCCATGTTATAATGGAACTTAGAATGGGCTATCATAAATGAATGCTATACAGAAATTCGTTTCTGCTGTTGACCATTGAGGAGTCCCCTCGTTGGAAGCCAACCCTGGGTGCAGCAGCCCTGTTGCAGTGAAACTTAGATCGGGTTATCATCATTGAATGCGTATACAAAATTCTGTGTCTATGCTGTTGATCGTGGAAGATTAACCTCGTCGGGAGCCGATCCTGGTTGTAGAATCAGGTCATGCTCATGAATCACTGTCCTTGGTACTGAACCAATGTGTGAAATTTCTACTTCATAGGATAAGCTTTAGTGGTTCTAAATCAGCTTGCAAGATTTGACCTAAACAAACATATATACTAACATATATTGCAAGGTGAATAAAAGCTTTTAAAATCGAATTTACCGCGTGAAGTTTATAACACCCGATGTTTCGGCGATGTTGCAACCACCGTTGTCCAGGGTAGACTGGACAACGACTGTTGCAACATCGTCGAAACGTCGGGTGTTACAAGCTTCGCGGGGTAAACTCGTTTTTTTAATTTATATTTTAAAGTATTAGTTTTCCTATTTTTATTTTAATCTTAGAAAACATTTGTATTAATTAGAATAGAATATTGCTATAAATCAAAATAATTTACTGAAATAACAATAACTTTATATAATTTGTTTTTGTAAATTCAGGGTTGTGGTGTTATCTCACAAAAAGGTTTCAGTTCCATAGTAAGAGTGTTGAAGTTGGGTGCATTATTATTATTTCCTGAATATTTTTAAATACTATTCAACCATGCGTCAAACTTTGTCAATAACTAAATTGGCTGAAGATACGCGAAAGTAAAGACATATTGTCTTATTCTGCAGTGCCTAACATTGAAATTCCGAGAGTTATTTTCCCACGGGCTGCCATTGCGGTCTGTATATACCTCCTGCACAAACTAGTATAAATCTAAGCATCCTGTACATACCTCAGCATCATATATATTCATTTGCCTATTCCTTTGCTGTATATACCGCTGGAGTGCGGATAAACTTTACTTTTAATATCGAGGACATCGTTAGTTCGAGTGCGTTTTACTCTCGGTTGAAACAGTATTTTCTTTCAAAGCAACATAATTTGACCCTGCTATTTTATTTATTTATTTATTTATTTCCCAAAACATAATTAACCTTACAGATGATTCCAAATCGTCAATTATTTTTCTAGGCTATTATTCTAGATTATAACTATTATTATACTCTAGACTATTCTTATAATTCTACTGTTAATAATATTATTATTACTCTACTCCATTACTATTACTATCATTATTATTCTAATATATAAATTATTATTCTAGACTATAGCAAACGAGACGGAAACATCCGTTAGAGCGTAATATTAAACGATTATACTTACATATGTATATTTAATGTTTATCTAACCTTTCTTATTTTACTAGTTACTCCTTTTTAACAATTTTATTACTACATACTACATATTTATCTAATTACTTGATTGCTAAGAAATGCCATTACCGTATTTTGCAGTTGTGCTAAGTTCACCGTCCAAATATCCAATTCTGGCTCAGTCGAACATAGTGCATTTAGGGTACGAAGCGTCCGCACTGTGAAGCAGTGTTGAACGATGTTAGTTCTAGCTCGCGGTAACGCGAACAATACGTGAGTCCTAGCACGGTAGTAATTGGCGGGTACAAATAGACCGATTCTTCGAAGGATGGTCGGATTATCAACGAACCCCCTAAGCAGTTTATATATGTGGCAGATTGACAGCCAATCTCTTCTTACGCTTAGTGAGTTGTACCCAACCATCCCCAGAATAAATGCCGTAGGATATAGAAAGGGATAATATACATGCTGTTTAAAGTACAGAAACCTCAGAAAGCGTTTCTGTATACTCTCCAGCCTGGACATGTAGCTATTTTCGTAAGGACTCCATATTGCCGCGTTGACTTCTAATCTGTTCCGAATTAGGGAATTGAATAGGAGGCGTATGACAAATGTGTTGTTGAACTGCATCATGCTCCTCATTACAAAACCTAGCAATTTGTAAGAATTATCAACTAGGGTGTAGATGTGCTGTCTGTATGTCAACCGTGAGTCAAAGGTCACTCCAAAGTCCCTTGTGTGATTTACTCGTGATAGTGCCTTGCCATCAATGTCATAACTATGTACAAGCGGGGCGTCACCTCGCGAGTACGTCATGATAGAACATTTGCCGGTATTGAAGTATAGCTTGTGGTTTATGCTCCAAAGATACACGGCGTCTATGTCATCCTGCAGTAATGTACAGGATTCATTACTGCCCGTTCTTGTGAATAATTTTAGGTCATCCGCGAAAATCAGGCAGTTGGTTTTTGTAACCACGTCTGGCAATGTATTCACGAGCAAATTAAACAGTAATGGGTCCAGATTTGATCCCTGGCTCACCCCAGAGTGTGTAAAGTACAAATCTGATGTTGATGTCCCATATTTATCGAATTGCTGGCGGTCTCTCAGGTAACTAGCGAAGAACTGCAGGAGTGTATGTGAGCATCCCACTGTTGCCAGTTGTGTCATTATCGACCTGGTCGAATGCTTTTCGAAAGTCAAAATAGGCTACGTCCACCTGACAACCCCTTTGGGAGTCAAATTGTTCCGCTACGTATTCAGTGAACACTGAGAGGTTTGTAGTGGTGGAACGTCCTGGCCGAAATCCATGCTGAGCGTCTGATAACTTTCCACTTACCTGCCTATACAGATATTTGTGGATAATAGTCTCAAACAATTTGGCCGCAGATGAAAGGATAGCCACTGGTCTGTAATTCTCCACGTCAGATTTCGCCCCCGACTTATGTATTGGGATGACGCGGCTAATTTTCCATTTTGACGGATAGATCCCACTAGAGATACTTAAATTGAAAATGTGTCGTAAGGGTTCAACCAAAATAGATTGACATGCCATTAATATATATATGGAGGAATACCGTCCGGACCAACGGACCGTTTCGGCTTTAACTTTTTGAAGGCACAAGCGACATCCGCGACACTGTGTTCCTGGATGTCGACGCTTCGTTCCAACTCTTAGCGGATATACCGGCCTCGGCTTGGGACACTTCCAAGGTGGGGGGTTTTTATATATATACGGACGAAAAATATTTGGCGAAAGTATCGCCACCGTCGTAAGAAGTGCCTTGGTACGTTATAGTCTGCAGAAAAGCCTGACTATTACGCTGATTTCTGATATAGCACCAGAAATTTGTGCTGTCTCTCAATATTGACATTTGAATTGTGTTGATATAATTTATATGGGCTTCTTGAATTTTTCGTTTGAGGATTGCTCTGAGGGAGCTGAACTCTATTTAACCTATAATATTTAATTTATTTTAGATATTTAAAGAAAAGCGCATTTTTTTAACTACAAACATTATTACATCATAAATAGAGGCTCCATTGTAAATATTAGCAAAAAGGAGAGTATCGCAGCCCAGTATTTCTTCAGATCAACGCCGCCTATCTAGGCCTAGGCCCATACTAAGGCAAGCGTATCAAGTAAACAATGGCTTGTGCATACTTCAAACTACATAATAAAAACAATGAACTATGGTATGTATCTAATAATATTAAAAAAAAAATTACTATTTATATTAAACAAGGTAGGTGCAATTTAATAATTAATCTAAAAACTAGGTTATTGATTTGTCAATGCGTCTGTCAGTCAAAGTCAGCCTGGGAATAACATTTAAAAAATACCCATCATAAAATAAATAATAAAGGAATTTCAATACACGTGAAAAAGGTAAATAATAATTAAGAATGGAAAGATGACACCAATAAAATAGGGTAATAATCGGATTGAAATATAAATCAAATTAAATATATGTATATACATATTTAGATTATATTATCTACTTATATATTTTATCTACTATGCTTTTATTATTTCACTTTTCTCGGAAATCTATAGAAATAGACTTCGCCTCAAATAGAAGTAATTATTAACTGCTTGTTGACTATATTGCAATTTTGTTGATATTGCAATGTTGGACAATGAACCCTCTTTTTGTACCAATTAAATTAAATATTTTTTTAGTTATCGTTATTATAAATATATATTATTAACCTGATACAACCTAGAATTCTCAAGTTATGAAAATCTGTTTGAAATCATGATGTTTTTAATTTTTTGTGTTTATAGGAACATGAGGAAAATACGCAAAATAAACGAAATTTCATTCCTCCAAAAAAGAACTTAAACGTTCTTAGGCAAGGCACTAAATATTCTGGACCAAATATTGAAAATTTTACCAAATACTTGAGGATTATTTAAAATGTATATTCAATAAATCACTATGAATAATTATTGTCAATAACGATTTTTAGGCATTTGAAAGAGTTATATTTTTTTACTAGGACTGTTTTATTAATATAATAGACCAAGTCTTTAAGATGGTTTTTTGCTACTTTGCGTTTTTACACGACTGCCCAAAAAAGGAGTGTTACTGTGCTACCACACCAATCGATCGATTTCATAGATCGAAGGTAAAATAGATCAAGTTAAAGTCGATCGTCAGTTGTTGCCACACTAACAACTGACGCTCGACGTCGACTGATCCATTTTACACTGTGGATCGATGGAATCGATCGATTAGTGTGGTAGCACCCTTATGTGTGCTACCACACTAGGATTTACCTATGTACATATGTTTTCCATTTCTTTATTCCAACTTAACTTCTAAACGCTTGAACCGATTTAAAAGTGTGTAGTATTGCTAGAATCTGTATGTTATCCCGACTGTCATAGGGTCCTTAAACCTTAGCTGTCCAAATATTAAGTAAGATAGATATATCTTGTTTAGTTTCAAACAAAAGATCTGATTTAGTACATTCCGTAAATAAGTATCTATATTAATAAATACATAAATCTCAACTATTTTATAAAAACCGTAACAAAAATAATTGTAAATACTTCACTTTCTGTAACGACAGTCGTATTTTATTTTTTGTAATACCTTTATTTACTTGTTATTTTTTTAACCCGTTTAGAGGCAATTTTGTTTTATGAGCATTTTACTAAAACCTTTAAATAATGTATTGTACTATTAGAACCCTGTCCACCATAGAAAGGGTTAGTCCCGGTTGATTGACAGAATTAAATAAGCATGAGGTTTTGCCATAAGTTTTCTGATATTTTTGTAGCTTAAAGCAATGTTTTATAGAAATTAATTCTTATTAAATAAAAAAAAAATCGTTTGTGTCACCGCAATATTATCCCGCCAATTAGACAAGCACCCCCAAACCCCCTCCCCTCTCCCACGTGCGCCAACCCAACCTCCCTCTGCGCCCTAATTCGTAGTATATTTTTAGTACTTTCCGTAGTATTAAAATGGTATTTTTTCCAAAAATTATGTAGTGTTTTCTTAAACATGGCCGATTTAAAATATTATTTGCGTCGCCGGTATTGGAGAACCAACCCAAAATTTCACAACGTGATTTTGGTCTAACAAGGCATCTGTGTACCGAATTTCAAGTCTCTAACAGCAATATTTCGAGATTAAAGAATGACTAGCGCGCCCTCTGGTGGGCCGATTTCAACCACAATCTTTTCAATTCTTGCCATGAACAAATGATGTCTGCGTGTCAAGTTTCAGCTAAATCGGATGAAGCATTTAGGCGCTATCTAGGAGAAATGCACACAGATACTCGGACACACAGACATACAGCCAGACAGAAGTGCGTTCTCAATGCCTTGCTTTGCCAGGAAAGTAATAAATAAATAATATAATGAAGCACAATTAAGAACTAATACTACTGCTAAAATGGCAGTAAAGCCGTTAGCGGCAGCCCTCGCGCGGCAAAGATCAAACTTTAGTGAACAGAGCAAAACGTGAAATAGCAGTATGGTCGAATGCAGCGCTAATGGTGTTTGTGATAGGATAGGCAGTGCTCGGAGTTCGCGACCTTTATTGCGAAACATAGCAATCGCAGACAACTAAATGAATCTTGTCTACTATATACCCGGAGGTATTTCCATGTTTCGCAACGTATGCTATTAATGGTCATTGTTTTAAATGCACTAATAGCCCCGTTATGAACTGTCTTGATAAACGGGCATGATGTGCTCTTCTTCTTTAAGTGTCTTCTCGTCTTTAGAGGTTGTGGGTCGTCCATTAATTACGTGATGTTTTTAGCAACTTTTTGACCCCGCCCTCTCACCTGGTGATACGTGGTGAGGTTTAGTCTAACCCCCCCCCCCCCTTAACCAAAATCACGTGTAGTTATTACAACGTATCTTAAAATGTTCATAATATATTATTTTTAAATACAGATTTATTCTAATTTAATTCTGGAAAATTAAGCACCATGATAAAAATATCCAGACAAACATTAAGATTGCAGGTTATTTCTGACTGGCATAAATATAATAAAGGAAAGAAAACAACATATAATTGTACTGGTACATGAATATATTTAATAGAGGTTGTCCTCGGACCACGGATTAGCGAGACTTTCTTCAACACTAACAAGAAGATAAGCATCTTGCAAGTCAGCTTTTAGCACTGTGTTTGTTGAAGATCAACGTCGGTCTCATCAAGCCAATCGGTGTCATCAATGATATATTTATATTTTGTGAGGGTTTTGAAAATTAGTCCGTAAGATAAATTGTAATATATCCATAACAAATAAATATAAATAACATACAGAAACACCCTACCTCTCTTATTTTGTGATAAGTAGCGTCTTCGCAACAAGGATTTCTGGGAAAAAGGAAAATTAGATTTTTCCGCTAAAATCAATTAGTTTAATATTATTCCTCATTCTAAGAACCAGCCAAATAATATAACATATTCTGGGGCCAGCCTAAATAGGGATTATAAAAAACATCTAGGTACCTTCAAATTTTCTTATTTGAATAACGAAACATTTTTATTTTCAGTTATATTGTTATATTTGTATAAATACGTAAATTTGTATAATTTCTAAATTTATTCCTTACGTCGTAGTTGGTAATTTCGACTAGTGATAATAAGCTGGAGCAGCGTGGATAACAGGAGAGGCGTGATGACCAGGGGCAGAGTTGCTGACTACCGCGTTGAATCCATTGTGGTCATCGGCGCTATAGTGGACGGTGCGCACTGAACCGTCGGCTTCCAGGAAGGAGTATTCTCCCTTGACAACGTCACCGTCGCGGCTCTCGCGCTGGTTCTTGTTGTCGCCGGTGTGGCCATCGGACACGGAGTACGAGAAGTCGTATTTGGGATGAGCCTAGGACAAAATCAAATATGAATAGTCATGCAGAGTGAGCCCATATAATGTTTGAATTATTGCAACCTGAAGACATGAAGGAGATATTTAATTGGATACATAGTAATATTGTTAAACAAGCAAGGAAATATATCTTCAGGCTCTATTGCTAAACAGAGGGCAATGGTAAATTAGAGATATAATTCAATAATATTGTCCAAATTCTACACTTTCTGTTTGGACCAAAGATACTTACCGATATTTCTGATGGTTATGCCTTTGGCCTACTAGCAAATTTAATGTAAATAAGTCAGAAGTTCTCTCCCTTGCAATCAGAATGTTTTTAGCTCATCATTTATAGTTGGAAATATATTGGTATTGAATATATTGACTTTCAATTTAATAAAAGTATTTAAAATAGTTTTTGGGACCCCTTACTTGTATTCATATGAGTGCGTCGCCATTAATATAAGAAGTGAGATTATAGAAATCACCGTATTTCCTCATCCCCACAAAACGCGTTCAATAGCTGATCCCCTTTATATGTGATCTAGATGGGTCTAAAACATTTTAGAATGTTGCTGTGTAAGAGAGATACCCTATATGTATATTGCCTGGGCATCTTATTAAGAAATGGGATGGAAGAGATTCTCGGTAATACCTACTCCGTACTCATTCTCACTTGACCATTGGTTCTAAAACCGCGTACATATAGATATTCCCAATTCAACATTCATTGGACGATATCGCGTACACGAAACGAGCATCTTTCGCAACACAAAATGCAATGCAACATTCGCACCATATTATGTAGACGGCATGGCGGGCACGAAACGAGCTGCAGCATCTGTTCGCATCTCTTCCACTAGCTTACTTCTAGCACTCGTTGCAACATAGAGTCCGGTCAAGATCTCACTAATAACAGGGTTTTTTTTTGCATTTGACTGGGGTATATTAAATGAATCTGCTTCGATTATATACTAATCTGGTTTATCTATACTAATATTATAAAGAGGTAAAGTTTGTGAGGTTGTAGGAAGTAATCTCTGGATCTACTGGACCGATTTTGAAAATTCTTTTACCAATAGAAAGCCACGTTATTTGTGAGTGTTATAGGCTATATATTAATCCGAAAAATGAAAAGACTTTTTTTGTGGCAGTCGGATTTGCAAAGTAAGTCGGAGAAAAAACGGTCGAACGAAAACGTTTCTAACTAACGCTGCCTTAACGATGAGAGATATATGATTAAGTTATAGAGAAAAGTTGTAGAGCTTGGTAATGCCTACAATAAAGTCAGCAAGAGCATATGTCAACATTTTATATTTAAGTCACAAAAAGTAGTTTTTTATATTAAAAAAATAATTTAAATCATTAGGTCATGTTTATTGGTCATATTGTCAATAATTATGAATTCATATCAAAATAAGTAAATTTATCGTCTCAAGTGTTTAAAACAAAAGACTTTTCCCTTTTACTGCATGTAATTTCCCTTTTACTGCAAAAATGGTTAAAGAGATAAGACACTCACAAATAAGATACTCACAAGAAGACACTCACAAATAACGGTAATATAGTCAAATTGGCATGCAAATACATACATACATATGCAGTAAAAATATAACCCTTCTTTTGGCAGTCAGAAAATAAATCGTAGAACTCAGTACTAACCGAACCACACTCATAATTTCATCACGAGTAAAAAGTTTTACCGCCCAACGAAGTGGGCACTGGTCAGCTAGTATTAGATATACGATCGTTTCTGTGTACTCTAGCACATTACCTCAAATATAGAATATGGTTGTAATAAACTTACGTATTCATCAATATGGGCTATCGGAGCGATGACCTTAGCGATGACTGGGGATGGAGCATAGTGCGCTACTGGAGCAGCTGCGTAGTGGGCGGGTGAATCGTGACGCACAATGCTTTGTGATGAGATACCATGTCCTTGGACATATTGAGTTGGGACTAACCCAGCTTGGCATGCAGCCAATACGCAACTGACAACGAAGACCTATAAACCAAAACAATAGACAAATATTGATAATCAAGTCGTGATTTTGTAAAAAAAAGTGTGTTTATTTAAATTTATTGTTTATTGTGATGTTTGGAGTATGTATTTGATGTTAATAAGTATACTAGAGTATTTTAAAAATTAGATATACTCACCGCTATACGTCTTTCTTGGTAAGCATACACTACTGAAACCATAGAGTGAAACTCGTTCACGACTTTTAATGCCTTCGACGATTATGTTTATTACCAGTTGGAATGATACAGTCCTTTGTGCAAACTTTGCTGTTGTCCATACTGGATTATGATGTTTGTTGTTTAGACAAATACAAATCCATTCTGGATAAACTTGAGCTGCCTCAGATACATTTAAGATTTGTGCTAGTTTGGCAATATTACGGAAAACCATAATAATTAAACATCAGTGAGGATACGTGATCGAAAAAATGTGCCTACTTCTTCTCTTCTCTATAACGTACTGAGAAAAGTAATTTTACACGTCGTAATAGTAAAACGGACATTGCTACACTAATTGTGTTTTTCATAATATCTCCAAACTACATATTTTTAAAACTGGCAAAACACTGGCGTGTTCCTCTCAAACCAGTTGCAAAGTATACGAAACAACAGTTCGTTTTTTATAAAAACCGCTTCAAATGGAAAGTGCGGAGAAACAATGGTAAAACACTTAGTCTTTTTGTTTGGCATTATTTATTGCTATTGATGAATTGTTTATTTTTTATTTTTTTAATGCGACAAGGTTTTATTAAGGTAATTAGGTATTTATTTTTGTTCCATCACACATACAGTGTGGAAGATATGTGCCAAGGGTATCTTTTGTTTAATCTCAAAATGTTCTTTTTGAAGAACTGTTGTTTTGCGACATATATTTTATAAATGGGTTATTAATATAATATCATAACCGTGTGTTTTACTTTTTCAAGAAAAAAAGAGGCTCATAAAAATATTAGTCCATCTTTCCTGCAATTACCCTATAATTCGTCTACTATACCCCAATTACGGTATTAAAACGTAGGTAATGCAACAACACACTAATTAAATGGTGTCTTACTTTGTAGATCATTTCGCTGGTTGGTGTGCTGATCAACTTACAAATGAGGACTGTGACTGCACTCTTTTCGCTTCCCGCTTTTATACGGACTTATGACTGTGCAAATTGAAAGTTTGTATTTGTATCACCGCCGACACTTGCGAGCTCGACATTGAAATACTTGGACGCCTTTGCGGTTTTGTGATTTATGCAATACTTTCTTTTCGGCAGCATTACAGCTGACTAATATGCTATGAGTAGTTTTACGTACGCCGAAAGCAAGCTAAGATTTACCTTAAAGGGTTGTTACATACATAAAATGTAGTTAACTGTATGTTAGTTAACTGGGATAGACATACACTATATGTAGTTAACTGGGATAGGCACTTCTGCAGTAACACGGATAACATTCAGTGATATAAAATTATTTTCTATAGTAAAATTCAATTTTGATTTCATCGGCTCTCTTTAGTCTATACAGGATAAGTTTTTAATTACTGATATCCTCGAAATATGTGAATCAGAATAAGCAAATAAGCAACTACTAATATTTTTTTATGAAACAAAACTTTTTTTTAAATTAAAAAGTAGTATGAAAAGAGTTTGCCGCGTTGCGCCACCAAAGCATAGGTAAAATATCGCGATATTTTAGCTATTTTTAGATGACGCAGCGCGTTCAACGCTTGTCAGACATGTTTTTATTAGTCAAGTTTTTCAATTCTTTTTTTTATATGTTTCCAAAAAAAAAGAAGAGTTGCTTATTTGCTCGTATTATTTCACCCACTTTGGAGGATGTCACTAATTGAAAACTCATCCTGTATATTACAGCATGCGTCCCAGCAAATATCAGATTGCCGTTCGCTTTGGTTTTTGCACCGAAGAATATACATAGGAATGTAAAGAATTTCTAGAGGAATTCCACAGTAAGCGGCTGTAGCGGCGGTTACTGTGTTTTGGTATGGTAAATACGATGGACACGAAAATCTCAGAGCTGTATTTATTTATTTTATACTAAACTTACATATACTAAATACATGATACTAGTATTTTTAAAACATATTTAAACAAAACAAATTTACTATCCTATGATTAGTTTACAATGCTTGTATTACTAATTAACATAGAAATAACATGAACACGTTGCTAATAATAAGCTAATAATAATATAAGGGTAAGAAAAGTAATAATAAAGTAAGTTGTCAATAAAGTTAGTTGGATAAAGCAAAATAGAAGTATGAATAATTGGATATTAATATTTATAATGATGATGTCCTACTCATCGTGATCCGACGACGGCGACCTCTTAGTTGACAGGACTTCTTCGAAGATGCACGCGGAAGTGACTCGTGAATCCCAATTTGTTTATAAAGGTCCGATTACAGCGACTACAGTAGAATTCACCGCAGTTGTTGTAAGTGTTTGTGTAAGTGGGCTTCGGACTAGTTTTGCGCTGTTGGCGGTTCGAGTTGAGGTTGTCAAGCCGGGCTTCCTCAAACACTTTAACTTTGGCGGTCACCGTGGAGCGCCACTCGCTGCGTTTGTGAGCAGCCCTCTCCCAGCTCTCAGGTGGAATACCACTGGCGATTAGGTGCCTTTTTAAGACATATTTATAGCGTAGGCGCTGTCCGCCGACTTTGCGTGCGCCTTTTGAGAGTTGGGCATAAAACACGGCTTTCGGGAGGCGGTCGTCTTTTATACTCACTACATGCCCACACCACCTCAGCTGAGATTTCATGAGCATAGCTTCCATGCCCTGCATTTTCGTCCGTCGTAACACTTCTGTGTTTGACACACGGTCTTCCCATGTTATCCTCAGGATGTTTCGGAGGCACCTCATGTGGAATACGTCCATAATCATAATACATAATATGATATAATACAATAGTATATTATAATATAATACAGTACATTAGGTTGGCAGTTAGTGAAATCTTAAGAAGTAGGAGATAGGCTGGGTATGATCGAATCTTTAATTAAATTAATGGATTCATAAAATACATCAAATCCTATACACGATTTAACAAAAACGCGCCACATTCTGGTAAGAGGTCTATTCGACCCGATGTTGTTATTGCAAGCGACAACAGAAAATGTTTGAGAGCTTCTCGTTAGTCGCGGTGGCACAAGAAATTGAACTTTTTATACACTAACTGGGCTATCTAGTCGATTGTGCAAATGCTTATGACTATTTTGATAAAGTTTTATTACGTTTAAAATTTCTTATGTAATTGATTTTTTGCAATTTTCCGTACATTGTTTTTGTGTGATTAATTGCACACAATTTTACAAAAAAATAAATGGGTCTTAAAAAAATAATTCAAAAATAAATGATAGGAATTATATTTCCAAACATTTAGATGGGATTGTGCAAAAGCTTATGACTATTTTGATAAAGTTTTATTACGTATAAAATTTCTTATGTAATAGATTTTTTTTGCAATTATCCGTAAAAAAAATGTGTGATTAATTGCACACAAATTTGCAAAAAAAATAGGGGCCTTAAAAAAATTATTAAAAAATAAATGATTGGAATTATATTTCTAACCATTTATATGGGATTAATATAAAATCTCTGTATATGCCTGTATATGCCTGTATAAAATCTCTGTGTTTATAAATTTAATAGTTTTCGGAATTCGGAATTAAATGTTGCCTGTCTTCTGAGTTTACGTACAGATATTAAAACCAATGAGGAGTCCCCTCGTCGGGAGCTCACCCTGGATGCAGCAGTAATGCCATGGTACAATTAAGAACAGGCTATCATAATTGAATGCGTATACAAAATTGTATGCCTATGCTGTTGACCGTAGAAGAGTAGCCTCGTCGGGAGCCAATCCTGGTTGTAAAATTCGGTTATCCTAACCATAAAAATGCATTGCCATCGAAACTGAACAAACATGTAACATTTCAATTTCTTAGGATTATAGGAAGTGGTTCTAATTCAGCTCACAATATTTGATTTAAACACTGTTATACTAACATACTAACAAACATTGCAAACGTAAAAGCTTGTAATATACCAGAAATTGTTGAAAGAACAGACAAAGTATTTTTTTTCTATGACGGTGCTCGACGGCATGTTACTAAACAAGTAAAAATATATTTGTAAAACGTTAAATAGGACGTGCCACCTCACGAGCTGTATTTACCGGCCCTTGCTCATTCTGTTGCAGACTGTAGGAAAAGCACTTTCATTCTTCCAGAGAATTGAACAAGTAAATATATTACCGAAATAAAAAACACGACTGCCGTTATGAAAAGCGAACTACTGTATTTATATTATTTCAAAAAAAGTTATTTTTGTGAAATATTTGTAGTTTATGTATTTATCCATATAGGTACATACACATTTTCGGGATATACTCAATTAGACCTCTGATTTGACACTAAACACGATATATTTATTTAAATTTATTGACATCTGAAGATTTGGACATTTAGACAACTATTTACTTATTATTTTGAGAGTTAATCTACCTTATGCCACTCGGGATGTTATACCGGTTCTAACAATACCACCTACATTTAAATCGGTTCTAGCGTTTAGAAGTTATAGTGGAATAAAGAAACAGAAAACAGACATAGATGAACCCTGAACATATTACACATTTTTTTGAGCAGCCGTGTAAAAATTGGCTTGATGTATGGTTATCTTCTAAAAACGAAATGTGGTACTGGGACAGAATCCATAAATTGCCAGATAAATGGGAGAAAGTCATAGGTAACGATGGACAACACTTTGATAATTAAGTTCATTCATTATGTTATAGAAATAAACGCTCAAATATAAAAATTCCCTTGCCCTTTACAAACTGGACGACTTTTATGATATTGCGTCCACAATTGCTTGATTATAAATATCCATATTATGACTATACTTTCGAACTAAGTTTTAGATTTTATTGACATTGTTTTTAATTACGCATGTTTCAGAATTTTTCTTTTTATGGTATTGATTATTATTTGTTTGATTATTGATTATTTTGTAAATTTGACTATTTTTAAGTAATCACCTTTGATTGCAATTATTTTTTTCCTTTTAATTAATCAAAGCGGTTTTATCATCCGGTAAATTATGATTGTAAAATTTGACATGTTCCTCAGTATTGTGAAATGCTTTTATGGAATGAATAAATGATGATGATGATGATGATGATGAAAAAATTGATTTTTTATTGGAAACACCTATTATATAATGTATCCACATGTTCCCACATATTCTACCCACCTAACAGTATTCTCATTTCTGAATGATCTCTTTAGTTCAAGGTTGACTAAAAATCAGCTTTCTATATCGCAGTCGTATGTAATCACACCTCTTCAATGTTCGAGTAATTTTGTATCTACGTGTAATAATATATTATTATCCAGCCAGCTTATTGTTTAAACCTTTAATATGAATGGTAAACTCTCAAGGAAAACGCTGTAATTTGTATTATAAATTAAAACAATGCATATTATTATTATCTCTACCTACCATATCACTGCATTGCAACTTTAATTTTAGTTTTGAGTGCCTTACAAAAGAAGTGTATCCCAATCAATGTATGTAAACATGTAGATAACTGTGGAACCTACAAAATTTTTACCTATTGAAAATAATGGAGATGTGAAGCTGTCTGTGCTTTCGGAAATGACAATTATGTATTTGTTTAGATTTTTTGCTTTAGAAAAAAATCTTGAAATCTTCATTTCAATAATTCGTAAACGAATCTGGCTGGATAAATGAAAATGAATTCTGCGAAATTTCGTCAGTATCGTAGGTGTCTATTTCAATATAGGGCTCCCCAATGGGTAAGTAAAGCTTGGAAGACGATGGCTTTCTTTGTGTCACTTTGTTAGGCTCAACTGACGGTCCACATACCATCTGGTAGCCTCCTCGAAGAGGGAATTTTCCTGGAAGGGCCGCTGTGACGTTTTTCAGCGGCTGCAGCCTTCAGTCAAAGACATTTGGTATGAGACATGCGGATCCGGGGGAACACCTCAGGCGGAAATAGGCGTTTTGTGCATCGCGTTCCGTCAACCTAGCTTGGGCAATCCGGCCAATAACCGGGGGAGTCTAGACAGGTACGTTTCCTAAGCAGCGGGTGGAAGATGTCTACTTGACGTATTATATTCATAGAAGCGATCCGTTAACCACCCGATCTCTAGTGATATTGACAGCAAAGGGCGCCACGGATCTGCGACAAATTCGATCTTAAATACAGCTAACGCCAGGCAAAGGCCGCGCAAGTGACTTCGAACTCGTGACCAGACTGGAGGATGGAGAAATCCGTTCAAATCTGGTAGTAAAGGCGCGAGATTAACTCGCTTTGCGCACTGTCCAGTGTTTCTACAGGCTGTTGGCGTAGTTTGACTGTAGATTGTGCTGTCCACTCACTGTCTTTTACGTTCACTCCACGGGAGAAAGAGTAGTGCGAGTTCGCTCGTTTTAATTGACACCACTCAATGTTCAAAATTTTAACATATGGACTAAATGGGAAATTAAAAACTTCAGAAACACGCTTCCTAATATAGTTAGGACTTCGTAATATATGCAATATACAGATTGTAGATTAAATCTTAGGTGATATTTCCTCATACTCGACTAAGTTTTGCCCAAAACTGTTGTGAGTGGCTACAGAAAGGAGACAATAATTGCTTTTAATTTGCTGTCATTATTATTATTCACATTAGGAGACTACGGCAACGTAATCAGCGAGCCCACGAGCGAGCCAGCCATCGAGTCAATCGATGAGCCTTTTAAAAGGCTCTCGATAATTACCGCTAGGCTTTTCCCTTTAGTGGGACTTCTCGTAGGACAGATCCATTGGTCAGGCTTGTATGTGATGTAAAGGCAGATTTACATTGTTTTCGTTGATAACTTCAAATTCGAGACAAGTCAGAGCTGACTAGGTACTGCCATTGTTTAAATTGATATGAAGTCAATGAAGCGGTGTCACGTCAGTGCTGACTTAATTATTACCGCTATATATTTTAAAGTCAGTCCGCTCCGCCCACCAAATACGCCAGCGGTACTGACTTTGTCCAAACGCCGAGATCAGTAATCGGTCAGTCGCTAACACAGCGTTTGAAGGTGACGTCGGGCCGTGTTGAAAAATCTAACTAACGAAAAACGGCGCGTATCGTTCATTTCTTTTTAGATACCTATCCTTCTACATTTCCGTTAACTCGTCTAAAAGCAGATAGGAAAATTTTATTCATGTTCACTCGTATCAAATTCTTCAGTTTTCGAGAAGTCATTTTTCCCAACTGACTTTAATAATGTGCTTACATCATGAAGAAATAACTACGACTGCTTGACTGTATGTAAACAGTGTGTCAGCTCTCGTCGCCAGCACTGACGCCTGTAATTGACTCATGCAAATCTGATCTAACTCATGATTATATGAAAAGTAGAGGGTACATGGCGTTTCCTTCACCGAAGGGCTGCGGGGCTGTTATTGGACTGCCGCTTTAGGCCTGCTAAAGTAGCAGGCTGCACGGATACAGCTACCTAACTTCCGACGGTCTGGTGTACAGCGGAGTGAGCTAATACATGTGCTCGTTTAACTAGAACTGTCGACTACAACGGTCGAACTCATAACCTCAGGTAGTTTTAATGATATTAGATCGTTCTGTCTCCCGTGAGGTGAGCGTAGAAAACTTGGGGCGATACAGTCCATTGTCTAGTTACCCGACTTGCCCGTCAGAGGCCAATTCCCTACGGCAAGACACCGGGAAAGGTACCCAGCGGGCAGCCTAACCCCTTGACTACCAATTTGGAAGGACAACTCCGTCTGGAATTAACCGTCAGGATAACCCCTACCTCCTGGCTGGTTACAGCATCGAGGTCGCTTGCGCGGTCCTCTCCTTTACGTAACGGTGATACGGTATCTACCGAATCTATCGCGGACCACCGCATTATTTGCCCGACTCTTCACCCGGTATCGGGTGGCCGAATGGTCGTTTCAACAGCAGTTGCCGTATAGTTAAAAACTACCCCCGCTTTATACTGTTTCCACAGAACTGTTTTCAGACTCCCCCGACTATCGGTCAGAATGCGCAGTCGATTAGCTGGCGCCGCACGGTACACAAACCGTCCAGGAGTGCTCAAAGTTTGACTCCTAGGGGAAACTGGATCGCAGGCCAGAGTCGTACCCGGGCTCGCACTTCTGCGTCGAGGCCGTCGGATGTGTGTTGACCCGTGCGTTCGACCGACCCTATACAATTGGGTCTTAGTGGCCAAAGTGCAACAGGGCTCATTATTTCTTCTGGTTTCGCTTAAGTCTCATTTCGGTGCCGCGTTTCGAATGTACCATCCAGAGGTTACTATACCTACGAGCCGGAATGCATATCTGCCGATTGAGAGATAATAATAAAATGAAAAAAAATAATAAATCAACAATAAAGAAGAAACGCATGCAGTGATCAGAATACTTACTTATCCAGTATCAAATGAGATCAATCCTAAAGAACCAAGGCAATCCTCTATAAGATACAAACTAGACTAGTCTTAGTTTACGCTTCAGAACCGTGGACTTTCATAAAAGCGCATGAGAATGCACGGTATGTAAAAATATCGTGTTCGTTCAAAGGAACGCAAAATAATTTGCAGGATATTTGGTGCCGTGCGAGAGGATTGCGAGTGGAGAAGAAAAATAAACAAAGAACTGTAAACTCGTAAATACAGTTGTGGGATTTATAAAAATAGGAAGGATGTGGTGTTTCGGAATCACGCGAAAATGATATAAAATAGACACCCATTAAAACGATTTCTATGTGGAAAACCTAAAGCTATCCTAAAGCTGCATCCTAAAGTTGAAGGACCAAAACGGCGATCGCTTGATTCTCTTGTTAAAAAATTAAATGCACTTAAAGTGAACAACATGAAAACCAAAGACCAGGATAGGTGAGAACCGAAGGAGATTCGCCACGAAACTAAGACTGACAATGAGTTGTAATAATGTTGATGACTAACCAAGATAGGCTGGAACAAGATCTAAAATATTGCTGTAAGGGTGATGTTAACATGATCAATTATCTCGCGGGGAGGAGGAGAAAACCAGAAGTTTAGTGTCTGTATAGACCCTATAGCGGTAGATTTTATCATCTCACTATATTATATGGTTCTAACTTTAACACGATAAATTCAATTTAATTGTGATTTGTGATACTGATATTGTAAATAATATTAATGAATTGTGAATGAGAATGATGTTATGATACTGATATTATATTGTGATTTAATAATATGGCGTTTTCAGAACACAAATAAAATAAAAAATAAAACGTATGCTTCGTGTATTTATTTAAAACTAATCACAGTACGATAGATATATTATAAATAAAGCTTTTGGACTATGCATATATTAAGGCAACTTAATGGTGATAGTAGGCAGGTGCGGCGTGAACTAATGGAGCAGCATGAACAACCGGTGCGAGGACTTTCGCCACTGGTACGGCGTGATGACCCGGGGCAGAGTGGCTGACAACAGCATTGAATCCAGTATGGTCATCGGCGCTGTAGTGTACGGTGCGCACTGAACCGTCGGCTTCCAGGAAGGAGTATTCTCCCTTGACGACGTCCCCGTCGCGGCTTTCGTGCTGGTTCTTGTTGTCGCCAGTGTGGCCATCGGACACGGAGTACGAGAATTCGTATTTGGGATGAGACTGGAAAAAAATTACGTCATTCTCTTAACACTGTAGTTAACAAGTAAATATATTAAAAGGAATAAAAAACTCGACTGCCGTTACAAAAAGTGAACTACTGTATTTATAATTATTTTTAATACGGTTTTTTAATAATATATTTGTGGTTTATATATTTATCGAAATAGATACAGACATATATTTTTTTTCGGAATTTACTCAATCCATACCTTTCATTTGACACGAAACACGACATATTTTGTTAATTTATTGACATTTGGACATTTGATCAACTACTTACTTAATAATGACACTCGGGATGACATAGCGATTTTAACAATACTACACACTTCTAGATCGGTTTAAGCGTTTAGACGTTATGGTGGAATAAAGAGACGAAAAACGTACATAGATGAAAACTGGACATATTGTACTCCTTTTTTGTCCGACAGTCGTGTAAAACGAGGCTGTTTCATTCACCTTTTACTATCTTATAAAATAACCGAAAAGAAAGAACAAAAGGTTTGAAACATTCAATATGGGCTGTGATTCTTAGCAACTATATGCTGAAATAACAAAAGACCTTCCACCGTCAACTACCGTTTACAATCCTGAAAATCAATAGAAGACTGTTTAAATTAAAAAAATAAAAGTCGTAGTTCATTTTCCCCTCGAAACCAATTAAAGCTTCAATTTGAAATTAGCTATAAATGTTGCAATTTTAAAAACCGTTGTCCTCCCAGATGGTACATCTGACACCCGACCTAGAAACTATAATTAAACAATATGTAATTTTTTCAATACTAAGACGTTTTCTTTTACAATAGATTATTTTGTACAGAGAGTACTGAGAGAGTCTGTGTTGAAAATAATATACTACTTCATTTTTGGGTTTCGTTACTAGCGAACAAATACTAAATACTGATCCAACTCTACAAAATATATTTTATTAAATTTTCTTGTTCAGTGTCATGTATGTTTTGAAAGGCTATTGATTTTTAATGTGACGCTGTTCATAAGTAATTAAAAGAAGGAGGCCACTTATCTGATTTACTCATTAAATATAATGTTTAATTAATTTTTTGTATATCCTGAACGTATGGACTTTTGAAAGAAGGGTACAGTATTTAATTAGTCCCAGAATTTAAGCTAGTTTTTTAGATATACTTTTTTACATCGCGACCACCTTTTGGAAAAAAAAGAAATTTTTACGCGAGCCACCTTAGGCTATACCTAAATACTTGAAATAAAATGAATGAAAATGAGTATGTATAGATGTATTTCGCTATTTACTAACATGGGGATATTCAAGATGCACCATTAGATCAGCGTGGTCGATAAGCGCGGGAATAAGATTTAAATTCTAATTTTCACTTCAAAAGCTGTACCCAAGTATTTTCGTATTAGATGAGCATAAGTTTTGTAAAAGCTATAGCAAAAAAACACGTATTAAATATGTTTCTCTTCCAAAGCTGGTAATGTTTGCATATTTTATAAACAATGATTTTGTTATATTTTAGAATTTTATTTTTAGACAGCCTTCGAACCCGCAAGGGGTCGCGAACCACCGGTTGACAAACGCGCAATTGAAAATACACCCAAATGAACATATAAAGAAGGGATGTGATTTTACTCTGAAAATGAGGTCCTATGGATACACTTAGAAGTGTCAACTGCAACGGGCGAGTCCGTCACTTGAGGAAGTTGTAACGATGATGATCGTTCTATCTCCCCTGAGGTGAGCGTAGAAGACTTAGAGACTAATACAAACCTGCCATCTGGCTAAGCTAACATGCCCATCAGAGGCCAACGGGAAAGGTACCCAGTGGGCAGCCTCGCCCCATGACTTCGAGTTTTGAAAGGATATCCCGCCTGGAATTAACCATCAGGATACCTCTAACCTCCCGACTGGTTACGGGTTCGAACTCGCTTGCTCGCTTGCGGGTCATATGAATAAATAAATAAAATACAAACGGAGCTGCCATGGAATTCACCGACCGAAGTCGGGCCCATCATATAGTGTTATTACACTTCTGGGGGGTGAGCAGTGGATTCCAGACTAACGACCGGTTGTGGTAGGTTTAGGACAGCTGTCTTGCCACATGTGAGCGTCACCTTACCACCCATTCACTCCTTCTTCGAAGCCATAGAATTTGAGATGCGGAAATCACGGTTTTAGATATTTTTTCTAAGGAGTTGATTATTTTCCTGGAGAGACCAAGATCTTTAGATATATTTGTTTTTGTTTTACGTATTCTTCAACATATATTTGTTTTAACTTACGTATTCTTCAACATGGGCAACTGGAGCAACGACTTTGGCAACTACTGGTGCGTGGGCATAGTGCGCTAGCGGGGCTGCTGCGTAATGCGCAACCGGGGCAGCTGCGTAATGTGCGACAGGGGCGGTTGCGTAATGTGCGATAGGGGCGGGTGCGTAATGAGCGACAGGGGCGGCTGCGTAATGCGCAACAGCCGGTGCGTAATGAGCGGCTGTGTCGTGTCGCACAACACTTTGCGATGAGACGCCATGGCCATGCACATATTGCGTGGGCACTAGACCCGCTCGGCTGACAGCCAAGAGGCAGCTTACAACGAATACCTTAAAACAAAAGTATTAATAAATCACTGATTGCTTAAATCACTTCACTGTTTAGCATTAAACTCTCTTACGGTGCTGAACATTTTCCTTGTATTTGGATCAACGGACAGAGGCGAACTGTGATTACATCCACTTGAGTCTCGAATTTATATACCTGTTTTGAATATGTGTTACGAAAGCGGGTAATTGTAACACTAGAGCCTACGGGCTCGACATTGAAATACTTTCCTGACATTGCGCTTGTCATAACACGTATGTAATAACAACTTTCATTCTTTTTTACTACCATATCTATATTTTCAGTATTTGCAAGTGCAAACTTGCTTACTTACTGGCCTGTTTCTCTTTTTTCGCAAACATAATCATATTACATTATAAAATAATAATTATTTCTATTATATTGATATTCCGCTTCCAAAAATATTAATACAGGTTTTAGTCCTATTTACCGGTTTCGTTTATGAGGGGCATCAAAATTTACTTATTCTTCACCTTATTTTAGTATAAATTGCAGCAAAGTTTATCTAAAGGTAAAAAAAAAATAGTGTGAATTACTGCGTAATGTTGACTGCGTTGTAATCCCACCTGCTTCATCGTTATTTCCATGGCAGTGCAATTTCAGATCCCGACAACGCAGTAGGTATACCAGCCAGTAGCGTCTCTTAGAACTAAATTGATTACGAAGCAAGCTACGCCACGAGTCCAAGGGCTCGCATATGGCCAACACATGTCTTCCACTCCGCCAACGCAGAGTTCAAACGATTTCGGAAACCCATCAATCTTTGCACGCGCGTAACACTAACCAATGGCTTTCGTTGAGACGTACCCTTCTGCTTACTTCCCTCGCACCGTATCCCCGCAATCCTCTCTTGCTTGAGGGCGCGTCTACTGTTCTCTCTGTATACTATGCCGACAAAGTCCTAAGAAGACATTGTCATATAATACCGGCCAGTATTACGCGAATAGAAACCAATAGGCGATTATTTTTTTTAATTTAATATCTTAGAATAAAAAGAAAATAAAAAAATAAGTGTATTAAAATCTCTATTAGGTATAAATGCCTGTTTAGATTCTTTATTTCACGCCGTTTTTAAATAGGCCTGAATAAGCTCCCACTTAGCCCCATCCGATTAGAAACATTACTTTCTACTAGCTAGCGAAACTATAAAGATAAAGATAGTAAGTATTCATTTCCAATGCAACTATTACAATTGTGTAGGAATGACATTAAATTAATCTTAAACTAGTTACTCAATTTAGCCATAAAATGATATAGAGTAAATTACTTTAAACTTTGAAATTTACAAAAAACACAGACTATAACAAGTTACAATAAAACAATTGACATTTATGTGTATGTATGTGTTAAAAGGGTATGTATGATGCTATGTATTTTCATATTAATTTAAAAAGTTGTTATGCGCATACATGTTAATTGCAGATAAAATCAGGCGGATCTCTTCAAATATCTTTGTTTTTAAGGGCCTTTAACCCTCCAACCGCGGGCGATGCGCACGTACGCGTTTAGCTCCTTCCTTCCCCGTCAACTTGGACGATCGGTATTTTCACGTTCACAAATTACACGTGCGAATCGGACCGACTGATTTTTAACAGTTTTCCCCTTGTAAACAGACTCAGTCGTGGCGCTTCGCATAATTTACATTCAGTTGTGCGCAGTCTATCCGTTCAGTTCTTGCGACTATACATTCATTGTCCATATTCCGAAAAGCGTAATATCTTCTTACGAGACGGACAACGATGAATCAAAAAAATTGGGAAGCGATTTTAGTTCTGAAGAGACTTTCAGTGAGAGTGAGGAATCCGAGGACTAAGCGTATCTAGCAAGTCGTCGTGTGTGGAATTAAATTGATATGGATAAGATGACGGCTGCTCCTCCAGCATTTCCTTTCACTCCAACTCCTGGAGTAAAGGCTACAAAAACTGTTCAATGATATGCAAACGCAAATATTTAAAATAGCTACTGAAATCCTACCACGAATTTGTACAAAAAAAACTGAATATCGCCCGCGGCTAGAGGATTAATCTAGCAGGCAATCTAATAAAAAGTTTGAGGCCTATGTATTAAAACAATTGAGATAAAGAAAACTATGGACCTTTGGTGATATTCTGTAAAAACTATTTCATACATCATAGAAATAATCGCACCTTATCTAGCATATATATTCAATTGTTGTGCTACTTCTGGAGTGTTTCCTGATCTGATGAAACATAGTAAAGTTACACCATTATTTAAATCTGGCGATACTTCTGATCCCTCGAATTTTCGACCAGTTTCCGTACTTCCCACTTTGAGTAAAATTTTCGAAAAATTAATTCTTAGACAATTGCACACTCATTTTAACAAATATAATTTACTTCATAAGAAACAGTTTGGATTTACGAAGGGTTGCTCAACCATAGATGCGGGAACCGAACTATTGACAGGTATATTAAATGCCTGGGAAGAGTCACAAGACGCATTAGGCATCTTCTGTGACTTATCTAAGGCATTTGATTGTGTACACCATGATACACTAGTTAGGAAATTACATCACTATGGCATTAGGAACAAGGCTCTTGATCTTCTTACTTCT
This sequence comes from Micropterix aruncella, assembly GCA_944548615.1. Taxonomy (NCBI): domain Eukaryota; kingdom Metazoa; phylum Arthropoda; class Insecta; order Lepidoptera; family Micropterigidae; genus Micropterix; species Micropterix aruncella. Next base: position 16,326,644 of record OX155956.1, read on the forward strand.
TACTTGGGAAATAGAATTCAGAAGGTTGATGTAAACGGTAAAAGATCACCAGGATCAATGGTCACCATGGGTGTCCCACAAGGCTCCATTCTTGGTCCATTTCTCTTCTTAATATACATCAATGATTTACCCTTTCACATAAGGAATAATCACGAAATTGTATTGTTTGCTGATGATACTTCTTTGACGTTTAAAATTAGTCGACAATTGTACAATTATGACGAAGTTAACAATGCACTCTCAAAAGTTGTCCATTGGTTTAATGTAAATAACCTACTATTAAATGAAAAAAAAACCAAAGTGATTAAATTTTCTGCACCTAATGTTAAGCAGGTACAAACCAATGTAGAAATAAATGGAACTAGACTGGAGCCTGTTGCTTCAACTGTGTTTCTAGGGATAACAATTGACTCCAAATTACAATGGGGCCCACAAATTGAGAAAATGTCAGGAAAACTTAGCCCTGCGGCATACGCAGTTAAAACAATAAGGCAGCTGACTGATGTAGATACAGCAAGAATAGTATACTTTAGTTACTTTCATAGCATTATGTCATATGGGATTCTTCTCTGGGGAAGCTGTGCGGACATCAATAACATCTTTATACTACAGAAACGTACTGTAAGAGCTATATATAAACTTGGTCCTCGAGTTTCACTTAGAGAAAAATTCAAAGAGATAAATATTCTTACTGTTGCATCACAATATATATACGAAAATCTGTTGTATGTCCACAAGAATATTGACAAGTTTAAAAAAAAAAGCGACACTCATAATGTTAATACTAGACATAAGCATAACCTTGTTGTACGTGCTACTCGTCTCCACAAAATAAGCAATTCTTTTTTGGGACAATGTATACGCTTCTATAACAAACTTCCTCATACTATTAGAGAACTATCTGTAAATAAGTTTAAAGCTACCGTCAAAGCAAAATTGTATAAAAAAGCATACTATACAATATCTGATTATGTAAATGACAAAACGGCTTGGGAGTAAGGCTTGGACGCATCATAAGAACATAAATTAAAAATTATATTTAATTGTGTCTATATGAATAAAGAACATTTTGATTTTGATTTTGATTTTGACTAGTCAGTTATCTGGAACTTGGCAGTACGTGCTATGATCGGTTAAAGGTAATGAATTTTATTTCCTTAAAAGGGATGATGACCTTAAAAGGCAACCAAGTTGACCACTACTACTCTATACGTGCGCAAACCGCCAAGTTCCGCCCGAGGATCGTATCATTGAACAGGATCGTAATCTTCGATCTCAACTGTCTTTTACTGCAGGTAACAGCCGCAGACAGAGTTCGCAACGGCCCTTCCGGGTCAGTCCCTCTTCATGGAGGCTATCGGATGAGAGCTAAATCTAGAGCTGAGCCGACATAAGAAATCACAGAGAGGCTATCAGGCACAAGTTGCATGGAGCAATTACGAATTGAATAAAACTCCGCTGCTGGGTAAAGTGACTCCTTTAATAGCAGATGGTGAGGAATAACCTAACAAAATACTACTATTCAACGACTCAAAATAGAGCACATCCAGTAAATGAAAGGAAAATACTTAACAGAAAACTATCGATCTCCAGGGTTAAAATTGGGGCTAACGACACCACACCGTTAACCGCCCTATCTATACAAACTTACGTGATAAGTCTGCTATATTATCGCCCGAAAGCAACAAACCGTATCCCGTAAGTTCCAGTATATAGAAAAAAAAAAAAACGAAGTCCACAAAGCGTAACTGATACGCCAAACTTTTGAAACAATTTTTAGAAAAACTTTAAACGCGTTTTCCCAAAACCCTTTTCTTTCTTTTTTGCGTCGGTGATAAAAAACTACAGTTGTTCCAAAAAAGGAATTAAAGATAATAATTTTTTTTATAACAAAAAAAAAACAACACGTGTTTTATATATTTCGTTTACTTAACACAAAATTTAGGGTGAAAATTGTTCTTTTTTTTAATCATTGAAAAATTATAAAAACTAAACGTAATTTCTGCAGCGGTAGAAATATTTGCATTTCAATATTTGAAAAATAGTTTTTTTCAGTATTGCAAAAAATATTTTTATTTTTCAAATGTTAATCAAAGTGATATAAAAGATTCATGGTCAGATTTCAAGTTAAGGTTAAGAAAAAAACATGAATAAAAAAAAACATGTTTTTATGGCCTTCTAATCTAGGCTCCCCCCTTAAAGTTTCTTCTTGAGTTTTGTCAAGATCATCATAAGCCTTGTTTAACATTTTGAAATAGTCATTGAAATGGTCATTTCCAAATAGATTTGATAAGATTTATTACTTCTAGGTAAATTATTCACCAAACGTGTTATAATATTTCCTCCATTTTTGCTTGCATTTTTTTCTTATATCTTTCATATTTTGAATTCCAACATAATAACAAATATTATTTTAAATGTATGGGTCGTGTCGTCTATTTATAGTCCTTTTTTTCCACCAAGCTTACTTCATTTATTTTTTGCTTATTTCCTTTTATCGTCACAATTATCATAATCTCTCTCTCATCACCATACATAAAGAGTTTTCTAAAGGAACAAATGTAGGCACTATATTTTCTCCTCTAAAACAATCCTAATTTATTTTAGTCGTCCATTCTCCTCTGTTTTATACAGGATTCGTTTTAATTAACTGGCATCCTTCGAGGGGTTGAATCAGTAAGAACTGGTAAGCAACTTTTGTTAAAACTTATTAGAAAATATGATTTTTTTGACTGTTCCTGTTACTGTTAAATAAAAGTTTGACATGCGTCTGAGCGCGCTGCGCCATCTTATACCTACCACTTGATGGCGCATCGTGCTCAGCGCTTTTAATACTATCTTTCCAAAAAATATAAAAAAATATATATATTTTTTTTTAATTTTATATTGTAACTTGCTTATTTTCTCGTAGTGATTCACCCACTTCAAGGATGCCGGTTAATTAAAACTCACCCCGTATAAATGAATTATTTCTATTTCGATATTTTTGACTGTAATCATTTTTCCGTGCTCTTATTGTAACTATTGTAACGTATTGCCCTTGTTGTACCATCTTTCTGTCTGTTTGCCAAAATAATTTAATTTTTCAAGATTACTGTCTTTATAGCTTTTCGTTAAGTTACGTTTTCAATGTAGTTCTATTTTATAATTGTTACACTTTCCATTTTTTTTTTCGTCCTTTTATCCTGGTTTTATTCCGTTTTTGTGATTTGAAGATTGATTTAACCGCATTTTATACATCAAAATGAAATAGTAGTGGATACATTAAAGTGTAATTATACATTATTTCTTTTAATTTCACACTCATATTAAAAAATATCTTCTATTTGTTAATGGGTGCTAAAATTTGCTTTTTAAATATGGCGATTTTATTGGTTAGTGATGATAATATGCTGGTGAAGCGTGCAGTAATGAAGCAGCGCGAAAAAGTGGAGCCGCGTGGAGAAGTGGCGCTGCCGTGGACTGCGACAGCGTGATGGCCAGGGTGGGGGTGGCTGACTATCGCGTAGAATCCAGTATGGTCATGGGCGCTGTAGTGGACGGTACGCACCGAACCGTAGTATTCTCCTTTGACGATGTCATTGTCGCGGCTCTCATGCTGGTTCTTGTTGTCGCCGTTGTAGCCATATTATCTTACACGGTGTACGAAATATTTAAATATGATATTAAATTAAATTATTTTTACTTACCTATTCTTCGACGTGGGCGACTGGAACAACTACGGTGGTTGGTGTAGCTAGTAAGTTATGTAGCTCGATATGATCAATAAAAAAAAGGAGTCTGTGTGGCTTCGCGGCAGCCAAATCAGTGTGTTTTGCGTATTTCAGCTCATTAATGACTTATGAACTACTAATTTGGGAGAAATGCCGCAAACAGTAAAAGAATCTCTCTTTTGTAAAAGAGAGCACTGTGAAGCATGTGTGAGGTAACGCCCAGGACCTCATGCAGAGAATACTTCAGTAAAGCAAGGATAATGAACATGTATTCGGCGTTCATATACCAGTGTTTAATGTATGCCACAGAGTACCTAATAGAAACTGCAACTAGAGCGGATATTCACTATCCCCATACTTGCAACTCTCTTTTAAGCATGCCCCGAACAAGACTGGCAAAAGTACAGAAGAGCTACTTATACCTTAGCATCAAATTCTACAATTTACTCCCTAACACTATCAAACAGCTGGAGGACATAAAATAAAAAAAAACATTAATGAGATGCTCAGTCTATAATCTGACCGAATTCGAGGGCCATGAATTTGCATTTATTTTTTAAATGTATGATTTAGCTTTAGCTTCATTATTTAACACTTGTATGTCTACTTTGGATGTTATTATGAGCAGTTTTTAGTATGTATCTATTCGGATTATGGATTTTTTTAATTGTTAGGCTTCTGATTTGATTACTCAAATTTTTACTTACTATTTTAGCTACTGTGTTGAGTGGCTTTTAATAGGTACACATTGTAATTAATAACTATTTTAATTAAGAAGCCTTTACAATTAAAGGCTGGTAATAAGATTTGACTATGAATTTGTAATAAGATTTGACTATGAATAACTTTTAGTAGGTTTCAATGATTTTTAAATACTATTTTGTTGTCAATCTAATAGCTAATTTCTTCACAACCCATGCATGTTGAGTGAAGATTAGAGTAGTAATGAGACTTACCTAACACAAATATTTTGACAAGTCCAAGAGCGGTTTTTAGCCGTCAATTGGACACGACGTAAATGTAATGTAATAACTGAGGTTAATTGTTTTGTTGTGTTTAAACTATAATTTTTTAATTTAATATTTATGGAAGAACTGTATAAAATATTGGACAAAATATGCATTGTCAGCGAAAATATTTAAATTTCGCCCCCGCGAGTGATAATAATACCAATTTCACCAGTGCATACTTTCTGATTACACATCCATGTTAGCTCATATAAAAACTGAAGCAAGACTTTGCATCGGCGCAGTTCGCATTTGTTCGTTAAGGCGACGTACTACTTAAAAAATAAACCGTATCTGAGTTTTTAAGCCCCGCCTACTTACCCCCTCCCCTCGCGACGGGGCAGGTGTTTATTATGTTGACTCATCTCGCAGCGATATTCACTCGCTATCGATGTCTGGACTAAACACACTAGGTATACACTATTGCAATGGGATTTATATTTTGGGATTATGCAAGTGTCATGTACCTACGCTGGTGAAGAAGGCTACGCTTTATCATCATCTAAACTTGAACATTATATTACTTTCCCGGCTGCCACTGGTAGGGAAGGTGTTGTGATCGTGCGGAAAAAAATGTTTAGATAACGATAGAGATGTCCATTTTGAGGTCCACCAAGATGATTAAGACCATTTTCAGAGAAATGTATGTCTGTTTGCCTGTATGTAATCTCTCACGATAACTGCCGAGCCGTTGAACCGATTGAGTTGAAATTTGGAACATAGGGATAGTATCACCCTGGAATGCGCCCATTAGATTTTGGCTGTCAACTGTTAAACCAAACTATCACTGTCAAAAATTGACAGAAGCCATATCTTACAGAATTTCATTTGCGATATGTCATTTGAAATCCCCTGAAAAACTGTATTAAGAAGAGTCACCTGTCACTAATTAATTTTCGACATTTTAAAATTATTTTAAATGGTGATAGATGACAATTGGAGAAATGCCGTTAACTGTTTTGGATACAGTTTTCCAAGGGCTTTTAAATGACATAAATCGCAATTCATGTTCCGTGAGATACAGCTTTAGTATTTTTTTGATAGTTGTAGTGACAGTTTTTGATAGTATTTTTTGGCAGAAAAAACATTTAGAATCGAATTAAAAAACAACATTGTGTATCGAACTATTTATTCGCGGTATAATAGTTCTTTGAGGAGGACATAACGACACCCATCGCCTTGTACATTATCATTAAAAAATTATTTAATTAAAAAGTAATATAATTTATTTTTAGATACTGTAAGCACATCATTGTAAACTTTAAAGAAATACACATCATTAAAAATAAATAATTATTAATTAAAATATAAAATCATTAAGACAAAAAATCATGAAGACATTTCTGGTTGGCAAAGTAGTCTGTTATTTCTGAGTAGATACATACATATTAAATGTAAAGAGACGAATAAATACATTTAAAATTGCGCAGTACATTTGAGACTTCCTTTTTGTAGCCTTGACAGTGTCGCTTTGTAGTGGTGCGCCGACTTTTGTAATTAAAATTCATCAAATGATAATACATTTTCAAAAGCCTGTTCATCATTATTAATTAGATCTGTACTCAGCACAGATTTGGAATATCGTGTACTTTTCGGTGGCTCTATATTGCTTGTGCTTTGCTTTCGAGTGTTATTGGCAAGTACATTCTCTGTGAGTTCTTTGCTCACTTTGTGATGGAATCACTGAAAACTAACTACCGCTTAAGCGTTGGACAAGGGAGAGGAACCGATTTCTTTCGTTTTATCGTGTCGTTTCTTTTATTTGCTTCTTTCAAAGTGTATTCAGGCTCCCTTAAATCCATATTCCTTCATACTCCTGGATCGATAATTTCAGGTAATACACAGTCCATATAAAAACAAACAAGTTTTTTCCATGACATTTGTCCAAATCAAATCATTCGTCTGTATATATTCGGTTTTGAGGAGATCGTTTTTACCAGACCAAAATGTAAATAGGCACACTTCCTTTCCAGTTATATGTATCGTTCCAGTTACAGTTTCTTTCCAGCACACTTTCTTTAAAGTTATCCACAATACCACAGATAGTTCATACCTTGTTGAAAACTTACGTTTTTTCGTTCCTCAGCGATTAATTCGCAATTCACGCACGTTTGAGGTATCTCGTGCCAATACCAACTACGGGAAACATTCCATCGCTTATGGGCTGATATGCACGTACGACTCTTGTTTCTCCACCATCGACATTTTCAACCTCAACCAACCGACGTTCGTTAAAGAATTATTCAAATCAATTGCACCTAACGAGCTTGTTAATACCTATAGTAATTAGTTATATACTTTCTATACAACAAAATAAAATTCGAAATTTAAATTCTAAGTGTCAACATATTTTAAAATTTTCTCCCCTCTAAATAATAATTAAATAATAAATTTTAGTGATTATAGTGCAATTCTATAGTCTGGATTAACTCGCGGTTAACACGGGACGCGTCCCGAAGGATCTGATCGGTCTGAGCTGTTCACTTTAAATATTCGACCAGCGTGTCTATGGAAAAGTCGACCATCGAAAACAAGCGAGCTGTAGTTACTGGCTGAAGGCAGATCGACTTTGCTGAAGATACATCGGAGGACTTACTGAAGGTGGTGGTGGATTTGATTGACCAGCCACCTTTCGAAGACTATATGCAAAGACTCTCAGAAGGAGGTTACCGCAAGGTATAAGGACGATCAATTGTGCGCTGGCAGCTTAGAAGGATTACGAGACTCTTGTGGAGGCGATAGTGGTGGACCTCTGCAAGTGGCGATAGCTGACAACCAATGCCTTTTCAACATAATCACCGTTACCAGTATTGGAAAGAGCCCTTGCGGAAGTGCCAAGGGACCTGGCATATACACTGCCGTGAAGAGTCATGTGAAATAAATGGCGTTTTAGGAGTATGTCTACCGGCGAAAAATTGTCCAAAAACTGAGGGGGATTTGCCAAAAGGGAAACTATCACAATTTTGTATAATGTCGGAACAAGAGACTGTATGCTGTATTCAACACAGCCCCATGAGCAACAACACGAGATCATCAGAAAACCAGGATAAATCCAATAATGCATCTTCTATATCACCGCCTACTACAACAACTACCAATAAGTCACCGGTCATCTCTACAATAGCTCCAGAAAAAACTCAAACATCACCACAAGCCATAACTACCAATTTCATAAATGACAGTGTGAAAAACGAAATAAATCCGAAAAAATAGCTCTGCATATTGAGTAAAAATTTAACAATGACAGTCATTGCTGCGTTAGCGATTAATTGATTTATTTTATTTTATCTGCATCCAAACTTTTCTCTGGTCGTAACGGTCTCCGTTCCATCGGGTTCAGAAGAGGGAGGAAGAGAGAGTGCACCCGTGGTCGCGCGCCCACCTGTGCACTATAATATAGCCTGCGCACTTGACTGCTTCCGAACAGTGGACTCTGAGAAGACTAAAGAAGTCACTAGAATCTACAATGCAGTCGCTGTGGCCGAACACGGCTAGAAGGATATATATACAACATATCAGTAGCTACCACAAATATTTATAAATATCTATAAATATTTATTATATATCTATAAATACCTATAAACATCAATAAATATCTGTATTTATATATCCACTATACGACCTATCTATATCTTTATTTATATCTATATACATATACACATACCATCGTCTAACTCCTTCTTCCTAATCACTTCCAATTCCCTACCTCTCCCATCGGTTTTCTATATATTTTTTATATTTAATATGAACTTTGTTTATTTTATAATTAATTTTTAAGTGTAATATGCTGAAATCCAAATGTGTAATAAACGATTATAGGCGTAATGTTTTTCTTTTTTTTCTACATTTATGCACACGTATGTATATTGTATGCGCTGTATTTTTCCAGAAATAAAATAAAAAATAAATAAATAAAAAGAAATTATATATGGACCTGTCCTTGAACTTGAACGTACCAGTGATGTTTGATGCTGATTTCAAGTTTTCCATCTTTCTGTTTCCAAAATGTCACTTTTCTTTTTCTTGTCGCTTCCGTTAACCAGATTCTATGCGCTGTAATGGGAAATTTGACTTCAAAAATATAATCATCAGATATTCCATCTGGAGAAGCTCCCAAAAATGGAAATTTAGGGTCAATGAATAATCCACATTGCTGAATTTCCACTTTTTCTAGACATATTTTTCATTCTAGTGCAGTTGTTTCATTTTCTTTTCCATGGCAAATTGATGCTACGTTGCTCAAATCCCATTTTCAGTCATGGATTTAACTAAATTGGCGCATTTTGTGTGTTGTTAACTATTGACAATTTTGCCAAAGTTAGACGCAGTTACCATTTTTCTTCGTAATTCCAACCACTCGCTGCTTTCACCTTGAATAACCGTAAGTTTTTCAATTCGCAATCGATCATTTTTCTATTTTCCAATTCTTGAAATAACAGAGCTTTGCTTTTTTCAAATATTTCTGATGGAACATCGGGTTGGTTGCAATGTTCTCCATAATGCGAATTATTGTTTTTTTTTTCAAAAAAACTTTCTGCTTTTATTTCTTTTATAAAGAATGGATTTACTTAAATGCTTCTGCCTTCTTTATTCCACTTTTGATATCCTGCCAGAGGGACTTTTGCCTATATATTTTTTATGTAATCTTGAGAGTGGCTGTTTTGTATTAAATGATATAACTGCCGCATTACATCGCGCTTGGTAAGACTGCTTTTGGATGTAATTTGTTCTCTTACCACCAATAAATTTTGCAATGATGCCGTTAAACCTTTCGAGAACATTACTATCTACATCATGAATTAGGCTTCTTGCATGTATTGCTACCTACGTTTTAAGTTATGTAACGTATTCTTTCCCAAATAATGTCACCCATCAAACAACTCATTGCATCCAGTGTTTCATTTTCCGACAAACAATTTTAAAAACTTCTACATTTATCATGGTTTCCAAATGCATCTATCGGGGCGTTCAAAATGTCATTATACAGGCAATCAATTTTCTCATCAATTGAAAAGTTTTGACATTTATTATAAGCTACTGCTGATGTAATATTTCTTCGCATTTTTAGTTTTTTTTTTCACAGACATTACAAGTTGAATAAAAGCTTTTAAAAAGTAGATACCTACGTTTTGTTTTTTAAATTACAATTCTGCCTATCTGACGGTTTTCTATATTAGAACGGTCAGAATCGTAGCCTAATAGTATATTATATTTATACATGGTGTATAGCTCTGTCATATGGCTCTAACGCAAATGTATTGGCATTATTTACTGTCCCCTTATATATGACACATTTTGACTCGCGGGAAGCAAGCTGAAGTGGCGCACTTGTTTTAAACTCGCATAAGATCACACCGGTCGTAGGTTCAAAACCTACCGATATGTATATTTTTTTTTTGTTTTTATACATAAAGAAACATTGTTATCAAATAAATGAACACTTTTTATTAAAAAAAAGTAATATTGTAAATTAAAAAAAAAAAAAATAAATATTAAATATTATTTTACTTATTATTGTTTCTATTTTTCAACATGATTTATCATGTTTTTAAACCTCTTTCATTTACACGGTGAAATAGCCATCTAAAACCGATATTTTTTTACTTCACATCTCCGATCCATCGAAATGTCAATTTGGTAATAATAAGTCATGAAACAGAGCGTCGCGAACGCAACCGCATATGTCGGCCTTCGAAGCCGAAATGCACCACGTTTCTAAGAGCCAATAACATTTCATTATAAAAGGTTGGCTGTTATGCCATTTGAATCAGTAATTGATCCCCACATAAGAACCATATTGACCCAATGTCGCTTGCGGCATTTTGAATGCCAGCGCGTCGTCGCGAGAAGAGCGCGCTCATCTCATTGTATGACAAAAATAATATAAACGGGCTCTGCAAAATATTATTTTTAAAATATACTGATATTTTATTTGAAAAAAATAATCGTCAGTACTACAAGTTTATTGTACATAGTTTATGTAAAAAAAAACAAACTTGAAAAAAACACACAGTAATAAGTAATATTTAACAGTGAATATGGATGAAAGTTACACTTTTTATATAATTTTTTTTAACAAGAAAAACTTATTTTTTAAAATTTATGCGAAAGCATTCCTCTTCACAACTATTGTTAAAATGCCGTAGTATTTTTTTTGAGTTTCTTGATCGTGCAGTTTAGTGTGAGGCACGTTTCAAAAAATGCTCTAAAATGAAAATTTCCTGTATAGCTCCCAGATTTAATTATTTTCCTCAATTTTCCAATACTTAAAAAAAAATCTGAAATAGCTATCTACTTAAGAAAGGTACTGTGAGTTACGATAATTTTTTTTTGTTGGCTAACATCATCAGTTATTTCAGTATGACTGTTCAAAAATTGCCAAAAAATGTAATTTTCGAAATTTACCTACATCGTCGCCTTAAAGCACAGGCAAAATGTTGACTAAAGTAAGTGATTTTTATGCAACAATGTTTGCTGAGAAAATATATGTATTTAAATATTTGTTTAGGTATTCATTGCAAGTTGCCTATTGGCCGTCAGCCAGGCAGGTCTAGTGCCAACACAGTACGTTCATGGTCATGCCGTTTCTTCCCAAAACGTCGTCCGACACGACTCAGTTGGCCACTATGCGCCGGCTCCTGTTGCTCACTACGCAGCTGCTCCAGTAGCCCACTACGCAGCTGCCCCAGTAGCGCATTACGCAGCGCACTATGCACCAACCCCCGTAGTTGCTCCAGTCGTTGAAGTTGAAGAATACGTAAGTAAAAATAATTAAAATTAATATCACATTTAAAAGTTTAATTTATATACGAAAAAAACTTTCAGTCTCATCCAAAATACGAATTCTCGTACTCCGTGTCCGATGGCCACACCGGCGATAACAAGAACCAGCACGAGAGCCGCGACGGTGACGTCGTCAAGGGAGAATACTCCTTCCTGGAAGCTGATGGTTCAGTGCGTACTGTCCACTACAGCGCCGATGACCATAGTGGATTCAACGCGGTAGTCAGCCACTCCCATCCTGGTCATCATGCCGCCCCAGTCCATGCAGCGCCACTTCTCCACGCGGCTCCAGTTGTTCACACTGCCCCATTAGTGCACGCTGCACCAGCATATTATCATCATTAACCCAAAAAAAAATCCAATTTAATGAACCAAATTTTATAATATAAATAGTTATGTAAATATATAAATTGTATAAACATTATTTTTTTTAAACTACTAGTATTAACAACCAAGCGCTACTTTTACCACACTTTCCTGGTGGCACAGTGGTTAGATTGCCTGATCTTACATTGTAAGATTGCGGGTATGATTCCAGGCTGGGTTACCTTGGTCCGTTGGGATACTATTAACGGAATTGCATTTGAATTCTGTTGATCGAATACAATAACAAGACACACACACATGTCTACAAAGGCACATTCATATAAACTCTTAATCGTTTGATTGGTTATTATTTTCGCCGTTGTAGTATTTATATTATATACATTATTTAATTAGCTTGCCTGGGTAAGTCAATATTTAAATTGCTTAGAAGTTTCAATGTTCTTAAATAAGTATTTGCTGTTTGAGTTGTCTAATTTCATTGAAAATTGTTTGATTACTTTTGGACCAATGAATTCAAGTGTTTTATTTCCGTAGTTTTGCATGTTATATTTTAAATACCCCCTTTCACGTACCTTAGTTCTGTGTACATAATCGGCAGGTATTCGTAATAAACCAATTTCGCTGTTGTCAAGCAGAAACTTATACTCTACGAAAAAACTTGTAGACAAGACTTTTAATAGAGGAGAATAGTTCTGTGTAATTATTGTGCTTACTTTGTGTTAAGCCTTTTGGTGCCATTTGTTTTAGTATTCGGTCTTGAATATTTTTCATTTTCCTAACATATGTGGGAAATGTACGTCCCCATACCTGGATGCCATATCGTAGTATAGAATTTACAAGTGAAAAGTACATGCTTCTCATGATTTTATGAGGTAGGTTGTAAGAGATTTCCTTATAACAATAAACCTGCCTATTGTGAAATATCACAATAAAGAGTAGAAACAAACAAACAAACAATTGAACTTTTATGATACTGCCTGCTCTTTTTTCCATACTTATTTAAGTACCAGACTGTGTCTCCACTGCTGTATATAGGTCTCTACGAAAGCTCGCCACGTTGACCGGTCTTCCGTCTTCCTCATCCAGTTGCTTCCTGCTATCATTCTCGTCAGTCAACAGGGCTGAAGGGCATTCTACACTCCGTTGCCCGGTGCGCGGTCTCTATTCGAGGATATTATCTTTCCAGCGGTTATAGGTTCTTCGGCATATGTGACCGACCGACTGCCATTTCAGCTCGATTATATTCTAAACTATATCCAGCCATTTAGTTCTTCAGCAGATTTCTACGTTCTGGAGCATATCTCGAAGGGTGATTCCGAGCATAGCTCGCTGAGAGGATTTATTTTTTTGGTCGAGCCGCACACTCAAGGTCCAAGCTTCCGCACCGTACGTAAAAAAGTAGAGATTTTTTGCTGAATGGTATAGCATGCTAAAAAAGGTAAGGTTTGGGTTAGTAAAAATAATTTTTATTATTTGCATTAAAAATATTGATGACCTTTATTGGCAACTAATTTGATAGATTGCTAAATTGATTGTCCGGAAAATAAAAAGTATTGCCGTTGGTAAAAATGCCTATTATTATACAAGACTTCAGATCTATTAGTAACAGGCTGATTACAGATTAGTCTTTTAATGTGTAGGTAAAACACGATTACATATGTTGAGAAATTAGTAGGTTAAGAAATGGTAAAACAAACTGTAATATATTTTAAATTCTTTAAACTTTCGTGTTGTAGGTAAGATATAGCAGAATTTATTATACACGTAATGCTTATCAAAAAACGAAAGGTATTTAAGAGTAAATCCAACAAAAACCCCGGAAAAAAACAAAAAAATGCCAGAAATGTTTCTAGGTAATAGAGTTAACGTCATAAGATGTCACATGAAGCTGACATGGTTTTCTCGGGGCATTCTTCACGGATCATAACAAAAACCCGCAAGGTATAAAAAGTCACGTTTTTTCCATAATTTCAAACTAATTTAATTTAAATTAAAATGACTTGTTTATTTGATTCACAAAATTCATAAAATATTACGCGTACAGATAATAATTTTTGGCGCTACATTTAAAAAAACTCTTTATGATTTATTATTTGCTATGTAGTTCAAAAATTATGGTGACAATTAAAAATAAATAAATGGGAAATCTCTGATAGATTTGGTTGAATCCAGCATTCAAAGTTTTCCTATTGGCAGTTGTTGACTCGGACTTAAGTCACGGAAGTATTTTTCCAGATTTTCCTAACAAAATATATATACCCAGGTAACGGACTATGCAAATGCTTTGTCTAATTATGTTATATTTTTATTTCGAAGAAATTTTTAGTATTTTTGATAAGTATATCGTTAAATGCTTCTTAATCGTCACCTAGAGACAGTACAGGCCTTCATAAAAGGTTAGCTAAACTTATGCAATATTTCAAACACGTCTTGGCACCACCTGCATTTCTTCTAGGACGCATGCTAGATCACCTTGGTTAAAACATTGAATCACCCGTCATGAAAAGTAGTATTTTTGGTAACAATAATGGTGACGAGTGATGACTGATTAATTCTAGGCATGAATAAGCTTCCATTGTGACAACGAATTTTAATTTTATTTGGTTAAGCTGAAACTATGTATGTCTCGGATATTAAAATCACGTTATATTCATCAATCGTTGTTGTCGGAGACAATACGGAGAAAAAAACAGCTCTTTCGCGATCATACTCTTAAATACATCCGTGAAACCACAAATCATTTAATAGTTTCCGCAACCGGTATGATACAGTACCTAAACACTATATATTATACACACTCTAAGCAACTATAAATAGTCCAAAAAAAATGCCCTCTCAGGTTGTATAGTTATGCCACTGATGCAGGCATTATTTCGTCATGGCAAGATGTGGAATTGTGGTTTAATTAAAAAATTAGGGGGTGCGCTACTTCAATATAGAAATATTGAACTTAAAGACATACAATTCAGAAAAAAAGGCTTGTTGGGCCGAAACCCCATTATAAAATTTTGGTTGAAATGTCTCATATGCAAGGGACAAAAATACATTTTGAACCCCGCCATATTTATGAAAATACTGCATGATATTGGAAAAATATAAATTTAATAAAACGAAAAATAGTACAAATATAGTACGAAAATACTACAAAAATACTACTTAAAGACTACAAAAATCTTAATTGGGTTGAAGGTTGACGCGATGGGGGGGGGGGGGGGAAGGGTAAATTGGATGGATTGTCTACTTGCCGGAAAAGTCTTGGGGTGACGCATTCGATTTTTTATTATCTAAGACAGATATAATTTCAGCTTCACGAAATCCAATAGCGAATAGTTAAGTTAAAATGGAAGCGTATTTATACCTAGAATTCGAGGGTCACAATCAGTCATCACTCGTCACCATTACTACTATAAATACTTAGACTTTTCATGACGGTCCATTTTCATTACACCCAGAACTTGACACTGTTTCGACCAACGTCCTCGAGTATGCGTCCTAGAAGAAGGTGGGAGCAGTTGGTTGGTGCTAAGTCGTATTGCAGATATTGCATAAGGTTACCCAATTTTTATGAAGTCTATACTGTCTCTAGCTGACGATTAACATATAAGCATTTTTGATGATATAATTTTCAGAATAATTAAAATTTCTTTATAATAAAAGGTAACCTAATTAAGCAAAGCATTTACACAGTCCCTTTCCTGGCTATTTACATTTTATTTTGTAAATCCAGAAAAAAACATATTTCTCGACATTTTTCTGTATTTACAACTGCCATGATTATTACTTTAAATGTTTGATTCAACAAAATCAATTTGAGCCGAAAATCATTTCCTGTACGCCTATTATTTGGCTAATATACTTACATGCTCCGTAGTTTTATAGACTCATTTCACTAGATTAAGTATAATTAAATTGAAAACTATAGAACTAGTTGAAAACTATAGAAATAACATGTTTTTTTGGACTTGGTAAGTTCTACCTATAGAGTTTTAGAGTTTAGAGTTTTTGTCATGATACATAAAGAATTCTCCGAGTAAACCATGTCAGCGGCATATGACTTATTAGGATATTTACTATACAACCAGGTATATTTCAGATTTTAAAAGTTTATTTACGGGTTTGATCGGATTTGTTTAAAATACCCAGTCTCTATTAATGAAACTTTTGCAAAAAAATCAGAAATTCATTACGAATTTAATAAATTCTTTTATATTTTTAACTTCAACGCGGTAACTAAAAAGTATTTTATTGTTTTTTTGCATATTTAATCTTATTTTGCGTACACATTTATAATACAAAATTTTAACAGTAAAAACACAACTACAAAAGTGCAGCAGCCATGTCATGGTGAAACTTAAAACGGGCTATCATAATGTAATGTATATACAAAATTTCGTGTCTGTGCTGTTGACCATTGAGGATTCCCGTCGTCGGGAGCCAACCCTGGGTGGAGCAGCCATGTCAGGTGAAACTAAGAACGTGTTATCATAACTGAATGCGTATACAAAATTTCGTATCTGTGCTGTTGACCATTGAGTAGTCCCCTCGTCGAGAGCTAACCCTGGGTGTAGAATCAGGTCATGCTTACCTTAAAAAAATGCATTGTCATCGGAATTGAAACGGCATCTAAACTTTCGACTTCATATTATAATATTTGAGGAGTTCCCTCAATTATTCATGGATTCCATCAACATAGCAGTACTTTGATAAAAATGGGACGAATCTGGAAGTATATCCTTTCAAATAAAAGAAGACTTTTCCAATTCGGTTTACAAATGACAGAGTTCTAAATTAACAAACATTAACAAAAAGATACAACCGAATTGATAACATCCTCCTTTTTTCGAAGTCGTTTAAAAACCAAGTACTAATCAGTAAGCAGCCCGTTGTTACTGGTCCGAAGTCTTGTATAATAATTATATGACCTTATTTGCTAACCCCGATATTTTCTGTTCCGGACAATCAATTTGGCAATCTATCAAATTAGTTGCCGATTAGTTGCCAGCAGTTAAAAAGATATCTTTATAAAATGAATATATTTAAATTATTAATTACATGATAAAATTTGGTTTATAAATAGGTATAGAAATTATCATTTGGTTAGTGACGATAATACGCTGGTGCAGCGTGGACTAATGGGGCAGCGTGAACAATTGGAGAAGCGTGGAGAACGGGCGCTGGGTGGACTGGGACGGCGTGATGACCAGGATGAGAGTGGCTGACTACCGCGTTGAATCCAGTATGGTCATCGGCGCTGTAGTGGACGGTGCGCACTGAACCGTCGGCTTCCAGGAAGGAGTATTCTCCCTTGACGACGTCACCGTCGCGGCTCTCGTGCTGGTTCTTGTTGTCGCCGGTGTGACCATCGGACACGGAGTACGAGAAGTCGTATTTGGGATGAGACTGAAAGTTTTTCTCGTATATAAGTTGAAATATTTAAATGTGATTTTAGTTTTAATCTTTTTACTTACGTATTCTTCAACGTGATGGACTGGAGCAACTACCTGGGTTGGTGCATAGTGCGCTGCGTAATGCGCTACCGGGGCAGCTGCGTAGTGGGCCACTGGAGCTGCTGCGTAGTGGGCTACTGGGGCAGCTGCGTAATGAGCAACGGGAGCCGGTGCATAGTGGCCAACTAAGTCGTGACGGACAACGTTTTGGGAAGAAACGGCATGACCATGAACGTACTCTGTTGGCACTAGACCTGCCTGGCCGACAGCCAAGAGGCAACTTGCAATAAATACCTAGACAAATAAAAAAATGTATATTCATTCCCATAAAACCTTGTTGCATAAATATCACTTACTTTGGTGAACATTTTGCGTGTGCTTTGGTTAACGAACAATTGCGAACTGTGACTATACAGCCTCTCGCTTCAGTTTTTATATGAGCTAAAATGAGTGTGCAATCAGAAAGTATGCATAAGTGAAAATGGTATCACTATCACTCGCAGGGGCGACATTGAAATATTTTCGCTGACATTGCGCATTTGGCGCTTCGGGCAATAAAGTAACTTTATTGAAATCGCCACCTCCACGACAGGATTTAGAATGATTTAATACTACTGTACGGAAACAAGTACTTGGAGGTGTAAACTAAAACGGGCGAACCCGTCACCTCGGGGTTTTAACAATATACAAGCGTAGAAGATTTAGGAACGTAACAGTCCACTGTCTAGATACGTAACTTGCCCGTAAGAGAAATCAGGTGTGCACCCAGCGGGATGACACACGCGCCCTTACTTCCAGTTACGGATTCGAGGTAGCTTACGCGGTGCTCTTTCTTATGTAACGGTGATTCGGTGTCTACCAATCTTCCACGGTATCCTTTCTTTCACCCGGTATCGGGTAGCCGATTGGTCATTGCTGTTGCTGTACGGTTAACAACCGCCTGGGCTCCATAGGAAACAAAGCCATTACTAGACTCCCCGGGTTATCAGTTGGAAAGCACATTCAATTGGCTAACGCCGCATCGTGCGCATACCGTCCAGGAGCGCCCGAATGACGATTCTCAGGGGAGCTGGCCCGCAGTAACAGAACCCTACCCGGGCTCGCACTTCTGCTTGGACGGTACAGGATGAGTGCTGACCTGTGAGTTCGGCTGATCTCAACTCATAGATCATAATGACCTAACTGCACTGGGCCCGTTAGCTCCCATAAGCTTGACTGCCCTGATCTGCTTAGTTGTTTCCCTCTGAACATTCCGTCAACCCACAGAACTCGTCGCTGTGAACTGTTGCGCCCGCCGCATTGTTCAACCAATAACGCACTATTCTCGCCGGTGCCCCGTATAATACGCTCATAATAATATGTGAAAATTGCAAATTGCTTTGATGGTATGCTCCTAAGTAAATCATAATTCAAGCAACTCGCCTCTGCAAAAATAATGGATAAAAAATTAAACTGAAATTAAAATAAAATATTTAAGGTGGTTAAGATAAATAATAATAAGTAGAAAACGTTTTTAGATTTACATCAAATAACTCAATGTAATATTATCTCTAGTAAGTAAGACCGATGTAAATCAGTTGTTTTTTCAAATAAAGAAAAAAAAAGGGGAAGTAGTATTAAAATATTACGGAAACAAATACTAAAATATTAAGAGGCAAACTGAAGATAGCGCTAGTAATATATTATTGGTCGCCAGCCGTCAGTTATAGGAGGCTGTACTCTATTCGCTGCACGTATGTTTTTAAACTAACCTTAATATATTATTTATTTTATAAGAAAGCATAAGTAGTAAATAGGAGGAGTTGCTTACATTTAGGTTTCCGTAGCTACGATGTAAATGAGAGCTGTCAAACAAACGGACGTCATTAAAATTACATTTTTAGCCGTTCGGTCACTGATTTATGCGGAATGTGTACGGTAAACACGGGAAAGTCGAGGGGGGGGGGGGGGAGGGGAGGGGTTAGGTCGGAATGAGTAGGGTAACACAGGACGAGCTGAGGCGGAGGAAAAGAATGAGTAAGGTAAGTCCGGGCACATTAGGGGAGAGGTGCAGTATGAGAAGGGTAAGTCGGGACAAATCGGCGCGGAGGTGCGAAATAGTGTTATAGAGTAAAGTAATTCAGCGCAAGTCAGACTTACTTATGTAATTATGTACCTTACTTATGTACCTTATTATATACCTTACTTATACTTATTTACAGATAGACAGGTAAGTCTGTCCGTACATAAGTATAATTAAGGTAAGTCGGGGCAAGTAGAGACGGAGATGCGGAATGGGTAGCGTGATTAGGGGCAAGTTGGGATGGGGTTCAGAATGAGAAGGGTAAGCCGGGACAAGACGGGGCGAAGGCGCGAAATGAGTAGGGTAAGTCGGGCGGTGTGGCGCACTGAGAAGGATAACTCGGGGCAAGTCGAAGCGAGAGTACGGATTGAGTAGAATATAAGGTCGGAGCAAGTCCGGGCGGATATTCCGAATAAGAAGGGAACATCTGGCGAAGTTAAGGCGGAGGTGCGGAATATGTAAGGTAAGTGCGCTGGAAAGTTTTACTTAAATGAAGGACATGCAAATATGCTCTGGCGACTTTTGGGAAATTTTTGCTATTTTTGCTCTCGTTTTTCCACTGCAGACTCTTGGCAAGCCAGGCAGCAAAGCAGGAAGGAACGCACTACGCTGACTCGCGAGCTATTACGAAGCCTGTTACGCGTCACTAAGTCTAGGGGAAAATAACTATATAATAAGTAGCGTATCTCTGGTTCTACTTTATTAGTCATATACAACATTTGATGTTATAAGTAACTATAATCACAGTAAATGAAAGCTATTGTAATAGCGACTAAGATATTTCATATTTATCCCACAAAACCGTATTCCGGCTGTGGTTCAGTTTAGAAGATATTTAAGGGTATTTCAGCTTCTTTTGTAACCCAATTATGGAGGTCTTTAATATAAATATGCACATACGAGATTGCTGAAGAGATATTATCGGATGCACGAAGTTTGAAAGTGTTGCTCAAGTCTCTCTTTCAGAAATTCTTATTTTTTTTAATTCGTTGTGATTTAATAAATTTTCCAACGAATATCTAACATACGCGATGCACGCTGAAATGATCTGAAATAGGGAAAAGGGAATACAGGATATAAAGTATGCTTTCTACTTTTTGAAAGTATCTTCCAATAAAATTACTGCATTTTTGCATTTGCTTGAACCAAATGTTAAAACAGCGAAGTTGGGTTGTTAAAATAACCGTTTTGAAGAATTCGACACCTTTCTTAGGCAGGTACTTAAAACCACTGACTAGGAAACTTATCGGTAATTTTTGGAAATGTATAATAACCATCAAGACTGAGGCCACGACCGATTTGCAAGACGGTATATCAACTCAGGGCTTTCTATTGGCTTATATACATAGTTGGAGCAGAGAATAACCGAAAATACGAAAGATAAATTTTAAAGCAATGTCTCGGAATTTACACATAAAGTTAAAATTGCTCTAACTTTTGAATCGCTAAAGATAAAGAGTTGTTTGTAAAATATCCTATAAAAAAATTTGTTGTTCTTAGATTTTCTCCCATATTACTTTTCGGTACGATGTATGGCCGAGGAGTTAGATAGTCAAATAATGCAAAAAACGTCAGGCACTTTCGTTGTTTTTTCAAAATTGGCGAACTTCAAGGGCAACTTCTTGGAAACTTTTCAATATAGGGATAAATCATTACAATAAATCTTATAAAACATTTAATCAGCCTAAATTACTTATACGGTAAACTTATCGCAAATATGCATAGTTTTCGAGATATAAGCGAAAAATAGAAAAAAAGGGAACTTCCGTGCCACCCCCCCCCCCTTCCCTGGGGTGACGGGTTCGCCCATCCTAGTCGACACTGCCCAACTGCTCCCTTCCTCTTTACCTTATGTTTACCTCCTAATAAGTCTGAACAGCCCTAATGTCAGAGTTCGTGTTATTTCCATTTTCCTCAACATATCCTCGTTGACTGGACTATTACACCCAGCCCTTGACACTGTTTCAACCAATATTATTCTTTACGCTGTAGCAAGGTGACGATTTAGATCCATTTTGATGATATTTTTCGCAGAATCATTAGGAATATTTTAAAAATAAAAATATTACTTAATTAGACAAAAGTATTTGCATAGCCTCTTCCTTGATATTTTTTTTTTTGAAAATCGAGAAAAAATATTCCGCGACCTTTGTCTGAATATACAACATCTTAAAAGTTGGATTTGACAAAATTAATAACAGTTTTGTTATTTTTGTTATTTGATTATTTTAATGTAGATATAATTTACATAGGTGTTCTTCAACGAGAGGTTTTTAATTCTAGTGCCAAAAATGATTACCTGTACCTACTTATATTATTTTGCTGATTTATTTATATGCACAATCGTTTATAAATCATTTTATTAGATTAGAATTAATATAATCCAAATTGGTGGAAAACTATTAAAAAATCATGCTGTTTTAAGACTAGGTTAATTTTGTTATTCTAGGTTTAGACTAGGCGATTTTTTATCATGATATATAAAGAATGCCCCGAATAAACCATAAACACATAAATATTTTTGAATTGCTTTACAATAATTTCCTGGCTTGGTCCAATTTTGTCTAAAATACCTGTAGTCTCGATTGTTGGAATTTTTGCAATGTTCCAAAATGCATTTCAAATTTAATAAATTCTACTACATTTTTACTTACAACGCCATAATTACGGAGGTATTTTATACCGTGTTTTACTAGTTTATAACCGACACATCAACAACATATTTATTCCGATTTTACGTACATATATAAAATAAAGTACTAATCAGTAACCAGCCCATTGCTATTAGACTTAAGTCTTGTATAATAAAAATAAAGCCTTTTTTTGCAAACCGCAATATTTTCTGTCCTGAACAATCAATTTGGCAATCTATCAAATTAGTTGCTAAGAGTGGTCATCAATTCACCCCAAGATGCAACACTTGAAAAAAATATATATTATGAAATTCATATATTTAAATTATTAATTACATTATAAAATTTGGTTTATAAATACGTATAGCAATTTTATTTGGTTAATGATGATAATATGCTGGTGCAGCGTGCACTAATGGGGCAGTGTGAAGAACTGGAGCCGCGTGGAGAAGTGGCGCTGCATGGACTGGGACGGCATGATGACCAGGATGGGAGTGGCTGACTACCGCGTTGAATCCACTATGGTCATCGGCGCTGTAGTGGACGGTGCGCACTGAACCGTCGGCTTCCAGGAAGGAGTATTCTCCCTTGACGACGTCACCGTCGCGGCTCTCGTGCTGGTTCTTGTTGTCGCCGGTGAGTCCATCAGACACGGAGTACGAGAAGTCGTATTTGGGATGAGACTGAAAGTTTTTTTCGTATGTAAGTTGATTTTTTTAAACCTGATATTAAATTGAATTATTTTTACTTACGTATTCTTCAACGTGATGAACTGGAGCAACTACCTGTCTTGGTGCATAGTGCGCTGCGTAATGCGCTACTGGGGCAGCTGCGTAGTGGGCCACTGGAGCTGCTGCGTAGTGAGCTACTGGGGCAGCTGCATAGTGGGCTACTGGAGCAGCTGCGTAGTGAGTAACGGGAGCTGGCGCATAGTGGGCGACTGAGTCGTGACGGACAACGTTTTGGGATGAAACGGCATGACCATGAACGTACTGTGTTGGCACTAGACCTGCCTGGCCGACAGCCAAGAGGCAACTTGCAATAAACACCTAAACAAAGATTTAAAAATATGTTTCTGCTTATTAATCCATGTTGCATATAAATCACATATTTCGGTGAATTCATTTATTTAAAATATATTTCCTCTCATTAAACCTTGTTGCTTTATGATTACTTACTTTGGTAAACATTTTGCGTGTGCTTTGATTAACGAACAATTGTGAACTGTGCCGCTACAGACTCTCGCTTCAGTTTTTATATGAGCTAACATGGGTGTGTAATCAGAAAGTATGCATAAGTAAAAATTGTATCGCTATCACTCGTAGGGGCGACATTGAAATATTTTCGCTGACATTGCGCATTTGGCGCTTCGGGCAATATAACAACTTTATTTAAATCTCCACCACCACGACAGGATTTACAATGATATAATTCTACAATACGGAAACAAGTACTAAAATTTAAAGATGCCATCTGAAGATATATTTCATTTGGGCTAATAATATATCATTGATCACTAACCTTCAGGTTTAGGAGGCTGTACTCTATTCGCTGCATATATATATATATATATATATATATAATATATAAAATTAGATTCATGAAAAGTTACTTATCTGGGGTCCTGGTGGACCCCAGATAAGTAACAACAAAAAACCATTGAAAAATTATCAGATGAAGATGTTAACACTTTAATTCCTAACCCTATCAGAACACCAAATTTTTACTTATTGCCAAAAATTCATAAACCTAATAATCCAGGAAGACCGATAGTAGCTAGTTTTAACTCACCCACAGAAAGAATTTCAGCTTTTGTCGATTACTTTCTACAGCCATTTGTAAAAAATCTAAAGTCACACATTAAAGATAGTTACCATTTCATCGAGATTCTAAAAAATACCACAATTCCTAAGACTGACAACTTATTACTTGTTACAATTGACGCTGTCTCTCTTTATACTAATATTCCCCATGATTTAGGCTTAGAAGCGATTTCCCATTACCTTAATCAAAGGCCCAGCCCCCAAATTCCTTCTACAAATTTTCTTTGTAAGTTGGCTGAATTCGTCCTCACTAAGAATGCTTTTTCTTTTGAGGATGAATTTTATCTCCAAATTAAAGGTACAGCAATGGGAAGAAGAATGGCGCCTTCTTATGCTAATCTTTTCATGGGGTTATTAGAAAATAAAATTTCTTCTTACTCAAAATTTACAACCACTAATGTGGTATAGGTTTATTGATGATATTATATTGTTTTGGCCACATGGACATGACACACTCACTGACTTCCTTACAGATTTAAATAATTTCGGACTCTTAGATTTTACATACACTATATCAGAAAATCAAATTACATTCTTAGACGTTGATCTAACTCTATCCGAAGGCACCATTAAAACTGCAATTCATATAAAACCTACAAACAAAGAGCAATACCTACATTTCGATAGCTGTCATCCGTTTCATACCAAAAAGTCAATTCCATATTCAATGTCCATTCGCGGACACCGTTTAATTAATAATAAAGAAAATCTAGATAAGTACCTTTCTAATCTTAAAAAATCACTAATAGAAAGAAATTATCCTGCCTCTTTGTTAGATAAAAATATAATAAATTCCGAAACAAAATTTTCACCTAAACCTAAATTGGTGTCAAATTTAAATCAAAATAAAATCTTTCTAAGTACTACTTATTTTCCTGGCACTGAGAAACTGCGACCTATTTTAGCAGATTTATTCCCTATTATAGCTAACGACCCATCAACCAAAGGTTTATTAGATATACCACCAATTTTATCATTTCGAAAACCTCCTAATTTAAAATCAATACTTAATAAAAATAATCGAAATTATGTTAGTAATAACAAAAATTTGGGCCTACAGCCTTGCGGTCGATCACGTTGTAAAACATGTCCTTTATTAGATCGAAGCATTTATTTTACTAGTCCTAACACTCCCAACAGTTACAGAGTTCCTTTTAATAGTAGTTGCATTTCAAAAAATATTGTATATCAATTACTTTGCCAGACCTGCAATGCATTTTATATTGGGGAAACAACTACACCTCTTAGCATTAGGTTAAATAATCACAGGGCCAGCGTAGGCAATGAAAGTCAACTTCCAATAGCATTGCATGCTAAGGCACACAATTTAACTTTTGATAATTGTTTTAAAGTAAAAATTATTAAGTGCCTTGGCGATAACGCTAAAGAAAGAGACGTTAAATCTTGGGAGTTGGCTTTTATAAATATTTTAGGCGCTTGCAAGGGTCCCGGTCTGAATAGGCAAAATTAATACAGTAATTATATTTGTTCAGACATATTCATTAAAAGCTTATTAATATTTTTCATTTAAAAATCATTAATAATAATGTTTTTCAAGGTCGGTTATAGTGCATTTATAACGATATTGCAAAATATTATTAACCCATTTCTCTATGTTTAGTTTTTTTAAAATTTAAATTTTGAAAAAATTGTTCTATCAGAAATGTCATAGAGATGAATACGACTAGTGTCGAAATATTCTCAGTCATATAATTTCTTCTAAAATAAGTTACTAACATCCATTTCTGTTACAGAAACCATCCTCCTATACTTATTACATCCAAGGGCATACAGTAATTCGGCTGCAATAACTAAGAACATCGTAAGTTATCAATTGCGGAAACAGGTGCCGCTGCCCTAAGTATTTAAAGAGGACATTAACTATCGTTTAAATGTTTCTGGTCCACCAGGACCCCAGATAAGTAACTTTTCATGAATCTAATTTTATATATTATTGAAAATAATTTAAAAAAATTTACACCCTTAAAATATCAAAATATATATATATATATATATATATATATATATATATATATATATATATATATATATATATATATATATATATATATATATATATATATATATATATATATATATATATATATATATATATATATATATATATATATATATATATATATATATATATATATATATATATATATATATATATATATATATATATATATATATATATATATATATATATATATATATATATATATATATATATATATATATATATATATATATATATATATATATATATATATATATATATATATATATATATATATATATATATATATATATATATATATATATATATATATATATATATATATATATATATATATATATATATAATTTCTTTTTTTAAGAATTCGTTTAAAGGATGACACTTTGATGAAAAAATAAAAATAATAAAATCCACTTACATAGCTGGAAGGTTTTCCCGGACTGGATTGGGAAATGCTTATTTTAAATGAGATGTATGCCTGGATAAGCACCACTTTCGACAGTGCAATGTAGGTCTAATGGGATCCCTTTATCGCTAGCGAAGGATCGCCCTTCATCCACATATCAAAAACAAAGCGTATCCTTTTGCAAACCAAAATAAAATATCTTTATTAAAGACAAATTAAAGCAAAAACAATGAAAAAATCACAATGAATCGTCTCTTAAATGCGGAATGACATACCGAAAATTCGATTTGAAATTCAAATATATCCACTCTTTAAAAGGACGATATACCATTGCTGGGCTCGCTATCAGCCAGCCATTAAATGAAAATCATTTTATCATTTTATCATTTTATGATTTTCATTTAATGGCTGGCTGATAGCGAGCCCAGCAATGGTATATCGTCCTTTTAAACAGTGGATATATTTGAATTTCATAATTTGCCTTAATTTTAGAATTTATGCCTCCCATAATTTAAAAATTATTTTATAAATTATCGAATACGAATAATTTATATCATTATATATTTTTTCATTGTATTGTGATATCAGAGACTTAATAATAAAAAAAATGGTTAAAATATATACTGTTTTTTAAAAAAAGTTATCACAATTGACTTTAAATACCAACTCTGGGGATTTTATATAAATAAATAAAATATTTATGCCGACTTTTTTAAAATATTTTTTTCTTTTAGTACGTATATTTTCTGAGTAAAATAATAAAATATGAAATTTTGGAAAAAGTTGCAACTTCGCACTTTTATGAAACACAGAGATACTTATGTCCCATCAATTTATGCAAAATCTATTAAACCAATTTTCACAAAACTTGATATACATGTTATTTACATAGCCTTTTAACAGTTTTATGCATCAAAAAAATATATACTCTACCGCAAAGCTTATGGTTCTCAAAGGGTTAACTCAGTTTGTAATATGTACTTTTTTCGTTTCTATGCGACAATTATTCTTAAGTATCTTTACTAGTAATACCTACAGTAATACCTAAATTCAAGATGAAGTATTGTGTGAAAGTCATTTTATAAAATGGTAAGTAATATATCGCATAATAATAGGCCAGCGTACAATATTCTATGACTTTGGAAGATTATTTGTTTCAATGATTAAAACCGGCAGAATCGAGAACCTTCCAGTTTGCTTTACAATTAGACGTTGGTTTTATGTACTTTGCAAGAGGCCCCTCTTGCAGGTACATAAAACTCACGAAGTGCCAGGAGTTTTTGTTTTTCTTAATAAAATTCATTCTTACACAATTTGAAGGGTCTAAAATTTTGCTGTGTGGTAAATATTAGCATTTTTTTTTGCTGAATTTCTTTTGCAGTGGCTCGCAAATAACCGTTTGATATGTTTGTCTGTCTGTTATGCTTACGATGTCGTCGGATTTCGGATGCGTCGTCGGATTTCGAAAATTCTGTCGCGAATAGTTTTTATTCTTCAATAGGAGGAGTTGATTACATTAAGCTTTCCGTAGCTACGATGGAAATAGTTATATGTTAAACAAACGGACGTCATTATAGTTACATTTTTAGCCAATCGATCACTCATTAAAGCAAAATGGAGTTGTGGAATGAGTACGGTAAGCTTGGGAGAGTCCGGGTGGGGGAGGGGACAGGAGCGGAATGCATTGGGGTAACAAGGGACGAGTTGAGGCGGAGGTACAGATTGAGTAAGGTAAGTCCGGGCAAGTTGGGGCAGAAGTGCAGGATGAGATGGATAACTCGGACGAGTCGGAGCAAGTCAGGGCGGAGGTTTTAAATGAAGAGGGTAAATCTAAGAAACTCAGGGTGGAGGTGCGAAATGAGTAAAGTAAGAACGACTGGAAACTTTTACTTAAATGAAAGAAATGAAAATATGTTCTGGCGACTTTTAGAACATTTTATTTGTTCGCCATATATTTTTGCTCTTGCTTCCCTACTGCAGATGCTCGCGAGCCGGGCAGCAAAGCAGGAAGGAACGAATTACGCAGACTTTCGCGAGCTATTGCGAAGCCTTTTAAGCGGGACGAAGCCTGTGGTACATTTACTGAATATAAAAATAAATATAGAATAAGTAGTGTATCCCTGGTTCTATATTATTTGTTATAAATATTACGACATTTAACGTTAAAAGTAACTTTAATCACAGTTAATGACTTTTTTTGCAATTACGACTAAAATATTTTTTATTTATCCCGTAAGATCGTATTCCGGCTGTAGTTCAGTTTAAAATATATTTTGGGTATTTTCAGCTTCTTCTTTTACATTATTCTGGAGGTCTTAAAATGTGTCGCACAAGTCTCTTCTGCAGAAATTCTTATTTTTTTTTAAATGCCTTGCGATTTAATATATTCTGCAACAATATCTAAAATACGCGAGGCACGCCGAAATTATCTGCAATATGGAAAACGGGAAACAGAATATATTGTAAGTGCTCTATATATGGACCGGTCTTGCAATATGGACCACCGGCATTTATCAAATGACGTCAGTTGTACCTAAACGTCGATCGGGGCAAAAGGTGCCGGTCATCGCCAGCAGCCTATCAATCTTTCGTTGCGAACCAGCTCGCACGCACGTGTCGCTGAGAGCAATTTTCAATTTTTTACAACTTATGATAACATTATTTGCTTTTTGTTAGCCTGCTTACGCAACAAATATTAATATATGTGAAAGTTTGTACTACAAATAGAAAGGTAAGTTATTTGACATTTATTCACATTAGTTTATATAATTCTATCATTATTCTTACTTTGTCAGTAAAAGTTAATCCTCGAGCCATATGTACTGCAATACCACCGCCACTTTTTTAAATATAGACTACTGGTCCATACTATGAAAACATTTTTTTTTCAGAATAGCAGCTACGTTAAAAGAGAAAGCCAGAAAATTAAGACACAAACCGCAATAGCAATCTTGGCTGTACCTGGAAAGACTTTGTACTATAAACCAAGCTCATACGGCCACCAATCATTTGTAGATATACTAACCGTCAACATAGGAGAAAATCCAAAGAAATATAAGCAGAATTTATAAATATCAGTGAAAATGAAGGAAGAAAGAAAAGGGCTAAAAAACGCTATAGGACTTATGAGCAAAAAATAAAAAAAACCCTAAAGGAAAGCAAGATCTAAAAAGACAACGATAAATCTCCTGATAGTTCAGAAGAAAGTAATTATTCAATCATGATAGAAGAGACGAAAGCCATGATCGTTCTCAGAATGAAAATACAAAATGCTTTCATTGTAATGGCATTTCCTCCAAAGATATCAATGGTAAGCAATGGATATTGAGCATAATTTGTAGAAAATAGGCTTATGAAGAACGTGCCGGCATAGAAGGCTACCAATTTATATGCGAACTTTGTGCTAGAGACTGGTCATAGACGGGCCTTATTTTTTATGATTTGCTATAACTAAAGATTGTTTACGCTTGAATATTTTGATGTAGCCCATATTATGTGCACTTTTTGAATGTTAACAAAAATGTAAATTTTATAAAAAAATAGAGTATTGCTAAGATGTTGTATTTTAATGACAATTATATTAATCTTGACTGTAACCAAGTATTATAGAACTGGTTGTAATAAATACGGTTTGATTGTACTATAAAACTTATAGTTTTATGTGAAAAAATCCTTATGATGGTCCATATTTGGAGCACTTATCCTAACTGAAAAATGCTTTCTTCTTGTTCGAAGTATCGTTTAATAAAATTACTGCATTTTTGCATTCGCTCAAACTAAATATTGTTAACTCAACTCAAACGAATTTGGGTTGTTAAAATAAACGTATTGAAAAATTCGACATCTTCTTCCGGTACTTAAAACCACTGACTAGGCAACTGATCTGTAATACTTGGAAAATGTAAAATAATCATGGAGACTGAGGCCAGGACTAATTGGAGGACGGTATATCATGTCACGACATTCTATTGGCTTATACATAGAGTTAGAGCAGAGAATAACTGAAAATACGAAAATTAAGTTTTACTGCAAAATCTCTGAATTTACACATAGGTACAGTCAAAATTGCTCAAAAATTTTGAACTTATGGAGAAAACTTATTATCTAATAATATCTGAAAAATTCTGTAAGAAAATTTAATGTTATTTATCTTTTTCCTACATTACTTATCCGTAGGATGAATGGCTGAGGAGTTAGGTAGTCAAATAAGGCAGAACACGTGAGGCATGTCCTTTTTTTCAAAATTGGCGAATTTCGAGCGCGAATATCTTGATAACTTTACTAATAGCGAAAAATCAGTGGAATAAATCTTATGGTACAATTTATCAGCAATTTTTATTGAATAGACTTATCGCTAGGATACATAGATTTCGATATATAAGCGAAAAGTCTAAAAAGGGAACTTTTGTGTGCCCCCTCCTCCACTCCTCACCTTATTTTTTGCTCCTAATAATTCCAAACAGTCCCAGTCAGAAATTGTATTACTTCCATTTCCCTCTATATATCCTCGTTGACTGGACTATTATATACACCCAGCCCTTGACAATGTTTCTACCAATGCCATCTACACTGTAGCCAAGTGACGAAAAACGAAAACAATAGTTTCACTATCTTTGTCTGGATCTACAACTGACAATAGAACGAATTGATTGTTGGATTCGACAAAATCATATTCCTTTTCCTGGCTATTTATATTTTATTTAGGAATTCCTGAAAAAAAAACTCCGCGACTATTTTATGAATTTAAAACTGCCAATAGGAATACTTTGATTGTTGGATTCGCAAAACCAATCAGAGTTTTTGTCATATTTGATTTTTTAAATATAATTTAGGGCATACAAACAAATAAAAAATCAGAAACACATACTTTTAAATCCAGTGCCGAAAATGATTACCTGCACACCTATTATTTCGCTAATTTATTTACATGCAAAATCGTTTTATAGTTAAATTCATTACATCAACAATAATTTAAATTATATTGATTGAAATCTGTTGAAAAATGTGTTTTGTGAGACTAGGTGTCACTACAGTTTTGGACTAGGCGAGTTTTTGTCAGGACACATGAAGAATTCCCCGAGTAAAGAAACCATGTCAGCGGCATTTGACTTATGAATAGACTTTGCTGTATTTCATAAATATATCTTTAAATTGTTTTTTAATCATTTCCTGGTATAGTCAGATTTTGTCTAAAATATCTAATATCTGATAATAGAACTTTTAGTTTTTTTTTGTAATTCATTACGTATTTAATAAATTCTGCTACATTTTTACATACAACAAGAAAAGGGTTTTTTCACCACTTAATAACCCACACACCAAACGACATATTTATTTTTATTTTACATACTCATTTAAAACAAAGTACTAATCAGTAACATGCCCGTTGTTATTGGTCTGAAGTCTTGTATGATCATAATTGGCCTTTATTGCTAACTGCAATATTTTTTTCTATCAATCTATTAAATTAGTGGCCAGTAGTAGTCATGAATTTACCTCAATATGTTTATAATCAGCAGTTTAAAAAATATATTTTTTTGTATTCATATATTTTTATTATTAATTACATTATAAAATAAGGTGTTTAAATACTTAAAGCAATTTCATTTGGTTAATGATGATAATATGCTGGCGCAGCGTGCACTAATGGGGCAGCGTGAACAACTGGAGCCGTGTGGAGAAGTGGCGCTGCGTGGACTGGAACGGCATGATGACCAGGATGAGAGTGGCTGACTACCGCGTTGAATCCAGTATGGTCATCGGCGCTGTAGTGGACGGTGCGCACAGAACCGTCGGCTTCCAGGAAGGAGTATTCTCCCTTGACGACGTCGCCGTCGCGGCTCTCGTGCTGGTTTTTGTTGTCACCGGTGTGGCCATCGGACACGGAGTACGAGAAGTCGTATTTGGGATGAGACTGAAAGTTTTTTCATATATAAGTTGAAATGTTTAATTCTGATTGAATTATTTTTACTTACGTATTCTTCAACGTGATGGACTGGAGCAACTATGGGGGTTGGTGCATAGTGCGCTGCGTAATGCGCTACCGGGGCAGCTGCGTAGTGGGCTACGGGGGCAGCTGCGTAGTGGGCTACTGGGGCAGCTGCGTAGTGGGCTACTGGAGCAGCTGCGTAGTGAGCAACGGGAGCTGGCGCATAGTGGCCAACTGAGTCGTGACGAACAACGTTTTGGGAAGAAACGGCATGACCATGAACGTACTGTGTTGGCACTAGACCTGCCTGGCCGATGGCCATGAGGCAACTTGCAATGAATACCTAAACAAATATTTAAATATATAATACATATATTCTCATCAAAATTTATTGCATAAAATTCACTTACTTTAGTGAACATTTTACGTGTGATTTAATCAACGAACAAATGTGAACTGTGCCAATGCAGACTTTTGCTTCAGTTTTTATATGAGCTAAAATGAGTGTGTAATCAGAAAGTATGCAAAGGTGAAAATGGTATCACTATCACTCGCAGGGGCGACATTGAAATATTTTCGCTGACATTGCACATTTAACGCTTCGGGCAATAAAACAACTTTATTTTAATAGCTGCCTCTAAGACAGGATTGTCGATTATTTTATGCTACAATAGAGAAACAAGTACTACAATTTAAAGTGGTCACCTCAAGCTAGTAATATATTATTGGTCGCCAGCCTTCAGTTATCCTGCAGTATTTTCTTCACATATACTTTTTAATAAACTTCAATATATAACTAAAATCATAAGTAATATAAAATACGTATATTTGCTTTAAACTTATTGACATATGTCAGTTTATTTCAAACGAATATTTATTTCAAATGTCATTTTTCAAACGAACATAAAATAAAACGTCATTTTGATAAAGGGTTCTCTAAATTATATTATACTACTGACTGTTAACTTAATTTGTTATATGGACAGAGACATTTTCGTTACTATGTGACTTATTTTTTAGTCATCTTGATTGGGAGCCCAGCAATGCTTAATTTTAAAATCAGGCTGTGTGTGACAGCCATTTTATAAAATTACAAATAATAATTCGCATAATAATAGGATAATATACAATATTTTACAACATCGGAAGATTTTTTATTTCAGAACTTGAAACCGGCTGACTCCAGACCCAGAACTTTCCAGGCCGAGAAATGGTAAGCTTCGGGTTTCGATTACAATGAGGTGTTGGTTTTATTCATATTTATGATGAAGTAAAAGAAGCCCCCTTGCAGGTACACACTGAGAAAATTATGGGATTTCTATATACATTAAGTTTTGTTAACACGATTTGACACAGAATAATGTTATTCCAATCGTAATTTTGTTGAATTACAAGGAAATTTGTAAAACTGCATTACTCGATTATATAATATGTTGCACAATGCTTCGTACTGGTAATACGAAAATATCGTTATAATGTATGTATCTTGAACATGATTCTTGTAACTGTCTATAACCTTATGTATGCAATAACATGCTGTTATGGTAAAAGCAAGATCTCGCTGTGGGCCGTAATGAATGGTAACCTTTACGCGTCATGGTGATACATACTCACGGACCACAGTGCATGGTTTATACGTAACCCCGTTTGGAAACATGCGAATTTCCGTGTATTATAGCAAAAAAAAATCTCAGTGTATATAGCATAACTGACCGTAGGACGCGCCAGAAGCTGTTTTGTCCTTTTTAATAAACCTATAACAATTTGGGTGGACCAAAATTTTGATATAAATATTAGCTCCTTTTTGTGGCTGGGCAAAGCGAAGCTTTGGGATGCATATATTTACAGTGAGTCGGAAAAACCCGTTTTGTATGTCTGTTTGTCTGTTATGAGTAGGGATATCTTACGAATGCATTGTCGGATTTCAACATTTATTTCGCAAATGTTATTCGTTAATGAAAACAGTTGATTGGGTTTAGATTTCCGCACCTGAGACGTAAATAGGAGCAGCCAAGCATAAACATTTTTAGCCGTACGATCACCGATCATAGCAAATGAAGTCGCCGAATAAGTACGGTATGCCCGGGCAAGTTGTGGCGAAGAAGCGGAATAAGTATTACAGTATAGAATAACACGGGAAGAGCCGACGCGGGATGCAGAATGAGTAGGGTAAGCCGGGGCAAGTTGAGGCAGAGGTATAGGATAAAAAGGGTAAGTCGAGATAAGTGGAATCAGAGGTGGGGAATGAGTAGGGTAAGTCGGGCAAGTAAGACGGAGGTGAGGATAAGTAAGTCGGGACAAATAGGGACGGAGATGCGGAATGAGAAGGTTGTCGGGTTAAGACGGGACGGAGGCGCGGAATGAGTAGGGTCAGTCGGTGTAAGTCGGGGCGAAGTAGCGGAACGAGAAGGCAACTCGATGCGAGTATGCGGAATGAGTAGAGTAGGTCGGAGCAAGTCAAGGCGGAGATGCTGAATGAGGAGAGTAAGTATAAGAAAGTCAGGGCAGAGGTGTGGATTAAATAAGATAATACCGGCTGAAAAATTTTACGTAAATGAAAGACACAAAAACATGTTTTGGCGACCTTTAGTTTATTTTTCGTTGGCCATATATTTTGCCTCTAGTTCTTCCTCCGCAGACGCTTAGCGAGCCGGCAGTAAAGCATGGAGAAACACGCTACCTGTTACGAGAGACCAATTCTATCGTACTTTTGCCTAGTTAAAAAATTACTAAGGAATAATTAGTATTTCCCTAGTTCTATATTATCCGTTACAAATAATAAAACGTTTAACTTTATAAGTAACTTTAATCACAGGGAATGAAAGGTACAGCAAAGACGATTAAAATATTTCACACTTGGCACGCAAGACCGCATTCCGGCTTACTGTGGCTTAGTTAAGAAGATGTTAAATGGTATTTTCAGCGTTCTTCTGTAGCCTCATTCCGGAGGTTTTTGACACACACTAGATTGCACATACACGATTGCCGAATATACATATATTACCGGAATGCACGAAATTTTGAAAGTGCTGCTCGAGTCTCTCTTTCAGGAATTCTTATTTTTTTTTGAAATGCATTGCGATTCAATAAATTCTGCAACAAATTTCTAATATACGACAGGCACGTCGAAATATTCAAAAATAGGGTAAACGAAAAAAAAAAGATTTGACTGAAAAATACATTTTCATTTTCGAAGGTTCTTACGGTAAAATTATTGTATTATTGCATTCGCTCGAAGCAAATGTTTATACAGCGAAGTTGGCTATTAATATGACTGTTTTGAAGAATTCGATATTTTCTGCAATGAATTAAAACCGCTGCCTATGCAAGTTATCTGTAATTCTTGGATATGTAAAATAATCATTGGAACTGAGGCTAGGACTGATCGGAAGGCGTTATATCTACTCGAGGAGTTCTAGTCCAAAACTTCTTTTTATTTCGAGCACTGAGAGAACCCTCAATATCGTAGTGGAGGATTATGCATTGTTTCGTGTCACCGCTGCCATTATTATTTTTGGTAAACACAAAGTTTACTTGTGTTACACAACAGGAATCTTCAGTAAGCGTTCTATGTTATTGTAATGGCCCCTTCACACGTTGGCGAATGTTCGTGTCCAAGTGGGTGTAAACAACTATTAGGAAACATATATGGAAAACTGTTATTGCAGATATGCCAACGTCACCGTACCACAAAATACGAGATGTGGTTGTCAGCCTACGAGCTGCGCCTGCGCAGTACTGCGCACTCTTCGCACCTCTTCTATTTTTGACGTAATTTTGACAGCTCCGAGCTGTCAGCTGGCTGTCTTTTTTTCTTTGAAAATCCGCATCACGTTACCTAATCTGTAACACGAACATTCGCCAACGTGTGGATGTGGCATAACGGAATTTCGGTTACATATGTATCATGATATTGAAACTAACGAATTTACAATTTCCTCTGATACGCTGCAGGCATCTTTTTATACTTAGGCTCATTTTCCAATACCTAAATAGCGGATTGATACGTTCTTATGGCCTCTATTTGATGTATGTGGGCTTATATTTTATGATATATAAGTATATGATAGTGTAAAAGTTTTTTGGGTTATACATAGACAAGAAATTAAACTAGGTGGTTAATTTAAACGTACTTAGGTTAAAACTATCGTTTTAATGTTATGAGTGTGGTAAGATTAGTCACATTATGGACCGAAACGCAACCCTCGCAGCATACTATGAATTAATTTATTCATTTATCAGATATCGTATTCTGATGTGGGGGCTACTTTCGTAAATAGCGTCTTTTTACAGTAAATAACAAAAATAACTAAATATAAGGTTTCTATAATTTGGACCTCAATCTACATTTATAATTTAAGCCTGACAATAAAAATTAAGTGATTTTTATGTAAATGTGTAAAATTTATATTTTCTGTTACTTTTCTGTTTCCTGTTAATTTCTGTTTCCAACAAAAAAGGGACTAATGGGTCAGGGTTCATCTATGCATGTTTTCCGTTTCATTATTCCACCATAACTTATAAAGACGTAGACCGATTTAGAAGTGTGTTATATTGTTAGAACCGTTATGTCATACCGAATGTTATGCCTAACTGTCCAAATATCAAAAAAATAGTTGTGTAAATGTCCAAATGTCAATAAATTAACATAAATATATCGTGTTTAGTGTCAAATGAGTGGTCTGATTGAGTACATTCTAAAAATATACATCTATGTATATAAATAAATATATAAACCACAAAAAACCGTATGAAAACCGTGGGGCCAATATCTAACTCACTAGACTAAACTTCGACAAAAAGATCGACAGAACTGTAGTGGCCAGCTTTTGGAAAACTCCGCCGCATCTTCAAATCTGTTATACCGCAATGCCTGAAGACCAAGGTATACAATCACTGCATCTTGCTTGAAACCTTGGACCTTGACTGTAAGGCTCGTCCACAATTGTAAAGTCGCTCAGCGAGCTATGTAAAGAGCTGTGCTCGGAATCTCTATGGAATATCATCCGGAACGTAGGAATCTACCAGGGAAGCAAATCGATCGACATAGCTCAGAAAATACGCAAGCTGAAATGGTACCGGGTCGACAACATATGACGAAGAACCGATAACCGCTGGGGAGAAAAGTTCTCAAATGGAGATTGCTCATCGGAAAACGCAGAGTATGACGTCCTCCAGACTAACGTATGACTGCCGACTAAAGAAAAACAGCATGAAGCACCTGGATGAGGAAGACACAAGACCGGTCAGCGTCGCGAGCCTTGGGAGAGGCTTATACCCAGAAGTGGACAGACAGAGCGTGTTAAATTAGTAAGCAATTACGAGTAGGTAGGCTGTATCACAAAAGTAACCTAAGTTGTAGATATTTGTCAGTTATTAAAAAATAGTTTTGATACAATTTATATATTTAAATAACTATTTACATTATAAAATTTGGTTTATAAATATGGCGAATTTATTTGGTTAATGATGATAATAGGCTGGTGCAGCGTGCGCTAATGGACCAGCGTGAACAACAGGAGCTGCGTGGAGAAGTGGCGCTGCGTGGACTGGGGCGGCATGATGACCAGGATGGGAGTGGCTGACTACCGCGTTGAATCCACTATGGTCATCGGCGCTGTAGTGGACGGTGCGCACTGAACCGTCGGCTTCCAGGAAGGAGTATTCTCCCTTGACGACGTCACCGTCGCGGCTCTCGTGCTGGTTCTTATTGTCACCGGTGTGGCCATCGGACACGGAGTACGAGAAGTCGTATTTGGGGTGAGACTGGAAGACAAAATAATATTATTATCACATTCACTCGAATTCAGATTGTGCGCAAAGACATTAACAGAATATTTAATTATATGTATTGCACGTTTAGGTGAGGTAACACATTTTTGACATATATGTGTAGTAGTTAGCCTTATTGTGCAGAGCTTTATCAAACAGTTTAACTAACTACGTTCTACCGATAACTAAACTCGTGTGACATCTCACGTGCAGTCCGCTCGCGAGCTGCTAAGAATCGGTAGCTGGCGAAGAGGGCGGATTACGCCACCCTTGACCGTCGCCTCATATCCCGCACTCTTCCATTACAAGTATTCGGCCGCTTTCCCAGCCCCCGATTTTTCGGAGCTCGCGCACGGACTATACGTTGGAGCCATTCTCTCGCACGCATGTCATATGGATGAAGTTAGGGGCCAAGCCATCTGGACATTTAAATTCTCTTTTATCGGACGCACATAGACATATTCAGATCACTGCTATAAGTTTTGATTATAAACTTGGTTCTACTTTTAAATAATAAACCTTTGTACTTTTGTACTATCCCAAAAAGAAATTGATTATTTAGTGTCTAAGATTGTTTATTGGTCTAATAAATTAAAATGGAAATCTTACCTTATTTTTTTCAGCTTATGTCTTAAGTACTGAATATTTATATTATTACTGACAAAATCACGATCAATTCTCCATTATCAAATTCTTTTATACAACATCATAATATTTAAATTTGTTAGTTACATTTTAAAGAATTTACATTTTTTCTCAGGCCCGTGTGATATTTTGTGAGATATTTTGATACGTCTATTTCAATGTCTGACTCTTTCAATG
The DNA here is from genome assembly GCA_944548615.1 of Micropterix aruncella. Taxonomy (NCBI): domain Eukaryota; kingdom Metazoa; phylum Arthropoda; class Insecta; order Lepidoptera; family Micropterigidae; genus Micropterix; species Micropterix aruncella. The sequence goes on from OX155956.1 coordinate 16,365,391, forward strand.
ATTTCTTTTTCTTTTCCAGTCTTTAGCATCTCACTGTGGAATAAACATAGGTACCTTCAACTTACATCTGGTCCTGTTTTTAACTATTCTTTGCTAATCCTTATTTCGCCTTAGGTTCGTTGTTCCCAATATTAGAGATTTAACTTTGTACTCCTGCAATCGACATCCCAACGGCGTCTATGATAGGTACTTTGCAATTTCAGTTATGTGCTCTCCGAATGTCGCCTGCCCCGAGGCACTGTCTGAACGCTGATGTACTGTCTTATACACACATATTTGTTAAAAGGGTATATTGCATCAATGTAGTTTAGGATAGATACCCGCGTATAAAAACGTTAAACCCTGCTAGTGCTAGTAAACGGACCATTCTGTTTTGTTAGCGATCGAACTCTCAATTGGGATCAAGTTGCCCAGGTAGGCTGGAGACCGCCTGATGTGCGTTGTCATTAACGGAGAGCAATATGAACATAACTGTTAGGGTCAGATGATGGAAAGATTCGGGCAATTCAAGAAGAGTTTAAGTTTTATCCAAGTTATTTATTATTTATTTATAAATAAATAAATAAAAAAAAAATAAAAAAAAAAAAAAAAAGTTCATTGTAACGCGTTAACACATTTACCGCTGCGTTGGTGCAAATTACCCTGAGATTATAAACCAGAGATTATTATCAAATTTAATTGCTACATGTATGACTTTAATTTACTTACGTATTCGTCAATGTGGTGGGCGACAGGGGCGACGACGTGGTGGGCAGCTACTACAGGTGCTGGGGCATAATGGGCCACTGGGGCGTGTGCGTAGTGCGCTACTGGGGCGGGTGCGTAGTGGGCGACAGGGGCGGGTGCGTAGTGGGCGACAGGGGCAGCTGCGTAGTGCGCAACAGGCGCTGGTGCGTAGTGAGGGGCTGAGTAGTGGTTTGGTACTAAGCCAGCTTGGCACGCGGCCAACAGAAAGCTTACAACAAATACCTAGAAAACGAATATTATGGTATATTTAATTATAGACATTTTAACAAAAAGAAAAACCGACTCTATTTTTTTAAGTACAGCAGCCATGTCATGGTAATACTTAGAACGGGCTATTATAATTGAATGCGTATACAAAAGTTTGTGTCTGTGTTGTTGACCGTTGATGAGTTCCCTCGTTGGAAGACAACCCTGGGTGCCGTAGTCCTGTATTGGTGAAACTTAGAACATGCTGTCATAATTGAATGCATATACAAAATTTCGTGTCTATGCTGTTGACCGTTGAGGAGTCCTCTCGTCGGGAGCCAACCCTGGGTGTAGCAGCCATGTTATGGGGAAACTTAGAACGGTCTATAATAATTGAATGAGTATACAAAATTTACTCATATATTCTTTCAGATTACTTGACGAGTAAATTTGTTTTTTATGCATGTTTCCCATATTTTAAATTCGGTTTCGGCACAAAGAAAAATGAAAAATACGAATGTATATACCCTAATCCAACACCCCAATTTCCTAAATTTATGTTTAATAATTTTTTAAATAATTTGTGACTTATCGGATGACCAAAAAATTTTAATTTCATGTAAATGTAATAATCAGTATAATTTCTTTCAAACGTATCATTTATATTTACGGAAGTTAGTATAAAGCTGTTCATTTACTAATAAAAATATAATTATATAAAATAAATAATCAATGGCTGGGAAAACTTATTCCCATATGTGAAAGAATGGAAGAAGATTCTCAAGAAGCTAAGCATGATGTCGATAATGACACCTCCATTTTGAGTTAGTAAGAAATGAAGAAAAGATTCACGGGAAGGAAGTTCAAAGAAAGAAAAGGTTCAATAAAGAAAGCGCACCCATCAATTTTTGGGCCACTTATGTCTGAAGAAATGTCAATAATTAGGACAAGTTATGAATAACATAGTTGAGTATAGAGGTCGATGAAGTCTTTTAAGGTAGACTAATCAAATCGAAACACTAATGGGCTCTTCGTAAGACATCACTTCACGGTCCTAAGTAATTAGAGTACCAGAAAAACGCGCTGAACAATAATCAATCACACTTACTTTGCCGAACATTTTGCTAGTGCTCTTCTCTGATCAACGTACAGATGAGAACTGTGACGATGTTCACGTTCGTCTGGTTTTTATAGAGCCAGACCGGGTGTTCATTTCGCAACTTTGTAATTGTATCACTACCACTTGTAGGCGCGGCAATGAAATACTTTCCTGACATTGCGCTTTGGATGTTATGTAAAGCTTTCATCTTTGCGGCACCGCAATGTGAGGAGGGCATGATCGGCATTTTTAAAGCCGCGTCGCTAAATTAACCGGACCGGTTTATTTTTGTTATGATACAATAATTATAATTTAGCGTATTAATTTATGTGTTGAGCTAGATTTTATTTTAAATCGGTGTGTAATAATGAGTAATTTTATTGCATAAATATATTCCCTTGTGAGGTTGCATATATTTCATGAAACGCTTATTAATTAACTGAGTTCTAAAGTTTGTTTTAAATTCTGAATATGTATGGATGGTCCATGACGCTTGAGTGTTCGAAATTAAAGGATATTATAATTTTAATGCAGAATATACTATTAGATATTTTTCTGTAGAATATGCGTAGAAAAGTAGGTATCAATGAATTTAAATAATATACCTTGTTATGGTACAATTCGGAAGGCACAAACCTGATGAAGCCACCTAAAAATTCAGCGAGACAATTATGGATATGAATTGATTATGCCCCAAAATAACAAGCCTGCCATAGTGCCATTATAAACAAAACAATAAAGTAAACAGACAAATCAACATAATTTAATGAATGAATATTTACCACATCAAACAAGAAACTCTCCCCAATTTTAAACATCGGTTAACGGTGCACGGTGCAAAGGTGCAAAGGTGCAAGATGATGATTGAAAAAGCCGACGAACTTGCTAAGACGGGAGCAAAGGGAACGTTATACGGCCCTGAACCTTGCTGTGGCGTACCAAAAAACCTTGCAAACCTAATTCTTAAACAAATATGTTTAGAACAATCCGTCAACAACTGGAACAAAACGCCAGGATTGAATCAATCCAAAGCGCTATTTAAGGCCTACGGCCCGTGAGACATTATCGCTAAATAGGAACAATCTACGCATAGTGGTGAGGGCGCTCACGGGGCATTGTAGCCTCAACAAACACATGTACAACCTCAAGCTCCGAGACACAAAAATGTGCAGGTTCTGCCAAGGAGCAGAGGAAACTCCTCTGCCTCTCATGTGCGAGTGTGGCCCGCTGATGCGTAAAAGATACATCCACTTGGGTGGTCATTACCTCCAACCTGAGGAGGTAAAACAATATGGCGCCAAAAGCCTGTTGCGGTTCTTAAATGACACGAGGCTTAGCGCAGAACTATAGTAGGTGGCGAACACAATAGATCAGCAATGGTCGCAGTGTTACAAGGCTCATAAAGACCTTAGAAAAGCCCCGCACAACAAATAATAAAAAAAGGTGCACCTGATACTCATATATGTCTATTATTGCTTTAACAATTGTCACTATTCCTAAAACGTGAAGCATTAATAATAACTGTCAAGGCTTGAAATCGTTTGGATATCGCCAAGAATTGGCTTGATCTAATGGCGTGAACGCTAAAACTAAAAATTCGTAAATCATTGTGATAAAACCGGTTTTTATGAAATATTTCTGGTTTTTGTATTTATCCATATAGTTGCATATACATTTTCGGAGTGTATTCAATCAGACCTTTCATTTGATACTAAACACGATATATTTATCTTATATTATTGATATTTGGATATTTAGACCATTATTTATATGAAATCGAAGACTATCGCGGTTGTTTGCCATTATAAATAGGATAAAAAACGAATTTACCGCGTGAAATTTGTAGCACCCGACGTTTCGGTGACGTTGCAGCCGCCGTTGTCCAGGGTAGACTGAAGAGCTGTCAATCCGTTGTTTTGCGGGTAGGCCGCATACCGCTGCCGCCACTGCGTAGGTTATAACGGTGGTGGGGGGCCGGGCTAGGAGCGCGCGAATTTTGAAAATCCGTCTTGCACACAAAACTCACTGTATCCTGTCTTACGTCTTTGAGTTCGGCGTTCGGCGGCGGGAACATTTTAAGAAGAGGGTTCAACATAAAATCAATGGTTCGACGTAGAAGAGAGTTTGTAACCGTCGTCTCTATTGAAGTTCGGGGTTCTTCCTATTTCAATGGCTTCCCGGATCATGCGAGGAAAGTAGAATTGTTCCTTGGATAGCACAATGGGATTTTGAAACTGCATCCAGTGGTTACTTCCGCTATCCAATATATGTTCGCAGATCGCCGATTTTTCTCGCTGAACGTTTTTAACAGCTTTGATGTGTTTTGTCAGTCGCGTAGCTATGCGAAATTCTAACAATATCAAACACTTCTCAATCGGTTCAAGCGTTTAGAAGTTAAGATAGAATAAAGAAACGGAAAACATACATACATGAATCCTGAACACATTACACTATTTTTTTGTTGGACAGTCTTGTAATAAAATAAGATTTTAAAAATGTATGCGGCCTACCCGCGGAATAACGGACTGACGGCTCTTTCAGTCTACCCTAAACAACAGCGGTTGCAACGTCGCCGAAGCGTCGGGTTTTACAACCTTCACGCGGTTAATTTGTTTTTTGTTTTATTTATAATGTTAAACAACCGCGATAGTCTCCGATTACATACAGTCTTGTAATAAATACGTAGGAGCCAAAAATATTTATTTAAAAATCGGTAAGATTCTGTGGAGAGAAATAATTAAACACTTGTATAATTTATTTTGCTAAATTAATATTCCAAATACTTCTCCTCGTTAGGACTAACGATGAAAACAAAACTGTCAAATGACCACTGCCAACACGTCAACGCGTAACACGGTAATTTATATTGAAGAAACTGCTTTCTACTTATATAAGTATGGAGTACTCACACGCTGTTGTGAGCTTTATAATACCCATTTAAATGGTATTGATATGTTTAATAATTCCATAATCACTTACAAATACTCCGTAAATCAAACCCTAACCGATACAATAAGCTGACTTGGTTTTTAGCTATTTTTATTGATTATTATTATTATTATTATTATTATATTTTATATACGCCATTACTAATATCATACCCGCTCACACTCCACACTTACACGCTCAACACACTCCAAACACATACACACACCCTGAATACTCGACTCTTATATACTTCTAAAATTGAAAAAAATTAAATTGAAGGTACGTTAGTTTTATTAGGTAGTTAAAAAAAAACGCAATTTATGTAATTTTATTGAAATCCGTAACCGGTTGTATTTGTTGTAAATCTGCTTACATTTAAAAAAATATTATAACTGTAATACTGTGTGATTTCTCAATAAAGAATTGAATTGAATTGAATAAGAGCAAAGGATCGTTGCCTATACCCTTTAGCACTTGGGATGACATAACAATTCTAACAATACTACACACCTCTAAATCGGTTCAAGCTTTTAAAAGTTATGGGGGAAAAATTAAGCGGAAAACATACATAAATATATAAATCATGAACACATTACACTCGTTTTTGTTGGGCGATTATGTTAACACGTTGATGGACACCACTACCTCATCGATGGATTCGTCTGTGACACTACTTATTTCCATACATTGCCTATACTTTTGAATGTTGTTTTGTGACAGTAGAATTATCTAAATTACCTCTGCGGTGACACTACAGCATGTCGTTCCTTATGTTAGTATAGAAAAGCGATCGCCGAGCGGCGTACTGATTTTAAACTAATTAAAACTCTGACGTCGACGGGCGTTCTGTCGTATCATTTTTGCAGCATGATCGCCTATAGGCGTTACTGTCCATCAACGTGTTAAAACATAAGATGTATCATCAGGTATCAATATAATGACATTTTCGCGTACTAAAGAAAATTTAGTTAGGATATTTATTTAAATTTATAACGCGTACGCGCGCTAACCCAACATGCCACCGTGCGCTAATTCGTAGTATGTTTGTAGTATTTTCTGTGATATTAAAATGGCGTTTTTCCTAAAATATAGTATTTTCATAAATATGATGGATTTTAAATATTATTTTTGTCGCTTGTACGTATACAAAATATTCCAACATCTCCACAACGCGATTTCGTTCCATCATGGCATCTGTGTACCGAATCTCGAGTCTCTAAATCCTATATTTTGAGATTTAAATATGACTAGCGCGGACTGATTTTAACCACAACCTTTTGAACTCTTGCCATGATCAGATGATACCTGCATGCCAAATTTCAGCTCAGTCGGATAAATCGTTTCGGCGCTATCGTGGAGGAATATATACACAGACACACACACACATACACACAGACACAGAGAGACAGACGGACACACAGACACAAAAACATACTTCAGTCTGGTTACGGTCTAAATCGTCTCAGGGGGGACAAAATATATAATGTAAATAAATGTTTATAACCTTCTTCATCTTGAAATACATATCGGCGCGTTCACAATACGTTCCCTCTGGCTGGAAATGAAAAATGTATCAAACCTACATAGAATAAATGTTGAACGAAAACTCTGGTAAACGATTATTAAGTGCCTATTCTATTTAGCTAGCTCCTACTCTTGAGATTGTACTCCCGATTGAACTAAAAACAATTTAAATAATAATACCCACAGCAAATTGCGTTTTTATTATATTCAAGGCGCCCAAAAGGCAATCAAATTTTCACTAACATGCCAGCCTATGTAATTATGCTAGCCTTCAGTGTCTCCTACTGTATACTTCCTAAATTTGTATGCAGCAGTAGTCCATGAAACTCCATCGGTTTATTAACGTATAATTACTTTTGTGGCAGTGCGCGTGGATAGAGCGGTTCGCCTGACCCGTAACCTCCCAAGGCTAGATCGAAGATCTATAGATCGAAGATCACCGCACGGAGGGTCAGGCAACCAATTTGAGTAGCCAAGCTAATGCATATGTTTTTAAAAAAATGTCTCATCTTATACACATATAAGAGATAGATCCTGGAAAAAATAATATGTACTTATTAATGCATGTTTTCCTAGTTCCTTATTGATTGTACAGTTATAATGGTATCATAGTACCATTATAAGTTGAGCAGTTTCTTAGTTTTAAATTTGATGACTTTTGACAGTATAATTTAGTTCCTCATGAATGTAATCGTCGATTTTACTCTCCTTAGTGGGTTGGGGGTTTAGGGGTGGCTGGGATTAGTGGGAGGTTGGGTTTAGGAGGCGGGTCGGCTTTAGGGGGGGTTGGGTTTAAATGGGGTTGGGTTAAGGGGAGGTTGGAGGAGGGGAAGGGGTGTTAGGTAGGGAAGGGGTGTGGGGAGTGGGGTTGAGGGGTGGTGTTGGGGAGGAGAGGCGAGATGTTAGGGGTGCCATGGAGCGGAGTGGTTAGGGATGGGAATGTTAAGAGAGGGTTTGGGGAGGGAGGGTTATTTAGCGGTGGGAGAGTTTAGGGGGTTGTGTTTAGGGGTTTGGGGGGGGGGGGGGGTTGGAGGGGTGAGTTGGGGGAGGGGGGTTTGGGGGCTATGTTAGGCAAGGAAGAGGAAGGGGTTTGGGGGGAGGGGGGGGGGGGTTAGAGAGAGTTTAGGGGGGAAGATTTGGTGTGCGGGGGAGGAAGGGGGGAATGGTTTCTGCTGGCCGGTATAAAGTCTTGGGGTGACACAACCGATTTTTTCATAATGGCCATTGTGAACTTAAATAATTTCTGTTTTGAGTTAGAATTCATAATCAAATAAATATTCATTACAACGGTCCCATTGTGCGCCGACTTTAGAGGGTCATGTATTTGAACTCGGGTGCTGGCGTGATTTCGTGCGTTTGGAAATTGCAGTCGATCGCCATATTTGGCTGATCATACTTTATAGATAGAAGATTGTCGTGTGATAAATATCTGCGCCTGACTGTGCCACAAGAGAGAGGATTGTTCATCGTGGGTTTCTCAACGTTTTGGTTTGGATGTAAGAATTAATATTCGTTTTCTACTACGAATTTTAAAGTGTCCAGGAGAATGTTTGGATACGTGGGCATTACATAAGAATCCTTAAGATACCATGGACAGCGAGAGTTCGCAATGAGGAAGTTCAGGTGCCGTTTGAAAAAATAGAGGAGGTGTTCACCATAAAAATACCAAGAAAAGTCTTTGTCGAGTCTATTTTTGCTATTATTTTTAAATATTATACTTATATAATTAATAATTTAGTGTATGTTTTCATGGATTCAATGTCTGACCATATTGCTTTCATATTAGTAAACAGTAATCAAAGTACAGCAACAGTAATCAAAAAACAACATCTATAAAGGAGCTACCCATTGATTATATTGTTTTTTTTTTAATTTTGCCATTTTCAGATACCTTTTCTTTGATGTTGCGAGTGTTTTAGTTATTGACATAAAAAATATTTAACTGTGTACATAACCTGATTCTAACAACTCACAAGTACTTTTAAATATTCTACACAATTATTATACTGAACCCATTAGATACTCAAATTATTACCATTCAAAAAGCTTGTTATAACTACCTGTTACTTACAGTAGCTTGAATAATACTATATATAGTATAATAGAAATTCGTTCTAAATTCTCCAGTTGGATAAGAATTTAATATTATGTAAAATATAATATGGTAGCATAAAAATATGGTAAAAAATACGTATTCCGGAAAACAGTGAGAGAACAGGTCGTTACAAGGAAAACTTTCAAGTACTGAAAAGTTTACAGTCTATTGGACAACGTCACTGTGGTGTCTTTCCAAGGTGTGGGGGCTTCCAAGATGTGGGGCCTTCCCACGCGTGGCCTACATACAGACTCAACCCTTCAGGTTGTAAGGCTAAAGGTGACGTCGGACGGCGTTGTCGAAATCCTCGTTTTTAACGTCGCTCGGGTCGTGTTTAATCCGCTGTAGGTAGTATTTCCAGGATATGCACTCGAGGTTTGTATTGTTAATAAAAAAGATAATAATAATTTTTACGTTTTAAAAGCTTCTAAGCCATTAAAGTTTTATTTCCTATAAAATGTAGTCTATTGCACTATTTACGAATTTACAGTAATTGCGTTTATGCTTCAAAGCACGTACTAATAGTTCTACTTTAAATATGATCTCCGATATGATCTCCGACAAAGCACTGTTACAATATGATCTGCCCGGCACTTAAGTGTGATCTGCCCGGCACTTAAATTTGATCTGCCCGCAAGGCACTGTTAAATGATCTGCCCGATGGCACTGTTATTTGATCTGCCCCGATATCGGCGGGTAACCGACCTTATATAGGTATGACCGCTGCGGCCGGCCCAGTGGTGGGGCGGGTTGCACCCCGCCTCGCCCGCGGGTGCCGACCGACGCGTTGTTATATGTCGTTTCCGTAAAGCTAATGTACTATAATATTGTATACTATTTTACTAAGTTAAGAGTGTACATACGACCTTAAACTCTAACTTATATTAACTTATGATTATTATATACATTTTAATAATCATATACTATTGCTATGTCCTATTTTAGGTTGAATTTAAATATTTTCACCATTTATTGGCCGATTTGGCTCGGACTTAGTCTAAAAATTAAATTAAATTATTCTAAACATTTAGACATTTTCATGGCAGCAATTTTGTGGATTTCTAGTGATCCAATATTTAAGCTGGCGCTTCCCAAAATATGAGTCATTCTTTGTACCTACCTGGCTGGCGGGGAGGGTCGATTTTACAATCGGCGACGGGTTGCTTAATCCTTTTGCCGGCGGTGTGTTTAGGGTGAGTTTTTATTACCCTTTTTAAATGCACGTGCTGGGATTTTTCCGACGTTTTCCTTTGTTCGCGAGCGAAGGTTATTTTCGGGTTGACGTGTAATTTCGAAATTTTAGCGTTTGCTTGTAAATATTCCACTTTTAGTTTAACATCCATTAGCTCCCGCTTTTAGTGGAGCTAATCCGGGTATACCTATATTGTGTGCATAGTGCACTTACTGCCATAAATAATATTTTTAGGTTGGGGAATTTGAAGTGCACGGAATTTTAGGCATGACGACACATTATTTGTTGTGATGTTTATCATCATCATGCCTGCCCGTTATTTTATCTTTCTTCCCGCAACATGCCCCTCTCCGTGAGACAAGTGTTTCTCCTCACTCCTCTTCTTCGGGAGGTGAAATTGTTGTTCTCACTTCCTCTTGGTGGGGAGAATAGATAACTGCCACTTTATGTACTGGTCTTTTGTATGATTTTCCGCGACAGCAGATCGTTACTGAACGTACTTGCCTGTCGGGAGCGGTATGTACTTGCTCTATTCGCCCTCGGAGCCAAGTATTTCTGGGTAGGTCCGCGTCCACAAGGATGACTATGTCTCCTATCTGGACGGGTTTTACCGCGTCGTGCCATTTTGGTCTCTTCGCCAGCGTCGGGAGATATTCGCGTACAAATCTCGACCAAAAATGGTTTGCCATTATTTGGGCTATTTGCCACTGTTTTTTGAGGCAAAGATTGTCGCTGTCAATCACGCCTATGTTGAGTCGACCTGATGACGAACCAATCAAGAAGTGATTTGGCGTGAGACTTTCATCGTCTTGGCTGTCGAGTGAAACATGGGTTAACGGGCGAGAATTTACCGAATGTTCAGCCTCTGCCATTAATGTTAGTAATGTCTCGTCGCGAGGAGCTTTTTCCTTTAAAGTGATGAAGAGAGCTTTTTTTACGGATTGAATCAATCTCTCATAAAAACCTCCCATATGGGGGGCTGTCGGAGTGTTGAATCTCCACTCTATTTCCTTCATAGCGCATTGCGAACTTACGTCATCAAAATTGACATCTTGCAGTGCCCGTTTCAACTCGTTATTGCTCCCGTGAAAACTCGTTCCGTTATCGGAAAATATTACGGACGGTGTCCCTCTGCGTGCGCATAGTCGTTTTATTGCCATCATTGTGCTGTCCGTAGATAATGAATGGACGATTTCTATGTGGACGGCTCGACTACTCATACAACAGAAAAGTATACCGTACCGTTTTTCCCGGTGTCTTCCCACGGTGACTTCTATCGGCCCGAATATATCGGCTCCAATATTGGTAAACGGTCGTATGTGATGAGCCAATCTGATGTCCGGTAAGACCGCCATTTTGGGTGGAATTGGCTTTGCTCTGTCAATTTGACATTTTCGACAGTCGCGAGTAATTTTTCGGATTGCTCCCCGGAGTTGCAATATCCAATAACGCTGTCGTAGTTCATTACAAACCCATTCACGTCCTTTGTGACCGGCTTGCTCGTGCTGCCATCTCATTAATAACTGGGTGTAATGACTACGCGCGTCCAGTATTGCAGGTTGTTTTACCTCGGGGGCGACACCGGCTAAATTCTGTATGCGACCGCCTACTCGCAGGATCCTATTCGTATCCAGGTACGCATTTAGGTTTCTTATCCTGCTGTTTTTTGGCAATTCTTGGTTAATTTCTAATAATGAAATTTCCTCGTTGAAATCTTGTTGCTGCGAAACCCGAATCAGGTAGAGGTCCGCGCAAGCAAGTTCTTGTGGGGTTAAATGTTTTGTTTTTTCGCCGCTGCGTTTGCAGCGTTGTACGAATCGAAATATCCATGCTACTGTACGACGTAACCGTTCTAGGCGTGAGAATCGTTTTGTCTCGATTAGGAAAATATTTTTTATCGAGGTCATTACATATACCGGTCGACGTTCTTCGTCCTGACCGTATTCTGACGATGGAGATTCATCGTCCGCGGGCCAGTGGTCGCTATTTTCCAGTAGGAATTCCGGTCCGTTTATCCATTTTTTTATTTGGTCTTCACCCATTTTAGTCGCCGTGTCCCGAGTTGCGTTATCCGCGGGATTCAATTTTGTGGGTACCCAACGCCATTGGCATGGTGTGGTAACCTGGTCAATTTCGCCAAGTCGGTGAGCTACAAACACGTTAAATTCACGTGGGTCACGTCTTATCCACGATAGTACGGTCTTGCTATCTGACCATAACGTTGTGGAGGAAAATTCCCAGGTGTGCTGCGATTTTATCAGCTCAGCTAATTTGCTGGCCATTGTAGCGGCTTGCAGCTCTAGTCTCGGTAGCGACATGGGTTTCAGCGGCGCTACTTTGTTTTTGCCGGCTATAAAGGCCGTGCTCGCGGTGCCGTTTTCATTTTCATAACGTAAATACGCTACCGCGGCATATGCTCTTTCGCTCGCGTCCGCAAAAACATGCAATTGTACGTCACGGGCCAGTTTTCCTGTGTGCTGGTAGCTACGGTTTATAGTTACGAATTTTATTTTTCGCAACTCGGCCAACCAGACTTGCCACTTTTGACTGGCACCGTCGCTAATAATCTCGTCCCAGTCCGTCTTATCCAACCATATGGTTTGGAGTAAGATTTTCGCCTTTACTGTTAGTGGGCCCAAAATCCCGAGCGGATCAAAGGTGCTCATTATCACCGATAACGTTTGTCGCTTCGTCGGGGTTTTGCGACCACTCAGTAAGTCGGGATTAATTTTCTTGAGGTCAGTGTCGAATGAAAAGGTGTCGCGATGAGGCTCCCATATAAGTCCGAGAATCCTCTCACTCGCCTCGTCGGTACCGGCCAATTTTATTTTTGTTTGTGAACGTATATTATGTGGTACCTGCTCTAATATTTTTGGATCGTTACTCGTCCAGTTTACGATGTTAAAGCCACCTTCCTGGTGAATTTTCGTAACGGTCGCGATCATTTTTTGGGCGGTTTCTACAGTATCCGTTGAATCTAGATAATCGTCCATATAGTGTTTGTTCACTATGGCGTCGACCGCTTCGGGATATTTTTTCCTGAATCTCTCCGCGTTTGTATTTTTTACAAAGAGTGCAGAGCACGGAGATGAGGTAGACCCGAAAAGGACTACATCCATGGAGTACTCGGATGGTTCCTCTTCTTGTTTTAGGTCGCGCCATAGGAAACGTTGACTTTGGGTGTCTTTTTCTGATAAATGAATTTGTAAAAACATCTCCTTTATGTCGCCCGCGAATCCGTAACGTCCTTGTCGGAATTTGAATAGGATTCCAATCAGAGAATTTAATAAATCGGGTCCTGATAATAGCTGGTCGTTTAGGCTTGTTCCCCCGGCTTTCGCGGCGCAGTCAAAAACGAGTCGCATTTTTCCTGGTTTATTTGGATTTTCAACCGGGAAGTGTGGGAGATACCAAATACGATTTCCAGGGGTGCGTAATTCCTCTGGACTTAATTTATGGGCATACCCTTTTTTCAGGAAATCCTTTATTGTGTCGCAATATTGAGTGGCCAACGGCTGATTTTTGAGTAGTTTGTTTTCTATGGATTTCAACCGTTTTTTAGCCATCTCGTGACTGGCTGGCATCGTCACCTTGTCGCTTTTCCAAAGCAGTCCGGTACTCCAACGATTGCCTTCTAGCTTCGTTGTCTCGTGAAGAAGCGTCTCGGCCCGCGCGTTTGTAACGGCCTTATGGGCGCGTATGTGCGTTCCTATTTCTTCTACTTCGAAATACGACCGGATGATGTCGTCCATCCTTTGGTTTGAGCCCGCATTCCGTAAGTGGTTTACGGCGCGGCAAGTAGCCAAATCACCGCCCCCCCCTCCCCCTAATGTCCACCCAAGTCGGCAATAGGTCGCTATCGGAGCGTTCGGGGGACCGGCTTTTATCGTTCTGGGAATGATTAGATCATAGTGATCTATTCCTATTAGAATTTGCGGTGCTCCTTCAAAGTCGCAAAACGGTATGTCGGCTAAATGAGGCCATTTATTTAGCATGGATTTAGCACAGAATTTTTGTGCTGGTAAATCCAGCTGTTTTATGGTCCTGGCGTTACATAAATCATAATATTTTTTACCTTTCAGCGGTCGGATCTTACAGTCTATTCGCTGCGTTGTCGCGTTCGCAACTGACATGCCCGAGGCGCCTACTAAATTTAAGGGGCTAATTTCCCCGTGTACTCCTATTTTATCCGTTATGCTCTGATCTATTAATGTGATTGAAGATCCTTCATCGCATAACGCTAGCGCTTTTATAACGCCTTTCGGCCCCCGTAGTTCCACGGGCGCTACCCTTAGAATCATTTTTTCTGATCCGTCCCACGTATTAGCTACTGTATTAGGGGTATTTTGGTCGTCGTTTGAGGGCTGATTTTTTATCGCGGCATTATTTTTATGTAATAATTTGTGGTGAGGCCACTTACAACCTTCTATCCCACACGGCTCTTTTACGCTACATTGCGCTTGGCGGTGGTTTTTTCTAAAACACCGTGTGCATAAGCGTTTTTCCTTAACCCATGTCCAACGTTGATTTATTGTCATTTTTCCTATTTCGCGGCATTTAGGGGTTAAATGATTGTTTCGCCCGCACTTTAGGCAGGCGTCTGTTGACTCCTGAGTGTCTGTAGCAAAAACTCTTTTTTTGCTCGGCATCTCGGATCGATTGTTATTATACTTATTTTTTGAATAATCTTTTACGGGATCTTCTTGAGAGGCGGCGTCTATTATTGTCTCTAACCAGTTTCCGTAATCTAAAAGAGTAGGATGCGGTCCATGGCCGGCGGAGTACCACTGCAATCGCAAATGTTGTGGCAACTTCATCACTAATTCCTTTAGCAGCGGTGGATTTGTGAGATACGCAGAATGACCCATATTTTTTAAAGCATGTACGACATTACAAACGGTAGTGCCGTACTCAACCAACTTAAATATCGAATCACTCACCAATATTTGCTGCGTACTGCGTGCTTCCTGCATGAGCGCGTCGATGCGAGCGCCAGGTCTGCCAAAACGGCGTTCCAGCGCTCTCCGGATCTCCGGGACATTGCCGGGATCCAGTAACATCGCGCGTACTGCCTCGCGCGCGGGTCCTCGCAGGCTTTGTTGTAGTCGTAGCAGATTGTCCGCGTTGGTGAATCCGCACATTGTCGACCCCTGATCGAATAGTGCGGCGTATATTGGCCACTCCTGCATGCTGCCGTCGAACTGGGGAAGGCTGCGTAGCATCTTCGCTCGGGTCTGCATCATGTAGACGTCGGGCGGGCTGCATTCTTCCTCTTTCTTCATCGTCGGGACGTCGCCGCTCGGTCGGGCGTAATTGCTCGCTCGGGCGGTGTCACTCGGTCGATTGGCGGTGGCGGCTGCGGCGTTATCGGCGATCGCTTTCGTGACGGCGCTCGCGACGGCTCGTTGTAACGCGGCGTCGCTTGCCTTTTTGTCCGTGGCGTCGTCGTCTCTTAACTGCCGCTCGTAGGAGGAGGCTCTTGGATGGGAGTTGGCGGCGGCGGCGGTGGCGGCGATCGCTTGCGTGACGGCGCTCGCGACGGCTCGTTGGAATGCGGCGTCGCTCGCTGTTTTTTCTGCGGCGTCGTCGTCCCTTAATTCCCGCTCGTTCACCCATTCCTCTGTACGTCCGGTCGTTAGTCGGCGGCTCTGTCGTTCCGCTCGGCTGTCGGCTCGGCTTATTTGGTCGTCGTCGTCCATATATAACTCTTCCTCGACCTCTGCTTCTATCAGGAGTTTCCGCAGTTCGAGTTGTCGGTCGATCCGTTCTGATTCAATTCTGCGGGTCTCGGCTGCGAATTTGGCGGCGGCCTCTGCTTGGGCGGCGTTCACTGCGGCTGCGGCTGCGGCTGCGGCTGAGGCTGCGGCTGCGGTGTCGGCTGCGGCTGCGGTGTCGGCTGCGGCTTTTTCCTGGGCGGCTTCCATCTCCGCTTCCAATTGTCGCCTCCTGATGGTGGTGGTTGCTGATCTGGACGATCGATGACTAGTCATTGACGGCGCCCTGCTGCTGGTAGACTGTGCTCTGCTGGCTGGTCTCTCAGCGGTCGTCGTCTTGATTGCAGATCTTGCGGCATCTTGTTGATCGGCTCGTAGTTCTTGCCTGTGAGCGTCGATCTGGCTTTTGTCGCGTGCTTTGTCCGCAATCCTTGCGCTTCTTCTAGCGCTCTCTGTCCGTTCCGCGCTCGTTTGACGCGGCGTCGACATCTCGGAGATTTTTCAAATTTTTTGTAAAAATTAAAAAAAAATATTTTTTATTATTTTTTACCTCGATGGACCTGCTTTCTGCTTAAGGTCCTGATTTCCTATCCGGCTCGAAGGACCAAGATGTGGTGTCTTTCCAAGGTGTGGGGGCTTCCAAGATGTGGGGCCTTCCCACGCGTGGCCTACATACAGACTCAACCCTTCAGGTTGTAAGGCTAAAGGTGACGTCGGACGGCGTTGTCGAAATCCTCGTTTTTAACGTCGCTCGGGTCGTGTTTAATCCGCTGTAGGTAGTATTTCCAGGATATGCACTCGAGGTTTGTATTGTTAATAAAAAAGATAATAATAATTTTTACGTTTTAAAAGCTTCTAAGCCATTAAAGTTTTATTTCCTATAAAATGTAGTCTATTGCACTATTTACGAATTTACAGTATTTGCGTTTATGCTTCAAAGCACGTACTAATAGTTCTACTTTAAATATGATCTCCGATATGATCTCCGACAAAGCACTGTTACAATATGATCTGCCCGGCACTTAAGTGTGATCTGCCCGGCACTTAAATTTGATCTGCCCGCAAGGCACTGTTAAATGATCTGCCCGATGGCACTGTTATTTGATCTGCCCCGATATCGGCGGGTAACCGACCTTATATAGGTATGACCGCTGCGGCCGGCCCAGTGGTGGGGCGGGTTGCACCCCGCCTCGCCCGCGGGTGCCGACCGACGCGTTGTTATATGTCGTTTCCGTAAAGCTAATGTACTATAATATTGTATACTATTTTACTAAGTTAAGAGTGTACATACGACCTTAAACTCTAACTTATATTAACTTATGATTATTATATACATTTTAATAATCATATACTATTGCTATGTCCTATTTTAGGTTGAATTTAAATATTTTCACCATTTATTGGCCGATTTGGCTCGGACTTAGTCTAAAAATTAAATTAAATTATTCTAAACATTTAGACATTTTCATGGCAGCAATTTTGTGGATTTCTAGTGATCCAATATTTAAGCTGGCGCTTCCCAAAATATGAGTCATTCTTTGTACCTACCTGGCTGGCGGGGAGGGTCGATTTTACAATCGGCGACGGGTTGCTTAATCCTTTTGCCGGCGGTGTGTTTAGGGTGAGTTTTTATTACCCTTTTTAAATGCACGTGCTGGGATTTTTCCGACGTTTTCCTTTGTTCGCGAGCGAAGGTTATTTTCGGGTTGACGTGTAATTTCGAAATTTTAGCGTTTGCTTGTAAATATTCCACTTTTAGTTTAACATCCATTAGCTCCCGCTTTTAGTGGAGCTAATCCGGGTATACCTATATTGTGTGCATAGTGCACTTACTGTCATAAATAATATTTTTAGGTTGGGGAATTTGAAGTGCACGGAATTTTAGGCATGACGACACATTATTTGTTGTGATGTTTATCATCATCATGCCTGCCCGTTATTTTATCTTTCTTCCCGCAACAGTCACTACAGCTTTCTTACTCCTAGAATGGCTAACATTATTAAGAAACACATGTTGGGAATAAATAGGAAACAGTAAAAATGTCGCCTTAGATTATGGCTTATTATATTAAAATAATATGTTTTTTATATACACTTGTTTATATTTATTCTATTTAAGTATTTATTATATACACATTATTACTAATTATTATTATAATTTATTATTACCTAATACACATTGTTATTTAGTACTTATATATAGTTGTTATTTTAATAACCCTTTTATTATTGTTGTTCTCCTTAGAACAGGTTCTGGCTAGTTGGGAAAGGCACAAAATATGTTCAATTTAAATATCTACGTTTTGGTCTTGGAAATAAAATAACAAAATAAAATAAAAGGCAAAAAGCAGCTATCATAAATTAATAGAAGTAGAAATAGAAATATATGCAATATTTGATTCATGGTGGTATATTTATGGCGATACTGCGTAAGATTAGGTTTTTCACAATTTCCTGTTATTGTAACAGTTTGACAAATTTACTTACTTGCTAAGTTTATAATATCTCATTAATTAATAATATTATTCCACTGGCTTACATAATATCTAACTCGTCAAATAATAGCTCATATAGAATAATATCAAAATCTGCATATAAAAGAGAAAATGTTTATAATAAGTCGTCTATAATGATAAAATATTTAACTTTTTCCCAATCTTCGTCTAGTAAAGCAAGACATTTGTAAATATCAACGAATCATCAAGAACTTAAAACGTCAAGACATAAAAACGCGAAAGGCGATTCTATGACAAACTATATAAGAAATATTATAGTAATAAATCGTTCTAGTTTCTGTTAACTTATTTGCCAATGATAATTATTAAGCCGTCCTAAGAGATCGGTTGGCAAAAAAACGTCGTGACATAACAGACGAAACAATGTGATACGGTAATACGCCCCGAGCGACCAATGCAATCAATTACATATACGATTCACAAATCAAAAGCTTCGCAATTTCGGTCTACTTATTTGAAGGCACGCCTTATTGTATGACGGTCGTAAATGTTTGAGTTGGTTAATTGCAATGTTGCAATGAAATATTGTCTAGATGAATGGCCCTTGGTCGGCCCACGGTACGATGGAAATGAAACAGTGAGCGGTTCCGATCCATCATTGTGTGTTTAGTGTCTCTTATGTGTTACGATATATTGTTTAGGGAGTTAACGGGCCCTTGCTGAGTTGGCCACGAAGACCCATTCTGTTCAGGGTTGGTCACACTCACGGGTCAACACCTATCCGACGGCCTTCACGCATGAAGTGCGAGCCTGGGTAGGACTCTGGCCTTATGGTTAGTTCCCCTGGGAATCAACCTTCTGGCGCTCCTGGACGGTCTGCGCACCGTGCGACATAATCCAATCGATTGCGCAGTCTGACTAACAGTCGGGGGAGTCTGGAAGCAGTACTTTATCCTAAGAAGCGGGGGTGGTTGCGGACCTTACGGCGACTGCTTCTGAAATGACCATCGGTTACCCGATCCTGGGCGAACAGCCGGGCTAAGGATACCGTGGTCCGCGATAGATTCAGTATACACCGTTTCACCGCTTCGTAAGGGAGAGGAGGGAGAGGACGCAAGCTACTTCGAACTCGTAACCAATCGACAGACTGGAGTAACCTGGTCGCAATTGGAAGTAAGGGCGTGAGTGTAAGCCCGCTGGGTAACACTCCCGGCTATCTCGCAGTTAAGGCGTTGACCTCTTAGGGGTTTGTGGCTGAGCTAGACGGCGGACTGTTTTGACCAAGTCTTCTGCGCTCACTCCAGGGAGGTAGAACGAATAATCGTTAAAACTTCCTGAGGTGACGGGCTCGCCCGCTGTAGTCGACAACCCTAGTTGTGCGGAAATGTTTGTTATGGAAATGGGCTGATGATATTGACACCATCTTTTTTTGCCGATGATACTGTCGTACTTGTTGAGGCTGACTCTTGGAAGGAAGCAATAAGATTAGCTCAAAATAGTCTGAATATTACAAAAAATGGCTGGATCACCGCATTTTAACATTAAACGCGGTAAAAACCAAATACATAGCTTGGGTATTCGTTCTCCTAACTTTCCCAATGATCAAACCCTAAAAATGCACACTAATATATGCAAAAAAGATTCCAAATCAAAATGTCATATGATCCGAAAAGTGGATTATGTCAATTATCTAGGCATACTAATTGTTTGTAATCTTAGCTGGGAGCTTCTACAAAGTTGAATTATGTCTTCCGTGAGCTGCGAAATGTGTTATCAAAGGCAACCTTGAGGATGGTTTACACGGACTTACGCCAGGGTTTATGGGTTCATGGGTTAATTGGTTGGGGTGCCTGATACCGTGCCAAGTCGGCTCTTGAAACCCTTCTTAAGGCTCAGAAACTTTTACTAAGAGTCAGTAAAATAAAACAAATCCCGATGTAGTTCAGAACAGCTTTTCAACGAATTGCATGTAAGGCAAATATTCATTAAACAGCTGCTCGTTCATTTTCATAAATTTAGAAAGGAACAAGTACCCAGCCAGCAAACTACGAGGGCTGGGGAAGGTTTAAATTTTGAAGTACCTCGGGTAAAAACGGCATTCGCACAAAGGCAGGCTTGATACATTGCACCCCGAATGTACAATAAATTAAATGAACGCATTAAAATTATAGATAACATCGAGAGTTTAAAACTGCAATTAATAAATGGCTACTAGAGTTGGGGTGCTCTGGAACTGAGAGGGAAGTATCAATTGTGGTTTATTTTTTTAAATATATTTTATCGATTAATTATTATCTATTATTTTATTATTATTCCTTTGTTATTATTATTATTATTACTATATTTTTATAATATTGTAAATATGTTGTGTAATATATCTTGTATAAGTGTATTCATATTTAAATTCTACTTAATATCTAATCTCTAGTAATAAACTTTTAATGTCAGCTCACACCCTCAAATAAGTCTTAAGTCGCACATTTAAGCACAGGCGTAAGCCTAGTTAAATATGTGACGTGCCACGGGTTACATGGGATTGGGATGATTCAACTTGTCGCTTTATTTTACTAGATAGTAACTATTTTCCTTAGATATATTATATTATGTAATCTTAGATAAGATATTATGTAAAATGAATTAAATAAATAAATAAATAATGCAAAAACGGGCAATTCGTACTATATTTTTTTATATATAATTTTTATTTTTTAACAAAGCAGTTGCTAGGAATTCCTATGCTTTAGGATAATATTTCCATTTCCTAGGCTTGTGGCAACCTAGTCGGGTTACTTAACCGCCGAATTACACTATATTCACTAAATTTATTATTTAATTATTATTTATTGTTGAGAAAATTTCAAAATATATGTTGACGCTTAAAATTTAAATTAGTTTTTTTTTTCTTATATGATAA
This sequence comes from Micropterix aruncella, assembly GCA_944548615.1. Lineage (NCBI taxonomy): Eukaryota > Metazoa > Arthropoda > Insecta > Lepidoptera > Micropterigidae > Micropterix > Micropterix aruncella. The sequence continues at coordinate 16,386,246 of OX155956.1, forward strand.
CAATAATAACATTTAATTATTACTGCCTTCTACCATTTAATTATTACTGCCTTCTTCTTTTTAATATATCGACGATATAGACTGCCACATATTCGTCTGAACATTAAAATACGTAATTATTACGTATTGGAAACTGTACACCAAATTAAAATTTATACGTATATGTGAATAATATAAAAAAAATAAGATCTATTATTTAAAAATACGTTTGGTATTATATAATTATATTATTTCGTGATAGGATACAGTATAGGCTTATTTAAAGCTCTCATACTGCCATACCACGATCGCCGCCATCCATGTTTGGAACTTTGAGTGCCATCTACACGTTGCTTTTCATATTAAAATCCTAATGGCTAAATAATAGTACGGCGTTGATTAACTTAATATCCTATATAATCAATGCTAATATTAATGGACGTATTTAGAGAGTATTTTTTAAAATTTTATCTCTCAAGTTATTCATAAATATGAATATTAAAAAACGTTAGATATTTTATTTTACCACCTATTATAAAAATGTGTTAATATCAGTAAGAATTAAGTGATTACAAAATCCTCTTAGGTCATATTAAACCATCTAAATAAAACTTTTAACACTGATTCGACAATGCGGACTTGTGGGGGCATCAAACTTTCTCCTCAACAAGTTTTTGTATTAAAGAAGATTCTGTTTTTGAGGCAACTAATTTTACAAAGTTACCATTTTTGACAAAGGAGGCATTTTATTTTACTTTTTGATAATCGTCACATTTTTTTTTTGATATTTTTGACATTACATTTATTAATTTTATACAAAAAAAACTTATTTTTATCGGTATTTTAAAGAATTAATTACTCTGTGTTTTTTATGTGGTAAACTAAATGTTGAGACTCGATTTAATTATACAATAATACCTTCTTTATTCTTACGAGTAACCTTTTATGTTTTGATTATTAATAGAAGAATTTGATCATTAATGAAGAATTCATTCATATCACGGCCAAAAGTAAATGTAATACAACTGTCTATTCAACTATGTATTAGTTTTTAGGACAATAAATTATTTGATTTGATTTGATTTAATATATCGACGGTAATAACGTAGATCATTTTTAAAGCTATCGACATAAAATTTGAAATGAAACGAAAACTACAGTGGTCGTTATTATAAATAGAATGAAAACTAATTTACTGCGCGAACTTCGTAGCATCCGAATTTTCGAAGGTAAATACGTTCTGTTTACCCTGGACAATGGCAGTTGCAATATCGCCGAAACATCTAGTGCTACAAAGTTCACGCGGTGAATTCGTTTTTATCCAATTTATAATGACATAAAATTTACCGACGGCGATTCCATACATTTCGTAGTATCCTTTGGCCGCCGCGCCGCGGCCAGGCCGCAAGTGCGCGCCAGGGCTGTGTTGTAGACTTCAACGAATGGGTATTTATAAAGTTGCTTCCAAAGAATAAAAACATAAATAAATTTTTGAAGTTTATTTCACGTATAAATATAGATACAAAGCTAAGTATAGGAAACTATTTACAGATGAGTATCATTTGGTTGCGTTGGGGTAGGGCTTAATGATGATAATAGGCTAGACCCGCATGAACTGGGCCGTGGTGGGCGATCGGGTGGTGTGCGTGTCCAGAGTGGCTGACGACTGCGTTGAAACTGCAACAAAAAATAATCTTTAGAGTTTATAGGCTTTTCTTCTTTTTTCTATTATATTTCTTATAACAAATGATGAAGTGAGAGACCGATAAACAAAGGTAAAAATTCTTTACAAAGGTCAGGAACATAGACCTCAAAATTCTACCTGAAAATCATGTCAAATGCGAGAGAACAAAATAAGAGATTTTTATCTTTATCTTCGCTGAAGGGATGCTGCGGTTGCGTTGCATATTTAAATAAGAAGTCTGTGAATTTGATTTTTCAATGCAATATTTCGGCGTACTTCTGTACTTGTATCACTCTTAGCTATGCATTGCAACTAGAGCTGTCAACTACAACGGGCGAACCAGGGAAGTTTTAACGATATTGAATCGTCCTGTCTTACGTGAGGTGAGCGCAGAAGACTTGCGACGAAAAACAATTCACTGTCTAGTTACGCCACCTGCCCGTCAGAGGCCAACGCCTTACGGCAAGGCTCCGGGAAAGGTACACAGCGGGCAGCCTCTCCCCCTGACTACCAGTTTGGAAGGATATCTCCGTCTAGAATTAACCTTCAGGATACCTCCTGTCTCCTGACTGGTTACAAGATCGAGGTCGCTTGCGCGGCCCTCTACCTTACGTAGCGGTGATACGGTGTCTACCGAATTTATCGCGGACCACGGCCTCCTTTGCTTGGCTTTTCACCCGGGATCGAGTGGCCGAATGGTCGTTTCAAGAGCAGTTGCCGTAAGGCTAACAACTACCCCCGCTCCTTAGGAAGCATTACTGTTTCCAGACTCCCCCGGCTGTTAGTTAAAATGCACAATCAATTGACTGACGCCGCAAGGTGCGTAAACCGTTCAGAGCGCCCGAAGGTTGACTCCTAGAGGAGAATGGCCTGCAGGTCAGGTGGCTCGCTCTTCTGAACATCATTCTGAAGATACATACCAGAAGTGTTCCCACTGTGGTGGAACCGCTAAGATACGTGTGTGTGTATGTATGTGTGTGTATTAAAAAGAGGACTACTACTGCTGCAGGAGATTATAATAAATTTATTTTTTATGGATATGTGTATTTATGCCGACCAAAGATTAAATACGTTTTGGACCGGGTTGTATATCTGTTTATGTATGAACCTCCGATATGCGAATATCACTAGCCTTATGTAACAAGATATATTCATATTTAGAGTTTATTTTTTTTAAAAATCTTTTAGTAATTCTTCTCCTACCAGAAAGAATAGCAACAAATAAGTCAATAGCATATTATGTTGTCTTTTGACTTAACTTTAACTGATCAAACTGAGGTGTTTCTCATTAACTGCCCATTCTGAATCTATCAGTGGATAAATGGTTTTGGTTGAAGTTGTTGAATAATAATTATGAGGATAATATAATGATATGACTATATAACTATTATTTAATAGAAATAGTCCAAAGTAGCGATTCTGAAATGCATTTGCAAATATCTAACTAAAAATAAGTTTTTGTCTCGAAATGTTTCATAGCTACAGCAAACAAAACTGATAAAGAAATACTAGGTATAAAGAAACCAATATAAAACTACCTACGAATCGTCAATTTATCTTGGATGATTTTTCAAAGAGTAAAGCTAGGATATTGGCGAGAGCAAAGGAGTAATAGGTACGCATAAGTTAATATAATTAAAATGACATCGATGCCTTTGACTTGCATATGCCATTCTTACAACAAAATTCTTTATAGCGATAAAATTTGTGCAATTGGCTTTATTAAATCTTGAATGGTGTGAATTTTACGTCGTTATAAGTAGGCGAGTAAATCAAGGCATAATTGGTAATGAAATTTTTATGGGTGACTATTTCATTATTATTGCGCTTAATTTCTGTGCGAGAATTCTAGAACACATACGTTGAGTAACATCGGTTGACATCAAAGTTTAGTTAATGATTGTAAAAGAATTCGTAAGTATTGCAATTGCAGTTTGAAGAAACTGTAGTACTTGAATCATTGCGTCCGATTTTACATAAGAAACTGATACTACGACTCTGACAAAATTTAAAAATTCTTCGAAACTTAGTGCCATGGAAAATGCTTTGTTTTTGATAGCAATTCTCGATCGCCAAAGGAGCTATAGAAAATTTTATCATATTAAATTATAGAGACTATTCTGATTGGATCGGGATGGAAAATATTACGAGGATTATGGGAACAGGAGCATGGCCTGCATTGGACTACAATTGATTTGTCGATTACGAAATGTGCTTCAAAAGGTTCAGCTCAGCAATGTCTGTGATGGTCTCATTGAGAACGTTTTGACCTGGAGAGCTGTTAAAACTATAATAACACATAAAAGAATCAAAGCTCAACTAGGAAGGTGAAAAATACGCAGAAACCTTCCGTGAGGTTTACAAGGCGAGGCTATATTCTGTCGCCCTTACTTTTTGATATACTGAGGCCCTATGTTACGGAAACAGTTGCGACATTAGCGTTAACGGAAGACTGATAAACAATATACGGAACTTGTGATACCGTCCTAATCGACTAACAGAATCTTTTTAATTTATATTATATATATATATATATTATATACATTATTATATATATATATATATAATATAAATTAAAGCATAATAATGTATATAGTATATTTATATACATTATTATGCATATATTAATGGTATCATATTTTTATTTATGTTATTTCATTTATTGTTTAACACTGCTTTTAACATTGTATTTATATATTTTAATTAATTATAAATATGTTTATACCATATAGCATCTATTATTTATTAAAATCGTATTTACGTATATGTGTATTTGCCATATTGTATTACCTATGTTATTTATTTATTCTGATATATTATTCAATCTTAATTAAGTACATTCATTGAATATAAAAATAAAAAGGTTTTTTTTTACTTTAATTAGGCTAATTGTTACGTAAGTTGTTTTACTTATTTCAATTATTTACTCTGACCCGCCTAGATACGGGACATTTAAGTCCTAGTTAGGTGGGCACTGAGCATTAGCTGCATTTCGGTGTTCAATTTTTCCGAGTTACTTATAACATTGATAACAATGGGGCTAAATGTACAAACAAATAAATGAATAAAGTATTAAATCTAAAAAAAAAAAAATTATATCAATAAAAGTCGCACGGCATGGGGTCATGACATGAATATCAAAAAATAAAATAAATGAAATTCATGGTAATCCATTAATAGATGGCAACAAGAAGCATAAATTGCGGCATAGGTTGTGAAATAGGTCTAATCACGCAATATGAAAATCTCAGTATGTACGTGACTAAAAGACCAGTGGAACATTTGTCAGGGGGTTAAAGTTCGCTTTGAAATGACAACGAAGAGATTTTTAAAAAGCATAACCTACTTTGTAATAGAGACCTGAGCATAAAGTTGCGCTCAAGACTGGTCTAGTGGTATGATACTGCCTATGGCATGGGATCTTAGCCAATAAAACTAGCGATGTTAGAAAAAGGTGCAAGCCTTTGCATGGTGATAATATCCTGATGCAATAAAGTCACCGACGAAGACTTGGAAAGACATTTGAACTACTCGATACCATCAAGAGTACAGCAACGGAATATTTTGACCACATGGTCACGAACAATCTGCAACAAAAGAAGTACCGGTAGAAGACGTCACTACTGGTGGAGAAATTTTGAGGGAATGATTTGGATGTAGTACACAAAGACTATTCCAGAATAAAAAATCCCTACGATGGTGTCTAACCTCTGATAGGAGAGGAACATAAAGAAAAAGCAGAAAAGAAATACAAAGAAAGACAGTACAAACTAATCATCTTACCCATTGTGGTCATCAGCAGTGTAGTGGACGGTGCGCACAGTGCCGTCGGACTCCAAAAGAGAGTATTCTCCTTTCACTACATCTCCATCGCGAACTTCGTGCTGGCTCTTGTGATCGCCAGTGTGACCATCAGCAACAGAGTAGGCGAAGTTGTATTTGGGATGAGACTGGAAAAAGTATAATAGGTAAATATTAATAGCCGTCATTTTAGTACGGTAATTATTATACGATGTCGTTTTTTTATAGCTCTCTTAATGTCTACTACTACCTACATTAAGAGCCAACCTAGCACTTACAACCCACCACCTACAGTAAGTTACAATTTCGTCTTGTAGATTAATTTAACCCAATAATACTTCAAACTTTTTCTTTTTCTGCCTCTGATACTTCTTCTGGGAGTATTGCCTCGCAACATATTGAGTACTGCTGACCTTCGAGAATGTGGCCAACGTATCGAAATTTATCTGGACGATCTTTTTTTTCTTTTTGAAAAGGCTCCTTCTTTCGCTCTTATTAGAATCTGTTCACCGTAGCACCTCTATGTTGTTGTCATGGAGCAATTCTAATTTACCTTCAGCATTTTCGCAGCGTCAGTATTTGAAAAGCCTCTAATTTGCTATGTAATAAAGTCCTGTTTAGGGTTCAGGTTTTGCAGATATACATCAGAGTGAACCAGACGTAACATTTAGCAAATAAAATGTCTAAATTTTAAATATGCGATTATTGCAATGATGCGCTTAATTCCGTAGATGCTGCTTTAATCTGGAAAATACTTGGTTTTCAATATAACAAAAATGCGTAATATTTTTTTAATTTCTGTTATATCAGTTCCATGAATTTCGCCTCTTGTTATGTTGAGATTTTTGATTATGGGTTTTTTACATCTATTTCTGTATTCAGCAACTACAGAACTTCTTGGGAAGAGGAAGTGACTGGCGTTTCACTGAAATATTTACTGTTTCTCCAATCGTCACCCCCCGTCTTATATCTTTTAAGTCTCTGTAATAATCTCATAATCGTAAATATTAAATAGCAAGAAGAATAAAGGGCATCCTTAGCATGCATCAAACAGTTAGCTCGCCATCGACTCTTACCGCGGTTTCTTGCTTCCACCATCCTCTTAGATGACTCAGATTACCTTCTCATTAAAATCAAGTCTCCTTAGGATATAAAAAAAACTGTGACGTTGTATTTTATCAAGTGGCTTTTCTTTGACGATGAATGCTTTCACTATCAAACTTTGGCTTATACAATTTTGTTAGCTGGAGTTTAAAATAGAAATGTGGAGAATTTATGTAACCAGCCTAGAAAATTCCGAAGCTATGATCCTATTTTTGGCCCCTGAACCCTAACAAACGAACAACAAAAGAAGATAGGGAAGTTCGACTGCTGTCGTTTTAAATAGCAAGTGGAGTGGTTCACTATTATAAAATGATGAAAACTTATGTATTTTGGCCACATGATTTTCAGTGTTTAATACGATTAATGAAAAATCGCTGCTGAAACCACTCCAAGTCGCAGAAGGAAATCTCGTGTTAGTTTAGTCAGATATTTTGTTCGTCATTTTTTTGAGGACATGAACCACTAACTTCTAGTTTCTTTACGTATACACAAATCAACAGGACTTACGTATTCCTCATAATTGTGTCCATGTCCATGGCCGGCATAAGCGACTGGTCCAGCAGCATAAGCTAAGCCACCATGTCCATATGAATCGAATCCACCGTGTCCGTAAGAAGCAACTGGAGCATGGGCATAGTGCACTGGAGCATCATGACGTACAATACTCTGGGATGAAACCGCAGCATGGTGACCATGACCGTAGTCTCCGATATAACCGGCTTGGCTGACGGCCAATAGGCAGCTGACGGCGAGGATCTGTCAAGAGGAGAATAATTAATAGTACCATCATCTTTGGTCTTCTGTGAGGATTTTAATTGTAGTATAGGCTACCCGATCCTGGGTAAACAGCCGGGTAAAGGATGCCGTGGTCCGCGATAGATTTGGTATACACCGTTTCACCGCTTCTTAAGGGAGAGGATCGCGCAAGCGACCTGTAACTCTTAACTAATCGAGAGACCGGACTAATCTGGTCGCAATTGCAAGCAAGGGCGTGAGTGTAAGCCCGCTGGGTAACACTCCTGGCTATCCCGCGGTTAAGGCGTTGGCCTCTTGTGCCGGAGCTAGGCGATTGTTTTGTCCAATTCTTCTGCGTTCACTTCACGGAAGAGAGAACGACTAATCGTTAAAACTTCCTGAGGTGACGGGTTCCCCTATTGTATTTAACAACTCTATATATGTAGTATAGATAGTAGAGTGACATGGAAATAAGTACTACTTGTGGACTTGGAGGTGACAGAATTCTCCGAAACCTAAGATAGAAGTGACTGCGATTTTCGAGTGAATTCTTATGAACATTCTACATCGATTTTTTTAACTACAGGCTATATAGGGATTATGACAGGCCTACTACCCACAATAGATTCAATCTAACATGGATGGTAAAATAGGCTTCTTAAGATAATTCTGGTATAAACATTTATTTTAGTTTATTTGTTTGAGTTATTTTTGAAACTAAAAAACTGTCGGTCAATATTAAAACGGCAACGGCTAAACTGACTAAATTATTTCAGTAGATTAAAATATGTTACATATGATATTACATCTAATAAAGAAAATTTGAATTAGCATAGCTTAGAATGAGCGTAGTAAATTATGCAGAAATTGATCCTATTTGGCATCGCGCGGCCGCCGTGCCGTGTCGGAGAAGTCTAGGTCATGGTTTAACTACCTGCAGTAAATAATAGCTCATCTCTATGACATAACATCGTTTCGAATTCGCATTAATAGATCAGAGATTGTCAACATTCTAGTATCAACACATACATACATTTTTCAAAAGCATGATAAAACCATAGAAAATATCAAATACAACCAAACTGTTTTTTGGTCGAGTACTTTTAATACAGCGATTTCCAACCTAGGGATATTTACCCCCAATTATATAAAATGGGATTTTCTAAGGGGCAAAGTTTATTACAAAGATTGGATCATTGTTCAGTCACAAAAAATATAAACTAATTAACCTTTATTCGATCAAACTATTTACCTAACTATCACACATAAAAATACCGTCCGCTTATCGTCAGTAAATCAAATATTTTCTGATTTGGTAAGTAAATGCTTGGGTGCCAAGGCCCTTTTCAAAGGATGAAGGTTTTTTCCAGATATTGAAATTAAAGCCAAAGCACAACTCCTTGAACTTCGTTAGAACAACACGTTGAAAATATATTTCAAGATTGGTGGAGAGTATCCATTGTTGTCAGAAAAAAACTTGAAAATACTGATTCAATTTGCCACAGCTTTCGGGTGTGAACTAAACAAAAGCAAGGAAAATAAAAAAAATGCAATAGATAATTTGTTTATAAACTAAACTTGTTTTTTGTGGGTATTTGCTAATATCTAACCCGCTTTATGGGTAATTGCCTCAGAAAGGTTGGGAACCGCTGTTCTAATACTTACAATGTTCTTCCAAACAAAAATGTCACAGATAAACAAGAACAAAATGCCACACAAAAACTAGGTAAGGTTTTCCAGTACAATAGGGCAACATTACCCAAGCAAGGCAAAGGACTCATCCCTCAATAAAAATATTCGTAAACTGAGGTTTTATGAAATACGTATGACAAACGTAATATAAAGGTCATTTCGTAAGCAATGCAGACAGTTTTTGTTTACTTACAAGCTTATTTTTACAGTATGTTTATAATCCACCATAGGCATGATCACAAGAATCGTAATAATATTTATTAATTCCCGAATGTTTAAAAATACAAATGTCAATTTTAGTTATAAGAATTTTTTAGGCAACATTGTCCAAAATACTTAAAATTCGATTAGAGTCCAATTTTCGAATAATCGATTTTCAATGGGGAGCTTTACTATTTCATTAAAGACACCAAAATCAAGATGCATATCTGTTAATGGCTCAGATAACAAATATTGGGTTTTATGCATGTTTCTGCGAGCATTTTCTGCTCTTATTTCACATGATTATTTCATGGTGACCCCAAACAAAGCTTATGATTTGTTTAGTCTTAGATTGAGGTTTTTGCTGCTGGTACTCGAAGCATTCGATAGATGAAAAGAGATGGTTTGAAATTGCATAAAAAAGCTTTACGTACTTTTGGACAAACGTTAAGAAGCAAGTAGACCAATATTGAAGGATCGTAAAGAGATACTGTTAAAAAATAATCAATAAAGCAAATAAAGAAAATTATTCAGTATTAGTAGGTTATGATAATAGCTTCTTTGAACGTTTGACATTGATATTAAAAAATATGTATGTAAAATTCTCATTCCCCAAAAAACAAACATTATTTCAGAAAACTTGGCATAAGGCAGGTTTCAGTAATTATAATAATGGTCTTGAATTTAAAATTATGCCTACAATTTTTAAATTAAACGCGGAAATAAATACACTATTCTACCGATTATTAGGTCGTATCAAAACAATCAGTCGTTACCAAAGGAAAAGTTATGCAAACGGTCGTTATGTATAGGTATAAGTAGGTTTTGAACGATAGGTACGATACGATATAATTAAGGTTGCGTTGCTATAATTGAGGCACTATTACTCACTTTTGAAATCATTTCTGCTTGTTTATACTGTGTTCACTTCACAAGTCAAATGTGTACTGTGCCTCTGGGAAAATTTCCCTCCGTTTTTATACTCACTCGCCAAATGCATGAAATTTCAAATGTGATCGTAATCTATTGTGGCTGAGAGTTTGGCGTGTCCTTGAAATACCCCTATTGTATTGCCGAAGCGGAGGAAACAGTGAGAGGCGTGGTGCAGTACTTACTTAGTATGACTGATATCGTTTCGGTAATTACGACTTTCTTGTGAACTCTTTTAATGGCCGGACCAGAGGTGCATATTGTTTGTTTATTCAAATGTGCTACCTGTATGGAAGGTTGTTGTTGATTACTATCTTCACTGAACCTTCTCTAGGTAGTATGCTAGGAACATGGATTATATATAAGTTGCACCTGCAATGTCTCGAGAGCATACCCCATACTACCCGTAGGTTTGCTGTTGGTTTTAGTACTGCTATAGATATTGTTATTATATATTTTACCTTAAAAAGTAAACTGTTGTTAATAAAGTATTGTACATTGAAGTACATAAATAGATGGGACTATTGATTGTAGTCACACAGCCACAAATACCCTTTCACATACCCTCCTGCACATGCTCATGCACATCTAGCTAGATAATATCATATATACACAATATTTTTATTGCTTTTTTTAGTATGCTATTTAAATATGTTACTATCTAACATTATTTATACAGCTTATACAAACTACTTGATTTATTCCTAATTAATATTTTATTAATTAGGAATCAATATTTTAAGAGATATTTTAATATTGAATCAATTATTATTGCATAAAAATATAAAAAAAGTAATTATTTTAAAACAGGTGACACCTGGTTAGGATAAACGTAGAACCTTGTTGTCATGTCCTAGTACCAATATTACTGGCTATACCGCCAAGGTTGTTTGTGACTATTTGGTTGACGTGGTTAGATATAATGAGGTTTAAAGAATATGGAAAGAAAATTATAAAAGTTACGTCTATACAGTTTCTATTATTTGTATATATTATAAAAATATACGTAAGACAATAAATAAACTAAAAATGATGCGTAGCAAGGAATGGGATGGGATGGTAGGGGAAGTGAAGGAACCAGATTGGGGATTAGAATTAGTGGAGAGTAAACTTGCATTTTAAGAACGACTTTGGAAAAATAAAAAAAATATAGTTAAGACAATAAATAAACTAAAAATGATGCGTAGCAAGGAATGGGATGGGATGGTAGGGGAAGTGAGGGAATCGGATTAAGAATTAGGATTAGTGGATTGTAAACTTGCATTTTAAGAACGACGTTTGTTACTTGACTATCTCTCACTTCCCAATAAATGGGATTTCATTTCGTAAATGTTTTAAAAGATGTCGAGCGTAGCAGATTGACTTTTCAAAAAAGGAAGAGAACTCCAGTGGTGAGCTGCCTGTATTGCACAGGACTTGGCGAAAGGAAATGAAGAAAATAGAGGTATTGCCAACAAAAGGCTTTCCTATGAGCGTAGCTGTAGGCCATGAGAGAGCAGTTGCGAAATAGGTCTTTCCGTGGAGGATAAAGAACAGCGTTGATAGATTCCGTGATTCCGTGGGGGATAAGGAACAGCAGAAATATTATGAAGATTTCTAGTATATTTGATGTAAAGCCATTCTATTTTTTGCGAAAGGTGGAGATGTAATCAAACTTTTTCAGCGACAATATGCAAGCCTTTGAATTATTATAACTTTATCTAGAAGTTCATCGTTCGCATCCAAATACGCTACAACAACGTAATGTATAATGGGTAGAAGGAAGGACTGTGCAATTTGAGATGCAAATTTTGCATGCGCTTAAATCGATGATTAAATCGAAAAGATTTACGATCAACTTTTTTACCTGACGAAAGTACAGGTTTTTTGCGGAATTTAGGTAGAGAACATTGATTTTGACGAAAGTTATGGCTAGGAGATTACGTTTGTGTCTTGCAATATGAGATCTATTACCTGACTCTTGGAAGGGTTAGTACGTAACATATGGTTGTGACACCAATCCGATAAGAAGTTTAGATCAGAGTTTAGTGCAGAAAAATTGCACTCGAAATTTCATTTAATTAAAATTTCATCATTATGTCGTAATAGTACTCTTACTATCCAAATACCTCCTTCGACACTCAATTTGCGATCAAGAAGAATATAACTGCTTTTTAAGTCCCCTTATAGGTTGTTGAGTTGCATTATACGTAACCTAAAAAAATTTCCAAAATATTCAGCTTATGAATACTTTGTATAAATTGTGAGACGTAAATTAGGAAAGAATACATTTAAATAGGATCAACAAGAAGATCTATCACCAGTTTGAAAAATGCCAATAATATTTGTTACAAAATGTTTAATTCAAAATATTGTCACGCTGAGGAAACCTTAGGAGTCGCTTTTCCTTGCGTGGAAACCTTAAGTCGCATTTTCTCGCGTGGAAACGCCGTGGAAACATTTCGATCTACTCGAGATAAATTGATTTACGATAGGTTAGATGTCAAACGTCAAACGTCTTGACAGCTGACAGCTCTATTTTTTCTTTTTATTAAAGCCATGAGAACAAGCATTTTGCACCTAATTGCTGATCGCGTAAATGCCACATCCAAAATTATCTTTGATAAGTACGTTTCATATTTAAGGAAATAAAACCCAATTAAATTATTATTAACGTAGAAAATTAACATTTAATACGCTGGTCAAACAGAAATAAATCTAGGAATTATCCCTCATAATTCAATAAATTGATATTTTTATTGGAGTCAAATTATCTATGGTTTGACAATTTCGAGCTAGATAAAAGCAGGGTTCCGCACCCGCCATTTGGACTTTTTGGGCCTTTTTACGTCGATCGGCAAGTCGACCCTTGGCAAGCTCTGGACCCCTCATTTCTTCGGGGTCCTCGAGGGTTACGACTTCATCGCCAAGGGTGCGCAATAACATCCTGCGGTCGGCGTAAAGGGTCGCCACGTGCGTCCATCGTCCGCGCGCACCTCTCCTCCGGACTTCTCTGCGCGCGCGCGACGCCTACAGGAGCACGGGCGCGACCGGCGCTATAGCCCGGGCCGGCTGAGACTGCGGTTCCGCCGAGGACGTCCGTCGCCCGTCCGCCTCGGAACCTGCCCTCCTCCGCCGGGCGCGCCGCCCGTATCGACCCGTCGCGTCGCCCGCTTCAGCTGCGGACGCGACGCCAAATCATCAGATCACTCGGGCGAGTTTTCTTCGCCGCCGGCCACGCGTGACCGCGGCCGTCCACCTTCGTCGGGGGCGCTCCAGGGGTTGAGCGTCCCGTCGCCCGTTTCAGCTGCTGTGCCCGCCCCGGGCGTTCGCGGACGACCGCCTTCACCGCGTGAACCCGTCTACCCGCCGAACGACGAAACCTGCTCCGCTCTCCGGCAGCAGTTTCTAGCGCCTCTTCCGGGGCCGTCTTCAGGGCAGTCAGTGCCGACCCCGCAAGACGTCCGCGTTGGCTGAGCCGCGGAATCTCCCCACATTTTTAACTTTTGCAAACCCGTCCTCGGAACCTTTTCCCGAATCGAATTGAACTCGAGAAACATGCCCTCGACCTGAGGCTTTTGCTCTGTCCTTATTCTCTCTTCAAATTGTTATTTAATTTTAAATGATATTTTAAAAATTGTTATTTCCATTAAATCAAATAAATAAAGGTTTTAAATCATCTAGGCGCTTTATCGCCCCATATATCCGTCGGTCGGTCGACGAGTCTGAAATAAAGATACATTTTACGATTTCATTTCTTTTATTTTATTATTATATTCATGTCGCAATCCGCAACGTGACAATATGCGGATGAAGTCGTTATTTGTACCCTACTAGTTTTTTAATAGACATGGTGGACTATACTTCTCTTACATTGCGAAGAGAAATACATGTCATAGACTACTTTTGCTAACTGATTCGTGGCAGAGTTGAAAACCCGATTCCCCGGATGATTCCCAGGGGAACTGGCCCGCATGCATAGAGTCATACCCGGGCTCGCACTTCTAATTGGAGGCTACCGGATGGGTGTTGACCTGTGAGTTGGGCCGACCCTATCACGTGGGTCATAATGGCTTAACTGCACTGAGCTTATTACCTCCCATGTGGCGTCAATCTCTTTAGAAGGTAGGTAAAGTCAAGTCTGCTTGCCACTTGTCTTTAACAACTTAAAACTAAAACGTTCACGGTCTGGATTGCAAGGCTTGTTTTGCAACAACAAAGCTTTGCCTCACAAAGCCATTCTCACAAATGATTTTTGAAGATCACAGACATTCAAGAGCTATCGCATAAGCCCGATTTGGCTCCGTGTCCCGTATTTCTCTTACCGAAAATCAAACTTGAACTCCGTAAAACTCGCTTTGACGAACAGACCTGAGGTTATCCGAAATGCTTTTTTGTCTGGTCCGGATGAGGTTCCCAAAGAAGAATGCCACGAGTGTTTTAAATCTTGGTTCAGGTGAATAGACTCGTGTTTAGAAGTGAATGAATAGTACATGGAAAAGTTGTAATTAAGATAAATTCATAGTTGTATATAAGATACTACTATGAATTTTAAAGTTGTAATTAAGATAAAAATCATCAATATATCTAATGTCTCTCACTTCTTTCCTAGTGACCCTCATAATATATTCATTATTTCCCTGTACATATTTTGCTGTTAACCCTTCAGAGACCTTGGGGAGGCTTGCGGAAGCTTTGCGGTAGAGTACGGTAATGTTTGATACATAAAACTGTTAAAGCGCGAAGTAAATACCATATTTGTCAAGTTTTGTGAGAATTGGTTCAATAGATTTTGTATCAATTGATGGGACATAAGTGTCCCTGTGGTACATAACGATGCAAAGTTGCAGCATTTTTCAAAATTTGATTATTTTATTATTTTACTCAGAAACCGTACGCAACAAAAAAAAAAATACGCACTAAAAAAAAACAAATCAAATTGAAAAATTCGGCATAAATATTTAATTTTTTTATTTAAAATCATCAGAGTTCGTTGCGTTATTTAAAAAAAATGCGGTATATTTTTAAACCATATTTTTTTTGCTAATAATAAAATTATGATGTCTCAATAACATTGAAAACATATAATTTATAAATTATTCGTAATCGATAATTTATAAAATGATTTTGAAATTATGGGATACATGTCCCATGGTCTGTAAAGGGTTAATTACCGTTTTAAAGCAATTGTTATAAATAAAGGCACTTATGACAGCAGTGTCTTCGTGTTACTTTAATGCTAACGTATTATTTTAAATAAATAAATTTTTAAAAATCTAGCATCCTTCTTTGGTAAGAGTCCTGATCATTCCGTTACTTCTGCCATATTCCAAAACAGTTTTCATCGGTTTGGTTTCCAAGTAGAATATTATGTGTGAGAATATTTCAAGTACTCGCATTGAACTATTTTTCACTTTCAATAGATAGTAAATGACTGTTATCATTATAATTTTAGAGGTTAAAAATGATATGTGACCCCGCCGAAAACCTTGGCTGTTTGTTTTTAAGTTACAAACAATGCTCGTTTCGTTTGTGCAATTGCAATTAATTATGTGGCTGAACCGAAATTAAGCCATTATGATCTCACGCTCTCTGTAGCGGTCGGTCTATTAGTGCTGTCAACAACGCTCTAACTAATTGAGAGTTTGGCCGGTGAACCTCAATTAACTCGCTTTTATTCTGTCAGCTACTTTAAACTTGTTTTTTTTCGATTACTAATAATACTCCTCTACTAGATAGGTTTTAGAATATAGAAGCTTAGTTTATGGTTATAACGGCTGTCATCTCTACGACAGATTTATACATAAAAATCGCCCAGTCTGTCTGTCCGTCGTCAGGTAGCGAACTGCTTCGTGCAGCTTGGGCCATAGGATCCACTGTGTTTTTGGGTCGGTCCAACTCGCGATTCAGCTCCTCTTCAGTAGTCTCCATGTGTGAAATACTACCCCGGGTAGGACTATCGCGTCCCAGGCCGATCCACCAGTCTGCGGGCCGATCCACCAGCGATAACCAGACAGCCAATCGGTTATGCACCCTGTCTAATTACTGAAGGAGTCGGGAGACTAAGGAAATATACTGTTTCCCAAGCAATGGAGGTGGATGTAGACCTGTTGTCATGCCACTCTTAAAATGACCTGTCGGTCACCAGATCCCGAGTGGTATGACGGGCAATGAACGCCCAGGTCCACGATAAATTTATATTGAATTAACGCTGTGATACGACAGGTACAGGCAGCGCAAGCGACTTTGGTCGCGTAACCAGTCGGGAGGTCAGACGTATCCTGAAGGTTAATTCCAACTTGCGGTGTCAACTACAACGGGCGAGCCCGTCACCACAGGACGTTTTAACGATTTTCTCGTTCTGTCGCCCTGCAGTGAACGTAGAAGACTTTGGACAGAACAAATCCAACGTCCAGCTACGTCACAACCCGCAAGAAGCCAACGCCTTACCGCGAGATAGCCAGTAATGTTACCTGGCGGGCCGACCCTCGCGCCCTTGATTCCAATTGTGACCAGATTTCTCCGGTCTCTCGATTGGTTCCGAGTTCGAGGTCGCTTGCGCGGTCCTCTCCCTTACGAAGCGGTGAAACGGTGTGCACCGAATCTATCGCGGACCAAGGCGTCCTTTGCCCGACTCTGAACCGGGATCGGATGGCCCATGGTCACTTCAAGAGCAGTCGCCGTAAGGTAGGCAACCACCCCCGCTCTATAGGAAACAATACAGTTCCCAGACTCCCCCGACTATTAGTCGGAGAGCACAGTCGATTGGCTTGCGCCGCTCGGTGCTCAGACCGTCCAGGAGCCCCAGAGGTTTGATTTCCCGGGGAGACTGGTTGACCCAGTGTCCTACCCAGGTTCGCACCCCATGCGTGGAGGCCATCGGATGGGTGTTGACCCGTGAGTGTGACCGACCCTGAACACATGGGTCATCGTTGCCACCTCATCATGGGCCCATTAGCTCCCGAAGGTTAATTCCAGTCGGGGATATCCGGCCAAAACTGGTAGCCAGGTGGCGAGGTGGCCCGCTTGTTTACCTTCCTACCGGTTCACAAGCTGGCGGACCGGTTTCTCCTGGTGGGATTGCATCCCGGCGCTACTGGACGGTTTCCACACTGTTCCGTGACGCCAATTAGTTGTGCACTCTGACTAATTGCTAAAGGAGTATGGACACTATAAATATACTGTCTCCTAAGCAGCGTGGGTGGATGTTATGACCGCGGGGGAGACCTGTTGTCATGCCACTCTTGAAATGACGTTGAGCCACCCGATCATGCGTGGCACTACGGGCAAAGGACGCCCAGGTCTGTGATAAATTCAAATTGAATTACTGCTGTAATACAGCAGGTCGAGGCCCGGCAAGCGACGTCAGAATCGTAACCAGTCGGGAAAACGGAAGTATCCTGAAGGTTAACTCTAGACGGGGATATCCTACGGCGTGGCTGCCCGCTGCGTATTATCCAGATGCCTAGCCGTAAGGTATTGGCCTCTAATGAGCTTGTTGGCGGAGCTAGACATTAGATTTTCTTGTCTCTAAGTCTTCTACGTTCATTCCACGGCTGAAAGAACGATCACATATCGTTATACCAGCTTGGAGTGACGGGTTCGTCTGTTATAGTCGACACCGCCCTACTTTTGTCATGAACGACTTTCGAGGTATAACCCGACCGGAACTATAAGTGATTGTATATATCAGCCTGATGATTCTGAAATCTGTGTTTTTCTGTTTATTATATCAAAATTTCCTTTGTTTATCAATGCCTATGCCTGTAGATCTTTGCAAAGTGGTTTGCTTCCAAATGCTTCCAAATGCCAGGTATTATATATTCAAGTTTGTCATCGACCACCGCGGCGCGTGCACGAACCCGGTTGAGCATGCACAGGAGAACTAAATTATTTTTACTTTCCTGTACTAATGTAGTAAAAAGAAAAGTTTTGTGATCAAATACAATTGAACAGAAGATTGAGAGAACACATATGTCTATTTGTCTGTCAGACTGGATGTCAGTATGTTACCATGGGTAAAACTCAAACTACTGGTCCGATTTCACAAAAAAAATATATACAAATTTGAAACGCAAATACCTTCAGAAGAGAAATGCGAACAAGTCCTATATTTTTAATCTGATTCAAGGTTAAACTGATAACCCTAGCGTACTAGCTAAGGTGGACCTTTTCGTGCCTAATAATTATATTTATGCTCGATCGCACCATCTTTTCGAGGAGCCATTCTCGCGCACTTATTTAGGAGGTTGAACTTGTTGGTGCGTGCTTTGCGGCGCTTAAATGACAGCTCGATGGCACTAGATGTCGATATTTTTCACCGCCAACCCTCATCTGTTTAAATTACAGGCAAAATATTTATTCTTATCTGATAGCTATTGTAGGGCCAAAATCAACGTGCACCTGGAGTCATAAATCATTAGGTCGGACGACGCGCGTAAGGATGTCCAACAAGTCGACGTTGCTTATCGATAATTTACTCAAATCAAATCAAATAATTTATTCTCTTAAAAACTTATATGTAGTTGCGTAGACATTGTATCATCGCTTACATTTATACTTCTTACATTATTGAATTCCCTATAATGTTGCCGAACAAAATGAAAAATATTTATTATTTGGAATGTCGTACAAAAATACATCGGTTTTTTTTCTACAAGATAGCAGCGACAGCAGTTCAAATGACGAGTAGAATATAGCTTTTTTAATATATATTTGTTTAGCCTGACCAACCTATAATTGTATTTTTTGTAAAAAATTAATTTGTAATATTTAGTACTTAGTTTCATGTTATATTTTAAGATAAGATTTAGGTTAATGTAAATATTTTTTAAATATTCTTTAAACTTTTATTTCACTTTATTGTTGCATGTATACGTTAGATTGTATTTACGAAAATTTTTCTTAATAAATGAGTTTAAAACTTACTAAACCAATTATTACAAATAAATTCATCGAAAATTTTCATCATAATCTATAATATCCATCGATATCTCTTAGTATCTATATCGATCCAACCATCGATCCATCATATATTTTTTCTTTACTCAATCATATATTTTTACTTTTACTCTACACGTTAATAATTATTATCAAAGTAATAGAATTGCTACAAATTTTAATTGTTTTAATTTTATTTTTTATTTTTTTATATAATTATTATTTAGTAATTTGATTAGATACATCTAAACAATATTTTATAAAGTCTGCCTTAGAACAGGCCCTGGCCTAGTTAGGCGACTTTTATTCATTACTCTATATCCTCAAGAATCAGTTTTTTGCTAACGTCTCATATATATGTATATACAACATGATATGGTAAACTGTACAAACGAACTTGTGTAATACTATAAATAAATCAATAAAATAAATAAATAAATAAATCATAATTTATCGATATTCCATCGATACGTCGATAATCCATCGATACTGCTATTATTATTTTTAAAACACGGATCCCCATAGTGCGAGCGAAAGACAGCGAGTGTGAGCGAGAGGTCCGGCCTAATGATTTATGACTCCAGGTGCACGTTGATTTTGGCCCTACTATAGTATTTTACGAGACATTATATTTGTATCGTTACTAGTTAGCGTTACTTTATTTTTTTTGCAATGTTGATTAGTAATATATAGAGTTGTCAACTACAACGGGCGAACCCGTCACCTCAGGAAGTTTTAACGATTAGTCGTTCTATCTTCCGTGAAGTGAGCGCAGAAGACTTGGACAAAACAGTCCACCGTCAAGCTCCGCCACATGCCCGTAAGAGGCCAACGCCTTATCTGCGAGATAACCAGATATGTTACCCAGCGGGCTTACACTCACGCCCTTACTTCCAATTGCGACCAGATTACTCCGGTCTCTCGATTGGTTACGAGTTCGAGGTCGCTTGCGCAGTCCTCTCCCTTACGAAGCAGTGAAACGGTGTATACCGAATCTATCGCGGACCACGGCGTCCTTTGCCCGGCTGTTCACCCAGGATCGGGTAGCCGATGGTCGTTTCAAGAGCAGTCGCCGTAAGGTCCGCAACCATCCCCGCTCTATAGGAAACAGTACTGCTTCCAGACTCCCCCGACTGTTAGTCAGAAAGCACAATCGTACGGTGCGCAGACCGTCCAGGAGCGCAAGAAGATTGATTCCTAGGGGAAACTAACCCTAAGGCCAGAGTCCTGCCCGGGCTCGCACTTCATGCGTGGAGGCCGCCGGATGGTTGTTGACCCGTGAGTGTGATCAACCCTGATTAGTAATAAGTGATTATACAAATAAACAATATTAATAATAAACACATGCGGAAATGTAATAACGTTGATTTTTTTTCATTTTATTTCAAGAGAAGCTAAAGTATTTTGAAATATTTTTTTCTTACTTAATCCAGTACGATATCATGTGAATGGGGTTGTATTATCAAATCACTTCCGTTTTTTTTTGTATCTTCGTTTAAGAGAAATCATCAAAAATGTTCACGGACAAGTCGCGACGACCCCTATTATCATTATCTTCAAAGTTTCACATTTTATTTATAGATATTCTGGTAGATAAAGGTTACAGGTAAAATAAAATATAGTCTGTTGACTTTACTTCAACAGAAAATATTCTTGGGAAAAAAAATAATAATTTAGGTAGATTTTAGTGTTATTTACAAATCGATGGATTGGATTTTAACCCTTCAGGCCTCGGCCTCTCAGCCGATTGACAAGTTGCTGTGCCAAAAAAATTTAGTAAAAATTAGTAAAAAAATTGAATTACGATACTGTCTCACCAAAACATTAATTACTGCCAAACCACTGTACCCATAGTTAAAATGAAACATAGTAACATAAAAAAACATAATAAAATCTAACAAATTAAATTAAAATAAAATTAAAACGGGATCGTCTCGCTGAATCGTTTTGTGGCCGATATCGGCCATTCGGGGCCTGAGGGGTTAATAAAAGTTTACCATTGCAGAATATACATTGGTAAAACAGTATTTTTGTTTCATTTCTAAGACAATTTTCCAAATGATATTGCCTAAATTTACACAATATTTTTCCTATATATGAAGGTATGCACTGAAAGGCAATTTACTTGGACTGTTAAAGATCTTTCCATTAAATGTGTGTGGAGATATTTCGTAGCAATTACCTCGTTGGTAGTACTTTTTGGCAACTGACAGTGCGTCTTCGTGACGCCTAACAACCAATTTTATTTGCCATTGAACGTGGGCCAATGAAAATTATTGGATTACCTATGGCAGTTAATTATATTTATAAATCTAAACGGCAATTGAGAAAGATTATACTGCCGCGATCGAGTTTGTCAATGAAGTTGCTCAATTGGACTCATATTCGCTTTTATAGTATGGCATAATAGGTAATATTTAAATGTAAATGAGATTTGGGTATTTCCCTATATGACATGATGAAAACCTTGCAACATATATTTTGATTTATAATTCACTTTAAAATTATATTAATGACTATCATAAGAGACTCTATACACAAGAAAAATAGATTTTATAACAAACAAACACAACTTAAACAAAATATACATATAGCAGTCTAATAAATTGGTACATATTATAGGTAAAGTAGCGCTTATCGTCTTTTGGAACAACCTAAGAAAACAGCCTTAGTTTTGAGAATTCTTTATGGTACGACGATAGGGTGTGGTCCTACTGGAATAGCTGCTGCGTGAGCAACATGGTGTGGCGCATCGTGAATTCTTGGAGCCGAGTGACTGACTACAGCGTTGAATCTGCGGAAAGAAATTAAATAGTTTTAATGACTGCCGGATTATTAGCGGCGACTTTCGTTTTCAAGTGGCTATGATCTAATGTTTTATCTTACTGTGTCTAATGAATGGGGTCAATCATTTTATTGTATCTACAAGAGCAAACTGGCGGAATGATATTAATATGTGATGAATAGACTTATGATACTGGAATAAAAACAGCAATGAATAAAATAATAACTGTATTTGAAAATGAAATATGCATGCACGAAAACCTGGAAAATAAATGTAACAGCGTTGTCCTTGCTAAGCATGTGGTAGATCCAAACCAGTTCCTCGGATCCTCCAAAAAAATTCGGAGTACTGGATATTGGAATAGGAAAACGTCTAGCGAAATGTAGTCGAACCGAGGCAACACAAAGCCTGGGGGAATTTTTAAACTCACAAATAGCCAAAATCATAATATTGTTTTTATTAGTGGGTAACTATGCCCTCAACAAAAACCTTGAAACTATCGGAAATGAAGCTTATATCTGGAAGCTCATAAGAAGCTCATATCTGAATCCAAAAGAACTGGGTATAAAAACTGTCAATTTAAGCTACATACTATCTTCCTTATCGAGAAAAGGACAGGACGTCTGATCATAATCTATATCTACTAGCGAACAGTTGATTAGCATAGTAACATAAAAATCAAATTATTCGAAACAATGCATTTTTTCGGTCATGAAAATGAAATCTGATTGCAAAATTTCAACCCTAAAGTCAATAACATCGAATCAAATCTATTAATTATACGAGACAGATCTATTAATTGAGTCATCTACAATCAAACATAGCTAAGTCCAACTGATAGACAAATTGAGTTAGCACTGGTATCCGATAGTTTGAAGGATCCTCTATAACATTTTTGTTTGATAAAAAAACAACAATATACCATATTATTAGTGGTTGAGAAGTTGTGTTGTTACCTGTTTATATCAAATACGATGATACATGTTTATATCAAAATGTCCAAGCCATTTTGGAACAAAGTCATCAAGTTCATCAATGTAAAGCAAATATGGCTAAATGCTTTATATTCTTGATGTTTTCTTATTACAATTATATTATGTTATCGGTGTTTTTTCAAAGTTTTATCATTTACACTAGTTTTTGGTTCAAACTACTTAAAAAATATTGTGCTAACAGAAAAACATGATTTTCTGTGAATTGTCTTTAATAGACTTACCCATATTTGATTCTAAATTACTCAATTATACCAAACCACAGAGTGTTTCACAGATAGTCTATTAGGTAATTTGATAACCAACGGAGCAGTCTTAGTAAACAAAGTCTTAAAATTGTTACTTTGATTTCAATGGCATCTCGTACCTTGAAGTGTGATGGGAGCAGTAATTTGTAACTGATCGATGTAAACAATAATTTTGACACTTGGCTTACCCAAGTTCTTGGCAAGGATATTAGTTAGAATATATAATGGCCATAAGTTAGTTATAAGTTGGAAATCTCCATATTGGAAGAGGTGTAGCTTGATTTTTCGATTTAAATGTATGGGCTAAGAGTTAGTAAGAACTTCAAACTTTAGATTGGTCCGTATTCAAAATGAATAAATGATAAATCTTACCCAGTAAGGCTGTCGGCGTGATATTGGACCGTACGGAGAACACCATCAGGCTCAACCAGGGAGTATTCTCCCCTAACTACATCACCATCCCTTTCTTCGTGCTGACTCTTCACATCCCCAGTGTGAGGGTCCGATACGGAGTAGGAGAAACCGTATGCTGGCCGAGACTGTTTGAAAAAGTATTAAATTGTATTAAAGTTTAAAAATATATTAAAGTGTTATCGAAGAAACCATTGAATAATGCGGTAATTGACTAGGTAGTAGATATAATTCTGTGTATGTAATCATATTGATTTTTATGTAAAATTACTGTTTATATTATTGCCTCAAAATAATTTGGTTATTATCACTGAAAATTTCGAGATTAATTGAATTGCATCGCAGGTAGCCAATATCTACCTACATCTTTAATTCATGTAATTTGTCAGGGCCTCCGTTATTACACTACGAAGAAGAGGAAGAGCAGTTATGAGACTCGCGTGGGTCAGGAAAGGCACCTTCTATGTGCGCTATCTACAGCATATCATACATTGGAGTAGAAATAATTATATAAAGATTTTGAGTTCCGAGAACCCTGAGATTCTTCATATCATTGAATCTGCTTTCACGTGTATAATTTTCATTGCTGAACTCTCTGAAATGATCTCGTTGCGATTTTGATCAACCTCTTCAACCTTCTTAAAGATGTTGACTTTTGGTGTACATGTATTGGTATCCTTCTCTTATCCATGAACCAAAGATAGACAGAACCGATGTTTTAGTAAAAAATATTTGATTAATGTACTCATACGTTTTTATATCAAATTAGAAACCTTGCCATAGGAGCGTCTGAGACCACTAGAGATTTGTGCCATTAATTAAGAAGAAAACTCATTTCGGCCAGTGGACCGACAATGTACAAGAGCAAATCTATTGTACTCAGCTACACTATTGTATAGCTCAAACTATTTTGCTATTGACCAAACGTTCAAAATTAGTTAAATACTTACATGAACGTCAATGACGCGGGCTGGTCCATGCACGAGTGGTTCAACTGGTACTGGTATCGGATGAGCGCGAGCAACTTCGACGGCACCTACGGGAATGGGACTAGCCACCTGAACTGGAATAGGATGTGGGATGCCGACTGGTACTGGGTGACCATGAGCTAGGCCAACGCGCACTGGAAGGGGTTGGGCGTATGGAACTGGGATCGAGTGAGCGATGGCGTTGACGGCGCTGTGTTCGGTGATGAAAGGAGCTGGCGAGGCGAGCGGTACGGCGTGAACACCATGAGCGTAAGCGGCGGCGTGAGCTTGAGCGGCGTGAGCTTGAGCGGCGTAAGCTTGAGCGGCGTGAGCTTGAATAGCGTGAGCGTAAGCATTGTGCTGCGCCGCGATAGCGTTCTCGTAGGCGATCGCTCGTCCTGCGTGGCCGATATCAATTGCGTGAGCGACTGGGGCGATTTCAGCGATTTGCGTGGGGTGGGGGCCGAGAAGCGCCGGTCCGTGAGCAACCGCTGCTAATGGGGCGTAACGAGCGATGGGTTCGGCGTGAACGATTGGGGTTGGGTGGGGAGCGTAAAGCTCCGGGCCGTGAGCGACAGCTGCTAATGGAGCGTAGCGAGCCAACGGTTCGGCGTGAACGACTGGAGCGATGTGATTAACGGGGAGCGGTAAAGGGTAGGCGTTAGCGAGATGAGCGACTGGTGCGTGCTCTACAATTTGCTCGTAATGTGCTAGCGGTGCTGCATGCGCGAATTGCTCAAATACTGGGGCCCGCAGAGCGTATCTCAGTTGCGGAATAGCATTGATAGGCGTAAGTCCGTGGTTGTTATGCCGCCCCAAAACAGCTGATTCTAGTAGAGGGAGATCGTTGAGAACAGCTCCAGCATATCCTAATCCAAGAGCTGCTGGTCCATGTATACCCTCCCATCCGCTAGGTTTGGACTCAACCAAAGCCACTGCAACTACCACGTATAATATCTAAAACCATAGAAAACGAATTTGAAATATTATTTTTTTTAAACTGGAAATGAATAGGATCAAAAATATTAAGCTAATATATCCCTGTTGTGCTTGTTAAAAAAATAAAACTCCCAGGAATATTAATTGCCCAATAATCTAATGTAACTAGTGTTCGGCAGACTTGCCTATGAATGTTTGACGTTAATGTTAACTTTTATTAGAATATGTATATAGATACGAATAAAACCGAAGAATTCGGTGTCAAATGACCTTAAAATACCAATAAGCTACTGACAACAATAGGGTAACAAATACCCTGTGTTTTCCGTTACTATATTGGTAACAACATTATTATATCAAGACAAGTAATAAAGAAGAGTTAGGTTAGGTTAAAAGAATTAAAACAGTAGTTAATATCGTAGAAAAAGTCGATATCAAAGTCCTAATGATTTAATAAGTTATGACAGAGAAATTCCTAAAATTATGAAAGAAAAAAAAATCCCAAATTTAAATTTCTTGGAAAAAGATTATATTAACTGAAGACGATGCAGGCAAAGAAGAATCAATCACACAACTTTTCTTAAAACAATTCACTTTTCTAATCCAATTTATATAATATACCTTTGAGATCATGTTAGAACTATGAGATGCTACCAGTGAGCAGTCACAAATGAAACTGATGCCATCCAAATATCGCCCTTGCGTTATATACTCATCGACTACTTTTGCGTCAGTTCGTTGCACAAGCGGGCATTTCATTTCATTACCAAGTGACAAGCTCGATGACCATTTTTCTGGCCATTTCCAATACGGTCTTCTTAGATAATAATAAAGCAGACCGTGCAGCTGCCATATAATATTATATAACGCAGGCTCTATTGCAAAAAAATAACACACAAGGATTGCGTTTTGAGACACGTGCCAAGATATATTGCAGAAATAGCAAATTCCTTGTATGTTTTAAAATGTGCTCCAAATTTTGCAATGTATATAAATACACTATTTGCTATGAATTAAACAATATAGTACAAAACTAATGAGTGTAATAAACAATATTAGAAAGAAGATCAAGCGGCGTGATCTTATAAGACATTTTTTACTTTTAGCAAATATATTCTGGTGTATTTGATTTAACGCAGTGGCGATTTGACGTTTATGAAGCACTTGATATGGACGGCCGCACGATGCACGTTACACGACAACGTTTACAGGAATGTTTTAATGAAATCCTAAAGTAATCAAAAAGTCGTAGGTTTCATATTTTTTAATATTTGTAAAAAAGTATAATGGCACGTAACTAATTTAGTTGGTAGATGTTCCGATCACAAATATTAAAACTGTTTGTTTTGTTTCTACTCTTTGTTGTGAAATTTTACAATATGAGGTGCGGGTATATATTCATACTATAATCTCTTACATTCATCCCTATTATGATGTATTTATGTGTATGTATACATATAGTATGACTGTAAGTGTCTGTCTTGTTATTGCATTCGATCAATAGAGTTAAACTACAATTCCGTTAATTTTATCACAACGGAACATGGTGACCCAACTAGCAACCGAACACGGAACCTTATAAAGTATGATCAGGTGACCAACCCACTATGCCACCGGTCAGTGTAATTGCTACAACTGCTAAAATAGTCGTACCAATAGGATTTGAAATGCACATGTACAACACTAGCAGAAGCTCGCTGTCTCGCTCCCCCATTAGTGGGAGAAAATAGCAGCGGGATAGCGCCATAGTCATCTGAATTATAATTTATATGAAGTAGTTAAAAAAATAAAGAAACAGAAATAGCGGGCAGCCCGTTTCACCCATTTTTCTTCGGGACTTCAGGACAGGACGGGATACATAGTTTCTGAGATCCAGGTGAGAACGGACTGGCGGACGGACGTACAAAGTCGTCACGTGGCTTTATTCAATGTAAAAAAGTCTAAAATTAAATAATTTGTATTGGTATATTTTCCTTTCAGACTAATTCAGATTGATACTTTCAAATTAATGCGAGATAATGGATTGATGCATTGGATTAAAAAAAAGAATGCATTGCGATATTTTTAGATCTAGCAAAGGCCTTCGATACTATATCCCATAAAATACACTTTAAAAGATTATTGGGATATGATATCAATGACCTCGCTTTTGAATTGGTTTTCAGAATATATAAAAATAGGACACAAACTATTAACCGAACGGTGTTTAAAGTGTATCACAGCTGCTATCATATGGCGTTCCTCAAGGAAGCGTCCTCGGACCAATTCTGTTCACTCTGTACATAAATCCGTTTTGTGAGTTTGGTTCCGGCAGACCAATAGCGTACGTAGACGACACGTTGTTATTCATTTCCGATTCTTCTTGAGAAAAAGTACAGAATTGGATTAACATCGCAATGACTTCAACGAAAATCTGGTTGGATTTAACCAACTTATATTAAATGTTGGGCAAACAAAATACATTATATTTAGCATCGCCGTAAGAGGCTTGCTGGATGGTCTAACTAAATGATATTATAATTGACAAATACCAGCGATATGCCAAGTGTCATTGCCAATCAATCGCATCAGTCCCAGAAATAGAAAATCTCGGAAAATGATAGATAAATAAATACCTACAATGGGAATCACAATAATTCAAGAGATTAGTAAAAAGGCTCAGAAAATATATTTATATATTTATTCAAATACGAGATACTCTTGGTCTGCCTTTCCTGCAAGTAATATATTACGCTATATAACAATCCATTATGACTTTTGGAAAACCACCCTCCGGAAACAAAACTTTATCCACTAGGCAATTATTAGAATAATGCTAATGGAGCCAAGGCCTTACGCTTCCGATAACCTGTTTTTTCAGGTAGTTGTATTGCTGTTAAACAATACTTAATTTGAAAAATATTTCAATTTTCAATTTTTTCAATTTATTTTATTTCCAAAAAAATCTTAACAGATTGTAGAAACTTAATATTTAGGTACATTTAAATTACAGTATATTAGTTCGTTTTTACAATATTTAAATTTATCACCACGTACATACAGTTACTTCATTATTGCTTTTAGGGCATCCAAATCATTTTTAAGATTTATTTACTAAAACCACAAATTAAAATAATTGATAAAAATAATCAAGAAATTAAAATCAGAAAAAGTCAGAATAATTAAAAAATGCTACTTAAAATTGTCAAAAAAATGACCAAAAAATTTGAAAAATTATTTAAAATTAACAAACTCATCGATCGAGTAAAAAGCTTTGTCTAATAAGAATTCTTTAAGTAACTTTTTGAATAAGCTTTCCACTTGAATAGTTTTTAAACTTTCTGGTAGCCTGTTAAAGTAATATGGCCCTGAGTATTTTTTGTCTTGCCTTGCTGTGTTTAGTTTAATACATGGTATAAAAATGTTTAATTTTTAATACTAATATATAAAAATAAATACCACTGGATACAAACATTATGTTATTCCGGAAAACAGTGAGAGAACATGGAGCACTTCAAATTACCGAAGCGCCTTTTGGACAACGTCACCACAGATTTCTTGCTCCAATAATGGCTAATATTAAGACTATATTAGGAATAAGCAAAAAACAACAAAAATATCGCCTTACATTATTGTTAACTAACGTTGGCTGAAGAGTGACGAAAAATCATTTATGACAATTTAAAGGTATTTTTTTTCTGTTTAACACTTATTTATATTTATTACGTTTCAGTACTTAATACATACGTATTATTACTAATTTATAGTTCTGGAAATTTTATTGTCTAATTAAAATGTAATTTTTAAACTAAATAAATTTCGAGAGTGGGGTTGATATTTATTTATTTTAATAACCATTTGTATAGGAGTTCTTCTAAAGGTGGGTATCCATTTGGTTTGCGCACCAACTCTGCTCCGCGCACCTGCAACTGCTCCAGTAGTGGATACGTCAGCGCTCCTGGATCGTGCAACGTTGCACGCTTCGCGGCGAGCGCTCCGAGCGGTGGCGGTAAATGCGCGAACACAACGTGATGCGCAGTGCGTTTGTGGACGCGTGGTGGACGCGAGCAAAGTGAGACGTTGGTGGATACGTCTCACGCATCACGTTCGACGTTGAGTAAACGCGAATCCATCGCTATGAAGTGGGCCGAAGAGAAATGTCTAGCTCTAATCGGTGAATACCGAAATTATACAGTGCTGTGTGGTTTAAAAAAAAGAAACATGTGGAAATAAAAGAGTAACTTGTAAAATACAAAGTAATAGGTATATATTTTATACTTATAAATATATTTTTGATTATATGACCTAGATTTCAGTGAATTAATTTGTTAAGTTATATAGTTTTACCTGATATGGGGTACTTAATAATAGTATCCTCAATTCAAATAGCTCATCTAGATACAAATAGAGCTGTCAACTACAACGAGCGAGCCCGTCACCTCAGAAAGTTTTAACAAAATTTATCGTTCTCTCTTTCGTGAGGTGAACTTAGAAGACTTGGGACGAAAAAAAATCCACAGTCTAGCTACGCCACCTGCCGTCAGAGGCCAACGCCTTACGGCGAGGCACCGGAAAAGGTAGCCAGCGGGCAGCCTCGCCCCCTGACTACCAGTTTGGATGGATATTTCCGTCTGGAATTAACCTTCAGGATACTTCCTACCTCCTGACTGGTTACAGGATCGAGATCGCTTGCGGAGACCTCTCCCTTACGAAGCGGTGATACGGTGTCAACCGAATCTATAGCAAACCACGGTATCCTTTGCCCGGCTTATTCACCCGGAATCGGGTGGCCGAATGGTCGTTTCAAGAGCAGTTGCCATAAGGTTAATAACCGTTTTTATAGGAAACATTACTGTTCCTATCTCTTCTAGATACAGGTTTAAATTGGTCTAGTTAGAGGAGATATAGGCAGGTGCCAAACAAGGTGTGTCGGTTTCTCTGTTTCTCATTTTTTAATCTAACTTTTACAATATAATTATTCGCAACAATACGTAATAAGTATTTCAACTAAATAATTAATATACCTCACTCGGCGTAAGTATAACATTAAGAACTGTGGCTTCTCTATATTATTTATTTTCTATCTTTAGGAATCTGTATTTTTTAATTAACGAATATTCGTGTATTAGTAATTATTATTCGTTTATTTGAAATCACTAATATAAGTCAATCATACACATTTCGTTAAACATAGACGTAATGTGCCAGTATTGTAATTTATTGTATTTAATATTTATGTGTATGCATTGCCTTTGAGAATTAATGGGCAGCTGTCATTTACCACTTTAGCAGTAGCTATGTATTATCATACTAAACTAATGTATTTTTAAAAGACAGTTCTCCATTGATCCAATTTTCTACATTCGTAAAACCAATTGAAACAGAAGTCGTGTTTACTTTTAATCTAAATCGTTCATCTAAAGATCATGATGTTTCCTCAATTAATTTAAATGTAAAACTATTGATATAATATTATTTTGTAACATTTATGGTCGTTTGATCAGAATAAAAAGCTTAAATTTGGCTTTATACGTTCAGATGTAAGATGACACGTATTGTATCACGACGCATATACTCTAGTGGAATATTAGTTAGATTTATTGTCTTAACTGGTCTATATTCCTTGACTCCTAGAATTTAATAATTTATGGTTGTAAGAGTTTTTCATAAACAAGATTTCAAAAATATGTTAGGGGACGTTAATAAAGTACCGGGTTAGTTAAATATGTAGATTTTTGAGTTGCTAAACTTTAACGTAAAACACACAGGGTCGTTTTGAGTATGAACTTAAGAAAAAGCTAAAAAAAGCTTTAAAAACATCAAGAGACCTTTGCGTTGAGGGTATAAATGAAGAGCATATATTTTTTTCTACTAATAATATCTTTGTTCAATCAATATATATTTATTAAACCATATCACCTTTGTATAAGAGTTGAAATCAAACTTTCTGTGTTATCGTATATATATACAATATATACAATATTAGTTTTAAAATCAACCGTTATACACACGCTTCACAAAACAAGTTTTCGTATTTAGACCTCCCTAATTCAAATAACCATTTATTAATATTAAAGAAACTGTTGAATGCTCTCTAGGTGTTTTCATTTCTTGACTATGTCATTATATAATCTGGGCCCAAAGAAAAAAGCTTGCCGTTGTGCAAATGTTGTTTGCACTCGAGGAATAAGGACATTTTGTTTTCGTGAACTCCGAGTATTGCAGTTTTGCTGACTTTGATCATGCCTATCTTTATGAGCCTATGTTTATGAAAAAATAATATCACATATTTTAGAAACAATTGTTTGACGTACAGGACTTTAGACACTGAAAAGATGCTCTGACTAGTAGTCTTACTGGTAGTCTGACTGGTAGTAAAAGGCTTTCTATAAATTATCCATAAAAGTAGTTTATGAGTCTTTATTAGCGGGTCCAGGGCATGTGTCGTGCAAGCACCCCATCCTATTATTCCGTAAAATATTAGGCTTTGATATGCCTAAGCCATGTAGGTAATTTTATTTTTTTTCCGAGATGACACATTACGCAGTTCATGTAAAATATATTAGTTTGCTTAATCCTACTAATATTATAAACGCGAAAGTTTGTAAGAATGTATGGATATTTGTTACTCTTTCACGCAAAAACTACTGAATGGATTTTGATGAAACTTTACAATAATATAGCACACATCAGAATAACACATGTATAAAGATATAGCGTGATTTATCTAAAATATAACGACAACTGTCAAGTAAGTAGGAAAAAAATCTAAGAAATTGACATTCGAAATTTAAATTCTATCCTACTATCCTACTATATATATATATATATATATATATATATATATATATATATATATATATATATATATATATATATATATATATATATATATATATATATATATATATATATATATATATATATATATAATATATATAATATTATAAACGCGAAAGTTTGTATGTATGTATGGATGTTTGTTACTCTTTCACGCAAAAACTACTGAATGGATTTTGATGAAACTTTCCAATAATATAGCTTACACATCAGAATAACACATAGGCTATAATTTATAAAGATATATGGTTTTCTATCATCATTATCACAATTTTCCATCACCACGCGGGTGAAACCGCTGGGCGCAGCTAGTCTATCATAAAGTTGAATAATATGCTTAGACCAATTCAGTTTAGAATCAACATTTATCCCAAGATATTTTGCATTATCCACTTAACACTTAATTGCTTTAGGACAAAACTGAAACTCATGAATATATCAAAATATTTATACTGCTTACAACGCATGACATAGAGACTCTGTGTTGTAGATGATATCTCAAACCAGCGGCAAAGAGAGTCTCATTCATTCAAACGACATTCTATCAGTAAATAGATCGATAAGGTATTAGAAAAAGCGAGATCTATATACAAATATTTCTTGCAGAGTCTAAGTTTCGATACTCTTAACCCAGACCCGGTTATTTCCATCACGTGTTACTTCTTCTTAAGTAACATAAGTTAATGATGTGTGAATACAGTCATTAACTCGCCAAATATTACCAAAATAATGGGCATAATAAATTAGAAATTAACGAAACCCATTGCGAATTAATTTTAAAAAATCGTTTTCGTCACCCCAAGGTTTACCGGCAAGTAGCCAGGGGCCTTTTTATCTGCATATTCATTTCATAGATAAATTTGATGTGAGTTGGTAAAAAATCCTATTAATATGCGACGCAATGCAATGCAAATTTGAATTTCGAATGCGCGTCATTTCATTCAATTTAGAAATCACATTGCAAACGCTGGTCGTCGTGAGCCTTCGAATTAGAATTTTGAGTGAGTCACGCATCGCAAGCGTCGGCGCTTTTAATGGCCTTACTATTTATTTAATATATGCCGTAATTTAAATATTATTTGTGTCGTTCGTATATGAGATATTACAACCAAAATTTCACCATGTGACTTCGGTCCAACAAAGCATCTGCACCAAATTCATGTCTGCGCCAATTATGTCTAATATTTTTAGATCGATATATGACTAGTGCGCCCCTGGTGGACTGATTTCTACCAACTGATTTCTTTTTAACCCTTGCCATGACCAAATGAAGCTTGTATGCCAAATTCCAGCTCAATCGGATGTAGCGTTTGGGCGCTATCGTGGAGGAATGAATACACACAGCCAGAGAGACACACAGACACCAAGATATACTTCAGTCTGGGAATGGTCCTAATCGTTCCGGAGGTGGGGGGGGGGATGGCACAAAATTGGCCGTTTGCATGTTCTCCTATGCGTTCATGCCTGCATGTTTGTGTAACTTTCAAATATTAATTATGTGTAAACTACTACACTTATAAGACTTATGAACGTATGGTATATGTAGATCCTTTTCTTCATAAAATTTTTGTTCATTGTATCGTATAGTGTTTTTGCTTGTGGAAACGTTTACGTGTTTCGTACTTTTACTAACGGGAATAACTTCAAATCTCAAAATTTAGATTCTTAGCAGTGATTCCGACAGTAGACAGGTCGCAATTCTGTAATAATACAAAATTTTTACAAAAAAAAGACTCCATTTTTTTAAAATGGTAAAACTAAAACTAAGGGCTATCATAATTGAATGCGTATACACAATTTCATGTCAGTGCTGTTGACCATTGAGTAATGCCCTCGGTAAAAGCCAACCCTGAGTGCCGCAGTTAAATACATTTTATTTCCACAGAAATACTACAAAAACATGCGACTCTCGAATGATACGTACATTTGAATGGTAGGTATTTTGCGCAGGTATTGCGCAATTCCCGTTTCGTTTCGGATGAAAAATTCTTCTTTCAATATTCTTTTTCTTCCTTGGGTTCTTATGCCGCCTTATCTAGAGTGCTTTAACTTCGAAGAAGATAGACTAAGTATATATTTTTTAATTAGTTGTGTGGGGCTTTTCTAAGGTGCTCATCTATTGTGTTTGCCACCTACTATAGTTCTGCGCTGAGCCTTCTTTCATATAAGAACCGTAACAGGCTTTTGGCGCCAGATTGTTTTACCTCCTCAGGTTGGAGGTAAGGACAGAGTGAGTGTATCTTTTACGCATCAGCGGGTAGCACTCGCACATGAGGTTCAGGGGAGCTTTCTCGGCCCCTTGGCAGAACCTGCACATTATCGTGTCTCGGAGTTTGAGGTTGTACATGTGTTTGTTCAGGCCTCAATGCCCCGTGAGCGCCCTCACCAGTATGCGTAGATTGTTCCTTTTTAGCGATAAGGCCTCACGGGCAGTCTTACGGTCGTAAGCCATAATTAGCGCTTTGGAACGATTCAACCCTGGCGTGTTATTCCAGCGGTTGACGGATTGTTCTAATCATATTTTTTGAGTATTGGGTTTGCAAGGCTTTTTGTAACGCCACAGCATTGTTCAGGGCCGTATAACGTTCCCTTTGCTCCCGTCTTAGCAAATTCGTCGGCTTTTTAATTTCCCTAGATTTCTGCATGGCCGGGACCATCTTACCATCTTAGAATTACCATCTTAGAATTACCCTGTTCTTTTCGCCCAGGGAATTCAGTAGTTATAGACTCAGTACTCAGGATACGTAAAGTTTCGGACTAAAATATTCTTCATCTTCCGATATTTCTCTTCATCCGTGGGTTCCTATCCCGCCTTATCTAGAGTTCTTTAACTTCGAAGAAAATATGCCCAGGATGCATAAAGTTCCGGACGAAAAATAATCTTGTAAGTACTCAGGATTGGTACTGATTATTACGGGTGTTGTAAGTACTCAGGATTTGTTAATTTTTGGACGAAAATATTCTTCTTCTTCCGATATTCTACTACTTCCTTGGGTTTCTATCCTGCCTTATCTAGAGTACTTTAACTTCGAAAAAGATATGCCAAGTACTCAGGATGCATAAAGTTTCGGACGAAAATATTCTTTTTCTTCCGTGGGTTCCTATCCCGCCTTATCTAGAGTGCTTTTAATAGATATTCAAGTGCTTAGAATGAAAACGGGGTTTTCGGGGGTGGTGTTTGGGGGGGGGGGAGGGGATTTTGGGTGATTTTGGGGTTTGGTGGGGAAGGGTGTGTTTGTTTGGTTGGGAGAAGGGTTTAGAAATGGGATTGGGAAGGGGGGTGGCGTTGGTGGGAAGGTTTTGCGCGCGTGGGGGAGAAAAAGGGGGGCGGGTCTGCTTGCCGGGAAAATCTTGGGGTGACACAACCGTTTCTTTTTCTTTTTTCGTTGCGCATCTTGAATGTTTTTTTAATGCGTTTTTCAGTCATTTTTTTTATTTGCTCTTTATAGTTATTATGTATGTTTCCAAACATATTATTTTATGGTCCAATACCAAGACAGAATACCTACACTTCTTAGAAGATGTATTTAGGAACAACATTACATGACATACGCCCTAGTCCGACCAGTTTCCCGCGCTGTCAACCAGTAGCGCTGGCCAGCTAGCAAACATGCCATTTGCTTTCTTCTCAACAACAAAAAAAACAAAAATAACAGCTGACATTTCAAGTGTCTACATCTCATTACATATTTTAGCTTCATAAGTTTGAAATTTCTCTGCGTTCTACGAGTTGAACACGATTTTCCTTATGGTTTGCAGGTGGATGATCGAACTTTGAAGTTTCTTCTATCTGGCAGTCTTCGAATTTGACATTACATTTTCTTGTCGAGTGGACATTCTTATTACACATTTTAATTAGGCTATTTCAATATTTTACATTTATATTGCCCGTCCTATACGGTACATGATACTCAACAGCTAATGTCAATTCGAGAATCTGAATCGTTTAAATTCAAGTTTGTGGACTTGACGTATACAATCATTTTGAGCTGACAACCGATCTATTTATCAAGACTAAAATATATACTGAAACTTACAATTTGTGAGATATTTCCTCCCTGCCAAACTACTGACATTTTTTAATACAAACAGCTTCACCAATTCGATACAATTTTACATTTCTCTCGTGTTGACACTCGGTTGCAAGTTAAGTTCTATTAGACATGATACGTTGTTTTAACAAATAAAAGTGAGTCCTAGGTCTGCTCTTAGTATACATTCAACTGGGGTTTGCCCAGTTGCAGTAGATGGTGTGTTACGACATGCAAATTATAAGTCAATTAACTTACTTTTAATCACATACTTGCTTACATTATTTTCTGAATATAAACATTTACTCAACGCTTTCTACACAATTTGTGCCTACACCTCTCTCAGCTGCTTTATCTGACTGGATGGTAAGGCGGAGATTTTACATCTTTAATACCATTTGCTTGAGGAAATTCTTGAAATTATGAGCTCGAGTACGATTGTATATTATCTGATACTAATTGGACTGGCAGACCATATATACAGAAAATATTTGCTTTTACATATTTAGAAGTAACTTTATCAGCAGATGTTCCGTTTTCATTATTTTTGATTATTTCGACTTACTGTCGGCCAAAATTAAAAATTTACATTTCTTATAGCAGAAATCAATGTTAACACTATATAAGTTACTAGGATTCCTGCAATTAGTCTCCCAGGTAAGCTGGTTGTGATGTGACGAATTACAGGATCCACGATGTCGAAAGTCGAATTACATCAGCCTTAGCGGCGACATAATTTCTCCAATTTTTTCCCTATTTTTGCAGCCAAAGTCGGGCATGCACATATCACATGGTCAGACAACTCATTTTCTACACAGCAATTCCTGTACAGAAATCATTGACTCTTCCCAGTGGGCGCAATATGCTTCTTCACTCGGCAATGTCCTCGGCAATTACTCTACTTCCACCATACTAGTCAAAGTTACCAACAACATTAGATACGCTAAGTATGACAGAAAACCAACTATTCTCACGCTGATTGATTTCAGTAGCGCATTTATTATTATCGACTTTAAATTTCTCCTTAGCGACTTCGCTCTCTCAATATCTCTAGAGCAGTGATGAGATGGTTTGAGTTCTACTAGCCCGATCTACTAGCGAGCGACGTAGGTATGTCTACACTTTAAATCATCTTTGCATTGTGCACAATGCAATGCAACGAGCGCCATGGCGCTCGTATAAAATTTGAATGATTAATGGCGAATTTTACGGCGACGCGCGCTTTCATTTCAAATTTTAAATTTTATGAGATGAAGTCTTTGGCTAATAGCCGGGAAAGTCTTGGGGTGACCCAAACGATTTCTTTTTTTGGTACTTGTACCTACCTCGGCTTCCGTGAGCTTTTTCGGGAGCCAGCGCTGCCATTCGAGGCACTCCTAAAATTTACTACAAATTTAGTGGCTTTAGAACTTTGTTATCGATGAGAACCATGTTAAAATTTCGGGCATTCATTGACCATATTTTTTCTAAGTAACAAAGCCATAAAAAATAAAAAAAATGTAAATGATTTTTAACTCACTTTTTTGTATAGAATATTCTTTTGATGAAGAAAATCTTTCATTATTTTTTTTTAAAATCAATGTAACAAAGTACAAAATACCTTTTTTTTATTTTCTTGTTCAGTTTTTGTTTAGATAGGTTCTCTTCGCGGCGACTCATTTTTACCAATCACCCTGTAGTTTTAAAATATACACTACCTTATTTTGCGTCTAAAGCCCGTCTGATCACAATTCATTTAAGAGCATCGTAGGTAGGTAGGCACAGTAAGCTGCAATCTATGGCAGATTGCAGCTTACTGTCGCCGGATGATTCTTATCTATCAATAATATAAAAAGCAATGAAGTAATTTGCCAATATTTGATAGGAAATTGTATGACACTTGAAATGCATTTTCAAATGCATTTGAAAAGAAATGCATTTTCACACATTTAAAAAAATAAATATATAATTTCTTTTATTGCTGGTAATTGTCACAAAAAAAAATATTTAAAAATTTTGTTTACATTAGAGAGCATCATTAAAAAATAAATAAAAAATGTATTTCTAACGATAATATTATTAATTAACTTCGTTATTTATCGTCTTTAATTTTATTATCATCGGAGCTTTCATCGTCCGATTGCTCACTATTTGATTTTTCGTCATCGGATTCTTCGTCTTTGGGTTTATCTTCTTTAGATTCTCCGCCTTTCGAATCGACATTGCGATGTTTTTCATCCTTTGCATCGACGTCATTTAGTGTCGTTGGAGATGATAAAGGATTACTGAAAAAGTGCAAAAAACATTAAACCGAACTTTTGTAATTTTTTTAAACAATATATATATATACATATAATTTACTTGTCTTTTGGGGTTGTGTTTGAGCTCACTTCTTCTCTGAATAGTACAGGGGGTCTAAATTTGGGTAGTTCGTCCTGGTTTGAAATTTTAGGCGGCCCATAATCGTTAAATGGCAGCCTAATTTGTTCTAGTCTAGGCGGTCCCAGTCTCACTTCTTGGGAACTGAAAGCTCCGGTTAGAGAATTTGAAAATTGCACTTGATACGACGGGTAAGGCTAAAATTTAAAAAAAACAGTAACATCAAATACTCTGTAGATGTATTTTAGGTTATTACTTACTAAATTAAGGAGTTGTGATGACGTAACCGAGTCGATAGCTCCTCCGGATTGCTGTGAGATTGCAGATGTTGATGGAAGATAAGAAGAGCCAGTGAGGACACCTTCTCCGGACGATGAGCTTGATGACTGCGCTGAAGAACTTGAACCACTTGATGACTGCGTAGGGTTGCCACTTACTAAATTAGGGAGTTGTGATGACGAAACCGAGTCGATCGCTCCTCCTGATTGCTGCGAGATTGCAGATGTTGATGGAAGATAAGAAGATCCAGTGAGGACACCCTCTCCGGACGATGAGCTTGATGACTGCGCTGAAGAACTTGTACCACTTGATGATTGCGTGGGGTTACCACTTACTAAATTAGGGAGTTGGGATGATGTCACCGAGCCTATCACTCCTCCTGATTGTTGTGAGATAGCAGAAGTTGATGGAAGTCTAGAAGATCCAAGAAGGAGACCGTTTTCGGACGATAAATTTGAAGATTGAGCTGAGGAACTTGAACCACTTAATGATTGCACGGCTGCAGCCGTCGTGGAAATTTCTTTTTGAATGATTGGTTCTATTATTGTACCGGATGTCGCAATTACTGGCGATACTAATCTATGTCCTACTGGAAATCCTTGGGTAAATGAAGCACTACTAAAAGCTGAAGGTAAACTTGCTGGGATCGCCGGAATATGTGATGTGATTGCATGTTGTATTACAGAAGTAACTGGAATAGCAGCGCTGACCGCTACTGGAATAGCAGCACTAACAGCTAGTGGAATAGCAGCACTGACGGCTACTGGAATAGCTGTTTCTATACGACGCACTGGTGTTAGCAGATGACTATGGAAGATATTAGAAGAGTAAAATGGTTTTTCTATAGCTGTATTGTGATAAGCGAAATGTGGTAATTCAATCACGTTCGAATATACAGGAGAATAGGGGGCGTAGTATGGTTGATGTTGTAAAACTTCCAAAAGAGGATTATGGGCAGCTATTCCGTAATCTCCGAAAAGGTGCCTTCCGCGTCGCACACTTTTTGGTTTAATCGGTTCATTATCTGCCTCTTCTCCGTATCCTATTGCGATCAATGCAGCTATTATCCAAGTCGCCTGCAATTATGAAAACGAAGTTAAACTCACTTAACACATTCACTTATTCCAATTCCTGCGACGATACCTTGAATAACATTTCACACTTTGACTCTGTCACGCAAACGATGTCAAACTGTTTACAAAAACAGGCGACTAACGTTTTTATATCGATAACGTAGTTGCGTATATATTCTAAAGGTTACGAAGAGCCGAATTTCACTTTTATCGTGCAGTCGGAAGATAAGCAGAAACGGATCTGTTCACGGCACATTCATTTGTAAATTGCATTTCATTCTTTTAATTATGTACATATCGGTAATGCTAAACGAGACGTGTCAGTACAGTTTATTTTGTCAATTTGATCACTAAAAACTCTAATTTAAAGCGTATTTAAACCACCAAAATGAATACGCGAAAATTGGCATAATTGCTTAGTAGTTATTTATAGAGATCATATGTCGGGATTAAATGTGAATTTGTGTATTGATTTTTAGATGAAAATGATTTTTTGATATACTATCTAAAAAGGATTTATTACCATAAAAAAGACATTAGATAATCAGAATAAAAGTTATAGTATAATAAAAAATGATTTATCTACATACATTACACAAATAGTTAGATAAAGGTCTAGGATGTTTCATGTGTTTAAAGATTCATTTCATAATCTTCAATATTACATTAGAAATGTAAATTAATGGCAATAAATAAATTTACTAAATTAATTAATAAATGGCAGAGAATTATCGATTAAAACAACAGTTTTTTTAAAAAATTTAATGTCACAGTATTAACTACGTCAACAAGATGATAAATCCTCGTAAGGAGTAAAACATTATCAAAATGTATTAACTTTACAATAAAACTCAGTAAAAATTTACAGCAAAATACTACTCCAAAAATTAACAAATTGTTTCTTTTTTTTCGTTTTTTTGTAAAACTCTCCAATTTATGAAACTAAAAGTTCTCCAATTTATGAAGATTGTTCTTCAAATCGTTCATAAATTAATTTTACATCGTTATAGCGATTGATTATGTGTGACCCTCAATGGAAAAGCTTTTTAAACATTTTTATCGAAATTCGTAGACAGATCTCACGACAAAGAAAATATTTCAGTATAAATTATTTATTTATTTATTTATTTATTTATAGTATTACACAAATTCGTTTGTACAGTTTACCATATCATGTTGTATATATATATGAGACGTGAGCAAAAAACTGATTCTCGAGGAGATAGAGTAATGAATAAAAGTCGCCTAACTAGGCCAGGGCCTGTTCTAAGGCAGACTTTATAAAATATTGTTTAGATGTATCTAATCAAATTACTAAATAATTATTGCATATTTTTTTTAAAAATAAAATTAAAACAATTAAAATTTGTAGAAATTCTATTACTTTGATAATAATTATTAACGTGTAGAGTAAAAGTAAAAATATGTTTGAAAGTAAAAATATATGTCTGAAATTGAAGAATAATGCGAAAATTTATAATACAAAAAATTAATATACAATATTCAACATTCCATTGATGTTTTCCCTGCCTTCTGTAATAAGCCACCTAGAAACCGATTTTTTAAATTTGTTTTTGGTTTCAATGCGTTTAACGACATCAGGCAGGTAGTTGTACATTCTCGGTGCTATGAAGTTAAAATGTCTCTGTCCGAAAGTCGTACGAGTTCTTGGCACTATCATATCGTCATTCTTTGCAGCTCTGGTGAGTCTCACTCGTGCGTTAATAAGTGGCATTTTGAATTTTGCGTGTATCAAGGCTATCCTAATGTACTCTTGGGTCCAAAATATTACTATCTTTATATAAATGTTTATTTAATCGGTATCACTCTTTAATTTATAGTAGAATCATTTGTAGAAATGTCATGTCACCATGATATGACAAATTACACTTCCCATGACATGACATGTCATGGGAAGTGTAATTTGACTGTCGCTGGGTCAAAACCGGAAACATAATATAATAATGCAGAGCAATAAATTTGAAATCAGTAAAAATAATGCAGGAAATAAAAAAATAAGATTGCATCGAGGGAAATGGACATTATTTCGATAAACTATTATATTTGAACACATATTTTGACAGAAATTATGTATTAAACTATTATATAAGTAATCATTTTGTTAATATCTGCTGTTGCTATTTTCGTCTCTAATGTATGCGTACACAAAATCGTTCTCAACCAAACACGACTAACCTATAAATTATCATTATAATATAACACCCACTCATAACATCATTAACACGATCATGATATTTATAAACATTAATTGACTACTCTCTATCGGTTAACGAGAGATATTTCTGTTAACATTTAAAACCTTAATTCGTGGGTGGCGATCGTTTTTTACAGCCTTTCGCGGAAGAAAATTCAAATTATTATTTCAATCCAATTGTGTCAGTTGTACCTACATTTTTGACATGCACTTTAAATTATTGGGGCTCGAAGGGTTGGTAGGGTCGTGGTAGGACGTAAAGCCACGAAACGCTAAGTTGTATAAGTTCAGAAACACTACCATCGAGTCCAACTTCCTGGCGTTATCGCCGCCAGTCCTAGACAATATGACTCCAATCAAAGCACACAGTTGGAGGTGTCTAATGCAACGGGCGAATCCATCACCCCAGGAAGTTTTAACGATAATGATCATTCTGTCTCTCGTGGGGTGAGCGTAGAAGACTACGATACAAACCGTCCAGAAAAGCCAACAGCCCGTCAGAAAATCAGATCCTATGGCGCCTCAAA
This sequence comes from Micropterix aruncella, assembly GCA_944548615.1. Lineage (NCBI taxonomy): Eukaryota > Metazoa > Arthropoda > Insecta > Lepidoptera > Micropterigidae > Micropterix > Micropterix aruncella. The sequence continues at coordinate 16,428,936 of OX155956.1, forward strand.
TCATGAAACACCCATCTCGCCCTCCAGGTAGGGTAGGGTTGGGTGTAGGGTTAACAACTCCGCTCAAGAAAACCAACAAAATACAAAAAGTCAAGAAAATAAAACCGAACTATCCAAACTACAGTCAGCTGCTATAGGACCGGAAAAGATTTACGGATTTGCACATGGATCGTCATCACAGAAGAACTCTGGAAAACCAAAGATCAGGATAGCTGGGAATGGAAAAAATCTAGAGGAAGTTAAGACTCACAATGAGTTGTAGCGCCAATTAGGATGCTGATCCTAAATTAGTGTCGTCCAATCAATCCAATTAGTGGAATATCAATATAGTAAAATGATGATCATGTTAAATTAATAGTTATCATTTCAACCAATCAATCCAATTAGTGGTATATCAATACAGTTAATAAGTATTTACCTCAAGAAAGATGGGTGACTACAATATTTTTTTATTGATACCGCCGATACCATTTGAACGCCATTTAGAATATTAATGGCCATTTTCCTAATAAACAAATGTATAGTAATGCTTTGACGCCACAATATCAGTTTCCGAATATGGAGAAATATATTGCAATATGAAGTCAGGGTTAATGTAATGGAATTGCCAATAAATGCGAGAAATTTAATGTTACAGATAGCTGAATTACTAATTGCTCAGTGATCGCTGCGTATCGCGTCATTTTAAAAGGTAGGATTAGTAGGTTGGAGTTTTGTTTGTAACTATTTACACGACTGTCCAACAAAAAAGGAGTGTAAGGTGTTTAGGGTTCATCTATGTATGTTTTCCGTTTCTTTATTCCACCATAACTTATAAACGATCGAACCAATTTAAAAGTATGTGGTATTGTTAGAATTGTTATGTCATCCCGAGTGTTATAGGTTACGTTATCAAAATATTAATTAAATAATTGTCGAAATGTCTAAATCTCTAAAGTGTCAATAAATTAACATAAACATATAGAATAGAATAGAATATAATAGAATAACTTTATTGTGCTATAAAAACATAACTTAATGAATTAGTTAGTTTGAATTGAACTTAATGAATAGAAAGAGATTGGGGCATATGAGACTCCCTCTATTCTAGTCTAGTTGCGCATGCGCGTTTATCCATAGCATAGCAGACTTATGGCATCGAAGCGATGCTATAGTGATATAAACGCGTTGCTATAGTGATTATGTACGTGTCTCCGTGAATTCACGACTAGACAAGGATGGAGATACTGGTTTGATAAAAAAGACAATTTAAGCACAAATGGCGGACTTATCGCTATAGCGATATAGCTATAGTCAACCATATATCGTGTTTGATATTAAATGAAAGGTCTGATTGAGTACATTCCAAAAATATATAATATGTACCTGTATGATAAATATATAAACTACAAATATGCCATAATAAATCCGTAACAAAAAAATATAAATACAGTAGTTCACTTATTGTAACAGCAGTGGTGTTTTATATTCCTTTTAATATATTTACTTGTTTTAGGGTAAGTTTAGATAAGTTAGCAGTAGAAACACATGTTTAAAAACAAGCTTTTATTAAAATGCCCTGTCCCGAGCCAACCCTGGGTGCAGCAGCCCTGTCATAGTGGAACTTATTATAGAACGTATCCATAGAACGGGCTTAATAATTGAATGCGCATACAAAGTTTCGTTTCTGTGCTGTCGACCGTTGATGAGTCCCCTCGTTGGAAGCCAACCCTGGCTGCAGCAGCCCTCTCGCGGTGATAATGCAACCGATACCCATCGCATTTTTGTGCTACAAAAGCAAGCCGTTAGGACAATTTTTGGTGTAAGCAGAGAAACACATTGCGCCCCTTTTTTTATTAAAGCTGGTATCCTTACCATATCGTCTATGTACATATATCAGTGCCTTTTATACGCCAAAGAGAATATTTTAAATTGCGAGCTTCACTCCACTCGGCATAGCCATAATACGCGACATAAGAACAATGTGTTATTGCCTAAAGTACGCTTGACTAAATATCAAAAAACATTTTTATATATAAGTTTTAAATTGTTCAATGCTTTGCCATCATCAACGAAAAGACTTGAGATGGCAGCATATAAAATCTGCTTGAAAAATCAGTTAGTCAAACATGCCCTTTACAAACTGGACGACTTTTATGATATTGCGTCCACAATTGCTTGATTATAAATATCCATATTATGACTATACTTTCGAACTAAGTTTTAGATTTTATTGACATTGTTTTTAATTACGCATGTTTCAGAATTTTTCTTTTTATGGTATTGATTATTATTTGTTTGATTATTGATTATTTTGTAAAGTTGACTATTTTTAAGTAATCACCTCTGATTACAATTATTTTTTTCCTTTTAATTATTCAAAGCGGTTTTATCATCCGGTAAATTATGATTGTAAAAGTTGACATGTTCCTCAGTATTGTGAAATGCTTTTATGGAATGAATAAATGATGATGATGATGATGATGATGATACTTAGACGGGCTGTCATAATTGAATGCGTATACAAAATTTCGTTTCTGTGCTGTCGACCGTTGATGAGTCCCCTCATTGGAAGCCAACACTGGGAGCAGCAGCCCTGTCACGGTGAACCTTAGATATCAATCATCATCATAAGAACCTTAGATATAATCACTTCATATGATAAGAGAAATTGGTTCTAATTCAGCTTGTAAGATTTGACCTAAACAAACGTACTTACATACTATGCAAGGTAAATAAAATATTGTAAAAAGTAACATTGCCTAGGGTAGGACGTACATATAATGGAATGTTTGTATATCAATGGAGAAAGGTGACTGCAGCAGCATTTAATATGGATACAAAACTTGACATAGGCGGTATGCTGCCTATTTTAGTTTACTTTTCTTAAGGCAGTCGCCGTAATCAAGGATCGGTAATATTGGAGCATACTAATATCTAAATGAAGATATTCCTGATTCTATAAAGAGACTTATATGGAGAAAAGACCATTACGTTTTGAATTTAATATGGGAGTCGAAGATCTAGTTCATCAAAATTTCTCCAAGGTACAAGCGATATTTAGGGATTTTGGGTAGACGTACAGTCTGGCCATTTAGAGTAGAAATTAATTCGATATAGGGGAAAAATATTTTGATGTGGCAAGACGTACCCTTATGTCAAGATGACTTTTGACCTCTTGGTTCAGTTCACAAAATTGCGTTCGTTTTGTCATTAATTCTTGTTGTTCATATTCTTTTGCGTTAAAAATAAACACAACTATTCGCAGTAGAGCTAGAAAAATCGTTTTCAGTGTCTTCTATGTACATTTTGAGGCTATCTTTTTTTCGAAATTTCGTATAGTCTAACCACAAATTGTTGGCACCTACCTGATTAAATCGTAGTCAAAAATAATGATTATTTAACAGAGGTTCGACTAACGCTTTTTCTATTTCTTTCAAGCTCAATATAATTCAAACGTCGATTTTACGTGATAAAATCAGTAAATGAGCAGAAACACTAGTCTAAGTACAATACGCCTGTTGGGAGACGGTACTGAGACATATCTATAGATTATTTAGTCTTACTTTTCTCAAATTATTGTGTTGCAATATAATTATTTTTTCCCAAAACGCAAGGTCTACTCTTTCTGACCAGGCTAAAGGTTTTATATTTTATTGAAAACGACCAGCGTAATAAAAATTTTTATTTATTTTTTCGTTTATTTTTATAAAATATTTATCGATATTTACACATCCCCTTTGCGTAGGCAACGGCGCTATCGAGAGAGTTCAGTTTCATGTGTGTGCCTAGCGGTTTCATAGTTTTACTATAAAAGTACAAAATAGTGAGAAATAGTAATGACGAAATGAAAAGAACATATTTACAAATCGATAGATATATAAAAAAATAACGATAGATGATCTTATTCTAAGCGAGTGGGCCATCAAGTCCCTAAATTATAAATAGGAAGAGAAGAAGGTGAAGAGAGTATGCTAATGAGATATTTTTAAATCTATGAAACTCGGAAGATCTATGCGTAAAATGAGGTGAGGCGAAACTAACATACATCGTTCATACGTCGACCGTGTCGAGTCTAGATTCACAAATAAAACAGACGCATTCATGAATAAATAGGTTTTAAAATAGATGGTAAACTATGTTTTGAAGTTGGCTTGAGCAATGTCGTTTGGGGCCTAATGGTATCCGTATGCTCCTCCGTGGATTGCTGGGTATCCTCCGTGGATAAGGGGAGATCCGTGGATGAGGGGAGCGGCGTGGATGGCTGGGGCAGCGACTACGGCCTTTACGACTTGGGCTGGGTGGGCAGCGTGGCCAGATCGGCTGACAACCGCGTTGAAGCTGGTGAAAAAGAAACAATAGACACATTACAAATAATCATTGTAAAAATCTTAACATACTTTTGACTAATTTAAATTAATTCTTTAATTTTAGTTCCATATTTAACCTAATTTTCTTAATGTGTAATTTGATTTCTTTCGTAATTTGATTTCTTTTGTTTTTCCTTTCAATAGAACTAAACGTGTGCATAGGTTAAATATTTTCTGGTACTTACTGCCTTAGTACAGGCTTATGCCTAGTTAGGCGGAACTACGCCAACCACCGTATCTATATCCACTCGGATATAATTTAAGAATTTAAAGCTAGTGTAAAGCTGCATATCACTACTGAATTCCCTGGGCGAAAAGAACAGGGTAATTCTAAGATGGGTTTCCGACCATGCAGGAATCAAGGGAAATTAAAAAGCCGACGCACTTGCTAAGACGGGAGCAAAGGGAACGTTATACGGTCTTGAACCTTGCTGTGGCGTACCAAAAAGCCTTGCAAACCTAATGCTCAGACATATATGTTTAGAGCAATCCGTCAACCGTAAGACGGCCGTGAGGCATTATCGCTAAATAGAAACAATCTACGCATACTGGTGAGGACGCTCACGGGGCATTGTGGCCTGAACAAACACATGTTCAATCTCAAGCTCCGAGACACAAAAATGTGCAGGTTTTGCCAAGGGGCAGAAGAAACCCCTGCACCTCATGTGCGAGTGTGGCCCGCTGATGCGTAAAAGATACACCCACTTGGGTGGTCATTACCTCCAACCTGAGGAGGTAAAACAATCTGGCGCCAAAAGCCTGTTGCGGTTCTTAAATGACACGAGGCTCAGCGCAGAACTATAGTAGGTGGCTAACACAATAAATCAGCAATGGTCCCAGTGTTACAAGGCTCATGAAGACCTTAGAAAAGCCCCACTCAACAAATAAAATAAAAAAATAGGTTCAATATTTTCTGGTACTACTGCCTTAGTATAGGATTGAGCCTAGTTAGGCGGCGTTGACATAGTGATCAAGATGCTGCAGTGCGCTTTCTTTTTTGCTACTGTTCCAAACCCCTTTTTTTGTATTGCTGCAGGAATTTATATTTCGTGCTTAACATTAAATAAATGAATAAATAAAATAAATGAACTTGATTACAAGGATACTTTCATAGACCATAGTATTGAGACGACAAAAACAGAACATGTTTTTGTCGCATTCTTTACTAGCAAGTATGACAGATGTGTCAGCTTTTGATGCGGCTGCCCAAACCAAGCTATTTATATTTGTCCCAATGTATTCAATCAATAAATTTTACTTTTCCAGCTGCCACATTTCTTTGTAGACAAAGTGCTATTATTTAATAGTTCCAATACCTACCCCGATTTTTTTCTAGTGCATTTTGATTGATATACACCACAGCTCTCTCCCAATTTCTTTGCATATTGCTCCAGATCAGTAATCATACCTAATTATATTTGCACCTCGTTAGACATTTCTATTATATTATTAAACTAGCTGACCCGTGCCCACTTCGTTGGTCGTAAAACTTTTTACCTGTGATGAAATTATGAGTGTGGTTCGGATAGTACTGAATGATTTATTTCCTGACTGCCAAAAGAAGGGTTATATTTTTACTGCATATGTATGTATTTGCATGCAAATTTGACTATAATACCGTTATTTGTGAGTGTCTTCTTGTGAGTGTCTTATTTGTGGCCGTATTATCTCTTTAACTATTTATGCAGTAAAAGGGAAAAGTCTTTTGTTTTAAACAGTTGAGACGATAAATTTACTTATTTTGATAACAATTCATAATTGAAGATTTAAATTATTTTTTTTTATATAAAACACTACTTTTTTTAACTTAAATATAAGAGTTAGACATATGATGTCGCTGACTTTTTTGTAGGCATTATAAAGCTCTACAAGTTTTCTCTAGAACATAATCATATATCTCTCATCGTTAAGGCAGCGTTAGTTAGAAACGTTTTCGTTCGACCGTTTTTTTTTCGACTTACTTTACAAATCCGACTACCACGAAAAAGTGTTTTCATTTTTCGGATTAATATATAGCCTATGACACTTACAAATAACGTGGCTTTCTATTGGTGAAAGAATTTTCAAAATCAGTTTAGTAGATCTAGAGATTACTTCCTACAACCTCACAAACTTTACCTCTTTATAATATTATAGTACAGATATATGATGTTTAAAGCTAAAGTTGTCAAATAAAATGATATGATGTGATATTAATCAATGCACTACTTATATATTGATATTACCGTATTGTATATTTCAGTAGCTACTTTTACTACAGTGTTCTTACTACTATAATACTCCAAACGTTCTCTGAGTCTATCATTATACGGTCTGCGATGTAGATTCACTCTATAGCATCGTTTCGAACATTATTATAAAATTGTTCCTTACGATTTAACTAGTATTTGCAGCGACTACGCTACTGGATATCTGATTGTTTATGGAAAAAAAATACTTCATACTATTTTGAATGGTTTTGCACGAAAATTCGGTTCAAAATTCACACAAACATTTCAGTAGCTTCAAACCAGCTTCAACACGATGAAGTGCTAGATATTGTACACAATTACGACGTTTTATCTGGTCCAGCCTAATCCTTTACTAAGAAACATGACCATTTAACAAAAAAATATGATTCAGTTGGAGGCCTTTGACATACAGATACAAAAAATATATTGAATATTTTCTAAACATCTGTATATCAAAAGCCTCATTTGTGATTCTTAAAAAATAGTGTGGCTCTGCGACGAATGGGACCTAAAGTTTTATGAAAAAGTTCGCACTGCAAAAGTACCTGTCAGTACCTTGAAATCAGCATGGTAGTAACGGGGGGAAAAAGATCTACTGACATCACAAACGAAAACAGAAAAAACTAAAGGTGACAGACGAAAAATAAACTTTACATCGACAAGAATATTATAAAGAAAAAGAAGAATTATAGAAATTAATCCACGCTAGAGTACAGCAGAACATCGTATCCTCAGCAATATCTTCAATATTATTAGATAATATGTTTTTTTAAATTGTTAAAATTATTTCAGAGGATATTCACTTACCCATTGTGGTCATCAGCGGTGTAGTCAACAGTTCTGATGGTGCCGTCAGGTTCTACAAGGCTGTACTGTCCCTTGACCGCATCGCCGTCTCTGGTCTCCCATTGGCTCTTCTGGTCACCGGTGTGATGATCGGCTACTCCATAGTTGAACTCATATTTGGGGTGAGCCTGAAATTCATATCCATATTCATAAAGAAAAACGCCTATCAGCCCGATTACCATAAAATTACATTTAAAAGAATATCTCAACGAGTTTCCCCAATTGATTTAGGGCCGGTTTGGCTAACCTCGGTTGAATTTAACTAATGTAAGTGCCAAGGTAAAAGTAAGCGCTAAATCGGAAAACATCTTTATCATCGTGATTTTATCGGTTGCTTTACCGGTAGCTGTAGCTGTAGCGAGATCGTCAGGTAAATGCTATTTCTCTTTTAAGCTGGTTTTATGTCAGTTGGTCGCATTTCTTTCATGAGTTTCCTTCGTGGTTCTGTTATGTTTTTCGGGTTATAACTTTGAAAAACTTTGCGTTAATTATATTATACTACCAATTTACGAATCGTCGTCATCGAAACATAAAACATGTGTGCGCATTATCTAGTATTTGGCAAACAAAAAGAGATAAAATCAGATGCGGAGAGATCAGTTTCGTAGATTTTGAGATTCGTTTTCGCACGTCGAAGAAGTTGATCGAACAATTCGTTGCAATTTAGTCCTTCCATTTCTATTTCCATGAATTATAATTCGGGTAAAAGCGACGACAAGATAGCCAACACGACAGAATACCGAAGGAAATAAAACCTCCAAAAGTAATACTCCTACTGACTAACTCCGTAACATCATCGCTGACTGTCTGAGTATCTGCGGCACGGAGCAGCTAACCAGCTGGTTAGCTGCTCCGTGATCTGCGGCGATGCGACAACGACGTGATTGAAGCGAAGGGGGGCTTGATAGTCGATCGGTACGTAAGCAGGTTTTTTTTAAAAAACAGGACCGCTCTATCCAAAGGGGATGTCAAATCTTACGGAAAATCGCATTAAAGCAATGGCCACTCTATTAATTAAGTATAACTTTTACTGAAAGGAGAGAAACGGAGAATTGCCGTAACTTATTAGAAGTAATGGTAAAATAAAGTAACGATTTTTACTATTACTGTAACTGTGATTGGGGAAACCGACCGTTAAAAAGACTTACCTTTAACGCATCATTAAAAAGCCCCATAAGCAAAGAATTTTCAGAAAAAATGCATTGTTAAATTGGCTAGTTTCCAGTGATATTTACAATATTAGTAAGCTATTAAGAGATAAAAATAAAAGTCAACGTGAATTGAAATAAAATGTTACTAAAACAAGTTTTGAAACAATAGGAAATAATAAAGTACCTAATTTAAAAGATTTTTTTATATAATATATTATATCAAAATTTAAAAAAACACGGATTTCATCGTTTTATTTTGTTGAATATTACACAATTGAATCAACAGAAATAGTACATTTGATGAATATTTTGCTGGTTTCGCTGTATTCACTTCAATTTTCTATTCGCATGTCGATGTAAAAATGGAAGATTTTTGTCTGTATATGATTTTTGAATTGCACTCTGTTTAATTCCAACCCATAGCCTATTTTTGTCACACTTGGTTGCTCCTGCTCTTTTAATTTCTAGCCATATTTTCTGAATAGTTATAGATTAGAATATGTATAGATTACTTACATATATTTCAACTGGAGCATGGGATTTGATAAGAGCTGGTGCGCCATAATGAGGTGCGGCGATCAATGCGGGGGCAGCGTGGGAGACAACAGCGCCGTGTCCTATAATCATTTAAATAATTAAACATTGCTAAGGTTAAAATGTTTCTTATTAGATTATTGATAGAGATGATTACCTAGACCTAGTCCGTATCCGGGTCCGGCAATTCCGGCAATTCCACCATATCCGTGAGCGAGAGCTGGAGCATACCCACCATAACCATGGGCTAGGGCTGGGGCATATCCTCCATATCCGGGTCCGCCCAAGACTATGCTCTGGGAGGAGACAGCTCCATGAGCGGGGGCGGCGATGATACCTCCTTGGCAAATAGCGACAAGCGCGCTCAACGTTAAAACCTGAAAATAACCATAATAATAATCTTAACAATAATAAAAATCTAAATATTAATATTGATGATATATAGACCTTCACTGCTGAAAAAGTCGATAAATGGGAATACTACTGGATCGTGAAAATAATAATTGTAATAATCAAATAAGGTACAGAGGACGAGTATTGAACATAACAACAAAATAAGACTGATTTTATTAAATATCTTCTTTATATTTGATACATTGATGCAATGCATCTTTCATTATCTTAATGATATTTGATTGAAACCTCAAATAATTATATAAAATTTAACGCCCTCTATACTCATTTGTATGTACTCTTTCGAACTATCTTTTTACATTAGTACCATTTCTGGTCGCTTGATGTAATTTAGTGTTTATTAGTGTAAACAAAATTGATGAGAGCGATTTAACCCCATTCCCATGTATTGAGCGATTTGACCCCCTTCCCATGTATTTCCCATAATCAATCATTATCCTGAAAGTCTAAGCTATTCAAAAATATATATTTCCTTGAGGTACCCGATTTTCCGTTAGCTTCTGAAATCATTTGTAGTACTTTACTTGTAATTACTTGTAATTACTAACAAATCAGTAATTAAATACGAAACAATAATAATGATACTGAGTTGATAAAAAAAAATACTACTGCATGTACTACAAACAGTTTTAAGTCGGAAGAGATATATGTTGAATTCTCTACGAAATGTCGCAAGACAGATAAAGGAGACATATTTTTAGGTTGGTAGATGAAGAGATCTGATGACAGATGATATACATCTAGAAGTACTAACTGAAGAAGGTGGAATAGGATTGTTACCATTTATTAAAATTGCTAGTAAGTCTTTTTCCTTCGGAACATTTAAGGCACAGTTATCAGCTTGGATTTAAAAGAAATAAAACGGTTAATTTCTCATGTAAATTTATTTTAACGATACGTTTTCGACGACCAAAAATGCATTCTTTTTACACGACTGGTCAATAAAAAAGGAGTGTAATGTGTTCAGGGTTCATCTATATTTGATTTCCGTTCTTTTATTCCACCCTAATTTCAGAATTGTTAGAATCTTTATGTCATCCCGAGTGTCATAGGGTACCTTAACCGTCCAGATATCAAGTAAGTAGTTGTCTAAATGTGTAAATGTTCATAAATTAATATTATTATATCGTGTTTAGTGTCAAATGAAAGGTCTGATTAAGTGCATTCCGGAAATATACATATATCTAAAGGGTGAGTTTTTTATTAGTGACATCATTGAAGTGCGTGAATCAGTACCCGCAAATTTAGCAACTTTAAAAAACAATTTAAAAAAATCTAAAACAAAAAAAATATTTTTTAATAAATTTGAAAAATTTGAATGATAAGTAAAAGTTTTACAAGCGTTGAGAGGGTTACGCCATGTAGCAATCGGTAAATTATCGCGAATAAACAATATTCGCGATATTTTACCAATCGCTGAATAGCGCAACACGATGACCTCTTTTTATACTAATTTTTAAAAGAATTAATTTAAAAAATAATCGCAAAAAAAAATACGTTTTTCTTTTTTTAAAAACAAAAGTTGCTTATTGCTCGTACTGTTTCACCCACTTGAAGGGGTCACTAAGTAAAAACTCACTCTGTATATGGATAAATACATGAACCACAAATATTTTATAAAACAGTAATATAAGTAATTATAAAAATATGTACCATACTTCACTTTCTGTAACGGCGCTCGTGTTTTTTATTTTTTTTAATGTATATTTTAAATTATTTTAATATATATTTTAAACAATATTTCTTTTAAAGTGGGATTTATTTTTTTTATTTGTTGTGTAAGATTTAATGTGCATATAATTATATTTTTAAGATGATCTTCTAATTCTAATTATGCATTATTAGGAAGTTTACGAAGAATTGCACAAACAATTTCTTATGAACTAAGGTTTGTATTAATTTTAATAGCTTTAATTTTTATTAAAAAAAATAAATTTATTAAAATTAAGAATTTATCAAAAATATATTTGAAGAATTTATTGATTATTTCCTTTATTTTTAATGATATTTGTATCTTAATTACATTTGTAACTATCACACGCAGAAGTGACGGCTGAATTTTTACCACGCGATAAGAGGGGTTAATATATTTACTTGTTCAATCCCTTCAAATGCGAATTTCGAAAAACCATAGAATTCTTGCCACCTTTAGTTGGGAAATACACCCAAAATTTCAAATTTCAATTTACGGATAATTGCGAGATTCCAGATCCAGGAGTTTCCAGTGGTTTCGTTTATGCGTTGATAAAGCAAAAATATTTTACACTAGCTGACCCGGCGAACTTCGTACCGCCTAACGGTCAATGAATGTTGTGTTATTAGCTGAACTTAATTTATGATTTTTTGCAAGTAATTCAATGAATACAAAATAAATATTAAGTTCACTACTTTATTAAGATAATAGCATAAAAAGATATATAAAAGTACAAATATTAAGCATATCAATCGCGTGTCAGCATGACATGATTAAATTAAACTATGTAATAATTGTGGTCCGAATATTGTGGATTCGAAACCTTTATTTAAATGTGGTTCGAATATATCTTGTCGATTCGTAACTTTTATTTCAATACTTTCTTTAATTTGAGGGGAGAGTTTACCGTATCGACGGGATGAACATTACATGTTTGACAGTTACGAAACTAATGAACATTTTGTATGGGAAAATGTTTTTCTTTTATTTTATTTTTTTCGTTAATTTTCCAATGTTTTTAATAGTTATTCTGCTATTCGGGACGGAGACAAATACAACAAATAAAAACCATGAAAATCGGTCCAGCCGTTCTCGAGTTATAAGTGTTCAAACAAACCCGACTTTGTTTAATATGTATAGATTTCATAATCGCGATTCTGATTTTCCACATATTATATGATGCAGAAGTCATCGAAATAACAACGCGTTTGCCTATCCCTACACTTTAAAATCACTGCGTCCTACCTTAGCAATCATGTTATCAGCCGTTATCTGATAAAGGCGGGCAAAACTGTATCACTTGCGTTCACTCAGGACGTGGTTAACTCGTTGTATAACCGAAAAGGTGCAATGGCTCTGGCTTATATAGTCGTTCGCGGTGGCTGGGCATATACTCGTAGATAGATACCCTTGCATATTCAGGTGGTAACGCCTTGTCCCTGGTTATTGACTGTTGCGTGCGCCTGGCTATGTGGACAGAACGACCTACACAAGCGCAACGCCATGAGAAATGCACTTTATAACACTGTCAATATATCTTGGGCATTCTGGTAGTAGCTTGAACAATACTAATGGTATAGTAAGCAAGGTTACAAAATGATGATAATACCCAGTATATTATATCTAAAAATAAATAATTTCTCGGACAAACAACCTATATATGAGTATATGCAAATTCAACAAACCAGAGTTTTTATGGAACAATCGAAATTATTATTTAATTGTTAAAATTTATTAATTAAAATGTAAACATATCGCCATCTGTTGATGCAGGCAGGAAAAAAATTGTCTATGAAGTTGACGAGGCTGTAATATATTAATTTAATTGAGCTATAGCTCTATTTTTATTACAAGCTTTTATTTACCTTGCAATGTTTTATTAGTTTGTGTCAAATCTTGCAATCTGAATTAGAACCACCTTCTCTTATCCTACTATACTATTAATCCACAGAAACGAATTTTTGTATACGCATTCAATTATGATAGCCCGTTCTATATTTCACCGCATTAGGACTGCTGCACCCAGGGTATGCTTCCAACGAGGGGACACCTCAACGGTCAACAGCACAGAGACGAAATTTTGTATACGCATTGAGTGAGCTTGGGAAACATTGAAAAAAAGTATATTTTTACCCTTCATAATTTTATTTATTTTATTTATTTATTTAATTTAACAATTCATTTACAAGTGCACAAGTATCACTAATAATCATATCAATAAAAAAATATATATAATTAAAATTAAAATTAAAATTAAACACGGCCGATATGAGCATTAGCATTTAAGTACTGCTGCTGCCCAACTAAGTGCCAGGACTTGTTCCAGGGCAGCTAGCTCTCTAGTTTTTATGTCTTACTATAATAACAGTAGTTTTTGTTTCACTTCGATTCGATGCGTATTTACGAAGTTATAAGACTTATAAGTTTGCTTAAAAACTGTATCTCCGCTCGCATCTGTGAAGTTTGCTGGCGGTATTGTAATGACATCGTGACGTCATCGGACATGCTAGCGCATCGCTCGGCTACTACTATTCATTGCCGCCGAACTGGTTCAGAGCGGACTTACGTTCGTCGTGTGTTTCTATTGTTTCCAAGTGTTTTGATTAATTATTAGTTGTTTATTTATTATTAATACTACACGAGTACCGACTTCAAATTATTATAGAGCAAGGATTTGAGCGATGTCAATCCCGTTCTAAGCTATAGCCCGCGCAACAGCCCGCGATAGAGATGCTGAACCCAGTTAGCGTCGGTTAGCTAGGGTTGGCTTCCAACGAAGGGACTTCAACAGTCAACAGCACAAACACAAAATTCTGTATATCATTCAATTATGATAGCCCGTTCTAATTTTCACTATAACATGGCTGCTGCACCCAGGATTGGCTCGGGACAGACCATTTTACTATTTACTTTTTAAAAAATAGGTAGGAATACACTTTGAATAAACATATTGTACCAGGTTTTAGCCAACTCGGTGTAGTACTCTTGTCTATGTATGTGCTTTCACGTGACCGCGCGGACAACGGACTGCGGCTCACATTTATTAAAATTACCTGCGGTATAAAATGTATAAAATATGAAGTCGAAAAGTTATAGATTTCAAGTTATTTTGAGTAGGTACATGCTTCCTGCTTTTACTTTCCTGGTAGTGGAAAGTATTGTGAACGCACTTCTGTGTGTCTGTGTGTCTCTATGTGTATTTCTCGAGGATAATGCCAAAATGCTTCATCCGATAGAGCTGAAATTTGGAATTCAGGCATCATTTGGTCATGGCAAAAGTCGAAAAGATTGCGGTTGAAATCGGTCCACCAGGGGTGCGCTTTAGTCATGCTTCAATTTCTAAATATTGGACTTACAAGACTTGAAATTTGGTACCCACATAGTTAAATTTTGGTTTCAATATCTCCTATACAAGCGACACAAAAAAATCTGCCATACATTTTATTCAAATAATAACACCGAGGCACTTAATGCTAGCCGAGAAATGAACCATATTGGAAAATATAGCCATTTTTATTACATAACCGAGGCCAAACCCCTGGCCAAAGGGGGTGCTTACACGAGGTACTGCAATGTGATCCTTATAGTATATCTAGTTGTTTTATCTAGTTGACTTATCGTTGGATCTCTAATGCTTATTGCATTTATTTCGTTATCTCATGTCTTAATATTGTACACACACAGAGATGAGATAGGTAAATAAACTATACAAAAATAAAATAAATAAAAACATATGTATTATTTAAATCCTTAGATACCAAGATATTTCCATCTTGCTACTTGCAATACAACCACGTGCGCTTTGTAAACATGGTCCAATTAATTTTTCTGTTATTTGTGACTGTATGCGTGTGAGTACAGTTTAACACCGCAAAAACGCCTCATTTCTGAAAGGAAACGTATTAAAATAACTTTAGCAGCAGTCCAACAAAGGTAGCCGAACTAAAATGGAACGAGTCGCCTCAGAAAGTATTCAAGATTGACAACCGTAAAACGGCATATTTATTTCGTAAAGTATGTCAAATGTTGGTCGATGTAGTTGTGGCTCCGATGGAATTACTTGGGCAGGTGACAGTATCAACAATTGACAATAAAGACCCTGCGGGTGTTTTCCTATATTCCTACTGACATATTCTGCAACACACCGCATTAGGTTCACATCGTGCGTTCTGTGGCGCGTCGTCATACTCTTCCTCGACCTCTCACTATATGCTTATCGATGAATTACGCTTGCTCGATGAAACAGATTATACATCTGCTTTTATTATAGTGCCGATTGCTATATTTATTAATATTTTTGGTTTAAGTATTATTTTAGAATTAGAGTAATTAAATAATAACCTAATTATCTGATGAGAGTTATTAAATGAGTACTGAGTAGATAACTGATTATCATAGCATGGCATATCATAGGTCATTATTGATTTCTAAACAGTCATAAGTAAAATTTTATGGTGGTATTTTGTAATAATGAGTCCCAAATACATATGTATACTATAAAATGCTGCGCGGATAAAACATCATTACTTGCCTATCAGTTGAGCAATAGAGACCATATTTTCTAACCTGGAGCTATTGAAGTTGAAGGGTAATATTAACATGCAGACTCGGTGCCTTATACATAACATTTTGTCATTTTTTGAAGTACTGAAAAGTGACCCGACAAAAGTTTCGCTGTTCAATCTCAATAAACCTCACGAAATTAAGGCGTTTATTTCTGGAGTAACAGTGAGGACCTTCGGAAAAATCAAGAAAGAAGTTTTACAAGAAGGGCTTCCTTCTACACCAAGGAAGACGTTAACGGTTCCGGCACCTGTGACTAATTTTGACGACTTCGATGTCGATGTGCTGAAACGCATCGTTTCATCACACACATCACACGGTTGCGACACGCATCCCTACAAGCAGGTAGTAAAAGGAGCGGGGCCGGCCTAGTGATTTATTGCCTCACCGGAACGTTCCTTTGGCCCGTACTATATTATAGTATACTATACGTACTATAGAATACTATAGTATTTGATTTCATTGAACACTTTCTTCTCCCTTGAAACTCCAGCACTGTGGCATAAGAGGGTATGATCTTCACCTGATTCGATTGTTCCTGGTGAATCGAATTTATACGAATTTTGTCGGCAACGATTCCTCGAAAGCGGATCGCCGTGGTATCGGTTGGTGCTCCAAAGGGTTTCCCCTTTGAAAAGTTTCTATTCTTTGATTTCGTGAACGACCTGCCTATCGCTTCGAAAATAGGTCAACCATCATGTACGACGATGATACCAGTGTTGTGTTTAAAACATCTCCCCAATCTGAGCTTGAGCAGATACAGTTATTGATATTATATGGTATTAGATTGCTTAACTCCATAGTAGGATTTGGAAACCTTTTTGAAGGGTGAAATGCTTGTAGCATTGACGGCCAGGAGCGAATCTATATAAGGGCTTTTAGGGCTGCAGACCAGGGCCCCGTGGATATAAAGGGCCCCAGCCTCCATTGAAAACAATGGACAATATTGTGAACCGAGTTCCTACCGAGGTTAGTGCCTTGTCAATAGGCAACTAGTAATGAATGTTTGTTTAAATTTTACTTATATTAACTAGCTGTACAATTAATATAAATACTCGCTTAATTAAGCTACTAATATGATATTATTAAAATTAGTATTATGTTGTTTAGTAGCAATAGCATTAGTATTAATGTTGTTTAATAGCAACGTTTTCTTACGCTAATCGATTTGTCTATTTTTAGTGAAAAGTTAAATGTCTTACAGTTGTGTTTGTGTGACTGTCATATTAAACAAATAAAATATTGTATTGTCCTCTTTCTTTCCTATATTGTGTATCTAATGACCTATACATCATTATCAAAAAAAGTTTTTTGACAAAATGGCAATTAGTTGATTAATTGGCAGGCCCCAGAGTAATATTAGCCCAGGGACCCACAGACGCACGGTCCGCCCCTGTTGACGGACAAAACTAATAGCAATTTATTTGGCCATCTATATTAACATTGATAATAAATATATTTTTTAAAAGAATTGATTGATTACAAAAACCCAATAACTTAACCAATGATAACAAAAAATACAAGCAGTTATTAGCGTCATTTATCGTATATTTTATATAGACTGATGACATAACAGAAATAATACGGAGAGATAGAATTCCATCTATTAGTTGATTTGAATTTTTAAAGTGCGTAATTATTACATATTGTAACATGTATATCAAATAAAAAAATTACATGTTTATGTAAATATTATTAAAATAATAAAAGCTATGATTTAACATTCCGTTCGTTATTATATTATTATTATTTTATACTGTATAAGCGTGTTTAGAACGCCACCTATAGTTCGCCGCTATAATGTTATTATATCACAAAGGTCACCACATTGAACATAATAATTAGAGTATAATCATTTTTGGAACTATAAGGGACAACTACACGTTACGTTTCGTAGTAAAATTCTGGTTGCCAAATTGTAGTACGACGTTGAGCAATCTAATAAGCTATATACTCAATGATATATTTTTTTAAATTATTTGTTGTGCTTTTCTAAGGTCTTTATGAGCCTTGTAACACTGCGACCATTGCTGATCTATTGTGTTCGCCACCTACTGTAGTTCTGCGCTAAGCCTCGTGTCATTTAAGAACAGAAGAAGAACAGAAGAAGACATTTAAGAACAGAAGAAGACAGGCCTTTGGCGCCAGATTGTTTTACCTCCTCAGGTTGGAGGTAATGATCACCCAAGTGCACGTATCTTTTACGCATCAGCGGGCCACACTCGCTCATGAGGTGCAGAGGAGTTTCCTCTGCCCCTTGGCAGAACCTGCATATTTTTGTGTCTCAAGGGCATTGTACAACCTTAAGCTCCGATGTTGTACAATGCCCCGTGAGCGCCCTCACCAGTATGCGTAGATTGTTCCTATTTAGCGATAAGGCCTTACGGGCCGTCTTAGGGTCGTAGGCCTTAATTAGCGCTTTGGATTGATTCAACCCTGGCGTATTGTTCCAGTGGTTGACGGATTGTTCTAAACATATTTGTTTGAGAATTAGGTTTGCAAGGCTTTTTGGTACGCCACAGCAAGGTTCAGGGCCGTATAACGTTTCCTTTGCTCCCGTCTTCAAAAGTTCGTCGGCTTTTTCATTTCCCTCGATTCCTGTATGGCCGGGAACCCATCTTAGAATTATCCTGTTCTTTTCGCCCAGGGAATTCAGTAGGGACACGCAGTTTTGCACTAGCCTTGAATTAATAGTGTTTGAGGCTAGTGCCATAAGAGCTGCCTTGGTATCCGAGTGGATATAGATACGGTGGTTGGCATAGTTCTTATGGAGGTTGATATCCGCACATTCAATAATGGCGTATACCTTCACTTGAAATATGGGTCGTATTTCCCCAAGTTTACTTTTCTTTCGAAGTTTGGTGCTCTCCATATTATATCGCAGCCTACGTCCAGTCCCGATTTGGACCCATCAGTATACCATTTAAGGCTACCGGCCTCCCAGTGCAGTTGGCTTTTTAGCCAGTCGTCTCTGGGCGGCAGTTCCACTGTAAAAAAATTCCAAAGTTTAGGAGTGGAAGCGTGGTGTCTGATACCATGTTGAGGGTTGGAGTTTCACTGACTTTTTTTTTTTTTTAATACTCAATGATACCGCTAAGATTCAGGAAAGGGACATAATAAATAATAAATAAATACATATTTACTTATGGTCGGAGATCTGGGCATTTATTCTACAAGAGCGCGCATTCCGTTGTGCGGCAAGTTCTTCCTCAGATATCACTTCGGGAGACTTGCTCCGGTTCTTAGAAATCCTGACCCTTTTATGTATTTACGTCATGGAGGTAACAGGCTTTCTATACAAAAACGTGGATAATTTTTCAAAACAAATTAGAGTATCCACACTTACCCGATAAACCCGGCAAACCTTTGCGTTCAGTAATCCACGCACTAACAAAGTCAGAGCAGTCGGGGCATGTGTTCGGGCCGACTATATTTACAAACTCATTCGTAGTATTAGGAATGCTAAATCATTAACAATATTTAAAGAAAATTGTGAAAATGTCTAATCAACCACTCATTTTACTCAATTGAATAGTTCTAACTATATCCTGTGTTGACTACGAATTTCAACGTATCGTGTGGAAGGAAAGCAGTAAAGACGGCAATGGAAAACTTTTTCTTAGAACTATGTAGATATGGATTTGTGCAAAATCGTCTACATTGTTAACAAAATTGTTGACTTGAGAAGAATATACAATGGCAGAATTTTTTCTCTGAGATGAAACAGTTTTGTTTTGGTGTTAAAAAATATATAATAAGAAAGATAAACTATTAACCTTGCATTAGAGACGGTTCTGTGGCGTTTTCAAATTTCAAATTAAATCAAATGATTAGATATCAATTTAAAACAATATTCAGGACCTAAAGACCTCTATTTCAGGGGTTAGGTTAATTCAATACATTATTTCAGCTGAAAAATCGCATTCATAATTCATCATTTTATTCATTCAAAAATATTAATTTACATTGTATTTATGGCAGAATCGGCCTAACTAGACCGTAGCACGTACCAAGGAAGACTCTATGTATGGCAATGATTTATTCATATACATATAGTAATAAAATGAAACATACAAAATGTGATAAAATATAAAACTGATAAGTGTATTCAAATTAAACTTATAATTATATTTAACCCTCCACGCCTCGGCCCCTCAGCCGATTAACAAGTCCCAAAAAAAATAGTAAAAATTAGTAAACAAATTGAATTATGACACTGTATCACCAAAACATTAATTACTGCCAAACCACTGTACCCATAATTAAAAAAAACATATTACCACAATAAAACATAATAAAATTTAAAATTAAAATAAAATTAAAACGGGGCCGTCACGCTGAATCGTGTTGTGGCCGATATCGGCCAATTGGGGCTCTAGGGGTTAAAAACGTCAACCGATTTAACTACAAATAATAACTTCCTGAATTAAATTAAGACACCACTACTATTTACCTTTAATAAATTTAATGAATTTAGTACAACATCTCATTAAAACGATTTTTAGTACAACATCTCACATAAAAGATTAATAATTAATATTATTAGGCCTATCATTCGGTGTAACATTGCATAATTATTAGATATTTCATTATTATTATTGTTACATAAGTGGTTATATCATGAATAAAACAGTGTTGCAGACTGGAATTCAACCTGAGTACAAAACCAGTTGCACCCAGCCCACCCACTTGCTTTTCTAAAGTGTTCCCAACTAGAATTACGTCCATATTTGCCTTATTACGCACCTGTATCAGTCCCTGATTCACATCACCTGTTAAATATCTAATTGCCAATTATTCATCAGTATCTGCCATCATAATCAACTTATTACAAATTAAAAAAAATATATAAATAGCTCCAATTTAATATCTCCAAAAATATATAAATACTGCTTGGTTATTTCCTTCATGGAAATACAGTGTACAATAATACATACGTAGGTAAATATAATACTCATACAGCGAAAATATATTTTCAACTGAAACTGAACAGTGTGCCGCCTAGTAAAAATCGCAGATATTGTAGGTCCTAGGTTAGATTGTTTATTACCGCACCTGGAGCCTAAACAACTGGACCGATTTCCCACCACACGCACTTTGTATAGATTGTTTGTTTATACTCTTTATTGTAAAACTTCACAATGGGCGGGTTTATTATCATACGACAATCTTTTCCAACCAACCCTACTATGAAGTGTTCATATGGATGCGTGCGTGTAACATGTGTGTAATTGTGTGTCTTGTTTTTGCATTTGATCGACAGAATTGAAATGCAATTCCGTTAATTTTATCCCAACGGAAAATGGCGACTTAACCGGGAATCGAACTCGGAACCTTACGTTGTAAGATCAGGCGTCCTAACCACTGTGCCACCGGGCCTGTGTATCTATTCAAATCTAACTTCCACCGACAGATATAAAATTGGTGGCAATATTTAAATATTAGTATTGCGGTTCCCATAGGCATTTAAAAAAACTGCATTCCCCGTCTTCGTACTTGGAGAGTTTTAATTTATTGTTTAGTATGTAGTTACAATGTCGAATAAAATTTTGCAAACAGGCCTGGCCAAAACTTTGAATATATTAATAAAGGAATTCAATAAAATATATTGGTTAACTTATATAGTGAGGTATTTTTGTCTTAATATTTTTAATAATGATTTTGTCGATTTTGAATTAAAAATTATATGTCTCTATATTCATAATAGCTTTGTTACCTCTTGATGCCAAGATGGTCACAGAAAAAAGCGCCATTTTTTAAAAAATATTTTATATATTTACTTAACGATATAAACTATAACCAATGGCAAAGGTTTGTAGACCTCTTAAAAACACACATTCTTTGACAACGGTTTATGTTGCATACGTACGCAGCCTGCTTGAATTTGCTTCTAATATTTGGTCTCCACAGTATGCTACATACAAGCTGAGGATTGAGCGTATTCAAAAACGATTTATACGTCATCTAAATTACCGCTTATTTTCCAACGGCTTGTCGTACGCTGAAGGTCTGCAACGCTACGGTTTAGAGACATTAGAGGACCGGCGAGTAGTATCAGATATGTCGTTTCTACATAAAATTGTTCATACTGGGTTGGACAGTTCATACCTCCTGAGTAGGGTGAGCATACGAGCGCCTTCCCGACTCGCACGTGCTCACTCAACTTTTTACGTACCAAGGTTCAACACTAACTATGGTTCCAATTCGTTATTGCCGCGCGTTATGCATGCATACAATGTATGCTTTAACGATATTGACATATTTAACCATCAGAATAGTCGATCCTTTGTTAAGGAGGTACTTGAAAAGCTGATTATCAGATCGGATTGAATTAGCATGCACAAGCACTCACAAGCACATTCGCACTACAGATACACACACCCACACACACATACATACACGCACACACACATACAGACACTCACACATACACGCTCTCCATCACACAAACACACACTAACATCCATACACTCGCACCTAGCGATTTTAACTGTTACTTTTAAATTCTTTTTGGTTTTATTTATTTTGTATTGTTTAGCATATTTTGTAATCCTTATATAGCAAATAATTTAAAACATCATTGGCTTTGTTACTGGTATATATATTATGATTATACGTATTTTTTTATGCTGTATGTTTTTAAGAAAAATAAAAAAAAAAAAAATAAAATAAAACAAAACATTAACTTAGTGAATTCTTTTTAGCTATTTCCGCTGCCCAACTAGGACACACCCTTTCCAGGGCCAGCATTTCCAGAGGATTTTATATTTTTCACATAAGCACACTAATTAAAATAAAATATTTAAAATAAAAAATATTTCTAAATACTCAACCCAAATCAACTACTCTAATAAAGACATATTTAACAAAGACAATTAACAAATACATAACAAGGCAATTAACAAAGGCATAACAAGACATATCTAACGAAGACATAATAATGCAATATTAGTCAAGCAAAGTTAGTCTAAAAGAGTAAGAAAAAAAATAAAAACAAAAAATGTATTTGCAAATCAAAAAAATATAAAAAGATAATTCCATGTTCCAATTCCAAATAAATTGTTAATTTTAAGTAAACAAATATATTTTTTTATAAATGAAATTAAATATAGATAAAAGATTAATCAGACTAATTCTTTACTAAAGAAGCAATCGTATCAATAGCTGGTAAAGATTTAAGGTACCCTTTTTATTAAAGTAAGAAATATGAGTAAATGAGAAGAAATACTCAATACCTAAGGAATTATTTTTTCAAATATTTTGCCGAAAACTGGCTAAAGTGCAGTTGGACTGAAGTCTTAATCCTCGCGAAATGCTATTTGGTACCTTTATACTCACGGAAACAGATTCTAGAAAACTATTGAATAAAAATGACAAATTATGACCTACTGATATTACAGAGCTCATCAGCATTTTGTGGAATACCAAAGATCTGTTGATCTTCGTCTTTAGTTTTAGTAACACTGATTATTTCGAATGTAGTATTTGATTTGAGTATTAGCCAATGTTCGTTTCTAATGCAATAAAAACTGAAGTAGTTAATATACGACTAGCTGACCCGTGCCCACTTCATTGGGCGGTAAAACTTTTTACCTGTGATGAAATTATGAGTGTGGTTCGGTTAGTACTGAGTGCTATGATTCATTTCCTGACTGCCAAAAGAAGGGTTATATTTTTACTGCATATGTATGTATGTATTTGCATGCAAATTTGACTATAATACCGTTATTTGTGAGTGTCTTCTTGTCAATGTCTTATTTGTGAGCGTATTATCTCTTTAACTATTTATGCAGTAAAAGGGAAATTATATGCAGTAAAAGGGAAAAGTCTTTTTTTTTAAACACTTGAAACGATAAATTTACTTATTTGTGAGTGTCTTCTTGTGAGTGTCTTATTTGTGAGCGTATTATCTCTTTACCTTTTATGCAGTAAAAGGGAAATTATATGCAGTAAAAGGAAAAAGTATTTTGTTTTAAACACTTGCGACGATAAATTTACTTATTTTGATAAGAATTCACAATTGTTGATAATATGACCAATAAATATCACCTAACAATTTATACTATTTTTAATATAAAATACTACTTTTTGTCACTTAAATATAAAAGTTAGGCATATGCTGTCGCTGACTTTTTTGTAGGCATTATCAAGATCTACAACTTTTTTCTAGAAACTAAACATATATCTCTCATCGTTAAGGCAGCGTTAGTTAGAGACGTTTTCGTTCGACCGCTTATTCTCCGACTTACTTTGCAAATCCGACTACCACGAAAAAGTCTTTTTATTTTTCGGATCAATATATAGCCTACGACACTCACAAATAACGTGGATTTCTATTGGTAAAAGATTTTTCAAAATCGGTTCAGTAGATCCAGAGATTACTTCCTACAACATCACAAACGTTGCCTCTTTATAATATTACTATAGACTGATTATTCTAAGATGCTCTATTTTTGTCAACAATTATTATTTCGCTGAAGTTCTCATTGAAGAGCTCTGCCACACTGATCTGATGTCGATGTTCATCTTCATTTAGTGCCAAAGGATGTGCTTCGACCATCATATCTTTTGAAACGGCTATATCCTATTAACTGCCATTATTCATTTTCAACTCATCATATCCTGCAAATTGCAACCAAAGCAACGCTTGTTTAATTATAAATAATGAAACCAGCCTGGTTAACAAATCATAAATATTATAATCGCTTCAAGACCAGTGTGAAAGTACATGCTTGTAAAGAGACGTTAATTATCCGCGGAAGCGTGCTGGCAAGGTCGTCTCATGTTCGGTGCGGTTCGTGGTGTAACGAAATCGCCACGGAATGCAGCATTAAAGCAATCTGTATCAAATATGACCTCTACCGGTAATCCGGTTCGCAAGTGGAGTAAGTGCCGTTTAATTGCTTTTACGGCGCTTAAAAAACACTTGCCTTTTTCTCGACCCTTGTCTGATTGATTTGTGCACAATGGTAAAAAACAAGTGTTGAGACCCCCGATGTTATCGAAGAAGTAATTGCTTTACTGAAAGTTTTTTAATACTGCTCTTTCAGCTTGGTTTAACACAACATTTCCTTCTTAAATTTTTTTTTTCCAAAACTTACAGTATGTTATACTAAAGTAGTAGTAATACCCGACGATACCCGTATAATATCCGTGCTTGTATACCAATGCATACCAATTTTATGGTTAGTGATTGAACGGTATAGGTTGATGGGCTGCAGCGCCATCTAATAGCGAGCTTCAACAAAGTGGATAGCGCGAAACTATTATCCAAGCTCAAATACTTATTCATACCAATTTTCATGGCGATCGGTTCAACTGTATAAAAGTTGCTAGGAGTTATAGAAGTTGCTGTATAGATGTTGCTAGAGGGAGCTAATGGGCCCTTGCTGAGTTGGCCACGAAGACCCATTCTGTTCAGGGTTGGTCACACTCACGGGTTGTTAACACCCATCCGGCGGCCTCCACGCATGAAGTGCGAGCTCGGGCAGGACTCTGGACTTAGGGCTAGTTTCCCCTATGAATCAACATTCTGGCGCTCCTGGACGGTCTGCGAACCGTGCGGCGTAGGCCAATCGATTGTGCACCCTGACTAACAGTCTGGAAGCAGTACTGTTTCCTAAAGAGCGGGGGTGGTTGCAGACCTTACGACGACTGCTCTTGAAACGACCATCGGCTACCCGATCCTGGGTGAACAGCCGGGCAAAGGATGCCATGGTCCGCGATAGATTCGGTATACAACGTTTCACCGCTTTGTAAGGGGGAGGACAGTGTAAGCGACCTCGAACTCGTAACCAATCGAAAGACCGGAGTAATCTGGTCGCAATTGGAAGTAAGGGAGTGAGTCTAAGGCCGCTGAGTAACACACCTGGTTATCTCGCGGTTAACGCGTTGGCCTCTTACGGGCATGTGGCGGAGCTTGACGGTGGACTGTTTTGTCCAAGTCTTCTGCGCTCACTTCACAGGAGATAGAACGACTAATAGGAGTTCCCATAGGAGTCAACCTTCGGGCGCTCCTGAAAGGTTTGCGCACTGAGTTGAGTTAGCCAATCGATTGTGCATTCTGACCGACAGCCGGGGGAGTCTGGAAACACTACTGTCTCCTATAGAGCGGAGGTAGTTGTTTACCTTACGGCAACTGCTCTTGAAACGACCAATTGGCTACTCGATACCGGGTGGAGAGCTGGTGAAAAGATACCATGGTCCGCGATATATTCGGTAGACACTGTATCACCGCTACGTAAGGGAGAGGACCGCGCAAGCGACCTCGAACCTGTAACCAGTCGGGAGACCGCAGTAATCTGGTTGCAACTGAAAGTAAGGGCGCGAGTGTCGGCCCACTGGGTGATTAACCTAGTTATCTTGCTGTAAGACGTTGGCTTCTTACGGGCGTGTGGCGTAACTAGACGGTGGACTGTGTTTGTCCAATGTCTTCTACGCTCACCTCACAGAAGACAGAACGATCCTATATCGATAGAACTTCCTGAGGTGACGGGTTCGCCCGTTGCAGTTGGCAACTCTAGTTGATCACGGTATCCTTTGCCTTGCCCGACTGTCCACTTGGGATCGGGTGGTCGATTGGTCGTTTCAAGAGTGGCTGACATAAACTAAATAGCTACCCCCACTCTATAGGAAATAAATTCGTTGCAGGACTCCCCCGGTTATCAGTCGGAATGCACAAGTAGAGTTGTCAACTACAGCGGGCGAGCCCGTCACCTCAGGGAGGTTTAACGATTAGTCGTTCTGTCTCCCTGAAGTGAGCGCAGAAGACTTGGACAAAAACAGTCCACCATCAAGCTCCGCCACAAGCCCGTAAGAGGCCAACTCCTTAACCGCGAAATAGCCAGGAATGCTACCCAGCGGACTTACACTCACACCGTTACTTCCAATTGCGACCAGATTACTCCAGTCTCTCGATTGCTTACGAGTTGAGGTCGCTTGCGGGGCCCTCTCCTTACGAAGCGGTGAAACGGTGTATACCGAATCTATCGCGGACCACGGCATCCTTTGCCCCTTTGCTGTTCACCCAGGATCGAGTAACCGATGGTCGTTTCAAGAGTAGTCGCCGTAAGGTCCGCAACCACCCCCGCTCTATAGGAAACAGTACTGCTTCCAGACTCCCTCGACTATTAGTCAGAGTGCGCAATCGATTGGCAATGCCGCATGGAGCGCAGACCGTCCAGGAGCGCCAGAAGATTGATTCCTAGGGGAAACTAACCATAAGGCCAGAGTCCTACCCACACTCGCACTTCATTCGTGGAGGCCGTCGGATGGGTGTTAACCCGTGAGTGTGACCAACCCTGAACAGAATGGGTCTTCGTGGCCAACTCAGCAAGGGCCCCTTACCTGCCAGTCGGAATGCACAATCGATTCCGGGCACAGAGTCCTTTCTGGGCTCAGAGTCATTTCCGGGCTCGATCTTCTTCTAGGAGGCTACCCTTGAGTTGGGCCGATACATGGGTCATAATGGCCCGACTGCACTGGGCCCATTAGCTCCCACATTATGACACAGATTGATATTATATGACTGGGGATGTAGTGAGAAAATTCTCTTAAGGGTGTCACGATTTGGATAAGTTGTGGAACCCCTGACATAGCATGTATTAGAGGTTCGTTGATACTTTCCCGTTAGAATCTGAAAATTGCATAAAATGCCACTTTGGCTAATTTGCATTATACGGCTCGATAAACTGTATTGCATCCGGATGATCGAAAGCTGAACCCCTGTCAAAGGCTTATTCGAAATCGACGAAATATTAAAGTCGACAAAAGATAAGTAAATTAAGCATAGTTTCACGTTTCATTACAATTTCTGCGAAATGCTTCATGCGAGATTGATTCATACAGAAGTCCGACTGAGTTGAGTGTCTTGACTGCCAGCGTGTAAACGGGCCTAACTCGAGCATGCGACAAAAAATGCTTGAAATGATAACGCGGTCATTGCATAACGATCATTCATAAGCGGCGGCTGGTGTTATGCGGGCCGAACGTGCACTGGACCATTATCAGTCTAAGAAACAGGGTTGACACAATATACAATTTATTTCTTTATTTAGAATAATTGATAGACAAACAATACTCAAACCAATATTTTTATTACTATAAATAAGATAAAAACGAATTTACCGAATGAAGTTTTGTAACACCCGACGTTTCGGCGATGTTGCAACCGCCATTGTCTAGGGTAGACTGAGACCATACCAGTCTACCCTAGACAACGGCGGTTGCAACACTTATCGTGTGGCGTAACTAGACGGTGGACTGTTTTTGTCCAATGTCTTCTACGCTCACCTCACAGAAGACAGAACGATAAAATATCGATAGAACTTCCTAAGGTGACGGGTTCGCCCGTTGTATTGGACATCTCTAAATGATGTGGTTAATGGAATATCGATAGATACGATGTCGTCGAGCTATGTGCAATGTGCATTAACCCAGTTAGTGGTAAGGCCTAAATTCGTATTATTAGTAACTTCGACTATACAGTGTGTATAATCAATGGTAGCGATAAGGTGTAACTTAGTCTAAATTTGGTGAATACTCTAAAGGATTTATGGGTAAAGTTTAACACGCACTTCTTCAATTTCCAATCAAACATTGAAGCCCTTCTTACCAAAGAAAAGTAGGCATTAAGGTTTCGTTATTAGAAAATAAAACAAACGATCCGTATATTAGTATATACAGTTTGAAATAATACAAAAAATCCCGGAACAAACAGTAAGTGCATTACATCTATAAAGATTATCTGGGAGTATCGAACTTAGGAATCTGTACCGAGACCAGAGCAGTTCCAGCTTTCTGGCAAACATAACTACAAGACACACGCATGTCATAAAAATAGTGCTATATGCATATGGATATATTTGCTATAAATATGCTATATAAATATGGATAGCGCTATATAAAATAGTGCGATATAAATATGTTATAAAATAGCGCTATTTAAATGTGTATGGTGCTATATAAATTTACCTCGGAAAACTAGAGGTTATCCAGTAAGGGCATTTTATTGTTATCTATAAAGGCTATCTTTAAACAAAGTTTCATAAAAATTGATACCCTGCAAGACTTAATTTTGTGTCGGAAACGATAATACAAAATCATTTAAGTGGTTCCTGAGTTATTAAAACACTAACATAAATGTTACGTTTTTATTTTATGTATGCGTACTTTTTTTTTCGGTTTTCTGGGAAAATAATGTTGTCTTGAGAAAGATTTTTTTAAAAATTTTGGTAGATTATTCTACGTTGGTAACTGAGTAGATATTAGTCTACAACTGCTTTTAGGCTAGTTCTTCGTTACTGAGAAAAAGCATTATTTATTTTCAAGTTTAGGATTTTCAGTATTTTTTTTCCGTTAACTAAGGTTTGAATCAAAAATAATTGTAGATTATTTTTAACTTAGCTTTATGTGTAGAATTAAAATCTACCAATATCCAAAAATATATTTTTTGGAAAAAAAACAAATTTCTTTTTTTTTTAAATATATTATTGTTGATTATGTAATAACCTACTATCACAAATCATATAAATATGACATCATATTACTCATTCACCATTTAACATATACACATAGAATAGGAACGCATGAAGGAGAAACATATGCGTGAGAGCTCGAATGGTGAGAGCTGTTCATTGTATACTGTAATATTAATTTAATATTTATTTATTTATTGATTTATTTATTTATTTATTTGTTACATCCTGGTAGAGAGTTAACAGTGTGATCGTAAAGATATAATGGGCCCGATTGCGTTTCTTTGTGAATTAAAACTAAAATTAGTCCAAGCGAACGAGGCAGAGCAATACGTTAGAGCGGAATATGATACGAATGATCGTCGATAAATACCACCTGCCGAACTTATACTCGTCCGAATTAATTCGAGCATATTTCGTGCGGTGTAAGATTTGACCTTGGCGGGCAGTTTTAATGCGAAAAAGTGACAACCGGTCATCTCACACCCCGCTCTAGAGTATTGCCCTGTCTCGTTCACACGGACTAATTTCCGATTTTAGTTCACGAAGAAACGCAATCGAGCCCAATTTGTAACTATTTATACAAGCAATAGGAAAGAAACACAACCCATACGATCATTCTAGACGAATGCCCAAATAGACCGAACAACCTGTATCTGGGCATACGAAATATACTGCCTCTGTTTTTTGAGTAAAGCTGACGTTATTTGACTAATAGACTACTTTCAATACTAACACTAAGATAATGGTAATTGGTATAAGTATACATATTAATATAAATATACATGATAAAGGGTTAGTTACATACACATATACACATTCAAACAAACGTACAAACATATATGCATATACACACATACACATACATCTACATACACATATTTTAAATTATCGTATGAAGCAATTCCATTTCAGTCTTTGAACGACCTACATCGTAAAGAAGCCATTTTTTACTTTTGCCTTAAATAGGTGTACATTTTGAACATTTTTTACTGACTCTTCTTAAGTATTAAAAAAAATTGGGACGATGAAATACAACTGTCTTTGTGCAAAGGTTGTATGTACGTGAGGAATTACATAGTTCGTCCCTTCAGCCATTCTAGTTGGTATTTGCTGCTGGCTTCGGGAACGTTTCTCTAAAGTCTTGTAAAAATATATTAGGCATTGTTTTATGAACAACTGACGAATATCCAAAACACTTGCTTCGCTGAACAGCAGGTTCATGGCGGGGATGTTTCCTGTAAGAAACCCTCAGTAGTAATTTCTGTGATTTAACCAGTGGTTCAAGTACTTGTTTCGTACAGGCCCTTAAGCAATGACACCGTGCATCCATAAGCTTTGGAAAAGCGCCACGTACACAATTTTTAACGTCGGCTTTGCCAGGATATTACGTAGCTCACGAAAGACGTATACTAACTTTCGAGTGCGCGATGTAAGTTCATTTAGTTGGTTCTTCCAGGATAACTTGGATAATAATCATAAATTATTGTCATTAAATCAATTACATTATTTATCATTTAATGTTGTAGCAGCCCTGTATGGCATTATACTAGATTTCAGTCTATTTTCATGCCTGCTGCATTCTAGTCATTTCCAGTTAATGTATATGTTTATTAAAGTACTTCTAATATGGGAGCAGGTCCGTAATGGCTATCTACAGTCTATGTTAGCAATTGTACCATATAATACCCACATACATACAATATGTGTTAAGGAATATATGACCTATCGGACTAATCATTCTGCTATTTTTTAATGATTTTGGACTAGATATGAACAAAAAGCTACCTCCAACATGGTAATAACAGCAATACAAGTTTGTGCTGTGAAAAAGGACGTTTTTTATTTATTTATTAATGTATTTGTTTATTCGCTTATTACTAATCAATATTACAGTAAAACCAATGCATTGAAAAGTAAAATTAATAAAGATATCACCGTAATTATAGAAATAGAATATTACATAATACTAACTATCATATAAGAACAAACGATTAATTGTCTGCAATTTAAACGAATGAGGGTTGGCGGTAAAAATATCAGAATCTGTTGCCATCGACTAAATTTCATTTAACAGGTTTCAGCTAGTAAGTTTAGTGTTCGAGAACGGCTCCGGGAAAATATGGTGTGATAGGGCTCGAAGATAATTATTAGGTTCGAGAATATCTACGTTGGCTAGTAAGCTAAGGTTATTAATTTTACCACGAATTAGATTAGAAACATTGGACATGTTCAGCATTTCTCTTCTGAGACAAAGAGAATTATAGCCAACCATGCCTGCGATAAATGCGGTCGAATACAAAAATGAATAAAATATATACTGCTTGAAGTAAAAACAACTCAGTCAACAAAAAAAAACTTTTGTACCTTTTGCAGCATGAGGGTGTAAGAATCTTCACGCGGATTCCAAATGTTGTACGCTCGTGGGCGAGATGCAGGCGAAAAAACATTATGCCAAATTTCATGATTATCGATAGCTTCAAAACCAGATGATAAAATATTTTTCTGGTGTCATATCCTTTTTCTGGTGCCATAGCAAATGTTAGCTATCATATCGGTTGTTACTATTTTAATCGCCGCCGCTCGATAAAAGGATGTGGCAGATTTCTTAAATCATTCCCATACATTACTAATTACTGTATATGCTAAGACGTTAACCTTCATCCAAGACCATTTTCTTAAATCACTAGACATAAAATAAACAATTAAATAATTAAATAAACTAACTTGAATCCTTAAGGTACAAACATTTAGGTAAAAAATATTGTTTCGTTTTCTAAACACAACATAAATATTAATATCCTTCAAGTTTTGTGGCAGCTTGTTATACAAAATTACGGTTTTATACATCGTTGTGCGTTGGAACTCTGAAGTGGCAGCCTGCGATGAATGGATATACAATGAATTGTTTCTACTATTGTGCGTGTATATATGCGATTGCGTTAAACATCTTTTATTTTTATATAGAATTCGCATATATGTACATTCATGAACAAATGCTCTCATAAATAAATCGAAAATAATTTAATCTTGTTCAATTTTGTGAGAGCATAGCGATTCCTCGTGATTTCTATGTCACACGCTCCCCTTCTGGATTATGATGTCGCATTTCTCGACCTCACAGAAGAGTCATCCACCAAATTTGAGCGTCTCCAAAATGTTTGCATTCGGTATATCCATGGCCTCAGAAAATTTGACCGCATCACGGAGTACAGAGAGTATAAAGGAGTACACTGGCTGTCGACCTGGGAGAAAAGGGCATGCGAGTTCTCTGTATGCTTTTCAATTTCTTGGATGGCGTCGCTCCCAATTACCTTACCGGCAGATTTACTGCACTATCGGCTCATGGACGCCCTCTGAGATCAAAAGACAACCTGCTACTCTATATCCCTAGTCACAGCAGTGACTTCTTCTCATTCTCTTTCACCGCGCATGGAGCCCGTCTTTGGAATGTTTTGTCGAAAAATGTGAGAACCGCTCTAAGCATAACAACTTTTAAAAACAGACTCAGCGAGCATTCGAAATCTTCCCCATAAATTCCCTTACCCCTCCATTCCCCTCCTTTTTAAACATTAGCGTCCTTATAAGTGTTCGATTATTATGATGTGCCCACAAGGAGTAAAATATATATTTCATTCTATCATCTTTTATTTTATTTGTCATACTCTTTATATAGGTTAAGTTATGTAGTCTTCTCGCAAATAATGTTTATATAATAGTATAGGTTAGCTCTAAAATATTGCCTGCAGGCAATAAGCTTGCCTTTTCTTAAGAATAAAGAGTTTTGTTATTATTATTATTATTAAAATATGACTATATTATTAAGAAATCATCCAAACATTATAAAACTGTATGTTTACTATTCTTACTTCACTATTTAAAAGAAAGAACATTCGAGAGACATCTATTTCATTAGCAAAATTCATTCACCATACTGCGGCTGAAAACTTCGATTTTTTAATGATATTGAACATTTATTTCGAACCAAATTGTAAAGTGCCTTTCATTCAATGTATTGTCCACTGTGCTATGACGTTCTCGCATCTTTCTGGCAAGAGACAGATTCCCCGGCCGAAGAAGTCTTCGTCCTTGGAAAGGAAGGGCATCTTGGCTATCTTTCAATTATTTCAGCGATTTTTCAATATCCCTGAAAGACTGGAAGCTCTGCTCGGTAAGTCCATGGGCCATTGCCCGGAACAAATAGTAGTCGGATGGCGCAATATCTGGGGAGTACGGCGGGTGAGGTAGGATGTCCCCAGCGTTTCCAGGAAGTTCTTGACCTGCATCGCAGCGTGTGATCGAGCATGGTCATGCTGGAAAATTACCTTGTCGTGCCTATTTGTCGTTACCTTGTCGTGCGTATTCCGGCCATTTTATCTTCATAGCATCGCTCAAATTCTTGAGCTGAGGTCGATAGCAATCGCTCGTGATGGTTTCTCCCGGTTTCAGCAGCTTGTAATAGATGACATCCTTTTGGTCCCACCAAATGCAAAGCATTACCTTGGATCC
Source organism: Micropterix aruncella (assembly GCA_944548615.1). Lineage (NCBI taxonomy): Eukaryota > Metazoa > Arthropoda > Insecta > Lepidoptera > Micropterigidae > Micropterix > Micropterix aruncella. Next base: position 16,462,701 of record OX155956.1, read on the forward strand.
GTGGATTTCTTCGGCGTGGCTGTTGAGGTCGATGGAAGTGATTCACCGGGGCACGAGCGATATTTTCTGCATTTGGGGTTCTCGTAAAAGATCCACTTTTCGTCGCGGGTGATTATTCGGTGGAGAAAACCTTTTCTTTTTTGACGGCGAAGGAGCATTTCACATGTCTTGAAATATCTTTCGATGTCTATTGGCTTCAAGTCGTGAGGAACCCAATGCTCTTCCTTTTGAATGACTCCCATAGGTTTTAAACGTCTCGAAACGGCTGAGAGATGAACATTAAGAACTTCACTTATTTTTTCCAGCGTCAGACTCGAATCTTCATGGAGTATGGACTCCAATTCCGCTTCTTCAAATTTTTGCTTCTGGCCTGGGTGCTCCTTGTCTTGCGCGTCGAAATCACCACTTTTGAATCGGAGAAACCAAGTCTCAACAGTCCTTTCTGTCGGACTAAATTCCCCGTAAGCCTCCAGCAGCAATCTATGACATTCTGCGGCAGTTTTCTTAAGATAAAAGCAGAAAAGCATTGCTTCCCACAAATGACGTTTTGTCGGTTCAAATTTCGACATCTTCGAAGCTAACAAAATTACAGTTGTTGACACTTTAACGAAATGACACAGACTGATAATTGAAGCCTTATGATGACGCTTTGACATGAAGTATTTTTCAATTTGGTAAATGACTAGAAATATAAGTTACCGTATTTCTTAGGAAATCGAAGTTTTCAATGCAATGTCCTAATATTTTATATAACACATGGTAATATGTAAGCCTAGCGAATATCTGCGCGACGAGTTGCATTCAGCGAACTGTACAGATACAGCTTTATAACGCAATTAAAATTTGTTGAAAATATGATCATGTTTTAAGAACTGAGAAAGAAATGCCTACTCTTAACGACCTAATTTAAAAACAGATTTATGTCACACCAAGACGTTTTCCCGGCAAGTAGACAAGGACTGATTTCATCTGAACATTTCAGATGAATCATTTCATAAATGAAATCCATGAGCGCCCTCTCTCGGCCAGCGATCGAACCCATTTGGGTTCCGTTACACAACGGCTTTGAACGGCGCGGTTCGTTTCTCGGCTAGCCTCGGGCGGCTCGGCGTTAATATTTGGTGTATAATGCATAATCATTAGTGTAGTTTGTATTAGGGGTATTCAAACCAAAATGTGATTTGAATCCGTTCAAATCGCACTGTGATTAACAATGTAATTTCAATCCGCCAAGAAATCTGTGTACCAAATTTCAAGTCTCTAAGTCCATTATTTCGATATTGATGTATGACTATTGCGCCCTGTGTTTAACTGATTTCGACAACAATCTTTAAAACTCGTACCATGACCAAATGATGCATGCATCAGCTCCATCAGCGTTTCGTGGAGGAATACATAGAGACAGACAGACCTACAGACATACATATATACAACTAGGTGGGCGAACCCGTCACCTCAGGAAGTTTTAACGAAATATGATCGTTCTATCTCCCGTGAATTGAGCGCAGAAGACTTAGGACCAAAACAGTCCACCGTCAAACTCCGCCACATGCCCGTAAGAGGCCAACGCCTTATCCGCGAATAACCAGGTTTGTTACCCAGCGGGCTTACACTCACGCCCTTACTTCCAGTTGCGACCAGATTACTCCGATCTCTCGATTGGTTACGAGTTCGAGGTCGCTTCCGCGGTCCCCTTTCTTAGGAAGCGGTGAAGCGGTGTAAACCGAATCTATCGCAGACCACGGCATCCTTTACCCGGCTGTTCACCCGGAATCGGGTTGCCGATGGTCGTTTCAAAAGCAGTCGCCGTAAGGTTAGCACCAATGATGGGTCCAAATTGGGACTGGACGTAGGTTGCGGTATATATGGCGAGCGACCAAACTTCGAAAGAAGAGTAAACTTGGGGAAATACGACTCCATATTCCAAGCGGAGGTATACGCCATTATTGAATGTGCGGATTTCAACCTCCATAAGAACTACGCCAACCACCGTATTTATATCCACTCGGATAGTAAGGCAGCTCTTATGGCACTAGCCTCGAATACTTTTAATTAAAAGCTAGTGCTAACCTGAGTATCACTACTGAATTCCATGGGCGAAAATAACAGGGTAATTCTAAGACGGGTTCCCGACCATTCAGGAATCGAGGGAAATGAAAACTTGCTATTACGGTAGCAAAGGGAACGTTATACGACCCTGAACCTTGCTGTGGCGTACCAAAAAGCCTTGCAAACCTAATGCTCAAACAAATATATTTAGAACAATCCGTCAACCACTGGAACAATACTCCAGGGTTGAATCAATCCAAAGCGCTAATTAAGGTTTATAACCCTAAGACGGCCCGTGAGGCCTTATCGCTAAATAGGAACAATTTACGCAGTGTAGGAATTAACTATACAAGTCTTAAATGGTTTGATAGTTACCTATCCAACAGGGTACAAAGTGTCACCATCCAGGGCCTCCAGAGTAAAAGCCAGCATCTCACGTATGGTGTGCCACAGGGTAGCGTTTTGGGACCCATTTTATTCCTCGTCTACATAAATGACCTATGTCAGTTACCAGTAGGTAAAATCATCACATATGCCGATGACACTGTTATACTATTCAAGGGTTCAAACTGGGATTACACATTTGAGAAAGCAAACGAGGGCATGGAAATTGTTAAAAATTGGCTAGGAAACTTTATGTTGACGCTTAATGTTGGCAAAACCAAATACATGCCATTTAGTATAACAACCAGAGGTCAACCCACTACTAATAAAACTATTGTAATACACGAGTGCGATAGCGTAGAGTCTTGTAACTGTCAGCCTATACAAAGAGAAATATCTTGGAAATATCTAGGCATCACTTTAGATTGCTTTCTCCGTTGGGATACTCATATACATAACGTGGCTACGAAGGTGCGAATCCTTGGATATGTTTTCAAAGAACTGAGGAATATTCTGGATTCCAAAACGCTAAAAACTGTTTATTATGCTTTATGTGAATCGCTTATTACTTACGGCATAATTGGATGGGGTGGATGTGGTAAAACCCTGCTAGAGCCATTGCAAGTTGCGCAGAAATTTATATTAAAAATTATTCTACGTAGACCATATCGCCATCCCACTAATGAACTTTATAAGGAAGCTAAAGTTCTTGACTGTAGGCAACTTTTTCTAAAAACTTCCCTCTTAAGGCTATTTTTGGACAGTAACTCAAATTTAGGAATAATTCAGAACCGGCGACCAACGAGACAAGTTTTAGAAAATAGCTCAATAATACCCAGAAGGAAAACATCATTTGGACAAAGACATTACTCTTTCATTGCGCCGAGATTTTACAATCTGATCCATATGGAAATAAAAATGAACTTGACATTCAGGGAATTCAAAAATAAACTAAAGAAATGGTTATCGAATCATGACAGACTAACCATACATCAAATGTTAGAAATAATAGTATAATAAAACTTAGGTGCACAAATTATTAACATATTTTTAAACATATATGTTAAGTATATTTTAACATTGAACTAACTACCAAAAATTATTTGACTTTGACAATGAAGTATACTTTTTAGACTAGGTAATTTTATATTAATAAATATTAATGACCGTTTCTTCCTTTTCTCACATATAACTATATTTATTTTATTTAATCGAATTTTATATGATATTTATTGCAGATTAAATAATGGAATTGCATTTTATTTATTATATTATCTTTTAATATTTTTTTATTATTATTATTTTTTTATTTTATTCTGAAGACCACATTTTAGGGCAATTTAGTGTCATTAGCTTTTTACTAAAACTTATATATTTGTAAGCAACCAAGCAATCAAGCAATCTTGATTGTAATATTGGAGTCCTGTCCACCCTAGAACGGGCTAGTCCCAGTTGGGTGACAGAAACAAATAAGCAAAAGGTTAAGGGTTTGCCATTCGGTTCCTGTTATTTTTATAAGCTAATCAATGTTTCATAGTAATTAATTCTTAAATAAATAAATAAATAAATAAATAAATACTGGTGAGGGCTCACAGGGCATTGTGGTCTTAACAAACACATGTTCAACCTCAAGCTCCGAGACACAAAAATGTTCAGGTTCTGCCAAGGAGCAGAGGAAACTCCCCTGCACCTCATGTGCGAGTGTGGCCCACTGATGCGTAAAAGATACATCCACTTGGGTGGTCATTACCTCCAACCTGAGGAGGTAAAACAATCTGGCGTCAAAAGCCTGTTGTGGTTCTTAAATGACACAAGGTTTAACGCAGAACTATAGTAGGTGGCGAACACAATAGATCAGCAATGGTCGCAGTGTTACAAGGCTCATAAAGCCCTTTGAAAAGCCCCACGCAACAAATAAAAAAAAAGGTTAGCAACCACCCCCGCTCTATAGGAAACAGTACTACTTCCAGACTCCCCGACTCTTAGTCAGAATGCATAATCGATTGGCTCACGCCACACGGTGCGCAGACCGTCAAACCTAACCTAACAGGAGCGCCAAAAGATTGACTCTTAAGGGAAACTAGCACTAAAGCCAGAGTCCTACCCGGGATCGCGCTTCATGTATCAAGGCCGCCGGATGGGTGTTGACCCGTGAGTGTGACCGACCCTGAACAAATGGGTCTTCGTAGCCAACTAAACAAAGGCCCTAGCTCCCTCACACATATACAGACAGACTAAGTGGATATTTCCGTCATCATATCGAATATAAATGTTTTGAGCATTCACAATACTTTCCCTAGTGGCCGGTTGGTGGGCTGGGAAAGTAAAAGAGAAAAAATAATATTTTTAAAGTATTTTTTAAAAATATTTTTATTTATCTATTTTGTTAAAAAAATAAATATTTCCTAATAGATAGTTTTATTTACTATCTTAATATATATGAGGAAGTGAGATCAAATGCCACAATATGCACGATTATCTTCGAGCACGGTGTTGTAGGATATGGCGCATCAATTCCACCATGTACTTCCAAAAGATGGTCTTAATTATTATTTATTTAGTATTATTATTATTAACGAACAACTAACGCCCTACAACAGGACTCTGCTGAAGAACACTCGCGACCTGGCTAAAGAGCTGAATTTTCGTCATATCTGGGTTCGACAATGTCGGATATTTGTGAGGAAACACGACGGATCTCCTCCGCTGGCCATCTCCAATTTGGAAGACTTAAAAAAAATATCGGATTACAAGGGATGATCACAGGAAGACCCCATTACACCGACATTGGCACACTACTCGATTTGTATCTAAGTCTCAAAAGTATATTTAAATTTAAATTTTATAGCCTAATTTCACTACTAATTACCTTTCATGTTGTTATTATTATTCTCTTGGTGTATTTTATCTTTTATGTAATGTCGCTTAAATTTGAACTATTCCCGTCCCTATCCTTACAATACCTAAACCACTCAATGTATGTACTAAGCAAACTTAACATCTACATTCCAAATAACTTCTTTGAGGAAATAGCACCTGATATTGAACATATTTCATTCAAAATGGAACTAATACCCTATAGCAAAAATAATACTACAACGGCTTTCATCCGCAGCTTTAGAATATCTGATAATCGATTATCGACTGAAATGAACAATAAAGTTGAATATCTGTACACACTTTTTAAACTGACCGTTAATAGGTGTCTAAATACTTCATGGGCATTACCGCGCAATAAAGTCGTTAATTATTGGCGCGTTGTATCTCCGCGGCTCGCTACCAGACGAAATAGTACTTCATGGGGAGTGCGTTGTTTGTACAGAATTAAAAGGCGGTTTTATAAATTCAATCGGCGGTACAAGCTACAATCGGTACGCTCATACAATCATAAATAAGCTGTTGTTACAATACTTGAGGACAATTATGAGTATATAATATACTCACACTTTCTGATGTCACAGTTCTGTTGCTAAGTCACAATTCAGATGCTCGCAGTCACAGTTCACATATTATGATTTTCGAATCTTACACACTTTATATTCATTACTGCTTTATACCATATTATTATTATGCGTGATCATAAAAACATACTTTAAACCACTGAAAAACAATATTGTTATCATTTATATTATCACAATATTATTTAATACGATATATCCCACAGAAAAGAACCTCAGATTCAGGAAATACATACTGATTTTCACTCATTACAGAGAGTAACATTAAGATATTTTACGCAAACGTGAGAGGGTTGCGGTCAAAGACTGATATTTTTTTTCACAACGTAATTTCGCACGATTACCATATCATAGCGATTTCCGAAACATGGCTAACGAGCGGAATTCTTGATGGGGAATTGGTAGATTACCAAAGGTATGAACTATACAGATGTGATAGAAATGCAGAGGTGAGTGGGCACGCTCGTGGCGGCGGAGTTATGTTGGCGGTACGAAAGAGTCTACGTCCGCGCGCCCGACCAGAGTGGTGGCCTCTAGACGCCTTACCCGAATGTGTCTGGGTTACGGTACCCGGACGTCATCTCGCCAGTCAATGCGACCTGCACATTGCATGTGTATATATTCCCGGCGGAGGACCAACTCATCAAACTCAGATAGAAACATTCCTCGAATCGTGTATTTCTTTAAGGGACCGTCACCCCGACGATACCTTTGTCATTCTCGGAGATCTGAACCTGCCGAATATTACATGGGAGATTAAACATGATAGCTTAGCTAAGCAATGTGCAGGTAGATTGGATACGATCAGTGCTTCTTTCGTTGACTCCATCTCATTCGCCGGTCTAGACCAATTTAACGGTATTGCCAATGAAAAGGGTCGCTGGCTAGATGTTGTTCTATCCAACACCCAAGTCCAAGTCACCCGCGCCACTGATCCATTAGTACCAGAGGACTCTCATCATCCATCGCTAATCGTGGATATCGGGAATGCTTTACTAACATTATTGCGCGAACCACCGCGACTAGTATATACATTTTACAAAGCCGATTACCCACATATTAAAAATTACCTAACGAACATCAACTGGAATGACTTAATTGCAAATCGTCCCGTAGACACAGCGGTGGACAATTTCTATAAAGCTATAAACGAGGCAATTGAGCTTTATGTTCCATACCAATCATCTTACAAATCGGCACACCCGCGTTGGTTCTCCCCAGCCTTAATAAATATCCTAAAGGAGAAGTCAAAATTCCACAGAAGGTGGAAACGATACGGTAACCCCTTGGATTACGACTCATTTGCGCTCTTGCGACGCCGGGGTAAGGCTCTTCAAAAGCAATGTTACGCAAGCTTTATTTCGCACGCACAGTGCAATATCGATAAGGACCCAAAAAAATTCTGGTCATACATTAAGTCTGTGCGTAACGGAAATAGTATACCTCAGTGTGTGAACTATGACGGCCAAGTCGCTACTGATGGGCCAGAAATTTGTGAATTTTTCTGCCGGTACTTTCAAACCGTATACTCGAATAGAAGCTCAGCACAGAGCGATATTAGCAAAGATAGCACATCATCTGAACCAACCTTCCAACCATCCGGTTCATCAACAGCAACGACAAGCGACTGCATGAGCTCCAACAGCATGGGTTCTATTGCCATCACTGAGGAGTTTGTACTCAAATGCATTCGGGACCTGGATGTGAATAAAGGCGCTGGAAGTGATTTAGTCCCCCCCGTCTTCGTAAAAAATTGTGCCTTTCAGCTAACACGCCCTCTTTCTATGATTTTCCGCCTGTCGTTAGCTCAAGGAATCTTCCCTAGAAAGTGGAAAGAGGCACTCATAGTCCCGATTCATAAAGCAGGCTGTAAAAACACAGTTAGCAATTATAGGCCCATATCAATTCTTTCTGTCTTAAGTAAACTGTTCGAAAAGGTGGTATACTCACAGCTATATCCATATATTGCAACTTTTCTACCTGCTGAGCAACACGGATTTCTCAAGCAGCGTTCGGTAGTATCAAACTTGGCGGAATATACTAACTTTATCCTAATAACCATGGACGGGCGAAAACAAGTGGACGCTATCTACACAGATTTCGCTAAGGCATTCGATCGGGTTGATCACCCGATTCTTCTTTATAAATTAAGGAGGCTGGGAGTGCACGGAGACCTTTTAGGTGGATTTCCTCTTATATCACAAACCGGCACCAAGCTGTAGCAGTTGGTGGTTTCAGCTCTAACTTCGCGACAGTCCCTTCTGGAGTTCCGCAGGGCTCTCATTTAGGTCCTTTACTGTTTAACGCTTATATATTTGACATTGGCTTATGCTTCACCAGAGGACTTTATATATTATACGCGGATGATCTCAAAGTTTATGCTCAAGTGGATAGCATGGCTGATTGCCTCCATATTCAGACAGATATTGACCGACTCTTCGAATATTGCGTGAAAAATAAGCTCACTTTAAATGCTACCAAATGTAATAGCATTATATTCAGTCGCAAAAAGGAAAGCATCAACTTCAAATACCGCGTGAATGGTGAATATATCCCTGAAGTTCAGTGCATTCGAGATCTTGGGGTACAACTGGATCAAAAGCTGACGTTCGATCAACACATCAATTGTATTGTTAGCAAGGCGTTGAGGACTCTGGGTTTTGTTAATAGAATATGTAAACCATTCTCGAACATTAACATCATTAAAACGCTTTACTTTTCCTATGTTCGTAGCACCTTAGAGTTCGCATCGCAGATTTGGAATCCGCAATATGGCGTGTATAAAAATAGGGTGGAGGGCGTCCAAAGACGTTTTACTAGATACCTGGACTATCGTGAGCACTTGGGACTTGGAACCTACGAGAGCAGGCTGAACTATTTCAGTATGTGTTCACTGGAAGACCGCCGCACAGCGGCTGATATGATAGTATTGCATAAAATAATTCATAACAAAATTGATAGCCCTCATTTGGTAAATAAACTGTCGTTGTTAGTTCCACCATGAAGGGTTCGCTCTCCTCGTACGTTCGAAATCCCTCGTGTGAATACTAGTTACGCCCAACACTCTGTTATGCACCGCTTGATGACCATATATAATAGACGATTCGAAGATATCGACATTTTTTACCTGAATCAACCTAAATTCAGCGAAGCTGTCCTTAGCTCACTAGGCGTCTAGGAAGTGATTACACAGTGAATATAATTTGAATATCTATATCCTATCCTACATATATCCCATCCCTCTCCTTTCCTATCCTTACAATTGTTCAATTGCAATTTAATTTAATTTAATTTAGTGCAATGCAATTTTTGATCTACCGTATAAGAAAATAATGTAGGAAACAATTAATCGGCCAGCGAAACTGTGTATTAGAATAATTATTAATAATTAATGAAGCGCTGTATGTTTCCCGAAATAAATAAATAAATAAATAAATAAATTACTTTAGATCTAAAGCTATTAAAATCCCCCTCAAAATATATAACACCCACATTAAAAAAATCTAAATGAAAGTAACCTTTAGTACTCACGACTCGATTCGGCTTTAAAATATCTATTAAAAATGTCGAAATTAAAGAATGTAGCTAGTTAGATTTTTTTCTTTCGCCTACTTTAGGGAACTATATCCGATTTAATCTAGGTTATTTTTAGACTAAAAGGGGGCATGCACGAGCCGTTAACGGAACTACTAACAAAACTATTCATAAAGCTGCCCACTTGCAACCACAGCTGCTGTCAATATGCCAATAACCAATGACGCCATAGATACGCACGTCTATAATATAGAAGGCGGCTTAATGCGGTAATAATACGGTCAATAAAAGATAACGGTGTACATTTGTGTAGTAATATTTTTAAATGAACGTTTTCTGATTTTATATGGCGATGGGTAGGGCTAGTATCTACTGTCCGGTACGATTTATTGCAACATTTGATGCAATATTTGTATATTAATAAAATGTTAGACCAGTGTCAAAGGCAACTCTAGCGTAGGCGTTTATTACGGAATATGCGTTTGTTTATAAACGAAAAAAAAGTAGTTAAGAACGTCGAAAAAACCCTTATTTTTTTTTATTTTTTCGGTAATTTTTAATTTTTATCTACGGTGAAGGGATGTCCATTTACCGTAGATACGTATACAATTACAATGTCATAGACTAAAACGACGAAACTAATAATATGTTTTGCCACAACTGTTCCCAGTGATCCTATTTTAATGTCGCCTAACCAGGCAGTAGCCTGTTCTAAGGCGGACATTTAAATTGTTGTAAATATATGTAAAATTTAAAAGAATTTATACACAAAGAGGTATTATTAATTCTTACAAGCTGGACAGTCAAAGTAAAATTGTTAATATAAATACAGTAAAAGGGTACAGCAGATATACATTGAAAGGATTTCGAAAATTCTAAATCCATACATCAACTTGATAATATAGTAACAACATGAAATTGTTTATATGGTGATTATGTTACTTTACTGAACTGGTAGCTATTTTAATAAAATCTATATATAAAAAAAATCAGTCTGTGTATTTTTGAACATTGCAAAACACGAAAAGTAGTCGGTCGCTTAATTTATAATTTCGGGGCAACTTTGCATTCGAGCAAGCGCATGTTTTTATAGGAAAATGAAATTTTGACCCAACGTTGCATTCGAATAAACGCGTCAAAAGTCTTCTTGTGCCGGTGAAGTCTTCGGTGCGTTTCCACATCGGTGCGTTTCCCATTCATTTGATATCAAACTGACCCATATCGAAGCGTGGCTGGGTGTAGCGAGTAAAATATATAAATAAAATATCAGAAATCTTTATCTAACACCTTTTGTAGTAGAAATCCTTTTCCTGCTTACTTTTTTATTTTTTCTAAAAAAATCTCTACAAAATGTTTTGGGACATTTTATATATAATATTAGACTTTTTTTTATATATCTTTATATCTTGAACACCCACATTTTAATGAAGTAAAAAAATCAAACGAAAAAGGTTTTGTTTTCTTTGTTGACTCATTCTTCTTACACGACTGCCCACTGACAAAAAAGGAGTGTAATGTGTTCAGGGTTCATCTATGTATTTTTTTCGTTTCTTTATTCCATCATAATATCTAAACGCTTGAACCGTTTTAGAAGTGTGCGGTATTGTTAGAATCGAGTGTCATATGGTATCTATTTTTAAAAGGCTAATAATCCTCACTTTAACCTCACTCTATCTCTTTAAAACAGAAACAAGTTATAAAAAGTTTTCAGATACCTACACATACCAAAAATATGAGAAATATTTTTTCAGACCATGTACTAGCAAGGCAAGACACAGCAAGGCAAGACACAAAATATTCCAAGTCATATTACCTTAACAGGCTACCGGAAAGTTTAAAAACAATTTAAGTGAAAAGCTTATTCAAAAAATTTTTCAAGAATTATTATTAGAAAAAGCTATTTATTCGATCGAGAAGTTTGTTATTTTTAAATGATTTTTAAAATTGTTGGCCATTTTTTGACATTTTTAAGCAGCATTTTTAGATTATTCTGACTTTTTCTGATTTTACATTTTCTTGATTATTTTTATTGATTATTTTTATTTGTTGTTTTAGTATCCTAATAGTTATTTTTGAGTATCGCCAGTATTAAAAAAAATTGCATATCGATATGTCATAAAAGCAATAAGAACTTTGAACTGTATCTACCTAGCGATCGATTTGGATATTAGGAAAACGGACGAATAGACTGTAATTTAAATGTACCTAGATATTACGTTACTACAATCTGTTAAGATTTTTTGGAAATAAATAAATTGAAATTGAAGTTGAAAAATCTAAATTGTCCAAATATTTAGTAAATAATTGTCTAAATGTCCGAATATCAATAAATTTAGATAAATACATCGTGTTCATTATCAAATGAAAGTTTTGTTTGAGCAGATTATGGACATCATGATTATCACAGAATGTAAAATCGTCTAACCACAGAAGTAAAAAGCGTCAATGTAAAACGCGTAGGGACAGAAGTAAAACGCACAGAAGTAAAACGCGTGAAGAAGCATGCGTAAATATAATTTTGTTTCAACGAATATCGTTTCAATGAAGAAATGTATTCCCTAAAAACATGGCGCAATAAATAGTTTTGTAATAATTATAAATACTAAAGTTTACTTTTTGTATCGGCGGTCGAGTTTTGTAATTTTTGTTTGTAATTATTTTTTATTGTTATCTATTTTACATACTTGTTATCTAAGCGCATAATAATTTTAATAATGGATATTCCGCATTGTCTAAGAAAGTAAAGACATTTCAACAAATGAATTCAACATTCTCTGCAAACGAGAGTTGCGCTTTATCAATTCGTCATTCTAATTAAGTATGAAGTCAATTACATATGCGTATACTGTTTCGCCTACATATCTAACCTCCAATCGACGCCGTGTTGTAATAATGTTTTTCAATCCAACTCCACCCATCGCCGCCGATCAAAGGCTTAAGTAAAATTATTAATTACAGTTTGTTGCACAAATTCCGCCGGTATGCAGAGCGCATAAATGCTATAATGCTCACACATAATGCTGCTATGGTCGAAGCTGAGAAACTTTAATGGCATCGTAAATTGACGTAAGAGGGCACAATGAAAAGCTCGTGGGCGCTCCGAGTCGATCGATATTTTTAATCGATTTTGAGCAAGATTTCGATAGTCGAAACATCGAGACGGGCGGCCGACTGTCAGTTTTGTAAGCGACTGTGAATTCGGTCAGCGGGCCGACAACAACAAAGAAACGCGATCAAAACAACGATAGACCGAGGGTTGGTAATATATTAGACTAGTTGTGCGCCGCGGTTTCACCCGCCGTTTAATATAAAAGGAATCGGATTATTTATAAATAATTTAGAGTAATCTGGCATAAAAAATAGTTTAGGACATATTTGTGTGATATTAGTATAGTATATACTTGGATATTAGTATTTATTTATTTATTTATTTTAAACAACATGGTTTACAGAATAATGGCTATGCTATTCGGTATAATATGTATACTGTTTTTGTAGGTATATACTGGTTTTTATATTAGTATATACTGGTTTTTGCCGCAACCTGGTCTAAATAATGCATGTTAGGTTATAGTTCGGTCCTTCTCGGTAATGCTCGGTTCTCGTCGGGTGGCCGCCCCCAACCCACCACGTCGCAATGTGTATTTATTCAAATTGAATTGAATAAATACAAATTGATAGTCAAAACAACAGCAATTAAAAACAATGAATTTCATATTTCATAAAAGATCAAAGCAAATTAGGTAAATGTATTAAAAATAAAAAAAAATGACTGCCGTTACAGAAAGTGAATTATTATATTTATTAATATTTTTATTATGGCTTTTTTAATGAAATATTGGTGCTTTATGTATACATCTACATATATAGATACATATTTCCGAAATGCACTTAATCAGACCTTTCATTTTACAACTACTCTATTGTTATTTGGACGGTACCGTATGACAATAAAATATCAGTAATATATTTAAAATAATAAAATCAAATTATGTAAAATTACTAATAAAACAAAATATTTACAAACCAATAATTAAATAGTTATTTATTTCATGTACATCAAATAGCATTTTCGAGATAAAAAATAGTTTTTTTTATTGAGAAATGAATTTGAAAAACTTATTGCAGCTTCTAAAGCCAAAACGATTGACTATCAATGATCCTATTTATAAACCAGTATCGTCAATGTGATCAGATATGGAGCAAGTGGTGAGAAACTTTACAATAAAAAGAGCTTTAGATAAACGGATAAAAATGTTAGATGATATCATTAAACTACTAACGATTGGCAATACCCAATTAGCAATAGTGATTAGCAATAATGTTTTCTAACAATGAATGCTTATCAGACCGAAAGCGTAATCTATTCCTACTAAATTATTTTTATCTGGAGATGTTCCTTCTCCTATGTGTTGACAACTTCAACTGAGCTAGCTCAGTGGCTAACGAGTCGGTTGTTCATACCGGTGGTGCTGAGTTCAAATCCCTAGATTTTCAAACAAAATAATCCCAATTGCTTCTTTTTTAGATTAAAGTTTACTTGTTGAAATGTGACAACAATCAAGTTTTTTTGTCTCGTAATTCAAAACAAATTTCAGGGAGTTATTTTCGCTGTTCTTTACTCGTTTTCCAAAGAAAATCAAACCGATTGTTTTCCTCAGAAATTTACCGAAAATCGATATTTCGATAATTTTAATATTGTTATAATTTCAATATTGACGTGAAACTCCTTTCGTTTATCTATGTGTGTCATAGTTGTGCAATGAATAATCGAATTTCGATTGATGATCGAGATTGCCATTGATCTGCTTCTGACTATTGCATATTTTGTACGCCAACTCGATAATAGGCGTAGTAAAGGAGCTCGCTGCAGTCTCTCATTTCGTATTAGTCTCAAGTGATAGCGTTTTTAGAGTAAATAGTTCCAAATATATATATGCACTTCAAATATTTTGAAAGTATGTTATATTCTTCATCCGAATCCGTCATCTTTGGAGAAAGAGGATAGAAGCACCCAGGCACTCAATAACCCATAATTTTAGTATGTAATGCACGATCGAGGGATCGACGTGAATATGTTACAATTTTGGATATGGTGTAGTTTGTGGCAAATGGGTTAAATAGAATACAGAAAAAACTAAATTTTACAACAAAAAAAAACTATTTATTAGTGCAACAGCCATTTCATTGTGAAACTTAGAATGGGCTATCATAATTCAATGCATATACAAAATTTGGTGTCTGTGCTGTTGACTTTTGAGGAGTTCCCTCGTTGGAAGCCAACCCTGGGTGCCGCAGTCCTGTCTTGGTAAAACTTAGATCGGGCTGTCGTAATTGAATGCATATACAAAATTTCGTGTCTGTGCTGTTAACCATTGAGGAGTCCTCTCGTAGTGAGCCAACCCTGGGTACAGCAACCGTGACATGGTGAAACTTAAAACGGGCTATCATAACTGAATGCGTATACAAAATTTATTGTGTTTGTGCTGTTGACCGTTGAGGAGTCCCCACCTCAGGAGCCAACCCTGGGTGTAGAATTAGGTCATGCTTACCATAAAAAATGCATTGTCATCGGCATTGAACCAACATGTAAATTTTGCAACTAAATACTGTAATATTTGAGTAATTCAATTCAACTGAATTCTTTATAGATGCCATCATCAGACAGGATTTTGACAAAAATAGGACGAATCTGTAAGTATATCCTTTTCAAATAAGGTTCTAAAATGAGTTCTAAAATGACAAACATAGAAAAAAAGATACAACCGATTTGTAAACCTCCTCCTTTTTTTGAAGTCGGTTAAAAATAAATGGACGATCGCATTTTGGCGTGCTCTGTACCTCCTGACCCTCTCAGCCACTGATAATGGTATATCACTGGATACCTGTTGAGCTGCTCTTTCCAATGTAATTTATATTTCAGGTCGGTCAGGAATATCGGTATATCCGAATATACACAGACAAATCGCTCGCCAAGTACGCATTGACACTGGCAGACGAAGGGTTAACAGGATATTAAAAATGGGCCCGATGGCGTTTCTTCGTGAACTAAAATAGGAACATAGTTTAACCGAACGAGACAGAGCAATACGTTAGAACGGAATATGAAATGAACTATCGTCGATTTTCCGTACCAAAACTACCTGTCGCACTTATAGATGCCCGAATATGTTTGAACATTTCTCAGTGGTGTTAGATTTGCCTGCTTTAGCTTCGGTGGGTAGTTTTAATGCGGAAAGTGACAACCGATCATTTTACATTCCGCTCTGACGTACTGATCTGTCTCGTTCACATAAACTAATTGCCGATTTTAGTTCAAGAGAAACGCAATCAAGCCCAATGTGTTGTATATTTCATTTTATTGAACCGCAGTGTGCGCATTTTATTGTGTGCAGTGAGCTCTCCGATTAGCAATAAAGAGAGCTTGGTCCAGCTTTTGCGATTGGCAGGAAGTATCATAATTAAAACCTACGTATTACGAGTTATGGGTACTTCTTTCATCGGCTGCTTGTAGCCAGGCAAGGATTACGCAAAGTCAGTGCAGGTCAATCGGTTTTATGACTAGGCAGGTCTACCCAAGAAGGCGATGAGGTTTGTGTCAGTGTGGCACTATTGTATAGCTGACATCAGTGACGTAGTTAAGCGAGAAGGGGGGTCGTAGAAACAAGGAGGAAAAAGGCGAAAAAATATCGATTCGGATTATGTTTCGTAGTTTTTGACTGTTGGGCCTCTTTAAAAACACCAAAAATGTAGAAAAATATAAAAAAAATCGTCAGAATGAAAAGCTACCTATGCCACTGGCAGATAATATCCACCCTCTGGTTAAGTGCATTGTCAAGAAGATAGTATATTATAAGATACAGTATTTTATTTCCATTTGATTCTGGAGGTCAGATTAAAATTAAATACTGAATTCTTCAGATTGGATTCTGGAGGTCCATTTGGTCTCTAAGCAGTATAAATTTCCTGATAATCTTGGATGCACAGCCCTCCGTCCAGTTATAAGTCTTTACTTTTTATCTCGGAAGATGTTTTGTTGCAGAATTAACTGTTCCATGGAAATCAAATATCCCAAAAGATCATGAGAACAAACTAAATTAATATAATAATCTCGGAAATGCCGTCACCCGGAACGGCTTCACTGTTCACCTTCACGCTGTAAAATTTGGCGCTCGTGGCCTGCCAGCCAAATCTCTGTTTCACCTCTTTAACGATTTTGGTCTCTCCAGGAAAATAATCAACACATTCCTAGAAAAAAATCCAAAACCCCGATTTCCCCATCTCAAATTCTATTGCTTCGAAGGGGGAGTGAATGGGTGTTAAGGTGAACGCTTACATGTGGCCCTACCACAACCGGTCATTAGTCCAAAATCCACCGCTCACCCCCAGAAGTGTAATAATAGTATATGATGGGCCCGACTTCGGTCGGTGATTTCTATGGCAGCTCCGTTTGTATTTTATTTATTTACATAGTTTAGGAATGGTATACTATTTATTAATACTAAGTTGCTCCTCTCGTCACATAATAAGCTACATTTGTTTTGATGTATATATTTTTCAATTATATTATTTTTGGATATATTTAAGTGCGTAGGGGAGACCGGAGCTGATCGGCGCAAGGGTAAGCTGGCAACACCGACGAAACGACAATTGTAATTCTTATTATAATGTAATTTTTAAGGCATATTACACAATATAATTTACTCGCAATAAAGGGATTTTAGGTTTACCTACTTATATGTTTATTTTACGTTATTCCAATTTGTCAATACGAGTTATATATCGACCATGTGGGTAATTGCTGGATAATTCTGATAACATTAATGTACTTTAGCCAAAAATCGGGTATTTTTTTGGTCAAGACTTGATGAAATAGGTAATTTGTCTTGATCCTCGTGTCATGCTGATGAACTTCATCGTAGAATATGGCCAAACTTGTGCATAAATAATGGTCAACATCCCTAGTTTAAGGACATGTTGTCGATTAGACTGCCATTGACCAACACTTAATGTCGCATTTATGTCTCGTTTTTGCAATTTGAACACATCTTCGATGTGCGATCTTTCTGTTGGCGAATTGAAGCTTTGGACCCAATTCACGCAGATGTATTCTATGAGAAGACGTCACAAGTCACTCTTATTCTCGGTGTGATAATTATAATTTCTTCGATTATCAATTCTTCTAAACCCCGCAAAACGATCTACATCTGAATGCGAATTAATATGAAGTTTAAGTTGAAGGCAGTTTAACTTTATTATAATAACGTTGAAGCCTTTTTATTGTTTAATATATTTTATTGTGTATATTATTAGCATCTGCAAGCACACGTTGCGAAATTAGTATTAAAAAATACAGCGCGCAGAAAATGTCTAAAAGAATATATTATGCAGGAATTTGGAAATGTAAAAACTATCACATACACCCTAAGCAAACCTAGGTGCAATTTCACATTACGTAAATTTGTCATTTATTGATGTATTAATTTATTACTGATTCCTTTATTGATTCATTCCCTAACATAATATGTAATTATCTTTTAAAAAACTTTTTTGACTCTTTCCGGCTTTATAATACCACGCGGCAGCACGCAGGCGGTCACCCTTCCAGGTGTGGAATCCCTTCCATACTGTCCGCGCCCGATGCTGCGTAACGTTACCAGTGTTTTAACGCTGATAAGAATGTTACTACGACGTTACTTACGATGACTAAACACGTTATGAAAATAGCTAGGAGTTGCAAAAATATTTGGTTTGGAGAGTAAAACATGCAGCGATTTTCCCTTGAGTCTTTAGATGCGTAGAAAAAAAGGCGTTGTCTTTCTTTACAAAGATGACAATAAAATGAAAACAAACAACCTAATTGTGTTTTCTACACAAGTTTAAAGTCGAGAGATAAACCTTATAGTACCTTATATGAGTTTATCCCCTAAAATAGCGCAAAAGAAAACCAGAAGCCACTTTTTAGTACTATTATTGCCTCGATACTTTTATTTTCAATCTAATTCCGTTGAATGGTTCAGCGAAGTAGATGACACAAGAAAGACCAATGAATAATCTTGATTATTCGTGTTGAATGTAAAATAATGGTCCATATATATAATACACTTTCTTACATTTATTAAAGCTTCTCAAATATTATCGGATATAAGTTTGGTACCTGGGTTATCGATAGGTATATCGATAGGTGTGTATCGATAGGTATATACACCCTATGTAATCAATAGTACTATAAAAAAAGTATTATATAGTATAATAACTATATAACTACCGCCTAGGTGCAATATCACGGTAATAATTACCAAGAGTTATGGAGAATGTCATCTAAACTTTATGAATATATCTCATTATTCAAAAAACTGTGATAATCACAAATACAATACTAGAAATAAAAATAAATATATAGTGACAACATTTAGACTATGATTATATAAAGTACCTATCCAGTATCTATAAAATATTTGAAATCTAAGCTAAATGACAAATTATCTATGATATGAACGATAAATTGTATGTCATATTTTCACGTCACAAAGCAATTTTTTTACAAATTCTATTGTGAATAAAACATTTTGATGATTCTGATTTTAAAATGATATTATTATGCTGGAATTCATCTCAGTAACTTTCAATCCTCTCCCTTCTCTACCCCCTCACAATGAGAAACGGCGGGAATATATACATAAGCGCGGGTGCGAAAAATATAGATGTATTCAAGACTTCTCCTTGCGGCAATAAATTCGAAACTCTTTAATTATACAAAACGTATTTAAATTCTTCTATAAACTAAAAAAATGTTGTCTCAGAAAACTTAAAAAAAGAAAAAACTTACTAGCAGAGCGTGGTTTCGATCCACGGACCTCTGGGTTATGGGCCCAGCACGCTTCCACTGCGCCACTCTGCTCTGCGTGTTGACATTTAAAAAAATATTATATTTGCGCAGAGCAGTACAATTCTTAAACCTGAACTTCTAGGCTGTCAACCACATCCAACCATTTTGATTAGTATCGGTTTTTGCCCCAAAATTCAACAACTTCAATTACCAATGTCAATTCGATTTAAGCCAAAGATAAGCCTAATAATTTTATTGAGACATTTCCGATGATAACCCTAATCGCATTGAAATCAGAGGGAAAGAGATGACTTTTTTAATGTCGCCTGTACAAATTGTGTATTTAGGTATCTGACGAAAACCAGTAATCCAACACGATTACAGACGTTACGTCTGCCAGCTGTCTGACTTTTATGATTATATCCTAATTATTCTTCTAGTTGAGTATTCCTATAGCTCAGATATTGTATTATTACATTATCTTTTATATGTTTCAATTAATTTGGTTATTTTAAGTCGAATTACTATTTTTATTGTTGCTTATCCTTTTAGTTTTAATCATATCATTTGATTTTTTTTCTTTTGACAATTTAATTTGATTATTTGAATTAGATTGACTATCTTTATTTGTATTTACTCACCGTAATTACTGCTACTACTTATGTATTGTAACTGCTGCTCCGTTTTTTATTTAACAAACTATGATTAGGGGATTTATGTTTTATTAACTAGGGAATCATATGTTGCGAATTAAATTTTACTATCTGTACAGATTTTACGAATAAATTGAAATTAAAATTGAATTGAATATGGACACCGAAATATACATATCGCTAGAATATATTTTGCTTATACGAGTACAGGGTTATTTGAAATATATTACTTTCAAAATAAAAGTGTCTAGAAAACTAGTTAGTAATATACCTATATGTGGTATGGGGGACAATGCGAAATATATAATTATTTAATAATCATAAAACAGAATTTGAATTGGAAACAAAACAATACATAATAACAATTGTTACATGTCGAAACGGTCGGTGCTAGTGGGCCCTTGATGGGTTGGCCACGAATACCCATTCTGTTCAGGGTTGGGCACACTCACGGGTCAACACCTATCCGACGGCCTCCACGCATGAAGTGCGAGCCTGGGTAGGACACTGGGTCAACCAGAGTCCTACTCTGGCCTTGGTCAGTTTCCCCTAGGAATCAACCTTCTGGCGCTCCGGGACGGTCTGCGCACCGTGCGGCGTAAGCCAATCGACTGTGCACTCTGACTAACAGTCGGGGGAGTCTGGAAGCAGTACTGTTTCCTATAGAGCGGGGGTGGTTGCGGACCTTACAGCGACTGCTCTTGGAACGACCATCGGCTACCCGATCCTGCGTGAACAGTCAGGCAAAGGACGCTGTGGTCCGCGATAGATTCGGTAAACACCGTTTCACCGCTTTGTAAGGGAGAGGACCGCGGAAGCGACCTCGAACTCGTAACCAGTCGAGAGACCGGAGTAATCTGGTCGCAACTGGAAGTAAGGGCGTGAGTGTAAGCCCGCTGGGTAACATACCTGGTTATTCGCGGATAAGGCGTTGGCCTCTTACGGGCTTGTGGCGTAGCTAGACGGTGGACTGTTTTGTCCTCAAGTCTTCTGCGCTCACTCCAGGGAGATAGAACGACTAATCGTTAAAACTTTCTGAGGTGACGGGCTCGCCCGCTGTAGTCGACAACCCTAGTTGTCGAAACGGTACCAAAGGAATTGCAACCATTTATAAAGTGCAATGAAAAAAATATCAAAATCATTAAAACTTGATACTAAAGATAATGAAAACTAGGTACATGCATTGATTTTATAGATAAAATCAATGGTACATGTTTAAAATTTTGATATCGAGTGACCCTATCCAGATTTGTGTAAGGTCGAAGGCTAGGTGGATTTCGGCGTAGCTGCCGTCGAAGGAGCGTTTATTTATTTATTTATTTATATAAGTAATGCAAATAATTAAAAAGTAAACAATTTCAGCTTAGGAATACTTTCAAAATTGAATCAAAAGCAGAAAAAAGAATACAATGCATAGTATAGTGGCAACGTCACCTAACTAGGCCGGGACCTGTTCTAAGGTAAACGGTATTTTTTTTAATGTGCTTGCACAAATACCGTGTTTATAAGAGTGGCATATATTCCATTTATGCACAAAAATGGAATTGCAAAACAATATTAAAAATGACTAAATACTTGATTAAATTAAATAATTAAATTAAAGTTAGAAGTGGAAAATTAAAATGACAGCAAATAAATTCAAATCATAAAAAAAACAAAAAAAAACAAAACAATTCAAAATAGTAAAAATTAGAATAAGAATTTAAACAATATAGTCCTGCATTTTACTTATAACTAAGATAAAATAGTGTTAAAACTAAAACAAATTATCTCTTAATATACGTTAAAACGAAAGAATAATAATAATAAATAAAATAATAATGATAAAATAATACAATATAAGATTCAAAATATTCAAATGTCCGGGTTAGGTTATAATGTCCAGTATTTTTAAGATTCCTTGTCTTCCCTCTTTTACAAGCCAGTTTCTAAGCAGCCTTTTAAAGTAGGTCTTATTTTGTGCTGATTTTATGTCGCCAGGAAGAGCATTGAAAAACCTTGGGGCAATGAATGTATAGGTTCGCTGACCAAAAGTACACTGGGACACTCCTGCACAATGTGTGGAATGGAATGGCCGCACGCGTAGGAATTTCTTTAACCCTATTTGTGGAGCATTTCACTACATCTACCGTGGCCTGTGCGGTAGTATATAGTAATTAAACTACGGAAGATATCCATTATAGACATTAATTTAACCATTTTAATTTTAAGTTAACACTTTGCAGCCCAACCCGGCGGCTGAGCACCAACCGGGCGCGTCTCCAGGTGGCGGATAGGAGAACGCCCGAAGGGACCCCGGCTCGAGGGATGATACCCGAGGCCGGGTGCTCTTCGGGTAGTGGTGGCTAATACACTGTGTGTGGAAGGCCCCACCGCGGACCAACTCTCCAAGCCGAGGTGTAAGCTACCGTGCTAATGGCTGCATGGCGCAGGGAGTGTTGCGTCTCTTACGGTGCCTCCCGGATACCGGGCGTCCTCCGGGTAGTATAAGCCAAGCCCCGGTCATACGCGGCTCTGTCCGGGTGATATCGCACTACCGCGGAACTCGTGGGAACAAAAATGGATCAAATTAACAGTACACCACCAAAAATAAACTTAATTGAAGCACTCCAGGGGGTGGCTTTGTCTCAAAGCGAACCACAGGAGGCACCCAACGCGGGGGCGGGCCCATCAAAAAGCCCACCCAAAACCCGCATTAGATATAACGGCGCCGCAAGGCGTCGCTACAAAAAACTGATGAGAGAGGGGCTAACTGCTAACCCCCGAGCCTCCAGTGCTAAGTCTACGCCGGAGGACGGGACTGCAGAGGCCCCTGGGGCTCCTAAACGCCCCAGACAAGGGCCAAACACCCCAAGCCCCTCCCATCAGGCGACAGGGAAAAGACCGAAAGTCTCCGACCAAGGTTCTTACGCCCAGGCCACAAAAGGACTCCTCAGGCTAGCCCTCATAATAAGGGGCTACCCTGACAAAAAACTTGAAGCCGGCGACATAGAAGCCATCCGGGACAAGATTGTGGACGCCATCATGGAAATTCCTGTTGGCACTAAAACACCATCCTTTACCGGCAGCTGGGAGAGGGACGGTGCAATCGTCTTCTCGTGCGCAGATGAGGAGACGGGGAACTGGCTCAGAAGCCTTTCCACGGACTTACTCGTCCAAGGTGAATCCGTGTGTGTGCTGCCGGTCGATGAGCTGCCCAAACGCCATCGAGTGGTGGTCCACGTGGAGGAGCCCAAGTACACTGTCGAGAAAGTACTTCTACTCCTCGACAGGCAAAACCCAGGTCTGAAGACCGATGGGTGGGCCGTCGCTAGGGGGAGCACGAAGAAGGATGCCTCGAGCGTCCACTTCGCCTGTCTGGTGAGCGACTCCTCATTGGCCACTCTCAGGGCCTGCAACTTCCGACCCTACTGTGGGCTAGCACGGGCATCCGTAAGGCTGCTCGATAATAAGCCTAGGAAGGAGTCGGACGCAGTGGAGGGAACGGAAGGAGGTACAGCAAAATGAACCACCTAAAAGTCCCCATAATCCAGATCAACTTGCACCACAGCAAAAGCGCCTCGGCGATATTAACCAGGAGCATGGCTGTGGCGCAGACAAGTATAGCACTAATCCAAGAACCTTGGATTGTTAGGGATACTATAAGTGGATTAGGAGGTTGCGGAACCATTCATAAGGCCCAACCGACTCGGAAACTCAGGACCTGCGTGGTCACTAAGGGCGTCACAGCCACTTTTCTGCCACAACTCAGCGGCGATGACCTAACGGTCGTTTTAACAAAAATCAACTTGACAGGAGACAGAACGGTGGATCTACTCATTGGGTCAGCATACATGCCTTATGACTCCACTGACCTGCCACCGCAAGAAGATATAACCAACCTAGTGACATATGCGAAACAACGCGGGCTCCAACTCCTTCTGGGTTGCGATGCGAACTCCCACCACGTGTGCTGGGGTAGTTCCAACATAAACCCGAGGGGGGTAAGCCTGCATGACTTTATCCTAGGCAATGAACTCACCATCCTCAACAGAGGAACAGAACCTACCTTCATAGACTCAAGAAGACAGGAGGTACTGGACATCACGATCTGCACAAAAGAAGTGGCCGACCTGGTTCAAGACTGGAGGGTCTCAGATGAACCCTCAGGCTCGGACCATAGGCAGATCCATCTAACGCTTCGGCACTCATTGGAAATTCAGTGGGCTCGCAACCCTAGAAATACCAACTGGGAAGGATTCGATAGGGACCTGGCTATCAAGCTCACCACGGTTCCGAATCGATTCCACACCAAAGAGCAACTAGAAACTGCTGCACTATCACTGTCTAATGCCGTTATAGACGCCTACGAGCAGAATTGCCCTTTGAAACAAAAAAACCTCTCAAAAAAGGTCCCATGGTGGAACCCAGAGCTGACCAAGCTCAGGCTTACGCTGAGAAGGTGTTTCAATAGGGCGAGAAATCACAACACTAACTCGCAACATCTTTGGGAGGAATACAAAAACGCCCGAAACGAATACAACAAGGCCATTGTTAAAGCCAAACGAAGAAGCTGGAGGGACTTTTGTGAGAGCGTGGAAACAGCTTCCGAAGCCTCCAGGCTCAACAAGATCCTCAGCTCCAACAACCGCCCCCAGCTGGGATGCCTTAAACGACCAGAGGGGGGACACACAAGCGACACCAAGGAAACCTTGAAGCTCCTAATGGAAACACACTTTCCGGGCTTCCAGGAATCCTCACACCCAATTGCCGCAGGGGAGAACTCCAAGAGGCTCCACAAGCCCAGGGAGTGGGCCCTTGCAGCCAAGATAGTTAATCCAAAAGCAGTAGAATGGGCCGTGAGCACCTTCGACCCCTACAAATCACCTGGACCGGATGGAATATACCCAGTCCTACTACAAAAAGGGTTTAGCCAGCTGCTGGGCCCTCTAACAAAGGTACTCAGAGCGAGCATAGCCCTCAGACACGTCCCTCATGCCTGGAGCAGCGCAAGAGTCACGTTCATTCCAAAGGCAGGCAGGAACGGCCACATCTTTGCCAAAGACTACAGACCCATTAGCCTCACCTCCTTTCTCCTGAAATCACTGGAGAGACTAGTTGACGGCTACTTGAAAAACAACCACCTAGCTCTTCAACCGCTTGCTGATGCTCAGTATGCCTATAGGGAGGGCAGATCTACGGACACTGCCCTACATCACCTGGTGAGCACAATAGAGACACAGTTAGCGGCGAAAGGTTACGCTCTGGGAGTATTCCTGGACATCGAAGGAGCATTTGACACCACATCATATGCAACTATAAAAAACGCTATGCACAGACGAGGAATACCAGAGACCATTATTGACTGGACATTGAGTATGCTATCAAATAGGAATCTGACCGTCTATCAAGGCGACACCTCCATCACGGGAATCCCTGCTAAGGGCTGTCCACAGGGTGGAGTCATCTCCCCCCTCTTGTGGAGCATCGTTGTAGATGAACTCCTAATAGATCTACAAAACTTAGGCCTCTCTGTCTACGGCTACGCTGATGACGTGGCCATAGTAGTCAGAGGAAACTTCCTATCAATACTTAAGGAGCTCATGGACAAAGCACTTAAGACCACCCAAGACTGGTGCCAGGCCAGAGGTCTATCCGCTAATCCAAGCAAGACTAAGGCCATGATTTTCACCAGAAAATACAAACCCGAACCCGTTGAGTGTCTCAAGCTCTGGGATAAGGAGATAGAATACGCTACAGTAGTTAAATACCTTGGAGTCTATCTAGACCCAAAGCTCAATTGGAAGCACCACCTCGAGCGCAAGAGAACAACCTTCTATGCCTCGTTGTGGACGTGCAAAAGAGTCATGGGAAAAACCTGGGGGTTCAAACCCAGGGTCGCCTTATGGCTCTACAGGGCAGTACTGCTGCCTAGACTAACCTATGCTGCAATAGTCTCGTGGTCCAGGGTGAAAAAGCTTGAGACAGTAAAAATGCTTAAAAGCCTTCAAGGTAACTACCTGAGGGCTGCAACTGGCGTCATGAAGACCACCCCAACAGCGGGATTAGAGGTGGCACTCTGCTGCCCGCCTCTGGACAAGCTCATCATCCACTCCGCCAGACTTACAGCATACAGACTGAAGTGTTTGGGCGAGTGGAAGCGTGGAGGGCACAATCATCCTGAGCTAAACCTCCTCCACAAAAGCCCATTCACTCTGACCCAGGATCGACTACGGAAAAAATTTTCGGTAGAGAAATCCTATAAAATCCTAATCCCCACCAGGGAAGAATGGAAAAATCCGCAGTGGCTTCAAAGCCACAACGCAGACGCCTGGTTCACCGACGGCTCAGGAACAAATGGACGTTTTGGGGCAGGCGTGTACGGACCCAAAACCAACCACAGAATCAGCATCCCCCTTGGACAATACGCTACGGTTTTCCAAGCCGAGGTACTTGCCATATTGGAATGCATAAAACTACAAAGTCGACTTGAGGTAAAAAACAGACAAATCCTCATCTGCTCTGACAGCAGAGCAGCACTGGACGCTCTGGCTAAAGCCACCACAGAATCTTCTGTGGTCTGGGACTGCATGCTGGAGCTCAACAAATTGGGAAAATCCAACAAAATCACCCTAATGTGGATACCGGGTCACCAAGGCATACCCGGAAACGAAGAGGCCGATAGACTGGCAAAACTGGGCACACTGGATTGCCCAGTGGAGCCAGCTGTAGGGGTCCCCTTCGCTACAGGTAAGAAAATCATCAGGGACTGCTTGGAGCAGGAACATCGGGCTTCCTGGAAACAGAGTCAGGGATGTCGCCAGGCAAAAGCCATGATGGAGCAACCACTACAGAAGAAAACCAAGGCCCTACTTGACATGAGCAAGAAGAACCTTAGAACCGCTATCGGTCTCCTCACCGGACACACGACCCTTAGAGCTCATCTATTCAACCTTGGCTTGACTGAGAGCAAGGATTGCCGAATATGTGGCGAGGAACCTGAAGACAGCATACACATTGCTGGCCGCTGTCCAGGGCTCGCCGCCAAAAGACACAGTTTACTGGGACGAGCCTTTCTCGAACCCAGCGATCTGCCCAACTTGAAGGTCAGTGACCTACTTAGTCTGGTAAGAAGTACCGGGCTACTAGCTGACAATTGACCTAACCACACAGTGGGTAGTTACAAAAGACCTTACAGATCTAGGTGACATCAAGGGCTGGAAACAAGCCCCCCACTCCATCTACTACTACTACTACTTGCAGCCCAAGATCTTCAAACAAAAAATAATGTTGTTAATGAGATAGGTTTTGGCAAATTAAAAAACACGTTTTCCGCAGAAATTCAAAAATATTTATTATTAATCATTTATTTGACATTTAAGGGAATGTGACATTAGTGTAACATTGAGTTGAACGTATAAAAAAACATTTATGTTGTATGGAAAAATTTGAAACAATTATTTTGTTTATTATAGCATAATGCTACACTGCATTTTTCGTAAATTGTTTTTGAAACGCCAGTGCACTTGGGAATCTTGCAACGTATCCTTTTAATGACCGACCTGGTCCTTCCTTACTGCCAATGGAGGAACATGTTGCGCAGGGCCCTTATGTTTTTTGGCTCGAATTTCGTCTTTTAAAGACCTTCGACTCTTGATCTCGCCTATCTCAAGTCTAAATTCTGCTGAAAACATTTGTTTGCCGTTGAGATATTTTGCCTTCTTTACTCTTCGGTAAAATAACCAAGAATTTGCCATAGTCAGTTCCAGAAAATGTTAGAACATCCTAACTTGCCATCTTTTGCTTCGAAATTTTGAATGGATAAAATTATATTCTTACCTACAGGTTTCCACGAAAACCACAAAATTGTATACACTTTTTATATTTTTTATCAGTCCTTCAACACCTGCCTTAGTTCTAATTTATGACTTTCATCAACGTGCAACATTTAAACTCACATAAGTCGCTTAGTTACGCTATTTATGATTTCTACTCGATACTAAGTGGTAGGGTACAGTAGTGCTAGACGGAATCAAATGAACTAAATGAATTTAGTGCCTTATTTAGGGGGATTTTAGAGGGATTAGTAGTTTGTTACAGAAATGCCACATGAAGGGTTAATCATCGATTGCATCTGCCTTGCTGAATTCTCAAATGAAAACTATCAATGTTCACTAAATGTCGTTTAGTTTTGACATAATCAGATATCTAAAATAATTAATACATCGATACTGTTTAATATTGATATGCTCGTATTTTAACTGCCTGCATTAACGCAAGATAAACATATCGCAATGGGACAAGCATCGGCTCGGTGACATGTAATTACCCCGTTTCTCAGATCTAAGCAAAGAATGTCTAATAATAGAAGCGACTTGACTCGCGAAGGCAGGCGAGGTCAGTCCGTCAGTGGACTCACCTAACCCACTTGCCCACCGTTTCCACAGTTAATCATAAAACGCTCCAATTTGTGGGCCGTTCAAGAAAACAAGCGCCGACACCTGGTCGCGGAAATTTTGGGTTAAGGTCACGACAACACGGCGTTCGGATTTCTTTCAAAATGCTCGCGGACCGAATACGTTTACAATACAAAATATGTATACACGTCGGTAGCAACACATTGCCGTGTGGTAGAGTATTGTCGCTTTCATTGGCGTGTCGTAGTGGAATATGCATCTATCTATGTCGTGCTGGATAGCTAAATTCGGGCGAGATCGGAGCCGTACAAATGCGTCAAAGTGACGAGGATGGCACCGGTTCACTGGAAATATAAAATTGAGTTTATCAGGCCACAAAACGGCCTAAACTGCATGGAACAATTTAGCTCCTAATAGTAGGTTACTGAATAGGTCACCTTCAATGAGCGAACCCGCCACCCCAGGAAGGTATAATGATATTGATCGTTCTTTCAACCTGGAGAGAACGTAGAGACTTAGGTATAACCCAGTATACAACTTGAGCTGTCAACAACAACGGGCGAACCCGTCACCTCAGAAAATTTTTACGAAATTTATCGTTGTGTCTCCTGTAAGGGGAGCGCAAAAGACTTAGGGCAAAATAGTCCACCGTCAAGCTCCGCCACATGCCCATAGGAGGCCAACGCCTTATCCGCGAGATAGCCAGGTATGTTACCCAGCGAGCCGACACTCGCGCCCTTACTTCCAGGTGCGACCAGATTACTCCGGTCTCCCGACTGGTAACGAGTTAGAGGTCGCTTGCGCGGTCCTCTCCCTTACGTAGCGGTGAAATGGGTTTCCGGTCCCCCGCCGTTTCTGTATGTTTTGCGTAGCGTCTTTTCTATACATTTTGTATGAAAGTTTTTTAAACGGACTTCGCGGTCGCGATGTGTCCGAGTCTTACGTCCGTTGTGTGTGGCTTGAGCCTAATAGTGCAGCGCCTTACCGCGGGGCACTGGGAAGAGAAACCAGCGGGCCGACCTCACACTTTTACTACTAGATTTGTCCATCCTCCAGTCTGGTCACGAATTCGCGATCGATTGTGAGGCCTCTACCTGACGTTAGCCGTAACCATATATATTTATCACTGAATAT
Source organism: Micropterix aruncella (assembly GCA_944548615.1). Lineage (NCBI taxonomy): Eukaryota > Metazoa > Arthropoda > Insecta > Lepidoptera > Micropterigidae > Micropterix > Micropterix aruncella. The sequence goes on from OX155956.1 coordinate 16,492,138, forward strand.
TGATAGGTGGCGCCATTAGCCCATAAAGCTTACACTGGATCGAGTGGCCAAAGAATCGATTCAAGGGTTGAAGACGTCAGGTCAACAACTAACCTCCGCTTTCATAGTAAACATACATCTCCAGAGCCCCTGACCACATTAACCGGAATGCTTAAGCGTATCTGACCTGATACCGCAGACCGCCCACTTCCACCAGAGGTATTCCCTTGAATCCCCGATATTCTGATCCTAACCCTACTGCAGGATTACAGAAGAGCTAATGGGCCCTATTGCAGTTAGGCCACTAAGACCCATACGTTAAGGGTCGGTCAAACTCACGGGTCAACACCCATCCGGCGGCCTCTACGCAGAAGTACGAGCCCGGGTAGGACACTGGCCTGCGGACCAGTTTCCCATCGCATTTTAGTCAGTAAACCGATTGTATGTACATTCCGACCGACAGCCAAGGGAGTCTGGAAAGTACTGCCTCATATTAAGCGGAGGTAGATGTTAACCTTACGGCAACTGCTCTTGAAACGACCAATCGGCAACCCGATTCCAGGTGAATCAAGCAAAGGATGCCGTGGTCAGCAATAGATTTGCCGTGGTCCGCAATAGGACCGCGCAAGCGACCTCGAACCTGTCGGGAGACTGGTTGCAACTGGACGTAAGGGCGCGAGTGTCGGCCGCCGCGCTGGATGATTAACCTGGTTATCTCGCGGTTAGGCGTTGGCGTCTTACGGGCGAGTGGCGTGACTAGACAGTGGACTGTTTTCGTCCCAAGTTTTCTACGCTCACCTCCAGGGAGATAGGACGATCTAATATTGTTAAAACTTCTTGAGGTGACGGGTTCGCCAGTTGTAGTTGATAACTCTAATTGCAGAATTACAGCCGTGGCAGAAGCTCACAGCGGCCCTGATAGGGTAAGCCCCTCTACGAAGAGGCTACCAGATAAAATAGACCAGATTAAATAGAGTTTAGCCAACACCACCCAAGCCGCACGAAACCATTAAGCTCCTAATAATTATAGGTCAGTGAGGCGAACGCGATGTGGGGTCCTCGATCATTGTCCCCGCGACACAGTTTCCGAGCCAGTCAGCTGCGCCGCTCTGCTCCACTTACTTTCACTGTCTGCGAACGGCGCGGCGCTATCCGCTTACATAATCTGCCCGACTTTTAATTTCCGATGCCTGTTATTGTCTCTGTTACGAGGCACACGTGCTGGGCTGCTGTCGTTTTAAGGCAAGGACGTCTGCAAAGTCGCACGGAATCGCGGAATTTAGAATTGTCACATACGCTTCGTGAGCAATTAAGTACGCACTCTGGCCGTAAACTACTCCAGCATTGCTACGAAAATAATATACAGCTGGAGTTTTTAATTAGTGCCATCCTTGTAATAAATGAATCTATACGACAAAGTAAGCAACTCTTCATTTAAAATAATGTGAATTTTTAAAATCTAGATTTGTAAATCTTATCTATTGAAGAATAGTTTGAGAGCGCTCTGCACCATTTAGTGGTAAGCAAAATATCGCTGATAAACAATATTTGCGATATTTTACCTGTTACTAAATAGCGCATCGTACTCATAAATTTTTATACTAGTTGTAAAAGACAAAAAAAGAAAATTAAAAAAAAATGATGTTTTTGTTTTTCTCCAACATTTCTATTAAAAGTTGCTTAGTTCGTCGTCTGATTCAACAACTACAAGGATGTCACTAATTGTTAAAACACTTACTCTGAAAACGGACCAATAAAACTTGAAGTAATTCGGACATAATATAAAAGTTGCAAAGTCTCTCCTCAAGATCCCTTGCACAGTCTCTCCTCTTACCTTTTTTTGACTATACAGATGTCTCAATTTATCTGGATTTATCAGAGTAACTACTCAATAAACTTGAACGTTTGCAAAATGTATGCATAAAGTATCATCCCGTGTCCGAATATAGGGCACAGTTAAAGTGCTTGCCAGTATGCCAGAGGAGAAATGTTCATATACTTGCTCTCCTGTATTGAGAAAAATATAACCATCTAATAAACGCGAATACTCATGTTCCAACAAGGATTACGTATATAACTCGTACTTTGGTTCATACGTATGAATTAACATAACATACGCCGCGTAACGGCGTTGGCGTTAAGGTACTTAACGTGTTGTAATGTTAAAACATAATGTTATTTCACTACGTCGCGACCTTGGGATTTCGCTTCTAAAATAACAGCATGTAGTAGTATACGTACGGTTATACTCGGATACATGAATTATTTTAAAAACTACAGCATACTGTTATTTGTGTATTAACTGTAAGAAAAATGTTGATACTTGATACGAGTAATAGAGATCGTTGATTTACAAGGAATGAGAAAGCAGAATGACCAGCAAAAGATCATCAAAACTGCTCCTGGGTCAGAACCCACCAGCTGCATATCAAACTGTCTCCTAAAACTTTCCACCAAAAAGAAACCAGAAAAAACAAGTTAATTGTAGGTAAGCTCCCGGATTAAGCTAAAAATAAAAAAGTATAAATAAAATACTTAAGTGAATATTAAGGTCCGAAGAACTAATTAGCAGTCTCGGGTTAAATTATATGCCTGATGTAAGAGACGTTTAACCAACGACCTATTCAAATGTAGGCAGATACAGTGAGCCATTTTAAAGACCCACCTCCGACTGTCGACAATGTGGTACCAAGGGGGGGGGGGGGGGGGGTGAATTGATTGATAAAATATCATAAGCGAGATGACTCCATTCTCTAGAGCTTATACTTTTCATTTGAGATTTAAACGTGGAATGCAGAAGTAATAGAGATATGACATAATCTCGTTTACACCATTTTTTCGATGGATTTAAAAATCAAGGCCTTGATGTTTGATATTTTATTATTTACGTAAATTGCTTCTGACTGGAATTTCATTACCGTAACTATTTAACAATATAATATTTCGAGCTGGGCTTGGTTGGTCCGAACTCTCGCAGTGCCTGACGACCACATTGAGGTTACCACAAATTTCCTGTGTTAATACAAAATTAAAACCACAAACTGCCGTATGAAATATCGCACTTATTACTTATAACCCATTGAGCATGATATGTATGCTTGTATCCAATTTCAAGTTTCATAACCTGAACAGAGTCCCGCAAAGAGGGTATTTCTTATATATTACATGTCAGGATCCATGTCGTACTCTCGAGCCGTTCATCCTCTTAATCACGATTACCACATAGGTGGTTCTCCTATTCGCTATGTCTGTATTACGAGATTTGGGTGTCATCTTTGATGAAAGCCTTTTGTTTCAGCAACATATCAATGACATCATATCAACTCTCAAAAAGCTATTTTAAGAGTCATTAATTAAAGCACTTCTATCCTTCTAATAATATGTTCTAGGAATTTCAAGTCATAAATATTCGTAAAATTTATGCAAAACCACCACCATCCATTCAGTAACAAGTGCTTTTGCAAATGAGCCCCACTTCACTACACTAACAAGGTCAACATTCGGTCAGATGCGTTTGTCTTTATAACGCCTTCTATATCATATAGATAACGATTCTGTCATAAAATAGGAATACATTAATTTAACAAAGGTAGAAGTACGCTTACTACAACATTTTATAAAAAAACTAATTAACTAATAAAAAAGTGACGCAAGGAAACGGAAAAAAATATTTATATATACTCGTATTAGGGTGGTCCACACTAGTCTGAAAAAAATATAAAGTGTAATTTAACCCGCTCCACAAGGTTCTTTTTGTTCCTTTATCTAAAAAGAGTATGTGTACCAAAAATCTGATTAATAGAACACATTTAGGGGTCGCGATGAATTCAACGAAAAATTTATATAGCGAAATTAACAACTATTTAGCTTTAGAGACGATTACCTCGAATTACTTAATCTTTGTCATATTTTCCTTGGAGGAAGGTCAGAATCAGCTGCTGAAGTGAAGTTTCGCGCACCCGGTGCCTTACACCAGGCTCGTTGGATGGCAAAAGCTATCTATTGTCTGAAAATATATCTTTTTCAAGAGCAATTCACGCTCACCGTGGCAGAAAAACGATCCATCACTGAATTGAGCCGGTTTGTGAGTCTTGTTTTTAGACATTATTGAAACGAGGCATTGAAAATTGGCAGAAAGAGCTCCTCTAAGCGTTATTGAAATTGGCAGAAAGAGCTCCTCTAAACGATGCAAATCTCTTTGCACTAATAAAAAAATACCCTAACACGAATGTTAGAAACACTGCATTGAAAGCATTACGTCGCCACCTTTGGTATTTTTCCGAACATTTGATTGGACTCAGAGTAAGTCTCGAGTCCAAAAGAGAAATGGTACAAAATATGCAGAAACCACAAAAACAAAAACAAAGAGACTAGATGGCAAAACTTGTAATCCTTCTAGCCTGTTGCAGTCTTTTTTCACACAACGGACGGCGACTTTGTTTGACTTATTGATTAATAATGGACGAGAAAAATCAGCGGCATTTTTGGCTAAAGATCCCTCAGAATGGCCTACCGATGAAGTCTACATCGAAATAATAGAGAAAGCTCGCTAAATGGAAGTAGTAAATGATTGTGCAGAGCGTGGAATTGCATTATACACGAAATTCAATGCATTACAAAAAAACGAACAGCAGAAGCAGTATCTCCTCCGTGTGGTAAATCTACACAGAAAAAAATTCCCTGTGCCTTCCAAATCCAACATTTTGAACATGTGTTTGGAAATAAAGATGCAAACTAATTATCCTTACCTAATCTGAATTTATCTACCATTATAATTCATTAAATTAATAAAAATCATCAGAGAGAAATTTGTTTCCTTATAAATCCCATATAAAAAAGTATCAAATCATCGCGACCCCTAAATATTATTAGTTTTGGCTCAAATTTGGCTGAGGGGTACCTGGAGCGATATGAAACAAGGAGAGCCTTGTGGAGCACCAACATTCGTATTTTTTTTTTTTGGACCACTTAAATGCATTAATATAAAAGTTAAGTAGTTTATATTTGAAAACATTTACTTTATTTTATTTATTACAAATAGCTGTTATTTATTATTATGGTTAGGTTTTTTTATAATAAATATCAAAATCAGTAAGCCTACCCAGGTACGGGCATGGTCTGTCTAATAAATTTTGTAAGTTATGTTTTATTTAAATATTTAAATAAATTATTTAATATTTAAATATTTAAATTTATAAATATTTTTTAATATTACAAATAATATTAAATATTATAAATTTATAAATATTTGAAATATTTAAATTTATAAATATTTAAATAAATTATTAAATAAATAAATAAATAAACATAGAAATACATAGACAAATAAATAAATAGGTATGTCTCTTAACTTGTGAACATTTGGTTTTATCTCAGAAACAGTTGAATTCTCAGAAATAGTAATACAATATTGCTAAACTGAACTACTCACGTTGGAAGCGTCTCGAGTACTGTTCAGACGTTTGGAATCTACGCGATGAATCGCATACACTGAATCTTTTTCTTTTTCTTCTTCCTAGGCCCTGTCTCATTTACTTGGGGTCGGCCTTTCTTGTCCTTCTCCTCCACTGAGGACGATTTTGTGCTGTGTCGGCGTCGAGTTGAGCTTCTCTCAGGTCGTCGTCAACCAGGTGGCAAATTGTCTACCAAGAGCACGTTTCGTCGTTGCAGGTCTAGGGCAAGCTTCATCGTGTGATCATCTGAGCATCGTCGGATATGGCCGTACCACCGTAAGCATCTTTCTGTGACTTTATCAATTATCGGAGTGACTTTAAAACGTACGTAAACCTTTATGTACTTATTTCGGATTTTGTCTAATAGTGTGATACCCGCTGACCAGCGTAAAATGCGCATTTTTGTTGTATGTAGTTTATTAGAATGTTGTTTGTTAGTCGCCCAACATTGTGATCCATACAAGACAGCAGGTCTAATGGCTGTCTTATACATTTACCCTTTTAAGGGGCATTTTTCTGTCGCACATAAAGCCTGTTAGTTGTCTCCACTTCATCCATCCTGTAGTAGATCTATTAGTAACATCGTTGTCAATTTTGCCACCATTGCTTAGGATTTAGCCCAAATATTTAAATTGCGTCACCGTCCTTTTTTTTGTTTCTTAAATTTATTTATTTTTTATTTTAAAATCGTTTTTTTAAATCACAATCGCATACTCTGAATCGTTGGAGAAAATACACCGTAAATTCCTGGTGTACTTGCCAGTCCCGGATCTACGATTTTTCCGAGTCGGGGCACGTCTTTTCCACTCCAGCATTTGAGAATAATGATTTTATAAAACTCACAAGACAATTATACTGCGTTGGATTCTCTGTGACCGGGAAGAATCCTTAAACAAATGTGCACGCTTTATTACATGTTTGCTAATAACTTTTCCTTAAGTGTGACATTAGTATAGTATATTTAAAACAAGTATAGGCAACGCACAAGCCATTTAGTACACAAAGATATAATCTTCATGTCCCAGGAAAAAAAACTATCTTACATTGCAACAGCTTTACACGTCGAGGCAACAGCTTTAATTTCCGGTATTATGTTTTTTTAAAGTTTCTTTTGTATCCTACCTTAATATGAAATTGCTAGTTTTTATGCAATAAATAGTAATGTGTGCAGGTGTCCAAGCTTTCGTAAAAATATAACAAATTTTCGCCCTACTTATGGAAAATTGTCCTACTACTGTCGGAAAATTCAACTATGTCATATGTACGATATTACTATTGAGGTATGACAAATATAGTTTTCCAAATATTGGCCTTTTTTTTAATAAACCTTTTTCTTATAAACCTTTTTTTTCGGATAAACCGTTGATTACACCTACGCTGCAGGCGGACTAACACATAATTCTTTTTATATATATTTTATACCATTTACGGTAACGACCCAACATAATGTCTATTGACAATTAAGTACCTTATAGGCACCCCGCTTTTTAAAACATTACCTGGCAGCACTCAGGCGGTCACCCATCCAAGTACCGACCACGCCGATGCTGCTTAACATCCGTGATCTGACAGGAACCAGTATTTCAACGCCGCTGTGGACATTACATAATTACGAGTTCATATAGTAAACAATAAATTATCATGTGATTGAGGGCAAAACTTAATGTTTTACCCTTCAAAAATGTTTTACAATATACAATATTTTATTTCACATTCGCATAGCAAATTGAATAATTACAGTCAATATTAAGATCGACTGTAGTTAGAGCACCTAATTTTGAATGTTAAAATGAAAGAACGGGTCTCAAAGTGTTAATTCAAAATAGTGCTTTTCACGGTGGTAATTACAAGCAATGGACACCCGAGCGACACATAAATGTTATATTTGTGTTATCTGATGGTTACGTAACAGCATTCGGGTGGTTGTTTTGCATAAATTCTTATCCTGCGCAACTTTCACATGCCTACTACTTTACTCGCGTGAAACACTCGGACGAGATTGTTTACTTTGTATAGGCATTCGTGTAACATTCTTATGAAATTCTAATGGCCCTAAGCTATCTCTATGTTTCTCATGTCACAACAACTTTTGCATTTGTCACATAGTTAAAAATGTACAGAGACACTAGTATATTCTACAGTGATATATTTGGGATCGACGCCTGATGGTAAGATAGACTCTTTTTATTTTCGTCCGGTAATGATCTCTATTTGTAATAAGTCATAAGAATATTGATAGAAAACCATCATGCTCATGAAAAATCGTTAATTGAAATACACCGAAAATACTTACAGCCGCATGAAAATACTTACGGGAAACCGATATACATGTGGAAAGTGTCTCTTCATCCAGGACGTGGGAAATAGAGAAATAGGAATGGAAATCAAGAAATAGAAATGGGAATGATTTGTATAAGACGAAGTCAGCATAAGAAAAGCAGTGAAAGAAGTACATACCTAAATAAAATGGAGGAGACATATACCTATTTATTTGACCTCATTAATATATGGATTTGAAAACTTTGTTTTTTTATTTAGTAGAAATACGCTGAATAATATTACAACTAAAGAAAGCAAAAAATTAAAACTCCAAATATATACTGCATAATATATGTATTATATTATATTGATACACGGAGAAATTGAAAAAGAATAGACCATCGACGCAAAATAAGTTTAAAAGGCTACTTACAAATTGGCTTGTAAAAGAGGACAACCAAAAATATCTAAAATAGTAAACATTTTATATTAATACACTAATCTGAACATAATAATATTTAGAATTTTATGATATATTATATCCTATATCACATTATATTTACTTATTTTTTTAATACATACTTATTTATTTATTTATTTCACATTGCATTAAGACATAGTTTGTTTTATTTTTATAATTCTCAATCTTAAAGCAAAATACTTTTTTTATTTTGATTTGAATTCTTTCGCGGACATTTTTATTTTCTTGTCTTAACTTTTAGTATTTCGTAGTTTTTAATGTAGTTGTTGCATGTTTATTCTCTTTTGATCAAATGATTTTTTTTATGACCACAGTATTGAGCAAGCAAGCACAAAATTAAAAGTTCACCGTAGAACATCCTGGTTGACGTTGCCACTGGGCTATGCAATGTATTCATTTTTTCTTATTTATTCAATGTTTAAAATATTTTTGTGGATGGCTCCTAAGACAAAGTTGTTTCAAAATGTTTTTGCATTATTAAAAAAAAGGAGGGATCACCGATACCAGGAAACATAAAACAAAATACAAGACATAAAGATCCATAATATGCTAAATACTCGTATAGACAAAAGACGTGGAAAAGATAAACAAATAGAAAATTATTACTTTTTACTGACCTCCCAACCATAGATCCTCCCCCTCTACATTTCTGGTATACTGGTCGATTGATTTAACTTTCCCTCCTTTCCTTAATCGCAGGTGCTCCTCATGTTTGTGAATGTATCCCTTGGTGTATTCGGTTTATCGTCTCATGGCTCTTCTCATTGGCTATATGTGATAATGGCTCTGGCCAATGCTTAGGGTCAACGCGTAGAGAGGGAGGGGGGTCGACTTGTAGGCATCGTAAAGTTGACCCATCTTTTGGCGCGAGATCCGTGGCGTTGTTGCTTTTTCAACACAAATCAAAGAGCGCTAGCGCAATGTTGGTTATCGGGTCTAAAATTTGGTCGCGCGTTTCTTGCGCTACGCAATTTTAGGGGACAATTTGAAACTAAAAATCACCCAGTGATCGAATTCTCCTGATTGTTCTGCGAAGAGTACAGAAAGCTGATTATCCATAGTTTATCCATGCGCATTCTAATGTCCGCACATTGGCCTACATAGATACAAACAATTTTCGAACGTGTGAACTAAGCAACGAATTGTTGGCCAATACGTATGCTAGCGGGCTGGCTAAAGCATTGGCCAACGTTTAGAATAGGCATCAAGAGCACTCCTGGTTGAGGCGAACCGATTCGTTTATTCTCTGTATATCAATACAATCTCTATGCATAACCTATCACATCAAATAATTACTTTAACCATCATTACTACAACAATCATTACATACATCATCATTACTACATCATCATACACAATCATTACAATCATTACTAAATCATTACTACAACAATCATTACTTCATTAATCGTCAAAAAATGCCAATTATCAAATCCCATGATATAAAAAAGAGTAAAATCTCAAAACGAAATATAATAATGTATCATTAGAAACTTATTTTGTAATAGCAAATAACTTGGTGTAATCATAATTGCAAATCCATTCCGTACTCGTAAGGTACCATTTAATCTAGATGTGTCAGCAAACTGTCGATGAAGGATTGAGAACCTCCCGTTTATGGTTGAAGTATATTAACCTCTCTCTTTGAAGACATATTTAAGATTTGAATTAATATCGAAGGCAGTCATAGTGCATGTTGAGTGTGATTAATATATAGAGAGGTGAGAAATGTTTACTCTTTATCGTAATTAATATTGGTAAGATAATTATTAGATATAAAAAAGGTAGGCATTTTTACTGTGTATTTTTAATTCCTGGAATATTGAGGAACTTTGATATTTTCTCAGTACTTTTTTATTTTATTTTATTTTCTCTTTTGTTTGTTTCTTGTACTTTGCTTTCCCTTTTTATTTTATGCCGATTTTATAATGGAATTGTGATTTATTTTTTTAGGACTATATTTTTTAGGACTATATTTCGGTGTTAGCGAAAATTTTATTACAACATTTAAAAAATGTATTATTACAGCCCTGTCTACCCTAGAACAGGTAAGTCCCAGTTGGGTGACAGAATCGAATAAGCATTAATTTAAGGTTTTGACATTCGGTCCCTAATATTGTTTTAGCAAAATCATTGTTTTATGACGATTAATTCTTAAATAAATGGGCATGGATAGATAGAAATTCTTTGTTGCACATTTTAAGACCACAAATACGACAGGCAGACTTATTGCTTAAATTACAATCTCTTACAGCCGACTTTCGTAGAGGTAAAGTATTAGGTGCTAGTAGAGTTAAAAAAAACTTAGTACCTACATACTTATCAAAAAAAATATTCAGATAAAAAAAAACCATTTTTTAACAATATATGTAGCACTTAGAGAATATTTGCAAGGAGCATAGGACAGGAGAGGATTGAATGAGATGTAGGGTAACTAGGAATGAGATAACTTAAGGACATACAATGATTTTTCGGAGATACTTGAAAAGTAGAAAGCATATCAGATATTAGAAGGGAGCTGGTAAATGAGCTCGATTGAGTTTCTTCGTGCACTAAAATCTGAAATTATTTAATTGGAACGACACAGGCCTATACGTTAGAGTGGGATATAAACTGAATAGTTGTCTTTTTTTCTTATTCAAACTACCTACTGAAGATAAAGCAGCTGAATCTAAGACCACACCAAATGTGTTCAAACTTATTCGGACGGCTATAACTTCGACAGCTCATTTTGGTGCGGGAAAATCGATGAACGTTTATTTTATATTTCACTCTAACTTGTTGCTTTCTCTCATTCGCTTGAACTAATATCCAATTTGCCATGGAGAGAGCATTAATGGACACCGTGGGCCAGAAATGCCCACAGTCTACGCGACAGAGTGGACAATCAAGGAATACGAAGGCGTACAGACGTCAGGAAACGCAACGCCAGACTAACTGAACGCCAGACGGAAGTGGGGCTGAGCAGGTCACGTTGCAAGGCAGTATGACGCGAGGTGGTCGAAGAGGCTCGTAGAATGAATAACAAGGACCACAAAGCGAGGCGTAGAGATACCACTACTAAGATGGCTGGACGACATCTGGAAAGCAGCCGAGATTAACTGGCTGAGGGCAGCAGCTGACAGAGAGACATGGAAAAAGAAGAAAGAGGTCTACGTCCAGGTGTGGACCAAATCAGGCTGAGGAAGAGGGAGAAGAAATAATTTCCAATTTTAGTTCACGAAGAAGCGCAATCGAGCCCAATATATAAATAAATGACTATAAGAAGCAAACCGCTTACGCGCTTCTAGTCCATATGTAGAAGGAGAGCAGAATGACGAGTCATAGTCGGCACGGGCGTCGGTGTGTCGGCGAAAGAGCCTGGCTGGACCACACCCAAGGACGTACGCGGTCCGCCTCGCAGGCCACTTGCGAAATGCGCTTTGTAGAACACGCTTTACAATCGTGTCGTGACAGATAGAAAATCGTATTCACCACGAACTGGCCGTATATATAAATGCGATAGATCTGCCCGCCCAGCCGCCATACAATTTTAGACGCTTATTTGCGCGACTCCACACCGTCACTGCCGTGTCGGTGCCGCGTAATCATTCCATATGCGTGATAGCTGACGGCTAATTTTAACTATCATAAATAGATAGGATAGTAATGAAACGCTAAAATGTTATATATTTTTTTCAAAATATTTTTATCATTTCAATTCTAACATATATCGAAAACAATATTTATATAAATAAAAATGTAAATGTCCTTTTATTCAAAATCTTAAATCTCCGAAAGTTCTTCACCGATTGCTTTGAAGTTTTGGCACAACATTGCATTTGCGCGTGTTTTTACAAGACTGTAAAACAAAAAAGGAGTTTAATGTGTTCTGGGTACATCTATGTATGTTTTCCGTTTCTTTATTCCACCATAATATCTAAACGCTTGAACCGATTTAGAAGTGTGACATATTTTTAGAATGTTGATGTCATCCCAAGTGTTATAAGGTACTTTAACTGTCTAAGTGTTAAGTAAGTAGTTGTCTAAATGTTCAAATGTCCAATTGGCAAAAAATAAACATAAATATGTCGTGTTTAGTATCAAATTAAAAGCTCCGATTGAGTAAATTTCGGAAATATATTTTTGTCTATATGGACAGATACAGAAACCATAAAACATTTTATAAAAAGCTGTAATAAACATTACTATAAATACGTTAGTTAACATTCTGTAATGGCAGTCGTGTTTTTTATTCTTTTTAATATATTTACTTGTCATTCTACATATATAAATGAATATGTAAATGTTTGTTCAAATTCTTAAATGTATGAAGTTTCTTCACCGATTGCTTTGGAATTTTGACACAACGTTGCATTTGAATTTGCACTTGTTTTTAATGCCTATTATTTTATAGTAATGGGAGCGCCATCTGTTGAACGTAACAGCATCGCACGCAATACACAAAAAGACTGAGCCACAGCAACGCGTTGCCGGGTATAGCTAGTCAATTAAAAAAGGATATATCAATATTTAAAAAAAACAATAAAAATTTATTAACACCTCACTAGATCGCCTTTTCTTAAGAATAACGCGTTTTGTTATTATTATTATTATTATTATTAGATCGAGAAACACCTTATTATTATCAGTCCTGATATCGAAGTTTTAAGGATACACCTTTTACTTGGAGTGACATGCCTTCAAAAATTTCCTTGAAAGGGAAAACATGATTTTAATCTAAGGGGCTCTCTAGACGATCAAGCATGGTTGTCAAGCAACGCGTCGCGGGCTGGAAGGGGATCGTAAACAGCAGAAATTATGCAAATATTTTCTAAAAATATTTACTAACGGAGTCACGTTAATTAGACGTAATTGATTGTTGAATGACGTGATTCCCTGGTATAAAACTACAAAATTAGGTATATTTAGTAAATATTAAAAAAAAATATTTGAATATTTCCTGTGCTTTACTATCCCTGCCCAGCCCGCGATGCAATGCCTGACCAGCATGCTTGATCGTCTAGAGAGCCCTTAAAGACCAGATGCGACGAATTGATATATGTAAATAATTATGTAATATTAACGTATTTTTATATTTTTTTCTGTATTAAGACCTATTACTTTTAAAACAAATTATATAAATTTCTCGTCAGTCAAATTAAGTAGTACAGTGGAAAAATAGGTATCTGATGCCCAACTCCTCATACAGAAATATTTGGACCAGTCACCCCAGTACCCAGAGATGTCTAATCTGCTCAATTGTCACATGCCAATTTTCCTGGCGTACACGAAGCAATGCCTTTTTGTGTTGCAGATGTTTTTAGTCGACCTGCTGATAGAAATTACGCTAGAGAGGTGAGTTTACTTCAGAATGCTGAATACTATTGTTGTTTGATTAGGTGTTTCATTATTTGTTTGTGTCTAGTATTTATTGTGACATTTGAAATGAAATGAATGAAATGAAATGAAAATCTCTTTATTGCACAATAAAATAAGGTACAATGGCGGACTTATTGCTAAACTACAGCAATATCTTCCAGTCAACCAACATGCTGGTGTGAAAAGAAGAGTAGGCAACAAATTATAGCCTAAAATTAAATTTGAAATTATAGCATATAATATACATTGTGTGTGTATCTAAAGTAAAATGTAAATATATAAAGAAATTTTTGAGTTTGACATATTATATGTATGTATATGTATATACATACATATTTTGATATATTAACAAATAAATAAATAAATAAATAAGTAAATAAATAAACTGCCAAAATAAGGTAAGGAAAGGGAGGGGATAACGGAAAGGTTAGAATTTATGATTAATATTTATTGTGAAAGGAAGTGCTTTTTCAATGATTGCTTAAAGGTGAACAGCGAGCTAGCGCCTCGAATAGTTAAAGGAAGCTGATTCCACAGTCGAGCTGCATGTACGGAGAAGGAGTAGGAAAAAAAAGTGGTATTGTGTTTTGGGATACGTAGGATATTATTCTGACTTGAACGAAGTGGGAGACTATGACTTCCTAATCCGGTAAAAGCCTCGTTGAGGTAGGAGGGAGATGTAGGATTGTGTAGGACATTATATAGAAGTGAAAGAATATGCAAATTTCTCCGGTCCCGTATACGAAGCCATTGCAATTTTGATCGGTACTCGGAAACATGGTCATACTTCCTCAGATTGAATATGTACCTTATGCAAACGTTCTGTAGGCGCTCAAGTTTATCCAGTCTGTTTTCGGTGAGATCCAAATATGCGACATCGGCATAGTCTAGTAACGGCAGGAGAAGACTTTGAATTATGGTTTGCTTAGTGCTTACAGGTAGGAATCTCTGCAACCTCCGAAGGCTATGAAAGCCATTATATATTCGCCTGCTTACTTCGTTGACTTGTGCTTGCCAAGAAAATGTCTCGTCCACGAGTATGCCTAAATTCTTTACAACTTTAGAATACCCAATGACGTTGCCCTCGATTTCTACTTGACGTAAAGATGATAGAGAAATAGGAGACAGTAATTGTTGACTGCCAATTATAATTGATTGGGTCTTAGTAGGATTTAAGACAATGCCATGACTTTTAGCCCAAGAAGATATATGGGCAAGAGCCGAGTTCATATCAAGTATGGCAGAGTCAATATCGTCCGGTTTTGTGTGGATATAAACTTGTAGATCATCAGCGTAAAGGTGATACGAGGTGGTAAGGTTCTCGGTTATGGGGCTGATAAATATAGAGAAGAGAAGAGGGGAAAGGACTCCTCCCTGGGGTACGCCGGCAGTAAGGTCGATCAGATCGGTGGAAGTGTCGGCTGATTTAACACACTGTCGGCGCCCCTTCAGATAAGAGTCAAACCACATTACTGCATCATCTGAGATTTTGAGAGAGTGCAACCGCTCCAGCAATAGATCAAAATCGACCGTATTAAATGCGCTACTGAAATCTAAGAGTGTGAGAATTGTGAGTTTTCTATTGTCCATAGCGCATCTAATGTCATCGGTGACTTTGACCAGAGCTGAGGTAGTGCTGTGACCAGGGCGAAAACCGGATTGGAGAGAATTAAGTAGTCCATGAGAGACAAGAAAGTGGTTTAGTTGAATGTATGCGACGCGTTCTATAACCTTCGAGAAAATAGGCAATATAGAAATTGGCCTATAGTCTTTGGGCAGCAGAGGTGAAGATGTTTTAGGTAAGGCGATGATAAAGGCCCGTTTCCAAAGAGTAGGGAAGCTACGATTTGTGAAAGAGAAGTTAATGATGTGAGTGAGAACTGAAAGAATTGGCTCAATAATTGGGCTGATAAGTGCAATATTTAAATTGTCGCACCCAGTCGCATTAGTTTGTATTTTTTTGATGATGCGTCGTAGTTCGTATGGCGTTGTGGCCGTGAAATTAAATTGTGTGATAGGTGGTCTCACTCGTTGTCTAATGTTATGAATGGATGTTGATTTAATCAATGGGTCAATGCTTGACGGTTGGATGGCAAAGTGGGAATTTAGAGCATTGATATCAACATCCAGGCTTGTAGAGCTGTTTTTGGACTTTCCCACACCAAAGGACTTAAGAAATTTCCAGGTGTTCTTGGGAGTAGAGTTTAGCAAAGTCCTGCATATGTAGGACCGTTTGGCACTTCTGCACAATTGGTTGCATCGATTTCTCTGTAATTTATAAGCTTTCCATAGTTCTTCTGTTTTTTGCCGTTTAAATTTGATTTTAGTTCGCTCCCGTTTCGCCATTGCCTGCTTTATATCCTCGCTTAGCCAGGGGCAAGGAGGGTGTTTGACTTTGATGGTCTTTAGCGGAGCATGCTTGTCATACAACTGCAAAATGAGCCGATTGAGACAGTCAACTTTTTCGTCGATTGTAAGTTGTCCCTCAACGGCCGTCCACTCCGTGCTCCAGGCGTCCTGCAGAAGGTTTGCATAGTCTATTGCTTTCATATCGCGGATTCGCAGAATTTGTGGAGGTGGTTTAGGACAACGTAGCTTATAACCAATGTACAGGAGATCGTGGTGAGAAAATCCAGAAGATGTGCATTGTCCGTGAACTTTTATCCGATCAGGAGAAGACGTTATAATTAAATCAAGTAGACTACTAGAGGTTTTATCATGATGGGTGGCCTGCAATGGTGCAATATTAATATTAAGGGACGCAATCATGTGATTGAGGTTTTGTGACCTACTATTATTTTTTAAAAGGCAAGTGTTGAAATCCCCCATAATAACAACATGTTCATAATGGGGGAGAAGGCTTTCAAGGCTGGATTCGAGTTCTTGAAAGTAATTTATTTGGGGAGGACAATACACTACAGCGAGAAGGAGCGAATTGAACTGCAATTGCACTTCTAAGAAAATAAATTCAGGACGACCCCTGCACGTGGACGGAGATTGTAAAGTACCTTGTATTTGAGATCACTTCTTATATAAATTCCCACGCCTCCACACCTCCATCCAACTCTGTCATTCCGTATCAGTTTGTATCCGGGCAAAGGGTAAAGGTGTGATGCGAGTATGGGCTTGAGCATAGTTTCACTAATAAGCAATGCGTGCAGGTTTAGTCCTGAAAAGGTGTCTAACAAGTCAGAATTATGACTTGGGATACTCTGTGCATTAATGTGGCAGGCGTTAAAAATGTTTTTGTGTGGAGACAGGAAAAAACCCAAAGTTTCATGAAGTGTATGTTCTGGTGAAATAGATGAGTCCAGAGGTTCATTGGCAGTCGAATCACTGTGCTCAGACTCACCTGAAAGCAGAGAGTCATTGAAAAAGCTAGTGCATTTCACAATGTGCGGGTTTATTATCACGAAGTGTTTATATGCACACAATGTGGGTATGTTTGTGGCTTGTTGCATTCGATCGACAGACTTGAAATGCAATTCCGTTAATTTTATCCGAATGGAAAATGGTGAACCAGTTGGTAATCGAACTCTGAACATCATGTACATATAATGAATTCAGGCAGCCTCACCAATATGCCACCGGGGTTCACCATAGTGAATAGGAATATCCTCAGAGATATATGATTTTGGAGATACGCTTCTTCGAATGCTGCAAAACTGCTAGCGTCAATTCTTTGTTTAGCGCTTCTCTATCGACACGCCACCTTTTTCTATAATCATTGCCTAACCTTATTATGTTTTTTTTTATTTAAACGACCTTAGCTCAATTTACGACCATTATTCACCAGCCAGCATGAATCGTTGTACTTGAATTCTTCCACAGTATTAGTTTGCCCTAGAGTACATACAAAAGGTGCCAAAAGTATAACATCACTCTATATGTAAACCTCGTATACGCCATTAAGCAAACATTTCAGGGCATGGAACAACTGAATAACTTCGTTCAGGAGACGTTTTGTTACTTGTGTAAAAAGGACATTTATTTTAAAATTATCAATTAATTATATTAACTAATAAAATAGTCAAAGATTAAGATAGCGTCATTTGCATCCGCTATGGTGAAAATAAACTTGAAAATGTTGACCATGTTACTTTTTTTGGTATCCATTTAGATAGTAAACTCCAATGGTCAACTCATTTAGATGAATTGAGCGGAAAATTAAGTACTGCCATGTTTGCTATTAAGAAAATTAAAATGCTATGCGGCTTTGAAGTCGCAAAGTCTGTATACTATGCTTATATCCATTTATTAATAACTTATGGCATTATGTTCTGGGGAATGGCGGCAAATTCAGTTAGAATATTTCGAGTTCAAGAAAGAGCAATTCGCAATTTATTTACAATATGATCGTTAACATCTTGCAGGCCGTATTTCATTGAATCTAGTATCATGACAATGTATGCCGCTTAAGTTTACCAAGGTATCATGTATGCAAGAAAAAACATCAATACTACTCTAAAAAATTCGGATATTCATTCGCATAACACTCGGAATAAACAGAACTTGCGTCCTTACAAAGTACGACTGAGTAAGGTTAGAAATAGTTTCCTGTACCAGCCCAACCTTTTTATAATAAGATTCCATTATGCGTCAGAGGTCTTGGATACGTGCATTTTAAGAAAATGGTCCATTACATTCTTATCAAAAACCCAATTTATTCTATTAAAGACTTTGACAGTATTGAATTTCCTAATCTTTCATGATTACTTTTATTAAAGGTAATACAATATATGTAAAAAAAAATCTTGACTATATATCCAATCATCTCGATAATCAAAGATGGATTATATTAATAAAATTTGTATTGAC
This sequence comes from Micropterix aruncella, assembly GCA_944548615.1. Taxonomy (NCBI): domain Eukaryota; kingdom Metazoa; phylum Arthropoda; class Insecta; order Lepidoptera; family Micropterigidae; genus Micropterix; species Micropterix aruncella. The sequence continues at coordinate 16,510,489 of OX155956.1, forward strand.
TATTTCTATTGCGAATTTTTTATTGTTGTAGTCTTATAATTGTAATATTTCTAATTTGACTATTTCATAACTGACTATTCGTTTTCATATTTTGACTATTTGTATTTTTCATCTATACCTACGTAGGTATTGTAACACCTCAAATAGTTTTTTAAAGGACCTTATATTTTTACTATAAATTTATTTAATAATTGCTTTTTACGTAGAAAAAAAAGTCAATCTGTATAAAAAATAATCATACCACATAAGGTATAACACATTATATTGTAAAAAGAATTTGACTTTGCCAAGAGTAGGGATCCCTACCAACTGGTTTATTTTATAAAATAAAAAAAAATAAAAAAATAAGTTGTCTGTTAGGAGTCACTACTAAGCACCTAAGAGGTATCATAGGATAAAATCATGAACTGGTGCCTACGAGATGCCACTGCAATGATGATTGTAAGAAAACTAAACAATTTGAGACATACATGGACAGAACGATCCGGTACAGGGTTTTATACCAATAACAATAAAAATAAATTAATAGTTTAAAAAAAAACACTAAAACACGCTTTTGGGCTATGATACGATATTCACATACACACGGCTATGATACGATATTCCATCATGGAATGCCAATGCCTATCTTCCGGCTTCATCATCAGACCTTGAAACCTAATCGTGGTCAAAGTTCATTCCAAGACTTTTCTAACAAGTCCAAACACAGCTATAATACGATGTTCCATCATGAAGTTCCAGTTCCGACTCCATCATCAGATCAGTTCGACAGTACCATATTATTGTATTGTCGTCAGAACTACATACAGCTGCCAATTTTCATGACGCTACGATCCTTGGAAGATGGTTAAATTGGTTACCTTAGATTCCATTACATAGTTACATACTTAGTTACATACTTAGTTACAGCGTGTTAAAAATGCAAATTCGATTTTTAGCGTCTCACTGATAGATTGATGTTGCCATATCGATTTCGCAGATAGCTATGGAACCATCCAACCTTCATACAACGACGGTCCTAAAGAAGAAGGTATATCTGCGACAGTGCGTCACCAAAATCTGTCAAATCAGCGAACTACCATAGATTACCCCACGCACCGCCCGTTGAACTTTCCTTGAACTGTATTCTAGCTATTCGGGCGCCGCAACAATGGTTCCAAATTCATGCATAAAACCCAATCTGCCCGCACAATGAGAGCTCCATTGTCTGCGCGGACTGCGAAAGAATGCGTTGCTGCATATATGAATTGCAATTTATCTCCGGCATGAAATATCGATCTTTCGACTGTCACATTACAATGAAAAACACCTTCAGTGATTTACAATTGCGCGCGCACCTGCGCTGTCCGCGCGATCCTGTCTATAAAATCAAACTCAGGAACCCATTCAAAAATAGTTAATGAAATTAAGACTTTTTTTTTCAATTTTGTTTTTATTATCTTCAGCTTAAATAGAAAGCATTTTTTTTTCAAGAATTGTATGTCGTGTCATATATGTTTTATTTCATAAAATTTTAGACTAAAAGAATGACCAACCGTAAATTTTGTACTTTTATTTATTTTTTGATATAAAATAATAATACAAATGTTACAGTAAAAATATGTTGGTAGGTACAGTAAGCTTTTTTATACAGTATTATAGTAATAAAATAATATAAATTTCTTTATAATCATATAATTTAAATGAAAAAATGGCATGACTATACTTTAGTAACAATATCCAGTATCTAAGGTATAAAAATTTAATCCTAAGCCACTTAACAGAAAATAATAAAAGACAACATTTTAACAACAAAAAAAACCTACTCCATTTTTTAAAAAAGTGCAGCAGCCATGTCATGCTGATACTTAGAACGGGCTATCAAAATTGAATGAGTATACAAAGTTTTGTGTCTGTGCCGTTGTGTCTGTGACCGTTGAGGAGTTCCCTCATTGGAAGCCAACCCTGGGGGCCGCAGTTCTATCTTGGTGAAACTTAGAACGGGCGGTCGTAATTAAATGCATATACAAAATCTCGTGTCTGTGCTGTTAACCGTTGAGAAGTCCCAACATCGGGAGTCAACCCTGGGTGCAGCAGCCATGTTATGGTAAAATTTCGAACGGCAACATAACTGAATGAGTACAATACTTCGTGTCTGTGCTGTTGACGGTTGAGGATTCCCTTCGTCGAGAGCCGTCCCAGGGTGTAGTCAGGTCATGCTTACCTTAAAAAAAATGCAATTCATTCAAAATACTTATAAAGAAGTACCTGCTTGAAAGGGGTCCAATGTATGCGGAGTCTCAATTGCTCTCGCTAATAATTTAAGTTGATTTATTAAATTATATATTACTAACTAATATCAAATCTGGTGTATTATTTGCTATGTATATATATATGTAGGTATGTATATATATATTTATGTATGTGTGTATGTATGCGTATGTATATATGTATATATTCTTATGTATTATGCAATGCAACTTAAGTTCATAATATCAAAAGAGTCAGCTCGATGATACAATTAAACAAAAATCAGCATCCCTAGATACGGGTCTCTGACCTAGTTAGGAATGCGGATAAACATTTTCACCATAGGATGTGCTCAATCTCTCCCAACTCAACCATATTATGTAAATGGTGTTTATATGACATAATTATATGAAGTTATTGTAAATTAATAATAACTAAAATAATTGTCATCGGAATTGAACCGACATGTAAATTTTCATCTTCATATGATAATATTTGAGGAGTTCCCTCAATTCTTCGTGGATCCCATCATCAAACATGATTTTGATAGGACTAATCTGTAAGTATATTAAAAAAAAAAAAGAATTTTCCAAATCGGTTCATAAATAGCAAAATTCTGATGTAACAAACATTAAAAAAAGATGCAACCTAATTAATAACTTTCTCCTTTTAGAAGTCGGTTAAAAAGTTGGATAAAAAGCATACTTTAATAGTATATTAATACCGAAAAAAAATCTTTCCATTTTTTCTACTGACTCAACCTTAACTAGTAGTTTAATTTAGTAAAGTAAATAAATTTATACGTAAATAAACAAATTATGTAATATTTGCATATTCCAATAAACTGCTTACCAATGTAATATATTGCAGAATATATCGCGAACAGACAAATGCATAATTAGTAACGTAGAGTATTAATTGCCCATATACAGAGAATAGCCACGGTTATTAAATTTGCGATTTTGGGATAGTTCATGAAAATCATTATTCCAAAAATGTAACGGCCCCCCGGTTTTTACATACACAGTTTAACGAATCGCGAAACATTCGGGATAGTATATTCTCGTTGGATAACAAAATCATCTGAAAATGTCTTTAATTGGTAAAGCTTGCAGTTCCAGTTGGCTGCGTTGTTTTAAGGCGATGAAAATGTAGAGCGACGCACTCCAAACATTGTAATTAAGCTGGGGACTTTCGTTTTTAAATGTACTTGTGATTGTGAGAGAATTCCGCTGGTAATTGTCGTTTTAAACAAATTAACACAATTACATATAAAAGTGGAGAAATATCAGTAATTACTTAAGGGGAGTTGAAATGAAAACAAGGAAGTGCCAAGATTATTTTTATTTATTTATTTAAATATTTTATTGTACCATTACACAAATCAGTAGGCGTTTCTACTCATAGTATATAAGATTTTATTTCCAAAATATTCAATTTAATTAAATATGCACCCATTTTACTTTATAATTTCAAAATCAACAAAATTGCTTTCATTTCTAAAAGTAGAGTTCGAGAGCCAATGTGTTACAATCTCTTGTATTTGTCGTCGGCTACGCTGAATGTCTGTCTTATACCCTATTATATAATCAAATATATAATAGGGTTTAGGTCAGCGATACACTTAGTGCTGCTGGCCGTATATAGTTCTCGTTTTTGGTTATATCTGTTTATCTTGTGTCTAGTGTTGGCGCTCTGATGTGTCTTTACCCGTATTTTCTCATGAGATTTGTCCGATAGCGCACCAAAACTGTAATGCGTAGCGCTCTAATGTCTATATAGAGGTCGTCTGGTGAGGAGCGATGCGGCTTTTTATTGATGACTCTGAGTAAGACCTTTTGCGCTTTAACCAGTGGGTCAAGATTTGTTCTGGCTATACCGACCCAGCCGATTTGTCCGTGCCAAGTGGCAGTGCATAGTATTCATAGTTGGTGGTCCGTCTGTCCACTATTCCACCATTCTATTCGTATACAATTAATAGTTTAAAGATTTGATTGTCTTATATTTTGTCGTATATTTTGATATATATGCTCCCCCAAAAGATATGCACCAAGCTATATTCTGAGTATAAATTATCGCTCAGAGAGAAAAATTTCAATGTATATCATTCGATGTATATTTCAGTCATGCCATCACAATAAAAAAAATTGTCATCACAAACCTTAACACCAAAGTATCGATAGTTAAACAAATCTATATTTTACAAAGTTTTGATGAAATAATAGGGTTGTTAGTAAGCGTAATTTTAAAATAAAATTGTTTTCTTAAAGTCGTCATCGAGACACCTAATTCTCAATTGTATTTTATTGTAGACAACGATTTACTTAACATACATTTGTAAATTAATAGGAAGAGTGAAGATGTTTGGCATTCGATCTAAACTCATTTAAGTTGGTTGAATGTAAAATACCTATCTTCAATGTGACTGGTAATATTACAATAATACAAAGGACTCTCGTATGAATGTCATACGACAGGCACCAATACGGCAGAAGGACGATCGTATAATTTGTCTAATATAATATGCGGTTAATATAATTAATTAAATTATATATATTTTTTGTTTTTACACACAACGGTGGCATTTTAATACGATTCAGTAAGCGAGCACACCTTATCACGGAGCAAACGGGCTCGGATGCACTTTAATGTACATGAGCATATTTCAGAAACAAAATTATATTTATATTTACACGTATATTTTGCGCTATTTAACCTAGACTTAGAAAGATCTACCACTTTGAAGCATATAACTTGATATGTCCGGATCTTAAATTCGTTTACTTTTTGTCTTGCATTTGAACGTGTAAGTACCTAATAAAAAAAATAGTTCCTTTGGCTTTTGATACTCTTCTGTTCGTTCAATATAATTACTGGACTCTTATTTTAGCCAACAAGTCGGATTTTTTTACTCATTCAATTTCGGTGTGGTCAGGCCCCAAGGTAAAGTCATTCTGTTTTGCAAACAGATGTTTTTAGTGCTTTGATGTATTCCAAGATGGTCTTCTGCAGCGTTTGTCGTTTGATTTCGTATCCCTTGTCTAAATTCAACTCTTGTAAACGGCATTTGTTTTAGAATATTTTCAATTTCTGAGCTAAGACACATAATTGAATTTCTGAGCCTGCGTCATCAAAGATGTTTGAGGCAGCGGTGTACCAGATCATGCGCCATTTTCGCCCGAAGTCGGAATTTTAATAATAAATAGTTGTGGTACTTATCCCCTTATATTTCCATTTCAAAAATAAATTACTAATAAATGGGTTTTTACCCTTGAGGCACCGACGCAGTTAGGGTACGGAGCAGGTTTCATTTTTGGTGCTGTATATTTTACACTGTGTAAAATATACAGCACACCTCCCCCGCGGATACCATATGCGGTATTACGCAAGTACGCCCACTCAACTACTTTTGCCACTGCACCTACCGTAAGTGCGGGCCACTGGCGCACCATAAGTACGGGCGCATATCGCTAACGAAGCGCCCGCAGCCACTCTTACCAATGCTACCGCGAAGTATCGAATTACGTGTTACACATACTATCGAGAGTCATGCAAGCAAATATTCGTTATTTAATCGACTCTTGGTGACGGAAGGTCGTGATCGCTTTTCTTTAAAGTCTTAAACTATGGTCTGGGGATCACGTCGCGTGCCTGCGTGACAAATAACTTGATTCAACTGGGTAGTGCTGGTATGGCGGAATATCGCCAGGTTTGCAGGAGTGTGATAGTTTATTGTTTTTTTTTAAAATCTTGATAAATGATTTAAAATAGAAGTGTTTATAAAAACAAGTTTAATAGTGAATAAAATTAATTTCTTTTTTTAACCGAAATAAAACAGCGATCAATTGGATTTTTTTTAAATTTACAGCGTCATTATTTCATTAAATTTACAACTGTTTAGAGAATATTTTTTAAGCAGGAATTTTCTATATTAATGTGTATAATTACTTATATTTATTTTATTTATATTCACATTAATAAATAGTTAATATAACTTATTCAAGTTTAGCAAATTAATTAAATATAATAATTATTTTATTAAGTCAGGAAAATGTATAATATGAAAATATCGCCTAATAATATTATAGCCATAATAGTCACGACAGGTTAAACATAATCATTAAATCGCTGCTTCACCAAATGTGGTGATCTGACGGGGAGCAGTGTTTCAAAGCGGCTACAGGTGTTACGGACGATTGTTGCCTTCCTTGTTTTTCTGGCTAGTTATTTAATTCTTTTTCAACTCTTGAATTCAGGGGAACGTCTTGGTGGATATCATTCACAAGGATGACTCAACGAAAATAAGACATACAAGAAGAATCCCTAAATCTTATTTATTTTGTATTGACGGCAATACTAGAAGTACCAAAAAAATTGGCCATCTGGTTTTCTTTGACGGTTCTATGCAGTGGAGATACTCATAGCATCAGTAAAAAAAATATATGCTATTATTGTCTTTTGACGCTCAGCATGTGGACGAAATGTATTTACGCTAAAAAATATATATATTTTTTGACGAAATCAGTTTTTCAAATCGTTAAAATGCAACCAATTGATTATTTTATTTATTTATATTTTTTTCTACAAGAGTACTGATTATTTTCCTAGGTGGACCAAAATCCTTTAAAGAGGTTAAACAGAGATTTTGCTGTCAGGCTGTTGGCTGACTACATCTAAATTTCATTTAGATACCATAGGTACTACAGACTTTGATTTAAAGTGAACAGGATTTTTTATTATTCCTTTTTTATAAATGATTTTAGATACATATTTCGACCATCAAGTACTATGTTTTAAGCGGTCCTTAATAAATGGATTTCTAATTAAATTTGTTAATTGACTTATATCGTTTAATGTATTAGAGGAGACGCTTTGGGGTACAGGACCTACTACGACGGTACAGCGATGCATGCGGGAAAAGTCCGGTGCCGGCACGCAGTCGTTACGAAGTGTTGAAATTCGAAGGATATAGTTGGAAAGCGCTGAGGCAAGGGGCATCGGAAGTCGAGTTGTCACGTAAACAGTAGAGCTGTGCAATCAGCTATGTAGGCCGATCCGGTACATCTCACACAGACCGCTATTATAAACTGGCCGTGTAGTCAAACTTACATTTTTATTGTTCTTCTTCTTTAACAGATAACTTTATATTTACCCATCTTACCCCCCTTAATTTTCGGTATTTGATTATGTGACCAACATTATATTAAATAGATAAAAAGGAAAGAAATAAAGTAGTGTTTGTATATTGATTGTTCAACCGGCTGCTCCTATTTAAGCCGTCACTAATGACTAGGCCGATGCGAGGCGAATTCCCCGGCATATATGAAGCAGCCAATTTTGAACGTTTTGATCAAATTGGTAGGTATTTCTAGATCAGGACTGCTACAATGTATCACGCATATTGGGTAAGATGGGGAAATGGCGGTCACTCAAGCAGGAATGTTTAAGTCTCATGAACAGGGTAATTATTTAAGTTATAAGCACCATTATTTAAGAAATAACTTAATTTTTTAATTTTATACTATAACTTATTTTTTTATATTTTTTTTACAATCCATTAAATGATTGTCTCCCTCGTGTGCGGTAAATAGCGGTCATTGCGGTGCGGTAACATACAGTGGGTGTCCATTAAATAACACTCTGAATTTTGGTACTAATGTACACACTTCAAATATCTAAACCTCCTAAATAACGTTTTTAGTATTTAAAGTTATTAATTGAATGAGTTATGTTTGTACCTACGTAAATAATAAAACTTTTTTTAACATCATAACCATAAGAAATGGATGTTACCGTGTACCGCTCGACGGCAGTTAGCAGATAAACCAACAAATGAAGACATTCCCTCACACAACACCCCAGCTATGCGTGCCCCCTTTGTCAGGTTGAAGTTAATAAGTTAATAGTAGAAAGACATTTTTAAAAATAAAATTTTATTAAAATGCTCAACCCTGGGCGCAGCAGCCGTATCATAGTGAAACTTATAACCGGTTATCATAATTGAATGCGTATACAAAATTTCGATTCTGTGCTGTTGACCGTTGAGGAGTCCCCTCGTTGGAAGCCAACCCTGGGTGCAGCAGCCCTGTCGCGGGTAAACTTAGAACGGGTCATCATAATTGAATGCGTATACAAAAATTCGTTTCTGTGATGTTGACCGTTGAGGAGTTCCTCATCGAGAGCCAACCCTGGGTGCAGCAGCCATGTCATTGTGAAATTTAGAACAGGTTATCATAATTGAATGCGTATACAAAATTATGGAAGTGGAAGAGTAGCCATGTCGGGAGCCGATCCTGGTTGTAGAATCAGGTCATGCTCACCATAAAAAGGCATTGTCATTGGAACTGAACCAACGTGTAAAATGTCATCTTCATAGGATACGGGGATACGGTTCTAATTCAGCTTGCAAGATTTGACCTAAACCAACTAAATTTTGCTTTATCTATTCAAAATTATATTTTCACAAAAATAATAGCACCAATATTCAGCTCTTCATTGACAATGTTACAAGTATATTTGAGGAAATACGAATATCAGATACAGAAAAAGTATGGTGTTCTTAAAAATAAAGAAGGTATTTTGAGAAAGAAACATCAACTTAAACGGAAGTTCAATCTGTTAGGGTAATAGGTACACGTTCGCAATATGTTTGTGAAATAGAATGGAAACCTGTACAAAAAAATTGTTAGCAGGAACTAAGTAGGGACTTTTGAAAGCATTACAAAAGTAAACTTGGCCAACATGGGTAAATAATATAATTAAAAAAAAAGAAAATCAAACAAATCAACTTTAATTAATAAATATAACGAAATGCATATCTAATAGTAATAAAAAAGAACAACCATTATTATACTTAATAAATAAACCTAATAAATCAATACTTTAACAATAAATCAATAGACTTAATAAATAAATAAACAATATATTCCAATATTGCACATAAAGGTGATATTTTGTACGTACTAAGAATTTTCATTATTCTTTAATGTTGAGTTTTTCTTTTATATTGCCCATTTCTGTTGGACAAAAACGAGTATCCGTAGCCACCTTGACTGACTAATGCTCGTATTAATCTTGCTGATGCTTCTCTTTGTTCTTGAGTCAGTTCATTCGTTTCTATAGGGAAAAGAACTGGGCCATTTCTCGATCGGCCATTTGAAAAATACGATGAGTAATCAGCTCTATTATTGTTATTTTTCGCACCAGTGTAATGTGTGAACAAATTATTGTTGAAATTTGACGTAGCGTAGTGTGAAAGCCCCGGTGTCGTGTGCGGTTTCTTCATCGACTTCTCTATATGCTTCGGGTGTCCGTAGATCGGTTTGGATTGTATGAGTTCGATGCTGTGTAAATCTGGATTCTTGAACAGATTAGAAGGTTTCGGTTTATGGGTGACTCTTTCGTAGGTCAACGGTTTAAATCCGGTTTCGACATTCGCCGGCTCTGTGAATTTATTACCATCGCCATCACTAATGATGTAAGGTGACTGGAAATTATTGCTTGTACCGACATCGCCAAAGTCGTATTGGGTTTCTTTGAATAGCTCATCGTATTGAGCTATGTTATAATTTGGAAGGTCTTTCTGTTGATTATTAGCAGTTATATCATGTGACCTTAAATCGTTAGTTTTTTCAATGTTTGCGTATTTAGGAATAATTTTATTTTTCGAGTGTGTGTATCCGTAAGTCTGGGGCTTGATATCTACAGCTGGTTTGTGTTTCCTTACAAGCGATACGTCAGTCCCTAGGTTGAATGCTGGTGTTTTTATATCTTTCACGGTTTTAGCCATTAGACTTTTAAGTTCCGGGTTCGTGAACACGTACTGCGCATTCGAATCTATCGTGTATGATATTTTCTTCGACGGTGAGACGATTGGTTGTTGTTTGCTAACTGCAGGAGCTGGTGTTTCTTCCGGTATCGGGTGTACGTTCGGCCCTTCTGTTTTTACGACTGCATTGAAGCCGTGTTCAGGATCTGAAGTGTAGTCAACTGAACGCACGGATCCGTCCGGTTCTAGCACACTGTAGTGTCCTGTAACAACAACCTTTATTAGTATGAATTGTGCACACGCAATCAAAAATATTGAAAGAGGGCAACTTCCAAGGAAATATGGAATTCTTTTAGAGTTGATATAGATCCTCAGTGCTCAAGCAAATAAAATTATAAAGAATGTTTGCAACACCATTTGTATGGGGGGGGGGGGGGGGGGAGTGGCCAGATGATTAATAGCCACTACACTCTTTCAACAGGCTGGATTTGAGTAGGATGAAATCTCACGTGATCAAATACTTAACGCAAGTTCCCAGAAATGTTGTGTATCATAGACTATGCAAAGGCTTTCAACTGCCTAGGTAGAAACAGACTGATGAAAGTTCTGCTAGAAACGGGGATTCCTAAAAACCCGGTGTCTCTTATCCGTAACTTCACCAATAGCAAATCATACCTAAAAGTTTTAAGCCGACTAATTATCGCGTAAATGAATCAACTTGTCGTTTTATTTAATTAGAAAGTAATTGTTTTCTTAGAATTGTTTATCGAGGTTTAATTAGAAAGCAATAAAAAATATGTAATATGACAAAAAAATGTGTTCAAGGACGATTAATTGTGTTTCAGTTAAAATAATATTGGGCTCGATTGCGTTTCTCTGGAACTAAAATGGAGTCTTAAATTAGTAAATGTCAACGAGACAGAGCAGTACGTCAGAGCGGAATGTGAAGTGTCACTCTTTGTTGTCACTCTTCCGCATTAAAACTACCCACCGAAGATAAATCAGCTAAATATAACACCGCACAAAATGTGTTCAAACTTATTTGGGAGTCCATAAATTCGACAGGTAGTTTTGGTACGGGGAAATCGACGATAGTTCATTTCATATTCCGTTCTAACGTATTGCTCTGTCTCGTTCGGCTAAACTATGTTCCTATTTTAGTTCTCGAAGAAACACAATCGGACCTATTGTAGATTTCTTGTTATTTCGTGATTTACTCGAATTAAATATGGAGTTAATTTTGAAAAATGCGGATTTTTTCTGGTATTTTTAGAATACTAGTTGTGCTACCCATTGCTGACAGCCCCCCCCCCCCCACCTTGAGTTAGATACTATTAACGGATACTATCACCTAGTCAGGCAAGGAGTATTTTTTTTAATAAATTATTGAATCAAGGTTATAAACCGAGTACAAATAATAGTTAGGTGACGGAGATTATAATAAACAAATAGCTAAATCTAAATACAATAGAGATTATTAAAAAAACTTATTTATTTAGAATTCTTAGTTATTCTAAATAAACAAGTAGATTGAATTATAATTTTTACAGCCTGATTATTGATGAGAAATGGAATAAGGAACATATATATTATTTCACAAAAGAGATCGCAAACTTAACAAACTACAACTAGATATCCCATGAAAAAAAAATAGAAAAGAAGAAACAAATGAAGCCGAGAATAACAGTGAGAAATACTGGCGAGGTCGAGAGGGCTCGCCTTGAGTGATGCTTGATGCAGCTCTTGAACCCAATGTTTCCATGAACAGGTCGGCGAAAATCTTGTTATACGAATGTGTATAACAGATCTTGAATAATGATGGCGCTCTAAAGCCAGAATTGGTGTCCGGATTTGGCAGGTGGAAAAGGAATTTAAAACGGTAATTTATCTGTTGAGGAATTTAGCAGGATACTTAGCTGTTGTACCTTGTAGGTACTGTTGTAAGCTTTAGAAATCTAAACCGTTAGCTTTCAGATTTTGTGGAGTGATATAATTCAAGAAGCGGTCGAGGATTCCAGACAGCGCAAGAATACCTACTCAATCATAGGACGCACTACATGCAAAACCGTATTTAGACAAGATAAAGCCCTATTGAGATATGGGGCCCACAATTGTTCACTTGGACATTTTTTTTTGGGGTTCTCAATAAAGTGGGGAGCTAAGCTATAGCTCGTGTAGCTTAAACGTAAATCCTGCACTGACTAAATGTGTCTACAGCAAAATTAGTGAGATTAAATGAATACACTTTCCAGATACTCAAAGGACAGTACATAGATTTATACGCTTTCTTAAGTATATTTTCAATACGTAGATCAAAGTGAGTTTGGAGTCGAGGTATAGTCCTAGCTCCTGAATTAGAGCCATAGTTTCGAAAGGACCGTTATTCAGATAGTCAGTTAGGTGAATTTAACTACTTTTATTTTTAGTAAAAGCAATATCTTAGCATAATTTTTCAATGCATAATTAGAGTTATTTTTTTAGCAATAGCAATTCAAATGTCAAAGTTCTGTTTGGAGGCTGACACAGTCATGAATCGGGCGATTATTAGAGAACACGATTTATAATCGGCGCACAGAAGGATATTACTGTTATGAATATCTGATGATTTAAAATTTATATAGATAGTAAATAGCATTGGGCTCAGAATTGACTCACGATGAACGCCGGAGTAGCTTTAGTCTCGAAAACTTAGTATTGTAGGAAATTTTGACGGCAAATAGCAAGCGATTGAATTCCAACAAGCTGGTCAGCCAAAATGTAAGAGCTGGTGGTAACCAAATTCCACACGCCATTAAAGAAGTCAGTTGATAGAAATCATTACCTATATACACAGAGTGGGTTCACTCTTTAAAAATCTAGGTATATAAATTCTAACCTTTTACGATTTCTCCATCTCTGGTCTCCCATTGTGATTTGACGTCTCCCGTGTGAAAATCTTTCACTCCATAACTGAAGGAATATGTTGGACTGTTCTGTAAGAATAAAACATTTTATGTAATATAATTAGACAGATAGAAATTATATTTAATGACACTATTTGGTATATGGTATCTTAGCTGACTTAGATACGACGATTTTTCAAATTGATTAATCACAACGAAATCGTCGAAGTCTATATAAATACTTGAGAAGAATGAACAATAAATAATGAATAGTTAACAAATGACGGGAGTTGTATAGAAATATAAAGAAAGGACGATAACCCAGAAAGTAAAGTTCTTTGAACTGTGAGTTCAAAAAACAGGTGTCCCTAAATCTGGCCTGCTGACTCTACCCCGGCATTCTATGGTCAAAATACTGTCTGATCTGAAAGTAACAGCTTTTACAAAACTTTTGCCCTTTTGGTGGATGGCTCCCCAAAATTTGATGTTCAACCTTCAAAAATTGATTTTCTAGGAATCTGCATTAGCGCGGATCTTATGACTCCACGCGCACACACCTCGGTTTAGTTGGTTAAACTCAATGGTCTACTCCACGCGACCTGTTACATAAGTATTGCTTTAATGTCTTTCTTTCGCTATTTACAGTATGGAATTCATGGTTCTATGTTGTTTATTATGGTTGTTAGTTCCGTAGGCGCTTATTACATATATTATTTAGTTTCTTTATTTTTAGGGAAACTATAGATAGAAAACTGACGCGTGCTCAAATTGATCATGGCTACAAGAAGCGGGCGACACTGAGCCCACTGAAGAAGATTCGTTTAGTTTTTCTTTATTCTCATTTCGTAGAAGTTACGGAAGCTTTGCGTTGTTTTGTAATTTTATTTTTAGAAAAGGGTAGTTTTTCTATAATTAAAATGTTAAAATAATTTTAAATGAGCTCGAAATAACTCGAAATTAATATGGTTTACAGACGTAATCCGCGCTACCGCTGAAGGATATGTGAGGTGCGACCACCGCGGTGTTAAACTGCATTTCTCTGTAAACGCGCGATCGCATTCCCAACTTAAATATTCCTTCAATTTCATGTGAACCACCTCTATATGCCTCTTTAAACTGCCTTTCTGTCCCGATGTTGCTTTAAATCTCCTGGCCTTGTGAAAGCATGACAATATTCGCTACAAACAAATCTAGTATTAATGAACAGTTCTCAAATCGTAGACGTATTAGAATAGACCGCGGGAGTGCGAAGGTGGATAGTAAATGAATGCGTAAGCTGAATAGAAAGAGTTAGCTGAATATGACATTTCCTCTATCCTTGTCTAGTTGCGCATGCGCGTTTATCCATAGCATTGCAGACTGAGGCCGGGAATACACGTCCGATTTTTTCCATACGACAGTCCGATCCGATAGACTGATCAGACTATCAGATCGGACTGTCGTATCGAAAAAATCTGATGCGTACTCCCGGCCTTATAGCGTCGAAGCGTTGTCATAGTGATATATTTACGTGTATCCCGTGCATGCGCGACTAAACAAGGATAGAGGGAGTGCCATATGCAGCTATCTCTTTCGATTCAGCATTCGCATAGCAGGCTGGTTGCGCGCTCTATTCTAGTACTCTATGTTCCAAATGCATCTTCGAATTGCCTTTCTCTGTAAAAGTTTGGTCGCAATTTCCACATAAATATTTCTTCAACTACCTGGGAACTGCGTCTGAGTGTATCTTTAAATCTTCTCGTCTCGTGAAATTATATTCACTGCCTAAATAGTTCTTTAATTTCAAATGAACACTATTCGCATGTAGATTTAATAACCTCTTATTCAAGAACGCCATGTGACCTTCTGCACAAACGTGCGGTTCGACTCGACCACCTAATCCACTATCGCTATCACTACTGCTTCGGGATGGTCCACCTTCTATTGGTTCAGATTTAATGAAATGAGTCTCATTTTCGTCGAATTCAAGCACGTTCCCTAGCTCATCTAGTATTCAATCGATCTTAGGAACATTCAAATTAGAATGGTCAGAATTGATCTCCGTTTTAATAGCGAAATTTACGTCGACCTTGATATTCGCGTTGCTATAATTGTCCATAATTTGCCTACTCATCTTAATATGAATAAAGTGACTATTTTAACGAGTAAGTATGTTCGACTTAATAATTTATTAAGTTAAAACTATTGTACATATTTGCAGTGAGAGCCACAGAGCACTTGGGCACTAGTAGTAATGACTCATAAATAAACTGTCACTTTTAATTATTATCCTATTTTGCTAAGAAATATTTCTTTCCGTGTGAAATTCGTCTGAATAGACTTCGAAGAGATTGTTTTTTTTAATACACTAAAAATTACTAATTTCTTTTAAAACAATATTCATTTCTTTTAAGACAAGACACTCTGTAAGAATTTTAATTACAATGACACATTTTCAACCTTATTATTCTAATATCATAGGACCCAAGAGGTACATGCATGCATTGGTAACTTTGGAACTTACCAATAACAATTTGAACTTAGTTCAACTGAACTATCGTTGATTTTCCCGCACCAAAACTACCTGTCGAACTTATAGACGACCGAATAAGTTTGAACACATTTTGTGCGGTGTTAGATTTAGCTGCTTTGACTTCGGTGGGTAGTTTTAATGCGGAAAAGTGATAACCGTTCATTTCACTTTCCGCTCTGACGTACTACTCTGTCTCGTTCACATGAACTAATTTCCGATTTTAGTTCAAGAGAAACGCAATCGAGCCCTATATATAATATTATACAATATTTTTATTCGCAGTGTTGGGATGGGTCTCATCTCATGGTATGGTCTAATGTGCGGTCTACGTGTTGGCCAACATATGTGCCATTGCCTACTTCTCTCTCGCTCTTTCCCATACATTTTTCATAGTGGTGCCGACTCGCTTCCATCTTAGCGATCCGGCCTAACATTGGCCAACGCGTAGATCGGGCATAAAGGTGGCCAATTTTAAAGTTACGAACGTAGTTAGGACTTGGTTAAATAATACTTAATTTCCTACTAAAGTTGAGTCTCATCGGTGTTTTTTTGTTGATTTGTGATTTATATTTATTGTTGATTGTGTATTCGCTTATTACTAATCAACATTACAGAAAAACCAATGCATTGAAAAGTAAAAGTAATATGCATATCTACTACTAAATATAAACATAGAATGTCGCTTATATACTAATTCATATCATTATAATAATAATTAATTAATTGCCTGTAATTTAAACGAATGACGGTTGGCGGTAAAAATATCAAAATCTTTGATATTATGTATGTATGTAAGTACGTACGTGCGTACGTATATGTAAGCACGTCGTTGTGATCAATCTCACCTAAACGAACACAATTTTATTTTTCGTACTTAATTTCATGTCTGCTCCTATATTAGGGACACCGTCATTAATTTCATCTGTATGGCGAAACAATTAATCAACTGTTTATTTATATCAACGGTCTGTTAATTATGTATCAACGGTCTATAATCTTCATTAGGTTGGTTGCTTTGCTTCTGACCTATTATCAATTTCTGTGTCAGCAGATCAATTCCTAAGCAATTGCTACAATTAACATCTTGCTATTTTGCTTTCCACCGTCCATTTTCAGTTCGTTATTTATACCGTATGATCAGTATCACTTGCGCTGCGAGTAGCGAAACTGTTAGTCTGTCAACTCTCGCATGACTGGTTGGACTCGCTCGCCTGGTTTTCACCCGGTCTCGACTATAATATAGGAGAGACCTGTTTATTCGTTTTTACTTAGCCTACTAAGTAATCTGGTGATTTCACCGTTTCTTGTCAGTGGAAGATTTCTGTCTTTGGCGAATTTGGTAGTGGAAGAAAAGGTGACTTCCATGACTATGTTTTTAGATTTTTTATTTTGTCCTAAAACAGAAAACAAATGGTGAAACCTAATGGCGACGTGTGAGATTGGCGACGTGTGAGATTGGCGACGTAGATTGATATTCATGATGGCATAAACACGTTAAGAGGCCGTGGCGGCCGTGGCGGTCAAAAGCTATGTGAAGCATAATTTTGTGGCCTGGTTGTGAGAACACGAACAAGATTTTTAATACAATTATGCCGGATTTTAAAAACTCGGACCATTAGCTATCATTTCGCCAAAACGAAATTGGTAAATTATTTCCATAATAATTGTAAATTATCTTAATTTTGTTACTGTTTTCCAAAAAAATAAAAACGAGCGAGATTTGTCTTCAGTTTTTGAAAAACCTAGAGATGATTCTCAATATTAAAAAATACTATTTACACCAGCGTATGGTCTATTTGCATAGTGCCAAGGCAGTTTTTGGAACTTCCATACAAAAAATACAGGAAAAAAATGTTTGAAATTACGTAATTTCCAGAAATGCTATGACAAAACATTATTTTTTTTCTTTTTATTAAAGATACTTTTGAGTGATATAAAAAATAACACAGTGATCTTAAGTTATTTGATTATTGTAATCTAATTTTTACTTTATAAAAACTATTCATTTCATAATTTATTATATTTTAATTGAAGAGCCAAATCGACTATATTAGACGACGCGCGAAGCCGAAATCACTGCCAACGGTGGGACGTATTCCCTTGTCGCCGCGGTATACCTATACATCTTTATGTATATATCGAGAGTGCGCGGGCGCGTGGCATTGCAAAAATATCTAAATTTTTAGTCGTGTCAACTGGGAAGGGAGACTTAAATAAAAAAATACGAGTGTCATTGACGAATTTAATACTGTTGCGCATGAGGAACGCAACATTAGGCAAATTACATCTTTTCTTAGCTCGACTATTTATAACGATTCCTAAGTTTAATAGTATTTTCCTATTAATTGACTCAGTAGCATTCGTTTAAAAAACACTCCAGTTATGGATTATATCCATATCCAGTTATAATATGGTTTCATGTATCCAGTATTGTATATAGTATCATGTATCCTGGATACAGTATCTGAGTATCTGAATACAGTATCTGGATACAGTATCCTGGACACATGTATGTACTTGATAGAGTATCATGTATACAGAATCATGAATTATGTCCATGTACCTATCCAATTATATGTATTATATTTAGTAGGTTTAATTGTAAATTTGGTTAGAGATATTGAGATAGTCATATTTAAATCGACCTCTTTTAATTCGACGTTTAAAAGGAACCATACACGGTAATACGAAACAAATCTACGAAAACTACGAAATTACCTAAACCTCTGTGTTATTTTTATTTTGTAGAAAAGAGAACACATTAACACCTGTTTTGAATCAATAGATCGAGTACTTATATCATACATACCATTAGATAACTACAAAAGAAAATACCGTCAAGTTTTAGGTAATATTTTATTAACACGATTGTTTATTTTTGTGTTTTATTTCCTATTGTGATCATTAGTTAGTGATTAGTTATAATTTGTAATGGTGACGGGAATATATATATTTCTTTTCCTTTTTATTTTTTTTTATTCATTGCCGAATAGCTAGCTGCCCTGGAACAAGTCCTGGCACTTAGTTGGGCAGCAGCAGTACTTAAATGCTAATGCTCATATCGGCCGTGTTTAATTTTAATTTTAATTTTAATTATATATATTTTTTCATTGATATGATTATTAGTGATACTTGTGCACTTGTAAATGAATTGTTAAATTAAATAAATAAAATAAATAAATAAAATATAGTATTTATAACTCATTGAAGGTTTTTCAATAAATACGTTTCAACTACATACTATTTAAGCTACAACAAAATTTTAATCGCAATAATTAGATTTCTAAAAGCACAATGTTTAATGTCGCGTAAATTGTAAATAGCTTGATAGTGTACAACCTGAATTCGGAACTGTAGATTTCAGTCAATGTTAAATAGTCATATTGTTACAAAATTACGTTACTGAACCAAATACTCGGCGTAGGTACTACGTTCAATCAATGTTCTCAAATAAGTAAAAGTTATCTCTAGAATATTGCCTGTAGCCATTAGGCTCGCATTTACGTGTGAATAAAGCGTTTATTACTATTATTATATACATATACTGGAATATCAAATTAAATGTTCACAATAGATCCCAATATTCATTCACACGGTAACTTTCTATCCGTCATAAAATTAAATATATCTAAGACATCGTATGCAAATACTTTCACCATTTTTTGTTTGTGATATTCGCATATTATGGGTATTTTTAAAGCGATTGAAAGCATGAATGGCAATTCTGCAGCTTGAATATCCAATAACTCTATTCACTAACATTTTCAGGCTCTTATGACAGTGAACTCGAAGTGATAGCCTAATCATAGCTATTTGTAGAGTTATACACCTCTTCAATTACGTCATAGCGGTACTTTAAAACATGAGGTGATAAAAACCTGCAGTAATCCAATTAAAGAATGTATTTAGATAAATTATTTATTTGAGGGATCAATGGTATATTACATGCGAATTATCATATATTGATATTATTGCATGGTACCCTCAATCTATGAAGGAAGCTTTTTTAGCATTGAGCAAAGTAATAATTTTATGACGGTACCATAAGCGTGCCCAAAGTTTGGAAATGAGGTGGGCATTTTATCTGTTTGGGGGCTCACCATCATAAGAGTCGTTGCTCTATAAAACACACATTCTAAAAAGGGCTAGTCATTACTGTTACACTGTATAACAATAAATTGGCTATAAGTAATAGAGTTTTATATAATGAGCTTGATTCAGATTTTGATTTGAGCCAGTTCATATCTCCTTTTCCTTCTCTTTCACAATATTTCAGACGCTGACTATCATTCTCAGCCCTGAATAAACTGCAAATGGTCTATAGGTCTATTTTTGTTAGTTCAAGGTTCAAAATATTTTCAATAAGGTTTACTGGGTCTTTGCTGGGATTTCAGTCTAGTTCAGTCAAGAATGGCAGCTCTTATGTATATTTTACGTAAACATCTCTTGAAATGAAATGAATTGAAACGGTAATGGCTAGATTGGCGACGTAACTAAACTCGTCCTTAACTGTTATTTTCTTTACAATCTTAAACGCAGAAGGCTCTGTTTCAACCTTTTCTATAACTGTGATGGGGTTCAGGTATACAAGTTTTTTACTAGTTTATAGCTTGTAAAGTAAAACTATGGTGATGTTAATCTGCTGTAGAAAGTGCGATAATGCAGGAGATGAAATCGAAACATTTTACATCGAAAATAAGACCACATTATACCGTTCGTGCAGGTATCCTGGGTTTCGTGATCAATAGCTTTCACTTATTCTATATGATATTACGTAAGTTCTTCTAAAAATTATTGGAAGCATTTGGGACCCGATCCAAGAAAATATATCTGGTCGAGTGCCCACATGTGCGTCTGAAAGTAAAGGTGAACTAGGGAGGACACTAAATACTTGGGTGTCAATACTGAATAGCGAAATGATTTTAAGCCTTAGATGTTAGTAAATATAATTTTAATATTATTTGGGTTTGTTATTTGTCAACAATAACAAAACCAGTGAATATAGGAAAGATAGATGTTACATCAGACTCTAATTTTAAAATATATCTATGATTTGCCACAAATTTCTCTACAAGACCAGTCTAGCGTTTGGATAAAATGAAAAATAAGAACGTTATGATTTTAATACATATCATTGATGTCTATCTTGGGAGATTCAAGCAGATAAAAAACGCAGCTATTTCATATGTGTAAAAAAATGGAAAATAGCAGTCATCAAAATTCATTATTATAACATGAAAAAATATCAGATATAGATTATTAAAGGCTTAACAATGTAGATTACTTATAAAATTAAATGCACTTGGAATAAATAAATAAATGGAAAACTAAACCCGTTATACATATAATAGGTAGGTAAAATAAAACGTCACAGAAAACCCTAGGTCATATAAATGTAAATCACGTGTAAATAAAATTATGACCAATTTGGATAAGCTAAGGGGAAGTAAGAGAAAAAAATACCAATTATATATAAAGTATCAATTAACGATAATGAATGTTTTGTTTAGGTAGATACTTATATGAGTAGAATTAAAAAAACTTGGTTAATGTTTGATTACAATAAAGGGAATATTATAATTATTTATAACTTGTTCATTTTTATATACCTAATAAAAATCGATATAAAATCTAAATCACGATAATATTATAATTTCTCGTCATAATAATGTGTGGATTTTCTGCTCAAGTTTTTCATAACGATATTTTTCTGCCAATTAGTTGAATACGCGGCACTGCATATACCATTTTTTTTTTAATTCGACACTTTAAACCGATGACTGCTTGATTTCAATGATTAAAATGCGTAGAATACGCATATTTCATCTTTCGCTAGCGTAAATCCATTAAGATATTATCTGCGTATAAGAATTTGATAATGAAGGTGCTAGTTACACAACATGCGTATACACGTGCCGTGCGTATTTGGTAATTAATTATGAGTTATAGGTATCAAGTTTTACCTCGCAATAGATTAGATTTTATACTTGAAGTATCTATCTCTTTTCGATATTTTTGTATCCTGTTAAATAACACGATGATCATAATTTATAAAAAAATACGGGAAAAAGTCATTGCCTCGATAAATTCATGTGATTTTTTTATGAAATCGTTTAAAAAAAATAATAGTTGATTTTGACCAAACGGTTAGCGAGTATTTCAAATCTAATAGAGACTGAGATAAGAAGACAACTTACTTCCAAGGTTTTCGAAATAAAAACTAATCATATCATATCAATCGATCATATCAATCGAACATATCATATTTAATCATATCAACAAGTTTATATTTTTTATAATAGGTCATTTTTATGCTGACATCAGAAGAACATAAAAATAATTATTTCGTCGATACTTACATATTCAGGCGCGTACGTCTCCAGCGGATATGGTGATGGATGACAACGGCTTGGTAACCAAAACAGAAGTCCTAGGAACGTCTGCAAATAAATCTAAAAACAAAGAAAAGTAATCATTAAAATGAAATTTCTATAAAGCTAGATCGCATCGGTAATGGACAGAAGAGCAATATTTTGACAACAGCAACAGGCATTTTGACAACAAGAAGCAGATTTATGTAGTTATCAGCTTGTAAGATTTAGATCTATATGATAGGATCTGGATCTATAAGGTAAGATTCACAGAAAAATATTCTTCGCTATAACATAGTATGTACTTATCAATCAGTGAAGGAAATAAGAGGAGAAGAAGAATTCCAAGTAACTTTATAAATCTAAATGTTCAAAAATGCTTACTGTTTAAGGAACACCGAAATGATAGAAAATAGAGAAAAGCAATGGAAAATATCTCTAAAATATATTTTTTTGTTTTTGATTACTGAGAATGTAAAATAATTACTATTACTCAGGCTAAGAATTAACTTCCATCAACTCGATGTTTTGCCGCTCCATAACTCCTTAGTCTTCCGAGTGGTGTAATAGCCCGCCTTATCGTGGTGGAGGTTATGCTACATTTTGGGTTACCTCCATGAAGTTCAGTAGTCATTTCTGGCAAACGCTCAGACGTGTAACAATCAATAGTAAGCTTTCTCTGCTCTTGTGAGGAAATTATGC
Source organism: Micropterix aruncella (assembly GCA_944548615.1). Classification (NCBI taxonomy): domain Eukaryota; kingdom Metazoa; phylum Arthropoda; class Insecta; order Lepidoptera; family Micropterigidae; genus Micropterix; species Micropterix aruncella. Next base: position 16,532,953 of record OX155956.1, read on the forward strand.
AGACATCCTAAATTTTGAGACGAATAAGCGAGCATTTGCTTCTTTCGATGCTCTTAGAGAACGGACCACTTTTATAAGTTTAAACTTATATTTGAAGACCGAATCAGCTGATTGGCATTTTATATTGGGATCATATGAGTAAATCCACGATTCTTTATCAGTGATTCTAAAAACAACATTCGATATTACTCCGTTAAAGTGTTAACCGTCAGTAATTATACCACGGGTCGTTTTCTTCAGTAGAATCATGCAGTGATCAAGGGGCTCTTTAACACCAGACTCATCATGCAGAATTGTGTATATTACAGTAATTCCAGTGTCCAAAGATATCCGAATCGGATAATATGTCGCGAGCAACATCAACTTACCAATAACTGATATAATGTTGAAGTTATCTTGCCCTATAATAAGGAAATACATAATTTTTTGATACAATTATCTATATTGATCAAAGACAATGACCTAGCTAAGATCTGTTACTATATTTTACAGCCGCGTTAATCAGGTCTTACTTTTATCGCAAGGCGTTAAAAACGCATATAGGGCTATAAAAGAAAGCTCATTGCAATCAGAATATAACAAGACATTGATGCACCGTAACGATGATTGTCACCTGAGCTATGATTAAAGTTTTCTCTTGTTATTGCAACCTCCTGTGCACGCAAGACTTGTGGCGAGTCATATGATATTCCATTTGCCATAAACTCTTATCGCAAGTCATTGTTTGTAAACAACTGTGTTTATTACCCACTTTCTGGAAACTCGGTCGCGGATAATTGTGATGCTAGTTGGTTCATTAGTTAAATTATGTAAGCTTTGAGAATATAATTATTGCAAAAATAACACACCGCTTTCAGTCTGTTTATTTCAGGATATGAAGGCATTCGCTGGTCATATCCGTCGCATCCCAATTTATACCGTGTACATCCCTGATTTTTTAGGAGATGAGTGATTGATCTACTTTAATCTTAATTTATTATATCTATTTTTTATCATGGAAATCGTACTGGAATCGCCTGCGGTGGAAATTTGTCATATCTATGTAATAATAGTGCAGCAAATTTTATTTTCTGTACGATAGTAACCATAAAATACCAGTTTCTTTAGGTCAGTCATAAGTGATGATTTTAAACCGTCATTTAAAGTAATTTGCAACACTTCATCTTCAGACTTTTCCCATATTTTTTTAATATGATAGTTTAAAAAAAACAGCGGAAAATTAGTTGAGGGTATATTTTATTTTATTCACGGACGACTTTTGGAAGTCTTTAATTTGTCTCTAAAATAAGTTGTCACAGATATTGTCTTAAAAAAACTTTTTCACGCGTGAGATCGAAAGTTTTCCGAAATTCATATGTGCGTATCCGATAGATATTTATTGATATTTTTACTACCCAAGTAATTGGGTACTATATATACACTGCTATTTATTTCAAAATTATGGTACCAGAATAACTGTTTCAAATGTAACTAAATTTGAGTTCAATAGCTCAAATTTTCAGTTTTTTTTTGTGATTTGGTAAAGTAACAAAAATTATAATAATTCGGAAACTATGAACATTGTATAAAAGTAAATAAAAATAATAAGAGACAGGCAAATAGGAGAAAGGTAACCACATATTAAAATGATAAATAGTAAACAAATTGTTGAGGTTGATCATGACAATCATTAAGGTTTCTGATTCCCAAAGCATGATCCTGCTTTGCAATTCATTAATACGCTCTAATCTTGACTTTTGTATCCTTGATTTGTAATCCGCATTGAATTGAATTGAATTATATCCATTAAGAGGAAGTTTATGCAAATGCTGTTATTCAAACGCGTCCCTTAAAGTAGCTAACTGACTATTAGGAAGGACTGGCTGCTTTTATATTTTACTTTACCGGTTTACCAACCGACGATGAGGTAAAGTATTGTGAATGCACTTGTGTGTATCTGTCTGTCTGTGTGTTTAAGTGTGTGTCTGTGTGTGATTTCCTCCACGATAATGCCTAAACCCTTCATCTGATTAAGCTGAAATTCTAACTAAAAGATTGTGGTTAAAATCGGTCAAGCAGAAGGCGTGTTAGTTCAATCTCAAAACAATCTCAAACTTGAAATTTGATACACAGGTGCCTTGATGGGCTGAAATCACATTATGAAATTGTCAAGCAAGCTGTGTGATTCATAGACAGGGGTCATTGCAACCAGGTGGCCAACAGGCCGTTTTTAATCCCTCAGCGTGACCTCAGCCGATCGACTTGAAATATGAAACGTAGACTCCTGAGGAGTCACGTAAGCGATGAAAGGGAACATTGCAATTGGGTGGCCAACGGGCCGGTTTTTTAAGCGATGGCGACTTTGGACGATTGCCTTGAAATTTGAGACGTAGGCTGTTGCGTGGTCGAGTAAGGAGTGTGATTGATAGCAAAGGATCATTGCAATTGAGTGGCCAACTGGCTGTTTTTGAGTGAAGGTGACTCAGCCGTTTGGCTGGAAGTTTGAAACATAGACCCCTGATGATTCGAGTAAGCGGTGTGATTCATAGAAAGGGATTACAGCAGATCATAACAATCGGGTGGCCAACGGGCCGTTTTATACTATAATTTAATAGGGTTAAAAAAGGGGTTGGGGTGGGAGGGTGGCTTGTCTGCTTGCCGAGAAAGTCTTGGGGTGAGACAACCAATTTCTTACCAAAGGGAAAAGGCCGCCAGATGGTTTAATTAGTATTCATAAACAAGATTTTAAATACACACTGGATACCTCTTGTATTGAGAAATATATTTATATTAACAGGAGTCTTAGAATCTTAGTCTTAGAATTTTAAGAATTTTAAAACCTTTAGAAGTCTTAGAATTTTAAAAGCTTCTTTAGCTAGTAATAATGCCAGATTTAATAATGTCATTTCTCGTATATATCGTCTGTACCTACAACAAATTTCATTATGATAATTGTATTGATATTTCATAATTTGTATTACATGATTAGGCATTACATGATTTAGGAAACTCGTATTTTTGTGGTTTTTCCTTTAAATTATTTTGTTTAAAAAAATATTGTATGATTATTTAAAAGAATTGTCTTTTGTATTCTACATATTTCCTTTTATATAAAGTATTATTATATAGTTTTCCAATGTTTTGTACTGCACCTCATATATCATTAAAACTCATTCCTTCCCTTTCCTTCACCCTATTGTAAGCACTGTCCGTATTGGATACAAATCAATAAATCTATTGTTGAAAACATGTCATTGCCCAGAAATGTATTAATTTAATGTAACTGTATTATTTTTTGTAGCGCTGTATGTTTTCCTTAATAAATAAATAAATATTAGGTACATATTATGTCACAACAGTTAGCATAACTTTCATTGTCATTATATTTTTCCTAAAGGATATTGATGTAACTATTCAGGTAAACGGAAACGGTAAACGTAAGTTTATATATGTGTTATCAATATTTTGTTTTGAATACAAAATAAAATAAAATAAAAATAAAAGTTGGATAGTAAAGAGTGCGAACGGAAAGAAAACGAAACTGCATACATTTCCGAGTAGGCGATTAGCGAGCGGTTTAAACTGGACACATTGCCTCAGCTTTCATCTGCGAGTCCGTTCATGCCTATGTACATAACTACCCAACTGTTCGCATTTGTAACTTTCATTTCCAGAATACACACGGGCAATTTTCTAATACCCACAGTGAGGTGATTAATTATCCGATGTTTACTGTCGGATTCACATTTGTTTGACAGTTAACGAATCGCCCAAAAAAGTCGTCTCTCCTCTTAGTGCGACGCGACGCATTGAGAGATTTTACTAATCAATTGAATACGTGAATGATTATAGAGTATTAAGCAAGTACGATGAATGGGTTGTGTAGATTTAGTGAATTGAAGATTGATACGAGTTTTTAAATCGCGCTTCATTCAGTTTCAAAGGGATCTAAGAAAATAACTAATAGAGCTGAAGATTTATAAAAAATATTGTCAATTAGGTTCTAGACTACGGGTGATATTTTTTATGGCCGTGTTCTTGTAAAGAAGTTGAAAAAGAAAGTCAAACAAGTACAGAATATATTTATAATGGGTCAGATTTATTTGTCATTTAAAGATTTCATGTTACTCCATTCCTTAGATATTTATTTGAGGTAAATATTTCTAAAGCAAAGATCCATAAAATGAGAGACCCATAGTAAGAAATAAAAGTGTTCACAACTTCTCCTAAGCTTTCCACCAGTATTTAAGCTGCTGAATTGGGACAAGAAAATCGTATCTTTTACTCTTCCATTGTATATATTGTATCACCTTACATTCTCAGAAACTTTCATGAAAAAAAATGGGACTTCCAAACAGCTGACATTTCGCAAAATGTTGGTTTTTGGATAAAGGTCTTCAGAAAATAGCACTAAGTACGCACCCCATCTCACCATCTTAAATAATACTGAGCACGTGAGCATTAAAGCACGATAATTTTGATAGTGTTATACCACGAAAGTCGCCATATTGAACATAATAATAGAAGATAAATATTTTTTTTAAATTTAGAGGCCATCTACACGTAGCTTTTCGTAGTAAAATCTTAGTCGCCAAATTGTAGCAAGGCATTGAGCAATCTATTAAGCTATATTATAACCAAGGTGCAACTCACAACTGTCTAACAGAAACCCCGCTGTGATTAAATACGGGAGTTAATGGGCCCTTGCTGAGTTGGCCACGAAGACCCATTCTGTTCAGGGTTGGTCACACTCACGGGTCAACACCCATCCGACGGCCTCCACGCATGAAGTGCGAGCCTGGGTAGGACTCTGGCCTTGGTCAGTCTCCCCTGGGAATCAAACTTCTGGTGCTCCTGGACGGTTTGCGCACCGTGCTGCGTAAGCCAATTGACTGTGCACTCTGACTAACAACTTGCGGTGTCAACTACAACGGGCGAGCCCGTCACCACAGAACGTTTTAACGATTTTTCGTTCTGTCGCCCTGCAGTGAACGTAGAAGACTTTGGACAGAACAATCCAACGTCCAGCTAAGTCACAGCCGGCAAGAAGCCAACGCCTTTACCGCGAGATAGCCAGTTTCCTTTACTCTGACTAACAGTCGGGGAAGTCTTGAAGCAGTACTGTTTCCTATAGAGCGGGGGTGGTTGCGGACCTTACGGCGACTGCTCTTGAAACGTCCATCGGCCATCCGATCCTGGGTGAACAGCCGGGCAAAGGACGCTGTGGTCCGCGATAGATTCGGTATACACCGTTTCACCGCTTCGTAAGGGAGAGGACCGCGCAAGCGACCTCGAACTCGCGCAAGGAAGAGACCGGAGTAATCTGGTCACAATTGGAAGTAAGGGCGTGAGTGTCGGCCCGTCAGGTAACATTCCTGGCTATCTCGCGTTTAAGGCGTTGGCCTCTTACGGGCTTGTGACGTAGCTAGATGGTGGACTGTTTTTGTCTTAAGTCTTCTACGTTCACTCCAGGGAGATAGAACGACTAATCGTTAAAACTTCCTGAGGTGACGGGCTCGCCCGTTGTAGTCGACAACCCAAGTTGATGAAATACCAATTCTAAATCACGCGCAAGCAAGTTTGAATCATTCTCATCTTATAAAAGTTATTGTGAAGCAAATAGTAAATACTCAATTAAGAAATTATTTAGATAGTTTTAAATTACAATTTTTCATTCCGAATTCTTTTTTAAAAATAGTCATAACTTCGCTAATATGAACCATAAGAATGAAAAGTTATATTTAATCGTAACTCCAGTCTTAGGGGGCCTAGAGAATAAACAAAATATTTTTTTAGTATCTGAATTAGGCATTTTTTTTTGTATGACTTGGGTCATGAGAGATATATTTCCATGACTCGTTGAATAAAATACATAATGGTGGGTTATTCTTGTATGGAGAAAAAAAAGTGGTATTTATCGAAACCTTCCTATGAGGAAAAGATTATCTATGGTATTGAGATTGCATAAAAAATAATTTTAAAAACGATTTCAATATAATAAATATAAATACAAACGGAGCTGCCATGGAATTCACCGACCGGAATATATTAATACTATTAATACTAGTCGGGCCCATCATAATACTATTTTTTTTTACACTTCTGGGGGGTGAGCAGTGGATTCCGGACTTACGAACCGGCTGTGGTAGGTTTAGGACAGCTGTCTTGCCACATGTGAGCGTTCTCCTTACCACCCATTCACTCCTCCTTCGAAGCCATAGAATTTGAGATGCGCAAATCGCAGTTTTAGATAATTTTTCTAAGAAAGAGTTGATTATTTTTCTGGAAATTCCAAGATCTCTAAAGAGGTGAAATAGAGATTTAGCTGGCAGGCCACGAGCGCCAACTTCCACCGCGTGAAGGTGAACAGTGAAGCCGTTCCGGGTTACGGCATTTGCAAGATCATGGTATTTATTTAATTTGTACTCGTGGTCTTTTGGGATATTTGATTCCCATGGAACAGTTAATTCTACAATAAGAGCCACCTTCCGAGATAGAGAGTAAAGAGTTATTACTGGACGGAGGGCTGTGCATCCGAGACTTTCAGGGAATTTATACTGCTTAGAGACAGAATCGACCTCCATAATCCAATCTGTAGCTTTCTCGATTATTGAGAAAGGTTTTGTAGTTAAATGTTTTTTGCCTTTTGAGCCATCCCGCACAAACTGTATTGGGGGTTTGGAGGATACTGTCAAACCCTTGTTGGCACGAGCCACTGAGAGACTAATTGCCTCGCGAATAACAGCGAGAACTTTGTCATGGCGGTAACAAAGTACAAGAGGGTTAAAATTACAAGAGGGTTAAAATTTCGTAAAAAAAATAAAAGTCTTCGTTCGTAAAAAAAAAAATAATTGTTTTTCTGCGATATAAATATTAATAAATTACCAAAATTATGGTTATTGAATAACGAGTAGCGAATAATTATACGTATATTACAGCTGCCCCTCCCCGCCCTATCGAATCAGTTCGCTAATCCTAGAGAGCAGTAATACTACTACAGATAGATATAGAGGCAATTCCATTTCTTCCGTCTTCCGTTTTATTCTGCCACCTCTTCAAAAGACGGAAGCGGTACATCTGAAGTCTTCCCCACGTGGTACGACCCGATCAAGTGCAAAAACCCGATTACCCGGCGGCAATAATAGTTTAGTGCGGTAGGGAAAACCCTTCTACTATCAAGGGTTTTCCCTACCACACTAAACTATAGTCAGAGAAACATCTGCTGGTGTCTGCGTACCATATGAAGATAGTTTTATAGGAAATCGACTGGAATCACGAAACCTCACGCCAGTTTTCAACACCAAACGTGATTACCGTCCACTTATATTACGACGATTTTAAAGGTTTTTTTTTATTTAATTCTAAAAAGAAGTGTGTGTGTGTGTGACTTTTTAATTGTAGCCAAATGGTTACAAGTGTATATCATCTCATATAAACATTATAAAATACTAAATGCCTGTTTTCCTGTAACAAAAATCACTTTGACTTTTTACCATAAAAAGGCTTGAACACCTAAAGTTCATCCCCTTTCCGGCAGTACTTAACCAAAACATATATTTTTTATTTTATTTTTTGCTTGATATATATACCATAGCAAATCTTTTCCGTATAGGGAGGTTTCGAAAATCTAAAGAAGAAAAAACGATCCACCCTTCTACACACGAAATTTGGACGCGGCTTATTTTGCAACAGATGAATAAATTCAAGCATGAAATAGATAAAATTCGCCCTTTAATCTGATTTGCATAAAATAAATCTTTCGCCGCAGAAAGTGAACGTTTATAACTTTTATCTAAATGTGTTTTAAAATTGCTCTTCTTTCCATATTACACAAGATTACATCAAAAGAGGCAGTTTTGTTATCAACTTTCCGGACTTTATCTATCGCAGCTGGAACGCTTCACAAATTTCATAAAATCGTAGCATTTGACAATCATGAGGCACCTTCTGCCATTTCTATAGACGGCCGTATCATTAACCATTATAATGGATATTTATAAATAATAATTAGATAAACCATATATTTCTTGAATTTTCTACAGAGCTCTAACTAAAAGACTTACTGCAAAAAGGTCACATGTGATTGGCTATTACTTTAAAAGGTAACATTTTTGTGTGTTTTTTTATCTAAACGTTACTTTTTCGAGCTATCGGCATGATTAAACGTCCCGGTATTATCAAAATAACAACGTAATATCTACCAGTAAAATATTAAATGATAGGGATAGCTAATAATATATTTTAGCGAACTATTTTTGTTCGTCTGTAAAATTTGAAAATAAGGCAATTGATCCGCTTCTGCATCTGAAAATTCTTATGTTTACCTTAAATAATATTAATGATTTTAGCATTAGGTGTGTCGTTTATATTAAATTAATATATGAGCGGTGGAGAACAAAACTGACTGATAACACATTTTTTCATGGTCTACGCTAATATCGCATATAATGAGCTTTTATAATGAGATATCTCTATTGTGGAACTGTCTCTTTTGTTGTGCCAAAATAGCCTATATGATCATATACAGTGATCAATGTGGTGGGCAAAATCGTAATGTCAAAATAGTAGCCATAATTCATCATGAGTTATGTTTGCGCACTACCAGATGTTAAAGTAAAACTTATCGTCCACAAAGGTATGGTGTCATGACTTTTTTCCTACCTTACGACCAAGACATTGGATTGTTAAAGGGAGTGAGCTTAAAATATAATCCCAACTGCCTCTGTGGCATACAAAAATCCTTTCCAAATAACACAATGGAGAAACATTTAAACTATTGTTTCACTCCTCGTGAAAAGTTGATGAACAATAGAAAAGTTGATACAGAAACACAAAAGATGGAGTAACTCAAACAGCGGATACAAATAAGCAGAGAAACACTACTAATTATATTATTATATTATGTAACAGTAATAAAAATGAGATTCCTTATTTAAAAATTAATTTACTATATAGGTTACTAGCTGCGCCCAGCGGTTTCACCCGCGTGGTGATGGAAAATTGTGATAATGATGATAGAAAACCATACATCTTTATAAATTATAGCCTATGTATTATTCTGATGTATAAGCTATATTATTGTAAAGTTTCATCAAAATCCATTCTGTAGTTTTTGCGTGAAAGAGTAACAAACATCCATACATACATACAAACTTTCGCGTTTATAATATTATTGCAGTAGGATAGTAGGATAGAATTTAAATTTCGAATGTCAATTTCTTAGATTTTTTCCTACTTACTTTACAGTTATCGTTATATTTTATATAATTCCCACTATATCTTTATAAATTAAAGCCAATGAGTTATTCTGATGTGTAAGCTATATTATTGTAAAGTTTCATCAAAATCCATTCAGTAGTTTTTTTGCGGGAAAGAGTAACAAACATACATACAAACTTTCGCGTTTATAATATTAGTAGGATAGCCTATGTGTTATTCTGATGTGTAAGCTATATTATTGTAAAGTTTCATCAAAATCCATTCAGTAGTTTTTTTGCTTGAAAGAGTAACACATCTCAACACTTTCGCGTTTATAATATTAGTAGGATAGTACGATAGAATTTAAATTTCGAATGTCAATTTGTTACATTTTTTTCCTACTTACTTGACAGTTATCGTATAATTTAGATAATTCGCACAATATCTTTATAAATTATAGCCTATGTGTTATTCCGATGTGTAAGCTATATTATTGTAAAGTTTCATCAAAATCCATTCAGTAGTTTTTGCGTGAAAGAGTAACAAACATCCATACATACATACAAACTTTCGCGTTTATAATATTAGTAGGATTACATCGAAATCCCTCGGTTATATACCACGAATTTCATTTATTATATCCCAATAATCAACCTATCGATATCCCAAAGTATGTACAAAAGTCTCTGTAAAGTATCACCGTATATTCCACCTCGCCACGATTTCTACAGGAACTTATAGGAAAACACCCGCACAGTATATGACAATATCAATATTGAAGACTACAAAGATAATCGATTATTTTTCTCCGAATCCGAAATTTAAAATTTATAACGATCTAATTACGACACACATAATATGCTTTGATATAAATATATACTAAATCAGGATTGTTTTACGGTTTTATTTTACGAATAATTAAATACAATTGGTAAAATTTTTGTGGCCTAACTCAGACTTTATTAAAATGTAAGCACATTACATAAATACCAAAAGAAACGTAATTAAACATGCACTCTAAGACCCAATAATGGACACTACAAATGATACATATGTTCGTAACTATGGTTGTAATATAATACGCAAAATAGCATTTAAAAGTAGCAGTAACATTTATAAAGACAATATTTTATAAAAAAAGATAGAAAATAAACAAGGTCATTTTCAACCAAGGTAACAATATTTGATAAAAACCTTTCAGAAAAAATGATTCACAAGGTTTATTAAATGCTTGGCCTGGAAATATGTATTTTCAATATGACTACCCTTACCACGCATTAATACAAATAACAAAATATTTAATTTAACTCACCTTTCCAAAAGTCATTGTTGATTATATCACATCGATACTATATAAAATTAATGAAATATAAAAACGGTCAATTCCAAATGTTATACAGTATATTCCAATCAATGCGCTAAAGACGAGCGCGACTGAGGACGCTCGACGGTAGTTTGACGGCCAAGGTTACTTCATTACAATGCGCGGTGCGCTAAGCACAACATGTATTTATAAGGTGGCATGAGGCGAGAAAAGTGGAAAAGAAAGGGAACTGAATTGATCTTCATACTTGCACTTCCTGCGGCTGCGGATATATGATATTATTATATACAGGGTGCGTTACACTAGTATAAAAAATCGCGAAATCTTTTAAAATGTCGTATGATATAGAGACTAAGACTGAGAAAAACATTCACGATACGCAGTTTCTCACGTTGGCTCGCTGCTGCACAGTTTTCAACGCCAGTAACTCCTTGACCAATGATATATCAACCTGGGCTGACACAAAAAAGTAGTTTAGCAAGGATTAATGAGTTGCTAGCAAAATTAGTTATTTTAAAGCAGTTTTGGTTTTTGCCCATATATGAAGAAATATCAGGTCACTGTTAGCGACTTTTACAACTAACTTTTAACCCACTTCTTATTGTCGCATAGATTTGTAACTATACAGTCTTATTCAAATATGGTTTCAATACGGTAATATTGTCTGTAACATCGAGCTTATATTACGATAGAAATAGAAGGTGGTCATAGGGGCTCCTCAATGGATACAGCTTCCTTCCCGAAGGGTGGCCTAACCAACAGTGAAATATACATTATAAGCTGTCCGGCGGCTTCCTGACTATATCGCCATCTAAGAGTGGGAAAAGACCACACACAATGCTGTTTTTCATCCACCTAACACTTAACTTGCTACTGGTCGCTCCCTTTTCAGATACATTAATGGTTTAACCCTTGAACCTTCCTTGAAAGATGCTCTGACGACCGCATGGAAATCCGTCCAGTGGTTCGTAAGTTTAGCGCAAACAGGCAGACAGACGGTTTTCGGGGCTTTCTTTTATAGTTGTTTAGATAAATAGCATATAATCCCTGCAGATAATATCTTACCAGAAATGCTTATAATTAATAGCGATACTATCTGGAGGTCTCTGGCAATATTATTCACCAATTGCCTGATGGAAAGCTAACCAGGCCAATGCAGCGTGTAGAACGGGATAACAAGTTTAGAGATGGCGACAAGGGATTGACAGTGATCATCTTTTAAGTAGAAATATACCTTCTGCTGATGGTTTTTACTCTACGCTGGGTGGATGATGTCGGACGACACGGTGAACGAGACTGGATACGTAGAACTTAAGATTGGCTATGATATAAGTCATTTTAAGGAAATGGAACAAAGAAAGCCGCAATTATGATGATGAATATGTGGCAATAGAGATTTGAGATACAGGCAGCGACGCCATTGGACATACACCCTTAAATGATACATTCAAAGCGGTAACGAATTTTCCATTAGTCAATAATACGCAAACACCCAAAAATATAACAATCATTGTTATAATAATCCGTTCTGATTAATTATAGTCCGTAAATTAATTATATTCCCCACTGGGAAAAATATTTTATAAAACGCATGTTTCTGAGTGTGGCCTATGCTAAACACCCTGTACACTGTATATCATATGATACGCGAAATTTTGTATTTCGCAATATGAAAAATATTTAATAGTGTATGCCATTTATTACGCCAATGTTCAGATGAATATTTTATTTGCATTGCTTTAAAATGTGGCGTGATGAGTGTTTATGCGGCTGTTAATATAATAATAAAATATTTTATATTCATTTCTTTCTTTCCGGTGACAGGATGTTGATTTGAAGAAAATAGTTATATATGTCTGTTTTTCCCTCTTTTTCAGGTAATATTTTGGTTATTGTTAATCTCGAAAGCTCCTACCACTTTTGTTTATTTATAGAGTAAAATCTTCATTTATTGTATGGCTGTCTCTACTGCACATTAAATGAGACACGGAATAAAATAGGTCACAATATTATACTGGCATAAAACTGTAATAACTGCCAATGGGCTTATTGTTCCTTAAATTTTCTTTATAGCATTGTTAATGTTGTTTGACAGGCATCGGATGAAAGCGTGAGATTTTTTCATTGAGTTCTGATGGCCCATCGTTTTGGACTCGAATACTTTCGCGGTTTTTCGACGTCATAAATAATTAGGAGAAACTGTGGTTACTGCGCATTCGTACTGATTGTATACATACAAAATATCAGGACTTGCACCCCATACAGAATAAGTGAGTTTCCAGAGAATGGTCATCACTATAATTGTCATCACTCATCAAGTCATGACTATAATTTCACGATGTTTCGGAGGCTTCAATGGGTGGAGAATTGCGTGCTAAAAGGGAAATTGCAGCAGCGCGGTGCCGTCGGACATTTGTCGTCCGCATGCATAATTCTAGGTTGCGTAGAGAGGTGACCATTTTCGCTTTTCCTGGTTTTGAAACGTCGTCGTTCATTATTGGCTTTGCTTCATGCGACGTGTGGGCGTGTCACCTGCCAGCCTATGAGAAGTTGCACCTTTAATATGACCTAATTATAGCCGGTATAAGCATTATACATTAATTTGGTCTAATAATATCGCTATTCTGTATCGTTGGGATAAAGATAACTGGGCATACATGAAGGCTTTGAATAAGCTAACTAAAAATATATTCTCAAAAAATAATACTACCGAAAAAAGGAAATATCGCTATGTAACTCAAAAAAAATATTTCATATTTAAACCATGGTTACAGAAAGAAAAACACTTTCTTAATTTTTTTTGGGTAATCTTAGATGTCTAAATATGTTTTTGATTTCACTAGGCAACAGTGAAAATATAACAAGAACAAAGTTAGTTGTTCTGTACTAAATCGACCATGCTGATAACGAAAACGACCATGAAAAGCCCCGATTAGGTGTAGTTTGTTTAAATATCCAGAAACTTCCTTGGCGATTGTAACCCAGAAAACTATAGTTGTGGAACATCTTCTGCAGTGCTACAATGGACTGGGGTGTAACGTGTATTTAAAGTTACACTTCTTATATTAGCACTTTTAATATTACATTCCATATATATATTTCATATATACCAGGGAAAGTTGGGAGAATTAATGTCAGCGGATTATTGCTGAACACTCATCAGATAACAACCAGTAACAAAATACAAACGATTGCGCTATCAGTGGCCTTCCTTCAAGGGAGAAATACAAGGTAAATAGGTACTGGCGTAGGCTTTTAACTGCAATTTTAAAATCTTTAATAACTCAAAAACAAGAGCTAAACTGGAATTTTCATTATCATTTCCTTGATTATGATTACCTTGAAAACATAAGGACAAATTGTTTTCATGAAAAACGAAATGAAAATGAAAAATACCTTTATTGTACTAAAAAATTACACAGGTAAAGAAAACTTAAATTCTATTTTAACTTAGTAAAAACGGCGGGCTTATCGTTTTGCGATTTCTTACAGCCAACTGTTACAGAAAAAAAAGTCATCATTGTTACAGAAATCATCAGACATCATCATCATTGTTACAGAAAAAAAAGTAAATATATTTGGCCAATTATTAGTCTCAAAAACTAACAACTTGAAGCTGCAATATTTTTTTTAACCCTAAAACTCTAATCTACGCTTGCGAGGCGTACACGCCCTCGAAAATTCTCTGTCTTTTTCTAACGGGTTAGGTTTTTTTACCTCCAACCTGAGGAGATAAAACAATCTGGCGCCAAAAGCCCGCTGCGGTTATGACACGAGGCTTAGCGCAGAACTATAGTAGGTGGCGAACACAATAGATCAGCAATGGTCGCAGTGTCACAAGGCTCATAAAGACCTTAGAAAAGCCCCACTCAACAAATAATAAATAAAAAAAAGGGTGAAGTTAGATTTGCGCTTTTTAGCCAACTCAGTGGCCGATGGGAGCCTGCTAATGGTGCCCGCGTCGCTAAGGTAAGTCCCGTCATTTTTGACTTATTGGGGTACTACACGCATGCAAGACGTATGTTTAGGCTTTGTGTAACTTTTAACTATGATTGTGTGATTTTTATTTAATAATTTTATTGTACATTTTATGCAAATTTATTTCGTTAGTTTTATGTACATTTTATCTATAATTATGTTGGCATTGTTTCAGTTATCTAAATATATTTATGTCACGGTCTTGGCCTTGGATGGAGACGAGACTTGAAGCTTCGACTTTGAAGAAATCTTCACCTGGAAACATATGCCAAATCCTGGTAAACCTATTGATTTGAGTAATAATCTTCAGGCAGGAGAACTGGAGTCGAAATAACGTAAATACTGCGCTTTTTTTCTACAAAAAGAGAGAATGTCGATATTAGTGCACTATAAGTGCAAAAAAGTCAGTATAAGTGTAAAAAAAACAGCAAAGAATGGGTTCTCTCAACGTATCTTTGTTTAATTTATTGCGAAAGAAAATTAAATGAGAAGGATGTATACCATAATATAAAAACTTGACATATTGAGAGATACGTAACTTTCATCAAGATATGTTTCAATATTGATATATTTGATATGGTGGCCAGTATGCCAAAGAAGCAATATTCATATATGTACTTGCTCTTATGTACCGTGTAGTCTCTTAATCAAGAGAGTCCTATCTCCACGAGCTTTTCGAACCATTAAGTTCTCACGATCTCATACTTTGGTCAGCCTCTGACAATAAACTCAAAATTCCTTGTCATAATATCTACTGATTTCTTCTCCTACTCTTTCTGTGTCCAAGCGCAAGACTCAATAGTTAAAAACTCCCATCAAAAACTACTAATTTCTAAGTAGTAACCAGTTCTTTCCATTCTCACTCCTTCCTCTTCAAATTTTCTCTCGTAAGGAATTATTTATATTAGATATAGTGTATGACTTGTATTTTATGCCTGATGATAGGTCGCCTGATCTAACATTGTAAGGTCCCGGATTAGATTCCAGGTTGGGTCACTATTTTCGGTTGGGATAAAATTAACTAAACTAAACTAATTTACTCGTTAAGCGAAACACTCGTTGAGCGGAACAATTTTCCCATACTCGTAATTAGAGATGCGAATTACTCGTTAAGAGGAATTACTGCGCATTACTCGTTATGAGAGGTGCTCTTTATGAGAGGTTACACTGTTATAGTGGGGTTTGCTGTAAGAGATTGTCGTACGATAATAGACCAGCTCATTGTAAATTTCACAATACAGAGTAGAAAAATATGTCCACTAAGTTGCGCTTAATCAAGAATTTAAAATCACGCAGGCAAGCAAAAAATCAGGCAAGCAAGAAAGAAAGCGAAAACATTCAAATAGGTATTTAGTGAAATGTTGGAAATTAAAATTAATATTATGCATGGTAATAAAATAGTACATTATACCTTAAAAAACTAGAGCACAACATGA
The DNA here is from genome assembly GCA_944548615.1 of Micropterix aruncella. NCBI lineage: Eukaryota > Metazoa > Arthropoda > Insecta > Lepidoptera > Micropterigidae > Micropterix > Micropterix aruncella. The sequence continues at coordinate 16,548,868 of OX155956.1, forward strand.
GATAATCTAAAAAATTAACAGTCAGCTTGATCCGGAAAACGATAAGGCATAATCCATCCAATCTGTGATCGAACTCCGCTAGATACGTATATTTTTATTTATATTATTTCTCTTAAATACCTCAGCGCAGGTCGATTGAATAAGACGTTTGAAATCCGCCGTAATTTATTACGACATCTTTAATTAGGTATTATTGCAAGGTTATCCCCGCACGCCCAGCCGTATTTTGATAACATTGTGAAAACACATAATTCTGAGAGCTGCAACTGCGCGTGAACAGGTAATAAATATAATATTAAATGTAATAATTTCCACATCTCCTTTAGCGCTCTGGTAACTAGATGCATGAGTATTTTTTTAATAGTCTAAAGCTAGATTTGCTGGTTGGTTGTACGATATATCATTATTACTAGCTAGGATTGTTAAATTGATTGTACCTCGAAACCATCAATTTAAAACAATCATTCCAATTTAAATTATACTTTAAACGCGTATATTTAAAACCTTTTAAAGGTCACATCTTTAAAACTCTGTTAAAACCGAATTTTTAGTATTGTATTTCACAATTCTTATAAAGGTTAATTTAATGGTTTCACATGCGACCCATCAAAAGTTATGTCACTTTACTATAAAAAGATAGACCGTTCATAAGTCCCTATCGGAAAATAATAGAATTATATAAAGTCACTCAAAGTCAATCGAGATAATAATATAAAATGTTGATTTGTAATTTAAAGGTTTATATTTAGGAAAATGGCCAACAAAATGAAATGAATAACTTTGTTTTAAAACACCTGGAAAATGGTGAACAAAACTTACGACAACTTACGAAATCTCAATACTTTCATGAATAATCAGACGTCGGTAAAAAAATAATACTTGGATTGAAATTACAAAAAAGTTTGGTAGCTTCCAAATGCTTCCAAATTTAAATTGAAATTAATTTATTCATTTTCAATTCACATTTTTTACAATTTTAAATGTTCAAGACCTAACTAGGCCGCCTAAGGTAGACAATTTATTTCTAAGGTAGACAATTTATTTTCATCGTTAATATTTTATAATTTCTTTTAACATCATCGTACTATAAAATTACCCTAATAGCCTACATAAAATGTATAACATAATGTCATATGTTTGTTAAAAATATAAACTATCAATAATAAGCAAATAATTTAAAATATATTAATTGTTATGTTAATTTATTAACAAAAGTAATTGGTAATGTTTCTGACTTTCTTACTGCTGCTGGAACTGTAATTCTGAAATTCTGACTATGCTGGCAGGGCTGACAGAGATTTAGTCATACATATATCTCTGGGTCAGTTCACTGATAGTTTTATTTCGTAAGCAATATTAAAAACGCAGAATTAAAAAAAAACCTTTTTTACGATTTGATTAACTTTGCTCAGAACGTGGAGTCGGATCTTCCTTTTTTGTCCTGAAAAAAAAACTATTTTAGCGACCCCATTTGGGGTCGCAACCACAAGGTTACATACTGCAATATTGCTGTGCTAATGAACGGTTTATGGCTTACCCACGCGTTGAAATTTTTTGGCGGCTAGCAAGAAATACTAAAATAGCAAGTTACACAAAAATAAATACGTTTTTTTAAAATTTAAATAGCCGATATCATGAACTTAAATAATATTACATATGACAAAAAGAATAGAAATAGAAAAAAGTAATTTGTTGGTAGAAACTAAGTACTAATTGTTAGAAATTTATAAGTGTGCGTACGAATGTATTGCAGGAATTAAAATCAGTAGCGCCATCGCGTTCAATCCGGGAACAACATCCAAGGCGAAAAATTAAACTTATGGCGGATTGAGTATGTTTGCCATTTAGTTTGATGAATATACACTAGATGGTAATATAATTTATAAACAGTTAAAACATTGCTGTAATTTAAAATTTGTTATCCACGAGTGTAGGCAGGACCATTGATTATATAGTTTATTAGATTTCTTAATTCTATACATCCATTTGGCAACTATGATTTACTTCGAAACGCAACCCTTACTTATAACCCACAGTTCCTAAATATATCAATTAAATCTTTTGTTTTGTTCTGTAGCTCAGTAAAAGGCGTTTTAAACATGCTGTTAAAATAATAATACTACATAAAAGCATTTTTAAATCCAGTGAAATAAATCCGAAATGTCTATTATTTATTTTTAATTGTGGTTCCATATTCAACCACAATTATTTGTGGTTCCATATTAATAGTTTTAGCAAATTGTTATATACATACCCTTATTAAAGTTCATATATTAACCCGCTTGGGATAAATTATTGTATGATCTATCTGGTAAAGTAGCGGTATGCAACGTTTTCAAAACCGTTACCACATTTAAAAAAAGATCAACCCCATGAGGAGGAGGGAAGGGAGTCCAAATTACATACTCGTATGTACAAGGGCATTACTTGTCTAATAGTGGGTTATTCTAAAAGAGTGGTCACTGCATCTAAAATATGTTTTTTTTTCGTTTAAGGAATAACCAAACTTGCCATGTTGATACCGGATAATGGACTCAAGAAGTTGAGCTAACTTATCTATTTAGTTTAAGGCACTGGTTTTATCCGACTAAATAGCGTTTACACAAGATATCAGTTTGGTTTTTATGTCATCAGACTTTAAAATATCAGATATCTTGACACTTTAAAAAATCATTACATTTTCTTGTGGGCAATTAACCATAGATTTCGCAATAAAAAACTATATTTTTTAGTATCTGTATATTATTGTTTAAACATACATTTCGTCGTCAGCAGTAAATTCGCATAAGAAGTCAGCAGGGCCTTCTAATTCTATGTACCTGCCGCATCCGGGGTATCATATTATGCTCATAATATGTGCGTACACGTTCCTATTTTTCTTCTTCCTGTTAGACAGCTACAATATAATTATTTAATAGTATTTCGGCCAATCATTTGATTGTTAACAATCATATAAGAATAATACGTGGGAATGTGTAATAAGTGAATAACAGCCGAGGAAGAACCCACTAGCTACAAAACCTCGTTCAATGGTACAACTCAAACACCACCGAGTTGTTCCGCGCCGAAACATCACGGGCCCAAGTGGCCTTAATGACCTCCGATAGGAGATGGCACGTTAAGAAGAAGTGATACTTCAATCTTGAGTTTAGGACTTAAAATTCGGTACAGAGATATACAAGCGAAACAATCTCATATAAAAGCGACACAAATATTTTTAAAACCCCGCCATATTTAAGAAAATACTACAATATATTGGAAAATACCATTTTATGACTACGGAAAATACTACAAATATAGAACGAAAATACTAGTACAATACTACGAAAATGAGAGGGGCTTGTCTACTTGCCGGGAAAGTCTTGGGCTGACCCAACCGATTTTTTTCTACTATAAGAGGCTTAGTTTATGTGTGTATTTTAATTTTAATCAGCTTGATGCTCATTCACTTGCTTGATGTCTCCGAACACAGTGTGGATGATGTTCACAATTTATCTTTATAAACCAACCTGCGATGGTCTTTTGCAGATGCGTCTTAGACTTATTTCAGTTTTGGCGACCCCACTTGAGGCCGCAACCACAAGCCTGCGTACCACACGGTTCTAAAGGACGCTTTATAGTTTACCCATGCGTTGAAAATTTTTTCGCGTTCGACAAAAACACTAAAACTGCGTTTCTACAAAGAAAGAAAGACGCGTCCCATAGTAAAATATCCCATAGTAAAGTAAAATATCCCATATTATTAACCGTAATATTATTAGGTGTAACAAGAAGATACTTTTAATTCGTAGAAAATTAATTCTGCATACGAATAAATTGCAGAACTTGAAACAGTAGCGCTATCGCATTCAAACTGACCACAACATCCCAGGCGACGAAGTGAAATATTGTGGTTTGAGACTTTGCTAGATTTAGTTTAACGAATATACACTAGATGGTAATGTAATTTATAAACAGTTAAAACATTGATGTAATTTGAAATTTATTATCCACGGGTGTGTGCAAGACTTCTATCTTGCACGTGTTTATAATAACTATCAATATCTTCAAAAACCCCTAACGTTACGAATAAAATGCTACTGGTGTTCGTAATCAAATACGAGTATATAATGTTTGAATAAGAATAAACGTACTTTAAAAAAATCTATTTAAAACATGAAAAAAGGTACCGGTAGCCCATGCACGACATTTGCCTATTCTCCAATAGGGGGGAAAACAAACGAGAGTTTCAAAATGCCAAAAAACACGTTTGACAGCGATTATTTTACGAGAGCACATTGCGAAAAATATTGGACTGCTTTTTCATTACCACTTGTTATTACGGTTTTATACAGACTAACGATGTTACAATCGTAATTTTGTTGAATTACAAGGAATTTTGTTGTGACTCCGTTACTTGATTATATGTATTAACATTTCCCTTACGGTTAATACGGAAATAACAGTATATTGTAGTTTAAACATGATTTATGTGTCCATCTATAACCGTACGTATACTGCTACATGTTATGTTAGAAGCGAGATCCCAAGGTCGCGACGTAATGAAATATTATATTTTAACATTACTGCACAGTAATTATCGTCACACCAACACCGTTACGCGTCATGTTGATTCATACGTACGGACCAAAGTCCGAGTTATATACGTAATCCTTGTTCAAACTTGCGTATTTCTGTGTATTACATCGCTATATTTTTCTCAATGGATTTGTAATAGGGCTCCCGTTGCATTGTTATCGACAATCCCTAAGTCAATTATGGTAATGTAGAGGTGTTATTGTTACATAATTAACTTGTGCATTATTTACTACTAAGACGTACAATATCTAAGTTAAAAACTGTCTAACTAATTGATCATTAAAAATAATACAAGATACGAAAAAACAACAAACTTCAATAAAAAAAATATAAAAACAAACAATACGATATAAAATAATATTCATAATGTTTTAAAATAATGACAAAATTAAATGAAAAACGCGGCATTGACAAAATTAAAACGAAAAAAAAAAAATCAACACGTATAATAAATTTATTTCGATTTTTTTACCATGTCAAAGGTTGGAGCCGAGCAAAAAAATATTGAAGGCCTTGTTAAAATGTGTAAACAAATGAATATTTTTTAAATAGCACATAGATTTAGATATACATATACATTCCAATACTTTTTAAATTTATTTTATCTACATAATATGTTCTAGATAGATCAATGTGTCGTTCCAATAAGACCATTATTATGACTTTTGTCTCTGAATTACCCATTCCAGCCTACTGGGTATTTAAATACCCAAAAAAATGTTGACACCTAAAAAAATCTAGCGTGGAATAGGTGAGAGATATCGCTGCATTTTGTTTGTTTTTGTAAAGGCACAGAATGGGCCTAAAATATAAATAATAGAACAGTATAATTTTCAGCGGCTTACCTTTGTTATTTTACAGGTAAAAGTCGCGCTTTTTTTTTTGTCTGGAAATGCTCAGGAAAAGTGCTGCCAAATATAGGGAAATGGGAAAAACAAAAAACGCTCACCCTTACCAGATAGCCTTAGGTGTCCTCTATGTAATAAAGAAAAACCAAAAGCGATATGTCAATACACCTGGCTGTCAAACCAAGTCTAATGAAAATGGTACTTTAAATACCCAACAGTCCATGGTGTATCCCAAAAATATCAATTTTTTGCAATATGGAAAACAATCTTTTGGAGTGAATAAAAGCTCATTTATATCTGAATTGTTTTTATTTTCTTGAGGAAACATAAAGAGATATGTTATTTAGCCTTAGCAATCTTCATATTATCTGATGCAACACCGTTGTGGTAATCCAGGAAGCAAGGAGCGGGTTGCAAGTTAGCCTGGCCCTTCAAGCAACCATATTCAGTTTTGCCACCGCATTGCGGACAACGGTTACGTGTATTGAGTTTTCCGATAAAATGATCGATACGATCGTAACGCATTACCAGTTGGGCCCCGGAAGTTGACGTTCTACCCGGATGATGATAATTGTTGTTCTACCCGAATGATGACAATAGCCATGTGTTTGCGGCAAGGTGTGGTAACCGGTTATATACAACACGCCCAAAAATGTTTTCATTTCTCCAATTGATGCAATGAATAATGGTCAATTGTTGGCCGCAGCATATTGGTTGGTGGAAGTGACCAACAGGTTCAACACGTCCTCGTCGATGAATATTTCCCAAAGCTGCACAGGATTCATGTCACCAATCTGTTGATACAACGCTCTGTATGAAGTGGCCGTGTCATCGAATGGAATCTTATCGAATTGATAATTTTGCAAACGAGACCATTTTGGTTTTATTGCTTCGTCGATTAGGGATCGCTTCGGTGCCTTCCTTGATTTCAGTGTTGATTTACGGCCACGACCACTAGATGTTGAAGCCACTGGCGTACGATCTTGTTCTTCTTATTCAAGGTTGGGTTCATTTACGACATCTGTATCATCATCACCACAGCCCGATGGCATGTGTTCGTTCGTATCATCGTAATTACATTCGATTTCAAATTGTCTGGCAATCTCACGAGGCATCTCCAGTTCATCGTGCGACAATTGAAAATTGTCGTATAATTCTTCATTGTCACTAACAAAATCGACCGCATCGGGTAGTGTTATCACGATATTAACGGCGTCTGCGTATTGGCCAAAGTTATATTCTACATCACAATCTCCATCAGACCAATTATCCAAAATAGCTTGCAGCTCGGTAGCAGTAAGAACTTTCTTTCGACTTATCATTCTGAATTTTTTCGAATCAACGCTGTCAGGTTGTCCTTTATTCAAATAATAACCTTAAAATGCACACGATATTTGTTAAAAGATATATCAAAGTGAAAGCAGTTCTTCTTCTTTATTATTATATGGCAATCCAACCAAGTGTAGGTGATTTATGCCAGTCATCAAAACTAACATACCAAAGCCTGTCGGGTATTTAAATACCCATGTCATATGTATGTCAGGTGTGTTGACAGGTTAAAAAAAAAATTTTTTTTGCTGTCAACTTCTATGGTCCCCTGGACACACATATCAAAATTTCATCAAAATCGTACGAGCCGATCTATGGGCAGGCTTTAATGGGTTAACAACATAATTTTGGTTTTTAATAAAATAAAATGACTCCATAAAGTAATGTTTAAGGGAAGCTGGTGTAAAATAAATATTGCATAGGATTTGCTCATTATTACAAATCAGGTTACATCTCATGTTATCCATTAACCGTTGATTACCATATTTTTAACACGGATATGCAAACAAAGCGTGAGTTTTTAAGAATTCATTGTGAAGCAAATGATCACAAGTTAGTTTTATGTATGTATGAAATATGAAGGTAGGAGTTATTGGAATTTCAAATATTGTTTTATTATTATGTGGTATCTGGCTTTCCTCTCGCTATTTTACTTTTTTATTATTATCTATTTGAATTTTATTTTTATACACAAAATATGACTTTTCAACAGCGATTCTTCTATACAATGCTCTACCATATTTTCGGGTATAGTTTCATTACTGTATTCGAAACTATATCTAATTGCGGCGCAAGGACAAGGCTTATTTTAAAGAGTTCATTGTACCCTATTGTGCTAAAAGTATACCCGGCGCTGGATCAATCAGTGACGTACCAAACTCTAAAGAAAGGAATATTTTTAAAATGACGCACAGCGACAGATTAAAGTGGAATAAAGTCAAATAAATGATCTCTTACTCGTCCTCTCCTATTTACATTATTTGGGTTGTTGTTTCGGAAAATTGGGCTTTTTTGAGGTCTCTTTCGATGGTGTGGGTCTCTTTCGAAAGAGAGTGGCGGGCGGCCACTTACTTTTTTTGTTCATGTAGTTTCATAGCAAATTGTACCACATGATCGTCGCTTTGTCTGTTGACATACCCATACCTGCGTAGGCGGATTTCGATGATCTTATCTGCGATTGGTGCAACCTTGAAGCTACATCGTATGTTTTCATTGCGGATCCTGCCCAGCCTATTTACACCTCTGGCCCACCTGTGCATCTTCATTTCGTTGGTATGTGCTTTTTGTTGATGTGTCTTCTTCGTTGCCCAGCATTCGGAGCCATACATTAGCCCCGAACGAACTGAGGTTTTGTACACTTTGCCCTTAGTTTTTATGGAAAAACGTGGGTCACACGGAACACCAGTAAGTGATCGACATTTTTGCCATGCTACGTTAATTCTATAAGGCAAATCAGCGTCGACGTTGGCATCGAGTTTCATAAATTATATTAGTGAAATAATAAATATTATCCAATTTAATAAAAATAGGTACAAAGCGTCCCCAGTTAATTCTACGTGATAACAGGAGCTCTGCTCAAGCTCTACTTATGTACAGACATCTTCAAATCTGCCTTAATAATAAAAAAGTGCACGTGAGCATTATGTTTACTATTAGATTAGAAATATTTGGTTAGGACTTAATATTATCAAGTTCAAAATATATAAAATCCAAGAAGGTTAAAGTGTCAAAATTCACCTGCATCAATTAACTGATAAATTTATGATTAACTTTCCTTATCAGTGTATTAAGCTATATCACAATATCTTGCCATGGCGAGTGTTTTTTTTTAGAAGCATGTCTTTGTAAAGAGAAATCTCTTTGAAATTTGTTGGAGTGAAAAGTCGCCATCAAAGAAAAACTTTAGTTTTATTAAATAACTACCCACCTACCTGCCCATTAACCTTGTCAATATACAAATTTTGTATTTTCTATTATTAAATTTGATTGAAATTTTACATAAAATCATATGTTGTGACATTCTGTAGCATTATTGTGACATTCTGTACCTATATTGTGATATCCTTTAAAACACCTATTTGGCTTAATACAATATATATATATATATATATATATATATATATATATATATATATATATATATATATATATATATATATATATATATATATATATATATATATATATATATATATATATATATATATATATATATATATATATATATATATATATATATATATATATATATATATATATATATATATATATATATATATATATATATATATATATATATATATATATATATACTTATACAGGGAAAAAAACTTTAGGCCGATAACACTAGCCAACAGTAATAATGTAACGAAGAACAAACTCAGTGGTTCTGTACTAAATAGACCAGGCTGATCACGTAAACGATCATAAAAATCCCCGTATAGTTTGTTCAAGAATCCAAAAACTTCCTTGGAGATCATAAGGCAAAAACTATAAAGATCTCGTGGAAAATCTTCTACAGTACCACGATAGACTCGGGCGTAACGTGTGTTTAAAATTACATTTCCTACATTCACATTTAAACTTCTTTCCAGAAAACTGTGGTGCTGTTAGCGACAAACATGGCGAACGCTTCCACCAAGAAATTTCGAACATTGAAGAAGGTGGAGTGAATGAATGTCAGCAGATTATTGCTGGACGCTCATCAGGGAATGACCAGCAATTACATACAAAAGGCAGGCAAAGCGATTGCGGCATAAGTGACCTTCCTCCGAGAGAGAACTATGTGCATTGTGCAAGGTAAATACATGCGTAGGCTTTTCAGGAAAATTCTGAAAAGCTTCAGTAAGTAAAAAATAAGAGCTAAACTTGCATTTTAATTATCATTTCTGTATTGAGCACCCGTGAAAACATTAAGATGAACTGTTTTCATCAATGTTACAGAAAAAAAGTTAAATTTTGTTGCCCAGTGTAGGTACTCTTGTCCAATTACTAACCGCTTCAGTTAAAATCCGCTAGTGTAATTGTGGCAAGTTACAAATTAAATAAATAAAAGCATATTTACATTTGATATTCAAAATTCAATTTAAATATTAAATTTAAACAGGGAGTCGCTGAGAAAGGCAGGGAAAGCTACCTTTCCCTTTAACAGGAAGAACTACTGTGTTTAGTAAGAAAGGAATTGGAAAATAGTATATATTATACAGATACGTCATATAGTAAATATATAGATATAGGTACACAGTAGGTACTGTTGTATAGCATAGATAGCTACGAGCGTTTGAAATGTAGGAGAATTACAGCATTCGCTCCGGTGGAGGGATCTTCAGCGCCTATAACCATGATAGCCACTTGCGCATTGCTCCGCTTTGACGGGGGTGGTATTGTTTAAAATGGTCACCCTTACGAAAGCAACGGAGAAAAGAACAAATTAAAGAAATTGATTAAAAAGTAAATAAATAAAATGCATTAAGAAGCAGGGAATCGGTTTCAGACCATACCGAGTCGTTTGCCGATAACCACAGATGTATAGTTTCTGAGATCCAGGTACCAATGGATGGAGGTGTCGACGGACGGACGATGGATAGACTCCTGAAATAACCCTTTTTTATAAAATTATAAAATACCTTTACAATATTGCAATATTGTGCATTTTTGAAGTCCCATTACTTGTCCAAAGTATTCGAATTCCCGTTTTTTGGTGTTAATTTGTCCTTCCTCATTCGTTTCATTTATTCGATATTTAATACTCAGTGCGTCCATGAAATGCATAGAATTATTCTAAAAACGTATATTTCTAAGGCCTGTAGTTTCTTTGATATGGTCTATGGGTCTAGCCTTCCATCCCTAGAAGAGGTTGGACTGAATGTAGCACCTTGTCATTTGTACGGTACGGTTACAGATATGTTTCTTCATCGGAAGTTAGCTCTTGCAAATTTGCATTTCAGATGTTTCTTTCCAACTACAGTCCTAATGCTCAATTTCCAAACACGTGTCGATTCCATCAGCGATTGTCTCTAAATAAATATGAATATTGAGATACAAATATAAGCAATGCATGGGCAAGCTCAGATTTAATCAATACGATTTTATAACTCAAAACAGCCAAAAATTTAGATACTATGTTGAAGTCAGGTAGCCATCGGTATGTAGATTGTATTATAGCAATAGTAATAGCAATAGGATTGTCAATAATGATATACTAGTAGAATTGTATCTTTTCCAAACTTCCAATCAAACATCGAGGGAAACTGATGTCTTTCAGCTTTAAAGTTCAGCTCAAACCTCAAGAATACACAGTAGACATCAAAATTCGAATTCTGTGGGTAATTTATTCTGTTTTCCGTATTATTTTGATAGCTAATAAAAAGTTGGCGCCCGTACGGACGATAGTGTGATATCTCAATTGTCCGTTTATATGGTAGCTCCAAGATCCATTAAAGACTATTGGCTCATTCCATCGTTAAATAAAAGAGAATACCGAAAGAATTTTCGAAATCGTACAACGCGTTCTTGAGTTATGGCCCATAAGCCAAACATTGTAACTTAATAACGCATAGTGCGATTAAAAGATCTTTGATAATCGTTTTTAGCTTTTTGACTCAGAATTCTTTTATCTTTCCTAAAAATGAGCATGTCAATTCACCTTTTTTAATTTAATTTAATGGATAGCCGACAAAGGATGACGATCCATTTATCAACTTTATATATACATAATACAGGCATTCTAAAATTTCAAGAATTTCGAACTATCATCCTATAATATTTAAAAAACTACCTTCTCCGCTTTAATTAATGTGCTTTTTGCATTGTTTTTTATATAAATTCAACTCTAATGAACACACAATATTTTGCAAAAGGATGATCTTGGTTTTTAAGATGAATGGAAGAAATGTGATCGATCAAAGATGACAAAGGGACTACAATTAAACCGACATAGCACAGTTCATTGAATGAGGCGATGCAAAAAAAAAGTATACTAAAAGCCACTCACACAGTAGCGTGGGAGTCCTTATTTTCTCTTTGTTTTTTCGTTTGATTTCATCACGAATCAATTGATTTAATTATCAAAGAGTGAAAACTTTGTTTTTTTTTTATGAATGGATGGAAGGTTCGATGTTGGATGGTTTGCCGGCGATAAAGGGCCCGGAAATCTTATACAATGTCTTTGACGAAAGTGAGGAACAGCTATTCATCAAATGAAAAACAAACTTTACTGATACTTGGACTTTTTCGCTACATGGCTTTAGTAGGAAACAAACCATTTTGAACGTTTTCTGGGAAATGAAATCAATAATTAACCATGAAATGACAAGAAATGAACGATTTTATTATTATGATTTTTTTATTTTTTAATCATACAAAAGTACAAAAGTATTGAGATAAATTTTCTTCGCAGTGATGTCATGGACGTATATACAATGAAAGGAAGACAAAGAGGTTGAAGAGGTTTTCAGTCAACGAAATAGGAACGCGGATGGTTAAAAATAAATAAGCTGTGGTAAGGTAGATTTAACAAAGACTTTCTAAAATAAATATCACAAGATTCTTTCGTAATTACGAAACTGAGTACACTAGTTTTTTTGTTTAGTTCAAGTTCAGTAGTGTTCGCCGTAGCCGGCGCCGGCGTCATGCCCGGTGGCGTAGAGCTGGGGGTGAGACGCGTGTCCCACTCGCTTGACAACGGCGTTGAAACCGTTGTGCTTGTCGGCGGTGTACTCGACGATACGGGTGGTGCCATCTGCCTCGGCGAGCGAGTAAGAACCTAGAACGAGGTTTAAATCTTTGGTCAGCTTTGTAATTCGATAAATATACAATAGATGACATTAAAATACCTGAAATATGTCAAAACCGTGTGTGTCAAAATCCGCCGATGCCGATGAGTTAGATAGAGCAGCAAAATATATGAACAAGAAGATAAAAAAGGGAAGACCAAAGATTTCAGGGCCCACATTAAAAGCGTGAACCTTGGTCGACATTTTGCAGTTTACCCTTATACATTTGGATCTAGTAAGAAATTCACATACCTCTGCTTATTAATTACCAGCGACCAAAGCGGAGAATAGGTGTTAATTCGTACTCCAGTCTCAAATGAAATACTGTCTTTAGTAGGACGAAGTCTATCTACAAGACTCATTAAATAAGTCTTAACTCACGCTTCAGAAATACGAAGTCTGATTAAAGTGGATTAAAATACATTAGCTGTAACTGTACGTTAAATACTCCACAGTGGAGAAGACAAACAAGCAAACAAACGTATAAACTATAAAAGAAAATCGGAAGCCTCAGATGAATGAAACATGAAACACATTATTTATGGAAAATCTAAATGGCATCGTGAAGTCGGACGACCATAAGTGCGATGGCATGATTCTGTTGTTATAGTCCTAAATGAAATTCTAGTGAACAACAGGTTAACCAAACCAAAGGTGGAAAATAGGGTCAATTGGGGGAGATTTTTCATAAATCCAGATTACAATGAGTTGAAGAGCTAATTATGATGATGATGAGTGTCCATGACATTAAACTTCACTCTAATTTATAGGAATTGCAAAATGTCAGTAAAAGAACTAATGACACTTTTTAGTGTAAAATTAGAATTTTGTATAGTGGGAATTTTGTAAGAAAAGCGGAGACCATTGATTTTCATGGTAACAGGATACTTCGCTTTTGTAATTTATGCTACATACAAGAAATTTCGAGAAACTATGTCCAAGTAGATAGATGATTTCAATGATTTTCAGACCAAAGAAATGAGCTATATTAGAGACCATCGATAAAATCTGGGGCGGTATTTCAACCGCCCTCTAGAATCTGGGGAAATCAAGGTTGAATATCATCTAGAACCTAAGGTGCAATAACAAATGTTATTAAGAGGCTAGACACATTTGTAGCTCACTCAAGCTGAACGCTGGGTAGAAATGCAGCTATTCGTAACTTCCACATCTTACCTCACCCGATCACGCGAACAATTATTTAACAATTTTCCTAGGCTTATAAAACCACACATAACAGATTCAAATACAAGTGTACAAGAAATGTTTGGAGTGAATACTTTTGACCAATATGAATAACTATAACTGAGGCATATAATTAACTATATTTTTATGAATACTAATTCGTTTAAAAAGGCTGACGAAAACACTTTCATTAATTAAATATTTTTATGATGATTCATAATTTTTTAATTTTTATTGTGTTTTAAATTACTTCCAAAAGTTTATTGATAATTTAAGGCATTTTTTAAAAATTGTATGTATGTAATTAAGGTATTTTATAAAATTTAGGTAAGATAATGTATGTATACACAACGATAATATTATAGATTTCTCAAGAGGATAAAAAATAAAATTAGTTGTATACCTTAGAACAGGCGGCAGCCTACTTAGATTTTGACTATTTTAAATTTAAAATAATAAATTTATTATTGTTTTTAATGAATAAATTATTGAAATAAATTCTTGAAAAAATATTTAAAATGAATAAATTAATTTAAATTTGAATTTAATCTCTTACAATTGTTTGTGTTAACTACGTAATGCCTTTTTGAAAACAGTTCTCATAGAATTCTATAGAATTGTTATTGAATATTGTTATGTGTTTTATATCAGAAAGTGAAAATAATTATTATGATTTTAAAAACTACATATTTCAATTTACTTAGCTTATAATTTGTATTAATTCATATAGCTTAGTAATTTGTCATAAACAACATTTTTTAAACATATCTGTCAATAACATCTTTTACAGTAAGGCTTGTTTTCTCTTTACTTGTATTACATTTATCTGTACTTCATTACTAGTTACTCTTTATTCTACTTATGGAATAACATTTGTAGATACTTGTGTGTCTTTTATTGCCTACACCTTGTACTTCATCTATCATAAGCTATTCTTTTGATAACAGAATGGAGGGGAGCATACTAAAAGAACTATAGTTTACGACTTCTCACATTGCAAGCGGTTTCTACCTTCCGGGATCTATTCATCCAAATTCAGCTCGAACTACTTTATTAATAGTCTACTTCGGTAGTCGACGCTTAGATCATGATTCGACGCTTAGAATTTCCATATTGAACTTACGTACATTTCTTACTGACTGAAATTTCAAAATAATCAATCATGCTCGAGGAATCTAGATATAACATACGGTTCAGCATTGAGAAACACGGGCTAAAACGTTAAACAATATTAGTTACCTTTGACGACGTCACCATCTCTGGATTCCCATTGGTTCTTGTGATCACCAGTATGTGGGTCCTTTACTGAGTAGTCAAAAGAGTATTTTGGGTAGGCCTTTGGAATAAAAAAAGTAATATCATTAATTAATATAAAAAGCAACAAAAAATATATTAGAATGTATAATAAATGTACGATATAATTTTATACAAATATTTCATATACTACATTTTTTATATATGCTCATGTGTATACTATCGTGTAATAAAATATATTCGTAATATGTGTATGGACAATGTCTATAATATGTATAATTCATTTTATATTATCTATATATGTACATATTATTTAAATACACAATCCAACGATGGCATTGACACTGTCTTCATTTAAAGGATTGGAAGACTATGTCTTATTTTACATACGTAATAGTCTTCATGCCCGTGTCCTCCATCGTAGCCTCCCCCAAGTCCAGCATCGCCTCCGTATCCGCCTCCGTTTCCGCCTCCGTATCCACTAGATAATCCACTGGATCCTCCTCCATAGCCTCCGATGTATCCAGCGTTGGCTGCTGCGCAGGCTGCTACTACCATTAAAACCTAACCACAGGATACGCCATTAAAATATCTCTAAAATTCAATTGAGTTCAAAATTATTCGTGAGGGTGTTTGGAGCCCTACTAAATCTGATTGATTCGGAGTTAAAAGTCTTTATTGGAAGATATATTGCTACGAGAATAATTAGCGTTTTGCTTGAGTTACGTAGACTGCTCCTCTGGAAAAGCTTTATCCAGGAATATTTCCATGAATTTTTCCTCATTGAGGTTGTTACAGCGCAAGCTTCGACAGCAACGACAATCCGTGCTTTTTTTAACCTCCTGAGTACATAATTTAAAATGGCAACACCGTAATTCGAAAAACTAGATTTTCCATTGCATGTTTTTTAAAACTATTTTTCTCATAATAAGACCGTGTTAATGAGTGTACTAGAAGTTTCAAAAATATATTCCATGAAAGGGTGACTGGAAATGAATGAGTTTTTTTACATTGTAGGCTCATTTTGTTAGTTCGTAGTTGTAAAAAAGTTGGCGAAACATTGGTCTTTCATAACCAGACTCTTTTACTATTCCAACTTAGGATACCTTCAACCAAATTTTAAAGTAATGTTTTGAGAAAAAAATTTAAAATATTTTGAATATAAATAAATGCTTTAAAAGCACTGCATTTCTCAAGTCACTATATCTGGGAAAGTTAACATCCGAAATCCAAAGGGCACAGGGGCAACCAATAATGTCACGGTCTTAAATCTATAACTAGAATAACTAACCTATAATAATAAACTTAAGGTATATATCACTGTAACTTACTTGGAAAGAACGCATTTTGAGAAAAATAAAACGACCGTTAACTGCAAATAGTAGAAAAAATGTGGAATATTTCTGCACTTTCTTTTTCCTCTTCAGGTGTGCACGGACACGAGACAGGAATTGAACTGATGCCCGTGATAACGTCCGCCGCCGTATTTATACCTCAAATTTACGTTACAATTACGCGAATACGACGAGTGTAAGTACTCACACAATCGTTCCCCGACCGTAATACGTACTCGCCGCCTTACGACCAATACAGTTGGCCAAGTTAACGTAATCTTACTTCATACTGACTATGTAGGTATATTATGTATCAGCTAGGGGATATCTGTTTCACGTTATTGCGGCCACTGTGTGAGGCGAAAATATTAAAAAAATATATCATGAATGTAAAAATCCTTCCATCTTATGAACTCCAAGCCTACACAATTGTAGAATGATGATGATAACTTTTATTTTTTTTATTTTATTTTATTCAGGAAACAGATAGTACAAAAAAAACCTATTTACCTTATTAAAATATAACAAACATAAACCATTCTTATATGTTTCCACCAATTAAACGGTCATATAGTGCGTTATTTTATATAAAAGAAAAGTTTAAAATATACAAGCATTTTTTAAAGTGAAAAGTGAAATTATCAGGGTTTTTTAAATGAACAGAAAATATTCTGAAACGTAATTGCAAAGTTACTAAACAGTTCAACGTATTAAAAGAGTATATATAAAGTAAATAGAGCAGAAAAAACAGTAAATAGATTTTTAAACATGTATATTATTATGGTATTAAATGAATTAACTATTAAATAGATAGTAATAGGAAAATAAAATATATAATTATGTAATAACTTATTTTATTAGAGAAAAATAGAAAAAAGGAATAAGTTATGTAAATGCAAAAATAAAGGATTTAACTAGATAACAAAGTGTTGCAAAATATTCGCTAGCTTCTATTCTCTACATGTGCTTCCTTTTGATACCAAAAGAATCCTTGCGCAATCACTCTTTTTGCCAATACTGGCCTATGCGGATGTAACTTACCCCGACCTGACTGGGGAACTGCTCGACAAACTCGACAGTTCGAACAGTCGCAGAATCGCAGAATCGAAAAACTTGACTGTCTGCATCTTCGGTCTACGCAAGTTTGACCATTTGTCTAAATTTAGGCTCGATTGAAGAAGTGCTGGACAAACTCAAAATTTTGCAGAATGTTTGCATGCGATAAATAAGTAGACCATGTGTCTAAATTTAAGGCTCAATTGAAGTAGTTGCTCATACGAAAAGTAGTAATGTTCACCTTATTCTATTGTTGCACGCTCTCATCTTATGAAATCGAAGGATATCGGTTTGTTTGATATTATAAATAGGATAGAAACGAATTTAAGGCGTGAAGTTTGTAGCACCCGATGGTTCGGCGACGTTGCAGCCGCCGTTGTCTAGGGTAGACACGTTCTTGGCGATTCACATCTTCTTCAGCGCCCTATCTTTTAAACCTCTTCGATCCATTATCGCCTTTAGGTCTAAATCTTGGTTAGGGCTTTGCGATCTTTTCCGTATTCTTTTAACATGCCTACTGCGAGGCTTCGGAATGGTCTCGCGGTTAACACAAGTGACTCACTCACTACCTCTTTTTCAGGTGTAGATAATCAGTTTTTTCTATTTATCCTTCGTGTTGTTTCTATTTTTTCCTCCTGGGCATAAATTAGTACTTTTATTTTACTGTTTAGCTTTTTAGTATTTTTGTATGTTTGTAACTGTGTTATGCGCTCATCGATATTATAACAAAGGTTAGCGGTTAGCTGTTTAGTATTGCCAGATGGCAATAAGATAACCTCTTTGGTAAAAACGTACACAAAAAACTAGTTTTTTTAAATATATAATTATGATTATTATTTTTTTCGACCAATAAATTAATCATCATTTAATTCGTTTATATTTATTAAAAATATCTTAGTGACCAGCGGAATGGTAAATTTTTGTCAGTAAATCATCGAACTGTTTCAATAGGATGATATCGTCATTCGTTTATGGCCACCACTGAATCAGTTTAAACCAAAAAGTCATATTTGCCCTCAGAATAATTGATTTGTTAGGATGCCCTCAGAATAATTGATCATATGCTATCTGAATCAATCAAGGTTATCAACACAATTACAACATTTTAAATATCTAGTACGTTTTTGTTAATGCATGAAGGTTGGATTATTATATATAGAGTATAAATGAGTATAAATGTTTGAATGGTAACGAGTATAAATGTTTGAATGGTAACGTATATATGGAATGGTATCTATATTATATGTAATGGTTATTAAATTAAAAGTTACTAAACATCCATTTTATATTATTACCTGACTTTCGTCGTAAGCCGATATTCATTTTTAATATTCTGTAAAAAGCAAACATAGCAAAAATAGACAAATTCTCTAAGATACAAAAAGAAAATTCATGAACAATAGATTTATTATACCTATACAATAGATTTATTATAATCGAATGCGTAATACTTGAAGATCGTAATACCACACCTTTCAATGTCAAAGCAACTCATCTGTACACGCTCTACTAAACTAACGCGTACCCGCGTAATCGTTTCATTTTATGCGCTTGCGCATGATTTAGATAAAATGTCTATCGCTGACGCCCAATTAGAGCATGATTAAAATCGTTATAAGATGTTGGATATATGTATGTTACGGTATGTTAAAATACACCTAATTACATTAGCATGACGCCGGTATTGCCTAAACTGTGAAAAAGAAACAAAATACGAGCGAGCGTATTGAAATAATGACAACAACAATTACATGATAGGGCTTGACTGTGTTGTGCTAGCTGGTGGTTGTGGATAAAGCAGTGGTTTCAAAGCTGTGTTTAATATTCACGTGTTTTATATAACAAGCTTTTATTATTAAATAATTTATTGAAATGACTGGTATCCAACGGTTCCGTGCAGATTGGGCCTGATGACCTGTTTGTTATTTTGGATCGGCTCAACTCATCGCTCAATTGCCATACGGCAGCCTCCTCGAACAGGGACTAACCTGGAAAAGACGTTGTGAACCCTGTCACGGCTGTGTCGTGAACAGGTGGGATCGGATCCAATCTGGGTGAACACCTCGGGCGATACTGGGCGGTTTATGCATCGTGCGACGTTAGCCAATCCACTGTGCACTTCGGCGAATAACCGGGAGGGTCTGGAAACGTAATTTTCCTAATAAACGGGATGGTTGTTAACCTGATTTCAGCAACCTTTGAAACGATCCGACGGTCACCCGATCCCGAATCGGGATCGGGTGATCGGGCAAAGGGCATCACAGTTTTCGATAAATTCAAACTGAATTACCGTTAACATCAGGTAGAGGTTGCGCAAGCGACTGCGAATTTGTGACCAGACTGGAGGATGGGGAAATCACTACAAACCTGGCAGTGAGTTCACATCCCTGTGCGTCACGGTAAGGCGTTGGACTTTCACTGGCTTGATGGCGTAGTTAGACGATGGACTGTCACTGTGTTGTTCCTAAGTCTCTGCGATCATTCTATGGGAGAAAGAACGACCTAATATCGTTATACATTTTATTTTACTTTTTGACAATCGTCACATTTTTTTTGTTCTTTTTTACTTTACCTTTATTAATTTTATACAAAAAAAACTCATTTTTATCGGTATTTTAAAGAATTATGTTCATTATAACCTTTTATTATTTTTATCATTACATTATCCATTATATTCAATGTAATAGAATCACTACTTATTGGGTTAATTTCTACATATCTTCTATATATCTTATATCTTTATATCTTACTTTCTATATAATATCTTACTGTGTTTTTTTCTGGTAAACTAAATAGTGATTTAATTCTACAATAATACCTTCTTTATTCTTACGAGTAACCTTTTATGTTTTGATTATTAATAGAAGAGTTTGATAATTAATGAAGAATTCAAACATATCACGGTTAAATGTAAATGTAATACAACTATGTCTATACAAATGTGTATTAGTTTTTAGGACAATAAATTATTTGATTTTGATTTGATACCTTTCTGGGGTGGCGTGTTCGCCCGTAGTAGTATGTTATAACTTAACATTTAATAGTTATTCTTTGATCTCCTTTTTTTTACGTAATTTAATTAAGTTAAAATCTTTCGTCTGCTATCCTGGATGATGAAGGCATACAGACATACAGGCATACAAGACAACTCCGTGTTACGGGTAAGAGGATCATGTTTGGAGAAGACAAACAAACAAAGAACTGTATAACCTGTATAATGATGTGCATATTGTGGGATTACTAAAAAACGGAAATATCACTTGGTAAGGCCATGGGGAGAGGGTGGAAAATTGACAGCCGTTGAAACGTATTTTGACCAAAACTGCGTTCGCTTGATTCTGTGGTTAAGGACTTAAATACAGTTGGAGAGGACAACTGTAAAACCAAATCAGGATCGAGTAGAATGGAAGAACGTTCTTGGCGATTTTCATTCTCATAGGATTCGTAGCATCCCCTTTTAGCCCTTAAACCTTTAAGGACCACGGGACATATGTATTTCTACCATAAATTCAAAACTTTCTCATCAATATTATTATCGAATTCGAATAATCTATAAATTATATTTTTTTCAAGTTATTGAGGCATCAAAAACTTAATATCACCTAGAAAATATATAATAATATCTTTTTTGATAATAGAGTATTTTTTTTACATCGCAAATGACGATCGAACTCTGGTGATTTTAAATAAATAAATAAAAAGTATATGGCAAATCTTTCGATTTATTTTTTTTTGTATTTTTCTAAGTATGATTCCTGATTTATGTAAATAATAAAATGATCAAATTTTGGAAAAAGTTGTATTTTTTTTAGAAACCACAGGGACACTTTTGTCCCATGAATTTATACAAAATGTATTAAACCAATTTTCAGAAACCTTGAGATACATCTTATTTACATCGCCCTTAATACTTATGTGTATCAATTTTTTTATACTCTACCGCAAAGCTTATGGTCCTCAAAGGGTCAACTATGTTAGCGATACGAATGGAAACTTCATCAACAGCTTTGGTATCTATCAATGGTTCTATGCGGCGGGTCGGCAACTTTTTTTTGAGGGAGACTATATACATTGTGATGTTATGTTACAAAGTTACTTACCAGCAGGTATGTAACTTTTAATTAAAAAAAAAAAATAAACAAAAAAAATTTTTTTTTTTGTTTTTTTTTTTTTTTATTTTTTTTTAAAAGTTGACTGTTAAATAAAAGTTTCACAAGCATTTGAGCGCGTTGCACCATCCAGCGGTAGGTAACATAACGTTCATAACAATTATAGCGATATTTTATCGAGCGCTAGATAGCATCGTGCTCAGCGCTTTTTATACTATTTTTCAGAAAATAAAAATATCTAATTTTTAAAAATATATTTTTTGTCTGGATTTCCCCACAAATTTTCATCAAAAGTTTCTCTTTTGCTACTGATTTTCCCCTTTCAAGGACGCCGGTTAATTAAAACTCACCCTGTATATAATATATTAAATGGGTACCAACATCGCAAAGAGGTTCACGTTTTCTTGTTCCTGTACATATGCTGCACATTATTTGCGTGAAATTACGTGGGTGAAATGTTGGAGTTTCCGTTTTTTGATATTATGGAACGAATGTAAGCTAATATGGGACATATAAATAGACAAAATTACAACTCTGCACACCTTTAAATTATTGCGTAATATACTGTATATAAAGCTAGGTAATAAGTTCAAGACGAAGTGACAAAAAAGTGCAAGATTTTTGTAAAGCTGAATCTTTCAGATCAGACAGTTCTTTATTGCATCCACTGTCTACTGATGAATTTTCAGCTGTTGTAAAATACTTTGGGGGTTCCTATTAAAATTACACCTTGCCTAGTACGCCAGCGCCAGGTGTCCCGGAATCTGGCTTGCTGACTCTACCCCGGCATTCTATGGTCAAAATACTGCCTGATCTGAAAGTATCAGCTTCTACAAAACTCTTGCACTCTTTTGTCGCTGGCTTCCCAACTATAAATGTGTGTATCATCATGCTGTATGTCTTTGTATACTTGCTCACGGTCATTTGGGGTGGGGAGAAACTACCTTCACTGCACTCTACCAGCTCTTTTTATTAATTAAGGAACCTTTGGTGATACTAATCAGACGAACTGTTTGGATATTTTAAGGTGCTGGGCGAAAGCCGTTCTTGTCCACTATTTAAAAAAGAATGTTCTTTATTATATCCTCAAATAAGATAACGCGAGGAGAACTCCATCGAGGTAACTGCACGCAAGGGAAATAAGAAAACTCTAGCTCTGCAAAGATATATTGTAGTATTACCCAAAGAAAATACAACGGGTGTTCTGAATTTAAAAATTCTGAAAAATTAAAACGCAAATTACAAAATACAAAAAAAAATCGTGGTTAATAGATCTGAGCAGAAATGTTACTGAAATAATAATAAATTACTTACCAAAGCTAGATAATAATGAATTGTAGTAATAATCCATACATACTAGTATTAATTACTATTATTATTATATACTTTATTAGATATATTATTAATAATCTATACTAATATTATAAAGAGGTAATATTTGTAGGTTTCTAAGTTTATATGTAGCCGGTAATATCCAGAACTACTGAACCGATTTCAAAAATTCTTTCACTAATGGAAAGCTATATTAACAAGTGGTGATATTGGCTATATTTTATGGCGATAAATATTGGTTTTTAATACGAAATCTTGATATTTGTAAATCAAGTCGGAGAAAATGTGCTGGTGATGTGCTTTATCGGCGTACGCTGACGAAACGGTTTGGTATATTTAAAAACTATGTAAAACAGAAACTTTGGCCTTAAAGAGATCTATAAAAAAGTCCGCGATAGCGTATATCTAACTTTTACATTTAAGCTATATTAACTGCTTTATTACAAAAAAAAAAAAAATAATTAGTGCTCCCTGTTGGAGTTCGCGAGTACCATTACGAATTATGATGTTTATTTAGATAATAAAATATGGTGTTAAAATTAGCCACTATTTGCGTTTTAACGTGTTATAGTATAAGAGATATTGTTCGATATTTTTCATTTGCATCAAAAATAAGCCCGCTCCGAGAAATTTTATTAGCAACAAAATATTACATTTATTAGCAACAATATATGAATCATTATCAAAATAAATTATTCCATCATCACGACTATTAAATGGAGATATAATTAGTAATTTACTGCATTCTTTGTGATGAAACATTGTTGGATATTTGTCATTAGCATTTATTTAAATTACGGATTACTTATCGACTAAGCGCTCTCTGTTGGAATTTGCGAGTACTACTAAACGCCTACTTTTGTTATTGACATTTGGACAGGATAACGTCGTCGGTCAGCTAGTAATATTATAAGATATGTCATTGTTTTCGATGCTCTTCCGGTAATTTTATCCCAATGAAAGATGGTGACCCAGCCGAAAATCGAACCCCGAAGCTTACAATAGAAGATCAGCAACCTAATCACTATGGCATCGGGCCATGTACTATGACAAGTGACGTGACTTAAGAACTCACGTGACACGAGTCGCTGTCATGATAATTTCTCTCGTAATGCTATGCAACGTTAGGGAGTCCCAGTTCGAGCACAAGGCATTGCTATTTGGCCACGTAGCAGGCTATTTGTCTCGGTAATAATTTGTATCAGATCTTTTGCATAACGTCCTTTTTGCCAGAGTGCTTTGCCGTGAATGGAAACCAGCGATCGATTTCAGCGAACTTACTCCAAATTGAAATACTTGTCGTGAGAGATCTCATCAACTATTATTGTACCATGTTCGAGCTTCGGACACACACCATTATTCACACAATTCATACAAATTGGTAGGTTTTGTGATGAGGAGCATGAGACAGTTCAACAACGCATTTGTCATGCGCCTCCTATTCAATTCCCTAATTCGGAGCAGATTAGAAGTCAACACGGCAATATGGAGTCCTAACGAAAATAGCTACATATCCAGGCTGGAGAGTACACAGAAACGCTTTCTGAGGTTCCCGTACTTTAAACAGCATGGATATTATCCCTTTCTATATCCTACGGCATTTATTCTGGGGATGATTGGGTACAACTCACTAAGCGTAAGAAGAGATTGGCTGGCAATCTGCCACATATATAGACTGATTAGGGGGTTAGTTGATAATCCGACCATCCTTCGAAGAATAGGTCTGTTTGTACCCGCCAACTACTACCGTGCTAGGACTCACGTATTGTTCGCGTTACCGCGAGCTAGAACTAACATCGTTCAACACTGCTTCACGGTGCGGACGCTTCGTACCATAAATGCACTATGTTCGGCTGAGCCAGAATTGGATATTTGGACGGTGAACGCACAACTTCAAAGTATAAGCTGCAATGGCATATCTTAGCAATCAAGTATGTATAAATACAAACGGAGCTGCCATGGAATTCACCGACCGGAGTCGGGCCCATCATAATACTATTTTTTTTAAACTTCTGGGGGGTGAGCAGTGGATTCCGGACTTACGAACCGGCTGTGGTAGGTTTAGGACAGCTGTCTTGCCACATGTGAGCGTTCACCTTGCCACCCATTCACTTCCCCTTCGAAGCCATAGAATTTGAGATGCGCAAATCGCAGTTTTAGATAATTTTTCTAAGAAAGAGTTGATTATTTTTCTGGAAAGGCCAAGATCTTTAAAGAGGTGAAATAGAGATTTAGCTGGCAGGCCACGAGCGCCAACTTCCACCGCGTGAAGGTGAACAGTGAAGCCGTTCCGGGTTACGGCATTTGCAAGATCATGGTATTTATTTAATTTGTACTCGTGGTCTTTTGGGATATTTGATTCCCATGGAACAGTTAATTCTACGATAAGAGCCACCTTCCGAGATAGAGAGTAAAGAGTTATATCTGGACGGAGGGCTGTGCATCCGAGACTTTCAGGGAATTTATACTGCTTAGAGACCGAATCAACCTCCAGAATCCAATCTGTAGCTTTCTCGATTATTGAGAAAGGTTTTGTAGTTAAATGTTTTTTGCCTTTAGAGCCATCCCGCACAAACTGTATTGGGGGTTTGGAGGATACTGTCAAACCCTTGTTGGCACGAGCCACTGAGAGACTAATTACCTCGCGAATAACAGCGAGAACTTTGTCATGGCGGTAAGTGTACCGTCCTTGATCTAAGGCCACCTTGCAGCCAGCTAGAATGTGCCTAGCTGTGCAAGGGGTATTGCTACAGAGGGGACAAGAACTATCCTCGGCAAAGCTCCAACGAGCGAGGTATTAACATTGTTAAAAAGAAGTAACTAGTATAATAAGAAAGGTTAGGTAATCATTAGATATATGTACATAAGTATAATCGTTTAACATTAAGCTCTCACGTATTTCTCTGTCTCGTTTGCCATTGTCTAGAATAATAGTATATTTATATATTAGAATAATAATGATAGTAATAGTAATGGAGTAGAGTAATAATAATATTATTAACAGTAGAGTTATAATAATAGTCTATGGTAGAATAATAATTATAATCTAGAATAATAGCCTTGAAAAATAATTAACGATTTGGAATCATCTGTAAGGTTAATTATGTTTTGGGAAATAAATAAATAAATAATTATTTACATTTAATATTTAATGTAGAAGATGAAAAATTAGGATGAAAAATATAGAGCAATTTCTGCTTGCTATTTCATTTTGTAGTACTATATATTATTACATACTTAGATAACAATCATTTTCTTATAAATTAATTTTAATATTGAAAAAAAAATCTAAAATGTGTGACTTTCAAGTTTAGGAGACAAAAAAATCTATAAAATTTGAAAACTGCCAACTTTGGTTTCTTTCAATATAAAGGGTTAAGTAATGTTTTTTCTTTCATTCTTATGTAAAATAGAAAGAGATAATAATGAAAATACATCAATTTATATTTTTTTAACTGTTTTATTATCGCTCTTCATATCATAAAACAAGCAATTTCTACGTTCAGAAGGAAATGAAATTTAATTGAATTGAAGAACATACATACCCTCTAAAAATAAATTTGCAATTTATCACCTTTTTGGTCTCGCCCTCGAACTTTTAGTATTTTTATTTTTTATCGGTGTATTTTTTTTCTAACTCATCGCTGCTTTCAATTGCTAAAATAGTTAAATAAACGAAAACGTAGTGTCAAGGTCATGAAGTTATTTAGAATTTCTTGAATTTTTGAGAACGACTTTTTCAAAACTAGGTTTTCATTTTATAAATAACTATAAAACAGTAGTGTTCCATGTTTTTTTTTCATTCGAGGAAAGTGGCAGCATTTGGTCTCGACCAACAATTGGTCTTTATATGAAATCGAAAAGGTCCGATGAATCTAGATCCGATGGGGTGATTTCGATTAGTGTAGCCTAGTCCTTAACACAGGCAAGACGGTTTATTTTCCTTTCTCACTAAACTGAGAGCGTTTAGGTTTAGGTGCTTTGTATGTATAATACGAGTCCGTGGAAATCGCTAAATCTACATGTTACATATCGTCGAAGGAAAGTCGTAAGGGCCTATCTCGCTAGCTCCCACGCGAGCTCATTAGCCACAATCCCTAAATTCAATCCCACTAGCTTTAAGGGTAGCTTCTCCTACTATTTAGCAGTTTTATAGAATCAGCTGGTAGAGAAATTGTGGTCAATTTCCTTACAAGTATTTAATAGGAGATAAAATGTATTCCTTATTTTAGTGGTTTTCTTATATATAGTAATTTTCAATGTATATGACATGGAAATTTGCAAACAAGCAAGATGACTTCACACATCACCAATTACAGCGGTTGTAGTCTCATCATATATTCTGTTTTAAATTAAGCGGAAACTGGGCGAATTGCTATAAGAATTAAAATAATGACTACGAGGGAATGGGCCCGATTGCGTTTATTATGAACTAAAATTGGAACATAGTTCAACCGAACGAGACAGAGCAATACGTTGGAGCGGAATATGAAATGAACGATCGTCGATTTTCCCGCACCAAAACTACCTGCCGAACTTATATCCGAATAAGTTTGAACACATTTCTTGCCGCCTTAGATTCAGCTGCTTTATTTTTGGTGGGTAGTTTTATTGCAGTGACAACTGTTCAGTACACTAATTCACTAGTACACTAATTCAGACAACTATTTTCTGATGTTAATTCATAAAGAAACGCAATCGAGCCTATTATCTACTAACAATTTTATATCATACCTTTGTAAAAGAACAATTTACGAAATGAAATTATGTTCCTTTCTTTTCTATACATTAACAATGAAAACCGACCCAAAAAAATGGCTTCTCATATTGATTGATTTATTTAATTATTTATTTATTTGTTTCATCCTGGTACCGAGCTAATAGTGTAATCGTAAAGATATAAATTGTAACTATTTATATCAGCAATAAGGAAAGGAACACAACCCATACGATCATTAGAGACGAATGCCCAACTAGACCTAACAGCCTGTATCTGGGCATAGCAGTCTGTATCTGGGCAATAAGCTCGCCTTTTTGTATGATAATAAGGTGCAAATAAAAAGTTTATTATAATTATTATTATTACTTGTATAATAATAGGTGAGCACTGAAATAAAACCTAAAACTTTAATTGATTTATAATTTGAGCAGGCTCAGACTAACAAAAACTGTAAATTTAAACACGCAAAGTGGTTGTAACCGACTATAAAAGTGTCTTTAGTTGAAATGTAATAATTTCCGCTACGCTTATTGGTTACAGCACTAATTGGTTTCCGCCTACTTTTGTTGGTAGTTCGCAGTGTGTGATCACGAACGTTTTAATGAAATTTCGTAGGCGATCCACTCGTCTAGGCGGCATGACAGTGAGAGGATCGACAGGTTAGCGTGCGGGGCCGTTCAAATAAAAGAGACATTGATGTACATCCTCGTTGGAACAAAATAAATGGCTGCTATAGCTAAGCTGTTTTAACCCGAAATGATCTAGCATAACATATTATGTCACGCATATTTGTATCAAAGCAACAGTTATTTTATTCTTGAAGCAGTCATTTATAACGTGAATATTTTATTTTCGCTTTCGTCAGAGGTCAAAATTGAACTAAATTTAGACTGATATCCTAGTTGGACCTTGCATCAAGTCTTCTTTCAGCATCACTAAAGTATTCATTGTATTCCCTGAATCTCATTAGACCGTAGCATCAATTTTGGTAAACGATTATTGTATGTGTATAATTCTCATCAAAGTGATTATGGTTCTTATTAGTAATAATAAAAATTATCATCTGATATTTTTTATGCCAATTTTTGGTATAGCACATTACGACGTTTTTATAGGGCTTTTAACTCGCTTATAAATTACTAGCTGTTACTCGCGGCTTCGCTGCAGGTAAAGTTTCGAATCGATTTGTTAATTTAAGTAGGGGGCGTTTATTTGCCTTTTTAGATGCTACCTTTAGATATATAGTGCAGATCAACCTTTAGATGCAAGCTACCTATCTCATAGATGTACGCGTCTTGTTCCTCGCCACACGTTACTAATTTCATGATATCTCTATAACTATACCACCTAAACACTTACAGAAATGGGTATTTTTTTTCTATTTAACTATTACTTGTTATACTAAATTGTATATATATATATATATATATATATATATATATATATATATATATATATATATATATATATATATATATATATATATATATATATATATATATATATATATATATATATATATATATATATATATATATATATATATATATTGATATTTTCAGTGTGTAAATTTTTTTAAATTATTTTCAATAATATATAAAATTAGATTCATGAAAAGTTACTTATCTGGGGTCCTGGTGGACCAGAAACATTTAAACGATAGTTAATGTCCTCTTTAAATACTTAGGGCAGCGGCACCTGTTTCCGCAATTGATAACCTATGATGTTCTTAGTTATTGCAGCCGAATTACTGTATGCCCTTGGATGTAATACGTATAGGAGGATGGTTTCTGTAACAGAAATGGATGTTAGTAACTTATTTTAGAAGAAATTATATGATTGAGAATATTTCGACACTAGTCGTATTCATCTCTATGACATTTCTGATAGAACAATTTTTTCAAAATTTAAATTTAAAAAAAACTGAACATAGAGAAATGGGTTAATAATATTTTGCAATATCGTTATAAATGCACTATAACCGACCTTGAAAAACATTATTAATAATGATTTTTAAATGAAAAATATTAATAAGCTTTTAATGAATATGTCTGAACAAATATAATTACTGTATTAATTTTGCCTATTCAGACCGGGACCCTTGCAAGCGCCTAAAATATTTATAAAAGCCAACTCCCAAGATTTAACGTCTCTTTCTTTAGCGTTATCGCCAAGGCACTTAATTATTTTTACTTTAAAACAATTATCAAAAGTTAAATTGTGTGCCTTAGCATGCAATGCTATTGGAAGTTGACTTTCATTGCCTACGCTGGCCCTGTGATTATTTAACCTAATGCTAAGAGGTGTAGTTGTTTCCCCAATATAAAATGCATTGCAGGTCTGGCAAAGTAATTGATATACAATATTTTTTGAAATGCAACTACTATTAAAAGGAACTCTGTAATTGTTGGGAGTGTTAGGACTAGTAAAATAAATGCTTCGATCTAATAAAGGACATGTTTTACAACGTGATCGACCGCAAGGCTGTAGGCCCAAATTTTTGTTAGTACTAAGATAATTTCGATTATTTTTATTAAGTATTGATTTTAAATTAGGAGGTTTTCGAAATGATAAAATTGGTGGTATATCTAATAAACCTTTGGTTGATGGGTCGTTAGCTATAATAGGGAATAAATCTGCTAAAATTGGTCGCAGTTTCTCAGTGCCAGGAAAATAAGTAGTACTTAGAAAGATTTTATTTTGATTTAAATTTGACACCAATTTAGGTTTAGGTGAAAATTTTCTTTCGGAATTTATTATATTTTTATCTAACAAAGAGGCAGGATAATTTCTTTCTATTAGTGATTTTTTAAGATTAGAAAGGTACTTATCTAGATTTTCTTTATTATTAATTAAACGGTGACCGCGAATGGACATTGAATATGGAATTGACTTTTTGGTATGAAACGGATGACAGCTATCGAAATGTAGGTATTGCTCTTTGTTTGTAGGTTTTATATGAATTGCAGTTTTAATGGTGCCTTCGGATAGAGTTAGATCAACGTCTAAGAATGTAATTTGATTTTCTGATATAGTATATGTAAAATCTAAGGGTCCGAAATTATTTAAATCTGTAAGGAAGTCAGTGAGTGTGTCATGTCCATGTGGCCAAAACAATATAATATCATCAATAAACCTATACCACATTAGTGGTTGTAAATTTTGAGTAAGAAGAAATTTATTTTCTAATAACCCCATGAAAAGATTCGCATAAGAAGGAGCCATTCTTGTTCCCATTGCTGTACCTTTAATTTGGAGATAAAATTCATCCTCAAAAGAAAAAGCATTCTTAGTGAGGACGAATTCAGCCAACTTACAAAGAAAATTTGTAGAAGGAATTTGGGGGCTGGGCCTTTGATTAAGGTAATGGGAAATCGCTTCTAAGCCTACATCATGGGGAATATTAGTATAAAGAGAGACAGCGTCAATTGTAACAAGTAATAAGTTGTCAGTCTTAGGAATTGTGGTATTTTTTAGAATCTCGATGAAATGGTAACTATCTTTAATGTGTGACTTTAGATTTTTTACAAATGGCTGTAGAAAGTAATCGACAAAAGCTGAAATTCTTTCTGTGGGTGAGTTAAAACTAGCTACTATCGGTCTTCCTGGATTATTAGGTTTATGAATTTTTGGCAATAAGTAAAAATTTGGTGTTCTGATAGGGTTAGGAATTAAAGTGTTAACATCTTCATCTGATAATTTTTCAATGGTTTTTTGTTGTTCAATATATTTTTTTATTGTATTAGCAAAATTTTGATTCGGATCACTATATAATTTTTTATAGGAAGTTTCGTCTCTGAGTTGCCTCAAACCTTCAGCTACATAGTCTGTTTTATTAAGGATGACTGTAGTTGAACCTTTATCAGCTGGCAAAATGATGATATTGGTATCTTTGCTTAGATTGTTAAGAGCTGAAAGTTCATCAGATGTTAAGTTAGGTGTAGGTTTGAGGCTGTTTAAAAATGTTGGTTGTGTAACTTTGTTCATTAAAACTGTAATAAATATTTCTACAGGATGATTTTTTGGAAGAGAGGGTGGCTCTTTATTAGAATATTGTCGAAATTTTGCCAGTGCGTCATGTAATTTACTATTATTACCATTTTTGTCCCTTGAATGCCAAAACTCACGCCATCTCAAATTACGACAAAATTTTGCTATATCATTTCCAAAACTGAAATGGTCAACTTTGGGAGTTGGTGTGAAATTTAGCCCTTTAGATAAAACTGAATATTCATTATGGTTTATAATTTTTGAGGACAAGTTTTTTACGACAAGTCTATCGGTATTTATAGGAACCTGTGCAGCATTAGAATTTGTAACTGATGATATCAAATTTTCAATAATTGGGATTTCTAAAGGAACTTGTGTAGGTTCGGGATGCATATCTGCATGAGAATAATTGTTTATAAAATGACGATTAGCTGAGAATTTGTTTTGTGATGAATATAAGGGAATGTTTTCGTTATTGTTATAATTTGAAACAGGATTTGAATTATATCTTGTATAATTTTGTTGTGTAGAGTTGTTGATTTTGTGAAAAATTTGTAAATTATGAAACTTATTTTCGTGTTTTAGCCTAATATTGTTTAAATCAATTACAGAACTGCTAACTATTTCACTAGCATATATATAATGCATTGGAGAATACATTTCTATCAAATCAACATAATATATAAGAGACCTTAAATGTTTATCTACCAAAACTTTGTATTCATTGTGTAAAACAAATGTAATCTCCATTGCATAATTAAACCTTAAAGTGTGGAAATTATATTGGATTTCTGGACTTATAGCTGAGAAAGGAAATTTAGGTATTAACCCTTTGGGACATATATGATTATTTAGACATTTTGACAGATATTCTACATGTCCTGTAAATTGTGATGCTTTACGAGAATGATAATTAACCTGATTTAACCAATAATTATATTCGTTCATAGTGATACATGTGATAGCAAAATAAGTAAGTAAAAAGTGTAAAATTGTTTATATTTTGATATTTTAAGTGTGTAAATTTTTTTAAATTATTTTCAATAATATATAAAATTAGATTCATGAAAAGTTACTTATCTGGGGTCCTGGTGGACCAGAAACATTTAAACGATAGTTAATGTCCTCTTTAAATACTTAGGGCAGCGGCACCTGTTTCCGCAATTGATAACCTATGATGTTCTTAGTTATTGCAGCCGAATTACTGTATGCCCTTGGATGTAATACGTATAGGAGGATGGTTTCTGTAACAGAAATGGATGTTAGTAACTTATTTTAGAAGAAATTATATGATTGAGAATATTTCGACACTAGTCGTATTCATCTCTATGACATTTCTGATAGAACAATTTTTTCAAAATTTAAATTTAAAAAAAACTGAACATAGAGAAATGGGTTAATAATATTTTGCAATATCGTTATAAATGCACTATAACCGACCTTGAAAAACATTATTAATAATGATTTTTAAATGAAATTACAGAAACCATCCTCCTATACGTATTACATCCAAGGGCATACAGTAATTCGGCTGCAATAACTAAGAACATCATAGGTTATCAATTGCGGAAACAGGTGCCGCTGCCCTAAGTATTTAAAGAGGACATTAACTATCGTTTAAATGTTTCTGGTCCACCAGGACCCCAGATAAGTAACTTTTCATGAATCTAATTTTATATATTATTGAAAATATATATATATATATATATATATATATATATATATATATATTTAACAACTACTTACTTGATATTTGGGTAGTTAAGATACCCTATGGCACTCGGAATGACTTTTCTGTTGGGAAATCGTGTAAAAAGAAGGCCAATTGCCATACGTGGTTATAAAAGTAGTTTAAATAGACTATAAAACACCCTTTAATTGCAATTACAATTAAAAGATTTTTTTATACAGAAAACATAAAAAATATATAATTATTTCATTCAATAGATAATAATATACACCTCAAGCCTAATACTCATTTATATAATCATAACATCAAATATAAATAATAATTCTAAATTTAAAATAATCTCAAAAAAGAAATAGTCAAAAAAAGTTAGTCAAATAGAGCTAGATATTAGATAGTTCGACATGTAATATGGATTATTAGAGTCGTCCGTGTTAGCTACTATATTATATATCAGGATTTCTGGTACTTTAGACCCACATACTCCTATTAAATTTGTCATACGTCTGGAACCCCTTTAAAAAAAATGCTTTGAAGAAAAAAATATTTTGCACATAAATCCATTTTTCAGGAAGTCTTCGTCATATTGCCTTTTTTGTAGATGGAATGATGTTTATTTCTGGTTCACTCGACCAAGCAGAAGTTTTGTTTAAAATTTTCAGTAGAAGTAGACGCAGTTTGAGCCGACGTACTTTTCACAGTTTGAAGATTGGATGATAGAGTTTGAGTGTCTGAAAATTTTCCTAGTAATGATCCCTTTATTAACCGTGGATTCAACTATTATTTGTTCAACATTAATTGATCACTTTATTGACAGCCGCCCGAAATGAGTGCCAATGATCCTATTCTCTTGATATGTCACATTGTAAGTAGTCGCGCGTGCGCCGTCATGCATGTCTTAAGCGCGGGCCAGCCAGTCAGTCGCCATATAGTCGGGGAGGTAGTGAATATTTTTAGGACTTATTGTCCCAGTTTGTAAAAGTATACTAGTTAAATTTGGTCTGTTATTGATGCTAATCAAGAAATTCCGTGTCTGACAAGGATTATGCGATGGATAAGTGGGCGGTGGGTGCATTGGAATTGTACTTGTTTCCCTTTTATAAATCTTTTCCGTACACTAGGGTCGAGCGTTAAATGCATAAAAAAGCAATCTGGTTTATTTACAATCGAGCGAATCTAGTCTGGTGGGAACATTACTACAATTATAAAAACGGAAAAAATCGATGTTATTTACGGATAAGTCGCCATCATTTTTAGAAGTTCAAGACACATAATTTAAATATATATTTTCACAGATTATCATTTGAAAGAAGGCTGGCTGCTTTAAAAGGCGGGATTTAGAAATTACATTAAAATGCAAAGCCATTTTCACAGTCTTGAAATTTTTATGCATGATAATTGATCCTATAACCTCACGAAAATAAAACATCTGGCTAATGTTCATAATAACTAAAGCCTTACCAGGCTCTACTGAAATTTATGGTGGTGCGCAGTTGTCAAATGCGCTTAATTCGTTTAATGCGCTTCACTATGACAAGAGTTAAACGAGTCTGGAAAGGCTTTGACGACCGCAAATCACAGCCAGATATTATTTTAAGCTATTGTTATAGTGTAAAGTAACGTATGACAAATTTTCAGGATGGGAAATAAGTGACACCATTTTGTTATTTCTTTTAGCTGCAAGCCACCTTTGCCTTACCTATAGATCAGCCAGATTATTTTATTTTAATCAATGTTGCAATCCACTTGACACTAAAATGATTTTCAATAGTGCTAAAAATGTGCAGGACATTTGTATATTCAAAAGCATTTTCCAGCTCATCCCACCGAAAAACCCCCACAAAATACATGTCCGCTACTTAGAATTAGTCACTGAATGATGCTATCTACGTTTGGTGACTGAGAAAATCAGTACCGAAAAAAATCACCAGCTCCCCAACTAATAGCGTAAATGTTGTTGTTTACTTTGCTATTGCATTATCAGTTGCTGAGTATTACATAATTTCGTTCCAGTATATTTTAATTACTAATATTTCCGCACGATCATTCAACTATTTATATGATGTTGCCTTATTGGAGCAACAGAATTTAAAACCATTTAATGAGATACTAGGCTCGATTACGTTTACTCGTGAACTTATATTGGAAAATAGTTCATGCGAACGAGACAAAGAAGTGCGTTAGAACGGAATGTAAAATGAACGATCGTATCTTTCCCCGCACAAAAACTACCCGTCGCCCATAAAATATTCCGAATTAGTTTAGAACTTTCCTCCGGTCTTACATTATGCCGCTTTATGTTCGATTGGTAATACGCTAGAGCGATAAGACAGGGCAATACGCTAGAGCGAAGTGTGAGATGACCGGTTGTCACTTTTTTCGCATTAAAACTGCCCGCCAAGGTCAAATCTTACACCGCATATATTACTTCTCTGCCAGAAATTAAGATTTGAGTTTCTTCTTTCATTTCATTAGGCATATGGAGTTTTTTTTTTTATTTCGATTTAATGGCTCGTTAGTAACAAACTCATCCTAATTGTATCATATTTTAAATGTTGGTAGCATTCGAAATTTTAATTATTTCGATATGTCACCTTCATTTATGTCACGGCTTTGCCGAAGTGAACAATTTGTTTAATTTTTAATTTTTTCGCTTTAATTTGTCTCAATTGGAGGCATTTTGTGTTGCAAAAGGATTGGCTTGATTTTTGAGATATATGGATGAATAGTGATCGTCAGTCGACTGCAAAAGGACCTTTAAACTTACATTGCACCGTCGAAAGTCGTGCACATCTGTAAGTATATCTCATTCAAATATTAGCATTTCCCGATCCAAGCTGGGATTTCCTTCGCTGCTTTTTAAGTAGCTTTTACTAATTTTATTTTAAATAAAACATCATCCTATAAACGGATTTCTTTACAAAACTTATCAAATATAAAAAAATTATACTGCTTTCTACAATTTTTCTTTACATATTTTTTAATATTATACAATTTTATACTGGTTTACCGTATTTTGATAACATTATACAGCCTTTTTATAAACTTCTCTGCCAGAAATTAAGATTGAAGTTTCTTCTTTCATTTCATTAGGCATATGGAGTTTTCTAAATTTTTATTTCGATTTAATGGCTCGTTGGTAACAAACTCAGCCTAATTGTATCATATTTTAAATGTTGGTAGCATTAGAAATTTGAATTATTTCGATATGTCACCTTCATTTATGTCACGGCTTTGCCGAAGTGATCAATTTGTTTAATTTTTGATTTTTTCGCTTTAATTCATCTCAATTGGAGGCATTTTGTGTTGCAAAAGGATTAGCTTGATTTTTGAGATATATGGATGAATAGTGATCGTTAGTCGAGTTATATATATATACACATATATATACAATACAATACAATACAATACAATCAACTACTCCAGTAGATAGGCATTCCTACACTTGGATGCGTCACAAAATTAAATGCTAAAAATTTAATTATTAAAAACATAACTATCGTGATAGTTGTCATCGCTGTAATATTATATTCAATATTACCTATATACAAATAATCAAAATATACTAATGTGATTTAAGAGTCAAGGAGAATAATATATTAAAATATAAATGCAAATTCTATGTAGAATAATCAAAAAATATATATTTTATTGTCAATCCAGCAATAATGCTTTCGTATTTTTTTTAAAAATGAATAGATGTTTAATAAATTATATGAAAATTAGAATGTCAGCTATCATAATACCGTTATGTTTAAAACTTTACGCATTTCATTAATCATCAACATGGAAAATAGACTCAGAATTTTCAAACTCCCTTATACCATAAATTGGGTTTCTTACCAAATTATTTATGATTATCTTTTTAAATTGGACCTCTCCGAGGCTTTTCATTTGCTCTGGAATCTTATTATAGAACGACAAATTTTGATGAATAAAACTGTATCGCACTTTGCTAAGTCGCTGTCGGTTTATGTGGAGATTGGATTTATTCCTCGTATCGTGATGATGAAAATCACTATTCACCGGAGCTTCTGTTAGGTGTCTACGAGCGTACATAATATTTTGGTAGATGTAAGAAGAAAATAGAGTCATTATTCCTGATTTTACAAATAGCGGCTTACAAGAACTTCTCGGTGAGACTCTATATAAACTGCGTACCGCTCTTTTCTGGAGGAGAAAAATTCTTTTTGAGTTTGGTGCCATTCCCCAAAACAGTAGGCCATACGTTATTAGAGAGTGGAAATATGCAAAATAGACGGATTTAGCTGCATCAAAACCGCATAAACTTCTTATCTTTCTAATGGCGAATATGGCACTGCACAATTTTTTACTGAGATCATTTAAGTGATCAGACCATTGTAATTTTTGATCAATTTCTAAACCGAGAAATTTCGTGGAGGAGACATTTTCTAGTTGGTCAGACCCAAAGTATACGTCTATTTCATTATAATCAGACGGCCGCAAAGAGAAGCATATTGATTTTGATTTATTTACGTTAAGTGACAATTTATTAACTTGGAACCATATACTAAGCCTATCTATTGTTTCTTTTATTCTTTATTCGGGCGTCTATAAGTTCGTCGGGTAGCATTGTTGTGGGAAAATTGACAATAGTTCATTTTACATTCCCGTCTAACGTATTGCTTTGTCTCGTTCGGTTGAAGTTCCTATTTTAGTTCACGAAGAATCGCAATCAGGGCCATTATCTTCAAATGATATTTACGTTTTTTTATTTTTTATTTACTGTATATCATTACCAGTTCAAGAAAAGTCTATCACCAGAACGGTGTATTATTTCCAAAATGTAATAAATAATATTAATTTTCACATAAAACACCCACGTCGACATAATATTATTGTAGCAGAGCCTTAAGGCGAAATAATTATTGCTATTTCCGCGTAAGTAAGTCGGTCGCCAGCGCAGCACGACAAATAAACCAAATATAGGGCTGCTTTGTGTGCCTACATAATGGATAGGTAATATTGCGCCGCTGGCAACTCGATTAACCATCGCAATGATACATTAACGAGAAGCATTATTGCCAGCTGGGCGATATTACGATCATTCTCTAATGGGCGGCGCACATTCTAGTATTGCTAGCTGCTGCACATAATATTCGTAATATTGTCGATTCCCGAAATCGTCACAAAATGGGAGCTCCTTATTCAAAAACCTTAAAAAAAACTGTTTTTATATTTAATTCAAACATAGTTCGAAGCGATGGACACTTCTTTTACTTTGAATTAGATAAAATAATTATTTCTGCATTTTCATTTTAATGAAAAATCGAATAAACTGAACTAGGTAGGTATGTAAAAAAAACTATTCTAATATTTAAGTAAATAAAGAATGAAAATTTAATCAGAGTTGTCATTGAATTTATATTTTATAAGATACATAATATAATTTATATTCTAAAGGCATATAACAAAATTTAATTTAATTATTTATTCCATTATAATTTTTATACAAGAATTATTGCAGGTTTTCATTTTCTTAGATTTTTTATTTTGCTATTTTATAAAGTTTTTATATTAGAATGTAATATACATTATCGTGTAATCGCTTAAAATCGTGTAATTGAATTCTATGACCAAAGCCCCGGGTATACCACCACTATAAGCGCCAGGGATTTAGATGTAGAGCTGGTACTCACTACGAAACTTTACAAACTTTATCTTACGAAAAAAAATGTAGCTGCCCTAGACAACGTCAATAAATATTTCGCGGTGCTTCTAGAACTCTCACAGGCATTTGACATTGAATCGTGTCCTATTTTTCTGAATAAGCTCAGAAATATCGGAGTGTATGGTCTGCCTTTGGAGTAGTTTTTTAATTATCATTTAGAGAGAGCTATATTTCTGAGCAGAATACTCAGAAGTAACACAGTTAGTTTGGAAAGACATTAAATGCCGATGGTCTATGTTTTAGCGCCGATACTCTTTCTGATATATACTAACGCTAAAAAGTATTTGGGCACCCACTTTGTATTGTACTGGTTATATAAAAGTGTTCTTAGAAAATACTGTTTGGGCCTCATATTTTGCAGATGGTACCGTACTTATTTTTAATGTAAAGCGTGCGAATAGCCAAAAAATAAATATACGATTTTCCAGAAGATAATAGCCGGCCCAGTTCACGAAATCTTAAATCACACACACATACACACATACACAGGGGTCGAAAAAGCTGACACGATAGAGTAATATTAAAAAACAGTACCATATCATTATTTATTACTGATGATAATCTTCGCAAGGCTATCCATAATAATAAAGTGCTAAGGAACATCGCGTCAAGAAATTTAATTAGAAATATTTATTTTGCACTAGCGCAATGCATAGTGATGTACGGCATCACCGCTTGGGGTTGAGCTTTCTCGACGTTCTAGATCCTCCAAGAAAAGCCCAAAAGCATATTCTCATGGTAATTTATCAAAAAACCCTTTAGCTGCCTTTCAAATAAATTGTTCCAAGAGTTCGCAATATTAAACTTTTACAAATTACATATCATATATGTAAAAGTAATCCTATTGCACTTCAATCTCAATCACCAAAAGCAATGTTATTATTTTTTTCATTCTTCAACAACTGAAGCAAAAAAAAGCTTAAAGCCTTGAGTACCGGAGACATGTAAAACTTCTACTACAAAAAGTATCTGTTTCTATATAAAAGTTCTATCTGTTTCAGCAATATCAAGGGACATAGAGTGGATTCGATTGAATCTACTGGTTACGTATAATATAAAATATATATTTTTAATGAAATGTACAAAAAAATGACAAAACAAATATTTTAATACATAAAGCACTTATGTCTCTGTTCCTTTCAACCCCGTAATTATCTAAAAAATATAATATTTCTTTTGAGCCTTGTGTCATTTTGCTACAGAAGCATTTCTGCCTATTTTATTTAATAGTTGAGGAGAAATCGTGGATTATTAAATTAAATAAGCAGAAATGTTTAAAAAAAAAATACACATGTTACAAAACAAAAACATACAGTTTTTAAAAAAAAATACAGAAAGTAGAAATAAACACTTATAGGTTAATAGTGGCTAAACACAGAAGGTTAATTGTGGATTCAATGTAATCTACTCTATAGACTCTTAAGCAGTTTCAGAATATTTAAAGGATTTATATGTTTCTATACTATAAAAAATATATTTTTTTAATGTATTCTTGTTATCTTGACTGTTATTAATCCTGCCCTAATACAAGTCAAGAATAGCTACGCAGGCTCAACAACGCCGCTTTTATATTATCATTAATTTGAAATACAGATTGCCTTGCTTGGATACACTTGAGATACACACAAGATACACTTGCCTTCTACTTTCACGCTTCGTTGCGCCAAGTGCCACCCACCAAAACTACGCATTCGCTTGAAAACTGAGTGAGACGTAATATCCCTCTCTGTGTGCCAGAGAAAACATTTTTTTTTCACTCCAAAATATTTTATTGCACAAATTCAAAGCTTCCACTTTGAATTTTGGGCAATAGAATAGAACTTCAATTTGAGTTTTTTCTCGAATCGTTCTTTCTGTTACTGGGATATTACGTCACACTCAGAGTTTATGAGAAAATGCTGTGAAGTTTTGGTGGGTAGCACTTGACGGCAACGCATCGTTGCCAAATTCGTCACATGGCAGTTAATATTTAGGTTAGTGAGCGCTGCGTTTTCTGTTCAAAGTCACAATAAAGTGTATCGCTCTTCGCTATGCTCCTTTTACTGAGCGCGTGTCGAAATGCTACCGAGATGGCCTTGTCGGCCATTTTCTCAATATAATGTGCTTTTTTCCGTCGCTGCGAGGAGACACGCTTCGCTCGCCGGACGATATTGCCTGCATGGACGTCTGAAGAGTGTGCAATGGTGTAATTAACCCTTAACTGGTCTCCCTAAAAATCCTGACGGTTATTATCAAATAAGATTCAAAGTCTGCAAGCCGTTTGTCCCTGGTTCTGTTTCCACATTAGACTAAGAAGGCACGTTTCTTCATTTATATACAAACACTTCATCTTTTATGTGGCTCACTTATTTTCAATATGGCGGCGTCCGTGGTATGGAAGTATGGCGTATGGCCGTACGAATTTTTAAACGAATTTTTAAATCATAGCTTTTCGACAATCATACAAATTATATATATTAATTATTATTCAAATTGTACCAATTATTATTTGAATATTATTTACATAAGCATTTCAATGTTCACTTTGGTTTGCAGGTTTCAATACGTAATATGTACGCACTTTAATGTTCAAATAGATGGCGTTCTACCTCTCCGTATACTGAAATGCAATCAGCCTATATGAAAATGTGATAGATGGCACAAATAATTAAATGTTATTATTTTTATCATCGGTTACATTTTTGGGTTTCTATAATCATTTAGTCCTTTATAAAAAAACATTTATTAACAAGGCCAATGCCAATCAAATTTCTTTTAGTTTCGCCGGACAATGATCTCAGTGCCATCTGCATGTCGCCAAAGTTAAAGGGTTGCCAAAGCGTACCAACCTGTTTATCATCCCCCATAAAGTGGTCGCGAGACGCAGCTATCACTTGGCAATTATTCCAAAGCATAAACGCTCTCGTTTATGCGTTTATGAGCGTTTACCTACTAAGCCGCAGCTACTTAGAAAGGTTTAAACGCACATATATTAGATTCAAATCCATTGCGCTATTTAGTTCAGTGCCTAACAAAGAACTGTTATTAAAGCAGCGCCCTCATTAAAATCTTTGTTGGGTGATTATTGTACAATTTTCATTAACGAGTGATTACTGTACGGCGGTCGAAAGTCGCTAATTGAAAGGGTATTAATTGACAACAGATAATTTTTCAGGTAGCAATATCGCGTCCTAAGTTTTCGCTTCTTCTGTTTCTAATATCGGTATAGAAGTTGGTGAAATCGTCAGTCGTATTTTTCGATTTTTGTCCATCTCAGAAGCTCTGTGGAAAGAAGGACAGACTCGCCACATACGACTTTTTTTAAGTAAAGAATTCAAAAATACCGTAACACGGTGATTTTTTATTATTTTGAGGAAGGTTTTTTTTTCGGTTATTTTGAGCAAGGGTTTTAAACAAATTGACTTGTAAATAACAATTTTAAACAACGTATAATAAGCTATAAAACATTAACACATACTTACTATGTTGTTAATTTGGGTAAATATTTATTTTATCCCTAATGAAATAGCTTTCAAAATTGAGGCGATGATTTCTGCTGAAGGACAGAACATGGGAATTAATATTGATACATGCATACATAAAAATATATCTATTAAAATCATAATGTCGCTCTTGTGTCGCTTTTCTAGAAATTTACACTTCAACGTAGAAACTTTATTGTAACAATATGTCTAAGAAACATTTTTTGCCTTAGATTTGCTTCTTATGTTTTAGCATTAAGTATAAAACACAGTAATTTGACTGAAATATTTTAAAATTAAAAAATTAAAAACCCATCATGTTAGAATATTTACAATAGTATAACAATACGTATATCTAGTGTTATGGGCCTAGTGGACCCAATAGTATTTCAAAATAAATGTGCTTTATGTTTACGCCCGCAATAACTCGTACATCCGTTCTCTAGCGCATCCACATCTCGACTGTGTAAGTAAGTACAGAATTCGCCAGCTGCAAATGCTTTGTTCAACTAGAACTGTCAACTACAACGGGCGAACCCGACACCTCATGAAGTTTCAACGAAATTTGATCGTTCTGTTTCCAGTGAGGTCAGCGCAGATGACTTAGGACAAAACAGTCCACCGTCAAGCTCCGCCACATGCCCGTAAGAGGCCAACGCATTATCCGCGAGATAGCCAGGTATGTTCCCAGTGAGCCGACACTCCAGTTGCGACCAGATTACTCCGATCTCTTTAAGATAGTCATAAAATATAACGACTGCAGTGACATCCAACAACTAGAGCTGTCAACTACAACGGACGAACCCGTCACCTCAGGAAGTTTTAACGAAATTTGATCGTTGTGTCTCCCGTGAGGTGAGCGCAGAAAACTTAGGACAAAACAGTCCACCGTCAAGCTCACATGCCCGTAAGAGGCCAACGCCTTAACCGCGAGATAGCCAGGTATGTTACCCAGCGGGCCGATACTCGCGCCCTTACTTCCAGTTGCGACCAGATTACTCTGGTCTCCGATCTGCTTACAAGTTCGAGGTCGCTTGCGCGGTCCTCTACCTTACGAAGCGGTGAAACGGTATCAAACGAATCTATCGCGGATCACGGCATCTTTTGCCCGGCTGTTCCACCCGGGATCGGGTAGCCGATGGTCGTTTCAAGAGCAGTCGCCGTAAGGTCAGCAAACTCCCCCGCTCTATACATGAAACAGTACCTACTGTTTTCAGACCCCCCGACTGTTAATCAGAATGCGCAATCGATTAGCTTACGCCGCACGGTGCGCAGACCGTCCAGGAGCGCCAGAAGATTGACTCCTAGGGGAAACTAGCCCCAAGGCCAGAGTCCTACCCGGGCTCGCACTTCATGCGTGGAGGCTGCCGGGTGTTGACCCGTGAGTGTGACCAACCCTGAACTCCCATTAGTTCCCATATACAGAGCGACGATATTTATTTTCATCTTATCAGCATTGTCCTAGCCTATGCTATCCTGTCCTGTCCTATATTTGTTGTATCTTTACTGTCCGAAATTTCAGCAAATTGCATGGTTTACTGTCGCCTTTTAATCCGTTGATTTTCACGAAGATAGGTGTTATAACGTCCGTAATTTCTCGACCGTAAGCCGAAGCGTAATCGCTCACTCGTCAAGGCAATGAGTAGTAGAGAGCGGCGATTATTATTGTTTTAATTCGTACATCGATATAAATGCAGGCGTAACACGCATTCTTCGACGTAACCACCGAAAGCGAATCCACCACTTTTTCTGGCTCCCGCCGAGCTGCCTTCCGTCAGCTCCTTCAATTGCCTACCCATTGTTACTATTCACGATTGCACCACTCTGAATTATAATTGCAAATCGGTAAAGTGAGCACTTTTCTTAGAGCAGAAGCACTATCATTAAATAATTATACCTAATCTGTAAAAGTAATTAG
Organism: Micropterix aruncella; assembly: GCA_944548615.1. NCBI lineage: Eukaryota > Metazoa > Arthropoda > Insecta > Lepidoptera > Micropterigidae > Micropterix > Micropterix aruncella. The sequence continues at coordinate 16,593,135 of OX155956.1, forward strand.
ATTAATTAAATGAAAACTATTTAGATGTGGTGTGTAGATTTCAAACTTAGTTTATATATTTTTTTATTTATATTATGATATCGCAAAAATGCCACAGTTATTATGTAAACATAGTTTCTTTCGCAACTAACTAGGCAGCGCCTTTTCTAAGGAGAACGCCAATACAGATGATTATAAAAACAAATAAATATATTAAAAAGTATAAACAACACGATTGCAGTTATAGAAAGTAAACTATTGATTTCATATTTCTTTTATTACGGCTTTTTTATGAAATATGTGTGGTTTATGTATTTATCCGTATACACTTGCGAGCAATTAAATCGAGTCACACCCTCAGTTCGGATATAAACCAGTTTTTTTCTAAAATGACTAACCGGATGTACACCAAATATATACTGTTATGAAAACTTAATTACTTAGCTTTCTAATGACATCATTTTTATAAAAATCGGTTTAACACTTTTTTAAATAATAATATCTGAACGCAAGTATTGGAAAGTACGCTATTCGTCGCAAAAAGTTTACGCGTCTTAATCACTCATAAATCACCCCGGAAAATTTTATTGTTTTAGCAGTCACTTATCAGTAGTTGACGCGAAAACATTTCCGTAAACCAAACTCATTATTATGGTAAAAGCATGGATACTACGCGAAAAAAGACCGCTCAGGTTATTGTTTTATTCCAGCAGGGCCTTAGTCAACGTACAGTTACTCGTCAAGTGGAATTTAGTCAGTCTGACGTCTCAAGAGTAAAAAAGAGGTTTTAACAAACTGGTACCATCAATCGGAGACCATATAGCAGACCTCGTTCCAAATATACCTGTCACAGGCCTTAAATTGACCACACGCCACCAGCAAGCGCACCTTTAATTTGCTCGAGAGGACGTCAGTTGGAGCATAGAGCAATGGCGGTCAGTTTTATTTACTGACGTGAGCAGAATGTATCTGTATGGCAGCCACAGAATAGGCTGGGTCTCCAGGCGTCCAGGTGAGTAATTTTCGCAGTGCTGCTTCGCTGAAACAGTCTTCTACGGCGGCGTTTCCTGTATGGTGTGGGCTGGCATTTCATTAGAGGGAAGGACCAACCTCGTTTTCGTGCCAGGGGGAGGTCGGAAAGAAGGCCTGAATGCTGAACTCTATATCTAATAGTTCTCCTGGATCATGTCATACCGTATATAGGATTTATTGGAAAAACTTCTGTGTTAATACACGATAATGCACGGTGTCACACGCGCGTATCACTCGGCGATTCTTAGATGATGTTGGTTTGGAGACGATGGACTGGCCAGCTCTCAGTACAGACATGAATCCCATCGAGAATTTATGAGACGAGCTGAAACGAAGAGTCCGGGCCAGAAATCCGGAAACTTTTAATATCTACGAGCTCAAGACAGCGTTGTTAGAGGAATGAGATGGGATTCCTCAAGAATTGATCAAAAAACTGATCAGGACGTTGAGGAACCGCATGCGAGCTGTCATCTGGGCAAGGGGGGGTAACACTAAATATTAATTTAATTAAGGTCCCTTCTTAGGTTTGCATTTTCCGTTTTAAGTTGATTTTAAATATCCCCAGTTTTCTACTCTTGAACATCCATTTTACTCCCATTTTAAATTTTATTAAATTTTTAAAAGAATCCTTAGCGGATTTCAATGGTTATAGTACTAACAGAGAGCTAATAAAATAAAGGTTTTAAAAAGTATATAATTGTAGCCATTTTTGAAAAAAATAGGTTTTTTTCATCACTGAGGGGGTGAGTCGATTTAGTTGCTCGCAAGTGTAGATATATATTTCTGGAATGTACTCAATCAGACCTTTCATTTGACACTAAACACGATATATTTATGTTAACTCAATGACATTTGGACATTTAGACAAGTACTTTTTGACATTTTGATAGGTTTCTTATGCCACTCGGGATGACATAACGATTCTAATAATAACACACACTTCTAAATTGGTTCAAGCGTTTAAAAGTTATGGTAGGATAAAAAAACAGGGTTTCATCAATGATACGAGTACATACCGGTTTTTTTCCGAGTTCAATTGCTTAATTTTATAATTTTTCAAAATGTTTGATCGGTATAAATTCGTAAGAAATAAAAACGGTTATTTAAAAATCGGTAAATTTTGTGGAGTGTACTAATTAAACTTTTTGTATAATTTATTGATAAATTAATATTTCAAATATTTCTCTTTGCAGTAGCATGCCTGCTAATCTTTTTTTAAAGCTAAACAAACATTATCTATTAATAGGGAATACTTAATGCATGTTTTAAAACGCAAAATATAAATCATCCGGAAATAAGGGATCTTGCAAATTTCGCGATCAAAATTATTACTATCTGATTGATTACTATGACAAAATGATTACTATGACGTTCCTGGTTCGCAGACTATCTACACCATGAACACCAACACACATCTGCGTGGGCATCACCTGAAACTCCAGCGTGAATCATTCCATTCAAATCCTAAGAAACATTACCTCAGCAGTAGAGTGGTAAACGAATGAAATGCTCTCTCAATTGAATTGATCAATGCCAAAAGTGATAATGACTATAAAAATAAAGTGGAATTATTCCACAAAAATTGTAATGCAACTACGGACTCAGGCGCATCAGTTTAAGCTGCCTGCCTGTTAAATATAAAATAATAATAATAATATAATAATAATAATATCTTACCTAACATTATAGGATACTAGCTGCGCCCAGCGGTTTCACCCGCGTGGTGATGGAAAATTGTGATAATGATGATAGAAAACCATATATCTTTATAAATTATAGCCTATGTGTTATTCTGATGTGTAAGCTAGATTATTGTAAAGTTTCATCAAAATCCATTCAGTAGTTTTTGCGTGAAAGAGTAACAAACATCCATACATACATACAAACTTTCGCATTTATAATATTAGTACGATAGTAGGATAGAATTTAAATTTCGAATGTCAATTTCTTAATTTTTTTTCCTACTTACTTGACAGTTATCGTTATATTTTAGATAATTCACACTATATCATTATAAATTATAGCCTTTGTGTTATTCTGATGTGTAAGCTATATTATTGTTAAGTTTCATCAAAATCCATTCAGTAGTTTTTGCGTGAAAGAGTAACAAACATCCATACATACATACAAACTTTCGCGTTTATAATATTAGTAGGATTGTACATACGTTTTGAATGTCACTGCCGACAAAGTAGGGTATGCAGGCAATATTGATTGTATAATGTATGCTTAGATCTAGACACTTTTAAACTTAATTTTCATAGGGAAATAAATGGATATTAAATGTTACGATGCACGACCTACGTAAACTTTAAATCGAGTGTTAGTTGACACAAGGATAAAGAAGGTTTAGATTCTACACAGCAGATATATTTTTATTCTAGATGCTTGTGTTACATTTGTAGGGTTAAATGGTATTCAATTAATGTATGTAACATAGTTGATATAATGTAGTTGGGTTACATATTTTAGTATTTGAACTATATTAACGATTTAAATGTTTAGAGCCCCGAAATATGTTTGAAACGCCCTCTTGCTGGGAGTGGTAGATAACGTTATCGGCGATATTTGAAACATTAATTTAATATAGCATTAGTTTTACCAATTAGATTGGAGGTATTTATTATTTGGCAAAATAGTATCTAGCTGCTAGAAATAATATGCTTCAGTTCATTACTCTGTGAGAAAGAATATATATATTTATTATTGACAATGACTTCCTTGTATGTTCCGTAGATTAAAATATTACTATTTTTTAATAATATAACGTTACATAAGTCATAATTAAGGCAAGATTTTTATATATTTAAATATTCCTAGCAAGAGGATATTAAAGACGTCCATTTTAAAGAAATCAATTAATTGGCCCAAAAAGAAATTCCCTTTTTTTAATGTTTCAGTCTCAATTTTGGAGATCCCGAAAAAGACGAAAAAAAACGCAATTTTTGCAATAGATTTGTTACGGCTGTGTCCTGATGATGTCTATGACGAAGTGTATGACGAGTGTGTGGAGGGAGTGTATCGTGAAGTCTCACTTATCGCTTGGATGTAAAACATTACGTCAATTGTCTCTTTGATTTAATTGTCACAGGATTTATTGACCCTACAATGAAATTTAATATATAGCCTTTAAAAGACTTGTTTTTTTTCTCGAATAAAGGTTATTCTTATAGCGGGATCAACATCGGGCCGTAAAGTTTACAACTCGAAAACACTAAGGCCATTTTTATTAAAAATACAAAAAAACGTTATCCTTTCCACTTGATAAAGCGTTCGATAATTCAATATTCTTAAGTCTTATTAACTAATTTTCTATTCCTAAGTTTAAAAAAATACATTCCTATTTTAGAAATGATATAAAGATCAGAAAATTTAAGGAATCTAGAATATAAAAATCTTCAGTTTCCAATTAGAAAAAAATGTATTAAAGCTGTACCACAGGAATTTCATATTACATAAAATGTTGCAAAGTACACGTAGTGCATGAAATTATATAATTGGGACACTATTCTACAGTTTCATTATCTACACTCGTTTGGCTCTTTGTATCGCTCGATACCGCCGCCACTGTCTGCCGCACTCGTCATTCGTGTGTGGCTTGTCACTATCAGAAATAAGTATATAGGTGCTGAGACACAACACCAGAAAAAGAATAAAGAGACCATAAGAAGAAGAAATTCCAAAAAGAAGAAGAGGAGACACAACACCGAGCGCCGCACCAAGAGATGATAGAGAGCGACACACTAAAGCAAGTATCTCCTTTCCGCCCCTTTGGGAATGCGTAAGTATTCTACGCCGCGGAAGTTATGGAATCCATATAATGCAAATTCATATAATACAAAATCACACAACAATATACAATCCATGGGATGCAGCGGAAGCTATGACAATTCTACCCGGTTCTTTAAAGGTTCTATTATATCATATCCAAATATTGTAACAATATGTTCTGTATTGACAACTGTGACTTTCAACATAACAATACAATTTAGGCATACTCCATTTATACTACCCTGCCTCTTTAAATCTACATTTGAAACGGAGATATTGGTAAATTAACGGTATTATTTTGAAGTATATTTATTGAAAATAAACTGGTCCAAAACATGACAGGTTTCCATTACCACTGAGGAGATCATATATTATATATTATAGCAATAGGAGGTATATAATTCGCCTCTTCACCATCTTAAAGTTTGTTCGTTAGTGTGTCCGGGCCAGGTTACAATACTTCTCTCCAAAACTAAACGGCCTGAATAGCCTTATCGCTCGCCTCTTGTAGGTCCTGTTGTATTATGGGTGTTGAAAAATACGGGCAGGATAACAGGACCCAGGTGGTCTTTATCCTGCAGCGTTCCACAGTCGCATATTGGATTCTCTGTGTAAGCCCCAGCGTACAAGTGTAGGCCGGCCACTTGCCATACTCATCCTCACTCTGTTAAGACTACTTCAGGTGGTATAGGGGAGGTGGGACCTCGGTGGTATCTCTTAACTAGCGTCCACTCCTCCATTGAGCGATTAGGTTGAATGATTAACTGCCACGGAATGACTCAAGAAAGACTTTCGCAATTGGAGGCGATTGTGTTGTGATTCTTGCCCTGGCAGTGGGTGTCTTGGGTAGTCTGTCACCTTTAGGTGTTCAGAATCAGCCAGGACATCCCGACGTATTGCAAGGGGAGCGATGCCGATAAACGGATAAAGCTTTCGACGGCTGCCTGAAACGTAAGTTTCAGGCAGCCGGAGACTATTCTCGCAGCATTGTTCACAGCAGTGTCGATCACCTCAACCCGGTGACTCGGTAACGTCTCTTGCGGGACCAACGGCCGAATCCCCCAATTTTCAGGTTATAATTTTTTATATGTCAAATTTCAATGCGATCATTTTACAGTATTTTTTTTATGATCCGTATAGTGGTTTACAAGTTATGGTCGTTTGTATCAAGGTCGTCGACTCGCGCCAATTTTACGCGCGAAAATGTCGCGCGCAAAATTGATTGCTGAATTTTTGCTTCGCGAGAGGAGGGGTCAAAGTAACATCACAATAATTGAAACTACTAAATGAAAAAAGGAAAGTAAGGAAAATAGTCGCCGACGAAACTCGAATAATCCCCAAAATGGGTGTCAATCGCCACTGACAAATTCCGTTACACGACTTCTACATATTTACATCATCAGAAGCATGGCGTAAACTATAACTAATTCATACGGAGAAAAATCTAATCTATACTAATATTATAAAGAGGTAAAGTTTGTGAGATTGTAGGAAGTAATCTCTGAATATACTGAACCGATTTTGAAAATTCTTTTACCAATAGAAAGCCACATTATTTGTGAGTGTCATAGGCCACGTATTAATCCGAAAAACTAAAAGACTTTTTCGTGGTAGTCGGATTTGCAAAGGTGAAAAAACGGTCGAACGAAAAGGTTTCTAACTAACGCTGCCTTAACGATGAGAGATATATGATTAAGTCCTAGAGAAAAGTTGAAGAGCTTGATAATGCCTACAAAAAAGTCAACAACAGTCAACAACAGCATATGTCTAACTTTTATATTTAAGTCACAAAAAATAGTATTTTATATTAAAAAAAAATATTTATATCGTTAGGTCATGTTTATTGGTCATATTATCAACAATTATGAATTCATTCAAAATAAGTAAATTTATCATCTCAAGTGTTTAAAACAAACGACTTTTCCCTTTTTCATATAATTTCCCTTTTACTGCATAAATGGTTAAAAAGATAAGACACTCACAAATACATAGTTATATATATATATATATATATATATATATATATATATATATATATATATATATATATATATATATATATATATATATATATATATGCAGTAAAAATATAACCTTCCTTTTGTAGTCAGGAAATAAATCATAGCACTCAGTACTAACCGAACCACACTTATAATTTCATCACAAGTAAAAAGTTTTACCTCCCAACGAAGTGGGCGCGGGTCAGCTAGTTTTCTATAATAGCGATTCAACAATTGAATATTGATTAGATGCATATAAATATTAGTCTGTAATAATGTAATGTAATATCGTAATCGGTGAATTGCATCTGCATACTCCACAGCTAGTGCGCATGACGCCTATTATAATAACGAATAAATAATATTGAATATTTTTTAAATACCAAAATTACAATATTCGACACAGCCCTTTCCAACATCCCCACAGTTATAAAGAAGTTTACATGGCAATCGGGTGGGTAGTACCCATTCCCTAGCCTCATACAGGCTCATACAGCGCTACACGATTTCCCAATATCGAATGCTAGCTGGCCTGCTTATAATACTGTGCTTATCATATCTACATGGTTGTTATATTTTTATACTTTGATATAATAATGACGAAATCTATATCATTCCTGGTGGTTATTCATCCACAACGATAAACTACGTTCATATAGCTATACCGCCTACCTAAATGCAGGCAGGTAATACTGGTGCTGAGTCTAATACCATACTCAAGCTCATATGTATTACTTTTGCAAGTAGTGCCCCATATTATTACGTCATTTCGTGCTTCCATTGTTATTCACTCTTCGCATTGTTGGGTCTTACTGGAAGGTCACCGACTTAAAACAGTTCTAATTACTTTCGCCGAACGACCGTTACAGGTCATTTTTTGGACTCGGAGTAGCGATTTCAATTAGCTAACCTCGTGTTTACATGAATGTCATTTCGCAATATTCTGCATTAATCGTCGAGGCTGTTTATAGCGAGAGAGCTTATCATTTATCCCTCATTTGAAGTGACCGTGATCTATGCCGGGATATACTTACAAGAAAATCTGCACATGGATGGTTTGGAAGAACACAGTCGTAATTTAAAATTAAATCAATTATTTGAAATTTCACCAATATCTATTTAAAATTGAAATGAGACTTTTTGTTCTGTTGAGATAAGTAATAGGACAAAATTAAAATTACAGAAAATAATGTAGTAAATAATGTTTTTAAATGCCAATGTGCATTTTTATGTAGAGTTATTAGTTTCATTCCATTTTGATGTCTTGAACTTACGGTTATATCATTTAATATTTTTTATATAGTTCATTGTGAGTACATTATTAAAAAACAAGTATAAGTCTCTTTGGTAGGAATTAAAATTACAACTAAACTTCTACGATATATGTAACATACGTATATACGTTTGTTTGTTTGTTTGTTTATACTCTTTAGTGTGAAATGTCACAATGGGCGGGTTTACTGTCATATGACAATCTCTTACAACCAACCCTACTATGACGTGTTATATGTATCTGTGTGTCTTGTTATTGCATTCGATCGACAGAATTGAAAATCCAATTCCGTTAATTTGATCGCAACGGAAAATGATGACCCAGCCGGGAATCGAACCAGGGACCTTACAATGTAAAATAAGGCGACCTAACCACTATGCCACCGGGACGTAGGTATGTTACCGTAGTAACTTGATTCCAGCTTAAACTAGTTCGTACTTTTTTTTTTATTTATTTATTTATTCAAGCTCATAAAACTATAACATTTCATTACTAAGCAAAAACATTCCCTACTGGGCATTGACGGTCAGTTTTTCGCGTCAGTTGAACTGGCGTGCATCCAAAATTTGATCGTGAATGTCGAATCGTCACTCCAGAGTTTTAACTGACGACGCGCCACGAATATTTTCCGTGGCTACCATAATCCAACTGGCGCGTCGCGCCAAACTGACCGTGAGTGCGCAATCGGCAATCCAACGCGTCAGTTCGCTCTCCTCAGCGCTCGCGGACCGCGGCACAGACTGACCGCGGTGACAGCGCGTGCTGCGTTTTTGTTTTTGTCATGGCGGTGTCGTCGTCGTTATCATGGCGGTTTCGGACTTGTCATAATGATAGATTTCATCAAAAAATATAGAAATTCAGAATGTTTATGGAAAATAACCGACAAAAATTAAAAAAGTAAACAGTATCGACAAAAAGCTGTTATTTAGATAAAATATTCCAATTTTATTTAGATATTATTTATAAAATTGAATTAGATATTATAGAAGTCAGATTTCATTCCCGATGCTAAGAAACGAAGAGTGGCAGTGAATCTCTCATGAGGGTTTATAGCTTGTCTCATATTAGTATCTTGTTTAACAATGTGTCGCGTTTTTGATAAATCGTGTAAAGGATTAGATATATTTTATGATTCCATTAATTTATTAAAAGACTCGATCATACTTAGCCTATCTCCTACTTTTAAGATTTCACTAACTGCCATCCTAATGTACTGTATTATATGATTACTATATTATAACAGACTATTGTATTATATCATATTATGTATAATAAATATTACTATCCAATTATTGACACTTCTATTTTGCTCTATCCAAATAACCTTATTAACAACTTATTTAATTATTAATTTTCTTACCCTTACATTATTATTAGCTTTATTATAATTTTTTCTACTATCAACGTGTTCATGTTATTTATGTTAATTTGTAATGCAAGCATTGCAAACTGTTCATAGGATAGTAAATTTGTTTGGTTTGTATATGTATTTAAAATACTAGTATTATATATTTACTATCTGTAAGTTTGCTATAAAATAAAATAAAACAAACAGTAGCCGTAGTAACAAGGAATGTTTCTTTTTCGGAATCGGAAACCATTTTTATTCGTGGATGTCCGCAAAAAGACACGTCCTTCATGCGGCCGGGCCGGTCGAAAACTGAAGAGCCGGAGTGGCGCCAGTCAATGGGCAAATCTAGTTGGCATAAAACCATTTGGAGTGGCGCCACAGTTTCACGTCTAGACTGACGCGAAAAACTGACCGTCAATGCCCAGCTTTAGCTTAGTAAAAAAACGTATTTTCCTTTTGTTGCCTAACTCGTACAGAGATTCAAATCTGGTAGTTTATGGTTTACCACTTCAATAGGAATAACCTGTATCGAGGAGGTACCAACAGAAATTGTATATTGCCTTCCGATTGGGCGTATTATCTCCGCTTCCAGGTTTTTTTTAACGAATTTTAGCAAAGAACCTAGTCATAACGAGTTTTGACTAATAAAATCTGGTTCTGACTAAATAATGTTAGTTTGTATTAGTTATGAGACATGAGGATTGAGAAAGATTGAAAAAAACCTTCAAGTGAAATATTGCAACACCTTTTCTAAAATCATTTTTCTAAAATATATGTGAAACATGTCAACTAAAGAAAAGTTATAAGAAAGGAGGTTTGGTATGAAACCAATTCTCAAATCAAAAATGAACAGCCGCTGCCAAGTCGACCTAATTGATATGCAAGTTCAAGCCGATCACAGTTTCAAGTTAATCATGATCTACAAAGATCGTGTGATAGAATTCTACATATTTTGCTCGCTGCAAATCGAGAGAGCTAAGAGGTAGTATATCAGCTGCCCAGTAATTTTTTAACATTTGGAGCCCCGTTTATTCTTAACTCAGATAATGGAATAAAATTTGTTAACCACGTAATTAGGGAGTTGGTTTCAATATCGCCTAGCCTAGTCAAATCCAGGGATCGGCAGAACGAGCTAACCAGGATATTAGAAAAAAGAATATATGAGAAAGTGTTGGCCTCGTGGATGATGTAATATAATGGTGTTGATGAAATAAAGACAAGCGTATTCTATAGTTTCGTAAAAATCGCATGAATTATGCTAAAAACTTGAAATCCTACTTCCTACTTCCGAAATCATTAGGAATAAATCTAGGTTCTGCCCGAAACACAGGTATTTTGCTGGTCTTAACTAATAAATAGTTCCCATTCCTTGCGTTTAACTCACTTCTAATTGATATATGCCAATGTAAAATAGTTTTACTTGACTGTGTTCAAACAAAACTATTTTAACAGATATTGCATGGTTAAAATTAGTTTTGACTAGTCAATACTATTTTTGAGTGAAGGGCTTTGGTAAAGGTGATGTTGACCAGAAAGAACTATCTTTAACTAAGTCCGGGTTTTAACGGTAACACGAGGTGTGTATATCAAATTACAAAAAAAACATTAGGGAGATAGTGATTGGCCACCCTTTTTCTGATATAACTGAATTTGAGGGCCATGACTGTACAAACGTTGTATTTATTTAAATATTAGTTTTGCCATATTTGTATACATAACCTATTGCTTATCTTTTTTTTGACGATTTAGCTACAACGAGTTTTCAAATCATACCATTGTAATTATAAATGGCCATAAATTGCTATTCGCTTCGCCGGACAATCTTATCAGCGATAGGTACCTGCATGTCGCCGGAGTACAAGGATTTCCAAATCGTGGAAATCTAATACACTAATTAATCAATGCTATTATCTATATTATTTTGTAATATATTATATATTATATAAACAACTGTTGAGTATTTTATTAACAACTACATTTAATATATTATATATTATTATAATTGTTTGTATTGTAATATGTTATGTATAACTGTTTGTATTATATTATATATCAATTATATACTTATGTATGTATATAATATATTATGCCGACACGTCCATGATCGGTAAATTCTCCAATTGGATACAAATGTAATGAAATGTAACATAAACATTAAAATACCCGAATATTAAAATTAGTCGTTATCCAACATGTTCTTGAGCTGTGACTGTTGTCCTTCGCGCGGGCAAAATATCTGCGTAATCCGCTGGCCGATCGACAGCGTTTCAGATGGTTTTCATTGCATTGTTACGAAACGCGTCAAAACAAAGATCTTATTGTTAACCAAGTATGCCGCCGGTCATGCTGTGGCGAAGTATCAGATTTTTGTATGCGTCTACAATTTGCCACTTCGATCACATTTCGCGATTATTTACATCCTATGGTATTAAATTAATGAGCCGGCTGTCGTAATATTTGATTACTGTTTTTTTTCTTTAATTGTTTGCAGTACGAGAGGACGACCGCGACGTAGGATTAGATAAGCTTAGTTTGTATCATCTCAGGAGTTGGTATACCAGAGGACACATTATGGGCCATTTTTTTTGTTTCTAGATAATATTATTTAATTTTTTGTAAATATAGTTTATGTTTAAAATATATAGTATATAGTGATTTACAGTTGTATAATTATTGTAATGTATAATATATATAGTTTATAATATATTGTAATTATATTCTTACTTTTAAATATAGTCAATATAGTTTCTTATTTTATGCAGTCGAACATAATAACCTAAATTTCCACAACGCGCGTATTTGCTAATATTTTCATATAGCAATAAACTCGTCTATTTGTGTTCTAATTTTTAAGTGCAAATAAAGAGTTTATTAATTTTATTTTTATATTGTAATTTGGTGAAATGTAGTTGATCACAGAGATTCGTCTTCGGGTCGAAACCACATTGTGAAGTTTTGGTTGGAATATCTCTTATACAAGAGACACGAGAAAAACCGCCGGATACCTGTATAAGAAAATACTACACCATATTGAAATAGCCATTTTAAAACCACGTATATACTACAAAAAATACTACATTTGCTATCATACTCACTTGACACAAACACTTTCGGGTATGGGGTGGAGGGGGAATTGAGGAGGGGGGAGTTTGGGGTTTGGGGGGTTTGGAAGAAGAGGGTTGGGGGATAATGGGTTTTGGTGGTTGGGGGGGTTAAGGGTTGTAAGGTTCTGCGCGGGGGGGGGGGGGGGGGGGGCATGCTATCTGCCTGAGGGGAAACTCGGGGTGACACAACCGATTTTTTATTCTATTAACCATTTATAATTTTTATCATTATGTATATTTTTATAGGTTATATTTTTATTATGTGTATGTTTACCTCATTCTATTTTTTAGCAATTATTGTTATTTATATACTCTGTTTGTATATCATTTTTATTTATTACGATAATGGTATTATTTCATATTTTCTATTTTACTTTGATTGTCTATCTAAAAAGAATTAATGGTAATTATTAGTGTTTACATTTCTTTTAAATTTATTATGTTTTACTTAGATTTTATATATATTATACATATATTTACACAAATTTGAATGTCTGCTTTAGAGCAGGCTATAGCCTAGTTAGGTGGCATTAAAATAGGATCACCAGCAACAGTTTTTGGCCTATCATGTTATCAGTTTTTTGCTGCTGGATTTTTGTCTATAACCTTTTAAGTTTACAAGTTGTCCATTTAACTGTATATTATTGTAGATTACAATTTAAACTAAATTTGTTTTATTTTATTCAGCATGTCCATTAAATCCAGGTGGAAGTCGTCCACTTGCCACCCCTTCTCCTCGCTCCCCCGATATGCCCATGGGTAGGTAATATAGGTCAGTATCGTTATCCACAGTCTACCATTTCTACATTTATTAATGTGCGCAATAAAGTGCCCAAGGGATTAATGATGTTGATGAATATGCACATTTCGTTTGGAATTTATTGCGTTTCGTCTGAGGTGTAAAATTATTAATATGTGAAATGAGTGAGTGAGGTCATCGTTGCGCAAGATTAGGAAGTGTTCTTGTTCACGCACTCGCTTTCCATGCGATCTGTCTGCTTATTTTTATTATTTTAAAACATTTAGCGCAATCGTGTCTTGACGCGCCTCCAAAACATGCATGCACATTTAATTAATTTAGACATATGTTGAGAAATATCTGAGGTGTGAAAGCAGAATCGTATGTTTACAATAAGATCAGACGTCAAGCGTCCCGAACATTCGCGATAAGAAGTGACCCTGGGAACAGATCTCTGATGTTCCGGCCAAACTGCAATCGCTCATTTACTATGACGAACGTCCAATTTTACTGAATTTTATGTTTATTTGTTTGTTTCTACCCTTAATTGCGAAATTTCACAATTGGCGGATTTACTATCATACGACAATCTCTTACAACCAACCCTAATATGAAGTGTTTTTTTACACGACTGCCCAACTTAAAAGGAGCGTAACATGTTCAGGGTTCATCTATGTATGTTTTCCGTTTCTTCATTCTACCATGACTTCTAAACGCTTGAACCTATTTAGAAGGGTTTGGTATTGTTAGAATCGTGTGTCATAGGGTACCTAAACTGTCCAAATGCCAAAAAATACTCGTCTAAATACCTAGTGATATTTTTTATCTTAAAACATGGGTCTTTTTTATCAGGGTGCGATTGAGTTCGAAAATAGGGCGCGAGTCCTGGAGGGTTAATACAGCTTTTATTTTATTTCTACCTTTGGTGTCCACCGCTCGAGCCTAAGAATAATTATTCTTAGAAAACGAAGTAAACAACATCTAGGTATTTTTGGTCATATGGCAATTATGTTTTCAGTTTGTTAGTTTCCTGGTTGAAGTTAAAGATTTTATCTATATCTTTAACTTCAACCAGGAAACTAACAAACTGAAAACATAATTGCCATATGACCAAAAATACCTAGATGTTGTTTACTTCGTTTTCTAAGAATAATCATTCTTAGGCTCGAGCGGTGGACACTAAAGGCAGTTATAAAATAAAAGCTGTATTAACCCTCTAGGACTCGCGCCCTATTTTCGATCCCAATCGCACCTTGTTAAAAAAGACCAATGTTTTAAGATGGCCTAATTATGAAAAATATCAAACTGTAATTAAACGACTATATTTGTTTTATTATCAGTTATTCAGATTTTTAAAAAATAATACTGTAAATTCTATTATTTATTTCACTTTGCGAAAATTCAATCAAGCAACGATGCTCATTTTCTTTTTTTTATATTGTATAATTTTAGATTTCTGTGTTTGTTAATATTGAAATTCCTTAAATAAATATATCAAACTATTAAAATCTAATCTATTTTCTGAGGAAATTACGACACATTCTAACAACTTACAATACTATAAATATATGCGAATAATATTTTTTGTAACATTGATAAGAAAAAAATATTGCATAGATAATCGATCCCGTTTAAAACATGCGAGTGTTAATTGAATAGATAGGTTACACGTGTGCTGTATATACAGTTATTTGAAAGTAATATAAAAATAATCTTCAAATATAATGCGCATAAAACATTTTGGAGCATTGAAACCATTGAAATATCACCGAAATATTACTGGGTCATTTTTACCCGGTAGCGAGTCATGGAGTGTTAACAGACTATCTATCTGAGTATCAGATAATTTATAATTGAATCGATCGAAAGGGGGTCGAACATTATTTGATATCGAGACAAATAGTTTCTGGCTCCGTTTCGAAATTTCTTTGCTGCGAAATGAGAAAGTAAAGACAGCGCCCCCTTTTAGCGATCTATATAGTTATAATTCAATTCGCTGTAGCGCCATCTACCCGATTAAAACGAAGTTGGATAACAAGTAACTTGGTGAGTGAGCCTTTTGGTAAGCGGTGCTGGGTATTTTTTGAATTGTAGAAATACTTCAGTGTATTACGCTAGAGGGCGCTATCATTGACGCTAACGTGCTGTCATATATAACGTTTTTCAACGATCTTTTTGTAGTTGCTTAGAAGTATTTATGATCAAATGTAGACGGCGCTGCGATATCGTAAAGAAACTTTAGGGGATTTAATTTATTCGATTTATAAACTGTGAAAAATCGTAGACAAATTGTAACCTACTTACTTTGACGCATTGGTTATAATCTGGAATTGATTACTCTTGTAGTTTCTATACAAACATATTCAAAAAGACTTGCACAAAATCGTAATATTTGCTTAAACAATCGGGTATGGTTTCTGCGCAATAAACCCTTATTATTTATGGAAAAATACAAACCAAATAAAAAAGTGGGCAGTGAACTAAAAACCTCCATTTATGTGTTTTTCCAAGAGTCAACTACAAAAAAATATGACTGATTAAAATAGGTTTACGTTTAAGTGATTGCCAAATTAAATAAAAAATACCTTCGTCTGCAAAAAATAGTAATATCTGAAAAAAAACTTGTTATGTTGTTCTATTTATGTATTTGTCACTAAAATTCATTTTTGGATATTTTTTTTAAAACGCAATTTCTACAAAGGATTAAGTAGGCGAAGAGAAGTTACTTTTGAATAAAAAAATAAATACACACCAATTGATTCCAAACTAAAAATTGCTGCCGAAATGATAAAACAGTAAATTTTGTCCTAATAGGGAATTTTGAATGGGTTTTGAATGCCAGCTGCTCTATTATTATATGCATAAGTATACGGACGGCTTAGAGCACAATTATTGTATTTTCCAAGAATCTACTTTGAACTCAAATGAATGTTAAGGTTGGGTGCCATATAACAAACTCCCAGTGAAGTATAGGGCCTATTTGCTACTCGTCTGCATATGCAAGGTTAGGTTATTTAGGTGATATTGGAACAATTTTCAAGTTATATTAGTATACGAGTAGTTTTCTTCTTTTAAAAGAATATGTAAATTGGTCTAGCAATGGCATGCTATAAAGGTTTTATTATGTATAATATTTTAAATAACGAGAAACTTTGTTACAAAAGGAAGTTTCGTTAAAGATTACTGTGTTCTTTATAAATCATTGTTTTATTATCATCAACATTATTTAATCGTAAATTGTGCAATTCCTTTTTAGCTGGGAATACCTCCACCAACCTTTCATGTTCTCCTGGAATGGCACCGCATATTAGATAAATGCATTCTTCTTTGCGGTGGATATCAAAGTAAGGTTGGATTATTTTTGATTGAATACAATTTCATTCCAAGAAAGATATCATCTTTAATTCGACGTGATGGCTTTGTCACATCAATTTCGAAAAAGTTTCTAACGGGCATACGATATTTGCATTTATGAGTAATTTTATATGAAGGTTTTTCAAAATGTAGTCATTTTATTTTAACCATTAGACTATGACTTAATTACTTTTCTGTTTCTTTTTCCATTACCTCGCCGGATAAGAGCCTAATGTTTCCAAATCGTTGTACTGCTCAACTTATATAATAATAAGGCTGAATTCTGGAAATTTTAAGTAATCGGTACCAATCTCTTGTCAAGTAAATATTTCTGTGCTTTCTAGCCCTTTCAATCGTAGTGTAGGATGGATATATTTTATTTGTGGCTACAAGTTTTTTTGGACAAAATGCACTTAATTGCTACGGAGGCTGTAGTAAATGTCTAGCACATTTAATTGTAGCTTCCATTGTTTTCAGTTACATTCCCGTTCTTTCCCTGTTCTTATATATACTCCCCTTTTTTCCTGTAATCTTGATTTGATTGCGCAGTGTTTTGGAGAAAGTTCCTCTTAGTATCCTCTCAGCAGACAGTGCTTCACCACCACTGAACAGTGAGAATCCGCTGCTACCGATTTCGCAAACAAATGTAGAAGTCCAGTCCTCGCATCCTGTGGTTTCTTTTTGTTCTGAAAAATTAACAATAAAAGGAGATAACACAAGTACAGGAGATAGCACGGAAAAGGCAAAGACTGCGTTCCGTGGGGCCTTTTAAGAGACCCCTTAATAATACTGGATCATAAGCTTCTTACAATGGTTTCAAAGAGTATCAATTGGCGTGGACAATACTTGAATCGGTGATCGTTAAATGAACATAAGTAAACATTTTTCTGAAATATGTTTTTTTCTTGTTGTCTGTGGGTAAATTTTTCAACTGAGCATTAAACACCGTAATTGCTCAGCTCTAGTACGGAGATATTTAAATCCAAAATAGACGATCGGTGTTACATGAATACATGAAACCAGAAAAAAACATTTAAAATTAGTATTAAACGAGCGTATACTAAGAGGAAAGTCCCTGGGGGAAAATGGGGTTTCTGCGATTTTTATTTAAAGCTTCAATTACGCATAAAATACGCATTCCAAAATTCAAAAAAAATCCTACTAATCAACAGTGACTTAGTCTTTATGTTAAATAGAATTTTTTTTCTAGTGAGGTGAAACTTTTAAATTCACAGAGCAAAAGCGATATATACAATTTAGTCAGAGTAGGGATTTTATTAAAAAAATAATTTTATTAATTATTTTGATCCTATGAAATTTTGGGAAGGCTGTAAGTTTTTTTATTGGAGCCAAATGTCATAAGTTTTTAGATATTCTTGTGATTTATAGAAACAGAATAATAAAAAACAAGGTATAGGCCTTTCAAGGTTTATATTCAATTAATTTGTTCAGTTTATTATTCAATTAATTTATATTCAATTAATATAATTAATTATATTTTATAGGCTCCAATTCATTACAATTTCTAAAGCTTCTGTACTTAGCCAAATTTTGAATTCCCTTTTTACTCTGTAAATTTAACAACAAGCTAATACAATATTTTTTGAGTTCCTGGGAGCAGCGGACACCGGAAAATGTTATTTGTATTAAATATTTTTAAACTTCTAAATTGCATATATAATATTATGAAAATATAACGCTCTACCGTAAATTAAAGAGGACTAAATCATCTAACGTTTATTATTTTTTTATTCAAAAAGCAAAAGTGACAGTGACAGTGACAAAACATTTAGTTTAAAAGTTAGCTTACTTATTATCAGCAGGAGAATTTAAAGTTAGCTTACTTATAGCACGCAACATTTTATAATTCTTTATTCCTTCATGCCTAAAATAGGCGATTATTGAAATGTGTATCTCCTGATAATTAAACAAAACTATATGAGCTATCGCTTTTTATTTAGCTTATAGCAAAAAAATCAGTAGTTGTTTTAAAATTTAGCCCTAAATTTATGCGATTTTGGCGGGAGATGGGTGTGAAAACAATACACGGTTGAAGTTCTTTGATAATTTGTAAGGTTTCTATTATTACCTTTTATTCATTTAAAATCATGTAATTATATTTTTTAGGTATGTACGTACGGACAAGATGAGTGTAAATATAACACACGTTAAAACCACATTTTTAATAATTTATTCAATAAACTAAAATAATGTGTTATAACGATGCTATCGAGATGATATAACGATGCTATCGAGATGATGATAGAGAATCGCTGGATATTTATTTAAAATGTGAAGTAATCTACGGTTTTATTCGTCTCCTGTAAGACAATATTAAATCTCTGTTACCTACGTCCTTTTAGCGCTAAGCATTATTCACCTATACAAATATTGAAAAGCTTTACAAATATTATTAGTATTATCTGATTCCATAAACCTTCGTTAAATATCAACTAAATATGCCTAACAATTGCTAATATTACCTATTATCAACGTTGTTTAAATACTTGGTATATTAGTGTGCGAAGCTGAATGATATTACATATTCCAAAAATAAAGCTTGATAAGATGAATGTCGAATTTTTGATATTTTAAGCCCAGTGTGATGTTATGCTTTGGGCAGGGGCAAAAACCTGCCGAGGCTTGACGGACCACCATCCTTGACATTTAATGCACTGGTTTTTTGCTTCTTGAATCGTATGCGAGGTTTCGAAACCCGGTCCCAGAGGCGATGCGACCTCGTGGTCACAACTACACCAATACAATACAAAAAAATATTGTAAATTTGTTATCTTTATGTCTTTATGCGTGATTCGTTTCCGTGCTTGTCACCACATAGCTCTATTAGCCAAAGTTTCTTGGGTAAACCTATTGCACTGCATTACACTGCAGATAGCAAGAGCTTCATCTGCAATTACATGGATGATCAGATGAGAAAATGTAGCGGCAACGTTCTTAATTAAACAGATCACTGAAGATGGCAGTCATCTGCAGTTCGCTTGAGACTTCATTGTTTGGTCATTAAATCTTCTATCAAGAATAAACATCTGCCGTAAAAGCAATTCTATGTAATATTCAAACCACTCAATTTATAAAGATATTCGTTCCTTAAAGTATATCCACTAATGAAAACACTAATATAGTCGTGACATTAGTACATAAATAAAATGTAATTGTTTACAATAATCATACAGAGGTTGAATTAAAAAGAAGTAGACCGCTGTACCAATAAGTCATAAAAAAATATTAGTTAGTATTTAGTAGACTTCCTTTAAACATTCACTATATTAGTCATTTTTGCTAACATTGTAATTTGTTATAACGACCTTGGTATTCATCGGCCGTTAAAATAAGGTTCCCTTTTTTGTAACGATTCGGCGATACATAATACCTGTATGTTCTTGTCACATGATGCTAATGCAGTTTATTGTCTTTTTACACGACTGCCCAACAAAAAGGCGGTTTCATCTATGTATGTTTTCCGATTCTTTATTGCAATATAATTTTTAAATGCTTCAACCGATTTAAAAGTGTGTAATATTATTAGAATCGTTATGTCATCCTGAGTGTCATTGAGTCCAAATATCAAGTAAGTAGTTGTCTAAATGTCCAAATATTCAAATATAAATAAAATAACATAAATATATCATGTTTGGTGTCAAATGAAAGGTCTGATTGAGTACATTCCGTGGTATAAAATATATATTCCATAAGCTGCGGAATATACATTTTTTGTTTTTTTTTCTTTCCAGGATTTCCGATATGCGCAGGAAGTAAATATATTAACAAGTAAATATTAAAAACAATAATATATAAGATATAGCAGTTGCTAAATATTGACGTAACGTTCAATCCATTTGCAAGAGCGTTTTCATAAGACACTCACGAAATTCATGAAATTCACGATTGAATACAGAAACAGAATTGAATGCATATACAGAATTTTTTAAACACTAAAACAAAACGAATGTTATCGCGTAAATTTTGTTGCATCGAACATCGGCCATGGTATGCTAAGTGATAATCACACCGAGATCGAAGTAAAACAGCTCTCAGAATAATTATTGCACACATCAATATCGTCACTATGCGAGTTTAATTAATAATATCACGATCTACAACAGGTTACAAAGGACGACATTGCTACATAAATAATAAGGTCTAACCTAAGTAAACGACGCAATAAGTATTGATCTCTTCGGAGTGAGAATAATATAGATCAGTTTCCTTACTCCAACGAGATGGATGGAGACCCAAGCCAAACCATCTACCACCCGGGTAGTTTTAACGATATCGTTTTTCCTTTCTGCCCCAGCTTAATATATTTTTATAAAATCAGAGGCGTCTATCCTCATCCAGTCCCCCAAAGAGCATTTATTTTAAATGTTTACATATAGTTTACATTTTTTTTTAAATATACGCTGGCGGGTGGTAGTGCAAGGAGTAGAGGCTGCGTCAAAGATATCGGTCTCCCTAAAATGCTTTCCTAAACCCTTTTTTTACAAAAAGGGATCGCGATTAGAGATAGGAGAAAATCTTACGCGACCCCCCCCCCCCCCTCAGACCGTTACTTGTTCTTCCGCCCCCCTTAGTCTCTTCCACAAGTGTAACTATAACCATTTTGTTTTTATAAAAACCATGTCCAAAACCACAATAATTTTAAATGTTTTTTTACTTTTGAAGCTGTACTTACCTGTTTCCATCTTAGATCAACATAAAGTTGTATAAAAGAAATAGCAAAAACACTCAATAAATAAAAATATGTAATAATAATTTTATATCTTTGATTTTTAATTTTAGATAGCCTGGCACCTCCCCCCCCCCCCCCCCCCCCACCACCACCCCCTCCCCTCCGGAAGTCGGAAGTCTTTTTGCGATCCCCCAGTTGAAAAACACTGATATAATACAATCATATCAAAAACTCCACACGAGATGGCAGACAAATAGTTTTAAGGGCTTTCTATCCAATTTTTTTTCAGTGCGTTGGTGTTCAATAAATGAATCGATAATATCGATATACATCGATGTATAAATGCAATACATGTGATCTTAACATGTAGCCGAAGAACCGAGACATTTGACGCGGCAAGTATTCGTAAAACGGCAGCGAAGGGAGTGGAGGGACACCCGTTAGGGAGAGTCAATACAACAATAAACTGAAGCATGCACTTCAAGAAGACGGCGAGGCATTCGCACCAGAAGGCGAGCGTCCCGAACTCTCATTTCGTCTAACCGGGACATGCCGAAGATAAGACACGAAATGCCGTACGCCATTTTTTGCTACTGACTTGGTCAGAGTACCAAAAGGGATTAATAAAGAACAAAAACTAACCAGAACGTGTGGTCCCAAGAATGAGAACAGCTTAAAAAATCTCATTACATGAACATTTTATTGTCTTACTGACCTTGGCCAGAGGTTATTCGCCGCATTATCGTACTTACAAGGCAGTGAATCAAACCAAAATTTTATTGGTCGATCTTGATCAGAATGGTCTGGCTGGATGATTAAACGGTGATTATCCACTTTTAATTATCCAGGAAATGCGGCAATAAATCTTAAACGCTTCACGGATAGGTGTCTAATTGTATTGATTAAAAGATTTCACACATTCACACGGTGAATCGTAAGGTCGCAAGAAAGATATCTATTATTTTCTATTTGGTCCAGCTATTACGCAAAAACCAAATTAAAATAAACGCTGTTCCATTTTGCTTTACTTTCATAAAGTAAGTTTTATAACTTTGTCACATATACCAAACGAAAGCTTATTAGAAATGTAACATTTAATAACTTGGCAACTTAGCTGATATACTTGCCTGAAAAAAGTTATTGAGTATTAAATTGCAATAAAAACCTATAAAATCCTAAGCCCCACCAGGGAAGACTAGAACAAACCGCAATGTCTCAATGCCACAATGCGGACGCCTGGTTCACCGACGGATCAGGAACAAATGGACGTTTTGGGGCAGGCGTATACGGACTAAAAACCAACAGCAGAATCAGCATACCCATTGGACGGTTTTCTAAGCCGAAGTGTTTGCCATACTGGGCCCACGGTTTTCTGAGCCGAAGTGTTTGCCATATTGGAATAAAACTCCTTAAAACTCCAAAGTCGGCTTGATTTAAAAAATAGAAAAATCCTCTGCTATTACAGCAGAGTAGCATTGGACGCTCTCGCTTATACCACTATAGAATCTTCTGTGGTCTGGGACTGTATAAAAGAGCTCAACAAATTGGGAAAAGCCAACAAAACCGGGCCATCAAGGCATACCAGGCAACGAAGGTAACTAAAGAGGTAGATAAGCGTATAGATGAAAAAGACCAGCTAATAAGTAAGATAGAGATAGATGATCAGTTTGCGGGTATCCGGTAAGATTTTGCACATGTTCAGTCGGCATTCTTTTGTTTTGCGTTGGGGTCGCCCAAACAAGTTTATGGAAGAAAGAGACAGAGTAAATAAGCAAGACATAGATACTCAAGACAAGAATTTGGACCTGGGCCGTTGTCATTCCTTCGTTTAACGTTGGGTGGTCTGTTTTCTGTTTTCATATGATTATAATTTTACTTTCTGGCTGTGATAATGAAATTGATTAGTGTTTGCTTTATGATTGAATGTTATATCAACTGTTAATTCAAATAACGAATTGTAATAAACCCTAGTAAAATAATAAACCGTATTTAACGGAGTTAACTAACTAGTTTATTTCACTAAATCATCCATATATACAACATTTCCGATGTCTATAATTTTAATTGGACATGGATGAATGAGTTGAACTTTGAAATTATAGCTTTTTTACACAAGCACAATTAATTTATTTATTTATATAAGTCCCTAGCTGTTACAGTTTGGGTACTAGTCCAAGCATATGGGGGTTTTCTCAGGAAAAAATCCGGAAGTATTTTTCTCAACGGCTTTATATGTATTTTTGGATGCTGAATCTGATATTTAAACTTTGCGACAACGACAGAGGTGAGATAACTTCAGGAATCGCGAAAAACCGTATATTTTTGCATTTTATTTTGTTTTTCGCTTATAATTCACAAATAGAGCATTTTTTTATAACGACTATTTAAAACCAAATTAGAGTAGATAAAAATACCTACAATTCATATATATTAACCTAATTCCTCCAATGTATCAAACCGCCGCTAAAGCGCGCTCAAACATGTTTTTTGTCACTTAGAGAAAAACGCAGAAAATGGCATTTTAAACGTGCGGTAGAGCCGCGCTATTGGTAGCATAAAATGATTATTATTGATTGCGATTTAGCGGCGGTGTGGTACATCGAAGGAATTAAGTCTGGTAATATGAATTGTAAATTTTGAACTGAAACTTTGAAATTTTGAATTTGAACGGAAATTTTGTCTACCTACTCTAGTTTTGTACTGAGTAGGTAGTATTTATTAAAAAATGCTTCATTGGTGAATTATAAGCGAAAAACTAAATGTATTGCATTTTTTTTGTTTTTTCGCTATTCCTGAAGTTATCTCACCTCTGGCAAGATCGCAAAGTTAAAAATCGGATTCAGCGTCCAAAAATATATATAAAACCGTTTAGAAAAAAAAAAACTGTTTTTTTTTTCCTGATAAAACCCCCATATGCTTGGACTATAGTCCTATATAATTCATTATAATGACTTTTCGAAGATTTCCAACCCTTTAAATAATTTATTTATTTATTTATTTATTTATTTATTAAAGAAAAGCACATTTTTTAATGGCAGTACATTGTAAGTTTAACAATATAGGCTTAAATGTAAATAATAGCAAAATAGAAAGCACCGCAGACCAATTTTTTTTAAATCAACGCCGCCTAACTAGGCCTAGGCCCGTACTAAGGCAAGCGTACCAAGTAGAGTGGCTTGTGCATACTTTAGAATACTTAATTTAAAAGATATGCTAGGTATCAAATAATATAAAAAATTAACTAATAATAATAAACATTGTTATTTGAGTGTAGTGTGATGTAACTGTAGTGTAGTGTAGTGTGATGTAAATGTAGCTGTAGTGTGCTGGAAAAATAACATTCAGTAAATGGTGAAATAATTAAACTGAATAATAATAATATAATGTCGTAATAAATACAATAAAATATAAAAATATTATTAATGAATCGAAATCGAAATAAAGGAAAAAATTATATCTCAATAAATATTTAAAGAATCATATTTAAATAGTCCGAGGATACAATTATATATAAAATGTCCATGTTACAAGTTAAAATATATATTTCAATATAATTCAATTAAGAAAAGAGAAAAACAAGAATAGCGATTTAATAAAATAATAATAATAGTAATTCAATTTATTTAAATTAAATTACATAAGAATATCAAATATTTGGTGGCTAATATCCCGACCTTCATTCAGAAGCCACCTGTGACACCGTTTGTTAAATTGGTCTTTACTGTATACGATTTTTATCGACTCATCCAATTCGTTCTAATCAACCTAATTTATTATATGTATCAAAATTGGAATATTGTTATTTTAAAAATCAGGAAACCATTAAAGTAATTTTGGCTCATTATTGAGTATTTCTCAAAATGGTACATCTGAGGAATTAATTCTAGGAATATGAATGGTATGAAATTTTGTATACTCTAATTTTTTACTGAATAGTCGTTATCAAAAAATGCTTTATTCGTGAATTATAAGCGAAAACTAAATGTAATGCAAACATTTTGCGGTTTTTCGCGATTCCTGAAGTTAGCTCATCTCTGGCGAGGTCGCAAAGTTAAAATTCGGATTCAGAGTCTAAAACTACATAAAAAACCATTGAGAAAAGTACTTCCGCCATTTTTTTCCTGGAAAC
Source organism: Micropterix aruncella (assembly GCA_944548615.1). Lineage (NCBI taxonomy): Eukaryota > Metazoa > Arthropoda > Insecta > Lepidoptera > Micropterigidae > Micropterix > Micropterix aruncella. Next base: position 16,618,557 of record OX155956.1, read on the forward strand.
GACACGCTTAGATCTCATATGCTTGGATTTTTCAGCTTTCATACATAAATGGCCATTGTCCTTTCGGAATGTATTTAAAGTAGGTAATATTATTAGGCTATTAACCAAGTCGTTTATTTCTTCCGATAATAAATGTGTAACCTTCTTACTAATATCTTCACAAGCTTTGTAATAAATGCAGTAAATACGCATGAACTACTATTAATTCAATAATTGATTTCCGACGCGTGTGTATAATTGAGCTATATAGGTGTAAAAATAAATTCAATCATTAAAAAAACGATAATTGGTCGATACGATCGAGACTACGAATATATCTAGAGAACTTAGAGAACAATCAATAAATACAAAATAATCAATAATTATCATCTGAAGTCGCTGTGTTTGATCCGAGTCATATCATGTCGATATTCAAACTGATGAATAAGGTGATATAATCGATGACAGCATGATTATCATTGTTTATTGTTTCAAATTTATATAGTTTCCGACATGATACATACTCGTAACAATGTAGTTGAAGAGAGAATGGCGAGAGGCGATTCAAGAGAAAGAAATTATCAATTTTCTACGTCACGCTTTTGTTGAGGATGGGATTATAAAAAACACTTGTAATATCTGAATAGCATCAAATATAATTATAAGTGGAGCCTTTGAAATTGCCAATTACTCATAAATAGAAATGGCCTGTAAATTCAAAATATTGTTTTGTAATTTTTAGTCCAAGAATCTTTAAAAACAAGTTAATAGAAAAACACATTTTTAAAATAAGCTTTTATTAAAATTCTCTCTCCCGAGCCAACCCTGGGTGCAGCAGGTGTCATAGTGGAACTTAGAACGGGCTATCATAATTGAATGCTTTACAGAATTACGTGTTTTTACTGTAGACCGTTGAGGAGTCCCCTCGTCGGGAGCCAACCCTGGGTGCAGCAGCCATGTCGTGGTAATATTTAGAACGAGCTATCATAATTGAATACGTAAACAAAATTTTGTGTGTGCTGTTGATCGTGGAAGAGTATCCTCGTAGGGAGCCGATCCTGGGCGTAGAATCAGGCTATGCTCACCAAAAACTTGCATTATCATCGGGACTAAACCAACATGTAAACTTTTAACTTCATAGGCTAAAAGGACGTGGTTCTATTTCAACTTTCAAGATTTGATCTAAACAAACTAACAAACTGAAAAACATTGCAAGATAAATTAAAAGCTTGTCATAACTAGAGATTGATCTGCTTTTGGGCTATTCCTAGAGACCTGTCATTGTGGGATAGCTTTATAATGGTTTATTTGTAATGGCTTGGTTTTATTTGTATCCATTTGTAGATTCCTAGCAGGATATGTCCTAGCAGGATATGTCACACACACACACACACACGAAACGTATCGGCTCTTTCCTTCTATAAATAAAATAGATTGGCCAAAAAAAAATGGAAATCGGATAGCGCGTTATTAAGTTAAGGCCTCATAAGGTAATTGGGTAATTGGCTTTTTTTTAAATTCAGAGAACTAATAAAAAGCTGGGGGTCGAACGGCTAAACGTGATTTTTCAGTCGTCCATTTATATAACAACCCCTGTCGTGGTTTATGGACGACCTCCAAAATTTAATCAGAGCTGGCGAAAGAATTTCCGCCCCTTTAATCGCGGCCCCTTAAGCGCTGGCGAAGAAGTTACGGCTCCTTAACTCAATCTGCTTTAAATTTTGCAACTCAAGAACCCACAGCCTGATTTGAAAAGATTTATCAAAAATCTGTGTTTTGTATTAATTTGAATAGTTAGTAAAAGCTGAGGACCGTACTGATAAAAATGTGAATCCTCAGTCGTCTGTTTGTATGATAGCTCCCTGAATCCGTTTTAAAAACGGGACTCTAAAGACGGCTCTTTCCATCGATGAATAAAACAGTTTGGCTAAATAATTTTAAAACTCCCGCCCGACTTGCGCTGAAGTGAATGCCGAATGACTTTCAGACTTGGCTTAAAATGTGATTTCAAATAGGTCCGTTTGTATGGCAACTTCCATTTTTGTGGTAGGTACGGAAATCTTTATATATAACATCAGCTCTTCTCATTGATGGATGAACAAAACGATTGGCGAAAAAAAAACCGAATCGGAGAACGAGTTCTTGAGATATCAATAACGCTTGAACGATCGACGACAAATCAGGGTATAGTTGCGGGATTTGATTTTGTAGCCAATATTCTTGGTAGCCATTTGTGAATTCGATTTTTATTTCCTCGTTCGTTGTCAGTTCTATGAGTTCTTCTTCCAGATGGGATGATAATGCTGTGGTGATGTTTTAAAAAGGATCCAACACCAAGTATGGTATTTCCAATTCATTATAAACCACTTCAACATCCCCCATTTTTTTTTGGGCCCCTTACCGCCCCCCCTCTAGGCCACCAGCGCCCACAAGGGGACGTTATCGCCCACTTTGAGAACCACTGGCTTTAACCCTCCCGCAGCTCAGAAGTACTAAGGTTCTGGATACTGGAAAGGTTTCCATAAACGCCGCTTTGCGCTAGCTGTGGCTGGCGCTCGGTCGAGTTTATAAACAGTGATCAACTCAATAGTGGAAGCTTCCCAAATTTTACGAGATAATGTTATAATCGACTGCGTAACTGCAATTGCCGTCCGGAAATTGTTAGTATAAGCGCGAGAGAGGCCGTAATAATTGTGACATACATATTTTTCGTAAGCATTATTAAGCACCCATCTATTACTACGAAGGCAGCTGCCGCGATGCCGGCCCATTGCCGATTTGATTGGCCGCGGGGCCCAAGCAGACGGTACTTTGCCTGCGTCGTCGCTGGAAAGTTCAATTGAAAGAGAGAGTGAAGCCATATTACACGTTATTCCGATTCCCAAGATTACGTATAGTATACATCGTAACTGGGTAAAGATTACAGGGTAAACTGGTAAAGGAGGTTACTTTATATCCTTAACTGAACAAAAAAACTAAAAGATATTTTCTTGTTTTTATTCTTTTTTATTTATTTATTGATTTAATAATTAATTACTATAAGACATTGATTTTACTTACAAAAACAACAGGAACCGAATGGAAAAACCTTAACATTTTGCTTATTTGATTCTGTCGTCCAACTACGGACTAGCAGTCACGGGACTAGCCCGTTCTAGTATGGACAGGACTCTAATATTACAAAAAAGTATGTAAAAGTTTTAGTAAAATGCTAATAAAACTAAATTGTCCTAAAATGATGTTCTCAAAAAATAATGTAATAAATGAAACGCTATTCTATTATATAATCGGCATTTAATGGAACATAATATTGGATTAAATAGAGAATGGCAGTCTTAAAACTAAAATAAAATAAAAATAAATAATAATAAAATAAATAAATGAATAATAATAAAATTAAAATAAAAGTCATTTCGACATTTTCTGTTGAAGATTTTTCTTCGCGAAAAATTAGATGCAAATCCCAAAACAACTTTACCTTTCCCGGCCCACCAGCCAACGGCGAGTGAAAGTATTGTGAAAACGCATTTTTTTTCGATATGTCAATTCTTTTAAATTTTGTTTTAACTATAGATTCCGTCTGCAAACCGTTTTTAAATTTTATCTGTAACCTTAGAATTGAAATAGGTACACGGTAATATTTTTACAAACATTTCGGTTAGGGTGTTGATGTTGAAAAATGCTGAAGAAATTTTAAATCAAATTAATAATAATTAAATAATATCAAATGCAAATTCCAAATATATCACTACATAGAATGACTCATGGTCTTCACTATAACCCTTTTGCATTTTTTATACGACTAATGGGTTTGATGACGCAGTAGTTTGAATGTTCTCCCGAGCGAATTTTTTGTGATTTCTTGAAACCTTCAACTGTGCATATCTTTCCTTTTCGAGAAGCACGACCTCTATTATTCGCCAGTAGAATTCGCCAGCAGAATTATAAATTAAAATTTAGTTTTCGGTTTGACGTGGAATGGCTGTAATTATAAATTGTAATGAAAAATTGATTATAATATTATAATCTATATATTTGTTATAATCATAATTATAATCTTATAATTAAAAATTATAATTATTATATTATTTTTAAAAAATAAACCACATCTATTTAAGTGGTTTTAATTTTAAATTATGACTCTATCCTTAAAAAAACAATGCTTGACTTTGAACAGGTGAAGTTCCAGTCTTGAAAGATGAATGTTTTAAAATTTTGATTATAATTAAATTAAAAAAAACTTCTTATAAATATATCAATCACAGTTAGGTGATAAAAATACGATGTTTTAACAAGCTTTTATTGCCTTGCAATGTATGATAGTTAGTAAGTATATTTGTTTAGGTCAATCTGCAAGCTGAATTAGAACCACTTTCTCTTATCCTATGAAATTGAAATTGTACGAGTTGGTTCAGTTTCAATGACAATGCATTTTTATGGTGAGCATGACCTGATTCTACAACTAGGATTGGCTCCAGACGAGGCTACTCTTCCACGGTCAATGTCACAGACACACAATTTTGTACACTTATTCAATTATGATAGCCCGTTCTAAATTTCACCATGACATGGCTGCTGCACCCAGGGTTGACTCCCGACGAGGGGACTCCTTAACGGTCGGCAGCACAAACTCGAAATTTTGTAAACGCATTCAATTATGATAGCCCTTTCTAAGTTCCACTATGACATGACTGCTGCATCCAGGGTTGGCTCGGGACAGAGCGTTTTAATAAAAGCTTATTTAAAAAAAATATTTTCACTATTAACTTATTTATATCTGATTATTCTTCTCATTGCTTTGTGTCATTTGCCTATTTGTAATTTTAACATTCTATGATTCGAATCTCTGGCGAATTCATGGTCGTCTGTTGATGCATGTCCTAGTGTAAAACGGTTTACTGCGTACGAGTTACTCGTGGAAGTGTTACACAGCTATAAACTGTTACGAATGATAGCGAGAGTGGTTTCATCTTCAGGGTGCGAAGCGTGTAAACGGGTTACTATGAAGCGAGCCGCTATTACGAGCTTAAATTATCATCGTAGTTGCTCGGTTTACTTCGTAATGATAATGGGATTAAAATTTAATACGGAACGCTTGCATACAAATACATAAATTCGTTTGAATGCGTTGTTCTTATTCGCATTGATATTTCGCAAGGCGGAAGAGGAAAAGGAATGGAAACGCGACCGAGTCAGGAAAATATTATTATCTGTTATTTAAGGATTTTCCAAACCTTACATATGTTAACCTAAATTTTAAATACCTTTTAAGTATTTTTATTCAAATTAAAATTCATATTTATTTATTTACTCTATAAAGTAACATTTATTTTAGTTACAAAACCATCCTAACCAGGCCTCGCCTGTACTAAGGTAGGCTGTATGTTTATGTATGTAGTGTAGTTTACTCAACTTGCTGTTTCATTTGTTTAAATACTTAGTATGTAATAAATAAAAGTAATATATTATATTTAGGTATTTTTTTTTTGTTTTCTGGAAAACATTATTTTGGGATAATTAAATATAACGATAGAGAGAACGTTTTTAATTGAACAACTATAGTAGTGTTGCATTTGATGGCAACATTAAAATAAATTTAGTTAAATTAAGTTTTATGTTTCTAATATGGCAACCGTGTAAAAGAGAGTTTCTGGCAATCTCGGTCACAATTATACTGCGTGAAAGTGCTCTAGTTGTCTTATTAAAACCTACCGCATCCCGAACATCGGCCAGCATTAGAAACAAGAAAAACAGTCCACTACTAACATGGTCCTTCCAGTCGGATTTATGGATATTACACAATCAATAATATGTAATAGTATTAATATTGATACTAATGTTAATATTGTAATTAATATTAATATTTGGATTATGATTGTCATTTAATATTAATATTGGTATTATGATTTTCATTTAATATTAATAATATATATTCGATATTATGTACATATTAATAAATTTATTAAATTTAATATTAATATTAATAAACAATTTATGTAAATATTAATATTAATATTAATATTGTCATTTAAAAAGAATATTACACATTCAATATTATGTACCTGTGTTAAGAAAAATATTATAGGGTTAAGATTGTTCACTTGTATCCTTTTGTAACGATAGGTATCTTCCTTTAAAATATATATTGTCTGGTAGCAATTAGGATAGGATTTTATGCTTAGTACTTAAAATAAACAAGACTGGTTTGTAGCATGTTTCATGTTGCAACATTAACTTAAATTTAGTTATGTTTGTAATATGGCAACCTGTAAAAATGAGAGTTTCCGGCGATCTCGGTCAACATTATACTGTGTGAAATGGCTGGTGTTGTTTTATTAAAACCTTCTGCATCCCAAAAATCAGGCCAGTAGAAGCAAGAACAATAGTCTACTACTCTACAAGTAGGCGAACGTATAAACTAAAAAATTACGCTATAATCAGAGTAGAAGAAACATATATCCAAAACTAATGTCAAATCTATGACCCTGGGCGGAAGAGAAGAGTTGGTTACTTAACCATTAATTCATCACGTACAATTACATAAACGTATTTACTCAGATGAATTTCACTTCGTCGGCATGTATATTAGCGTTACAACTCGTTGTGAGTATTTGTTTCATCGAGAACCTTCTTCCATTTCACGCTATCCTGGTTTCGTGTTATTCAATACCACTGCATTTAGGTCTTCTAACAACAGTCAAGCCATTGTCTGTCTATCAGGTTTTCCATAAAAATGACATCACTACCAGAGCCTTCCGATTTTCAGGAATCTTACAACAGGCTCAACATTATGCAAAATAAAGGCAGGTCATGTGCAACGGCAGTATGCGCACGCTATTCTCGAAGGTTAAACCTGCTGGTATTTTAGATTTTGATGATTCCTCGTAGCTTACATTAATATTGGATCCAGGATAAGGATGTAGTCAATTAAAAAGCGCACCTGTTATAATACCTATCACTAATTTGTAAATCGATTAAATACGAGCAAGATATTTGTATCCTAGTTTTATTGCATTACTATTTTTATTTACAGTATATAAAAATATATTTGTATATGTTAATTACGCATTTAATAAATTAGGCGTTATATTTAACAATGCATTACAAGTTTTCTAAACCAGCTGCGACGCAGAATATTCGCGAGACGCAGAAAATTGATTGACAGTTTAGATGCGGTTCATGTATAACTAAATTTATATATTTTTAATCAACCACAGAGAGAAATAAATATATATTGGAAATATACATGAGTAGGTTATTTAAAAGCAAAATTAAAATAAGAAATTTAGGCAGTCAAATGGATATTTAAAAGAGTACCTAAATGAAAATAAAGAGAAGGGCAAAGGACAACTGTGTTTCTAAATAAATTACTTGGTATTTCCTGCCCCAAAGACTCCCGATTAGCACGTTGTCATCTTTCGAAACTACCCCGAAAATTATACAGTCGGACCTGATTATAATGAACATTTTTCATGACCAATTATAAAAAAAATATTTTTAATTAAAGTCCTAATTTAAGAGATTACAGGCTAAATTTAACACTCTATTGAACTCCTCACCTCCCCTTATGTATCTGTTTAATTTAGTGACACTTACCAAAATTGCTGCTTATTAGCCAAAATTTCAAATTTTACAAAAAAATATATTTTGTTCGCCCAGACATGTGTTGATTTTAACCAAACCATTTTATGAAAAGAGTATTTAACCCGGATTCTAACCTTATATTTTTCAAAGATAAAAATCTAAATTGAATCCTCCGTTTCAACCTACTTTGTGTAAAGGGTAAAGGTGTAAACTCGAAAATATTTTTCTTTTTGATTTCCCACCAATAAGCTCGCATTAAATTTTTAAAAATCAACTCCATTTCATCCAGTTATGAGCCGATTTTTGCCAAATCCTCACCATTCGCTTATTTCCTGAGGACAGTACGATGCCTTCTTCTGTTTTCGCTATATCTTGGCTCTATTTTATGTCATTTTAAGTCATCTTGAAATTCATGCTCTACACCACTTAGCCAGCATTATTTTACACGTTTGCCCAAAAAAAATGAGTGTAATGTGTTCAGGATTTATCTGTGTATGTTTTCCGTTTCTTTATTCCACCGTATTTTCTAAACGCTCAAACCGATTTAGAAATATGTGGCATCGTTAGAATCGTTATTTCATCGCGAGTGTCAACTCTCTAAATCACAAATAAATAGTTGTCTAAATGGCCGAATCTCCAAATGTCAAATAAAGGTAATTTTAGTGTCAAATAAAAGGTGTCATTGAGTAAACCCCAAAAATATATATGTGTATATGGATACATACATAAACGACAAATATTTCATATAAAAACATTAAAAAAATAATTAAATATATATTTATCATATTAGTTCACATTTTGTATTTGTCATAATTTATAAACATAACAATATGCTTCAACATTATTGCAAGACGAACTGACAATATTTGTTTTACAACCGTACTAGAATTCTATTTTTTGTGTCACTGTTTTGAGGTCAGTTGAGTGATGGCCATTGTGTGACTCAAAGTCAAACTTGTACTGCATTTGTTCAAACATGACTCACCTTTGTTAATATTATTGGATCCTTCGAAAGCAGCTTGACAAATAAAATGAAAACAAAGACGTACGAGTAGTTTTATACCTAACTTTATTTAAACCAACTTCAATCCTAAGATATACATAGCTCTCTGAAACACAATAAATATCTCGTCATATGGCAAATGGAAATTCACACTTTTATTAACTTTTTACAGCGAAACGAAGCATTTTTTTTACAAACATATACTAAATTTGCGGAAAATATAAGAAAAAAAATACAGCCCGTCGGAAGGGAATTTTCTGGTTAAGACATAAAATTTCCTTTTGAAATTTTACTCTTACACGCTATTCTATTTACAAAAAAATATCTCACACACTTTGAAACAAATGTTTCACCAACAATTCATCAAAATGCTCTCCTCTTTTCTTGCGCAATCAATGCTGAGCGTAGTTCATAGGGTAAAAGTATTGTTGAGGGAAGATAGTGTACGGTGACCGCGGTACGTAGGTCTGAAAAAAATAAAAATATTATGAGTATTATGTTTTTTCAAAATCGCCAGAAGATTGCAACAAACGGCATGAAGAAGTTGTCCCTATTGTTTTTAGAAATGTGGGAGAAAGCGATGCTTCGCACGCAGTCGAATTATCAAGTGATGAAAATAAATCGGCTGTGTCACCACGAGACCTTTCCGTTAAGCAGACAATGACTGATTTCATCTGAATATTACCTTCACCAAAAAAAATCTACGAGCCCTCTCTTGATCAGTGGAAGAACCTGGTTGGGTTTCGTTCTATCTTTTGGCCCTTGCCGCTGTGAAAAACGAACCGCTGTGCATGAGGCGTGATATTTGAATAAAATGTATTTCAGAATTTAAATATTATTAGTGTAGGCTTGTATATGAAATATTACAACCAAAAAAGTTATTTTGAAACAAGAAGGCATTTGTGTACTAAATTACATGTCTCTAAGTCCAATATTTTGAAATCGAGATATGACTAAGGCGCCCCCTGGTGGACCGATTTCAACCATACTTTTCAACTCTTGCCATGACCAAATGATGCCTGCATGCCAAATTTCAGCTCAATCGAATGAGGCGTTTGGGCGCTATTGTGAAGGATTATTCACAGACAGACACAGAAGTGCGTTCACAACACTTTCCCTTCTCGACGGTTAGTGGGCCAGGAGAGTAATATTAAAACATAACTAACGAGCGAGCCAACGAATCTAGAAGTAGGTAGTCTTTAAAATTGCGGTTTTCTTTCTGCTTCATTAACGAGTGATCGCTAGTTGTGGCGAAAATACCGCGGTATTTCTTACCAATGATTATGTATTCGGTATTCTTACAACAAGAACGAAGACTAAAATATTTGGAAAGTTATCCACCGCAATTCCACACTCAATATTTTAACCATGAAAACCCCAAACAGAATCTATAACTTAAAAAATGAGACCGAAAAATCCTTAAATTCAAAAGACACAGTGGTTGTTTAAAATTTAAGGTTTGATATATAAATGTGATGTCAAATATTTTTTACCTCGTGATCAAGTGATTTTGAAACCCTCCGATGGAGAGTTTTCTCGAAGCTGAGCGCCAAGTCGTTGCTGTGCTGGTTCTGGCTGTCGAATATTTCATTATTGTGTATCTCATTGTATCTCCTTTCGTCCTCGTCGTTGTTATACCTCACGAATTTCCTTGGATCGTAATACTGCTGGGGTGTAAAATACGAAAGTCCGAAAGCTGGTATATATTTTGTGCCAAGCTCAGGTACGACGGATGGTGCGATATGGTTGTCAATGTCGTCGGTCTTTTCGTGCACTTTATATAAGTCGTCTTTCGGCTCCTGGTTCTGTTGGCTGTTCGCCGGTTGTCTCGGCAAGTAAGCTTGTACGAATTTTAGGGCGTTGCTCTGAGTCGGTTGCGCTGGTGGCACGTTGACCTCTTGAGCCTGAGGTTTCGGCACGTTGTACTGGATGTGGGTATACATCTTCTGACCCACCGGTTTTGGGGTTGACGGCTCTTGTGTTGTGCTTGGCGTTGATGGAAAGATTCGAGGGTAAGGTGCAGGAGTTGGCCTATAGAAAAAAAAGAAGGTATTAATATACGAAAAGCTTAACAACTGACACTCATTGACCAGTATTCCGTTTCTTGCAGGTGCCTAACTTGGGGTCTAAAAACGACGCCTATTTTTCCCCTTCATGACGCTTAATTCCCTTTAATGGGTCCTAACTGGAGCGTGCTTATGTAGAGGCTATCAGGCTATTAAATTAATGTTAAACACCGTCCAGACCCTTTTTCGTATTCCGCTTCTTCAAGCGTCATGGCGGATGGGTTTTGTTTGGGGCCTTAACTAAGAACGGTCTAAATCCAGCAGTCTGCGTCGAGCAGTCGCCATATATTGTTAATGTTTTATGTATTGTTAATAAAGTTTCCCTCGTGATTTCCAAGATGTTTTATCGCGATTTCAAATATGTTTGCTCAGCGTTGGCTTCTAAATCGAAGATGGGACGATGAGCGCCGATTATCCTAAGTAATCGTTAATTAGTATCTTTATTTTGCCCTGAAAATCCTGTATCAATATTTTTTGTACATTACGTTATAACTTATATTTATATGTATATATTTTAACTTATATTTATATTTATATTTATATGTATATTTTTTAGTCTTGTGTCATCATCATCATCATCATCATTTATTCATTCCATAAAAGCATTTCACAATACTGAGGAACATGTCAAATTTTACAATCATAATTTACCGGATGATAAAACCGCTTTGATTAATTAAAAGGAAAAAAATATAATTGTAATCAGAGGTTATTATTTAAAAATATTCAAATTTACAAAATAATCAATAATCAAACAATAAATAATAATCAATACAATGAAAAAGAAAAATTCTGAAACATGCGTAATTAAAAACAATGTCAATAAAATCTAAAACTTAGTGCGAAGGTATAGTCGTAATATGGTTATTAATAATCAAGCAATTGTGGACGCAATATCATAAAATTCGTCCAGTTTGTAAAGGGCATGTTTGACTAACTGATTTTTCAAGCAGATTTTATATGCTGCTATCTCTTCGTCGTCTTCATCTCTAAGTCTTCTCGTCGATGACAGCAAAGCATTGAACAAATTAAAACTAATATATTAAAACGTTTTTTGATATTTAGTCAAGCGTACTTTAGGCAATAACACATTGTTTTTTGTCGCGTATTATGGCTGTATATATTTGTATATTTTAAAACAAACGAAAACGTGGCGACAATAAGCGTGCGGGGACGAGAGGACGGCGGGCGGGCGAGCGGGGGACTGATCTGTCAAAATTGAGCCCGCTTTGGAACGCCCATAGACAAAACGAATTTTTTTTAAATTTAAGACCGGTTCTTAATTTTGATGAAACGGAATACCGACAAAATAACGACGGTGCTTGATTTTAATTTTTAGCACCAGCTTAATTAAAGCCTGCGAGAAACGGAATAGGGGCAAGTTTGTCCTCGTATTCCTATACAGTTCCAGTCTCGTTGTGTATGGGTGATGCGGCTATTCATTTGATTATGTTCTGTTCCAGTTACCGTTGAAATTTCGCTATACATAAGGAATAACGTTAATCACGGCTTCTACGATGGATTTTTGACGGAAAATAGGACTAATTAGTGGGACATACGAGTTAAAGAGGGTAAGAAAACTATCTTAGCAAGGTATGATGATTCTTTTCCGGTAAGCGAATTTTGCCGTCCTTCCCTGATCCCTTCAAACACAGCGGTTATCACATAGAATATATAACCACAAGAAAGGTAGATAAAACTACAAAAAAGGTTTAGGAATGTTTTATTGTTCGCTATTCTTAGAGGTGCGGCAGTTACATTTGATGAGGGTGAGTAAACTGTTGGGGATTGAAACATGACAATTTCGTGAAATTCATCGGAATTAGAAGTAGCTTCTCGATTTTTGGTGCTTATCCATTTGCGCCACTCTGATATAATATTGGTTTGTACCTAATGGTTCCTTGCAGATTGGGCCTGATGACCTGTTTGTTTTGTCTTAGGTCGACTCAACTCACGGTTTATTTCCCATCCGGTAGCCTCTTCAAAGAAGGACTAACCCGAAGATGACTCTTTAAACCCTGGCTGCGGCTTTGAGCTTAGTCGTGGACATGGTGGAATCGGTGATTCCAATCTGGGGTATACACCTCGGGCAATACTGATCGCCTTGCGCATGGTGCGGCGTTAACCAAATAACTGAGAGGCTTGAAAACGTACGTTTCCTAAGCAGTGGGGTTACTTGTTAACCTGTTGTCAGCTACCTTTGCTCACGGGTCTACACCCATCTGGCGGCCTCCACGTGTGAGCCCGGGTAGTACTCTGGCCTGCCGGCCAATTTGCCCCAGGAGTCAATCTTCTGGCACTCCTGGAAGGTTTGCGCACCGTGCGGCGTCAGCCAATCGATTGCGCATTCTGACTGACAGTCGGGGGCGTCTAGAAACAGTACTGTCTCCTATAGAGCAGGGGTTGTTCAGCTTACGGCGACTGCTCTTGAAACGACCAATACCGGGTGAACAGCCGGGCAAAGGATGCTGTGGTCCGCGACAGATTCGGTAGACACCGTTTCACCGCTACGTAAGGGAGAGGACCGCGCAAGCGATCTCGTACTCGTAACCAATCGGGAGACCGGAGACTGGTTGCAACTGATAGTAAGGGCCGCGTGTCGGCCCGCTGGTTGATTAACCTGGTTATCTCGTGGTAAGGCGTTGGTCTCTTATAGGCGTGTGGCATAACTAGACGGTAGACTGTTTTGTTCTAAGTCTTCTAAGGATACAAAACTATCAATATCGTCAAATCTTCCAGAGGTGACGGGTTCGCCCGTTGTAGTCGACAGCTATAGTTGGTCTACCTACAATAATATTTGTCCAATAGTACGGTATACTAAACTATAGATGCGATTTGTTCGCTATGTTATTTACCTGTACGTACCATTCAAACTTACATAGTATCTCTGGTATATAACTAGTTTCTTGAATTTAATATGTAAAATAATTAAGGAAATATGTCGATGCTCTTCGAGAGCATATAATATAAATCCATATTTTTCCATTGATGATTTGAAGTTTTATATAAAGATTATTTTAATATGACTCCGTATAAAAGAAGTATTCTGGATGAAACAAATGATTTAAAAATAAAAACAATATTTTAGGCATTGATTTGAGATAAACCATATTCAATAAAGAAATCTATGAAAGCTTTATCAAAAAGGTAAAAAAATTGTTACATCTCTGATTTGATTTTCTTTCCTTAACTTCTTTGTAATTCTTATTAACTACATTAAATTACGCAAGTGAATACTTACTTGTAAGGATTAGGGTTTGGTACATCGTTGGTCAAATCTTCCCATACTGGCGCTGGGTCTCTGAACGGTGGTTTCGGCGCCTCCGTCGGCTTAGGTGGAGGTGGCGGTACAATTGGACCTCCGCTTGTCCCAAACGTGACTTTTATTGCACTCGTGTATCCGACGCATAAAAGCACTAACGTTGAGAGTATCTGAAAGTAACACAAAAATCAATAAATAAATATCAGACAAAGTTAATCCAGAAATATTTACACTGTAATTCGGGGTGTGACTTTGTACCGCATACTAAACAATACAATTGAACAAGTAAATATATTAAAAAGAATAAAAAACACGACTGCCGTTACAGAAAGTGAACTATTGTATTAATTTATAAATATTTTTGTTACGGTTTTTCTATGAAATATTTATGGTTTATGTATTTATCCATAAAGATATATTTATATTTCCTGAATGTACTCAGTCAGACTTTTTATTTAACACTAAACACGATATATTTATGTTAATTTATTGACATTTGGACATTCAGACAACTATTTACTTAATATGTTAACACTTAAGATACGCTATGGTAGTGAGGATTACATAACGATTCTAACAATACTACACACTTCCGTATCGGTTTAAGCGTTTAGAAGTTATGGTGGAATAAAGAAGTGGAAAACATACATACTCGTAGATAAACACTGTACACATCTCCTCCTTATTTGTTGGGGAGTGGTGTAAAAAGTAATGATTTTGACATCTTTGCCCAATAAACATGTTTATAGATATAATTTTTGCAGGGGCTTATTTTACATGGAAGCTGGATTGAGAGTCATGTAAAACTATTTTGATTTAGACCTTTTACCGAGAAAAATAATATAAGCATGCGAATGTTAACCGTAAAATCGTTTTTTTGTAACCACGGCATTTTTCCTATTTCTTGTTTATTTAATGTTTGAATATATTAGAGTTAATTTGCAGTGTTTTAGTTTTAATGATATTGCGAATATTTGTAACATCTATATTTGCAAAAATATGACGTAGATTTTTTTAATATTAAATCTTCGCAGCTTCGCAGAGTAATAAAAAATACAATAAAATTACTGTTTTCACTAGATGGCCTAACATAACTTGACAACAGATAAGATGTGACTTTATATTGTGGAGACAAACAGTTCTTAGTTATGCGTTTTGGAAGGTTTTGCAAAAATCAATTCCGATCAGAGCGAAATGGGGTTGGTTTTTTTGTAAATTTCAAAACTCAAACTTAACATTTCTAAAAAAATTTTTTTTTTCGTTTTTTTATTTATTTGAGAGTTTGAAGTAAAATAAAAGTTCGACAAACTTTTAAGCCCGCTCCACCATCTATCGATACGTAAAATATCTCTTATAAACAATATAAGCGATAATTTACCTATTGCGCATTGTGCTCAGAACTTTTTATACTAGTTTTCAGAAAATTAAATTTTTCAAATTTAAAAAAAAGAAAAGGAAAAAACTTTTTTTTTATTTTCTATATTTTTGTATTAAAATTTGCTTTTTCAACCTGTATATTGACGTCTTTAAAGATTTTTAATAATGAAATAGGTTTTGTTTATTTAAATAGTGAATAATTGAGGGTGGTATTAAAACGGCATTATTTATTTATTACTAATTTATTAATAAAATCGCAAGCCTGACATTAAAGAATTCATGACGATACGCGCTCATCACAAATTTGACATAAATAGCGCATTGAACGACCATGCTGGAATTTGTTTTTTTTTTATTTATTTCTTAGGCAGGACTCAGCGGATATAATATTCATTAAATGTGTCTATCTGTAAAATTACCAGTGTAGCTGTAATCCTTTTGTCTTGTAAGTGATTACAAATCACTGATAGAACGCCGAAAAAGTACAAAGGACACATTTACACTACAAATTCGTATCGAACTAATCCTAAGCGGAGCAACAAAAGATCCACTTAGTACCTATCACTAAAACGTGATCAAAATAATACACGTGATGAATAATAGTAAACATCGCTAAAATGAGGGCCCTTTCCGAGTGGTAGACACATTTCTAACAACATATAGGAGCAATAACGAACACCATTTTAAATCCCGAAAATGTTCTCGCGACTGATATATAGCTACAATATGCTAGTTGGAAATCTAAATGCTATAAATTTGGGTGACGGAACATGTGAACAAACTGGGAAGTTTGTAGGGGGGGGGGGATGGGGGGGAGAAACTTCCTTATTAAAACTTTTTTGGATTATAACCATGCGATTTGCTCCATCTACGTTATAAGTTTCAAAATTAATCAAACCTATATCAGTATCTATTTTAATATTATAAATCATTTCATTGAAGTCATGATCTATTATCGACTTTACAATACCGCCTTCATCGCTATCATCAACTATTTAGTTTTTGCGCCCACAAAGTTCGAAGATTGCTTATTACGGTGTTCAAATCGGCAATTACATCTTCAACATCCTAATTTTTTTAAACTGACACGTACTACTATACGACTGAGCGCGGCGGTGAATATCCATGTTTAATTGGCATTGATCCCACCGTCAAGCCTTGGAAATAGATAACAGATATTTGGCTCTCAACAGTAATGAAGAAAGAATATAAAGAATGGCCATTATGTAATATAAAATCGACACATTTTTTAATGATATATTCTGTTTAGTAGTCATACAACCAAATAGGCTCTATTTTCTAACTCTGATTAGTGCTACATTTTCAAACTGTTGAAGTAGGACCTGAATGTGTTTTAATTACCTCTATTTCTTCCTCTATAACCAACATTTTCGAAAGAGATAGAGTTATATGAAACTCAAATGTTAATCTAGACCGAACTTTAAATATATAGTTAAATAATGACGTCGGAAAATTGACGAAATTGGCTGGATTTTTTAAGGCACGGGCAAAGGACGACGGGCAAAAAGCGCCACGGTCCGCGATAAATTCAATATGAATTACCGCTAAATCAGGTAGTGGCTAAGAAAATAAGACTTCTTTCAGATGTCCACAGAAAACTTCCATGTACTATTGACGAACATCATAGGCAATATTAATTATGTATTGCACGCAAGGAAATCAATTTCCCCAAAAGAAGGTTTACCCGCGACATGCGAGCGCGATCGGGTCAAACTTTGAAAGCGTACTAAGCAGCCAACATGGCGCATAAGCCTGTGCAGATGACATAGCCACCAAAGGCAAATATTCAAACACACCAACTGACCCTATGCAGACAGTAAACCCTATGTAAACGCCACCAAAAGACTATTTATACAATTCATACAATTACATACAATTCGATACAATACAATTCACTAGGCATGAACTAAGCTACGACCACTTACAGGACTAAGGACTTACAGGAACAAAGCTACGACCGTGTTACAGGTATCTGCAAGTTGAATAAGCTTCTATATCAGATGGGACTATCTGACACCGACCTATGCAGATTCTGTCCTAAGGAAGCGGTGTTATCAATCCAGTTGTTGTGTGAGTGTGGACGGCTGAGGCAGTCAAGAAGTCGACACTTAGGAAGACACATTCTAAACCCAGTGAGATCGAAAAAACTGTCCATCAAAGATAATGGAGGTTTAGAAAAGCATTGGACTCGGAATAAAGGCAAAATATTTGTATATATAGAGATCGCAGTGTAACGAGACTCAAATCCTAAAATACAGCGCATCTGGTTGCGGACCTGCGGCACGCGCGCGGGCGTCGGTTGATAAGAAATTGCCGGTCAACGAGACAGAAAACGCAACTAGCTGCACAACGCTACTCTGAAAAGGTATTATAAGGTATGTCCCCACTCGTGCGCTTTCGTCTTCATCTTGCGTCTAGCGTATACATTATTGAATGCCTGAAAATTCATGCAGCTATAAGTCTACATTTATGCGCTTTCGTCTATTCAATTGCGATTACTGGTAGTACCCGGTGGAGATTACGATGGATGATTGTGGATTTGTAGCAATCAGTGCAGAATATTTAGTGTTACTAAATTAAACTGATAAGTATGAAAGCAGGCTTTTTATCTTGTTTTATACCATTTTCACATTAAATTGTATGTTTGGCCCTTAGCAGTCAAAGTGTCGTTTATTTTTATTCTATTATTGTAATATAGAAGATTCTTGTCACATAATATATGACATTTTCGGTAATTTTCTCTAAATTGCAATGTTTTCTCTTTATCTTCCGCCATTTCGTGTCGTAAAATGTACGGAGTGTGAAGCACGCGGATCCACCGGCGCCGGATCCGAGTGCGCTGGAGGCATGCATGCGTCATAGGAAAACGTAAGATGAAATAAAGGTATGTTTCATCCTGCGCTTTCCTCTGACGCATGCGCGTAATACCATAGCGCAAGCAATGATATCAAAACTAGTTTAATGACAGCGCATGCTTCAGCGCACCCGGATCCGTCACCCTGTGGATACGCGTGCGTCTTTTCCGTGCATTTTACAAGACAATATGACGGAAGATAAAGAGATAAATTGCAATCTATTTAAATTTTATTTAATGTTATTATTGTTTAAGACACATACAATACATTCGTTACAAATATTAAATTTCAAAGACCAAACAAATTATGTACATGTTTCTACCAAAACGTTTTTTTTCCTTTAGATAATAAACACACATAGGGGGAGTTGGGAACCGGAAGGAGATGAGTCACAATAGATAAATAAAATTTTATGTGAGTACACTTTGTGAATACTCCATAATATATGTTCTATAATTTTAGCCATAAATATATGTTCTATACTTTTAATATATATATTATTATAATTATTATTAATATTATATATTGCGATTGCAATGGTATGTCAACTCCGTCATTAACCGGTCGAAAGCCAGCCTTTGCGCGCAAAAAACTGCGCCGCAAGTTTTTGGTCGATTTTTAATATAAATTCTTAAAATATCGTTTTTCATGAATTTCCTCTTGTTATCTACTAATTAATCTTGTTAATGTATATTAACTATTTATATAATATATATGGGAGCCGGCCAAAAAGGTTACGCGCGGATGACTCGCAAAATGACTATAGGCATTGTTGGCGTTCGACGGGTTAATCATTGCTTTCTAAAGAGCGATAGATAGACGTATTAAGTATGTCAATATCCCTGAACTGCGTATTACAAATTTTACATACCCTATAAATAATACAGATTTGTGCGTAATTAGTGATAACCTGCTGAAGGTGGAATAACTCCGTTGGCGAGTGAGTCGCGATTGGACACGGAATGATACCATTCTAAGAAGATCAGAACAATCAATGTGACCTGTAATCTATAGAAGATTATCGAAATTGGCTTGTAATATCAGACCAAAGTAGGTCATGTAGCTAGCAGAATAGACAACCGTTGACGGGAAAGGTCCTCGAATGGCGACCACGAACCGGAAGACGAAGTGTAAGAGGCCCTCCCACAAGATGGACCGATGACATTGCCACGGTCGCAAGAAGTAGATGAATGGTGGCGGCTCAAGACCGTTCGTCATGGCATTTAATGCGAGTGGGGAGGGGCACCATGTCCAACAGTTGACGTCTCCCGGCTGATGATGATAGCACCAAAATCATATAGATTACAATAATAAAACAAAAAGGAACGACGCTTTGACTGCTGCCGGCCAAAAATACAAATTTAATGTGATAGTGGTCAAAAACAAGATTAAAAGCCTGCAGTCATACTTCTCCAAAAAACATCATAAAGTTTGATATAACAAGATACGTGACGAGAGCACACAATCGATTAATCGTCGGACTTTCAAACGAGTCTTAAACTACTAATATTTGAATGAGGCCTTTTGTTATATCACTGCCTCTTACACGAAGTCTTCGAAAAAAAATATTGCTTCAATCCATAATATCGCGCATCTCTGTAATTATTACTCACCGCTACTCACTGCTACATTTTAGCGGGCAAAATTGTGCAGATATTAATAACACGGTTTCCGTTCAAGCAACAGCTGTGTTATTAAAGAGCAAACATTCACTGAAATCGGGCATTGTAACACTTCTGTGGATCTGTTTTGAATTGAGGATCGAGCGTGTTTCAACATTGTGTTTGGCGATTACACTATAATTAATAAATATGAATTTACAGCTCGAGGTAAAGTGTGTCAAGTGCCACTGCACTAGGAAACATCTCTGAATTTATTTGCACTCATTTTGAAATTCTTTGTTTATAATGCGTTTATTTTGCATGCTTCTGCTATTTCAGCTATCAAAATATTCTGCTTTTTAGTGCATGTGGCATAAGTTGTTGATGAAATAACTGTAAAGGTGATTTCAATAAAATTAATTAGTTTGGAAACAATCGTAGAAAAATTGGAATAACCTTTAACGGCGACACTGCTGTTACGGGGTGACCTCGAGCAGCGTTTCTCAAATGGTGGATCGCGACCCGGCACCGGGCCACGAAATAAAATACCGGGTCTCAGCATTGTCTCCTTGTTGTTTAAACCAGTCAAACACGTAAGTGATCAAATGGCATGGCACGTCATTCAATGCCTCACGAAACTTCATCTCTTATCGAGGATCATTTGCTAGGACTGAAGACTAATCTGAAAGAATATTTTCCTCCATTCATCAGAAACCGAGCGTGGGTAAGGAAGCCATTTTCAGTCAATATAGAGTCCGAGACAGATTTATCGGATTCAAATGTTGACTCCAATATGCATTCGAAACATATTCCAGAAAATATCATTGACAGATTTTTGGATATCTTGTCATGAAGAGTACACAGCTTTAGCAGTACAAGCGATAACATTTATTACGCCTTATGTATGAAGGGAGGGGGGGGGGGGGGGTTCAACGCTGTTTCTGATAAATAAATATAGAAACCGATAGGAAATTTAACCAGTCCTAAGATTAAACTTAACGTTTTTTCCAGCAAAATTGGCAGACCAGGGATATGGACGCCGTTTAGTGTATGTACCAGAGTTGCCGACTAGACTTGTGCGTGCATTACCCTTACTTGGTGCGTACGTTCCTTGTAATATCCCGCACAATTCCTATATTTCTCCACATATTCCACATATTCTACTTAATAAATAGGTTTGTTCAATATTATAACCAATTCATAGATAACAGGGAAATATATAGTAGTGCATTTTTGAGTAAGAGTTGAAGAGGTTATTGTTGAATTCGGTTGACCGATTGCTCATTACTCATATTTTTATTTCGAAATATTGGACTGGCACTATTATTTGTTATCACATTAAGCGTCTGTAAACTGAGTACTCGTGTTTAGCTTATAAAATACATGTTTTAAACATTGTAATTATAACTATTACTTGTATTAATTTGTTGTTGTAAAGAACCGTGCATCGTAAAGATTTCTACATATTTATTAGCCATGTTGTCATTCATTCTATATCCTAATGATAATTAATTGCAGTAAGAATAGCAAAAGCAGTAAGTATTGCTTACTGCTTTTTGATTCGAGATTACCATGTTAAAGAGATATACGTCCTAAACTATAGTAAAAGTTTAGAAAAAATACCACCAAAATCAACGACTAAATAAAAAATATTTATTTTAGATGTTCAATTTGCTCCGTATAAGTCATTCGACAAATAGGAATATGTTTAAATCCGAGGGATAGGTTGTCATATTTTGTATATTACATAAATCAATGAACCCAAAAGATGCAAACATTATGTGCCACCATGTCTCTTACCACCAAATTTTCACCACATACCTACTATCACGAACTTTGCTCAAAGTTGGTATCTGACCTAATCTGCTGGGAAACTTTCGATAAATGTTATATCAATTAAAGTGTTAAATTGTACTTTTTAATAAATTACGTGTTTACTTTCTTCGTCAACTCGATCATGATTACAAAGAGCAAGATCATTGAAATTTTCTTCTCACCATTGTCTGGATGTCGAGCGTATATTCACATTGAAAACGGTTTCACTTGTGAAGTTGTATTGTTCGCAGTTACGCACACTAACTTTTCTTGACCCAAGAGTATTGGAAAAAAGAAACACGCAATTGATCTACAATAGAAATGACAGGCTGCGGTCGAGTCCATTATCAAACCTGTGAAATTCCTTGCTAATTTTGAAATGTGTGGAATCACTAAATTTCGAAAATGATGTGGGCAAGCGGGAAATTAAAAAATCGGTTGTGTCACCCTAATTCTCTCCCGGCAAGTGGACAAGGATTGATTTCATTTGAATATTAATTTTATAAATAAATCGATGAGCGGCCTTTTCTCGGCAGGCGGACTTATCCGGTTGGATTGCATTGAAACGCCTCGGGCGGCGCGGTTTGTATCTCGGCTAAGGGCAGGGTTGGACTAAGTGATAGCAGAAGTAATCTGGAAATGGTCTCAATCGTCTTAGGGCGTCTCAAAATGGGCATTATTGTCTTCGCCTCGAGAAAAAAAAATGGCGCATTCACAGCACTTTCCGTCCTCGTCCAGAAAAGTAAAATAGCGTGACGAGTGAATTTTAACCGGATTACTGCACAAGCAGTTGCAGCAAAATCCCATATTTTAAATAAAACCTTAACCTAAGGTAGCAATGAAAATTTTATAATGACTATACGGCATCAACGTCATTTAATTGCAAAAAACGTTAAACGACCTCTGAGGATCCCAAAGCTTATTTGAGGGGACCCAGTAAAGCAGAATCAAAACAGTCATGAACTTTTCGAACTAAATTCTGCGATTCAATCACATAGTTTCCTTGATGAGGCATTGGTAACTTGTCTGTTGGCAGCCCCATTCTCCGTCAGACTCTTTTCCGAGGATCGGCAGTCGGCTTCCACGACGTTTTAAGTAAAGTCGTACTTAATTTACTTGAGTGTTTTAACATCTCGAGATTTTATTATCAGGCTAAAACGTTTCGCATTTTAAATCTATAAATATAAATTGCAGAGGTTCCTCAGCCTGCTTTCAATGTGTAATTTCTAACCTATTGTATTGCGATCTCAAAATTTTTAAAATTGTATAAAACGTCGTAAATGTCGTAAAACAAATTCGAAAGGTATTTTTTTATATTTTAATGGTTTATTTAGGTATGCGAGAGTGGGTCATCGAGGCGAGCGGCATTCTCGGAAAGGCGCAGAAAAGAACAAATATTCTGAATGGGCTGAAAGCACTGCAATTTGCCCAGGCAGCGAACACTGAGCAAGTGAGAGTTTTGTATGTCTGCATATGGCTTGCAGGGTGATTAGCGTAAAACGAAGATTGGCATAACTAGATTTACTATTAATAAATAGTATTAACTGAAATGAAAATAATTTTTTACTATACAAACGTAATATGGGGACCTCCTTGTCTGTCCAACTAGGGTACGCTCTAAAGTTTTGGAGTGATACACGTTAGGGCGGGAGAACATGAGTGCAACGTGGGGTGCGCAGAGATGCGCCTGCAGTAGGGTGCGACAGACAGGCCGGAAACTTACAGCGGCCGCTCGGTTGATAGGCAAGGGTCTCCCTCCGTTGAAACCGCTATGTTATGAGAAAATAAAGTAAATACAAATAAAAATACAATAAAAATAAATACAAGCCACGCAGGACGGGTCACAGTCACTGAGCCGTGTTACGGAAGACCATACATTCCCTCTGTATTGAGGCATATTTCGTCCTACAAATGTGATTAAATTTTATTCATAATCCATTAAATATATTGTTTTGAACAGGTTTCATATAGAAATGGTTTTATCAGGATGCCTATCTGTCTATATTTATTAGTAGACCACGATGAAATAGTGAATTTCTAAAACGCCTTACAAGGCACGTATCCAGACTTAAGTTTCGGGGGGAGGGGCATTCATTGAAAAAACGCTCGCGACACCCACTAAACTTGAATTTGCCCGTACAATGACACGAAAATATGCCGGTTTTATAGGGGTTAAATCCCAACTCCCCCCCCCCCCCCTCCCCTGGATACGTGCCTGACACTATGTACATAAGTCGCGGATTTTCTCTGATTGCCAATTTTTTCTAGACTTTATTTTTTACTCAAAAAATTTCAGGGTGAAGGACGCGTCCCCTGACCCCTCCCCCCCTCCCCCTCCCCTCCCTGGATACGTCCTTGCGCCTTACCACATTTGATGTATGCTCTACGATGTAAGTTCTTAAATAAAATTTATTATGAAAATAAATAAATTAAAATCTTGATGTATCGATAAGTAATTGTAATATGACCATTGGGAAACCTCATTTTAATATTAATAAACACATTATTTATTATGAATGTGTCCTTATTCTGAAAATCGTCCTATTTGCGAGATCCATAGTTACTAGTCCAAATATACTAAAGTTGGTATTATTATAAGATACTATAAATATTGGAAATTGTTTAATTTTCGTTACATATTCAGAAAGACTTTTCTTAATCTATTAATATTCGTAAGTTTTTTTCTACTAATTTTGTCCTAGAAAAGCTTCTTGTGAAAAGGTCTATGTGGCCAGTTCAACAAGGGCCCATTAGCTCCCAGTGACATCCAACAAGATTTATGCTCTGTAAGCGCATGGGCAAAGGATAATAATATGGCATTCAATGTGATTAAATGCTTAACCTTGTCATTCAATACGCTGATTAATCCTGTAGTATTTGCCTATAGTTTGAACGAAACTAATTTAAGTACAGTAAATGAAGGATTGAGGTGTAACATTTGAACATGAACACATTCACACATCGACGCTGCTCGTACCAAAGATTAGATCTCATTATAACAAATCGCCAATATTTCCAAAATACGAATTTGGTAAAACTGCTGATTATATTTGTAAGAAAAATGGTTTCTTTGAGATATATTTGAAAGAAAAAAATACTTGAAAAAGAAAGATTTTTTTCAGTATTACTTTATCAGACTATTCAAAGTATACCCAAAATTTTATTAAATGTTGTTTCTATCAGACAGCTTAGGATTTAATTCCTCATACATTTAATAGTGTATATTAACCATAACCTTATTACAATTTTTTTAAGATATTAAATGGCTACAATTAAACTGCCGACTTTCTTTAAAATATTTTTTTTCCTTAATTATAGCCGTAAACGAAATCCCAGATTTTCTTACTCTCCATATTGCAGAACTAATATTCTTGAATATAGTCACATAAGAGCGATATCTGTTCTATTTAGATGTCTTTTTTTTCAGTAAATGTCTTTTTTTTCAGTCCAGTCACGACATTGTTTCTTTAAACTATCTCGCTACGTGTATCGTGTGTCCCTAATACATAATTTAAATTAGGATTATTGTGTTGATTTTATAAGCGTTTCTGTAATGTTATACTCGTATACTTATTTTTAATAAAGAAATCACCAAGCTTCTTCAACAAAACAGTCGTAATTGGAATCATATAAGCAAGTTTGTTTAAATAAATTGAAAGTGCGTATGATACTTACAATATTAGATATTCTTCCATGCTCCCTCATATTTCCAGATGGTTTTCTCACTCAAATCGGCACTTTTAAAACTAATAGTTATCACTGAACTGTTACACTGTTGTTACTTGATAGCACTCATCGATCTCACTTTGCGCAGATTGGCCACTGTCTTGTCTTTATCCATTCATATAAATAACCTGAAAAGAAAAAAAATGTATCATGTAATAATCTCCAAAAAGAAAAAAAAACAAATTATTGACCATAAAACTCTGAAAGGCTGCAATGATGTTCGAAGGATACTTTTAGACAAGAAGTCAAAAGACGAGATTTCTTTTAATAAATATAACCCACACCAATTAGTGAATTTTCAAATAAAAATTTATCACCTATACTATCAATGTATATCATATAAAAGGCTAGTAATATGTCTAATTTATCTTCGAGTTTTTAAGACATTGACAAAAAATACACCATATAGATTAAAGATTGTATATTTAGACAAAATATAAAAAAATAAAACAAAACTTTAAAAAGTAAAACGAAAAATACTTTTTCTCTATGCTCAAATTAGTATTCAAATAGAAATAGTCATTGATATAGATACAATATTGAAAATGAACGCCACAGGATAAAAATGAAAAATATAAAAGCGCCTCTCGAGAAGTATAAAAACTTGAGATGGAATAGCTCTCAAACTTCTTTCGAAAAATCTACTTTTACTTACACAGTTTACATTACTTATATGATATACTATTATACTTAAACGATTTACTTGTTTATCAGCATCCCTTACCCCTTCCATTCACTTCCACTCCCACTCCAACCGCTTCTTGGAAAGATCATCTTTAGATGTTAATTAATAATAGTATATTTGATCCTCATATTTTAATACATCTTCCGACACGATTAAGGTCAAATATTTTCTTTACTCATCCCCACCCGCTCCATATTACTTATATATTATTACAAAAATAAATAACATATACCTAATCGACTTAATCTTCTTTAGATATGTCCCATGATTACATTGGAAATATTTTGTTTATTCCACTTCATCAGAATCCAATCCATCATGGGATGGATTTGAATTTGGATTGGAATATTGGATGTTTAATTAAAATTCCATCAAAAATCCAATCTATCTTGGAACGGAATAAAAAAATAAATATTATTATAGATACGTAATTTTTATTGCCTTCAAGAAATATTTGTGCCAAATTTTAAGAAAATTGAATAACGCATTTTATTGTATCTGATAACAACACACATTTATGGACAAACAGACGAAATGCCAAACTGTCAGGTTAAACAAGGCCTCGCTATGCTCGACCGATGGAAAATTGGAAAAGGAAAAAACACATTAAAAAAACCTCGTTGAAAGTAGTTCAGATAAATGCATCTCGAGGGCATGAAAACTGATCAAAAAATATAATAAATGTTACGAAACTAGCCTATTGTTTATTCTGATGTTGCATTAGTATAATAACAGAACTATCCATTTGGAAATTACACTAGTTCCGTTATTGATCCTAATAACAGCCTTATGTCGGCGGGGCCATTATAAAGTAATAATGTTTTAATATTCATTTTGGCATAATTTATATGATTATTGTTAGTTTGCAATGAGCACTCATAAAACCCACGCATTTGACCAGAGGCAGAATTATATATCTAGATTTAGAAAATTTTATTGAATTTAATATTGACCCAAAATGGCTATGAGGATTATGAAGGCAAAGATAAAAAAATGATTAAATGCAAAAGCATTTATGTATAATGAACTTCATTGAAATACTTTTAGATTAAATTAGGTTACTGAAGAGCCGAAAACTATAGAACAAACTATAGAAGGTAATATTTATTATGTTTCCCATACAATAATATTATTAAACTATCATCGAGATATGAGTTTCTCATACGATATCGTTTCCGCCCTAACATATTCATTTGGAGAATTAACTTTGGAAGCATGTGCCAATTTTAGTCAGAATTTATGCATTTTTAAGAATGTTTAATTTTTTTTAGACATGTCTACGATGGTATGGGTATATCAAAAGACAAAGGGACGACCATGTATTACAAAATGCTATGAAACTATCTGAGCAAAAGAAAGGACGACGCCCCCCGCCGTGGATCTGGTGGTCAACAACTCAAGAAAGCCCAATTATCTTGACCGACAATCCGAAATCGTTTGACCTGGCGCAGAAAAGAGAGACTCAACCCCAAATAATGGAAATAGAAAACTTTCCCGGCAAGTAGCCAAATGAGCGTGATGTCTCTTCGGGAAGGAGGTTTACTTGATTGAAATGGATAGTCAAAACGATCGCGGACAGTGGCAGGACGATCGCGGACAGAAACATGTTCGATTCAATCGTTCACGCAAATATACTGACCGGCGAAAGTTCAATGCGATTTTGGCCCAAAAAAACATTTTACATACCAAATTTCAAATGTATAGGTTTAATATTTCGATATTAAAATATGACTAGTGCGCCATCTGGTGGACCAATTTCAACCACATTGATGCTTGAACACCAAATTTCAGCTATTGAGCTGAAATTTGGGGAACAGCGCCCAAACACTTAATCCCATTGGGGATTAAGTGTTTGGGCGCTATCGTAGAGGAATACACACAGCAGACAGACAGGCAAACAGACAGACTTTCATCTAAAAATGGTAATAATCGTCTCAGAGTTAGGGTTGTCAGCTACAACGGACGAACCCGTCACCTCAAGAAGTTTTAACGATAGTTATCGTTCTATCTCCCGTGAGGTGAGCGTAGAAGACTTAGAGACAATACAAATCTACTGTCTAGCCAAGCCAATATGCCCGACAGAGGCCAACGCCTTCCAGCGAGGCACCGGGAAAGGTAGCCAGCGGGCAGCCTCGCCCCGTGTCTAGCAGTTTTGGAAGGATATCTCCTTCTGGAAATAATCATCAGGATACCTCCGACCTCGCGACTAGTCACGGATCCGAAGTCGCTTGCGCGACCTCTACCTGCCGTTTGTTCAGCGGTGATTCAGTTTGAATCTATCGCGGACAAATGGCAGCTTTTCCCCGGCTCTGAATTCTTGATCAGGTAGCAATTTGGTCATTTCAAGAGGGGTTTTTGACAGGTCGACATCTACCCCCGCTGCTTAGGAGACTGCTTTTCATGGTCTCCAGATTCCTTCAGCAATTAGTCAGAGTGCACAACCGATTGGCGACACCGAACATTGCGCAAACCGTCCAGTAGCGCCGGGAGGCAATCCCCCAGTAGAAGCGATCCACCAGCCGTGAGGCCTGAGACGCGGGTGCCTTACCCAGGGTAACCTTCCACGCTAGGAGGCTTCTGAATAGAAGTTGAATCGTGAGTTGGACCGATCCTAAAACACAATGGACGTTAATCGCTATCGACATTAATCGTCTAAGGTGGGCTTAAATTGAATATTTCCGTCTTCATCTCTAGAAGAAACTTGCGAGTTGACAATACTTTCCCTCCTCGTTGGTTGGTGGGCCGGTAAAATAATAGATGAGGAATATGTATGTCATTTATATGTTTTTAAAACATTGTTATTATCTTTTATCTACTTAACATCGTAAAACAAGTAACTTCGTAAAATAAGACCATGCACCGTAGCTATATTTATTGTTATTTTTAGACACGACAACCCTGAACTATACCGACTATTCTTAATGTTAAGTCGCACAGTCGAATTATGTCGTTCACCAATCTTAATAAATATCAAGTGCGGTGCAGAAAAAACCACTGATGATATTAATGACCCGCTCAGTATGTATCGAGGAGGCGAATATGTATGTACCGCTGACATTTAAGAAGGCGGACCTTTAAAAGTTGCCTACCGTGTCGCAAAAGAAAAATAAATATAATTGTTATGCGTAAGCGAGCTAAATGTCACTCTGTGTCGGCGGCAGAATGTTTGGTGTTACTTCATGCAGAATATAAAATTATGAATTCAGAATTTGTGGTTTGATTTATGCAGAGATGTGCCGAGGAGGATGAGGCTGCGGAACCCCAGGAACAGTTAATACAGCCTGAACATTAAAAAAGAGGACGGAAGTTATGATTATCAGAAAGGAATGCATTTATTTGAATGAAATCCCGCAGCTAAATTTATGAGGTTTAGGATCCAACTTCATAGATATATAAAAGGTCGTATCTTTAAACCTTCGGAACCGCAACGGCAAGAAGAAAAAACCTTGCATTAACCCCCTGGGAGGCCAAAAACGCCAATCGGTGGTTAACAGATCCGCGTGTAGCCATTTCGGCCGGTCTCTATATAGAGGAAAACTTCTATAAACAATATATTGAAAGTATTTGTGAGAACAAAAATGTGCGACGCCGATTTTGCGCTCGAATGCTAGCTTCTGTAAGGTTAAGAAAGGACTTTTAATAAGCCTATATAATATGTATATTTTTTAAGTTTCTAGCACTTTTGTAATAAGTTTTCTAGCTCTTCTGTAATAAAATTATATGGAAAATGAACCCTGACAAACTCGATAGGTAGTAGGATTCACATACGAGGTATGTTGGATTACTATAGGAGGATTACTATAAGGTTGCACTGCTCTATAATAGACGGACCATAACCGACATGTCTTTCCTATATGACATCCTTCATGGTTTAATAGACTGTCCAGCTTTAACTGAGCGAATTTCCTTGAGAGTGCCCCCCAGAAGTATCCGAGTTTCTCGTTTGTTTCATGTGCCCAGGTGCAATTCAAGCCACTTCAGCAACTCTACTATGATACGGTTACTCACCTCTTTTAATAACAGGTTTAATGACCTTGACATTTTTTCTCTGGACAGGAAGCCTTTTCTTCACGCAGTCGAAGAAAAGCTCAGGAACGATAATTAATTTAAATTTACTTATTACTTTATTATATACAATATATTTATGTGTGTATGTATGTCTATATGTATATATATGTATATGTATGTATATGTATATATATATATATATATATATATATATATATATATATATATATATATATATATATATATATATATATATATATATATATATATATATATATATATATATATATATATATATATATATATATATATATATATATATATATATATATATATATATATATATGTCAATAGTATACGTATGTATGTGTTATAATAATCCCTCCCTTCCATTTCCATTCCCCTATTGTAATTACACATTTATATTTAGAAATGCTTCTTTTTCCTTTTTTCTTAAAAAGAAGGTTATAAAATTATTATCTTTTAAATGGGTACTTTATATTTTTTGCTAATTTAAAATGTATTAATGGCTATATTGATGTTAATTTATAAAATGTTTTTTTTTTATATAAAGAATATGCTGTATACATTTAGTTAATAAAATAAAAATAAAAAAAAAAAAAAAATGTTTAAGATTTCATAGACCAATAATGTAATATAATTGTTACTCAAACGAAAGGTTACTCTAGTGAATGAGAGGAAATTGTTACTTTAGTGAAACCTAACCCAACCGTCGAAAAGGAGAAAGCACCTGGTGAAGAAGAAGTGTGTAAATGGTATTAGGATATGACAAAGTATGAATTTAGAAAACTTAAGCTGAAAATTTAAAAAAGTGAAGAAAATCAGATAAATTGTCAGGACATACTATATGGTTTCTGTATTAATATGACACGGCCCGGTGGCATAGTGGTTAGGTCGCCTGATCTTACATTGTAAGGTCCCGGGTTCGATTCCCGGCTGGGTCACCATTTTCCGTTGGGATCAAATTAACGGAATTGCATTTTCATTTCTGTCGATCGAATGCAATAGCAAGACACACACTTACAGACATGTACACGCACACATACATATAAAAGTTCATAGTAGGGTTGGTTGTAAGAGATTGTCATATGACAATAAGCCCGCCCATTGTGATATTTCACAATAAAGAGTATAAACAAACAAACATACATACTGAACGTAAGTTTTCAAAAGTTACCTGAACAGTAATCAATATCTTCTTTTTTTGGTGCTTCTCCAACTAGTGAAGGTTGGCAGTCAGCTCTGCATACTTCTTTTTGTCCTATCCATATAAAGCTGAATACTAGGGAAAATAGTGCAGCGGTTTCCAGTTGCCTTCTGCACCAGAACTTACGGAGAGTATTTGGCTCTCCAGGCCACCGAAGCCTCTTCCAGATAGTTGCCCTACTGGGCGTTAGGTTATACCGCCTAAGCTCGGTCGTTATTGCCTCGGTTGTCGTCTAGCAGGGAACACCGTGACGACACCTGGGTCGCCGCCGCCAGCTATTCTGAAGAGAACCACTAGCGCGAGCAGGTGAGGATGACAATTGGGCCGGATAAGATGTTGTTTCGTTCTCCCCTTCTTACCTTTGTGCATAATTCCCTCCACCGGTCTTTGCCTAACAACTTTTTTTTTGACTGAGCTTCAGAGTTTTCGATCCGGATGTAGATAAATACTGTTATTGAAGCAAATAAATTATACTTTTATTGGCGCCGAAATCTAATTGAGTGTACAAACAACCCAATCAATCATCGAATGATACGCAACGATTAGATAGTGGCATCAGTAGCAACCTGTAGCTACATACTATAACAAGTAGCCGATCGTAGTTTGTATTCCATGCCTGGTGCTGCCCCAGAATTAATTCCATTAGTAATGCGGGTCGATTGCGATTCGCTGACACGTTAGGATTTTTTATGTACCAAGTCATCGCATGACAGGAGACATTTATCAATATGTGATAACCTGCTTCCAATTATTGTTAATAGGATGTATTTAGAATACCTACTTTGATTACTATAATTATACTCCGATTATTGTAGTTATAACGTCTGTAGCCGTGTTGAAGCACTAGTTCTCGTCAACTAAAGCTGTCAACTACAACGGGCGAACCCGTCACCTCAGGAAGTTTTAACGACATTAGATCGTTTTATCTCCCTTGAGGTGAGCGTAGAAGACTTGCGATGAAAACAGTCCACCGTCTAGTTACCCCACTCGCCCGTAAGAACCCAACGCCTTAGCGCGAGATAGCCAGGTTAATCAAACAGCGGGCCGACACTCGCTCCCTTACTTCCAGTTGCAACCAGATTACTCCAGTCTCCCGACTGGTTACGTTTGCGGTCGCTTGCGCGGTCTTCTCCCTTACGTAGCGGTGATACGGTGTCTAGCGAATCTATCGCGTACCACGGCATCCTTCGCCCAGCTGTTCAACCGGTATCGGGTAGCGATTGTTCGTTCCAAGAGCAGTTACCGTAAGGTGAACAACTACCCCCACTCTATCTCTTTAAGTTACTGACTGAGTTTTTTAAGAATAAAGAAACACATTATAAAAAGTTTTCGGATACACATACTAAAAATACGAGAAATGCATGTACTAAACTAAACACAGCAAGGCAAGACACAAAATACTCCGGGCCATATTACTTTAACAGGCTACCGGAAAGTTTAAAAACAATTCAAGTGGAAAGATTATTCAAAAAACTACTTAAGGAATTCTTATCAGACAAAGCTTTTTATTCGATCGAGGAGTTTGTTAATTTTAAATGATTTTTAATTTTTTGGACATTTTTATTTGACAATTTTAAGTAGCATTTTTGAATTATTTAGAATTTTTCTGATTTTATATTTCTTGATTATTTGTATTAAGTACATCTTAAAAATGTTTTTGAGTATCGCCAGTACTAACATGTTGCATATCGACATGTCCTAAAAGCAATAATGAAGTACGTTGAACTGTATGTACGTGGTGATAAATTTGTATATTGTAAAAACGGACTAATAGACTGTAAATTAAATGTACCTAGATATTACGTTTCTACAATTTGTTAAGATTTTTTGGAAATAAATTGAAATTGAAATTGAAATATACGAGACAGTACTGTTTCCAGATCTCACCGGTTGTCGGTCAGAATGCACAATCGATTGGCTGACACCGCACGGTGCGCAAACCGTCCAGAAGCGCTTGAAGGTTGACTCCAAGGGGAAACTGGCCCGCAGGCCAGAGTCCTACCCTGGCTCGCACTTCTGCGTGGAGGCCGCCGGATGGGTCCAAAATATACGAGCTCCCTGTTCTCGTCAGATCACCAAAGTTAAGCAACGTCGGACGTTGCCATTACTTGGATGGGTGACTGTCTGAGTACTGCCACGTGACGTTATGAAATTCGTCGGCCCGTAAAATAATTGTCAATAGAGACTAATGTTGGCCGTTACGGTAAGGGGTATAAAAAAAATTAAAAAGTATACAAATATTTGTGCAAAGCCACGATATTTTTTTAGATCTTTTTAAGAAGGGGTAAAAGGAAAATTAAAATAAAAAAATATTCGCCATAGATATATCGCGCATACATGATGAATATTATTGTGATTGTTAGGGTGAATAAATCTATCTTGTACCCTAATTATGTTCCCCATCATGTACCCTAATGATTTACTGCCCAATCTATCATGTACCCTAACTACGTCGAATAATCGAGGTAGGATTATAAATACTAATACATAGTTAGATAAAATTTAAAAGTTTCATGTCACTATAGTTTAGGGTTTTCCAATAAGGGCTGGTCAATGTTGATAGTCTGTGGCGGTCATGTTATTTTGACGGCGTCTGTCAAATCCATTTTTTTATAATTCAGTCACCGATGCAAAATCACCATGATAAGTTACCCGATTGAGCAGCACGTTTAAACTTTATTATCGAAATGAGTGTTCGTTCGTTCATGGTTATCTCTCGCAGAAGTGACGTGATTTGACCACCAATATCATGCGATTTGACCCTGCTAAACTTTTCCTTGGTAGGTTTTCTGAATCAATCGACCGATTCCCTCAAAGCCAACATAACCCAGGCCATCGCTAAAATTCAGCCAGATCTACACAGCAGATTAATTGAAAATTGGACCTCTCGGATCCGTGCCATTGTGCGAAACCGCGGAGGACGCTTGAACGATATCATATTTCATACATACTGCCATACATGGGCCTTTCAAATAAAAAAAAGGTTTGCCTTAATGCCTCCTACACAGCTTGTTTCATTACACAGACTGTCAACATAGACCCGCCCTTATTGGAAAACCCTATATACACAAATAAATATATATAAGAAGTAGCTAGAATGAGGATAACGATTTCTAGATTACAGTTTTTAAAATAACATATCCCAGAATCGACTTATTAGACAATAACTTGGTGAATCTTGTAATAGGGTTAGAAGTCCGCCAAAACGTATATTTTTTATTAAAATTCAGCAACATATATCAGCAAAAAGTAAGAACTCCCCAAAAATCAAACGAGTAAACCTATGCCGAATTTTAGTGAAAACTATTTGACTTCGAATGGTTTCAAATTTGTTTAGTGTTTTCGACTTTTATATTTTCATAGCTATTATTATAATCACCACAGAAGTCCATTCTAAGCGTATTTACTGAGTTTTTATATGGATTTATCGCTACATATATTACGGTATACATATTTGTGTACATCGTACCCTGGGTGTTTTGCTACATATAAATATATAAAGTTTAACATAGTCATTTGTAAGAACTATTATTCTTATAATTCACCGCACGGGAAATGCCTTTTCCCTGCTACTGGGCCCTGGAAGTTTAAGTTTTAGAAAAGTTGAGAGAACATAAAAAAAACTTTAATATAGAATTCTATGTTATAACTATAAAGAGAATGCGTGTATTGCCTAGACTGCATGTACATATACGGATGTACGGATGTTTTTTCTGTGGGTTAATCAGTACAACGTGATATACAACTTTTGATTAAAAAAAAGATTTAAAAAAAAGAAATATATTTTTTTTAAAAAAACCTTCTTTTGTAATTTTAAAATTTGAAGAAGAAAGGTTTGAGAAGCGTTTGAACGCGCTGCGTCATCTAGCGGTACATATAAGTCGTAAATATATAATATCAGCGACATTTTACTAACGGATAGATAGCATATCGTGATCATAGCTATTCATACTATTTAAAAATAAAAATAAAAAACCAATTTGAAAAGAAAGTAAAAAAAAATATATTTTTTCAGTTTTTTTTCCAATTTTTTTATTAAAAGTTGCTTACTTTGTTGTACTGAGTCACCCACAAAAAAAATCCTGTGAAGTAGGTAATAACACCCCGTATTCAGAGAGCAATTTCAAAGTACTTAAAGTAGTTTCAATTTTAAAATACAATATAGGTACCCTTTAAAAGAATATCGTTCTAAATTAGTACTTATCTTCTAGGAAACAAATTTTATATTAAGTTTTCTATTATCACATACTTATAACTATGTACTTGTATATTGCATAATTTACGAAAAATCGGATTTCTCAACCTATTTTCTGTACTTGAGATGTTTAGAAACCTTATTTGTTGCAGATTTTTCAGTTTTACTGTTTTTAAACTAAAAAATAATGATGTCGAACACAGCCATCATCACTTGCCACGACACAGCCCGGTGTTATAGTAATTAGGTTGTCTGTCTAACATAGTAAGGTTCCGGGTTTGATTCACCGGCTAGGTTGTCATTTTCCTATAGGATAAAATGAACTGAATTGCATTTTATTTCTGTTGATCGAATCATTGATTTTATAGTAATGATCGAATGCAATAAGAAGACACACACGTATATAAATGCTACACGCACACATACGTACATACATGTCATACAAACATATAAACATGTCATATAAGTGTTGATTGTAAGAGATTGTAATTTTAAGATAAGCCCATTGTGAAATGTCACAATAAAGAATAAAAAAAACAAAAGTGTCGATCGGTCACGGAGAGCTAATATTATGAGATATTTATGAATGAACAAATACACATATATAAAAATAGTGTTAAAACCGTTTTGTATCATTAAGGTGAGTGCTTCTCTCTAGATTCTAGATAGTAGCCACCACACAAATAAAGGAGACTACTTTCAACACCCACTGGTGTCATGACACGATAAAGAAAATTTATAGCGTGATCTTTCAAAAAGTATAAAGACCATTTTATTTTTAGGATAATGCATTTCGGTATTCACTTATAAAATTTACGAAATGGACACATTTCACGATTCTCCTATTGTTGATACAATTTTAACTAGATTAACAAAACACGACATTGTAATATACCTAAATTTTAAATCATTTAATAATATTTCCACATAATATTCATGACGATTAAGGCCTATTTATTATACAGAAGATATAATAAATAGGCCATACTTCTTATAAGGATGGAAATAGAATAAAATATTGATAGTCAATTTTATATTAGATTCTTCATCTTCTTTGTCGTTCCCTCATTACTGGGGATCGTGGCCACTAGACAACAGTTTGCCTACGAGGCTCCTCCATTTCGACCTGTCTTCTGCATGGCGGGTCGCAGATTGTATTAAACCTTTTGTAACTTCTTTGATGAGGTCGTTCCATCTGGCCTGTGATCTGCCTCTGCGTCTTCTTCCCTCCACTTGACTCCCGGAAAGCATTTTCTCCAGATTCTCTGGGTTTCTCCTGGCAACATGACCGAAGAACTGCAGGACCCTTCTCATGCATACGGTGGAGAGCCTCACTTGAATGCTGAGTTCTTCCAGGACAGATTTGTTGGTGCGGCGTGCTGTCAATGGGATTCCTAGCATTTTACGCCAACACCACATCTCCAGTGCATCGATTTTGGTGCGTATCCGAGCCTTCAGGGTCCATGTCCATATACTACATTAGACCGGTCAAAACTAAAGCACCAATCATGCACGTTTTGATGTACTTAAATCAACTCAACGTTGCTCTTTGAATGTTCTTGTACCTTGTATGTTTTTTGTCACAATTATCCCTATAATGTTTATTTTCTTTAATCAATATAACTTGAATCTAAACCTCATTTTACAGTGTCTATTAGTTTTGACGACTATTCTACAATTAAAACAAGGACTTTATTACTGAAATACGAGATTTTAAAGACATTTTAACATCTTTTATCATTAGTTACGTAAACATGCAAGCAATGAAATGGTTATTGTTCAAGATCAAGAATCTAATTTAATTGGGCTGTAAAACTTTAAGACCGTAAGGAATTGCTCTTCTAACTATGTATCTACTATCAAGATGGGGCTTACTAGCTTAGTTTGATTCGTGTTTAAACGATGCTAGTAGTCTCGCTAGTAACCTCCCTTTTAGACAAATATATACACATAGTTTAAGAGATCACATTTACTAGTCGAGCATGTAAATTTAATTCAAATTCGGTAAAGATAAAAAACTATTTTAAAAAGTTAACTTTCACCAATTATTGTATGCCATTTGTGATTATTAGCCAAAGAATTTAAATAAGCAAATATAAATATACAAGTAAATAGATTGAGTAGGCAATTTTTGGTGCCAGTAAAATTTCTGTCCTTTTTTAATATATATACATATTCAAATTGAATAAAAAACGTTATTAAATGTTATAACCACACAAATAAAGATACTACTTTTAACACCAACTGGTGCTATGACTATATAAAAAAATATATTGTGATCTTTCGAAAGGTATAGAAATCATTTTATTTTTAGCATAAAGCAATGCATAGAGCTATTGTAAAAATTGTGTAAATATTATTTAAATACACAGATAAGACGATTTCTGGCATTGTGAAAAAATTATTATCTGGTGAAGATTTGTTCATGTTAACTGAAAGTCGTTATGTGTAAATAGTGAAATATTCGCAGTAAAATATCTTTTTTTTTTAATTCACGACCTGTAGGGAGAATTCGAAATTTGGCAAAAGTGTATTGGGTTTGGCTTCGTATCAGGTTTAAAATATTTTAAATCATTTACATATGTACGATATATTTTTATTTTATTATTTTGATTATAAATTTTGAACATTTTTATACAATTAGACAGTTTACAGACAATGTTTACAATTACTTATTGGTATACTTATTTGATTGATTTTTGGAATTTTAATTATATCATTGTAGTCTTGATAATTTTTAATCGGTTTCGTGTAATTTTTCCATTATTAGTTTTATTTTATTAGGCAGTATTCAAATAAACCCGCATTAGCCTACCTTAGTGCGAACGTCTCGTGCGATCCAGTTAGGTTAGGTTTAGTTTTTTTTATATTACTATTTATGGTTTTTGAGACAATGAAGGATAATGTCTCTTTTTTTAACTGATTTTTTTCTTTTAAACATGTTTTCTTCTATAAACTTTTACCATATGTAAAATGTCTGCCCTAGAAGAAGTTACCACTTAGCTGGGTGGCATAGAACCCATCATCACATATAAGCGTGACACATTTTGCTGTGAGAATGTGATTTTAAATTTAAATTGTATTAGTTGTTATTAAATATTAGTTATGTTTCGTGTTACGCGTGTTCCAAACCGCTGTATATTTCGATAATAAATAAAAAATAAATTTTATTTAATTTGATCGAAAGAACGTATACCTACATTATAATGGCAATTTGGCTACCATTAGTTCAGGACTTTCTAACGATTCGTAGGATAAAAAGCTAAGGTTCAAAACATTTCATATTCATTGATTCAATAAATTATTTTCGCAAAAACTTCTATACTTTTACCAAATCTTGAGTTACACTTTCCCTTTGAGAATTTAACAATTTTGTTTTTTTTATTACCTAATAAAATAAAATATAAACGGAGCTGCCATGGAATTCAGCGACCGAAGTCGGGCCCATCATATAGTGTTATTACACTTCTGGGGGGTGAGCAGTGGATTCCAGACTAACGACCGGCTGTGGTCGGTTTAGGACAGCTGTCTTGCCACATGTGAGCGTTCACCTTACCACCCATTCACTCCCCCTTCGAAGCCATAGAATTTGAGAAGCGAAAATCGCGGTTTTAGATATTTTTTCTAAGAAGGAGTTGATTATTTTCCTGGAGAGACCAAGATCTTAAAAAAGGTGAAACAGAGATTTAGCTGGCAGGCCACGAGCGCCAACTTCCACCGCGTGTAATAGTTTATTTTAACAAAACGACTTCCTACTATAAATAATAAATCCTCTCTTCATCAGCGAAATTTGCATTAACAAGGATAATTGCACTTGTCCCTATTTTAGTAAATTTCCATAAAAGTAACTCAACAACAGTGTAAATGTGGTAAGTACTGAAAAGCAACTCTGCCTCCTCAATGCAATAACGTGCGTAAGTGATTGTAAGATTACGAACGTTTGCGACGTTTATGGAAATATTTTCTCATAAAACTGTCGTAATAACTGACAAATCAGATTAACAAATTGCACCTTTCTTGTACAACTCGCGATGAGTCTGATACGCGCCTTCTCTTAGTACTGATATAACTTTGCTTTCCCGTTAAGTGTATATTTTTTACACTTAACGTGTAATTA
Organism: Micropterix aruncella; assembly: GCA_944548615.1. Taxonomy (NCBI): domain Eukaryota; kingdom Metazoa; phylum Arthropoda; class Insecta; order Lepidoptera; family Micropterigidae; genus Micropterix; species Micropterix aruncella. Next base: position 16,658,079 of record OX155956.1, read on the forward strand.
CATTTTTGGTCGCGACTGTATAATGAAACCATACATTATCATGTAATTGATATGGGGCGAGCTTGGAATTATCATTGAATAAATTTAAAAATGTCTGAACCAGCATAATTAAGGCAGGATTAATGTTATGTAATTACGAACCTCAAGAATAAATATTATAATCTATTATGGCTAAATGATATCGATTTTGATAGATTAGGAACAATGCCGTTTGGACTTCTGTGTCCAGTTGCTAGACAACCATAAAAGATTGCTTGTGCCTCCGTTTTCTTGCAGTTTGTTACTCAGTCCTGAACAAACACATTTTTTTTGAGTAACGATTTCTTCGATCTCACTTAGGCCCAGAACCAGAGAAAGTTATCATATATCTTAAACCAACGTCTATATTAAAAACTTTAGGATGGTTTTCACATTGGTTTTTCATCTAAAATAATCTCGTGAATATAAATATTCTAATACATAAAAAAAACAAAAGAAAACGATTTTTTTTAGTTTACCCAACTGTTATGGATACACTGGTCTCAATTGCGTTTCTTTCGTGAACTAAAATCGGAAATTAGTTCATGTAAACGGGACAGGGCAATACGTTAGAACGAAATGTGAAATGAACGGTTGTCATTTTCCGCATTAAAACTACCCATCGGAAGACAAAGCAGATAAATCTGACAGCGCACGAAATGTGTTCAAATTTATTCGGACGTATATAAGTGCGACGGGTAGTTTTGGTGCGGGAAATGGTTTATTTCATATTTCGCTTTAACGTATTGCTTGGTAGAACTAACTTTCAATTTAATTTCACGAAGAGACGCAATCGGACCCAGTATGCACGATTAAGTTTATTCGTGAACCAATAATAAAAATTGTTCATGCGAACAAGACAAATCACTGAGTTAGAGCGGAATGTTAAATGAACAATCGTATATTTTCCTGCATAAAACTATTTGCCGAACATAAAACCATTTGAATTCGTTTGAAAACATTTTGTCCAGTTTTATATTATGCCGCTTTTTATTCGATTGTTAGTTTTATGGTGAAAAAGTGAAAACCGTTCATTTTATATTCCGTTCTAACGTATTGCCTCGTCGGCATATGAACTAATCCCGATTTTAGTTCACAAACAACGCGTCGTATATAAATGCTTACACAATATTAAACGCACAAGCGAAACTCATTCTCTAGTGCTTTTTCATCGCTACAGATTGTTCTCAGATTTTTGTCCAATTATAGTTTCTCAATTATAGACAAAAAACCTTTCATGTAATATTAATTATCAACTCTGATATCGGGTCTTAATATTTTTGATTATACCTGACCCTTCCAGTCATTCCATCTTTGGTTGCGGTAATTTCTTTTACTTCACCGGCCTACCAAGCGACAAAAGGGAAAAGTATCATAGTCGTGCTTGACTGAAGTCTGTTTGTGTCTCTGTCTGTGTGTGTATGGTGTGTATATTGTGGTTGAAATCAGTCCACCAGAGGGCACACTGGTCATACTTTAATATCGAAATATTGCACTTAGAGACTTGGTGCTCGGATGCCTTGTTGGACCGAAATGTTGTTGTGACATTTTGCTTAGAGTATCTCTTTTACAAGCTCAAAAGTCAAAGTCAAAAGTCGACCATATTAAAGAAAACATTAGATATTTTTTGGAAAATACCACTTTAATACCAAATACTACAAATATACTACAAATTGATGAGCAGGGTAAGGTTGGGTCGGCGCGGGGAGGAGCGGTTGTTGGGGGTTGTCTACTTGCCGGGAAAGTGTTAGGGTGACACAAACAACTTTTTTGTATTAATACAATATTTTTTTGTATTAATACGCAACTACAGTACAACCATTTCTGCAATAATTAGCTTGCAGATTCGCCGAAAGTAACGGAAGAAATCATTTTGAAAAACTTAATACATTTTAATGAAACTACCACATATGCATTTGTTTAAATATTTATTTATTACATCGTTTGTTATCGCCACATATACATTTGTTTTTATTTTATTTTATTAAAAATATTCACCAAAACAATAATAAAAAATCAACATAATTTATAACGAAAAAATGCCAGTGATATTTTGAATTATATAAGGAAAAAGAAATTTGAGCCAAAAGCCGCTTTTAATAAAATATGATTATAGAGCAACTAAATCTGGGAATTAGCATTATCTATAGAGGAGTAAGGATATCAGGAGTAAAGTGGTTGAAGTTGTGGAGGAAGCAGACACCTCACTGGGCCAAATTCATCACGCAGAAGAGGAAGTGTTGGTTTCATAGACGAAGTAGTGAAAGATATTCAGAAACCAGCCGAGCAGAATTAAATGCTGATTGGAAAGGATAAGAAGAAATAAAAAAAAATATAGGCTAAGGATATTATTGACAAAGAAATAAAGTAATAACATGGTTATCTGCAAGACTTCTCGTGCTACTTAAAATATAATGATCAAAACAACATTACATATCAGGCTCTAAGTGAGTCAGAAACAGTTATTATTTAGAATAAGTAAATGCGTTTTAAATTGCTCGATCGATGAAAGTGTAGCTTTTGAAGTGCAAAAAAATAAAAATAAGTAGGTAAATATCTCAACTGTGATATAATCATGTACACGCGTCGAAAGCAGAAAACATACATGTAATTGACATTATTCTTGTAGTTTACAAAAAAAAATGTGTATTGGGTTTTGGATTTTTTTCTTGGGGGCTTAACCATGAAAGAGTATGTTATTTCGATTATCGCGGCTTTCTAGCCTAAAACTAACTAAAGCAATAAGAACTATTATTGGTCTGCTGTGAGATTGCTATGTGGTAATCAGCCCGACCATTGTTTGCAAAAATACTTTTTTTTTAGTTACGTAAACCAAAAGCTTTGATTAGATTGCAAAAACAGGCTCTACATTATCGAACCAGTTCTAGGTGGCCAAGAGCTACAAATGGAGAAATCTTCGCATTATTCTGGTTGCTATCAATATCGCCGCTTTCTGCATTACTTGTTTGAGTGTTGAGAGATAGTCTCTTGAGATATTTAGTGAGGCCCTTAGGGACAGGACAGCTCACCAAGAGCTACAAATGGAGAAATCTTCGCATTATTCTGGTTGCTATCAATATCGCCGCTTTCTGCATTACTTGTTTGAGCCTTAGAGACAGCTCAATCAGCTAATACATTTATTGGTGCTATAGAAGCTAAAATGGTTTCCCCACATCAGAAATCGTATAGGTTAAGTCAATATACTTCATAGTTTTATCTTTCTCGGCCTTGTCGAGGTTGCCATTATATATTATAATGCCGATCAAATAAGTAACACTAACACTATATTAGGCCCATTTGCAACGATTGTTCTGTCGGTTATTATTTGGATTCCTAATGGTTCCGTGCACCTTGGGTGGTGTAGGCCAAACTCTTTCTGTCGTCTGCCCTGCCCAACTTACGGTTCAACTCGTACCTGGTAGCCTCCTTGAAGAGGGGCTTACCCTGTCGCTTGAGAGGGGCTTACAGGGACGCTGTGAGCTTCCGTCACGGATGTAATCCTGCAGTCGGGGGCGGCTGGGATGTGAAGATCGCTGATTATAGAATATCGAAGGGGAATACATCGGCGGAACTGGGCGGTTAGAGCACCATCCCCACTTGCGGAAAAAACTGCGGGAGCTAACGGGCCCATGATGAGGTGGCCACGATGACCCATGTGTTCAGGGTCGGTCACACTCACGGGTCAACACCCATCCGATGGCCTCCACGCATGGGGTGCGAATCCTGGGTAGGACACTGGGTCAACCAGTCTCCCCTGGGAATCAAACCTCTGGCGCTCCTGGACGGTCTGCGCACCGAGCGGCGCAAGCCAATCGATTGTGCTCTCCGACTAACAGTCGGGGGAGTCTGGGAACTTTATTGTTTCCTATAGAGCGGGGGTGGTTGCCTACCTTACGGCGACTGCTCTTGAAATGACCATTGGCCATCCGATCCCGGTTCAGAGTCGGGCAAAGGACGCCTTGGTCCGCGATAGATTCGGTGCACACCGTTTCACCGCTTCGTAAGGGAGAGGACCGCGCAAGCGACCTCGAACTCGGAACCAATCGAGAGACCGGAGAAATTTGGTCACAATTGGAAGCACGGGCGCGAGGGTCGGTCCGCCAGGTAATCATACTGGCTATCTCGCGGTAAAGGCGTTGGCTTCTTGCGGGTTGTGACGTAGCTGGACGTTGGATTGTTCTGTCCAAGTCTTCTACGTTCAATGCAGGGCGACAGAACGAAAAATCGTTAAAACGTCCTGTGGTGAAGGGCTCGCCCGTTGTAGTTGACACCGCAAGTTGCGGAAAAAACTAAGAAATTATTCAAGGAATATAAATTACTATATACTCGTACTACGCGCGCCAATCTTCTGTTTGCGATCTGCTGTTTCCAAAATAAAAGCGCTTGTTATGTATTTTTCAAGTTGTAATGTCATCATTACATGTATATTTGCAACAATACAAACAAACGGAAAACGAAGAAGTTATAAATGAACCACCTACTAGTTGGACCCCAAAGGTTATTCGCCCCAGCCGGCGAATAACCTGAGGGGTCTGGAGATGTATGTTTCCTATGACAGCGGAGAGTAGTGGTCAACCTGGCGTCTTCAACCCTTAAATCAATACGTCGGCCACCCGATCCCAAGTGACCATGCCGGGCAAAGGGCGTCGCGATCCGCAAAATATTTAATATGAATAACCGATTACATCAGGTAGAGGCCGCGCCAGTGACCTTAAACCTGTAAAGAGACCGGAGTAAGTAGAAATCCTGCCAAATCTGGTAAAATCTGACCTTGAGGGCTTGAGGTTGGCCGGCTGGGTTCAATTTCCAGTGCATGCCTTTTGGTAAGGCGTCTACTTTTACGGGCATGTTGGTAGAGATAAACTGTGAACTGTGTTGTCCCTAAGTCTCTGTGTAATCACCTCAGGGCTGAAAGAACGGTCTATCTACATCGTTATAACAGCCTATTGTTCCTAATTTTGAAATAATCTGCTCAGATGTATAAGCAAATTCCATTGCTATAAGCGAAGTCAATAGCAGTACCCAAAGAATTTTAAAAGATAGATGATACCTTTGGTCTGCCTACATATAGGTAGTGTTACTCGATACATGTTTATCAATATATTAGAAATTTACAATACATTATCAAGTCACTAGACACAAAAACGAAAGTGCAAGTTTTGCCTTCCCACTCAACCAATTACTTAATCTCTTTTATTGATCAAGACTTCGGTGTCCAATACTCAAGCTTTCGTCGCTGCTGAGCTCTTTAAACACCAGAACGTCATTAGAAACGACTTTGATCGATGCCTAAAGTCATCGTTATCAAACGGACTCTCTTGCACCGAACGAGTCGGTGGTTCATTTATAACTTTTTCGTTTTCCGTTTGGTTGTATTGTTGCAAATATAAATGTAATGATGACATTACAACTTGAAAAAGACATAACAAGCAGTTTTATTTTCAAACAGAAGATTGGCGAGCGTAGTATATAGTAATTTACAAATTATCATTCCACAATATCTATTTCTTTAAGTTTTATTTTTCTGGCTATTAAAACAAATACATTTGAATAACTAATCGAAGTAAAATATTTACATTTTCACCGAAGATACAGTCGATGTAGTCATAATACAGGTACCACAATATACGGTGCCCACCGCCCAGGAGTTTTACATCATTTGGACAACACCGTTATCACTACCTTGTTTATTGTTGAGTGGGGCTTTTCTAACGTCTTTATGAGCCTTGTTACACTGCGACCATTGCTGATCTATTGTGTTCGCCACCTACTATAGTTCTGCGCCAAGCCTTGTCACTTCATTACCTTGCTTCGAGATTATTAAATATTTTAGGAAAACCCTTCGATATTTCAGTACTGGCAAAGGTGGTTCTTAAAAAATGCCTCATACAGTGACTAATTAGTAAAGGAAAAACGGAAACTGAATGTTTCCTCATAACATTTCAAATATAACAACACATTTACATATATACATTTAATTTACACATCCTTACAACTCTGATATTATAAATTACCTATATAATCGTATGCATATAAGAGAAAATTGAATGTTATGTTATTATGTTGTATGTTATTTTACCCAATATTTTAATGAATATTTATACTTATTTTGTTTTAAACAATTAGAATAGAAAACAACGTTTTTCATAAAGATAAATATAAAATTATTTTCTTCTTTGGAATAGGCGATTCCTAATTAGGAGTGATGCAGAATCATCGTGTTTTAATAATTCTTATATTATTCGTAAATTTAATGAAAAAAAATGTTTATAAATTCAATTTCGAGAATTAATATGGGTTACCTACTAGAGTAAGACTATAGTCTATCTTACCGGTCACCAGATGGCCATTCAAATTACCTTTGCAGTATGCCAGAGAAAGTGGAAACGTATAACTCTGATGTTTCAAAACATTATAATGAATGCACGACATTTCGTCTAAAAGGTGCTTTAATTGCCGTTTTACATTGACATCAACCTCTGCGGACAATTAAGGAATTGCAACATTTAGTGCTACATCTGTCAGGCAGGCCTGCCACGTAATTACCATAATGAAAGCAATGCGGAGACGAAAGTAAAAAATGGGTACCATCATTTTTATATCATTTTGTCGGTAAATAAATGTTACTTAAGTTTAGAAAGAAAGATAGATCTATTAGGATGCTTGTCTTCGGCACATCCATATTATTACCTCATGAATATACGGGGTGAGTTTTATTTAATCGGCATCCTTGAAGGGGGTTAATCAGTATAAGCTGCTAAGCAACTTTTGAAAAAAAAATTGTGGGGAAAAAAAAAATCTTTGAAATTTTGAAAATTTTCTATCTTTAAAAAATAGTATAAAAAGGTCTGAGCACGATGCGCTATCTAGCGGTAGGTAGACTATCGCTAATATCGTTTTTTAGCGATATTTTACCTTTCGATAGATGGCGCAACGAGCTAAAACCCTAGTCAAACATTTATTGTCAAACAGTTGAGTTCTTCAAGTTTGCGAATTGAAAAAAAAACAAAAATTTAAATTTAAAAATAATTTTTTTTTTAATTGTTCCCAATTTTTTTTTCAAAAGTTGTTCAACTGCTCGCACTGATTCACTCCCTTGAAGGATGCCGGTTTATTAAAACTTACCCCGTATATAAGATGCATTCGCCAATTGAAGATTGAAGAAACTTGATAATTTTTTGGTAGATAATTTCTCCAAAATGCTTGGAGTTTTTTTACCTAATATTCGTCTTAATTTTCCCGCTTTTTGTACCTCATATTCAGTTTATAATTAGATGTAATACTTTTTTAAGCAATAATGGTACAATAAAGACACCTATGTATTCATTCATTCACTAAACAGTTATACCCTATTTTTAGGTATACCTGCCGGTTTTGGTAAAAGCCTGACTTACAATAGGTAGTAAATCCTGTGTACCATGCCGTTTACAAGCAAAATTCTTTTATAATTGGTTGTAATTATTGATCGTTAAGAGATAATCGATTTATAGGTTGCAATTGCACTTGTAATGTTTACGGGTTAGGTCTACTTGATTCGGTATTTGACGTCGTGTTTTTAAAGCTTTAAATAAATTGAGCTACTGTTATCGATGCTACATACTTTTAGGATGGTTAAATCTTGTTAGATATTTTATTAGAAACTAGTTTTGACTTAAAGGGTTTTGATTACTTTTTAACATATATCTACTTAGCTTCAGTCATCTCGGTTCAGAGCATGACCTCAACAACATATCTCCGGCAATCCTGGTCTTCAGCTGGGCTTTAATTTTCCTCAAGTCTTTCAGATAGATGCCAGGTTTTTTCTCGAATCTTACAATTTCGCATTAGTAATCCGCGTAAATTGTACGCAAATCTTTTGGTTTTGCACAACGAGTTGAATCTGAGTAACGGGTGTGTTCTTCTCGACATAACGACGCTCCACAAAAATAATGGCTACGACTGCCTCAGCGTCGTTTAACATCTTAGCTTACGTCTCCCACAGAGACGTCAGAATCATCTTGTCCACCTTTTTAAGCCAGACATAAATTCTGGGTTTAGAGTGCCGTTCCGCAGGATGAGTAGTGAACACAACAAGATTTTCGCCGACCGTGAATTAAGGATGTGAATTAATGGATAAATTAAGGTTCATGAGCTGCATTAAGTACCACCTGGAAGCTGAACCTTCTCCACTCACCGGTATCAGTATTGACATATTATTATTATCATTATAATTATTGTCATGTAATCATTGCTTTAGAACCCCCCTCCCCACCCCTCAAACCAACTTCCACCCACCCGCTAGTGATTGAGCCAAGTGACCGATAGCAAACGTAATATATTTTAGTATTTTATAGTAGGTATTTCCGTGGTATTAAAATGGATATTTTCCGATATGATACAGTATTTTCTCAAATATGGCGGTATTTATTTTATTTGCGTCACAAAGTGGTTTCGGCCCTACTACGACGATCTGTGTACCAAATTTGAATTGAAGTATGACTAGCGCGCCCTCTGGTGGCCTGATCTCAACTACAATTCATCTCTTCCATGACCCTCCTCTTTCTCTTTTCCCCACCTCTTCCTCTTTCCAATTCAAGCCATGACTGAATGATGCCTGCATGACAAATTTCAGCACAATTGGATGAAGCGTTTAGGCGATATCGTGGAGGAATACACACACACACACACACACACACACATAGTCACAGCCAGACTTCAGTCTGTAAATGGTCCTAATCGTCTCGGGGGGGGGGGGGGGGTTCAAAATGGATATTTCCGCCTTCAGCTAGATTTTTTTAGCGCGTTCACAAAACTTTCCTTTGAGCCGGGAAAGTAAAATCAGAAACCGTAATATAATATCTTTTCTCTATAGAATTCCATTTATCATTAAAATTCCATTTATCATAAAAAAATCATCATTTATATATAGAATTCCTCCGCAACGCATTTTAATTTAAAAATGTCCTGTTAATTAATATTCTGCTCTTAAATTTACGGTACCCTCATTTGCTATATCTGTCAAGCCATTATAAGTCTTCGGTTCGCCAAATCAGTCAGGCAGGCAGGCAAACGGCTTAACCAGCGAGTGATGAACGAGACGCAGTTGTTCGCGAGATCGCGTGGGGTAGTCATGATTGATACAATTAATGTACCACTTCCGCTATGTACATGCACGTCAGTCAGGATGGAAAATTGACGGAAATAGGGTATTGCTGATGTATCTGGAGGGATATAATCGATCGTGCAAATTTCCCGTTTCTGCATGTTTAACACGCGATCCCGACCGGTAGCCCGCCCCCATTTTGATAGTAGTTTTGTTTCGTTACAACAAAACTGCCTTTTTTTGAAAGTAATTGAAGCTCTTATTAATTTATGTAATATCTTAACTAGATATATCATATTAAAAATTTTATTTATTTTACATATTAGGTAACTTACAGAGAAAAGTACTGGATATGCAGATTTTGGATAACATATTATTATAAATACGTTACAAAAAATATATTAATTAGTCAAATATATAAGTGTTATTATAATTAATTCTTAACGCATATCAGAAGTCTTGGAGAGAACCAATCCAAAAAATCTCATTTAATGGCTTAGTCATGAATCCAGTATATGATTTCAAGAGATTTGTGTAATGCTGAATTCAGATTCCAAGAGCATCCCAATATAAAATATTGGAAAATTCCTGATAATTAACTTTGCCAAAGAGCGTAATTTTTATTTTTATCGGCGACGGCTATATTGCTAGATTTGAAAATTAATAAAAAAATATATATTTTTAGTATACGATTATCAATTTTCATTATTATCTTGATAATAATTATGGCTCCATATTGTGCTCTTTATTTGATCAGCAATTCTCATAATTAGATTATTTTATATTTATCACTGGTTTTCAAACCGATTATAAATTACTACAAATAATTTATAGTATCACAACTATCACGATAGTTAATATCCCTTAATTAATTACTTTACTTAAACTTTTAGACATCCAAGTGTAGGAAACCCTACCTACTGAAGCAGAACTAAATTGTATTGTATAGCTCTATTGATATATTTCTGCGAGCATACCCAAGGTAAGGTAGAATCGCACAACCAACTTGATCAACAATGTGCTATATTCTATGTATGATTTATTTTTCTTGTCGCGCGAACTTAAGCATTTGATTTCATTGTACATGGCTTTTAAACATAGAAAAAGGTTAGTGATCACTATTCATTAACTGAAATTGTAACTTATTTCTTATTTGAAATTATGTAAGTTTTTCGTTTTAAACGATAGTTTTCGAGATAAGTTTTTATTGTTAGATCGTCGTTATAAATTATTTAACCATAACACTAATTATATAAGCATAAGCAATGTTCATGAGTACAAGTGAACCCACATTTTAGATACAAGTTTTAGACACAGAAACAAGTATTTATAATAATTTTTCCTCTTTGAGGTATAGAAAATAATACCTCATACACAAATACTTCAGAAAGATAAATATTCATAATTAAAATAAGCGTAATTTGATATTTATGTATATAGCATAGAGCATATTGTATGACTTTTTAATCAAGATTGTTGTTTAAATAAATGAAATCAATGTTGATTAGGTACTGTATTCAAAATTGAAATGCATATCTGCTAATGAAAATTATTGAAGCAATGCGCAACATGAACAGTTACTACTAATAGAAGTACATCTAGCTACAATGAATCAACGTTGCCTCGTAGCAATCGCGGTTACCTCAGAGGTGGGAAGTCTTCTGCGGAGTCACCACATCTGGTGATTAATTAAAAACGTGGTCGGAATCGCCTCGTTTAGATCGTGACATGTCAGAGACGACTGAACAGCAATTACGGCCTCATTGTTGGGAATCGACGACTGGAAAAATGCCGACGGAGGCGTGTCTTGAATTTTCTTATCTGACTTTCCTACTTTTAGCTTCATTTTTTTTGAGATTACCTCTTCGAGCGGAGATTGAAAAGGTGGGGTAATTGCAGCCGCTTCAACGAGGTCTCTTCGACTCAGTAACGCGATCACCTTTAAAAAGTAACTGTTTGATTTTATCGATCCTTAGAATACGACCTGCACTCCACGTTAAAACTAGAGTCAATTCACATTATGATTAAAATAATAATAACGAAAAATATTTTTTTTTCCATATAATTCTTATATTTCACATTATAATAATAATAAAGAAAACAAAATAACGGTTAAGTACACGTTTGAATCGCGCGTTGAGGGTTTCGTACCTTAGAAAGTATTGCTGTAAAGGCAAACACATTCCACTACAAAACCTTTCTGAATAATCAAAAAAGCTTCAGATTGTATTCTGGAGGTCGACTCGGATTCTAAGTAGTATAAATTCCTCCAAGGTCTCGGATGTACAGCCCTCCGTCTAAACATACCTCTTTATTTCCTGTCTTAGAAGGTAGCCCTTATTGTAGAATTAACTGTTTCATTGGAATCAAATATCCCAAAAGACTACGGGCACAAATAAAATAAATACCATAATCTCGCAAAATTCAGTCACCCGAAGCGGTTAATTTTCGCATAACAAATACTATGTCTACGAAGGGAGGGGGGGGGGGGGGGATGAATAAGTGGTAAAGTGGACGCTAATATGTGGCAAGACAGATGTCCTAAGCCTACCACAGCAAATCGTTAGTCTGGAGCATCCCCTCCCTTTAGACGTGTAATAATTAGTAATATGACGGCCCGACTCCAGTCGGTGAATTCCAACGCAGCCTCGTTTGTATTTTTATACACTCTTTGTAGGCCGACGGAAGAGGAAGAAGAGACATATCATCTACGTTCAGTTTATGTTTTCCAAATACCATCTTTTTTGGATAACCATTTATACAGACGAGTAGGTCAGTTCATTACTTGTAGGTCAGTATCGAGATACTGATCACGAACTCACACAAGTATTATTCGTTGAATCGCTTCCATAACTAAACAACTTCAACATTATAGAAAGTTCTCGTAGAGACTATCAAAACGACCCAAGTAACGATCCACCTGAAGTAACCTCAACTACCGACACAGCACAATTTATAAATTTCTTTCCAAGTCACTAACGTGAGTCGAATATGGCCGAATGGTAAATATGGCCATATGCCCGTAGATGGTAGATCCTAATAGTTTTTCAATTTTGTTTTATTTTCAAACTGCAAATGTCTTGTACACTATTTCAACTTGTGACAGTAGTGACAGAAGTAAAAAAAAATATTCTAGAAACACCTGTTCTACCGAATTCGAAACTACATATACTTTTACTTGTGTATCTTTGAGACTTGTTACTTCTGAGAAACGGGGGCCCGGCGATGAGGACTATACATTTCGGTGTTCTCCTTAGAACAGGCTCTGTCTTGTTAAGGGATGCAGGATTCCCAAACGATATTTTAATTTCATTCTCTGATAATTTTACTTCTTAAATAAATATAATAAAAATACATGAGTCTTTCTCGAACCCTATACATACAAAATCAATTAAATATTTTATATAAGTCATAAAATACAGATCATTCAGGTTCTTAAATAACAGCGATTTATAATTCTACCCTCATAGTTTAATGCTCAGCGGCACAATAGGCTTTTACGAGAAATGCTCTAAAATTGCAGACCTGAGCGCAGTAACATGTCCACTTAATAAGCTGCTGATTTATTGCATACTGTTTCAACCTTTGAACAGAATTACGTCTTGAAAAACCGAATATTGGAATGTAGATACATATGAGAGAATTATTTACTGTTAAAGAAAACAAAATTGGATTTTGCCGAGCGCTGTTTAAAGTTCCCGACATTTTGGCGATGTTACAGAACGTAGATATGGAGAATATCGGTTGTAACATCGCCGACAAGTCGGGTGCTTCAAACTTAAGGGGCAAAATCGGATTTTAGTTTTATTTATTTATAATGTTTAACAACCGTAGTAGTATTCGATTTCATATATTCACAGTTGATAAGAAAAGTAGAATGTCTATACAAAATAATCCAAAATATAAAGCAATGGAATCTTCAATTTCTCTTTTAATTATTTAAGAAGTTCCACAATTTGGCCGATTTCCAAGCATCAAATTTCCTTATCACCTTTTTTTGCCATTTTCTATTTTCCTTCAGCTTAATTGCAGTTTGCAGAATGCAATCAGGCTTAGGCAGCAACCAACGATGTATATGCTGTCTTCGGATTCTTCGCCACATATTCGGCTGTCATTGCTCTCGGTCAAGCCAAGGTTGAATAGATGTGCTCTGAGGGTCGTGCATCCAGTGAGGAGACCGAGAGTGGTTCTAATGTTCTTCTTGCTCATGTCAAGTAGAACCTTAGAACCACTCTCTTGGTTTTCTTAGGAAGTGGTTGCTCCATCATGGCAGTTCTGCCAAACATAGTTATACGTCTAAATAAAATTGTTTTAATTATCTTATATGTATAAATACTTGGTTTGTCTATAAATTACCAAAATAGTAAATATATTAAAAGGAACAAAAAACACGAACACAAAAACTGAAGTTTTTTTATATATAATTATATTTATTACGGTTTTTTTAAGAAATATTTGTGGTGTATGTATTTATACATATAGACACATACACATTTCCGAAATGTACTTAATCAGACCTGTCGTCTGACCCCAACCACGATATATTTATGTTCATTTATTGATATTTGGAGATTTGGACATTTAGACAACTGTTTACTTGATATTTTGACAGTTTAGTTACCCTATGATACTCAGGGTGACATAACAATTCTAAATATACTAAATACTTCTAAGTCGGTGTGAGCGTTTATAAGTTATGGTTTGATAAAAAACTGAAAACATAAATAGATGAACTATAAACACATTACACTTCTTTTTTGTTGGGCAGTCGTGTAAAAAAATAGTTGTTTGGCCCGGCGGGAAATCTTATTTCAAAAATTTGGCCCAGCCGCTATAAAGTTTGTCCATTCTTGGCATAAGCCAAGAATGCTATAAAGCAACATTTTAGCTTTTCCGATTTCTGTATAAGTGCACCAATCCATACCGTAAGAAGTATGTTTCCTGATGTCGATGGCGCACATCGCTGTTTGATGGGCTATTCATCAAAACGGAAAGGGGAAGCTAAAATGCAGCACATGCAGCCTCGCTAAAATATGTTTCCGGCACATTGGCGCAGTGGTGTTGCCTCACAACATAATAATTCCGTGTATGCAACTAAAAAAAGCGTTTTATTATTGCTAACACAAACGCTAAAACTCCGCGGACACGCCTACGTACAATGGCAAGTGTACGAATTTGACGGTCGACTGGTCACCAATAGCCCATTAATAAGAACCAATTACTAACATCATGATAGCGCAATAGCAAAATTAGAAACATATGGTGGAACTACCGTTTTACGACTTGTATCCTCTTTAGCAGCTATTAATTAAAATAGCGTAGCATCTTATATATAGTCGAACAGATATATGAGCGTTTTCAATAAGCTTACAAAGTTACGAAATCAAGAGTATGTTATGTTACACCCAGGGCCGGCTCGTCCATATAGGCAACCTAGGCGGTCGCCTAGGGCGCAAAGTTTTGGGGGCGCAAAATTGAGGTTTTATTTTTTAATTTGGGAATTTAAAAACATAAACTAAATAAAAGTTTACTACTTCTGCACCCTACTAGCTTAGGCAGACGAATTACTAGGTAATGAAAGGTGAATGGTATTTTATTTTATTTAAGTTGTCTTAGAAAACAGGAAAGTATGTATGCCCTAACGTAACACCAGTTTGGCAACCGAAGTGTAGGGTTGTAGTGCGGCGGCAACCCCGCACTTCAGAGTGACTTTTGGTCCATAGTTAAGAAAACAATAATCCAAAATCTAAGTACTATTTGAGTGTTTTTTTACGTGTTATACTCGTAACATCAGAAAACTAACTGTGAGTATCTGTTTGTTATTGATAGGACTAAACATACATAATGCTTTTATAAAACCTATAAAACCATATATACCTAATTTTCTAATACCAATTTAGATTTCTAATTATTAATCTATAAGTTGTCTAAACAAAAGACAAAATGCAAAGCCATTATTAGAAATACTTTTCAACTAACATAATACATTGAGATTTGTGGATATTACATTGTATATATATTATGTAAAATTGACATTCACTTTTTTTACATATGCCAGTCATTAATCACAGGTTATAAAATCAAATTCTTTATAACAATTATTACCAAAAACGTTTTTAGGAAGTTCCATTCCATATCATAGTTCCATAACCGGCAGACCCTGCCGAAGGCACTTGAGGGCGCAGAATTGGTTTTCGCCTAGGTCGCCAAAAACCCTAGAGCCGGCCCTGGTTACACCTGTATCTAACAATTTCGTGCAGCTTTGGCCTGATGACCTATTCGTTATTTTGGGTCGGCTCTACTCACCGTTCAATTTCCATCCGGAAGCCTCCTCGAATAGTGACTAACCTGGTGAATAAACGATCGGTGGTTCGGGCGATCGGTGTCGAATACAGGCGATCGGTGGTTGCAATCCGAGGAAACACCTCTGGCGATACTAAGCGGCTTGCGCATCGTGCGTCGTTTGTCAGTCGACTGTGCACCCCGGCGAATAACCGGCGGGTCTAGAAACGTACGTTTCCTAGACAGCTGGGGTGGTTGTTGACCTGATCTCAGATACCTTTGAAACGATCCATTGGCCACCCGATCCCGTGTGATATTGACGAGCAAAGGGCGCCACGGTCCGCGATAAAATCGAACTGAATTACCGCTAACACCGCGCAAGCGAATGGGACCAGGCTGGAGGGCAGAGCAATTTAACCAAACCTAGTATTGAGGGCATTAGGCTGTCAGCTGGGTTTACTTCACAGTGCCTAAGGCTTTGATCTCTCACGGGCTACGCTAACATAGATAGAAAGTTTGGAAGAATTATCAATATCCTTATAACTTCCTGGGGTGTCGAGTTCTCGCGTAGTAGCTGACAACTTCAAATTATTATGTTACACCAATCGCAATAATTTAGTTGTTAAAGAAAATAATAGAAACCACATATTCAATATCAATTTTTGGAGGCTTTCATATAAACCAATTTTATATAATTATATAATATTGCTTTAAAACTATTATACGATCATAATAATACTTGGGGCACAATGAAACGTTCTGGAATAGTGAAAACGACGAATAGGAAATAATTGAAATTTCTTTAATCTTGCTTGAATATCAATAAAATTGTATTCACATGACAACCTGTTTAAAAAGGTAATTTCAATGCAAAGTGTGGTTTATTAAAATTACCTGTTTGAAGGCTTCTACATCTCTACAATGACTTCAAATAGCGGACTATGTAACATCTGCGATACTTAGCAATTTAAAAAAAAAAGGTTGCACTCAGGTCAAGACTGGTTAGAGGATGGTCCTTTTACTCGATGTTACCTTACAATAAAAATCCCTTATGTTTAGAGCGGTGCAAGAATTAGCATAATCGCAGTAGAGGATTATGTGGCATTTCGGGTTACTCCCTAAGAGTTTCGTTATCATGTCTGGCAAGTACTAATCTGTGGTAGATGCTTCACTTTAATAAATAGAAACATAGGCAACGAGGTATTATTCCTGAAATCATCTTCGATAGATGTGATAAATTACGGAGTGGAAATTATCTAACCTGATTTTCATTTTATTTATCAACACGTCAACTTCACACTGTCACTATTAGGTACCTAAATATATCATGTCTTTCTTGTAAAGGGCCTTGGCTTAATAATAAAGACCAGTTCTCGCGCCAGTATAATATGTGGTAGTAACTTCTTACACAATATTAGATACCCGATCGTTTCGGTCCGCCCTAGTGTATCTTGAGAAAAAAAACCTCAATCTTAAGTTCTGATTCGATAGGTTAGTCTGGCGCGCGCAACAGAAGGTGTCTGAAATATTTCACACAGGTTTTGCTGCGCAGTTCGCACTTTACCCACCACATATTTCGAATTCTGAGTGGATGCAGTGATCAAGCTCATATGACACGCCATTCGGGTCAATTTGTGAAATGCGTAAAAATGCGGCAACGCTTACGTGTCCATGTCGCCATACATGTTCATTAACGGTAGAATGGCCATTTCCCTGACGAAAACACTCATTAAATGAAAAATCTTTTTTCCGCAGACATTTAATTAGGTTGAACAAATTGTTACAGCAATTTAAAAGTTGTCATGCTGCTAAACTACAAAGTTGCAAGTTCCTGAATTAGAAAAAAGCCAGTTTGCCAGATCCAATAAGGTATAAATAATTCTACCTTCGATGATCTACCTACTTGATCGTTTCACGGATGAATACACATATTTGATTGGAAAGGAAAGACACTAATATAATTTACTCTTCACATAATATCTCTGTAATAGCTTCTTCTTTATCGTTCCCTGGTCAAACGTAGTAAAAAATGGTATATTGTAAACTTACCATAACTTGTTGGCATATATTTATTATTTTATATTAAAATTAAATTTATTACATTTACGTGTACTGTACGATGACCATTTAAGAGCCTTATTACAAAATAGCGTAGGTATTCTTTTAAAATGAGTTGAAAAAATGAACGCATTTTTTTTTGGATGTAACTATAAAAGATAGGATAAATAAATAAATAAATAAATAACTATTCAACCCTGGGAGAAAACCGCGGCACTGAGCGCTCTTCTCTTGCGCAAGCAAATATATACACAATTTCTAATTGTTTTTTGCAGTGTTTTCTCCTTTCTAATGACAATAATTTATATTATGTCGTATTGCTAAAAGAGTGAACTTTAATATAGTATAAGTATTATATAAGAATCTTATTTTATTTCTGAGAAAATTAGAATGATACAGGAAGATTTTTTTTTAATTTTGTGTAATTGTAAGTAATGTATACCTGGATATGTGGTCAAAAAACGAAAAAATAAAGCCGTAGTGTACATCAAGAATACATGACGGACATAAAAAAAATAGTATACGGTTTTCGTTGTAGTGATATTACTGTATTAAGGAGCTCAAAATTTGCCTTCCGAGCGTTTTACGAATAACGACTTTCGGAAAATGGGCTGAATAAGTAAATAATATTCGTTATATCTAAAATTAAAGGCCGCTATGGTCAACATCAAGAAATGGTCCAGGTAATTCAGTAATTAAAGTTTATAGAAATCTCTTCATTTCTTGGAATTAGAACGCCAAAAATCCACTTTTCTTGCCTTTCTGGAAAAAATATGTGATAGCCCAAGTAACATTTTTTCGGGACGGAGGTTTTGATATATGCTTCTAGGTCCTATATTGGTCATTTTCTAGTTTTGGGTTTTACCTCAGGTCATACTTTAGTTGTTTTCAATGCAAACAGCTCCTAGGGCTAAAAGGTTATTTGAAAGAGTAAATGGGCCTCCACAGGAGGTTAATATAACGTTATGCTTGCTTACTAATCTGCCTTAAAGGTTCTGAGAGCTACGGGTTTTGAAAAGGTTCTCCTTTGGTTTTATTTTGGCACTCCACATTGTAAAGCATGGCTATTTGGCCTTAAACGCAACCTAAATATGGCCTATTCAGAACCACATTTTGCTAAAACTCTTAAGCATAATTTAGAACCTTCGCAGGGCTTATAGGTTTTTTCGCTAACCTGTCCCAGTCTTTTTTGCTTGGACTAAGACTAAATGGTAATTTCATATACCGTTTGACATTCAACAAGACCATTTCTAGCCCAAAAGCGCATTGTGGGCTTTATTGATGCTTTTTGTATTTTTGTCACACCACTTCGCAACCTTGTGGGCTTCGCGTGTGCGTAAACTAATTGTATCCACCAGAATATACAGGATGTCCTGGCACAAGATGGTTAGCAGTGGGCATTTTAAACGGAAAGTGAAAAACAATACTGAGAGAATCAACAAAGAAAACCTAGGTATGTCATATTCCATCGTAACTATTTACATCATAATTATATTATGTTCCGTACATCAAAATAGGAAAAAAAGCGGCCAAGTGCGAGTCGGACTCGCCCATGAAGGGTTCCGTAGCAGCAAGTAACATAATATAAAGGTTCTTATAGTTCGTTGTAACTTTGATCGATATTTTATGTGGGGCATTGTATGCGGCCATTGCAGTGTCCAAACTTCATGCAATGTATGCGGCCATCGATATTTTAGTGTGGGCGCATTGTATTATATCGGCAATATAATTTGTAAACAATAAATTACTGTTGTAACTCTTAAGTTTTATTCTAATATCGAAAAATTAGCTCCGCGCACCCCCCGCGCGCTCCGCACCCGCTACCGATCAAGCCACGCCCCGCGCGAATTATAATTATTATTTACTTAGGCACCTCTTACAAATTTATTATTATAAAATAAGTTTGTCCCTCAATGAGAACTGTATAGAGGGACAAACTTAACTTTGCTGTTGAAAAAGTGGTTTACGATTGATGACGTATTAAAAAAAAACTACCTACTAGATCTCGTTCAAACCAATTTTCGTTGGAAGTTTCCATGATAATGTACATCATATATTTTTTTAAGTTTTATCATTCTCGTATTTTAGAAGTTACGGGGGGGGGGGGGCGGGACACACATTTTACCACTTTGGAAGTGTCTCTCGCGCAAACTATTCAGTTTAGAAAAAAATGATATTAGAAACCTCAATATCATTTTTGAAGACCTATCCATAGATACCTCACACGTATGGGTTTGATGAAAAAATTTTTTTTGAATTTCAGTTCTAAGTATGGGGAACCCATAACATTTATAGTTTTTTTTCTATTTTTGTGTGAAAATCTTAATGCGGTTCACAGAATACATCTACTTACCAAGTTTCAACAGTATAGTTCTTATAGTTTCGGAGAAAAGTGGCTGTGACATACAGGCAGACAGACAGACAGACAGACAGACAGACATGACGAATCTATAAGGGTTCCGTTTTTGCCATTTGGCTACGGAACCCTAAAAACGGAATTCTTACACGATCACTATCATGTCTGTATGTCTGTTTGTCTGTCCGTCTGTCTATATTCTCTGAATCTATTGGACGAAAAAGTTGAAAATCGGTACATATATAGAGTTTAATGACCCGGTCACGGACGTATAGCGTAAATGAAAGAATATCGATTGAGGAGATCAATTTTGTGGGACAAATTAGCAAGTTTAATAAATAATAATTAATTGCATCGTGTGACGTATCAATGGAAAGGGAATTGTTAGGAATACACATATATTTTGTTCTTCATTATAAAATCCATAGTTTAAATATATTAATGAAAATATAAACAAATCCCGCATTCTCCCCATATCTCTGAAACTACTGAGTGAAAATTTTGGAAAAACATGGGAATATATGGCGATTCTTATATTTACAGGAAAACCTAAACAAAAATCCGAAGTCCCAAAGTAGTTACTGGAAACTGAATGGTACGGAATCCTCTCCACGCCAGTTCGACTCGCACTTGACAAGCTTTTTTAAACATGGATATAATTTTACCTTTGATATATTTGGCATCATCTCAGCTTCTCAATTACTTCTGTGTAATGTATTTTGTTTTCAGAAAGAACTGCAGTATCGCCAGATATAAATGTGGCTACTACTGATGTGGAATTCATTGACGAAGCTTCTGAATTAGTGCATAGCAGCAATAATTATTATTCAGGAAATGAATATCATTCAACTGAAGAAATCCTTAATGTGTCCGATGATAGCAGCATTAACAGCCAACACGATACATTTGACTTTCACGGCCTTAAATTTTACGAAAGTCAAGATCGAAAACTCAAAGAATGGGCCCTGCAGCATAACATCACACACATCGCCCTAAAAGATCTTTTAGCTATTTTAAATGAAAATCCATTTAGAAATCTCCCTAAAGACCCGAGAACATTTTTGTCTACTCCAACAAAATTAACTGTTAATGAGATAATGGGGGGTCAATATTGGCATTATGGATTGCAAAAATGTTTGGAAGATGTTTACTATGGTACAAAAACGAGTCATGATATTTCGATAAATATCAATATTGATGGATTACCAATATTCAAATCATCTAAAAATGAATTTTGGCCAATTCTTTTCAATATAAATGAAATTCAGGTTAAGCCAATGATCATCGGTGTATATTACGGAAAAGGGAAACCAGGTCAATTAAACGAGTTTGTATCTCCACTTGTTGAAGATCTTTTAAAAGTGTTACAAAAAGGAATAAAAATCGGAGAAAATAAGGTCAATGTTTCCCTAAAATGCTTTATATGCGATTCTCCTGCGAGGTCCTTTGTGAAAGGTAATATACAACTTCAATTAGACTTCAAATTTTGAGTGATCGGTTAGAATATACATATTTTTTTGAAGCTATGTTTACTTACCACATTTCAATGAAAGACTGCAAAATCCTTTATTCATTTGACTAACCATTTCGTTTTGCTCTATATTACAGGAGTGGCAAATTTCAACTCTCAACACGGTTGCCAAAAATGTACTATTGTCGGAGAGTATTCTCATTTAAGCCACATGAACTACTACCCAAACAAACAATATCCTCTTAGAACAGATGAACATTTTCGTGAGCAAAAAGATGAATGTCATCACAAAACGGACTCGCTGCTATTGAAGCTTCCAATCGATATGATATCATGTTTTCCTGTAGCAGATTCATTACATTTAATCGACTTGGGATTGATGAAGCGCTTACTTACTGGTTGGAGAGATGGATACTATAAAAATAAAGCACTCAAGTGGCGTGCTAGTACAACTGCAAATATTACAGAACAGTTATTACAAATAAAGCTACCCAAAGAACTGCATCGAGCTGTAAGAGGCTTGGACTGTTTAAGTCACTGGAAGGGATTAGAGTACAAACACTTCTTGTTGTATTATGGAATTGTCATTTTAAAAAATATTCTTTCCCCTGAGGTGTACGAGCATTTCCTTTGCTTATTTTGTGCAATTACTATATGTTCAACGGAATTTTACAACATATATCTTCATGTCGCCGAAAAAATGTTAAATCATTTTGTAGATTTATATAGCAAAATATACGGGGAACATTACATAACCAGTAATGTCCATAACCTAACTCACCTAGTTGATGACGTAAAGATGTTTGGCAATCTAAATAAATTTAATGCCTACCCATTTGAATCAAAGCTTTATGAAATTAAAAACATGTTAAGGACTGGCTCAAATCCCTTGGCTCAGGTAGCGAGGCGTTTAGTTGAAAAGCATAGATCGGAAATGAACTCAAAGTTAAATGGGGAGTATCTTTCTTATCCCATTGTAAAAGATATGACTGATAATACGTTTCTTAAGGATTTTATTAAAGACAAAAATACTATTGTATACAAAAAGCTTATACTAAAAGACTTTTGTCTCGGTAGCAAGAACCATAATAATTATTTTATGACAAAAAATGATGACATAGTTCATTTTATTGCAGTAGCAAAATACTGCAGTGGCTTTTTAATATGTGGTAAAAAAATAAAACAGCCTGAATCATTTTTTTATACACCAATAAAATCATCTATATTAAACATCTATAAAGTCCAAGAAGAGCTAATGACAGAAGAATATATATTTGAATTAACAGACATAAAATGCAAGTTGGTTCGAGTAGTATCTAACGATAATATTGTATTCATACCTTTGCTTCATACCCTTAATAAATAAATGAAATAAAATACTAGTTTTATTTAAGCAATCATTTATTTTAAAATCCCCGGTTCTACAAAGAATGACAAGAAGTCGGATGCCTACGATACATTTATATTTAATTTGTTTCGTATTTTTTAGAACGCCTTTTAAGCAGTAGGGGTTTTAAATGCATTTTTATTATTTGACACAGCGGCCTCCTATTCTTGATCGTTTTTATTCTTTATATCTGCATACACTTACAGTGTAGGTAGGTATTGCGAAAAGTTATTATAATGAACAAACAAAAGGAATCAAAACATGTTATCAAGAACATTCTTTATGTATTGAATAGCATCTATGAATTGACAAATATTAAATTATAATAGAGGCCTTACCAGTTCGGCAGATTTCTCGCTCTCACGTATCAACATTTCTATAGGTGTAAAAGAAAAATCACTGGGTGTAATTTTAATTTTGGTTAGAATATACTTCCTTAAAAATATCATCACAGATATTTTTGACATATTTTTATTAAAATAATATATTTTAGTTGGACATGAAAACAGTCTCAAACGTCTTATCAAAATCTAGTTTTTTAACTGTCTAACAAAATAATATCTTAATATAAAACAATTACATATTACCTAAATTTATGAAAAGCACATTCATTTAATACATTTCAAAATATATAGCGAGTTAGCTGGCGAACTGGTAAAGCGACTTAACTAAATAAGGTAACCCTTATTTAGTTACCTAAATTTACCTTATTTAGTTATCTAAATTTACCTAAAGTTACCTTAGTTAAAAAAAGGTAAATTAATCTTATGAACTAGTCTTACAGTGGTGAATTAAATTAGTAATTTTTTAAAGTCTTTTCATGTATTTGATAGAGTTTCGCCTACTATTTCGCCTTCTTGACTTCCTGAGGATGACCATGCAGCATCCCTGTCTTGCTGAGGATAACCAGCATTCCTGTCTTCCTGAGGCTGATAATTTAAGCGTACCTTTCTTCTTGAGGCTTACCAGCATCGCTGTATTCCTGAGCTAGCCCAGTCTCCCTGTCTTCCTGAGGCTGCCTAACATCCCTGTTATCTCGAGGTTGTGTAGCTTCCATTTCTTCTAGACACTTTTCAGATATACTCTCTTCTCGGGGCTGTTCAATCTCCATGTCTTCCTGAGGTGTTTCCGGGACCGTGACTGCAACTTCTTCAGTTCTTGCCCGTTTTCTAGAATTAGACTTGGGCGAGCTAGTTACTATAGGTTTAATTGTCGCCTCAAAGCGTTGTTTTGAGTTTTTAAGAATTCTTTTGAAAAAATCGTCACATTGCAGCTGGCTGAAATTTGAATCTGCAGTGCGAATAACAGTTAAAAATGTAGATCGCACATTCTCAAAGAACTTGAACGGTTTTTTTTCTGTTTTTAGATCATCTCTTGTATTACCCGTCCAGGAGAACTCTAAAAATATATCTCTGTTAAAAAAAATCCACCATCTTATAGCATAAATTAATGCCCCTTACAACGATTCCATCGGAACACAAGATTGACATACAATCAACGTACCTCTTGCGAAATTCTTGGTCTTTGAGTCTTTCTTCTATGGTCTTCAGTTCGTCTATCGTTTTGATAGGCGGAAACCTTTCAAATAAAGCATTGTCCTTCTCAGTTGCAGAGACGACATGACTGCGTTCTATTTTATCTAGCTTATGAAAGAGCTCCTTAAAGAGTATTTCATGTCTTGCCATCTGCGACAGAACTTTCGTCATATTTTCATTTTGATTTTTTAACAATTCTATAATATTTTTTTGATTTTGAAGAATAGTAGCATTTTCATTTTGTGGTGTGATGAGAAACGAATGTTCTAAGTTAGCATCGCCGAGTGAAACATTCTGTCCGATCAAACTGTCACCATTGGATGTGGAGCTTGGTGGCGGAGGCATATCATGGAGCAGGAGTACATTGTTGAAATCTTGTTTGTGCATCGAGTTCCGCGGAAGACTTGTATTATTGGGAGGTGGTGGTAACACCACCAAATTATTGAAGTCGTATTGCTGTGGTTTGTTTCTTCTTACTGAATTATGTAAGACAACGGATGATGGCAGTTCAAGGGGCTCATATGTCGGTGATTCCACGACTTCATCGTCTTCGGTATCTGTCTGCGTTTCCATTTACTTCTGCTCTTGTATAGCCAATTCGTAGTTTCCAAATACGCGTTTAACGACACAAGCATATTTTATCCATGTCGGCTTCGGTTTTGAATATTCCTTCGATGACAAATTGCTGAAAGGTGTTGGTGGCCACCACAATGCCCCATCCATTTCCCACTTGCTGGGCACCACCGACAAGCATATTCTTCCTTCCTCTATCGTCTGCACTATCTTGAAAGGCATCTGCAAGAATAAAAGAAAGTAAATAGACTAACTAGTAAGTAGGTACTTCCACATGGTAAGTCCAAACTTGTATCACTGTTTTCATTCAGCTGGCGTTTCAATGGTGTATGATATCATGCTATGTTATGCCACCATCCAATCGATAATATGTCATTTTAGCAGTATATAATAAATTTCATACCTAGGGTCTGTCGTTCTATGAAATATCAAAAATCGACTTTTTCATGACGTTTTTATAATTTAATTTACCTTTGCGTATTTTTGCAATCTAACATTAAACTGATTATTAAGACGAGACAGAGGTTATTTTCTCCATACAAAATCGTCCTACGATTTATGTTTTCCCAACCACTAAACCTTGACCGATTTTTATGAATGTTTTTTTTTGTAATAAGGACTGCAGTCCAATCTACGTATTTGTATTTTTTTTATTTAGCTTAAATATACAAGACCAGAGCAATATTTTTTTATTTATCCATGTCATGAATTTCATTAATCTTTTTTAAATACATAATGCTTTCGATATCAAAAAAAATATATATTCGACTGTCATTATTAAACAAATTCCTGTACTTTCCTTTAAATTAAATTAAAGAGATAGCAGAGTCAAAAATATATACTGGATTCCTACATTTCTCGTGGATTTCCCAATCGTTTTGTTTCACGAGACTTCGGCAGAGTCATTAGCGTATTGAAAAATAATGGATTTGGGTTTGCTTAATCGGTCGACGCGGAAATATTTGTCGATTTATTAGCCTGGAATATTACGAAATGTTGTGCCTCCGTAGCGAATTCCCTTATTTGATTGTGAAACATTCATTTTGACTATAAAATTATAATGAGTATTGAAAATAGAGGCTAATGACACTTTGCAATAGTGGAATCCTGTGTGGATTGTTACATATTACGTAATGCGAAGTTGCGTTTATTTTCAAAACAGATTTTCATTCATTTTCTATTTCTACTTCTATAGCGCAACACCAAAGTTGGAAATCTCATTAAAATTGTAATCAGAGGCATATTTTTGAGGGCACTGATCTACCTAGAATTGATTGCATGGAAAGTTTGACTATATTTTTTAAATTTCAACTTGAGGCATAGCAATTGGCTGTTCAACCCAGTTTATTTCCATACGGAAATACTACTGCCGAAACCCTAAAAATCTACAATTTTGGAACTAATCTCAAGACAAATCAGAACGATTTGATACATAAAGTATTTTATATGATGTGATGGTTTCTTTCCGCGTTAGAAATGTTATATCTGTGGATTCTAACTTTGTCTCAATAGCGTTTACGTGAAGGGTTCAAAAATGGCGTGGACAAAACTAGTCAGTGTGACAAGGTAATATAAGTATACAGTCTTTACGGAACCCTATATTTACAATTGGAGTTTGCACATGGCTTGTTTGCTCTGCACCGAAGACAATGTACTTAAGTGGCATATATTTGCTAATTATGTCAGAATACATTTTACGGTAGGTACTTACATATTTTTTCAGCTTACTATACATTCAATAACATAGTATTCATTTTCGGATCTAGTATCGCAGTTTTTTTATAATTATAAATGGTGTTTGTTCGAAATTAGGTTTAAAACGGAATAATGTAAAACCTTACTCACCCTTTGCAATAAATCCGTTCGTAAGTGAACAGCCTGTAGCACTTCACCAAATCACTTTTCACACTTTAACGCCCGCAGCGGGTTTGAATGCGCTCAGAAAGACGACTGACACTGAATGGCCCTAAGGAAGTTGTTTGATTGAGCAATATGGCTTATCGCAAACTAATGTGCCATTAAACAGGGCCAGTTGGAATATCCAAAAACTAATTAGGCCGAACTCTTACCTGAAGGCCCTGATTTAGCATTTAAATATACCAGTTACTCTTCGTTCAGCATATTGAAATTCCTTTTGAGCATTTTCAAGTCCAAAAGGTCTCGCGCCGGGGCTTGTTTGCCATAAATTAGTTAAATCCCAAACTATCAGGTTCTCGTACAAAGTCCGCCATTTTTAGGTATTTCGAAGCCTAATTTCTTTCAAATATAATTGCATTTCTTTATTAAAACAAGGATTGAATTACCTTTCGGTGTGACACATTTGTAGTTGGAAAATAGTTCAAAGCGTTTCACCTTTTTTTACATATAATTTGAAAATAACATCAATAGTTTATAATACCTAAATAATATTAAATAATGTTATTTAGAGGGCCCGTGTATTTTATAGAGGTATTGTGGTCTGTTTCATCAATAAACTAACACTCGCAATGTAACTGGCATAACACAACAGGCAATATCAGCATATCATTTATTACCTATCTCTAACAAATTGTCTACGAAATAATAAATCGGTATCCTTCATTTTGTTATCTCATCGTTGGACAAAGCGCATGTAACTATACTCAGAACCAAACCAAAACTAAATTGGCTTAACCAAGCCCAAATTTGTATTTTCGTAATCTCTTATGAGCTTTTTCAAAACCTAACCCTGACTAAAAAGATTATTTCAATGCCAAATCCAGGCTAATTCAAGGCTTATATGTTAGTCCTGAATTAGCCGTTGCAAGGCCTTACAGGTTCTGAGAAGGTTAAAATTAGGTTTTGGTATTTGCTATTTGCTCCTGAGATCTTAAAGCCAGAACGTTATGCGGAGGTTCTGTAGGTCGGGCCCTTTTAGGCTACAGAACGTTATAATAAGGTTATTTTAACGTTGTCATAACTAGTCGCCCAGAACCTCACGTTGTCCTGGAAAGGTTCTAGAACCTGATCAAGACCTTTTTAGAACCTCAAATGTTACTTGGGAGGGCTCTTAAAATTAGGTTATCAAATGGTCGACTGCAAGATATCGCTACAGCAAAATTGTTTTTTTTAAACGAGTGTTATATTTATTATATAATGCTATTTTTTTGGCACAATAAATTCATTATATACTTCAATATACATAAGGATAGATTGCATATAAACAAACTTCCTAGATATAGTTGCCTGCGAGCACATTGTAAACGCAGTGAGCAGTAATAATTTATCATGAGTAAATGTTTTGTTTATTTTCCTGCTGTATGTGGTATTTTGTGTGTGGAAAACTTGTTGAATTTAAAATACCCTGCTGCTGTTTAGGGATCTTTACTGCTATTTTCTCTCCGCTAGAGGACGCAGCGGCTACAGCCACGAGCGGTGCATCGCTCACTTTACATTTCCGTGGGCCATCGCCACTAGCGCCACCTACAACAAGTTTTAGATAGGTACACATCTCCATTCCTCATCGCACAGTATCCCGTTTCTCGCAGGCCCAATGTTAGTCCGTTCTAAAATATAAGATATTAAGAACCATTGCTGGGTTTTCGTGTCCCGTTTCTTAAGAAGGTTTTTGGTTTTGTCTCTGCTCGTTCCTAACTGTTGCAAAATTTGGCAGCTCCAGAGGGACTGCGCGCCACCTGCTTTGCCATATTCTTCCGAAATTTCCTTAAAGTTTCATTATTTTGATGATATTATGCAATGTATGTCTCAACAGGAAAAGGAGTAGGTTTTTAGAACTAAAAGAACTGCAAAGATCTGCACTTAAATGTTTTCGTATCTTATCAATAATTAGGGTATATATTACTAACGTTATTGATTTATATTCGATTGGAGAGTTCATTAATGATAGAAGGATCATCTAGATAGGGTCATAAGTCAAAAAAATATTTAGTATTTTAATTACATCACTTTGTCCTAATTTATTACAAATTTATTTTATTTATTATTAAGTCACTATTAAAGGCTTTTGTCACTGCTACAATATATATATATATATATATATATATATATATATATATATATATATATATATATATATATATATATATATATATATATATATATATATATATTTTAATATTTGATTTAATATTTTAATATTGATATATATATATTTTATATATATATATATATATATATATATATATATATATATATAGATATATATATATATATATATATATATATATATATATATATATATATATATATATATATATATATATATATATATATATATATATATATATATATATATATATATATATATATATATATATATATATATATATATATATATATATATATATATTTTAATATTTGATTAATATCCAGCATTCATTCTCGTCTCGCTTTGTTGTGTTGCCGCTGTAGGAGACATTCAGGTTCCAATACCACAGCAGGAAACACCTAGCAAATACTGAAAGAAGAGAAGAAAAAGGCGTGGAGTCACTCCTGGTCACCACAGACCAGATAAGTGCCCTTTCATTATTTTATCATTTCATTTATTTAGTAATAAACATAATTTCAATTTGAAAATATATATATATATATATATATATATATATATATATATATATATATATATATATATATATATATATATATATATATATATATATATATATATATATATATATATACATATATATATATATATATATATATATATATATATATATATATGATAACCAATGGCGAAACATTAACTGAGTGAACTCTTCTTAGATATACCTGTTCAACGCCTATCCCAACCGGGATAAATCCGTCCCAGGGATAAGATTTTCAGCGCATTTTCACACATGAATTAAGGATTTTTACTGAAATAAATCACCTAACGTATAAAAAGACTAAATACAAAAAAAAATAAATACAAATCAAAGGAATATAAAACAATAATGACGATCTTTAATGGAATCATTCTCGAGTTTAATATTTGGGGCTTGCTCCCAATAAAGCTAACAAATAGCTTTCCCTTATTCTATGAAATTTTTGAGACACAGATTTGTTTGTACGTATTCCTTTTTTCATTGACGTAAGTGTACTTCTAACCAACAGCTTGGTTAAAATGCAAGGCGCAGCTTCAGATAAACCGCCGTCAAAATTGTTACAAATTGGCAATTATCTTACGCATTCAGTTACACCACCGAAGCGGCTGTCTGTGGGATTACGCGACACAAAATGAAATATTTGCGGATATTAATTTGAAAAATAATATTAAAACCGTGTGGTTTAGGCGTTGCAAAAATTTTGCCATTATATCGATAATGGTCGTAGATTAAATTTTAGTAAGATAAAAGACTGTTCTAGAAAACGATAGCCGCTTCTTCGTTAAAATTATAAAGTAGGTACCGTTATTTGGCATGCTAATCGAGAAATATTCGTAAAATCTCAATATTATAGTGCAATGTGATAATAATATACAATGTGCATATTTTATATCTTAAGGAACCATTACGCAAGCGGATTTAAATTTAAAAAATCGTTACTAGAAATATAAAAAATTGGTTATGTCACCATAAGACTTCCCGGCAAGCAGTCAAGGACTGATTTCATATGAATATTTATGTCATAAATCGCTATCGTGGAGGACTACACAGGTCCTGAAACTAAATTTCAGTCTGGATATAGTCTTAATCGTCGGAAATTTTCGCGATCACAAAACCACAATTCTAGCATACCAACCATAATCTTTTCAACTCTTGCCATGACCATCCATGACCACATGATGCCTGCATACAAAATTTCCGCTCAACTGAATTAACAATTTGGGCGTTATCGTGGAGGAATACAGACACACACATACACACAGACAACTAGAGTTATCAACCACAACGGGCGAGCCCGTCACCTCAGGAAATTTTAACGATTAGTCGTTCTATCTCCCTGGAGTGAGCGCAGAAGACTTGGACAGAACAGTCCACCGTCTAAGTCCGCCACGAACCTGTAAGAGGCTAACGCCTTAACCGCGAGATAGCCAGGAGTGTTACCCAGCGGGCTTACACTCACGCCCTTACTTCCAATTGCGACCAGATTACTCCAGTCTCTCGATTGGTTACGAGTTCGAGGTCGCTTGCGCGGTCCTCTCCCTTACGAAGCGGTGAAACGGTGTATACCGAATCTATCGCGGACCACGGCATCTTTTGCCCGGCTGTTCACCCAGGATCGTGTAGCCAATGGTCGTTTCAAGAGCAGTCGCCGTAAGATCCGTAACCACCCCCGCTCTATAGGAAACAGTACTGCTTCCAGACTCCCCCGACTGTTAGTCAGAGTGCTCAATCAATTTGCTTATGCCTCACGGTGCGCAGACCGTCCAGGAGCGCCAGAAGGTTGATTCCTGGGGGAAACTAACCCTAAGGCCAGAGTCCTACCCAGGCTCGCACTTCATGCGTGGAGGCCGTCGGATGGGTGTTGACTGGTGAGTGTGACCAACCCTGAACAGAATGGGTCTTCGTGGCCAACTCAGCAAGGGCCCCTTAACTCCCTAACACACAGAGAGAGACTTCAATCTGGAAACGGTCTTAATCGCCTCAGGGGGCGGGAAAGTAAAATTACTTTCTTATTCGGGTGCCGTCTCTTAGGAAGTTGGATGTCATCATAGATATAACAACTTATAACGCATCTACCAAGAGCAAGGAATTTATGCACGTTTCAAGCCATTGCCACAAATTCTTCAGCAATTGAATTTGTCGTTGTTTTGGGCCTCTTTGTCCTGGTTTTTTGCCCTGAACAATCCGTTGCAGAATGTATTATTTACCGTAACTTATAACGTGACCTTATTTTTCTAATTTCCTTGATTTGATTGTCTTGAGCTAGTCTGTCTTTATGAGTTCAATCCTTCTATGACCCCAGTATTCCAATGACCGAATCATTTCATAATAGGATTCTATCAGGGTCCATAATTGTATGAATATAAAACAACTGGAACAACCAATCTTAAAGGAAGGTTAAGTTCCTTTCTGGCGAGATTCTTTGTCATTTTGGCGAATGGGCTCCTGGATTCTCATACTTCTTATATTTATCGAAATGTTCTAGTTGTCCCGTTTACTTGAATGTTAGCAGTGATATTGCATTCTTTGCTGGTGGTCATAACTGTAGTTTGGTAACTTTTAGTTTGACTCACTTGACTGACTTTTTTAAACGTTCCTGGAGGCCTTCAGCACAAGTTGCTAATAATACAGTATTGCCAGTATGGAGAAAGTAACTGACGGGAGTGCACGTTACTGGAATACCGCTATGTTGGCCCCGAATGGCTTCAGTAGCGGCGAGACTAGGCATCCTTGCCGTACTCCCCTTAAGATGTTAAAACGTCCTTTTCAGATCCATCTACCCGGACTGTGGCACGTTGTCTCTATTATAGACCTATTATGATACGAATAACAAGTAAATATATTAAAAAGGATTAAAAACACGATTGCCATTACAGAAAATGAACTATTGTGTTATATGCCATATATTATTATTTTTTTTATGGTTTTTTAATGAAATATTTCTGGTTTATGTATTTATCCATATATATATATATATATATATGTATGTATATATATATATATATATATATATATATATATATATATATATATATATATATATATATATATATATATATATATATATATATATATATATATATATATATATATATATATATATATATATATATATATATATATATATATATATATATATATATATATATATATATATATATATATATATATATATATATATATATATATATATATATATATATCCGGAATATACTTAATAAGACCTTACATTTTAGAATATACACGATATATTTATGTTAACTTATTGACATTTGGACATTTGAACATTTATACAACTACTTACTTGATATTTGGACAGTTAAAGTACCCTCTGACACTCGGGATGACATAATAATCTAGCAATACCATATATGTCTAAATCTTTTCAAACGTCTAAAAGTTATAGTAGAATAAAGAAACTGGAAACGTACACAGATAAACCCTGAACACATTATACTCCTTTTTTGAGAACACATTACACTCCTTTTTTGCCTGTAGATTAAAAGGCATCAGGTATCTTTGGCATTTGATATCTCGGGTAGCTTGGCTCCGCAACATCCGAGAGTGGAAAACCATCAAGCGTAGAAGAATTATTTCGCTTGGCCCAAGACAAGGATAAATTCACAGAGCTGACAGCTAACCTCCTGTAGGAAAGGCCCTATAAGAAGAAGAAGGGTATCTTTGCTGGATATAAGAAATATTAAAAGCGCTTGCTTCAATACATTTTTTTATAGCACTAACCAAATCTAGCTACTCGAACTCCCATAGCTGAATAGCAATTTAACTGCTTTATCGTGATGGCTGCGGGCGGAATTGAAATAATGAAAATGGTTATTTTATTGAAAACTTATTTGCGTTTCCCACGTCACTATTAAAATATCTCTTAAAATCCGCTGTTGTATTATTTTCGTCACGATTGGACATACCGAACGTAATTAGGCAGGCTCAATTGTTTAGCCGCTTGAAGGTACGGACAATAGTAGTATGTAATTGCATGCAACTTTGTGGTGGCAATTTCACATTGTTAGTTTTGTATGTTTTAAAAATACATTAAAGTGTATATTTTCTGAGTATACATAGCGCATATCCAGCAATAGCATATAAAAAAATAATAAAATTAAAACAATAATAACACATTGAGGAACATTATTGCATAATTTTGGAAAATGATTATTGCATAACAATTTGTTAAAGCCTGTAATGATGTCTAATTGCATTATCTAATAAAAAACTGCTGGTTTAAGCTATTGCCCATTAAAAACGACACAAAATTTAAAAAAACGGTTGGGTCACCCCCAAGACTCCTGGCAAACAGACAAGGCTCCCCCTCCCCTCCCTGCAACTTTCCTCCCCCGCCCTAACATCCAACCCGCTCACCTAGAGCGACAAATCCCCCGTATTTTCGTACAATATTTGTAGTTTGTCCGTGGCATGAAAATAGTATTTTTTTCCAATATGGTGTAGTATATTTTTAAATATGGCTGAGTTTAAAAATTATTTGTGTCGCATGTTTACGAGATATACCAACCAAAATTTCACAATGTAGTTACGGCCCAACAAGGCATCGGTGTACTGAATTTCAAGTCTATATCCAATATTTTGAGATTGAAGTTTGACTAGCACGCCCCCTGGTGAACCGATTTCAACCACATCTCTTCAGTCACTCACAATTCACAATCTTTTCCACTCTTGCCATGACCAAATGATGCCTGTGTACCAAATTTCAGCGCAATCGTATGGAGCGTATGGGCTCTATCGTGTAGGAAAAGACAGTCACAGACACACAGAAACACAAAGGTGCGTTTCTGTATTTTTCTCTGCCTGGAAATTAATTACCAAAAGTACAGACATTCATATTTAGTCGATAGCCAAAAAAAGGGAATTCTCTTTTATGCCGCTATATGCGGATGGTTAATTTCCAGTATTTACATTTACCTAATAATCTAAAAATACGCATTCACAAAATCAGCATACTTAAAAATAATTGCATTAAAATCACAAAATTTCTATATCAATAAAGTCCAATTTCTTTACTAATTTTCCTAATGTCTCTAATTCCAATTTCGTTACTAATTAATCTAAAATACAATAAAAATTAAAAATATGAAGACAAATCAAAATAACTTAATAATTAAAAGAACTAATAATCACAGGTATTTAATTAGTTTAATGTGCATAGTTAAGCTTAATAATCTTATAAAATCATTAAACTATAAGCATCATATTAAAAAGAAAAAAAAAGAAAAAATATTATGAAGGATTTAATAATAATATTAAATTTTAAAAATATTTTTGCTGCTCACGAATACACAAAATTGAAAACGATCCTCCTTTCATTACTAAATTTATGTTCAAATTTATTCCGTCCTCGTTCCGTTACGTGCCTACAGCTATATCGAATAGCGATTTTTGATCACTGAATCCATGAGGTGCATTGCGCGTGCAGTAATCCATTGGCACGCAGATAGATATACAGAATTTATGCGCAATAAATAATTGGAAGATTTTCGCTCATTATCAAATGATATCTCGACATTAACGGGATGTAATGACTATATTATGTAGAAATACGTAGGCATTAAACCTTTGCATGCTTCACACGAAGAAAGAAATCCGACGAGGTTAAGCTAATTTATGATTAATTAGAAATATTTATGGAAGGAATTAAATGAATAATGAAATATAATTAATATTATGTCTCATATTACAATCTTGTCTGGCTGCGTAATTGTGAAAACAAAAAACAACGAAACAACCAAAATTTTGCAATACTTAAAAGCATTCAAGCATATTTATTTATTTATTTATTTATTTTAAGGAAAACCAACAGCCATATAAAATATTAAATAACAACTTAAATAATAAATGATAGCCAATAACAGGTTCTCACATATAGAAACAGTTTAGAGAAGCATCCATATAAAAGCATCCATTATCAAATTAAGCAACAGTAACTTGGAGTCTAAAAACTTGACTAATACTTTTCGTTATCACTTTAATTACTTACATCAAAATTACAAAACATATAAAAAATATATAATTATACATAAATCAAATCCAAACATGCAATTAATAAGTAGGTATAATATAAAAAGGCAATAAATAGCCCGTAACGTTTTTTTAAAATATTACTGTTGATTATTGTGAATGTATTTGCGAAAATGGCATGTGTAGGTATTGTTATTTTTCCAAACGACGCCGGATTTTTTTTTCTGTCAAACTTGCCAGCCGTTGACAATGCAACATATATCTAACGATATATTTTACAACATTTTATTTATTTATTTAATTTCATGCATCGATTTCGACTTCGACTTTTGATAAATATAAAAGAAATATGGACATATACAATTAGATATAAAATATATTATATTACATAAGTCATTTTTTATACATATTTGATAGAATATTCTATGTGATACCAAGTTTTACCCGCGGCTCCGCTCGCGTCATAATCTCTGTATTGTCGACATTGTTTTATTTGTTCTTCTGATGTATACTAGTATAATACATTGCACAAAAAAGATGTTAGGTACGGCAGAGGATATACCTATATAGTATTTAAACTGTCTTAAGAACGCTCCTCAAACATCAAAACATCAATATTGAAAAATCTGTCTTTGTTAGTTATTGTTATAATAATGTTGCCTTTGAAATAGCTATAAACAATTTTCTTATAAACTTACTGGGGTAAAACAACTGTAGCAGTTTACACATATGTTAAAAAACGAACATTTTATAATATTACTTCTACCTGTTGATTTATCCCAAATTCATATAATAATAAAGCATTCCTCCATCAGATCTTATTCTTCAATGATGAATATTAAAAGAACAGCTAAGCAAGGAGGTATGGGCCAACAGCTGCGTTTAACAGCCGAGATGTTTCTAAAGCGTTTTTCAAGTGACGGTGAGTATTCGATATAGGCAGCACAGAGCCACGAATAGCGCGAACATTTCGATGCATATCACTGAGAGATGACTACTAGAGGTATACGAGATGACTACTTCGCTGGTATTCAATTATAAACAAACTGTTTGGTCGCGGCAGCAGGAGCAAGAAAGTGAAGATCTCTGCTGATACATTATATATATCTGGCCGTGCGAAAAAGATCGTTGTTGTCAGTCAAAACATAAAAGAAAACGTAAATGTTGAAATTCGAAATGAGTAGGTATCGTTAGAATTTGGACCTTTTGTCCAATCAAAATAGTATAACAACTAATACGTAGTTTTGTAGATTATCGATTTGTAATTTTGGCGGAATCAAAGGAACTTATTGGTTCCTTCAAAGTGTATTTACCTTCAAATTTTATGAAGTTAAAGGTAACATTTGAACTGTTTTTAATTATTTTTTAATGTAAATTTTAATATAAAAATTGAAAGCAATCCGGGCGGATTGGGGTAGACAATGTATTCGATAGGATATTGTACCGCTTCTTGTTTATCGACGATATTTTAAGTCGCATGTATAATACATAATTTTAAATCGAGAGTATTACATGTTAGGATATTTCACTATTATTCGTTAATGTATATTGAAAGCTCCGTTTGTATTTTATTTATAGGTATTAATCAATTATGTTCAGGTATTGAATCGAGGAATGTGCAGCAGAAGCGATGTGGTGCATTCGATGCACTGAATTTGTAGTCCATTATTTATGAACGCGGTGATGGATGCGAGATCCCTATCGGTCATTTAATTACCAATTTTAAATGGGCCTTACTTACACATACCAAGTGACCATTATGTCAGTAAGGAAACGCGGCCCGAACGCTCTCGGCTCGGCTCGTAAAGCAGTGAAATTGCCGATGCATTGCGACACTGCCTACGCCCGAGGAATGAACATTTCACGCCTTATATGCCCGCTTACATTTGACAGAAATGATAAATAAAATAGTTGCGCTTTACCGTATCCGAACGATACGCTACTTAACCCCTCAAATGTGAGGCGTCCCTTAAGGGATGCCTTGGCAAAATGTATACAAAATGTATATAAATTTATATAAATGTAAATATAAATGTAAATGTGCGCCGCTTTATAGTAATCCGCTCTATAGTAATGCTATAGCTCTATAGTAAACCCCGCTCTATGTAAATGTAAATGTAAATGTAAATATAAATTTATATACATTTTGCCGTAGGCAACCCGAGCTAATCGCCATTCATTTGAGGGGTTAAGCCAAGTAACGTCCTGTCCAGCGCAGCGCCACGCCGTACTTTCCATCGGGATTACAATACTTTTTTGTTCAATGGAAATGAAGTTGAAATGGTGAAAAGGAAAAAAACGTAATCCAAGAAATTTACAACTAGATTGACAAATAATATTTGCTACAAGCTTACCTTTATAGAAATCTAGTCCTTTTAGTGGTAGGTCATTTATGACTAGCCCTCCTGCGAAAATAAAGAAAGACACATTTTACTAGTGTACCTACTGTATTTTCACTTGCATCTATAAAATAAGAAAAAATACTCTAAATATACATCTAATCAATTTGAAAACAGAAATAGAAAAAGAAGCAAGAATTCCAATGAAATTAAATCAAATTTCATTTAATTAGAAATACAATTACCTAATACACTGTATAATAACACACAGTAAGTTCACTCAAGAGCTACAAGGCAATGCGGGTGCGACGGAAGTGGGGCTGGGGTATGTCATGTCGCTTCCTTAGCTAAGCCCATAGATTTATGCCATTACTTTTATGTGGAGATTTACGAGTCGACGCCATATGGTATTCTCAGAACAAATCGCCTGCATCTGCATCGCCGGGGCACCGTAAATGTGGTCGGGACGATGCTTCAAGAAGAAGACGAGTAATCACATTACGATTTGTGTTAAGATTAAGATTCCTGACGTCACTTGCTTCGTTTTAAATGCTGTTCTAAGAGAAGCTACTATCTGGTATACTGTGCCTAATATATGTTTCAGTGTTTTAAATTTGCTGCGCACCTATTTCGTAATGTCAAGTGAAATAATAGTAATTGTTTGATAATATTATGGGTAGTGATAGAGATAAGTTTGAAAATTGATAAATAAATACAAAGTCTGTTGTTTGTATTAACCATTCAGGCCTTGGCCCCTCAGCCGATTGAAAAATTGATGTCCCAAAATATTTTACTAAAAATTAGTAAAAAAATTGAATTATAACACTGTCTCACCAAAACATTAATTACTGCCAAACCACTGTACCCATAATTAAAATAAAACATATTAACATAATGAAACATAATAAAATAAAACAAATTAAATTAAAATTAAATTAAAATGGGGCCGTCACGCTGAATCGTGTTGTGGCCGATATCGGCCAATCGAGGCCTGAGGGGTTTGCATAAACCTGACAACAAACAATTAAATTGATAACCACAGTCATAGATAGATATATCCAAGATAGTCCAAGATAGTCCAATTAGATTTCGCCATTCATTTTGCAAGTCTCTCCTCGCAGTGACAAAGCTGATACTTCCGACTTCATCCAGCGTATTGACAGGCTCGCTAGTCTCTTCACAGCACGTCAAGTTTCATAATACGCACGTGTATTGAATGGCAACTCGCACACGCCAATATTTTGTTACCAGGCACAGCGTTTCGTCATCCGCTTATACCTAGCCAATAGGACACTGTGCGATGCCATCGCCTCGGCCAATTTCATAATTGATGTAAATTGTGCAGCCGTAGCTCGGACACGTGAAATCTTTCAATCGATCTTGGCTAATTTGATTTATATAGTATTTCATTTCAAATTCACTTTATGTATGCTCCGGAAATTGATTTCATCAATTCGCATTCCAATTTGAAGGTCGAATTATATAATGCGTCTTGCGCGTTTAATATTTCCTATAATACTGAGTGTTTTCAGGGAAGTATTTTTTATTTTGTTGTGTGGGGCTTTTCTAAGGTCTTTATGAGCCTTGTAATACTGCGACCATTGCTGATCTATTGTGTTCGCCACCTACTATAATTCTGCGCTAAGCCTCGTGTCATTTAAGAACCGCAACAGGCTTTTTGCGCCATATAGTTTTACCACCCCAGGTTGGAGGTAGTGGGTGTATCTTTTTTTTACGCATCAGCGGGCCACACTCGCACATGCGAGGGAGTTGCAGGGGAGTTTCCTCGGCCCCTTGGCAGAACCTGCGCATTTTTGTGTTTCGGAGTTTGAGGTTGTACATATGTTTGTTAAGGCCACAATGCCCCGTGAGCGCCCTCACCAGTATGCGTAGAATGTTCCTATTTAGCGATAAGGCCTCACGGGCCGTCTTAGGGTCGTAAGCCTTAATTAGCGCTTTGGATTGGTTCTACCCTGGCGTGTTCTTCCAGGGGTTGACGGATTGTTCTAAATATACTTGTTTGAGCGTTAGGTTTGCAAGGCTTTTTGGTACGCCACAACAAGGTTCAGGGCCGTATAACGTTCCTTTTGCTTCCGTCTTAGGTTAGTGTGCTTTTTCATTTCCCTCGATTCCTGCATGGCCGGGAACCCATCTTAAAATTACCCTGTTCTTTTCGCCAAGGGAATTCAGTAGTGA
Organism: Micropterix aruncella; assembly: GCA_944548615.1. Taxonomy (NCBI): domain Eukaryota; kingdom Metazoa; phylum Arthropoda; class Insecta; order Lepidoptera; family Micropterigidae; genus Micropterix; species Micropterix aruncella. Next base: position 16,697,929 of record OX155956.1, read on the forward strand.
TACGCTAATTTGGCACTAGCTTTGAATTAAAAGTATTCGAGGCTATTGCCCGAAGAGCTGCCTGAGTGGATATAGATACGGTGGTTGGCGTAGTTCTTATGGAAGTTGATATCCGCACATTCAATAATGGCGTATAGGTACCTCCGCTTGGAATATGGAGGCGTATTTCTTGCCGGGAGGTATATAATATATGAAACTTTTTTTATTCGCCATTTTGGTAAACATAAAATTTGACAGTTCATATTTGATAGGTGTGACGTATAGAAGTGGCATTTTTTTTATGGAAAATACTCGATAAACCAACGTGTTCTATTCTTACAAACATTTTACGAAAATCAATCATCAGTTATTATAACGACTAGAAATTTAAAGAACTGGTAAAATCGATTAACCTCACCGGTCGCCAGATTCCATCCCGATTAACCCCGGAATAATTTTTGTGGGGATATCTAAAGAGCAAGGTTTATGCTAACAAACCAGAAACACTTGATCAACTTTATCAAAACATTCGTTACGAAATTTATGAAATACCGATTGAAATATGTTAAAATGTGACGAAAAATGTCCCTAACAGATGCTGGCATTGTCTTATAAGCATAACTCCCATTACTTAATAATAAACATTTATCAGCATTAAACCATTATGTTTTCATTTCTTATGAAGTTATGCAAAAAAGTGGTAAAAACGGCGAAGACCATATATAACAAAATTTGAGGACATTATTATAAGCCCAATTATCAGTCAAATATCAGATATTAACACTAGTGATAAATCGCAAAGTTATCCTAATATATGTACAGGTTTCCTGATCATAAAAGGGAAGTAAAACTTGAACGAAAAACAACAAGGTCCTGAAACCTGGAGCACCATGGGACGTTAGAATAGTATCAATTTATTTAAATATACTTGTAAGAATTTTTTTTTTTAATTTAGTGTACTGTTTAATATATTCTTCTACATACTTATTACCGATTCAGAGAAATCCATCACAAAAAGAAAAGTATTCAATTTAACTATGACATCATTTCGAATAACAGTAGGTAAATATAACAGTAGGCCAAGTTATTGCTAGTTACATCTAGCTATACAATCTTTAGTTTTTCTAGTTGAAGGTAATCGATTATGCCGCGACAACCGATTTAAATTTAGCTCCAGATTTCGCGAGACTATCGAAACGCTGCTCACACAGAATTCATTCTTGCGTAACAAACACTCGGCCTACTGAACCTGAAGAGCAAAGCGTGAAATTTTATTTCTATACTTCTTTATCAAATTTATATCATTTAGGATGATTTTAAACTCATGGTTTAATAAAGTAATCGCGATTATAAAAATTGGCCTCTAGCTGCAGACGCTTAGTCTTATACACGTGGCAGTTTAATGAATATACCTACTGAATAGGTAAATAAATTCTTACGTGATACATACACAAATACTTACAAATAATCACAAGTAACTTAAGAAAACTACGCATACTAAATATCGAATTAAATGGGTCGCAATATTGTATAATATATCGAGTCATATAATTAAAAAGCTCACGAAGATCATTTGTGTAATAATTATACTGTACCATACTTAGGAGCATTTCGCCGTAAGCCGAAATTTTCGATCTAATATCATACAAATAGATATCCACCCTTCTTTCTTACTTGTTTTGTTATATTTAATATATTTTTTTACTGTTGATAGTTTTATTTTAATATTTTAGGCGTTTATTTAGGTATGTAAAACGTAGCCAGCCTAAATAGCAAAGGAAGCTATAAATCTGTTGCAAAGTCTGGGAACCCTGGAATGTGCACTTGTTAGCTATACGAGTGCGGAAGACCAGGCGAGTTGATCTGAGGAAGACGAAGATTGGCTTACTCAGGTTTACTAGTAATAATTATAATCAACAGTAACAATTTCAATTGAAGTAGGGACAGTATGACTATATAAAATGTTTAATTGTTATAATAAGTATAATGTGAGACCTCATTGTCGGTCAAACTGGGCACGCAATAAAGTTGTGGGGTGAAGCGCTTTGGTGGGAAAAGAAGAGTGCGGCTCGGGGTGTGGGGGGTAGGGAGGTATACGTTAATCGAGAATTGCGCGAGCGCCCGTAGACAGATCCGAAATTTAGAGCGGTCAAGCCGGTCATTGAGAGGCAGGGCGCACCTAAAACTACTATTCAAAAAAAAAGTTTTTTGTCAATACGAAGAGCTCATGTTGGTTTGTTAGCACGGGACGCCGAATTAAGACGAAACGCACCGGAGAGACAAGCCATGCAGGATGGATCACAGTCAGTGTTCCGTGTTACAGGAGAACGTGTCCTCTGATTTGAGGTCTATTTCGCCGTTCACAACTATTATATTCATCTAGTCGTTGAATAAGCTGCTCCTTTATCTTCTAATCTACTATCAACTTCGCTAAAATAGTTCTCCTTCATCGATTTATTTTCATTTGTTACCATGTTTGTTAGAAGTTAGTAGAGATTTTTCACTATTTACAGACTTGTTCAAGGATACAATATTGCAGATGAATATTCATTCGCACCTAACTATTAATATAGTAGGGTAGCGAATGAGTATTCATATGCCATTAATATTCATACAAATGATGTATGAATTATTAGACTAGAACAGAATATAATAGTATTTATCGATAATCATAGTATTTACGTTACTTTTGTAATTTTAGCAAATAAATCAAAATGTTTTGACTAAAATACTTTCAAATACTTAAACTCAGTGTCTACAATACAGCGATCGCTAACAAGATTTTCTTCGACGCGAGGTGACGGCAAGATCGGCTACCTGCACAAATATTCAGACTTTCTGAGGGCGGTGGGAGATCTGAAGCTTTGGTCGAATATTGCAAATCACAAGTACAGTTATTTGAACACACCCAATCGTCAGCAAAGCCAAATACCTAAATATATTATATTACTATTATTTATTACATATTATGTACATAAACAAATGACACCACAAGTTACGCAAACCACACTACATACACATACATTAAACCTACCTTACTGCTGGTGAGGCATAGTTAGGATGGTTTTGTATTTCAAATAAATGTAACTTTTTAGATTGAATGTAACTTTTTTGCCTAAAATACTTTCAAATGCTTAAAAAAAGTGTCTACTATACAGCGACCGCCAACAAGATTGTCTGACGACAGGATTCGACGAGACGTGACGTTGGCGAGATCAGCTACCTGCACGAATATTCAGACGTTCTGAGGGTGGCGGTGGATCTGGAGCCATTTCAAAGCTCAAGTCCAGTTATATGACGGAATACATCGCAGTCATTTAATTTATTTTTATTTTAAAAATTATAGTCTTCTACTTCAGATTAGAAATTAATAGAAATATCTGTAATACTAAGCAGTCAGTATGATCTGCAGCTCTTATTGAACTGAGATTTCAGCCTTTTTATAAGTCTCTTGCAATTCAATTCTCATTTTGGGATATTTTGAAATTTATTCTAACTAGATACCCACCATGATAATCAAATAATATATCTCTGTTTGATCGCCTGTATGTTAAAAAACCTTTGTAAAATAATATAGAAGAGTCACACTATCAGAATAACATTAATATCACTTCTTCTTTTTTGTTTGCCGGCTTTTATTAATGAAGGTTTGCCGTTTCTATATTATGTAACAACTATCTTCGTACATGTTTAAATTCGTACTCCTTTCAAACTGCGTCATCTCAAAATTTGCATACTAGCAATTAGTTCTTTCCTCAATTATTTAATTCGATTTACATATTAATCATAATCTACTTGTCAAATATTTTACGGATACTGTCATTAATATAGAACGAAGGAATGAAATACGGACTTAAATGACCATAATTAGCACAAGACCAGTTGCATCATTATATTAAAAAGAAGCGTTTAACTGCGACATGTTATCAGTACTTACGCGCTTCTTTAAGCGAGATGTGTCTGTTGAAGTCGCAAATAGCGGCATTGCGACGTGTAACTAGTTGATCACTGTAATTTTTTTTCTTATCCCATTGTGTCTCTTTGATTTTTTCTCTTTTTATCATATTTTTAGAAACAATATACTTCTGTGTACCGTGTGACCGCTGGCTACCCAATACGGGTAGTTTCTGGTATAACCAAGTCATTTGCTCGACTTGTATTAAGATGATGAATTGCGCAATGTTTCTTCAACATATCGTTAGTTTTAAACATGTGCGTGAGCAACTTAAATAATACAGTCAAAGGAGCGTCATTATCTACATTCTCTTAAAATACGTTCTACAAGATTCTTCTTTGTCAAGTCTGTCTATTACTTTGACTGCTTGTTTTCGCAGAATGAATATTGGATTTTTGTGACAACTGTAACAATTTACTTATGCTGTTATCCCACACCTTAGTACACTAGCGAAACAACTATGGTATACAGGGAGTGTTTTTTCTTAGTTTATTATAAAGTTGGTGACACTTATCATCCCACTTTAAGCACTTACCAATAATTTTATTATATTCTGATTCGACTACGGCCAAGCATGTACAAAGTATATACATTGTAATTTGTTCATAATAATTTGAGATGCTCTGAAAGGACATATTACCAAAAATTAAATATAAATATTTTTAATACAATTAAAAGTAATGTCTTTTTTGTTGCATTTAGTGTCGTTGTTTAGGTCAACCATTATTGAATTTAAAATTTACTGTGTTTAGAATTCACATTGTTTGCCTATTTGTGTCTCAGGTAGTACGATCATAGTTATTGTTATTATTTCCAAGACAAATTATTTATTTTTAGATATTCTAAATAGTAATCGTATATCTATATTTACTATATGGATTTACGTTCTTAATGATATACAATTATTTATAATTGTATGACTACATGCCACACTATTAGCACTTCATTTCAGCACCCATAATTCTCACCTAAGCAAGCGATGCCCATTCTCTAGCTAAGGTTTTATTATAATTAATTGTCATTGTTGTAAATATTCCTCGGTTTCAGTATCTAATTTGCTGCCAAACTTTCTTTCGGAAGTTAGATTTTCTTAATATCAGGCAGGTAACTTTTTGATTCTGTTTAATTTAGCAAACGTTTTATTTTTATTTATTTACAAAAATATCCCAATTTAGAAATATTATTTTTAAATAAGAAAGAAATCTTGAAAAAATGAAACAACTCGGTATGGTCCAAAGCCTGTTTTCCGTTTTGTTATAAAACTTTTGAAATATGTAGCTTCTTTGCATTATATTTGGCAAAAGTGAAATAAAATGTCCTATGTAATATTCTCTCCAACCTTGTTTTTCCTTTATTTCTCCCAGGCGGCACACCTGTGCTTTTACTTTTCCGGCAAAGAAAAAATACATATTGTGAAAACACTTCTGTGTGCCTGACGGTGACTCTACGATAGCGCCCAAACACTTCATCTGATTGAGTTGAATTTGGCATGCAGGCATCACTTGGTTATAGCAAGAGTTGAAAAGTTTGTGGTTGAATTCGGTCCACCAGGGGGCGCACTAGTCAAACCTGAATCTCGAAATCCTGGACTTAGAGACTTGAAATCTGGTACACAGATGCCTTGTTGGGCTGTAACATCATTGCGAAGTTTTGGTTAGAATTCGTCATATACGAGTACAAGCGACAGCAATATATTTTTTAACACCGCCATATTTACGAAATGTATTTTTTCTAATATGATGTAGTATATATACTACATCATATTGAAAAAATATATTTTTAATACCATGAAAAATACTACAAACATAGTAGAAAAACACTACTTAAACACTACGAAAATACTACGAGAGGGGGTGTGTGGCGCGAGGGGGGATGGGGTTGAACTACGAAGGTAGGGGGCGTAAGGGTGGGTGAGCTGTTTATTTGCGGGAGGATCTTGGGGTGAGCCAAACGATTTTTAAAATTAGTTTTTAATTTAGTTTTAATTTTATTTTTAATGAGAAAATAAAACAGATTGTGGTTATCTCCAAAAACCTTGCCATGAGTAATTCGTTAAAAATGCATGCTTCGACAGTTTAAATAAATATGATTTATAAACGTATCAAAGTATTGCGTCATTCTGTTGTAATGTGAAATAATAAATAATGATACACCGGCTGGCCGCAGGGTCATAGCTGCGTTTGTCCGCATATCAAGATTTGACCGTAGCTAGTACCTAGTACTAAATGGTCGCTCGGACGAGTCGTCGACCGTGACACGCATGCGCGATGCGCAAACGACTCTGCTTCGCTGTTATGTCTGCGCATCCGATACAAACTATGGTGAGGGGGGTGTTCAAGAGATTTGCGGTTTTTGATGTAAATACGTAGCATAGAGTTCGGCTAGTAATTTTAAGTGGGGTCCTAATACTATTATTTTTTTTACGAGGTCCATAGAAAAAACCGGTTGTCTCGCCCCAAGACTCCTGGCAAGTATAGGCCGCGCCAAATTTCTCGGCTCCTCATGCTTGCTTGGATCACACGTATTGCTTTTATTGAACATCAATTGGCTGACACCAAAAAGGGATAGAAATCCTTTGAAGGATTAGGATTTCTATCCTTGTTTTGGTTTCATTGCCTTGGTGTTCAATAAATGAATACGTGTGATCCGAGCAGGTGAGCAAGGGACCGAGAAATCTGGCGCGGTCAATAGCTAAGGACTGATTTTATCAGAATATAAATTTTATAAATATATTATTTATAAAATTAATATTATGATGAGCGTCTCTCGGCCGGTTGACGAACCCGGTTGGGTTCCTTTGCGACCGCCTCGGGGGCGCGGTTTTTTTCTCGGCTAAGGGCAGGGTTGTACCAAACGCCAAAAGATGACGGTAGTATTTATATAAAATGAATGGCGGAACTTAAATATTATTAGTGTAGCTTGTATATAAGATATTCCAACCAAAATTTCACAATGTGATTTCGGCCCAACAAGGCATCTTTGTGCCAAGTCTCTAAGTCCAATATTTTGATATTGAAATATGGCTAATGCGCCTTCTGGGTGACCGAAATCAACCACAACCGACCCAACGATGTTTGCATGGCCAAATGAAGCTTGCATGCAAAATTTCAGCTCAATCGAATCAAGCGTTTGAGCGCTATCGTGGAGACACACTTACAGATAAATCAAATTAAATCATATTAATTTTTAAAAAATCCATTTAGGTGGTAAAAAATATAGAAATAAAATGCTACTAAAATGTAACAATTAAATAATATAACATAAATCCCTAAATTGAAACTCACTCAAAATGTACGAACATTTAGATTATAACAAATATGACAAAGAGACAGACAGATAAACACACATACAGACTTCCATCTGGAAATAGTCTTAATCGTCTCAGGGGGTTCAAAGTGGATTCACCTAGAATCCACAAAAAAACGCATTCACAATACTTTCACTTCTCTTTCGTTGGTGGGCCAAGAATGTAAAAAGAAGAAAAACTTCAAATGGACTTTCGTGTCTCAAAAATAAATTGAAGTATGTAGGTAATTTTTGTATTTCAAGAAGTAAATATTTGTTTCTTAAACTATATTACTTTTGAATATTTATGTTCACTCTTAAAAATAATATAAGATATATAAATATCTGTTATGACAAATTAATGGGATAAATTACAATTGCGATCTCGCCAGTTTTTTATAATTCGATCCTCGCGGGAAACAACTTACATACGTGAAGAGAGTCATCAAGGTGGGCGTTCGTATACACTATAAAATCAATGGTATCGTTTTACACTATAAAATCAATGGTATAACTTTAAATGATACATATTTTGTATCAATTCATTTTTGTATAAAATGTTTCATAAATATATGTGAAGCCAAACATAGTAGTCAGGTTAATCACCAGTTTTATTGCAATTGGCATAACTTTCTAAGACAGCCTAAAATTCTTCAGTGGTTGGAATTTCAATATTTTTAAGGAAACATCTTCTTGTAAATTATTATCTCCAATTGGTGTACCCATGCACTAGTAAATATGAGGCCAACAGATTATGTCCATTATAACATCACACCGACGCTTGTGGACAATCCGTTGCTATTTTTTGCCGGATTGTGGAGCACTTGGTTTTTTCCGTCGAGGCCATACGCATTTTGTGAATATTTGTGAAAATAAATGACCCTTGAATTTAATTAAAGCAGTTTTATTAATGTCATTTGTTACGATGTGGTCAAATAACGAGTGGGACGGCCCGCTTCTGCAATATAATAATTATTGTCAATTAAATGCCCTTCTGTCGGCTACAACAGACATATCATACATAGATATATTCAGGTCATCACTTCTAGTTTTGAAAATGTAGACACATTGAAGCTTTTCTAAGGAGTATTTTAAATATTGGGCTTTTGTTTGCTTGAGCTACTTTTCTATTTGTTTTGTGTACCTATATGTATCTATACTCGAAAGCAATGAATCCGGGTTACCAACATAAACCTTAATATCTCAGAAACTAAGACGATAACTTATTTTAATAAAAAGTATTTTATAGATTATTTAATGTTACTCAAATAAAATAAGTAATACTTCTTGGTTGGCTGTAAAGTAATGCCATCAAAAAGCTAAAACAACATAAACGATATTTTGAAAATCGAACTAAGGATTCGCTACGTTTGTTTTTGTTCTTGTTTCTGTTCTGTCACAAAAAACGACAAGATCTTACCTGTTATACAATATTCATTATTAATATGCTAATTATTGAATAAAGTAGCATTGTTAGTATCTGAATAAGCTAGCATTGATAGAGTTTATATTAGTGACCCGGATTCATTGCTCTCGAGGGCATAGTTTTATAATATACATTTGTTATATATTATATGTATGAATTTATCAAACAACGAAATGGATTACTTGGTCTGTATGATTGTTTGTGTGATAATGAAATAAAATAAAATAAAATCCGTGGTTTCTCTTCAAATAGACCTTAGCAACTGGTAAAATTTTGAAGTCCTGGTCAATGTGAAGATTTAAGTTAAATAATTTATATTACCCAGAGCGTAGAAATGAATTCGCTTTTAATGAACGCTCCCCGTCTACCTACTATTTACAAGAAGTATTTTAAATGGAGATGGAACCGTGCAAAAGTTTATTTAGTTAAAGTTATATAATCAATTAAGCTAATAATATTCATGGCACATGCTTTCTGCATATTTTTAATCGCATATTAGCTGTAACGCATCGGTAGTTTATGCTACCTGATTAGTCAAGTTATATATTAGAATTTATATCTTAGTTAAAAGATTGAATAATCGGGCATTCGCTAATATAAATCCTAGTTTATAGATACTTAATGAGTCAATCTATAAACTAGGATTTACTTTACCGATGTACTATACTTAAAATACGATAAAAAGTATCCAGTTGCATAAAATAGCTAAATTATTGAACCAGTTGTAGGAGCTAGTATTCAAAGAACCTAAACTATTTTTAAAGTGATCAAAATTTGTCAAAATATTTATTTGATGATTTTTCGAATGATTCTTCAATATTATATATTTTGGTTTTATACGGTTTTTGACTGCAGCTCCATCGTTCTCACCATTCGCATATCTCTCGAAAAAATAGAAGCCAGAATTCATTTTGGACCTCTTCTTCAGGATATATTTCCTTCAATGTAAGGCATTCCTTACATTTTCTGGTTATCGCAAGACCAGAGCGTGTTTGCATCTACATATTTTTGCCCAAACGATTTAGTATATTGATAGGTCCCATTCTGTCGATTCAGTTTCAATTCTTTAACAATTTCTCTTGGTGTCTAGCTAGATTTCAATCCATGAAGTATGTCCATCTTGCCATTAGCTTGAAAGCTCTACTGTACTGAAGGCTCTATTGTCATTGTTCTAGAAGTACAGTCCCTAGCCATATCATTAGATTTGCTTTTGATTATAAAGTTTTATTTATTTGTATCCTTATTGATTTATTATGATTTATTAATGCTATGTTAATAGTGCTATGTTATCATAATTTTAGAAAAATACAATAATTTAAAAAAACACTTAACCGCTATATTTTTCATTCAGATATTACAATTTTAGTCTTCACGGGGAAAATGTTCGAGAAAATCTAGATCATTTCTCAATACTATTATTACATGACACAACGACAAATGGTATGTAGGTACTACATATTAATCTTGTATATTTATACACTTCTCTGTCAAATGTATCGCTATATCAGATTTTTGACATATAAAAATATTTTTTGAGAAATAGCCGATTTTTTTTCATTTATTTAAATATCTTATATTAGTGTAGTTTTCAACCTAAACTTTATAAAGGGTTTTCTTGCATGATTGGCGGTAACAAAATTTTCTTTTACAAGAAAAAAACTAAAAAAAAAGGTAGTAAAATTTTATTTCAATACTAACGCTACCAACGCTAACTCTAGAACTGATACTGATACTGAATGGTGATTTAGTGGAAATTATATTTTTCGATAGATTATTTAAAATACTCCTGAAATTAAGTCCTATTTAAAAATCATAAGATATTGAAAAATGGGAATTTGTACTGAAATGTGCAGTGGGTCTAATAATATGGCATGCGACTGTAGATTGTAATTTCTTAGCTTATTTGTGATCATTATTTAGTACCGAAGTAAACGTTAAGGTCAGTCTTCTCAAGTCATGTGCATGAGTCAGCAGACAGTCGTTTGCTTCACTGGTTTATATGATATCCAGTTTCAAGCAATATTCGTGATATACCACAGCGAGCTTTTTCAATATTTAAAAATATTTACGCATCAAAGGCGACATCGATTTAAGGCGCTGATATACGACTTTAATGATTTTAAACTGATAATTACGTCTAAACGAGTACTGCTTACGATTCGAAAAAAATATATGTTAAACAAGAATATATACCCAATATTCTAATCTGTGAATATTTTAGATTTTGTTTATATTACATAGTGTAATTAATTTGGGAAATGAGGTCTAACCGAACACAAGAACGATAATTACGCAACTACTATCTAGTGTATTATTATGTAACCTACACCATTTTAAAGATAATTTAATTATCTATCTTGTTATCTGTGATTTTTTTCGAAAAGTCAAAGAATAATATCCGATTTTGCTTATTCGAACAAAATTGGTACGCGAGTTATAAAGCGGGCCTCGCCGGCGACGACACTCAGTACGACTGCGACCACTGTCACGGGTGGATGCTGACGCTGCGCTCCGAACGAAAAAATTACGTTAATTAAAAACAAAATGGCCAGAAACTCAAAATTTTTAAAACTTAATCGCAGTATATTAGAGAAAAATAGATTATTAAGGTAAGTAACGTGTATTAGTGTATTATTACGTGTATATTATTACCATTTGTCTACTCTGATGCTCTTTGCCTGACGTCAAATTGGGGTGACCACACGAATAGGATTCGTGCAACAATTTAACTAATCAACACATAAAATAAATTACTTCTTTTATTTTATAAACTGACGTTATTACTGTTTTCATTTTAGGCGAATACGAAACAACACTAATTCTGAAGATGTAAATTCACAGACGAGGTGAGTAAACAGTGTAGGTAAACAAAACTACATCAAAAGGTAATGCTCACAGGTAAATGCATACCTAATTTAATATTTTGATTTTAGTGTAATTCGAACAATAATTATGTTTTATCAGAACTTTAAAGTTTTATCAGAACTGTCGGAATCAGAATATTATTTTGAAATCAAATATCAAACTTGAATATTGAATTTGAAAATCGATTTAGGGCCGATTTATATATGAAACCTGAAGTACAAATATAAGTTGAACCATCGGTTTACTAAATTCATTCATAAAGCGACAAAATTTAATTTGGGTTTTCGTAGTATGTATGACGTAAATTATACTTTGGTTGGAGGGGGTTGTTTTTGTTGCAAAAAGATAATTGTGGTTTTTAGCCAAAAATTTTGTAGTAATAATAATAAACCTACTTATAACATAGTTACGCGCATCCCTGACTCACTGACTGATTTTGTAACGCTGTAGGTAAAGACAGTATTTTTTTAAATGTGTCAGTTTTTAAACTTGAAATGCTACTTCGAATTTCGAATTTGAGATTGTACTTCGAATTTCAAACTTGAAATTGTGCTTTGAATTTCGAACTTAACATTCTACTACGAATTTCAAACTTGAAATTCTACTTCGAATTTCGAACTTGACATTTTACTTCGAATTTCGAACTTGACATTCTACTACGAATTTCGAACTTGAAATTCTACTTCGAATTTCGAACTTGACATTTTACTTCGAATTTCGAACTTGACATTCTACTTCGAATTACGAATTTAACATTCAAGTTCGAATTTCGCACTTGACATTTTGACATTTGAAATTCGGAATTTCGGTTAAATTTCGATAATTTCGGACAATGAAAATATTGCAAAAAAACAGTTGTCAAAACAAGAGAATGTGAAAATAGACCCGAGTGGACTTTTTCTTGATGAGGAAGTACCATTTCTTGGTGCGTCACCAGACGGTATCATTGATGAAAATACAATTGTTGAAATAAAATGTCCAATCACAGCTTACAAACTAGGATTAGAAAAAGCTATTCATGAAAAAAAGATATCGTTCTACAAAAAAATACAGAACGGTAATTATATAATAAACAAAGAACATAGTTGGTGGTATCAAATACAGAGGAAATTGCATGTAACAAGAAGATCTAAGTGTATGCTTGGTATTTGGTCTGGGGATAAGTTTCCTGTAAAAATATAATTAATTTACAAGGATTGCACCTTTTGGGAAACTAAAATGAAAAATAAGTTGATTAAGTTCTACACAGATTGCATGCTTCCTGAACTGGTAGATCCTAGACATACGAGGAATATGATAATTAGAGAACCATCTTATATAGTTAGTGCTATAGAGGGGCGCAAAAGGAAAATGGAAGAGGAAAAAGAAAAGAAAAAAACACAGACAAAAAACGAAGAATGACGATTTTGAATGAAGTCAATAAAGACGAAGACACACTTCATGATCAAAGTCCTAGTATAGCTGCTGAAAAAGTACTGATTTTTGATGAGTTTTAAATTCAGTTACCAATCGAAAAACACACACACACACACACACACACACACCAACACATGCACAAACACACACACGCACACACACCACACACGTGTGTCGAAGCTCATCATTTGCTTCAATAGCTGACAAATACACCCAGTGCACCACTGCTTATTACGGTTCAATCGTGGCAGTAGTTTTCGATGGATACCCAACAGATCCTACACAAAAAGGCACGAAGAGCTCTGAAATCTCCGGAAATAATATTTGATAAAAATACTAAGGCTCAGGTTTCACAAGAGAATTTCTTATTAAACGACAAAGTAAAATTCGTTTCACCGACCTGCTGAAAACGAGAATGGAAAAGCTTAACATATTCGGGTACTGCATGCTAAGGAAGATGCTGACAGGCTCATAATCACTACAGCTGTCACTTTTGTCTCTTCCTATGATATAGTGTTAGACGCTGGCGAGGACATGGACTTGTTTATAATCCTCACTGGGATCTCACGCCATCGTGACGTTTTATTTCAAGAAACGTGTAATACACAATGCTGCAGATGTGATCTATTCCAGAATCACCTCTTCAACGTAACATCAAAACCGGACATTTTTCTTTTCATCCACACCTTCAGTGGGTGTGACTCGGCATCTTGCTTCTTCGGACAAGGGAAGATAAAAATGTTTTTCATACTCCAAAAACACTCGGACCTCGGAAAGAAAGCTGCTATTTCTCTTGACACCACCTCTACACCTGATGAGATAGCAGCAGCAGGGGACCAGATTTGGTAGTTTCTCTGTACAGTGGCAACCCCGAATACGACATCCAGAGCCTTGATGAGCTGCGGTATCATCTATTCGAGAGGGCTGCAGCCAAAACGAGCTTCAATCTCGCCAGGTTGAGTACAAGAGAGGCTACCCGTCAATTCTACCGCACCTACCAGCTATCAGATACCAAATTAAATCGTTCTTATACAGCTCGTATACAGCTCTACTCTATATTTCTAAACATATAAATTGTCTTTCGTCATTTTCTCTTCAACTGTCAATTCTGTTCCAGGTGCATAAATGGCTGGGAGCCGGACAGGACCCTCTCGACTGGGGATGAATATCCACCTCACAAGGCCTCAGTCCCAAAATGATGACCAGAGACGCAGTGCCACAACACCTTTTGCCGATTCAGCAACTATACCAGGACTTTGATTACGAAGCGTGTCTTCGTCTTTATTGACTTCATTCAAAATCGTCATTTTTCGTTTCTTGTTTTTTTTCCTCATCCCTTTTCTATTTGCGCCCCTGTATAGCACTAACTATATAAGAGGGATCTCTAATGATCATATTCCTCGTATGCCTAGGATCGACTAGTTCATTATCCTATGTTTTTTATTACCTTTATGCTATGTTTTTTTGCTAATTGCGGGCGTTTTTGTTTACGTAATTACGTAATTCTTGTTTACCAAATTTTCTAACAATAATAAAATGATTACAATACAAATCCGATTATTATTTCAGAATACGTACTTTTATTTATTTAATACCTTTGAATCTTGAAGGTACACTATTTTCGTACGTAGGTATGGTCACTCTACAAGCCGCTCTCGGCGCGCGCGGCATTTCCAGTTCTCTTATCACGCGTTGGCTCCGCCCAATCGCCCAAAGCCGTTGACAATAGTCGTCGCCTTAAAACAACCTCCAAACGTGTGCTTAATAACAAAATACGTTGTATAAAATACTCGTGAGTCGTGGGTCTGCTAATGACCAATTAGAGACACAGATGACGAGATATTAAACTTAATTTAAAACTAATTAAACCTACCGAAAGACTGAAGTAAGGTATTATTTCTTGCATAACGACTGGTTTTTAAAAATACTTCAAACTTGAAAGATTACTTCTTTGTACGATAACACTAATGCATGCCGATATTCGTTTAGAGTTTTTCTTTCCTGGCAGAGGAAAGTATTGTGAACGCACTTTTGTGTGTCTGTGTATATTGAGTATCGACGATGGCGCCTAAACTCTTCATTCGATTGAGCTAAAAATTGGCATGTGTGCAACATTCGGTCATGGCAAGAGTTGAAAAAATTGTAGATGAAATCGGTCCACCAGAGGGCGCGCTAGTCATACTTCAGTCTCGAAATATTGCAATTAGAGACTTGAAATTCGTTACACAGGTGCATCGTAGGGCCTAAAATACAGTTAGTTAAAATATTTGTTATACAAGCGACGCAAAAAAAACCACCGTTTTAAAAAAAAACTATATCAAAGAGACCCATGCTTATATCGGCGAAATACTACAAAATACTAAAATATGCTACTTTTGCTATCAATGTATTCTTGCAAATGCAATCACGATTATTTCACATTGTTTATTTTACTTTATTATTGGGTGGTACAAGAAGTGATTTTCGTATCAGTGCTAATGTGGTAAAGATTGTGGAATGGATTTTTCGTTCATGTAAGTTCAAAATGTCATTAATTCCTTTTAATATTATTGTTGTTATTTATGGAATATTTTATGCACTAATTTCACTATTTCTTTCCACTCTAATCGTAATTTTCTTTCATAGGCGATTAATAAATTATGAAATATTTGCATTTTTTTATCGATGGTTTATCTCAGACACTGCTAATCTGATTTTCGCTAATTTCAACATGTACAGTTTTAGTGCTCGATTTTTTTACCAATGTTATAACGCGATTCCAAATATTACCAACATATTTTTCATAATATTTGAATTAAGTCAATCGTTGATCTTGTTATTCCGACAATTGAGTACATTTCCATTATGACAGTAGATCTTTACTATCAAAATGTTCGTTGGTTACGCTCTAAAACAAACACTCTCTTTAATAATGCTCTTTCTGAGGAGTTTGATATTATATGTCTAACTGAAACATCCCTAATAGATGGAATAGGGGACTCCGAAATTTTGGATTCTCGCTACGCTATTTTTAGACGGGATAGAAACTATGCTATGACAGGACAATCTCGGGGCGGTGGTTTACTGATAGGCGTTAAGCACCATCTGTCAGTCCGCTTACGTGAGGATTGGTCCACCTCTGCAGAAGACCTTTGGGTATCCATCTCCTCTTCGCGGTCTAAATCATGTTTTCATCTATGCTGCTGCTATTTCCCCCCTGACAGAAATCATGCGGAAAATGTTAATTCCTTTTTGCTAAAATTAAGTGACATACGAAGTAATTATCCTGACGATAATTTTGTAATTGTTGGAGATTGGAATTTCCCCAAGATCAAATGGATTAACTCGTCAGAGAGTGGTGCAATCCCAGTTCAATATACTGACAGTCTCAGTTGCCATTTTATCGATACCTTGTCATTTCTGCTCTTGAATCAATATAACACTCAGTATAACAAGTTGGACAGAATATTAGACCTCGTACTTAGTAATTTAGAATGTACAGTTGAGACTTGCTCAAATCCTTTTGTTCCTATAGATGAATACCACCCAGCTCTTCTGATCTCGATTCCAATCTCCTTAAAATCACTTTACTGTAATGCTCGAGTCATAAAATTGTTCGGGCAAGCAGATTACTCACTTATTAATGAAGCACTATCAAAGGTTGACTGGGACTCAAAAATTAACAATTGCGAAATGGAATTAGCCACCATACGTTTCTATAAAGTCCTTAATGGTATCATCAGCGAGCATGTACCGTCGAAAACTATTTCGCATCGTCAATTTCCTCCTTGGTATGATGCATCATTGATCAAAATAATCAAAGAAAAGCACAAATTCCACCGTAAATGGAAGATAACCGGTAATCTCGTCCACTATGAGGCATTTTCAATACTTAGAAGACGCCATAAAGAATTAAATAGTCTTCTTTACGAAGCCTATATAGAGAAGTCTGAAGAATACATAAAAGACAACTCAAAATTCTTCTGGAAATATGTAAAATCTAAACGATCCACCCCCGGTATCCCGTGCGAAATGAATTTTAATTCTGATGTAGCCACGAGTGGTCCGGATATATGCAAGTTATTTTCTCAGTATTTTCAATCAGTTTATGAAAACCACGATCCTCATATTGACTTCCGCGTACCTAGTTACCCCAACCAACAATCAGTCGACATATACGACGTACGATTTGACGAGGAAACAACCTATAATTATTTGCGCAAAATAGATATAAACAAAGCCGCTGGCTCTGATGAAATACATCCTATATTTGTCCTTAACTGTGCATTAAATTTGGCTTATCCACTAACGACATTGTTCCGTAAATCATTAATAGAAGGCGTTTTCCCCAAAATATGGAAACAAGCATATATATGTCCAATATTTAAGCAAGGTTCGCGAAATAATGTTCAAAATTATCGTCCAATATCAAAACTCCCAATATTTAGTAAGTTAATGGAAAAACTCGTATTCGAACAATTATTCGCAGCTGTTCGTTCAGTCATAGTCCCAGAACAACACGGATTTTTCAAATCAAGGTCTGTAGAAACCAACCTTATTACCTTCACTGATTCTGTCCTTAAGTCTATGGATAAACGTATACAGGTTGATGCTCTATACACAGATTTTTCTAAGGCATTTGATAAAATAAATCATAACTTACTTTTAAAAAAGTTATGGGCTTTGGGGATTAGGGGTGACTTCTATCGCTGGATTTCCTCGTATATCGCATATCGGACTCAAGCGGTAGTTGTTCAGGGTTATCAATCCGAGTTTTCTGAAATTCCTTCAGGGGTACCGCAAGGCTCCCACTTAGGACCACTTCTTTTCCTTCTATACCTCAACGATATCACCAATTGCATGCTACATTCCAATATAGTCATATATGCGGATGACACGAAGATTTTTAGTGAGATCCGATCAATTAATGACTGCCTTAATTTGCAGGCAGATATAAACCGCCTTATGAAATATTGTTCAGATAACTGTCTCTTCGTTAACGTAAACAAATGTCACATAATCACATACTCCAGAAAAAATACTAATATAATGTTTGACTACAACTTGAATGGCGCTATAGTTGGAAGAGAATCAGCGGTGCGAGATCTTGGGATTACACTTGACACGAAAATGCTATTCGCTGAACACATCGATAATATTATTAGAAAAGCATATAAATTACTAGGTTTTATTCTAAGGGTATCATCGGTATTCAAATCCACTGACACGCTTAAAACCCTCTATAATTCCTATGTAAGAAGTCAGTTGGAATTTGCATCAGTGGTCTGGAATCCCCAATATTTGACTTACATATCGCGGATCGAATCGATACAAAAAAGATTTGTGAAGCGATTAAATTTCACTTCTTTCACTAAGCCCAGCTCCTATGAGGAATCCTTAAAAGCCCACAATTTAATGTCATTGGAGAGCCGTAGAGTCTTGATCGATGCCGTATTCTTGCATGGGTTGGTAAATAATTCCATCGATGCGAACGCGATTTTGGAGCGCATTGAATTTTATGTTCCTCCCCGCCCTGTTCGATCGCATCGGCTATTTCATCTCCCTGTGGTGAAAACCAACGCATCTCAAAATGCATTTCTATACAGAGCGTGTCATAGATATAATACAGACTTTTTAAGTGTGGACATATTACACTCATCAAAAACCTCTTATAAGAACTCAATAAAAAAAAATCTACAGTCTATCTAGATGATCACATAACATTTATACATATTATATTTCATTTAATTTAGTTCAAGGACATAATTTTATCTCAAGTATATTCTTTATAATAACTATATATCATACCTAAAATTAAATATAAATATATTTATATACATACATAATATATTTTTATCTATTTTGTCTCTCCCTTTCACCTCACTTCCCATCCTGATTCCCCCCATTCTCAAGCGGAAACAATATAAAATTATATTGCGTTCATTTTGTATACTTTATATTCGGAATCACATTAATGGATTTTTGTCACTTTTAAATAGGTTTTTATTGCATTGTATGTAGTTCTGTTTGGTTCCAGAATAAAATAAAATAAAATAAATAAAATAAAATAAATCACAGTCACTTGGCACAATCACTATCGGGGGGGGGGGGGGTGGTTGTTGGATGGAGGGGGGAAGGGGGAATTGTCAGGGGTTTGGGGGCGGTGGAGTTTGCAGGGTAGGGCCGGGGGGGGGGGGGGGGGGAGGGGATAAGGGTGTGGCGGGAGGGTTCTGTTTGCCGGGAAATCTTGGGGTGACACAACCGTTATTTTGTGTATGTTGATGGAAAGTAATAATTTCATCAGTTGTTTGAGTGTATGAGCATGCTGATAATGACAAATTTAAACAAAACCATTACTCAAATTAAACACGCTGTACACAACGATTTCAAAATCGCGACCCAAATCTTAAAAGAAAAATTCAGCGACCCCCAGCGGTAAGGCGGAAGGGGAAAGGGTAATTTCACTCACATATATCGATATTTAAAGCACACTTTAATAAGAACAGCAAGCTTTCCTTATGTAATAGTGGGATATTCAAAAAGAGTATTCAATGCATTTAAAATATCTTCATCTGATATATTTTTAACCGAATGATAAAACATCTTATTACATCTCGTCGTTATATCGATACCGAATAACAGGGACAAGAAGTTGACCTAACATCTACTGACCTATTGTAACATCTACCGACCTATTGTAAGATTTCTTAATTTTTATATTGTAAATGCCCTATTTTTTTTTTTAACTGCCGGCTACTTTTACTTCCTAAAACAAATACATCGTATTACACGAGGTGTAACAAGAAATTCTGGATTTCGAGCAACATTTAGAATCGGGTTTCCATCGGATCTCCACGACTTAAAAAAAAATCTGGAAACTTTCTAGGTGTGTGTGTGTGTTGGTGGCTGTGTGTGTGTGTGTTGGTGCCCTTGTATCTGTGTGTGTGTCTATATCCACTGTGTCTTAGAAACTACATGACCAAATAAGTCACCCTAATGCCGAGATTAGAAAAACCGATGAGAGATATTCGCCATTTTATTTCAAAATGCCGCATATATAAAAAAAGAAAAAATCCCAAATACGTTTATAGTCCTAGAAAAATAAATAAACATGACTTAGAATTCTGAGGATAATATAGAAATGTTATAATCAGAATATATAATAATTCATAATTCTGTTATTAATAATACTAGGATTGAAACTAAAGTTACTTTGAATCCTGAAAATAATGCCTCTAACTTGTTGTAATAAATTTCTTAATTTCTTTATTAGTTTACGAGTTTGGTAATATTTTTTTTTAAATTAGAGGTAAAAAATTACGAATTTGACCATCTAACCTGAAAATCGCGATTTATTAAAGCTGATAATTAGAACAGCGACGCATTGTTTGGAGCTGCATCTAAACCAAATTTCAAAAAAGTGCATTTGATTGATATTAATGAGAAACGGGTTTAAATAGTATATCTAGATTAAAAATGAAATGTCATTTTGCTTTTATTCATTACTATAGAATATTCTCGCTTAACTAAAGCAATCGTTATACTGTTACAATTAATTACTAGGCAAATAGTTGAACTACGAATAAACAGTCTAATTGTCATCTTTATGCAATATTTTGTAGGAACTATCAAGATATTATCCTAATGTATAAATTGCTACATCTGTACACGTGCTACTATTATAGATAAAATTAAAAAAAAAATGTTTTCCCAAAAGTCAATGTGACAAGCCATTTATGATTCCATGATCCAATATGATAATATGCCATTTATGATTCTATAAGAGTAATAAATGTCATTGATATAGATCTATTTTAAATGTTATACACCATTGATTTATTGTTAGTAATAATATTATTTATAAGGTGGCCGTATTCGCAACGAATATGGACGCAACATTCTGTCGCCACATTGATTCGCGTAGTAAATTATAGAAGCTGTATTTGCTCATTCAAGCTTTTGTATACTTAAAACACAAAATCAATTTAACCATTTCATAGATATTAATTTTTTCATGTATAATTCTTTCGTTTTCCTTATCTTATTCGTCTTGACGGTTGCTGAAAGATCTGATAATTAGTAGTTCTGTAAAGAGAATTTCAAAATGCCAATCACTTTCATTACGTATTTATTTATTTTATTTATATAAGTATGCTTAGAAGTATTAATGTAATAAATTACTATTTATATGCAAGTAATGCAATTTCAATAATCCAAATAATTCAATTATTATTGGTTTGTGTATTTGTTAGGTTTGTGTATATCAACGATCTAAAATAAAAATGGATTTTGAAATTAACTAGTAAACATGTTCCTTTATGATTATAAAAAACGAAGGAGATTAAAATAAGTATATGATGTTTCCTACAAAGTAACATTTTTTGGAATGAATAAATTTGACTATGGCTATACTGATTTGGAAAGACACCAGCAACAAAGTATTTATTGGAAACAAGGAATATAATCTCGCCTAAGGTATGCAGAAATCTCATAATTGTAACAAATATATCTTACCTAAATACAATAAAACGTGAAAAGACTAGGGTAAGCACGAGAGATTAGGATTATCGTAAAATATAGAGAGAGCAAAAAGTTGAGAATTTTAAATGATAATGTATTGGAAAATATAAATGACTACAGCCAACCATAAGAGATCATGTATAGAGAGTGTGGCGGCGGGATACACAGAGGTATATAAACACACAAAGCGATGGTAAAGGTAAAATTTTCGGCGCTTTAAAATGCGTTCTAAAGCTGTCTCGATTTCTTATAGCAACGATTGTCCTGAAAGACTCCTTTTACATTGTATATGTCTGCTCGGATATTTCTCATCCCATCTCCCGGAGTATCCCAAGTCTAGCGATGAAAAAGTCTAATCTTTTATTAACGTCACTTTATTGCTCGCCTAACAGTGATAATAACTTTCAAGAGATTGCCTGAGCCGCTTGCTGGTATCTGCATCGGTGCGGAAAGAAGCTCATATGTCTGATATTACCAACGATGCGAAACGATTCAGATGCTACTCAGGTTTCCTTAGATTTGTCTGTCAATTTAGCTTTCGTAACGACTTTTTCAACATCAATATCAATGACACTCCAGCTCCGCATCTGTATAAGCTTACTTAAAAGATATTGAGACGTTTTACTGCACAAAAAATAACATATCAATATAATTTGGGAATGAAATAAAATTGATGTCATTAACAACACTAAATTTCTACATATCACTGTAAACGGGTTCTTGAAATGGAGACCACATATCGAGAAGCTTTCCAAGGAATTATCGCGTACTATATAGTATATGCCATCCTCAAAATATAGTTTCTTATCAGTAAAACAGGCCGTACTAGCGGCATATTATGCCTACTTTAATTCTAAGATGGCCTATGTCATCTTAACGTGGGGAAATGGACCGCAAAGCTAACACGCTTTTGTTCTACTAAAACCTTCCATTAGCACTATATTTTTGGCATAGAAAAGGATGCACATTGAGTTCCGTTTCTCAGCAATAACAAAATAATACCATGCCCTCTATATTTTGGATAAATTTTAAAAGGTCATAATTTCAAATTAAAAATATTTATTTATTTGGTTTTTAAATAGATATTTAAATATGGTAAGTATTAAAGACCGAATATAAAGTCAAAGATGATTTATATAATACATTTTTAAATATTAAAATTTTGTAGATAAATTTCCTTTTTTCACCATTTTTATTGTCATCTTTTTTAATTTTACTGATTGGTTAACTTTCTTTTTAATGTCTTTATTATCGGAGTAGATACTTTAAACCGTTTTAGTGATACTTTCTACCTATAGCTGTTTTTATGATTATTTAAAATTTTAATTTAAATTATTATTTTTGTATTCTAAATCCGAGGTTATATTTTCCGAGAAGATAAAAAAGTAATATTTACAACGATTCTATTAAATCCAAACCCGAATGAACGCAACTCGATTTTTCAGGTACTATAATAAGCAACGGTCTAAAATAAACATAGATTTTTACATTAACTAGTAGAAATATTCCTTTATCATTATAAAAAAACGAAGATAATTCGAAATAAATATAGGTTTGGTGTTTCCCACAAAAGTAATATTTTTTGGAATGAATAAATATGACTAGGTATGGTTATACTGATTTGGAAAGACACCAGCAATAAAGTATTTATTGAAAATAAAGAATATCATATCGCCTAAAGTTTGTAGGAATATCTTAATTATTACACATGTTCAAAGAAATTTTCAAAATAATTATATATGTCTAATGTTTTCCACAAAGTTAAATTTTTTGGAATAAATAAATATGACTAGGTATGGCTCTACTGATTTGGAAAGACACCAGCAACAAAATATTTATTGTAAATAAAGAATAAAATAACGCCTATAGTATGTAGGAATCTCTTAATTGTTACAAATATATCTTACCCAAATACACTAAGACGTGAAAAAACTGGAGTAAGCACGAGAGGTTAGAATTATCGTAAAATATAAAGAGAGCGAAGAGGCCAGGTTTTAAAATGACAGTGTATTGGATAATATAAATGACTATACATACAACTAAACTCTATAGAAAGGGTCCAGAATAAAATAGTTTACATTGCTTGAATAAATATTAAAAGCACAAAGGCAAAATAAGTATATTCAGAACCGCATCAACAGATTGATAGAGATCGAAGAAGGCATGATCACAAAGTACTAGCTACAACTATATCGATTCCAGAATGGGAGTATATTTAGAACATTAATTTGCATATTAAACGACAAATTGCAAGGGACTGTATATCCAAGAATAAAACCACTTAGTTTTAATAGTCCATGAATTACATTTTAATTGTTTTTAAACCGGACTTTTAATATCAATTAAAGCAATTATTTTTACTTCAGAATTCTCAATTTTGAAGTATATAATATGGTTTTGCCCTCGGTTCATTTATGAATTCTTACTTTTATACCCAAGGACAGTGTTGTTTTTTTAATGGAAATCGACGAAATCAGTTCTTAAAAACAAGTTAGGTTATCAGATATCCTTATTATTTCCTTTCGTGGTTGTAAAAGGTCTTATTAATTCATTGTAATATTCAGAATATATTTTTTTAACGGAAATACAAAAATGATGTTGCACACGCAAAGTAACAAGATTTATGTCATGATTTTGAACGAAGTTATTACAAGCTTTTATTTACCTTGCAATGTATGCTACTTAGTTATGTATGTTTATTTAGGTCAAATCTTGGAAGCTGAATTAGAACTACTGCCTCTTATCCTATGAAATTGAAATTTTATACATTGGTATAAGTTCCGATGACAATATATTTGTGGTGAGCATGACGTGATTTTACAACCAGGATAAGCTCCGGACGAGGCTACTCTTCTACGGTCAAATGCACAGACACACAATTTTGTATATGCATTCAATTATAATAGCCCTTTATTAATTTCACCATTACATGAATGTTGCACTCAGGGTTTTCTCCCGACGAGGGGACTCCTCAACAGTCAGCACCACAGAAACAAAATTTTGTATACGCATTCAATTATGATAGTCCTTCCTAAATTTTACCACGATAGGACTGCTGCACCCAAGGTTGGCTCCCGACGAGGGGACACCTCAATGGTCAACAGCACAGAAACGAATTTTTGTATACGCGTCCAATTATGTTTATTTATTTATTAAGGAATTAATTACTATAAAACATTGTTTTTGCATATAAAAATAACAGGAACCGAATGGCAAATCCTTAACCTTTTGCCTATTTGATTCTGTCACCCAACTGGGACTAGCCCGTTCTAGGATGGACAGGTCTCTAATTTTACAATAAATTATGTAAAAGTTTTATTAAAATGCTCATAAAACTAAATTGCTCTAAAAAATGGTCCTAAAAAAAAACAATCAAATAGAGCGAGACAATCAGAGAATTTACATAAAACTAAAATAAAGAGTAAGATAAATCTTTAATACATAAAATAAAAAAGTCAATAAATAATATTTAATATATGTTAAGAAATTTAAAAATTAATATAAAATAAGGTACAATTCAATGTTAGCTTGATAGGTTGGCTCGGCCATAAAGCTTGTTTTTAAAAATGTGTCTTTACTATCAACATAATATTTCATTTTTAATGAAGCCATACACTAGGTACAATATTCTATTGCAATAAGTTTTTTCTTTTCATACTATTCATCGCTATCTGCATAACTGTACTTAGATAGCCATTATCCACACTGCTTAACGAAACGCGCTCTTTCAAATGTGTGATTGTCGGATTGTGCAATGCAAGGTGTAATTTAATTAATTTTTTTGAGATGTTTTTATTTCGCAGTCGTAATTCTTATTGATGTCAATCACTGACTTTATCGCGATGACTTTTACAACGGCAATTATAAAATGTGTTATTAAAAAACTATCGATGGTCGCGCATATCCGGGCTACTTCATTCCACATACGTATTATAGATTTAGCTAGTAGTATACTGACAAATTAAAATGTGATGACAAAATAAAATACGTTTTTTTTCTCCTTTAAATCAAGCATTCGCCTTCTTTTATTTTAAAAATTAGGAAAAAATAAACCTGCTATATGTTGTGATGTATTTATCATGTTTTCTGTGAAGTAGCATTTTGGAACGCTATATCCATGCCAAAGTAAAAGAGAGCTATGTCTAGAAAAGTCGATTTTGAGTTACGTATGCGGTAATACTTTAAAAAATCGGTTGTGTCACAGCAAGACTTTCCCGGCAAGAAGCAAGAGACTTAATTCATCTGAATATTTATTTTACAAATAAGGTCGATGAGCAGTTGGCGAAAATTCCTGTTAATATGCGACGCAAAGCAATGAAAATTTGAATTTCGAACGCGCGTCATCTCATTTAATTTAAAAATCAAATTGCAAACGCGGGTCTCTGTGAGCTTTCGATCTGGAATTTCGAACGATCCACGCATCGCAAGCATTGCCGATTTTAGGGGCCTTACTAAATAATTAATTTATGACAGATTTTTAATATTACGACAAAATATTTACAACTATAAATATGCCGATTATTTATATCTAATATATTTACGACCACTATTATATTTAAATATTATGCTTTTTATATAAACCAAAATTTCACAGTGTGATTTCGGCCAAACAAGGCACCTTTATACCGAATTTAAAGTTTCTAAGTCCAATATTTCGGAAGTATGACTAGCGCGCCTTCTGGTAGACAAATTTTGAACCACAATTTTGTCAACTCTTGCGAAGCCTTCAGCTCAGTCGAACGAATTATTTGGGCGCTATCATAGAGGAATACAGACTGACTGGCGGACAGACAGACAGACACACAGACTCACAGAAGAGCGTCCACAATACTTTCCTTGCCAGTGAAACACTAAGATTCTAGATAAAATTTATGACTCAGGGTCGGATTTTTTAATTGCCAGAAATAATACTGACATAACATAGACGACTTACTATTCTTTTAGCCAATATGCTAAAATTAAATATGATCACAATAAAACTTTGCAACAATTTTTTAAAAGTAGGATTAAAACTAGTGGGATAAATTTTAAACATCCAGTGTAGATTTGGATTTTGGAATTGTGCTAAATTAAATTGGATTGAATTTGTGCTAAATTAAAATGATACAATGATAGACGATTGATGAAAAGTGATCGTTCACCTGCGACAAAGGGACTCCCATTAAACGTACATCGCACATTTGAAAGTTATGCACATCCATACATACATCTTATTTATAATTAAACATTTCCCTATCCAATCAGGGAAGTCCTTCGCTACCATGGGAATAGCTTGTATTATTTTTTTTCTATATCACGGCATTACCCCCTAAACGAATTCTTTCAAAAGATTTTACCAAAACCCCTTAAAAATTAACCAAATTTGCGATCAAAGAGAACGTGCTTTAGATAAAAAAAATGTTTTTAATTTATGAATACGCTAGTAACAGTTTATATAACTGCATATTATGTTAACAATGACTGCATAGCGAATAGATTACATTTTTTAACTGAATGATATATAAGCTACAAAAACTTCTCGTCCATGCGGACCCAGTAGAATCGATGTAAATCAACGTAAAATCTCATAATGCCACTCGCATTTTAACCGGTTATGGCGATATTTATAAATTCATAACGTTATGTCTGTATTTATATAGTTTAATGCACCGCAGATAGATAAAATAAATAATATTAATGTGTTTAAATTCGGGTTTCCCGGAATTTAAGAACAAATCAGAGGGAGGAAATGGCTATTGTGTATTTAATCGGCTATTCGGTATTCCTGAAATGAGGTATCGTGAAAAGCACTCCTGCCGTCCTACGACTGACGGTAATAATTAGCTTACTTTGCTGATTCATAAAACACGTTGCCAGAACAAGTCACCTCGCGACTCCTTCCTCGACGCACTTAATAGAGATACTCGCATACATACTCGTGTATGTTTTTCTCATACAAAAGTAACGAGTATTATGATTGAATGAGTACTAACTGTGATAATTGAGTAACCGTTCAGTCTTCAGACGAATAAGGTGTATTGACAACGCATCTGACGCTACACCAACTATTGAGTATTTCCAGCTAATGGCGCTAAATTCAATAATGAATTATTTCGAGTTAATATAGTTTTTAAAAACAACGCCAATGTAGCGTTCTATATGACATACAGTAGTGCAAGCAAGAACCACCTTGCTCTACTTAAACTCTACGACGAGCAGTCACGTATCAGACAGAAATAGTTTCCAGGAAACCTTGGCTAAAGCGTGCATCGCAATGAGCTCACACCACACTTGGCCAATGGAATAATCATGCTGGTTTATCTGCCGCCAAAGTTGCGAGTTACATTACGTTACAATCTTTCGGACAGACGCGTCTAGATCCAACAGGCCATTGAGGTCAGATTCCGAATTCAGTCGGCTTTCGCAAGTGCACCGAAATGTTAGGTGAAGATGTTTATCAATCGCAAACTGGCGCTTTTTGATGAGCCCAACCAAACTAACGGCGCACAGTATGATTTCCGTAATATTAATAGGTACATGTTATTAAAACCAGCAGTAAGATGAAACGTTTAAATAATTTTAAAAACTATAGCGCTGGGATTTACACACATTTTTTAAAAGTCTTCACAAGAAGACTACAAAAATGATTAGGCTAAATGCTTGTTTGTTTGTTTAATACTACTCTTTATTGTAAAATTTCACAATGGGCAGGTTTATTGGCATACGACAATCTCTTACAATTAACCCTACATTGAATTGTTCGAATAACATGTGTGTAAGTGTGTGTCTTGTTATTGCATTCGAATGGCACAATTGAAATGCAATTCCGTTAATTTTATCACAATGGAAAATTGTGATACAGCAGCGAATCGAAATTAGGACAATAAATAAAAATAAATAAATAATATACGATTACTTCTTGTACAAGTACATATATAATAAATTAATAGTTTAAAAAAACACTTAAAACACGCTTTTGGGCTATGATATGATATTCACATACACACGGCTATGATACGATATTCCATCATGGAATGCCAGTGCCTATCTTCCGGCTTCATCATCAGACCTTCAATCCTAATCGTGGTCGAAGTTCATTCCAAAACTTCTAACAAGTCCAAACACAGCTATGATACGATGTATGATGAACTGGAACTTCATGATGGTTTCATCATGAAGCTCCAGTTCATATCTTCCGACTCCATCATCAGATCAGTTCTCGACAGTACCATATTATTGTATTGTCATCAGAACTACATATAGCTGCCAATTTTCATGAAGCTACGAACCTTGGAAGATGGTTAAATTAGTTACCTTAGATTCCATTACATAGTTACATACAGGTCGACCTAATAAAAGCGTGTTAAAAAGATAAAACACGACTGCCATTACACTAAGTGATTTATTGTATACATATAATTATTTTTATTCATATTTGTGGTTTATGTGTTAATTTATATAGATAGGCGTATATTTCCGGAATGTACTCAATCAGACCTTTCATTTGACACTAAACACGATATATTTTTGGTAATTAATTGACATTTGGAATTGTAGATAATTACTTACTTGAATTTGGACAGTTAAGGTACCCTATGATACTCGGGATGACATAACAATTCTAACAATACCCTACACCTCTAAATCGGTTCTAACGTTTAGTAGTTATGGTAGAATAAAGAAACGCGAAACATACATAGATGAACCCTAAATATATTACACTCTTTAGTTGGGCAGTCGTGTAAAAAGTGAGCACTTGCGAAACTAGATCATGTTTTCCCGAACTTATGATATAAATGATCTGGACTTAGTCATTATTTATTTGAAATTGGTAATCATTTCATGAACAATATTGAGCTGTGTCGATGATCATAATGTAGAAGACATAAGACTAAATTAGATATAGAAGACATAGAAGACTGTAAAGCTAAAGTTTTAGTTTATACTAATAATGAAGTTATTATGATATTTACAATGGAGTATATTTTATGATTGAGTTTGCATTTGAGATTTCTTTTTCATATATTTTTTTAGTCAGCTTATCCTGTTCTTTTAAGGCAATGGCCAGTATTTATTATTTTTCTTTGATGAGTATTTTTTTACTCCTAAATAAAGCTTTTCTTACTGTGGTAAACATAAATGTATTTATAATTTTATGAAAAACAGAAGGCGCTGGAATTCTCGCCTGATTTATCAGAAGAACAATTCAAGTTAATCGCAACGATCTCAGAACGTTGTTAATTGTACTTTATCACTTTTACCAGAAAACCCACGATTTGTCTCTCATAAAACCACTTTGAATTCAAAAGAGTACACAGTGCGGCTCAGCGGCGCGCATTTTGTTAAATTGGCGCGATTCGTAAACAAATGAATTGAACAAGCAAATTCCGTCAGTTGATGGATTTGTAGAGTTTTAAATTCGTTAGATAACTACGCACCGCACCAGTGGATATAGACCCTGAGAAAACCACTGACAAGTCCATTAATTGCCGTAGTAAATCGTTGTTTTGTAACGATTCCTCAGTAGACATTACTATTGTACCTACTTACATAAATACAGATTAAGACTTTAGTGAACGCCAAACTGGACTAATTGAGAGTGGATTGTTCATTAAATTTATATAAAATGTCAAATTTATTATATCAGAAAATGACTACTTAGTGAATATTACTCTAAATTCCTCTTAATCAAAATATGTTTTCTATCGTCATATACCTTGAAAACTGTATACACGCTATAAATAATTATTTGTTGTTATGATAAACCACAGCGCAGAGGAGAAACAATTTCAGTTATAAAACTTCATCCAATAGAGTTCAACAACCATAGCGAAAGGTGATAAATTGGTCACACAAAAATATCTATTAGTCATAACAACTCAAGTGTGGATTTAGCAATAAGCGACTTGCGTAGTTGCGCTAAGTGGTTTCACCTCACAGGTCAGAAGTCGATAAACTTATTATTAAAATGTATATCAACATTACAGGCTTGGAGAACAATACACGACAATAATAGGCCCTCACTTAAGCAATTGTCGTTTCTTTACACTGCTCAATTAAAACTTGAATAACTTCGGTTTCAGTTGGAATACAAATAGAAATAAATTTTGCCATGCCATTCCCCTTTCGAAATATTGCTCGGATATTTTCGTATGTGCAATGATGGAAAATAAAAAAAAACGCGTTTATGTGAAGTCATATATCGGTGTTTTCCATTCCAGCTTCTTGCGGTGGGGCAGAACAGTTAACGCAAATAATTACTGTCAAGACGGAATAATTACTGGCAAACAACGACGGAGAAGCTCGTTAATAACAAAGCCTGGTCAATCGCTCTTCGCCTTCGACTCTTATTATTGGAGATTCTTCTTCGCACATTGTACTTGCCAGACCTTGATCCAACAGATTTCTATTCTAATCGGAATGTGGAAAACTTGAAGGCAGTGAAAAATGCCTTGGAGCATTCGTTGATTCCTGTCCACAAAAGTTTTACAGCAGAGGCTTTATAACCATGCTTTAAAATGGCAAAGCTCCATAAATAATAGTGGTAAGTATTTGTAATTATTTTGGTATTTCAATTTCAATTTTTCGTACAAAATGTTAGTTTTATTTTTTTTATATGGAACCACAACTTCATT
Organism: Micropterix aruncella; assembly: GCA_944548615.1. NCBI lineage: Eukaryota > Metazoa > Arthropoda > Insecta > Lepidoptera > Micropterigidae > Micropterix > Micropterix aruncella. The sequence goes on from OX155956.1 coordinate 16,728,968, forward strand.
AAGGGGAACCTAATATAATAAGTCAAATATAAGCAAGTTAGACACATCACTGAAATATTGTAAATAATTCAGACATTTGAGACTGTTCAACTTAAAGTTAAAGACTGTAACCAAATGAACAGTTAGTTACTTGCCCTTCTTTTTGACAATTTATATGGAAAAGGATGATGAAAGTGGCTGATCAGACATTTATTTAATCAATTTCCTGTAATAGACAATAATAAAATAAACAAAAAAGAAAAAAGATTTAAACATAATTTAAAGTGATCTTTTTTTGTAATAATGAACCAATTCTATAAATAATAAATTTTTACTTATTATCCTGAATTTTTCTATATATTGGAAATGCGGATACGTTAATTTTATAAGAAATCCAATCTTTATCGTATGATTCAGAATTTCCAGTCCTTTCTCTCTTATGTATATACAATTTCAAATGATTCCGAGAATACCGCGGTTAAGTCATTTCTAGTACTATAATAACTGCGACGAAGGCATTCTTATCGTAGCTATATCAGTAGGTAGCTTTGAGACAAATAAACTCGAAGCCTAATGTAGTTCACCTATGTCATGGGACATACGAATGAAAACTTTTATTTTTTTTTAGAAGCGACAATATATTTTTTTCCGGCCAAATCTGTGAGTATAAGAAAAAAATAGTAAACTAAGAGTTTATATACGTAAATAAAGCCCTGTCGTCAGACCAACTAGCATTCATGAAATAAAATAACTGTATTTATATATTTTATTAAATTATAAATATGTTTATACCATACAGCATTTATTATTTATTGAAATCGTATTTACGTATATGTGTATTTGCCATATTGTATTACCTACAATGTATTATTCTTACAAATTTAGTATTTTGATTTGTATTATAGTGTTATTTATTTATTATTATATATTATTCAATCTTAATTAAGGTACATTCATTAATTATAAAAATAAAAAGTTTTTTACGTTAATTAGGCTAATTGTTACATAAGTTGTATTACTTATTTTAATTTATTAATCTGACCCGCCTAGATACGGGACAGTTTAGTCCTAGTTAGGTGGCAATGAACATTAGCAGCATTTCGGTGTTCAATTTTTCCGAGTTACTTATAACATTGATAACAATGGGGCTAATGTACAAAAATTAAATGAATAAAGTATTAAACGTTAAAAAAAGAAAATATAGTGTACAATACACGTGCTTCATAGAGCAAAATTAATTCGTAAACTTTCTTATTTGTATGAGGCCAAATCCTAGGAATGTTAAATGGAAAGTACTGGGCAATGGTGATTTAGCGCAGTGCTGAGGTGAACAGCACATTCGGGTGATAGTGCATAGAGACTTGTCTCCATCGGTGACGCCATTCTAGTGGCTTGGAAAGATACAGACTGACAGCCGCTGTCCCATCCTGGATGAATAATTAAATCGAGGTTGCTGATATACATCTCAAAAGAAGCAGCTGTATTAACCGCTTGGAAGCCAGCCTTAGCGCGCAAAAAAACTGCGCCGCAACTTTTGGTCTATTTTGTGAATAAATTCTAACAATATCATTTATTCATGAATTCCCTCTTGTTACCTAGTAATTAATCTTGTTAGTCATGTATATTATATATTTGCATAACATATATGGGTACCGGCCGAAACGGTTACGCGCAGATCTGTCAAACGACGAAAAACGCGCGGATCTGTCAAACGACGGGTTAAAGGCCAAACTATTGGGACTTAGAAATTACGAACATATATGTATATTAAGGAAAATGTTCGAACAACCTAAAAACCTGTCACAAAAATTAAAAAAAAATAATATACAAGCTTTTCGAAGAACCACGATCATAAAAACGATTAGGATCCACATGGTAAATTACTCGGTCACATCCTAGGGAGAAAGTCATCACATATAGGTATCCACTTTAAACCGCATGGAGAAACTCCGCAGATAAACGAAAGTGGGAAGAGAAATAGACGATGACAACACATGGGAACGACGTGACATAGGATACATTGACGAAACGAAATAGGAATGGTAGTAATTGGCTCATGACAAAATCAAAATATAGACATCCGAACAGGAAGTATACAAAATAGATGCAACGGATACGGAAATTAGCGAACAGTGATAGACGAGTGGAACAACGATACAATGAAACATTAGCAGGCAAGATAATATGATCCAGAATATTTTCAATATTAAGGACGAAATAAGTGATAAATACACACGAATGATGAATGACGAAATAAGTGACAAAAAGACAATAAATATTACTTACTGCTCTCATAATCCTAGCCACTCACTGATCTGATTTCCTATAGTGTACTGGTCGATTGATTTGTATTTCCCTCCTTTCCTTAAACAATTCTAAAATTGTGCCTAGTAGTGAATTCGGTTTAAGGGTCACTCCTAGCTTGGTTGTCAAATTTATTTATTCATTTACTTATTAATGTTTCTTATTAGTACAACATCAAGTGAATTATGAATTAAAAATGTGAAAAAGTTGTAATAGCGGCATCATTGCAAATTCGTTTTTTTGTCGAATTTATACCATCTTCTCTACAAAAAAAATATTTTTCGTGATAAAGAAGTGAATATCCATTTTCAGTCCCCCTGAGATGATAAATACCATTTCCAAATGAAAGTTTGTATGTGTGTCTGTCTGTTTGTATATCTGTATGTATTCCTCCACGATAGCGCCCATAAGTTAATCCGATTTAGCTGAAATTTCGCACGCAGGCATCATTTGGTCATGACAAGAGTTGATAAGTTTGTGGTTGGAATCCGTCCATCAGAGGGTGCACTAATCGTATTCAATCTGATAGCCATGGACTGAATTTGGTACACAGATTATGCCTTTTTGGCATATTGCACCAAATCCGATATCATATTATGAAATTTTGGTTGGAATATCTCATATACAAGCTACAGTAATAACTTTTAAATTCCGCCTTACATTTTTATCTAATATTACCGGCATCTGTCGGCGCTTAGCCCAACCCAGCCCTTAGCTGAGCAACGAGCCAAACTGCTTGAGGCGGTTGCGATGAACCCAACGTGGTTCTTTCGCCGACGTAGAGGGGCGCTCATCGGTTTTCTTTATGAAATATACATTAAGATAAAATCAGTTCTTGGCTACTTGCCGGAAGTCTTGGGGTGACAGAACCGATTGTCTTTATGTGTTATTAAATGATATATTATAATACATTGGGCTCTCGCACTAACTGCATTGGCCTCTCCGCTCTCTCTCTAGGACTAATTCTAAGTTCTTGTCTTCTCACGACCTTTGTGGCCAGTGAAATGAATACGAACCGGAAGGAATGCAGGCTTTGTTACATCTATAATTCAGCCTATATCTACATACATAATAGAGATATAATAAAGCTGGGAAGGCTGATGAATGAAACTGATATAATCGGTAATGTTCTGAGACTAATGAGGGAATCACTTCGTCGAATCTATATGTGAGACCTCGTACGCGCCAAAAAATTTAATATGCGTTTTTTATTGTTATTTGTGTAAGTAAAATCATGCTCCGGATCTTTCTGTCCATGTCCTCTAATTGAATTTATTTATTTATTTATTTCCCAAATCATAATTAACCTTACAGATAATTCCAAATCGTTAACTATTTTTCTAAGCTTTTATTCTAGACTATAACTATTATTCTACTATAGACTATTAGTATGTTTCTACTAATTATTATTATTCTACTATATTACTATTACTATTATTATTATTCTACTATATAGACTATTATTCTAGACTATAGTAAACGAGACAGAACAATACGTTAGAGCGTAATATGAAACGATTACACTTACATATATACAATGATTATCTAACCTTTCTTATTTTACTAGGTACTACTTTTTAACAACTTTTATAATGCATACTACATATTTACCTGATTACTTGATTGCTAAGAAATGTCATTACCGTACTTTGCAGTTGTGCTAAGTTCACCGTCCAAATATCCAATTCTGTCTCAGCCGAACATAGTGCATTTAGAGTACGAATCGTCCGAACCGTTAAGCAGTGTTGAACGATGTTATTTCTAGCTCGCGGTAACGCAAATAATACGTGAGTCCTAGCACGGCAGTAATTGGCGTATCCAAACAGACCGATTCTTTTAGGATGATCGGGTTATCAACGAACCCCCTAAGCAGGTTATATATGTGGCTGATTGCCAGCCAATCGCTTCTTACGCTTAGTGAGTTGTACCTAACCATCCCCAGAATAAATGCCGTAGGATATAGGAATGGATAATATCCATGCTGTTTAAAGTATAGAAACCTCAGAAAGCATTTCTGTATACACTCTAGCCTGGATATGTTGCTATTTTCGTAGTACTCCATATTGCTCTGTTGACTTGATTTGGAATTGAATCTCAAATTGCTTAGTTTTCTTCTAATTTTTATCGCAGTGGCATATCGTAACATAAGGTAATGACTTTGCGCGGTGATTCCTTTTACTTGCTTATTAGTGATTCCTCGCACACAACTTAATAATTTGACATTTTTAATTGTTAGTACAGTAAACTAATATTTTTTTTTAATATTTTGTCCTAACAACTAAACAAAACATCTCTGGAACTATTATTCAGTTTATTCTACGCCCTGTAAAGTTTGTCTCGCATATAGAGCGACGACTTAATTCTGGACTTACAAATACCAACGGTAAGGTGCCACACATTCTCTAATGCCTGTACAAGAAAAATAGACCTTAGTACTAATCATTAGGTAAGTCAAATAATTAGTCGAATGAGGAAAAAAACAGAAGTTTTTCTTGTTATCAAACATGGACCCCTTAGCCTTTTTGGCGAATACCTACTGAGGCGCGAAATGAGATATTTAGGTATGTAACGACAGAATAAAGACATCGCAGTTTTGGTCGTCCGACTTTATGATGACCTTCATGTTTTACATAAATAATACTTTTCAACGGCTGTTTTTTTTCCATCTTTTCCCAAACCCTAACCATTTGAGCTCTCTGATATTCAGCAATCTCACAGCATGTAACATGTTATACAGTTATATGTTTGTTCGTCTTCTTGTTATATAACACTTTCGCACGACACCATAAATCCTGCGGAAACTTTGCATTTAAATACATCTACTGGATTTTTATCGGTTTCGGTGAGATTTAACGTTTTTAAAACATAATTCTTATAATTTAGTGGTATCATTCGTATAATAAACAGTAGCGTCTACCCGCAGCTTGGCCAGCGTTAAAAAGAATATTTGCCAGCGTTTTAATAATTTCGATCATAACCCTAAAAGATATAGCTTATCTAAAGAGTTAAATTTAGGTAAAATGAGAGTTTATTGAGTAAAACCATAGGGAAACTTTATTGAGTAAAACCGACCTGGTATTTATTTAGCCTTAAGAGATATAAAATCGAAGACTATCGCGGTTGTTTGACATTATAAATAGGATAGAATACGAATTTACCGAGCACCTTACGTTTCGGTGACGTTGCAGCCGCCGTTGTCCAGGGTAGACTTAAGAGATGTTGAGAAAATCGCAAAAAAACTTTTTTCTCCTGAAAGATAAGTTCAACCCTGATTATTTCCTTAATGAGATGTAGGTAAGGAATCCTGAATTTATATTTTAGTCATTTATATAAGGACACTTTCATGAGTAAAACGGATCTGATATTTTATCAGACTTGAGAGACAATGAGAGATAAGAAAACGGCAAGAAAAAGTCTTAACCCTTTTCGACCACTTCAATCCCGATTATTCCCTTCAAGAGATTTTTAGGGAAAAATCCTGGATTTCATTTCTAGGCATTTATTCGGAATTGTTTTCGATCCAATATTTCAAAGAGATTACGAGATATTAAGAAAACTGCAAAAAACATTTCATCCCTTTTCGATCCATTAGGAGTTGAATTTCGCAAAATCCCTTCTTAGTGAGCACTTTCAACCTAAAAGAACCTCTGTGGAAAATTTCATATTTGTAGCTTCAGCGGTTTCGGCTCGCCGATAATGAATGAATAAGTCAGTTACAACCTTCTTTTATATATATATATATATATATATATATATATATATATATATATATATATATATATATATATATATATATATATATATATATATATATATATATATATATATATATATATATATATATATATATATATATATATATATATATATATATAATATATATATATATATATATATATATATATATATATATATATATATATATTGTTAATATTTGATTGGTTTTTTGTAAAATCTTTTTTTAAAGAATTCGTTTAAAGGATGACACTTCGATGAAAAAATAAAAATAATAAAACAATAAGCATTTATTGTTTAAATCTCGTTTAAACAATAAGCATTTAAATCTCGTTTAAACAATAAGCATTTCCCAGTCCAGTCCGGGAAAACCTTCCAGCTATGTAAGTGGCTTTTATTATTTTATTTTTTCATCGAAGTGTCATCCTTTTAAACGAATTCTTTAAAAAAAGATTATATATATATATGTATATATATATATATATATATATATATATATATATATATATATATATATATATATATATATATATATATATATATATATATATATATATATATATATATATATATATATATATATATATATATATATATATATTCTTTTTAGAATTGATCAGTAAGATGATTATAAAGTAAATAATTATAAAAGCCACTTACATCGTGACGAAGGATTCCCTTGATCGGATTCGGGAATGCTTTAGGTGTTAACGAGAATGATGAATGCCTCTCACTTGCGGAAAGAGGAGTAGGTTAAGTTGGGCCCATTTTACAACTAGTAACGCTCACCCTTCATCCAATTATCACAAAAATTAAGCTACAATCCTTCTTTATACGTAAACTCACTCAATTTCCTATTATTTCAAGGGAAATAACAAGACAAGACCGAGCTACTTGACAGATGATTGATCGCAGCTTCTTTATATCGCACCTTTAGAAAATAATAAAAAAACGAAATTCGAAATTTTAAATTCTTCCATCTGTCAAGTAGCTCGTCTTGTCTTGTTATTTCCCTTGAAATAATAGGAAATTGAGTGAGTTTACGTATAAAGAAGGATTGTAGCTTAATTTTTGAGATAATTGGATGAAGGGTGAGCGTTACTAGTTGTAAAATGGGCCCAACTTAAACCTACTCCTCTTTCCGCAAGTGAGAGGCATTCATCATTCTCGTTAACACCTAAAGCATTCCCGAATCCGATCAAGGGAATTCTTCGTCACGATGTAAGTGGCTTTTATAATTATTTACTTTATAATCATCTTATTGATCAATTCTAAAAAGAATATATACACAAAACTATCAAATATTTCTATATATATATATATATATATATATATATATATATATATATATATATATATATATATATATATATATATATATATATATATATATATATATATATATATATATATATATATATATATATATATATATATATATATATATATATATATATATATATATATATATATATATATATATATATATATATATATATATATATATATATATATATATATATATATATATATATATATATATATATATATATATATATATATATATATATATATATATATATATATATATATATATATATAATTAGTAAAAGCTACTTGAATAGCAGCGAAGGAAATCCCAGCTTGGATTGGGAAACGCTTATGTTTGAATGAGATATACTTACGGATGTGCACGTTTTTCGACTGTGCATGTTAGTTTATGGGTCCCTTTACCGTCGACAAACGATCACTCATCATCCATATATCTCAAAAATCGAGCTTTTCCTTTTGCAACACAAAATGCCTCCAATTGAGGCGAATTAAAGCGAAAAAACTAAAATAAAACACTTTGATCACATCGGCAAAGGCCGTTACATAAATGGAGGATGACGTTACGAAATAATTCAAAATTTCGAACGTTTCCAACATTTAAAATATGACATTATTAGGCTGCGTTAGTTATCAACGAGCCATTAAATCGAAATAAAAATAAAAAACCTCCAATGCACAATGAAATGAAAGAAGATACTTCAATCTTAATTTCTTGCAGAGAAGTTTATACTAAAGACTATATAATAATATCAAAATAAGGTAAACTTGTATAAAATTGTATAACATTAGCAAATGTATAAAGAAACATGGTAAAAAAATCTGTATAATATTTTTATATTTGATAAGGTTTTGTAAATAATCCGTTCATAGGATGATGATTCGCAGTAAAATAAAATTAGTAAAAGCTACTTGAATAGCAGCGAAGGAAATCCCAGCTTGAATTGGGAAACGCTTATGTTTGAATGAGATATACTTACGGATGTGCACGACTTTCGACTGTGCATGTTAGTTTATGGGTCCCTTTACCGTCGACGAACGATCACTCATCATCCGTATATCTCAAAAATCGAGCTTTTCCTTTTGCAAAACATATTATACAACAAAGATATTATATTATAACCTATACATCTATGCGGTCTAATTTTATGGGGTAATAAAACTATACTAACGCAGCCTAATAATGTCATATTTTAAATGTTGGAAACGTTCGAAATTTTGAATTATTTCGTAACGTCATCCTCCATTTATGAAACGGCCTTCGCCGATGTGATCAAAGTGTTTCATTTTAGTTTTTTCGCTTTAATTCGCCTCAATTGGAGGCATTTTTATGGATGAATAGTGATCGTTAGTCGACTGCAAAAGGACCTTTAAACTTACATTGCACCGTCGAAAGTCGTGCACATCCGTAAGTATATCTCATTCAAACATATGCATTTCCCAATACAACCTTGGATTTCCTTCGCTACTTTTTAAGTAGCTTTTACTAATTTTATTTTAAACAAAAACATCATCATATAAACGGATTTCTTTACAAACCTTATCAAATATAACAATATTATACTGTTTTCTACAATGTTTCTTTATATTTTTTAATATTATACAATTTTATATAGGTTTACCCTATTTTGATAAAATTATACAATCTTTATTATAAACTTCTCTGCCAGAAATTAAGATTGAAGTTTCTTCTTTCATTTCATTGAGCATATGGAGTTTTTTTATTTTTATTTCGATTTAATGGCTCGTTGATAACAAACTCAGCCAATTGTATCTTATTTTAAATGTTGGTAGCATTCGAAATTTGAATTATTTCGTAATGTCACTTTCATTTATAAAACGGCTTTGCCGAAGTGATCAATAGTCTAATTTTTTATTTTTTCGCCTAATTAGTCTCAATTGAAGGCATTTTGTGTTGCATAAGGTTAAGCCCTATTTATGAGATATATGGATGAATAGTGATCGTTAGTCGACTGCAAAAGGACCTTTAAACTTACATTGCACCGTCGAAAGTCGTGCACATCCGTAAGTATATCTCATTCAAACATAAGCATTTCCCAATACAACCTGGGATATTCTTCGCTACTTTTTAAGTAGCTTTTACTAATTTTATATATATATATATATATATATATATATATATATATATATATATATATATATATATATATATATATATATATATATATATATATATATATATATATATATATATATATATATATATATATATATATATATATATATATATACATATATACATATATATATATATATATATATATATATATATATATATATATATATTATATATATATACATATATATATATATATATATATATATATATATATATATATATATATATATAAGATATACTTACGGATGTGCACGACTTTCGATTGTGCATGTTAGTTTATGGGTCCCTTTACCGTCGACGAACGATCACTCATCATCCATATATCTCAAAAATCGAGCTTTTCCTTTTGCAACACAAAATGCCTCCAATTGAGGCGAATTAAAGCGAAAAAACTAAAATAAAACACTTTGATCACATCGGCAAAGGCCGTTTCATAAATGGAGGATGACGTTTCGAAATAATTCAAAATTTCGGACGTTTCCAGCATTTAAAATATGACATTATTAGGCTGCGTTAGTTATCAACGAGCCATTAAATCGAAATAAAAATATTAAACCTCCAATGCACAATGAAATGAAAGAAGATACTTCGATCTTAATTTCTGGCAGAGAAGTTTATACTAAAGACTATATAATAATATCAAAATAAGGTAAACTTGTATAAAATTGTATAACATTAGCAAATGTATGAAGAAACATGGTAGAAAAACTGTATAATATTTTTATATTTGATAAGGTTTTGTAAATAATCCGTTCATAGGATGATGATTCGCAGTAAAATAAAATTAGTAAAAGCTACTTGAACAGCAGCGAAGGAAATCCCACCTTGGATTGGGAAACGCTTATGTTTGAATGAGATATACTTACGGATGTGCACGACTTTCGATTGTGCATTTTATTTTTTGGGTCCCTTTACCGTCGACGAACGATCACTCATCATCCATATATCTCAAAAACGAGTTTTTCCTTTTGCAACACAAAATGCCTCCAATTGAGGCGAATTAAAGCGAAAAAACTAAAATAAAACACTTTGATCACATCGGCAAAGGCCGTTTCATAAATGGAGGATGACGTTTCGAAATAATTCAAAATTTCGGACGTTTCCAACATTTAAAATATGACATTATTAGGCTGCGTTAGTTATCAACGAGCCATTAAATCGAAATAAAAATATTAAACCTCCAATGCACAATGAAATGAAAGAAGATACTTCGATCTTAATTTCTGGCAGAGAAGTTTATACTAAAGACTATATAATAATATCAAAATAAGGTAAACTTGTATAAAATTTTATAACATTAGCAAATGTATAAAGAAACATGGTAGAAAAACTGTATAATATTTTTATATTTGATAAGGTTTTGTAAATAATCCGTTCATAGGATGATGATTCGCAGTAAAATAAAATTAGTAAAAGCTACTTAAACAGCAGCGAAGGAAATCCCAGCTTGGATTGGGAAACGCTTATGTTTCAAACATAAGCGTTTCCCAATCCAAGCTGGGATTTCCTTCGCTGCTGTTCAAGTAGCTTTTACTAATTTTATTTTACTGCGAATCATCATCCTATGAACGGATTATTTACAAAACCTTATCAAATATAAAAATATTATACAGTTTTTCTACCATGTTTCTTTATACATTTGCTAATGTTATACAATTTTATACAAGTTTACCTTATTTTGATATTATTATATAGTCTTTAGTATAAACTTCTCTGCCAGAAATTAAGATCGAAGTATCTTCTTTCAATTCATTGTGCATTGGAGGTTTAATATTTTTATTTCGATTTAATGGCTCGTTGATAACTAACGCAGCCTAATAATGTCATATTTTAAATGTTGGAAACGTCCGAAATTTTGAATTATTTCGAAACGTCATCCTCCATTTATGAAACGGCCTTTGCCGATGTGATCAAAGTGTTTTATTTTAGTTTTTTCGCTTTAATTCGCCTCAATTGGAGGCATTTTGTGTTGCAAAAGGAAAAGCTCGATTTTTGAGATATATGGATGATGAGTGATCGTTCGTCGACGGTAAAGGGACCCATAAACTAACATGCACAATCGAAAGTCGTGCACATCCGTAAGTATATCTCATTCAAACATAAGCGTTTCCCAATCCAAGCTGGGATTTCCTTCGCTGCTGTTCAAGTAGCTTTTACTAATTTTATTGTATATATATATATATATATATATATATATATATATATATATATATATATATATATATATATATATATATATATATATATATATCTTCTTAATATATATAAATTACGTGTCACGTTGTTTGTCCGCGATGGACTCCTAAACTACTTAACCGATTTGAATCAAATTTGCACACAATGTGCAGTTTGATCCAACTTGAAAGATAGGATAGCTTACGTCTTAATTTATAGTCGCGATATTATTTTATTGCAATGTCTATTATTTGACATTCGCAATTATCTGTTAGTTCCAAACGATTTTAACAGATGGCGTTATCTATTGAGTAATCCATAGATGGCGCTGCTATGTTAAACCTACAAACGTCATAGTCGGCCAAGCGTTATTCTAAATTCAAAATATTGTGAAGGTAATACAGTGAAATTATTCCTGCTTTTTAATTATTTGTGCTTCATTGTTCAAAACTCTTTAATTAAAATATATACATGTAAGTATTATCACATAGTTATAAAAGTGGAATAACTGCAGTATAGGAACCTCTCTCCAATTTTTTTTATTTTAATGCTAAATCTGGAAGAAAATTGTGTCGGTCGCTATAAATAAGCGAGATATAGGCATTCAAAGTTTAAATTTTAAAAACAGGCCAAAATAATATAATATAAAAATGGATGTTGGTATATCTGTATGCCCGTCTGTCCGAGTTTAATAGACTCCGAAACCGTTTGACCGATCACCATGAAAGTTGGCATATATATGTATTTTTTCATGGTTAAGGTTTTTATATATATCCGCTTTGTTGCAACTTTCAACTAGACGGCGCTGCAGCACACCAACTTCTATACTGCTCAACCGATCGCCATGAAAATTGGTATACATTGGTATTTGAGAAAAGATATAACACGGGCAACGCCGGGTAATACCACTCGTATATATATATATATATATATATATATATATATATATATATATATATATATATATATATATATATATATATATACCTATATATATATATATATATATATATATATATATATATATATATATATATATATATATATATATATATATATATATATATATATATATATATATATATATATATATATATATATATATATATATATATATATATATATATATATATATATATATGTATATATATTGCTGGAATTGCTGGAATTCTTTATTGAAGATAGAATAATAATTGTGGCAAGTTATATTATGAAAGCAATATGTAAAAGTAATTAGTATAACAATGCCAATGTGTGCTTTTCAAAACCACTTACATTTTATTTCAAGAAAGCCCATACGGTTCAAAACATATTATACAAAAACGATATTATATTATAACCTATACATCTATGCGGTCTAATTTTATGGGGTAATAAAACTATACACAGGTACGAATAGATGCGAAAAGGTCATTATCGACGGCCAGTAATGACTGACGAGCCTAATCCCAGCGTTGACAGTTAAAAATTCGTCAACTATACTAGTAGAAAACACTGCGAACCATTACCTATTAAATAAGCATAAAAAAACAACATTAGGAATGTGGAATAAGTAGTAAATCTGAAAAATATCCCCTAATTGCCGGTCTTGCTTGTATTATGTGCGAGTGAGATTTAAATAGTTTTGGACTCAAGAGTCAAAACACTCATCAAATGGTATTAATCATAGTATCTTAAAAATTTCAATTGGACGGAAGCATTTTAAGAGTTAATTTAGCTCCTAGTTTTTTGTAGTGATCGGGATCAGGGGAAATCATGGTCGGGTTGATAAGGTCTAGTGTTTACTCGTAATAATCTTGTCTGCAGTCTTATTGGTCATTTAAATAGCGTGGGAATATTTAAAATATATAATATTTGCATAACCAAACATCCACAGTCCGGTCGACACCGTGTGTATTATTAACCGCCAGTACTGCCTACAGAACTACAGTAATTGGTTAATGAAAATTTGACCTAATTAAATTGAAAACCAAATTAATGATCAAAGAGCGTAATGTCACCCCTAATATTCAACCGATTCGCCAAAATTAAAAATATTATCATTAACTTTAAGAGTGATTAGTTATATGCTTTGTATTATCAGTTATTTCATATCTCTTATAAAATTAGATTCAAGTATTCGAAAACTGGATATATAGAGCTAAGTACACAAAATTTGGTGAACTGATAAAGATAGAAATGAAGTAATACTACATAGTAACGGGAAAAAATGGTCATGGTGTGAGAGGCAGCTCTTCTACAAATAATATATCAGAGTAAAACATCATGTTGAAGAGGTCCAGGAAATCTCTGAATATCATGAGACAATGATTTAGAAAGAGCACAGATCCTGGATCCGGACAACAGCATCTAGAGTCGAGATAACCATCATCTGCAGAGGATCCTCGAAATGAGTATTTTATGAATGAGAAATTATTTTTCCCTTACCCTTTGAATATCTAGTACACCTCCCCAAATCCGATCACAGTATTTGTCCAATGAAAAGTCCACTAACGTGCGTAGGTTCACTTGGCGCGTAGAGCGCTTCGCGGTCGCTAGTTACTCGCTCGTAGCGCACAATAGCAATTCGTTCGTCCCACCTCGTCGGAGTATCGCGGAACACTGCCTGCGCTAGCGTCGAATCTGTGATAAGCGCGGATACGCGGACCGAGTGTGTAGGGACGAGAGGAGGCGATGGCAACGATGCGAGACGTGTCGCTTCTGCCCTATTTCGGTGCATCTTGGATGAGAGTAGACTTGCACCAAAGAACAGAGTGACTTTACATACATCGGGTGCCTGACAACCAGGGATTGGTAGGTACGAGAAAGTCGATCCCAAACTAAGAAGAATCCTTAGATCAAAAGATTAAAAGAGCAGGAGAGACGACACACTAAATTGTTATTACACTTTATTGTGAAAGTTCACAATGGGCGGGTTTATTATCTTACAAAAATCTCTTACAACCAACCCAATTATGAAAGTGTGTATGTATGTGTACATGTAACATATTATATAAGTGTATGTTTAATTATTGCATTCGATCGACAGAACTTTTTTTTATTTCTCTGAATTAAAAAAAACAATCGAAGAACGAAGACATTTTTTAGAATCGGTGTATGCGTTCTTGAGTTACAATGACAGGCTTAAGATATCGTAATTCAAGAATGTATTGTCCGATTTAAAAAATTATTTCGTCAATCTGCTTTATTCATCGGTGGAAAGAGTTGATAAGTTAGGGTTCCAGGCCTGAAATGGATCGGGAAACTGTAATATAAACAAGCTACTGAGAAATCACATTTTTCCGCACAGTCGCTTGTTTTTTAAAAGCTTTCCTAATTAAATTGAAACACAGGTAATTCTAATTATTTTTGGAAATCAGGCTGTGCATTCTTGAGTTATAACATTTTTAATGATTCTTTTAAACTATTTTTTAAAATTTATTTTTAGTGGGCCGTAATTTTTAAATGAATTATCTGATTTTAAAAATTCTTTCGCTCGATATTTATATTCGTCGTATGGATGAGCTAATTAGAGCCTAAATATACAAATCGTTCAGCGCCCAACACTAGCATATTTAAAAGTACTTGTGCGTTTCAGCTTACTATTAGGTTATGATTATATTAGCTATCCTTCGATATACCTCTTGTTTCTGTATATCATTATATATTAGGTCTGGGCGTATTCTGCCAATACTGTTTGGCAGAATAAGCCCAGACCGGATTCTGCCAATACTGTTTATTTAAGCTTACAGAAGCACATTTGTACTTCTGTAAACTGTTGATAGTACTTCCACAGAAAACTTACAGAAGTACATTTGTACTTCTGTAAGTTTTCTGTGGAAGTGTTATCAGCATCTTCGTCTTACTAGTTACTTCGTATTCTTTAAATCGCCAGTTCGCGGATTATATAGTTATATATTATATAGTTATATTTTAAATATAATAGTAATATAGAGTTTCTGCGGTCAGGCTAGTAAAGTCGTCAGGCTAATATGAATTGCAATTCACAACAGATGTACAAAAATAGACAAAATTCTTGCAAAAATAAAAATATTTTTTTTATATGTGCAGCAGAGCCATGTCATGGTGAAACTTAAAACAAGATATAATAATTGAATGCGTATACAAAATTTCGTGTCTGTTCTATTGATCGTTGAGGGCTTTCCTCGCCAACCCAGGGTGTGGCAGTCCTGTCTCGGTGAAATTTAAAACGGGTTGTCGTAACTAAATGCATACACAACATTTCGTGTTTGTGATGTTGACCGTCGAGGAGTCCCCTTGTCGGGAGCCAAACCTAGGTGAAGCAGCCATGTCATGGTGAAACTTAAAATGGGTAATCATAACTAAATGCGTATACGAAATTTCGTGGCTGTGCTGTTGACGGTCGAGGAGTCCCCTCGTCGATAGCCAACCCTAAGTGTAGAATCAGGTCATGCTCACCATAAAAAATGAATTGTCATCAGAACTTAACCAACATGTAAATTTTCAACTTAATATAATAATATATGAGGAGTTCCCTCAATTCCTAATGTACCTCACTATCAGAACAGGATTTCGATAAAAATGGGACCAATCTGGAAGTATATCCTTTCAAATAAAAAAGAAATTTAAATCGGTTGATAAATGACGGAGTTCTGAGGTAACAAACATTTTTTAAAAGTACGACCGAATTGATAACCTCCTCCTGTTTTTGATGTCGGTTAAAACACATAAATACGAGCTATTATGAGCGATCGTTGCACTAAAACAGATAATTTTGTGAGCAAGAAAAAATATTGCAAAATGGTATATAAGACATAATAACTTATAACTAATACATCATCGCATTCTCCTTTATGGCAGTGACTAATTCCAATAATAAAAGCGTTAAACCTACAAACTTTATTGTGAAATTTCACAATGGGCGGGTTTATTTCCATACGACAATCTCTTCCAACCAACACTACTAGTACGTGTTTATATTTAGGTATGTGTGCATGTAACATGTGCGCTAGGGTATGTCTTGTTGGTAGCGAATGGTTTCGTGCAGCTTGGGGCCATAAGATCCATTTTGTTCTCAGATCGGCCCAAGTCGCGAATTAACTCCTATTCAGAAGCCTCCTCGTTTGGAAGGCTACCCCGGGTAAGACTCTTGCGTCTCAGGCCTTACTGCTGGGGGATCGGTTTGCGCATCGTTCGGAGACGCCAATCGGCTGTGCACTCTTACAAATTGCTGAAGGAGTCTGGAGACTATGGAAATATACCGTCGCCTAAACAGCGGGGGTGGATGGCAACTGCTATTGAAACGACCATTAGGCTACCTGATCCTGAATTCAGAGCCGGGCAAAATATACCTTTGGTCCGCGATAGATTCAAACTGAATCACCGCTGAACTTACGGCAGGTGGAGGTCGCCCAAGTGACTACGGATCGGAACGTTAAAGGTATCATGATGGTTAATTCCAGAGGGAGATATCCTTTCAAAACTGACAGTCAAAAGGCGGGGATGACCGGTGAGTACCTTTCCCAGTGCCCGTAAGGCGTTGGCCTCTGACGGGCTCGTGGAATTGCTGGACGGTATGTGTGTACCGTCTTATAGCCTTCTACGCTCATCCCACGGCTGAAACAACCATCACATATTGTTATACCAGCCTGGAGTGACGGGTTCGCCCGATGTAGTCGATACCCGCCCAATGACACCGCTAAACTGTATGTCTTGTTATTGCAATCGATAGACAGAAATAAAAATGAAATTTCGCAAATTATATCCCAACGGAAAATGGTCACCCAGCCGGGAATCGATCCCGCTACCTTACAAAGTAAGATCAGGCGACCTAATCACTATGCCACCGATCCATCAATGAACGACCTGTTTTATCATCCATCTCTCTATCCTCTGCCTCCGCTGCTAATAACAGCCATTGCCTTATACCACATTGTTAAGACGCCTATTATATTTATAGCTATTTAGTTTTTATAAGTTAACATAAAAGCTAATAATATGATATACACAATAAGAATACTCAATTATAAATAGGATAGAAAACGAATTTACCGCGTGAAATTTGTAGGACCCGACGTTTCGGTGACGTTGCAGCCGGCGGCTGCAACGTCACCGAAACGTCGGGTCCTACAAATTTCACGCGGTAAATTCGTTTTCTATCCTATTTATAATGTCAAACAACCGCGATAGTCTTCGATTTTATAAAGAATACTCAAATTCGAGTATTTTGGTATTTCGTTAGACCTCTCTGAAATTATTTAGTGATAAAAATGCCATAAATTGGCTCACTGTGTGCCGGTACTACACTCAGAAAAATATTGGATTGATTCATACATCGCGATTTTGTTATTACGGTTTTATACAGAATAACGATGATACAAGGAATTTTGTTGAAACTACATTATTCGATTATATGTAATAACATTCTCTTTACGGTTAATACGGAAATAAAAGTTTACTGTAGTTTCAACATGATTCATGTGTCCGACTATAACCGCACGTATACTACCACACGCTGTCAAATTTGAAGCGAGATCCCAAGGACGCGACGTAATGTAATTACATTATGTTTAACAGTACGACACGGTAACTACTGCCACGCCAACTCCGTTACGGGTCATGTTAACTCTACATATTTACCACAGTCCGAGTTATATACGTAATCATTGTTCAAACATGCGTATTTTCGTGTATTATATCTTTCTCAGTTAAGATGAATTTATATTAGCTTAAAACTAACGTATTTTGAAGGTTACGTAACTACGTAACCTTACCTAATTACGTAACTGAATTACGTAACTACGTAATTTAGTTATTAACTACGTAATTAAGTTATTAACTACGTAATTAAGTATTTCGAAGGTTACGTAACTAAGTATACATACTTAATTACGTAACTACATAACATTAGTTAATTATGTTAATTCTTAACTAAGAATTAACATAACATTGATAGATTTTGCCATATTTATGATTTGATGTCCTTGAGACGCGCTCTTGAAATGACATTAAAGCGGTTATAAACAAAATGATTTTCGTTTGACAATGTAATGGCAATATATAAATGCAAAATATTCGTGGCTAAGGTATGGGTTAGCATAATTATTGTGTAACATAATTATGCTTAACATATTATTGAATATTTAGCCCGTAAGGCTTAGAAACACGTGTCATGCTAACGTAAGGCTCGCTGCAGTTCCTTCTCTCGACTCGTTCCTCCTGCTGAACGCGTATCAAATCATACGCGTGAAATTGGCCATAGATCTTCCCGTCGACGATCCGGCGCATGCAAGAGGCAGAATATTGCAATGATGTGTTAACATAGACTAATGCTTACATCGATCATATTGTACTTACATTCTGCGGGACGCCTTGTTCTCCTTTCCAATAGCGGAAGTGGAATGGTTCGATCGGTACTTAATTTTCTTTTGATTAATTTAATTAAAAGCCATATGAATGAGGCTACTCTCTATTTACACGCCATCTGATCTCTAACAATATAAATTGCTAATAGTAAACAATAGTAAATTCAACTTTTTATTGTTATAACACAATATTTTGTACTTAAAATTATTTTATATATTTTTCTACTACTTCAATTATTTTATGATTATTCTGATTTTAATGATTATCTTGTCTATATATATTTATATATATATATATATACAATATATATATATATATATATATATATATATATATATATATATATATATATATATATATATATATATATATATATATATATATATATATATATATATATATATATATATATATATATATATATATATATATATATATATATATATATATATATATATATATATATATATATATATAGTTAATATTTGATTGGTTTTTTGTGAAATTTCTTTTTTTAAGAATTCGTTTAAAGGATGACACTATAAAAATAATAAAAGCCACTTACATAGCTGGAAGGTTTTCCCGGACTGGATAAGAAATGCTTATTTTAAATGAGATGTATGCCTGGATGAGCACCATTTTATATATATATATATATATATATATATATATATATATATATATATATATATATATATATATATATATATATATATATATATATATATATATATATATATATATATATATATATATATATATATATATATATATATATATATATATATATATATATATATATATATATA
The DNA here is from genome assembly GCA_944548615.1 of Micropterix aruncella. NCBI lineage: Eukaryota > Metazoa > Arthropoda > Insecta > Lepidoptera > Micropterigidae > Micropterix > Micropterix aruncella. The sequence continues at coordinate 16,748,765 of OX155956.1, forward strand.
TATATATATACATATATATATATATATATATATATATATATATATATATATATATATATATATATATATATATATATATATATATATATATATATATATATATATATATATATATATATATATATATATATATACAGTAGAGAGTCGATTATCCGAACTAATTGGGGGACAAGGGTGTTCGGAAAACCGATTTATTCGGATAATCGAACTGTATAAAAAACTGTATTTATAAAACCATATATGGACATAATAATATGTATTATCTATGTAATCTGTTTTAACTTTTTTTATTTCTTACAATAGTGAGTAGTAATCCCGTGAACAAAATAGATATGTGTGTATGTAATACATACGTACATGAAGAAGAACTAATTAACGCTTAAAAAAGTCCTTAATTTTGGTCTGTCGAAGCAAGCCTACCCGCTTATGAGCAGCTAATTCCCGCACTTTTTTCAATACAGATATCTGATACTGGTCGCTTTCATTTTGAGCTTCAAACCATCGCAAGACAGTAGCTAGACATGTAAATGCTTCAGAAGGTGTAGATATATTTTCATCTTCATTTTCTGATTCACTAGTCGATGAGGTGCTTCACTAATTCATGTGCGTTTATGACCCGTAAATGATCCGCTGAAATGTCATTTCCAGTCACGATGGAACGCCATCAGACATCGATACGGCATTCTGAAATATAATGACCGGTCCATCCTTGTATGCGTGTGAAACGTAGCTTAGCCCAGCGAAAGGAGCCTCAGCGAGAAGCCTTAAATTGATTTGAAAGGTGGTCATTGCCCAAAGTGGTAAGATGCAACCAAAATAGCGAAGTCAATAGATGGAAGTATTGATCAATATTATATGGAAGAGAAGTTTATCGCTCTTTAAATAAAGTGGTATTATAGTCTAAGAGATTTATGAGTTTGAAGTAACATCACATTTTTAAAAACAAGCTTTTATTAAAAATGCTCTGTCCTAAGCCAACCCTGGGTTCAGCAGCCATGTCATAGTGGAACCTAGAACGGGAATCTTAATTCAATGATCTACAGAATTTCGTGTTTATGGTGTTGACCGTTGAGTAGTCCCCTCGTTGGGAGCCAACCCTGGGTGCAGCAGCCCTATCGAAATGAAAGTTAGAATGAGCTATCATAATTGAATGCGTGTACAAAATTTCGTTTCTGTGCTGATGACCGTTGAGGAGTCCCCTCATCGGGCGCCAACCCTATGTGCAGCAGCCATGTCATGTAAAAATTGAGAACGGGCTATCATAATTGAATGCGTGTACAAAATTGTGTATCTGTGCTGTTGACCGTGAAATAGTAGCGTCATTGAGAGCCGATCCTAGCTGTAGAATCAGGTCATGCTCATTGACATTTTCATCAGAGCTGAACCAACGTGAAGAATTTCAATTCATACTTTAAGAGATAGTGGTTATAATTCAGCTTGCAAGATTTGATCTAAACAAACAGACATACTAACATACATTGCAAGGTAAATAAAAGCTTGTAAAAAAATAGGTTTTTTAAATAAAGTTACTCAGATTCCATATTTATTGTATTCCTGGGTATGCCATAACTACCAATGAAAATGCCGTTCTTGGCTATCAGAATAGTTGCGTTGGCTGGAAATATGAAGCCAAATTGTAAAAATTATGAAGTCAAATAATAAAAATATTAAAAATAACTAAAATCGACAACAGGCTAGTTAAAAAAAAAATAATAATCTAGATATTGAGATAAAAATTATAAAAGTAATGGTAAAAATATAATTTAGATGTCTTGTTTTTATTTTTAATTAGTTTAGAATTGCAAAAATTACCTCGCTCGCGAGAAGTAGCTGTGCGAAGATCGATTTTTGGTATTCTTTTTTTTTTATTTCTCTGCCAACCTTATTAGTGATACACACCGCTACTTCAAAAATCGAAATCACATCTTGATCGAAATCGAAAACACTCACTGTTGGTTTAATAACTAGGTTGTTTAATAACCAAAAAATAATTGACCGATTGACTAGGATCCGCAAGTGTTTGCATTTAATATACGAAGACGTTGTTGATAGTGTTAGACCTCTGGTGAAATCAATGATCGGACACTTTTGACGGTATAGGGCAGGGACTACAATACTTTTTTAGACTATTTTTTTATTACACTAATTTTAGAGTTGCGGCATCGATTTTTTAACCCTAATCGCACTGGATTGCTTAGGTTCCTAATGGTTTCGTGCAGCTTAGGCATAATGGCCTGTCTGTGTTTTCTTAGGTCGGCCCAAATAACGGTACTCCTCCCATTCGGTAGTCTCGTCGAAGAGGGACTCAATCTGGAAGGGCCGCTGTGAACTCTGCTTACGGCATTAACCTGCAGTCGTAGATAGTTGGGATTGGCGCTTCCGATCCGGGGGAGCACCTCGGGCGGAACTGCCAATCGTTTGAAGAATCCGGTGAATAAACTTATTCCGTCATATATAAAAAATATTTAATAAATTATTAAATAATTTAAAAAACATTTAATAATTTAAAAAATATTAAATAATTTAAAAAAATATATCAGGTAATATACACATAAAATTTAATGTGTTATTTTTTCTGACACAACCGTGGCACTTCAATAAGACTCAGGAAGTGAGCTCACCATATCACAGGAGTGCCTAGCAAGGCGGGCTCGGTTTCACTTTACTTGGCACAATAGGAATAATTTTATGCACTTTAACATATAATTTATGCACAATTTGGCTTGGGCACAGACAGATGTATGCCTAAATTTAGAAGCATATAGCGGTATTTTCTGGATTGTATATTATATTTCTTTTGTGCTATTACGTTTGAATGTTTATGTAACGAATAAATAAATAATTAAATAAATATCATTATAATCGATCCGTTGGCCACCCGTTGCCGTGGCAGCTTGACGGGCAAAGGGCGTTCTGTCCGCAACAAGTTCGAAATGCAAATCACCACTAACGTCAGGTATATAACCCGCAAGTGACCTCGAATCTGTGACCAGACTGTAGGATGTGGAAAATCGTCTAGATAAGGCAGTAAGGGCGCGAGGAGGCCGGCCCGCTAGGTGGTATTTCCCAGTGCCTCACGGTAATGCATTGAAGGGGCGGATAGCGTAGTTTGACTGTGGATTGCCTTTGTGTCGCATCCCATAGAAGATAAGATGGCAAGAGTCGTTATAAATACCTAATGTGGCGGGCTCGCCCGTAGCGATTGACACGTCCTTACTGTCCTGGATCGCATCAGCAAGCAATATAAAAATGATTCCATGTTGGTGACATCGAACATTGGCATTTTCAAATACTACAACGCATTCATAGCTCTGAAATGATCAAGATAACTTCAGGGAATACACGCAACAAGACAAGTAATACGTGTGAAAAACACTCTCATGGTGCATACATATGAGATCGTTTGGGGGCGACGGACACATGTGTTATGTTGTCGCTTCTTCAATAGTCTGCCATCGTCAATTGAAGCGTGCCAAGGCTGGCGTTGGCATCGGCATCGGCCAGGGTGTTGAAGTCGCTCCTCGCGTAATATCTCCGGGAGAGCACTAATAATACTGATAGAGATCTCCATAAAATTATGAATTTAAATCTCTTCATAATCTTTTAACTGAAAGATACATGTAATAAGAGGTAACAAGAATAATAGGTGAAAGAAATTTATTAAGCTCTCTAGTGATCATAACGTACTATTTAAGAACGCATCCGGTAAACGAGTCGTTGGTCTCTACCAGGAAGTTTTGTAAAGTACTTATCTAATATACAGTCAGAAATAAAAAACACGTAAGTATTTTTCTCAAAAAACGACAGGATCACGTTAGCTACTTTCGTGGGCAATTTCACTGGCTTCCTATTCGCGATAGAAGAATTTTGCATACGTTGTCGCTGCTCTAAAACATCATCAATAACCCCACTTCGCCCTCCTATCTCAATTCCACCCTTTGGGAGGCCACGGTTTTCCACGTCGATCAAGCCGGGTAACACACCCGCCATTCCGTTATATCACTTCTGTTTACACGTACTCCTTTATGGTCCATTCTGCTCGTTTAAGGAATCAGCTCCCACACCTTCGTTGCTTAATTTTAATAATTTGTTGAAAAAATATTTGCTCTCACACAGCCAATAACCAAATCCCACAACTTATCCTCACATTTCTGTGGCAATTAGGCAAAACTACATAAGTCGTTTTTTTGAACAAAAAGAGTTATAATTACCGTTTTTTTAACGCTGTTAATGGCCGATTAACAGCGTTTTTTTTACTCTTTCATTGGGAAAAACTACATAACTCGAAGTACAATATAAAAAAAGTTATAGCACCTACTTTCTTACTAGTTATATATCGTTCAGATGAGCAAAACTACATATGTGTAACTTATGTACTTTTTCTTAACTATTGATAGGTGGTCATAGTAGCATAAGTTAATTATCTTTTTATTAATATATATATTATTTTAAAATTACACATATAGTTTAAGAGAGCACACATCTTTTATTCCATGTGCCAATTTTAGTCATAAATTTTAAAATGCTCCCCTGAGAAAACGCTACTTCTGACTTATGTAGTTTTGCCTAATTGCCATAGATTTATACTTCCCTGGGCAAAAATATTAAAACATGGTATATCGTAATCTTAGCATAACTTAATGACTGATTTGTATAAATTATGTCTGTACGATGACAATTAAAAATGTTTATCAAATGGTTGGCTGTATGGTATAATATTAATAATAATAATAAACTCTTTATGTGCACTTAATTATTATACAAAAAGGCGAGTTTATTGCCACATGGCAATGTCTTACAACTAACCTAAACACAGTGGTACATGCGCGCATTGTGAAAATAAAGATTATTACATAACATACAGATCGTCTGCAAAACATACAGACAAGTGGAAGAATTTAAAACTAATAATGCCCGAGGAGAGGAAATTGGGAGAGGAAGAGGAGAGAAAGGGAAGAACTGGTTACTTCTTAGAAAGGTTACTAGTAATCCTTAAGGTGAGTCTTAAACGGTGGTAAAGATGGCGAGTTTCGTATGTTTGTTGGGATATCGTTCCAGAGTCTTGCACCATGGACACAGAAAGAATAGGAATAGACATTGCTATAGTGGTATGATATAATATGGTATCGCTATAGTGGTAAACCTGCCACTTGTGCATAAATTGTTTTTAGAAAACCAGTGTAATTTTAAATATGTAATGTTATTTTTAGCATAATAAAGCTATTCTGTCTTCTATTCTACTCTTTATTCTAGTTCTTCTATTCTATTTTATACATGTATTGGGGGTAATATTTTTTAAAGCATATTTTGTATGTGTTATTATGAATACTAGAATTTTCTTATCTCTGGGTCTCATTTTAGTCTCAAGATCGATTGCATAACAGCTGTGATCTAAAATGTATCTTCATTTGTTGTCTACACCGGTTTTTACTAGTTTTTAATAATTATTCGTTAGCGTGGCGCTGAGCTTAAGGAAATCACATGTCGGATGAGCATGCCTGGCATGCGGTAGGTAGGTCAATAATTGATTAATGTGGTTTTTAATTATAACATCAACTGTTTTTATAATAATATCGAGTTTAATTGCATTTTAATTTCAATTGCATATTTTGACCTTCGGTCGTAAAGTCATTGAAATGGAACTAGTTCTACAGTTGCGTCATTGTGTATTCTAGTTCTTCTTCCATGCATATAAGATTGCATCTATTATGGTCTCTGATCTGACATAACAGCGATGATTAAAGATGTTGCAATGAAATTAGTGTTTGGCGGTTACTTTAAGCGATGAAATCAATATTTTAATCGGTTACCTGGAAGCTCTTGAAGAAAAATTATATTGATGTCCATTATTTATATTTATATATAATATTATTCACATATTCTATAATAGATAATGGAATGATGGACGGTTTACTCAGGAGTTGACAATAAAAATACTATCGAAATATATCCCAGAACAGTAGACTTAAGTCAAGTATATAATTATAAAATTATTATTAGTATATAATTATTATATTTTGTAATTCACAACAATATATAGTAAAATATGTAACTATTTTACTTGCGCGAGATCAACTACAGAGTTATCTGGAAGTTCCCATAGAAAGTGCGGTTTATTTGTCGACAAAGATCTACCATTTTTAGGAGCAAGTCCAGATGGACTGGTAGAAGACAAACAAATGGATATTACGAAACCTAATTACATTAAATTAATAAAAAAACGTCAAAAATAATAGTAAGCGTAAAACTAACGAAGAAAAATAAATAAAATAAACTAAATGCTAAAACCAAATGAAAGTCAATAAAAAAAAGGTTAATAAAAATATAATTGTTTGAATTTACATTACTTTGGGAATCAATAATACTGCGCAATAATCTTTGCATATACAATAATACTGCGCAAGAAGTGATTTGGCGGTGTGGTGTTCAATAATTGGTATCTCAATTACTGTGATACTTAATATAAATATAGTATAGGGCCAGTTTCCCCTAGGAGTCAACCTTCGGACCCTCCTGGGCGGTTTGGCCAATCGATTGTGCATTCCGACCGACAGTCAGGGTATCTGGAAACAGTACTGTCTCCTATAGAGCGGGGGTAGTTTTTAACCTTAGTTGGTCGTTTCAACTGCTCTTGAAAGGCCAATCGGCTACCCAATACCAAGTGAACTAATACCAATACCAAAGAATGCCGTGGTCCGCGATAGATTCGGTAGACACCGTAACACCGCTATTTAAGGGAGAGAACGGCGCAAGCGACCTCAAATCTGTAACTAGTCGGGAGACCGGAGTCTGTACTGGAATCTGGTTACAACTGAAAGTAAGGGCGCGAGTGTCGGCCCCCTGGCTAATTATCCTAGTTATCTCACGGTAAGGCGATGGTCTCTTACGAGCGTTACTAGACAGTGGACTGTTTTCGTCCCAAGTCTTTTACGCTCACCTCACGTCACCTCACCTCACGATATAATATCGTTAAAACTTCCTGAGGTTCGCGGGTTCACTTCAACGGGTTCGCCCGTTGTAGTTGACAGCTCTAGTATAGGATGAAATAGTTAAAAATAGGTGATTCCGTTTTGATTCCCTCAAAAAGTAGCTAATTTTGACTTTAATTTTGACGCATAAACTCCAGTCAACTAGCGCGCCACTTTAAATACCTACTCAGCGCTCGTGATTTTCGGTCGGTAAAGTCTTAATATAGACTTCGGCGCCGTTTGACCGATCACCATGAAAGTTGGCACATATATGTATTTTTTCGTAGAGAAGGTTTTGTTGTAACTCACCAATAAATACGGCTGCAGCACATCAACTACACCGTTCAACCAATCGCAATGAAAATTGATATACACAGATATTTGAGCCGGGATAATATTTTTGCACTATCCACATTGTTGTAACTCGACAGTAGATGGCGCTGCAGCACATCAACTTCTATAATATTCAAACGATCGCCATGAAAATTGGTATACATAGGTATTTGAGCCCGGGCAATATTTTCGCACTATTCACTTTGTAGTAACGCGCCACTAGATGTCACTGCAGCACATCAACTTCTATACCCAGTTCCGGATTTAGACTTGATAAGGCCCTAAGCTATTTGAGCTATTGCTGCACTATATTTAAGTATATATGACAATTGATCACTCTGACATTTTTTTGGGGCCCCTAAAGAAAGTGGGGGGCCCTAAGCTATAGAGTGTGTGGCTTATACTTAAATGCTGCACTGTCAACAGATCGCCATGAACCCGCCATGAACGACACCTGAGCAACACCGGGTAATCTTCCACTAGTATAATGTGTACAAGGTATAATCATGTAATTTCCAGGCAGGATTGTTTTATTTATTGTGGATGAATGATATTCCTTCAATACATTCAAAGACACTTATTAAACACTGTTACTGTCATTTTGCCATAATAATAATAATAAATATAATATTAAATATTATAATTAAGTAGTAAGTAGTAGTAAAAGGGTGGGGGGGCTTGTCTCCTGCCCTTAATGTCACCTTGATCTATAAGATCTTTTGAAACTACCCACTTGGGTCGGGCCTGCTAGAAGCCCGGTATTGCTTACCAGTCCATACAATTCACTGACTTTCAAGTTGGGCAGATCGCTGGGTTCGAGAAAGGCTTGTACTAGTACACTGTGTCTTTTTGCGGCAAGGCCTGGGCAAGGACCAACGATGTGTATGCTGTCTTCAGGTTCTTCACCACATATTCGGCAGTCGTGTGTCCGGTGAGAAGACCGATAGTGGTTCTAAGGTTCTTTTTGCTCATGTCAAGTAAGGCCTTGGTTTTCTTAGGAAGAGGTTGCTCCATCATGTCCTTTCACTGGCGATATCCTTGGCTCTGTTTCCGGGATACCCGATGTTCCTGCTCCAAGCAGTCCCTAATGATTTTCTTGCCTGTAGCGGAGGGGATCCCAACAACTGGCTCCACCGGGCATTTCAGTGTGCCCAGTTTTTCCAATCCGTCGGACTCTCCGTTGCCGGGTATGCCTTGTTGGCCCGGTGTCCATATTAAGGTGATTTGTAGGATTTTCCTAATTCAATGAGCTCTTGCATATAGTCCCAGACCACAGAAGTTTCTGTCGTGGCTTAAGCCAGAGCATCCAATGCTGCTCAGCTATCAGAGCAGATGAGGATTTTTCTATTTTTCATTTTTTACTCATCTCGACTTTGGAGTTTTATGCATTTCAATATGGCAAACACCTCGGTTTGGAAAACCGTGACATTTTGTCCAAGGGAGATGCCGATTCTATCTTTGGTTTTGAGTCCGTACACGCCTGCCCCAAAACTTCCATTCATTCCTGATTATTCGGTGAACCAGGCGTCCGCATTGTGGCTTGGGAGCCAATGCGGATTCATCCAATCTTCTAAAATTATAATTAAATCAAAAATAAATAATATTAAATTATTTATTTGCAGCAGTCAATACAAAAAATATACAAGAAACACAAAGATACAATTTGAAACTCTAAAGGCAAAGACTATCTAATAAACTAAAAACGCTGCAAATTAGGGGTATCCTCAAAATATCATTTAACTAGTTTTTAGGATATACCTTTTATTATTACCTCTATTTAATAAAATAAAAATAAAATAATCAAAATTGAATAAGTAAAAAAAAAAATATCTATATCAAAATCAAAATAATCAACATTAAATAATCGCGTCATTTTTTTTAAATAATAAAGAAAAAAAAATAATCAAATTAACTTCTTTTACTAATATATTCTTGTAGTGGTCCATAAATATTCAAATTGATCTCGATCTCAATGCTCATAGTGATCACTCGTTCTCATGGTAAGTTCAAATTATTTAAATGTTATTTTTATCTTACAAAGTTATCTTCATTCATTGCGAGTTAATGTACTTACAATGGTTGTAAGTAATCTGTTGTTTTTTTCTGTCAAATTTGTTAGTCATCTCAAGACAAGAACAATACAAAACGATTCGGCCCGTGTCAAAATCAAACACCAAACACAAACACATTAATCAACATAGCGTCTAGCCGGGCAGCGCCTTCCAAGGTTGCCGCTGGACGCTAACATCGTCCATTGTGGCATCTACTACTGCGCTGTTGCCTCATTCAATTTCGTGCGATGCAGTAATATTATTTCGAGTATTTCCTCCGTTAAATGAACGGAAATTAATTTGTCTGTTTAGGATTGGTTATCAGATTGTAATTAATTAAAACAAACGCGGCAATTGAAATTACTAACGCACTACGGCTTTAGCGCAGAGATTGATGTGTTTTTCTAACAGGCTAAAGAAATCATTAAATATTTGGTTGTTTTGAAATGGGTCCCGAAAGTAAGAACTATGTTTTATCTGCCACTAAGAAACTAAGAAACCCTGCTAAAAATGGAGTGATGAGTCTCCGCTTTGTAGTTTGTGAGCTAGTGGGCCCATGATGAGGTGGCCACAATGACCCATGTGTTCAGGGTCGGTCACACTCACGGGTCAACACCCATCCGATGGCCTCCACGCATGGGGTGCGAGCCTGGGTAGGACACTGGGTCAACCAGTCTCCCCTGGGAATAAATCCTCTGGCGCTCCTGGACGGTCTGCGCACCGAGCGGCGCAAGCCAATCGATTGTGCTCTCCGACTAACAATCGGGGGAGTCTGGGAACTGTATTGTTTCCTATAGAGCGGGGGTAGTTGTCTACCTTACGGCGACTGCTCTTGAAATGACCATTGGCCATCCGATCCCGGTTCAGAGTCGGGCAAAGGACGCCTTGGTCCGCGATTAGATTCGGTGCACTCCGTTTCACCGCTTCGTAAGGGAGAGGACCGCGCAAACGACCTCGAACTCGGAACCAATCGAGAGACCGGAGAAATCTGGTCAAAATTGGAAGTGAGGGCGCGAGTATCTCGAGCCCGCCGGGTTTATTCCTGGCTCACTCGCGGTAAGGCGTTGGACTCTCACGGGTTGTGACGTAGCTGGACGTAGGATTGTACTGTCTAAAGTCTTCTACGTTCACTGCAGAGCGACAGAACGACTAATCGTTAAAACGTCCTGTGGTGACGGGCTCGCCCGTTGTAGTCGACACCGAAAGATGTAGTTTGTAGGGAGCTAACGGGCCCATGATGAGTTGGCCACGATGACCCATGTGTTCAGGGTCGGTCACACTCACGGGTCAACACCCATCCGACGGCCTCCACGCATGGGGCGCGAACCTGGGTAGGACTCTGGGGGCGATCCCAGTTTCCCCCGGGAATCAAACCTCTGGCGCTCCTGGACGGTCTGCGCACCGAGCGGCGCAAGCCAATCGATTGTGCTCTCCGACTAACAGTCGGGGGAGTCTGGGAACTGTATTGTTTCCTATAGAGCGGGGGTGGTTGTGTACCTTATGGCAACTGCTGTTGAATTGACCATTGGCCATCCGATCCTGGGTGAACAGCCGGGCAAAGGACGCCTTGGTCCGCGATAGATTCGGTGTACTCCGTTTCACCGCTTCATAAGGGAGAGGACCGCGCAAGCGACCTCGAACTCGGAACCAATCGAGAGACCGGAGAAATCTGGTCACAATTGGTAGTTAGGGCGCGAGTGCCGCCCGCCAGGTAACATACCTGGCTACTCGCGGTAAGGCGTTGGACTCTAACGGGTTGTGGCGTAGCTAGACGTCGGATTTGTTATGTCCAAAGTCTTCTACACTCACTGCAGGTCGATAGAACGAATAATCGTTAAAACGTCCTGTGGTGACGGGCTCGCCCGTTGTGGTTTACATCTCAATATGTAGTTTGTAACACAAGTATTTTTTTATATATTTGAATAAATTCATGTTTACACGAACTAACATTGGTTTCGTGTTATTACAGGTTTTCTTCGTTTTACGTTCTCGGCCTTCCGCCTGACAAGGATGGGAAGTATTGGGAACACGCTAAAAAATGTTTTCGAAATGAAGAATTCTCACTCTGACTAATTGCTGAAGAAGTCTGGATACTATGAGAAAATTCTGTCTGTAGCAGCGGGGGTGTATGTTGACCTGTTGTCATGCCACTCTTTATATGACCTTGGGTCAATCGATCCCGTGTGGCACTACGGGCAAAGAAGTCCATGTCCGCAATAAATTCAAATTGAATTACCACTGTAATACAACAGGTAGAGGCCGCGTAAGCGACTTCAGACGTGTAACCAGTCGGGGGGATGGAGGTATTCTGAAGGTTAACTCCAGACGGAGATATCCTACCAAAATTGCTAGTTATCGATCTAGGCTGCCCGTTGCTTACATTTCCCGTTGCCTCTAACTGGCTGTTGGCGAGCTAGACAGTAGATTTTTTTGTCTCTAAGTCTTCTACAAATCAAATCAAATCAAATCGCTTTTATTGTCTTCAAAAAACTTTACATAGTTGTTTAGACATTTTATATAGCCGCTTAATGTTAAAATAACTTTAAAATGTATACTAAATATTTTATTAGAGACTCACCACATAATTGAGTTATATTATATATTTATAACTACAGATAGTCATGAAATTATAATATTAAAATTAAATGGTCCTGTAAGTAAGAATTATAATTGATTATGGGAGACAATTAAAAATAATAGTAATAATATAATAATCAATAAAATGGTACAAATGTCAAGTTAAATAAAAAAAAAATCGAGATGGAAATTGTCAGTAATCTAATTATAATTCGTTAATATTATATAATTCTCTCGCAATAAGGTAGCCTTTTAATTTCGATTTAAATTGGGTGATATTTCCGTTTCTACATATACTTTTGATATTCTCAGGCAGTTTATTGTAACACGCCATTCCAACGTAATTTGGATCCCTTTTGAATAATTCCAGAGATGGACGGGGTATTGCTAAATTGTGCCTACATCTGGTGAAATGCGAGTGAATTTCTTTTTGGGTCTTCATTTTTCCTATGTTTTTAATATTAATTTTATGCATTCAAATATGTATAGTGATGGTAGCGTTAGAATACTGAGATTTTTGAAGTGACCACGACATGATTCATTATGTTTAAGGTTTAATAATATTCTTACACTCATCCCACGGCTGAAAGAACCATCACATATCGTTATACCAGCCTGGGGTGGCGGGTTCGCCGGTTGTAGTCGACACCGCCCTACTGTAACAAACACTGCCGACTATATTTTTGTGTCCGACTTTATCGAAAACCTTCTTAGAGTCTATGAAATACATACAAACTATATGGACAATATATCTACATCTCTGGAGAATAACTTGGATGATAAATAGCGCTTCTCTAGCTTGCAGGTTGTTGCCTAAACCAAATTGCTTATCGCTGACTTGTTTCTTTGTTATATTATAAATTTCGAAATGTATTATTCGCCGGAAGAGTGGTAGTTCGGTATTAGCTACATCATTTGGGATTGATTTATGTGGGAATCATTTTAAAGTTGAGTTCAACCAGTCAGTAAGAATATTGCCGGTCATATAAATCCGATCATATACTGAATGATTCTAATTGTTGAATATTTTGTCACGTGATACTAGTATTTTTTACAAATTTAGGGCTATCTTGCGAGAAAAAAGGGGAATCATCTCTGATCTTTACAGAAATCTTCTTGCAGATGTATATTGCAATATTATAATAGAGCGCCATTTTGTCTGAGGTTATCTAAGTAGCGGTCAGTCGCTACATGCCTGCTTCACCCCGGGTACATAAAGGTCAAAAGAAAAAAAATCTGGTTGATACATGATATTTTATAATTTCGAAAATTTCGATTTGATAAAGCGATATATTTACAATATGTCGATGTTCTAGTTATCGGCTATATAATAAGTGAAATAATTTATTTGCATTCGATATTCAGATCTTTGTGTTCTTTTTACGATTTAACTGTTTTTTTAACAGCTATAATAATTGCGATATTTAGGTTCGATTTTGAATTTAGTCATTTTCCACCCATCATTTTAAAATTTAATTAAACACGCAAACCACTAAATTTATATTTTTTTAATATTTACATCAATGATAGTGGTATTATTCTCTAGATATAAGACACTTAGATATAAGATATAAGACACTATAAGACACTCTAGATATAAGACACTATGACACTTATTTCTATTCTAGCATTAATAATAACGGCGTAAATTTTCAGAATATAACATTTAAATTCAAAACACGCTAAAGATTTATTTATTTTTCTAAGACCAGTATTAACAGATTAATGATTTTAAAACTTTCAGGAGTTGTCTGAAAAGGCAGTCATTTTGAAACAAAATGGCGGATATCAATCATCAATTTTTGAAATCTCGGCATTAGGATGATTGATATTGCCTTGACGATGCCTTGGGGAAACCATTTTTGCACTTAATTTGGCCCTATTGATCTTGTGGTTTAAGAGTTACAGTGGGCACAGACATACAGACAAATACATACAAACGAAGACAGACATTTCCCAGAAATAACTTTCTTGTATAACCAGGATCTCAAAACTTGAAGAACCGATGGAAACTCAAATTCTAAATTTTGCTATAAAACAAGATTTTTCCCTAAGTATAAATATTAATGTTGTACTTCGTGTAACACTATGTATTTTCACACGAGTGCTCAACAAAAAGGAGTGTAATGTGTTCAGGGTTCATCTATGTGTGTTTTCCGTTTTTGTTAACTCTACCATAACTTCTAAACGCTTGAAACGACTTAGGAGTATGTGGTATTAATATCGTTACGTCATCCTGAGTGTTATAGAGTATATTAACTGTCCGAATATCAAATAACTAGTTGTCTAAATGTTCAAATGTCAATAAATTTACATAATATATAGTGTTAATTTCTAATAAAAGGTATTATATACATGTATTTATATGGATTAATACATAAGCCATAAATATTAAAAAAAAAAACAGTAATAAAATTAATTATAAATACACTTTCTCTCACGGGAGTCGTATTTTTTATTCTTCCAAATATATTTACTTGTTCTGGGAAGTAATATCACTCGGCCGATTCTCTACTAGATCGCCTGATCGAATAGGTGTATAGAGACCTCTGTTAGGGAACCTAGGCCATACGCAACCCATGCTAATATGCCGACGTCACTTCCATCGATTGTGTTTACGTATTTGTCGCCGTCACGCGACCGCGACAGGTCTTTTGTGTCGCTTCTTGCGGTTGCGTGCGACTGCGGCGTGAGGCCAAGCGCGCGCTCGTGGGCATCAATCAGCTGGAATGCCATTGTCATCGTGTATGCCGCGACGCATGTCATATAAAAACTTAGCTTACTCTAATCAAGCTACATTGTAAAGCGATGTCAGTAGTAAAAAAATATCGGCCGAAGACTCCCCCAGTTTCAATTCTTGGCACCTGGAATACTACATCAACCTTGTCATCATCGATGATAACAGAAGCACTCCCAGCCGACTTCTAAGTCCTGAAACTTGCAAGGACTTTGCGGCCCCCGCCAAACTAAATACAAGGAAAGCTGCCGGGTCTTCAGGAAAGAAAGTTTACTTATTTGTCAAAAACTTTGGGTACTTCGTAGGAAACAATCCTTTTCTGCATCTCGGTCTACTTACAGTTTAATCACGATAGTAAGTATCATGTTGCTTCTCTCGCCAAGGTCCTCAATGCGCGGTTTGGTCGGCCTGTTTTGGTGGCTGGTAATTGTAATGCTCGCTTGATCGCATGGCATGATAATGGAAACTTTGACCCAAGATCTGGGGAGGGAGAGCTGAAGACGTTGAGTAGCAATTAAGACTGCCTTCAATGTGCATATAATCAATGTTCCGTGGAACGTTCGAACTTCCTGCGGCCCACTTAGAACTAGAAACGTAGAATTGATATGTAATACGGCGGGCATTGGCGAGGATTGTCTACGAAATGGTGCCCCGCTTCAGATTACCTACTCTTTGTTACCGCCACCGTCTCATAAATGTAGCTTCAGACCTCGTCATATCATTGTGTTTTGTACGTATTCATATAGCTTAGGCAAAGAAGTCCGGTTTTTTATTTTGGTCAGCCCAAGTCGTGTTCGTTTCACATTCGGTGAATTTCCCTTCAAAGGTCTCAATGAACTCTGTCTTCACTTATGATCTCCACGTGTAAACAGTAGTGTATCTGTAAGCAGTAGTGTATCTCGCTCCTAGCGCGATCACCTCCTCCCATATTTCACCTAGATCACCGCCTCCTCCCATCTAGATCACCGCCCATATTTCTAAGCATTGTTGAATCAGGCGAATTACCAGCGAAATCTAGAGACGTAGTTTCCCAAGAACGCGGGGTAAATGCTGGCCTATTATCACCTATCCCTAGAAAAGACCATTGGCCACCCGATGCTGGTGATTAACTTACTTAATCCTCCACGACGAAATTTCTTCCTGCGCAAGCAACCTGGAGCAATGACCATTCTATACACACACATGTACAAGATTTGGCTCGGTTCGCATAGTAAAGCTGTTGAGCCGTCACGTCCGCTAGAGGGCGTTGCTTTCTCAGAAGAGATCTCCGATCGCTTACAAAGCGGCGCGGCGCGGCGGCGACTGCCGATCATCATAACAATGCCGACTCCGGCCAACCTATCATTAGACAATAAATACATTATCTCGATAGTGCGCTATCGAAATCTATGAGCGGAATTGATCAGAGGCCTGCATCGGCTCCGCGATGAAACCTTTCCAATGTGTAATTCTTTCCCCTTATAACGAAGTATCTATTGACGAAGATATGTCCGCACTGATAGATGGACTAGTTTATCTAACAAACAGCTCAGTGATTATTAAATAGTCAAACTGGATGTAGTATATGGCCAGAGAATAACTTTTGGAGAAAAAATAAATAAAACTCTATGTATTATTTTCTATAATTCACGCTATTAGACTTCGCATTTTTATCGTTTTTGAAAATATTGTTGTAACTTTACTTTTGACAAAAAATCACATTTGATTCATAAACCAGCAAATTCACAGTGATTAGAAAATATGATCACTTTCGGAAAGATATCAGAAAAAAATACTAGAAAAATGTTTATACCGTTTAGAGTAATTTATTTCAGTTCAAAAACTTTTTTTTTCGTTTTCATTGATCCTTAAGAATTTAAAGTGATCATTTTGATTTTAATTGATTTTATTTTAAATCTCTTTGCATTGTATTGACACAGACAGTGGGCTTGATTTCGTTTCTTCGTAAACTAATATCGGAAAATTATTCATGCAAACGAAACAGAGCAACGCGTTAGAGTTGCTGTCCCAAAAAAATTTAGTAAAAATTAGTAAAAATAATGAATTACGACACTGTCTCACCAAAACATTAATTACTGCCAAACCACTGTACCCATAATTAAAATGAAACATATTAACATATTAAAACATAACAAAATCAAACAAAATAAATTAAAATAAAATTAAAACGGGGCCGTCACGCTGAATCGAGTTGTGGCCGATATCGGCCAATCGGGGCTTGAGGGGTTAGGGCGGAATGTAAAATGAACGATCGTAACTTTTCCAGCACAAATATGACCTGCCGAACATAAAACCATCTTGATTAATTTTATAACATTTCTTCCGCTCTTAGGTTATGCCGCCTTATGTTCAATTGATAGTTGTAATATAGAAAAGTGAGAATCATTTATGTTTTCTTTTGTTATGTCATGACAATATTCCGCTCTAACAAATTGGCTTGTTTCGCTAGTATGAACGATTTTAGACCACGAAGATACACAACGGGGACCAATTACGTGAGTTTGGTAGTTTGTAAGTTTTGTAAGAAACTAATTTTTTATTTGAACTTTCTGCGGGAAAAAGAAAATACATATATTTTTCTAAAACCATTTTTTAAGGTTTTTTCTAGTATAAAAAGCGTTGAGCACAATGCGCTACCTAGCGGTAGGTGAAATATCGCTAATACTGTTTATTGACGATATTTTATCTACCGCTAGATAGGGCAGCGCGCTCAGGGCTTCTTAAACTTTTTCCATAGATAACATTTAGAAATTTGACAAAAAAAAAATTGACAAGTTGTTTCTGTCCATTTATGTGATATTTTGTTTGATTATTAATAATATTACTACTGTAATGAATTTATTTATATTTGTTATTATTGGCGTATTTTCTGCTGACTGTTACTGTTTCTGTCATTTTTCAGTGATGTAATAATTTAATGGATACCTATTTACATTTTTATGTTGCGCTAGTTTTATTATACTTTATTGTCTATCTACTTTGCATGTATTAGAAATGACGTCATAATTTTTTAAAAAATGATTTATTTTAATTTAATGATATTTGATTTATTTTAATGATATTTGTATTTTTTTTTAATTGAAAATTGAAACTTGAAGTTTGAAGGTTGGTGACAGTAATCGGTAACAGTTAAGTCTGTCAATTCTTATTCACTTTGTAAAGTGCCGTTTCCGGCACAATTATCACATGTAACAATACACGAAATTATAAAATAAATGAACCTTGAATAGATCATCTTTAACTAGAAAAAAACACACCTATTACGGTAATTAGCCTTAGAATTACAGCTAGTATGTAAATAGCTGCCTAATAAGCGCATGCTACATTGTCTGCAAAGAAGGAAACAAATTAGTCAAGCTATAAAACAACAGCGCCTCAGGTTAACTGAATGCACACGTGTGAAAAATTAAATAGTAGTCATTGTAATCCCATATAATAAGCTGAATGAGTGTTTTTTTTCGGTACGCAAAACTAACTTTTTACGTACATTAATCGAGACAAAATGTATGTATAACAGCAGAATCGGTGTTTCAATGTACGAGTATGTGCCGCGCCGTTCCGTAACGGGCTTTGTTAATGTTTCAAGCTTTATTAGCCCGAAAAATTTCCCTTCAAAGAGGGTAGTTTTATATAACCCAAGACACGGATTCGAATATCTGGCGCACCGGTACGCTCGGAAATACTATGCGGGCTAGGCAATTATAAAGCATGAACCATTCGGCAGTGACCAATGAAAAATAGTGACTGGAAACATTCGACAAGGCCCCTGCATATCGTGGGAGTGGCCTCCGTGGGCCTCCGGCTACCTGAGTGTCCATAGGGTCATGCAGTGGTTAATGTGCTGTAGGTCCAGGAAATGCTCTTATATGTTTCCTAAGCAGCAAAGGGGAATGTTGACCTGATGTTAGCCACTCTTAAAATGACTCGTTGGCCACTCGATCTCGAGTGCTAGGTAGGCAAAGGATGCCACGGTCAGCGATAAATTCGAACTGAATTACGGCTAACATCAAGCGTCCCAGCCTCTACGTTCACCCCACGGATGAAATAACTATCAATATACGTTATACATTCCTGGGGTGGCGGGTTCTCCCTTTGCAGGTGACAAATCCACAGTCCATAGAGTCCGACGCCACTGACCAAATGTATGGTTAAGGCGCTTATTTTTCCTTGCATCGTACGCCCGATAGGGCCAAGGGGGCTTTTATGAACGGGCCTATTTTCTAGTTGTATAAAAATAATGTAATACCTATGTAACTTAATTTTCAAATATAATAACCCTTTTACACGACCTTCTTTTAGTGACGCTGCCAGAAATAAAGACTTATCTACATAGACGACCTATTAAAAAGTTTTCCCACACACATCCATAAATAAATATTATGAGGTTCTGAAAATAGTTGCTGTCCTTAGTCTAATAGCAGCCAACGGAAGAATAATTAATTTATCTCTCAATTCAAAACAGCATAATAATCAAATTAATAATAGAACCGAAACCATTCATTAAAATCGTGCCCACATTCTAATAAATTCGATTTCATAATTGCAATTTAACGACAGTGACGATAGCACGGTCATTTTTAATGCTCCATGGTTGAGTTATAATGTCCTTCGCAGATGCGGGTGTTTCGTAATATCTCGATAGTTCAATGTGTAGTTTAAATATTGAAGTTTAATTAGCAGAAGTAGTAATCAAAGAGGAATTCACTTCATGCCATCAATTTTTATATTCTACCCGTAGTCAATAGCGTTGCTAATGAAGCGTAAACGTTTAAGACTACGCTCATACCGATACTTGAAAATGATCGCCGTCGAGTAGTTGTAATCTTGTTCAGATTATTATTATTGATATTGGATAAAGTGGCCTTATTCACGTAATAGAAGTTTATGATATTTGTAACCCTACTGCAGGGGTTCGAAACTTTATTTGTTTCATTGGTTTATTTTGTCTATTCATATTAAAATTTATCTTACGAACAAATTTTACAAAACATATCAAAATAACCAAACAACGCTGTAAATTAGGAATACCAAACAACGCTGTAGATTAGGAAAAGCCTGCGTCGTTTAATTAAATAAGTAAAACGTGTTTGTCACAAGTTTTACTTATTTAGTTAAACGTCAGGAGGATAAATTTTAAGTTCATTCATGACTAGAAAACAAAATGTTTTTAAAAGTATTTGCAGCATAAAAATCATTGGTTCCCTACACATTCAGGCGTCCAGATATTTATTTATTTATCTAATTAGGTAACTCGTTACAACGTTGTCTTCATAATATATATAATCATTTATATTTCTTCATATTAAATAAAAATATATATCACTGCATCACATGAACAGTAGCTTATGTGTACTGCTGCCGACTAATTAGTGTCAGGACTTGCAGGAATGCAGAGTTTTTAGTTTTGTGTTTACGTATATTCGGCAAGTTAAAAAAACATGTATAGTGCCATAGTCATTATAAATAATTTATAACTAATAATAACAACAGAAAATATTGCTTTTGATCAAATAGCCATCATCATTCCTAAAATTGGTTTAAACTTAGAGGAACACCTTACTTTCTAATGCCAAATTAAATTCAAAATGAAATGATCTTTTCTCCGCTAAAGTCTTTTTATTGCAGCAGAAAATATAGTCATTTAGATATTAGAATGCTCCTGATGAATACTCCTTTATTACTGATCCTTGACTATGGCGACTGCCTTGAGAAAAGTAGACCAAAATAGGCAGCAAAACGCCTGTGCCAGGTTTTGTTTCTATTATTTATTAAACTATTTTTTGCCATTATCAGCCAAGTTGCTATAAACATGCCATCATATGGATGTCCCACTGCAGGCATCTTCACTTCTCTAAATTCACCTTAAAATAGTTAGAAACAAAACCCCAACCTACTAACCCTTCCTCATAAAATACCACGACACGCAGCGATCACTTGGCAATTATTCGAAAGCATATAGACGGAGCTTTGTCTATTTGACCACAGATACTAATGCTATTTGGCCACAGATACTAATGCTATTTGACCACAGATTAAAAGAAGAAATATTAAGTACAAATCTTTTGCAGTCTTCAGTTCAAGGCCTAAGAAAGAACTGTTATTAAAGTAGCGCCCTCTTCAAAACCTTGCTCTATTTTTTTAAACATCTGACTGAGTCACTCTGATTCTGACATGTCCTATACCTGCGTCAACAACATCCGGGGCGTTCAGAAAAACAATTTTATTTCTTTTTATTGCTTTTCTTTTAATTATTCAATTGCACCTGCAAGTTTATTATTGTTTGTCGTTTGATGAAACTAAATAAATAGATATAGGTAAATAAAAGAAAATCAGGAGAGACAGAAAAAATACTAATTGTATTAAAAACGGGCATGCATATAAGTACATGGTAGAAAAATAAAGTTAACTGTTATTATAATATAAACAAGAAAATAATTTACTAGCTTTAAAGAAGGGAAAAGGGAGGGGGGTGTGTTAAATATTGTTGACCTTTAGGAAACCTAGCTTTTATAGAGACTTTCGAAGTAGCGATATTCATAGGAAATCGCTCTATCTTTCTCTCTCTTTCGTTATCTTCGCCAAAACAAAACTCCAGGAATGCTCCCCCATTACCGACTTAAGAGTTTTACGTGGCCGAAATATTTCAATTTGCAATGTTCGACTTTTCATTTCAACATTCATCGCTGTTTATAAAATAATTAAAATAAATTTTACTGATTGAATTTGGTGGCATTTGTCATTTTGATAATTGTACAACCGCCGTTGTCTAGCATAGACTCGCAGTCTACTTTTATAATCCCGAACAACCGCTGTTGTCTCCGATTTCATTATCCTTATTACCACAAAATATTAAATAACCTATAGAGTATTATAAATAGGATAGAAAACGAATTTACCGCGTGAAATTTGTAGGACCCGACGTTTCGGTGACGTTGCAGCCGCCGTTGTCTAGGGTAAACTGAAGAGCTGTCAGTCCGTTGTTTTGCGGGTAGGCCGCAAACCGCTGCCGCCACTGCGTAGGTTATAACGGTGGTGGGGGGCCGGGCTCGGAGCGCGGGAATTTTTAAAATCCGTCTTGCACACAACACTCACTGTATCCTGTTTTACGTCTTTGCGTTCGGCGTTCGGCGGCGGGAACATTTTAAGAAGAGGGTTCCACGTAGAAGAGAGTTTGTAGCCGTCATCTCTATTGAAGTTCGGAGTTCTTCTTATTTCAATGGCTTCCCGGATCATGCGAGGAAAGTAGAATTGTTCCTTGGATAGAACAATGGGATTTTGAAACTGCATCCAGTGGTTACTTCCGCTATCCAATATATGTTCGCAGATCGCCGATTTTTCTCGCTGAACGTTTTTAACAGCTTTGATGTGTTCTGTCAGTCACGTGGCTATGGGCCGTTTCGTTTGTCCAACGTAGGCTAGACCGCAGCTGCATTCGACTTTATACACACCCGGGGTTTAAGATGCTAAACAGATTCGATATAAAAACGATCTTCAAACCGACCCAAAATATAGCTCGATTTTTGAGGCCTGTAAAGGATGTAATACCACTGCAAACCCCACGCGACTGACAGAACACATCAAAGCTGTTAAAAACGTTCAGCGAGAAAAATCGGCGATCTGCGAACATATATTGGATAGCGGAAGTAACCACTGGATGCAGTTTCAAAATCCCATTATTCTATCCAAGGAACAATTCTACTTTCCTCGCATGATCCGGGAAGCCATTGAAATAAGAAGAACTCCGAACTTCAATAGAGATGACGGCTACAAACTCTCTTCTACGTGGAACCCTCTTCTTAAAATGTTCCCGCCGCCGAACGCCGAACGCAAAGACGTAAAACAGGATACAGTGAGTGTTGTGTGCAAGACGGATTTTAAAAATTCCCGCGCTCCGAGCCCGGCCCCCCACCACCGTTATAACCTACGCAGTGGCGGCAGCGGTTTGCGGCCTACCCGCAAAACAACGGACTGACAGCTCTTCAGTTTACCCTAGACAACGGCGGCTGCAACGTCACCGAAACGTCGGGTCCTACAAATTTCACGCGGTAAATTCGTTTTCTATCCTATTTATAATGTCAAACAACCGCGATAGTCTTCGATTTCATATAACCTATAGAGTAATTATTCCCATAACGGATATTGAAGCTTTAGTATTATTATATTGGATGGCTTCATTAGCATCATTGAATCTTAACTTTAACTAGCAGAGTAAGTTTGTAATACACAGTGCTGCACTCTAAATAATATAATATTAGTTTACAATTCGATTTCAAAACTAGTCAAAGAAAAAGAAAAATAGAAATAATAATATGTTTTCTAAAAAACGGTATACAGTTCGTATACCACCTGTTCTCCGGTCCTGCCCTATTGCATGGGCTGGACATCTAGTTAGGTGTGTTATATTAACTTATTTCATTAACGGTAAATTATTGATACCTTTTTTGAGACTATTTGAAAGTTATATGAGGTTGGTGATATCGTGCTAATCAAAATTATTATTTCTTTTTAAATGAACAGGCAGGCCGCATCGTCTTAGCTATTACCCTTCCACTTTAAAATCCTTCATTTTAAATGGTAGAAAAATCCAAATAACTTCACGTTGCAATATTTTTGATCGATAGACACTTCCTAGAACAACTAGCTATCTACACCACTGAGTCTTCTCATATATTCTGCAGTCTATGACTTGCGTAACGAGAGGGTGAGCGGTTGTTATCTTTCGTTACATTTCGAAGGCGATAGCGAGAGTTTTCATAATGCCGTTTAAAGAGATTTTGGCTTTTCCACCGTTAAAAGCGATTCAATCACGAGAGTGTTAGTAATAGGGCTGATGGCTTAGAAATTTCAATCGAGAGTAGTGAATAGTGGTTGCAATGCAGTACATGAGGATTACTCAAAACTGTAACTGCAAAGTTTGTGATAACACCGATGTAATAATATATTACTATAGTGAATATTACACAACGATTTCTTTTCCTAATTGACTACAATGCAAGTGTTCAGCTAACAAATGAAATGAAAGCGTAGCACATGATTGAAATATTCAAATACAATCTACTGAATAAGAACGATTGACACATGTAATGATGTAGGCAGTCTTGCTGCTGTGACCTTATTCCTCAGTAATTTGTAAATAATTTGTAATTAGATTAAAATATTATGAAATTTGAAGACTCTAATGTTTTATACTATTAATAAAGGTTTAGATCATTTTTTACAATTTGTAGGAAGCGATATTTAAAAGAATTATTATTATAAAAAAGAAGAATAAATATGTTTACAGTGGTTTGCTATTAAAATTTTATTTATTTATGGTAATGTACATAATATGCAACAAGCGTAACAAAAATCATAATTAATATCTACACTTAAACAGGGATTACAGTTTAACTTAAAATTAATAAACCAACTGCAAGTTATGTCAAGCTTATATGTGATGATAGTCACATGCCGCCCACCTAAGTAAGAATTTGGTCCAGGGCAGGCTTTTTAAACATAGGCAAAATAAGGCCAAATATCATAAATGTTTGTTTAAAAAGCATTTTTCTGGAAATTTGTTTTGCATATTATTAATTTGAAATATTCAGTAAACCATTTCAAAAGTCGATTAGAATTATCAAAATGTCGACAAAATTGCTTGAATGACTAGATTGAGAAAATTTGTAAAAGTAATTATTCAGTGTAGATTATTTCAATTACTCTTCATATTTTTATCGATTTGATGAGGTAAATTAACTACTTTTTAAGGTAGATTGTTTTGGGCACATGTGGTATATTTCTATAATTATGTGAATAATATTTTATAACTGTAACCATAAGGGAGATTTATAAGTATTTATATCAGGGATGATATACTCGTAGTTAAATAAGTAAGGCAGCAAGAACATGCTTCAGCTATTGGAGAAACGATCGAATCGATTAAGCGACGGCGATGAGGGAATTATGCAAAGTTAGAATCAAAAGAGCCATATCATCAAATACATCTTTTTCAGTGTAAGGTTCTATCTTTCTCTAATCTCTATTATTAAGAATATAATAATATTTTATTGTAATTCTTTATCGATCGTGAATATTACTAGGGAATATTATCAAGTAAAAATGAAATTGTAAAAATTAAAGTGTTCCTTCATTTTGGAGCCCAGTGTGAATCTGCCTATTTATAATACCCTAGTTCCCTTAATTTTTGTATGTAATTATATTTGTAACAAATTAAAGCTAATTTATATTGGTAGATTGAATCCTTATTAAATCTTTAATAGAATGGCTTTAATTCTTGAGAAAAATCTTATTATTTTTAACAATTAACCAAGAATGATATCAATCTCTCACATCTCTTCCTACGCTCAACTTTTTTAGAGGCCCTACATAAATGAGAAGGACTATATTTGGGATATCTTTAAAAGTAAGAATGCGAACTGGTGCCATCTCCTCCTAAGCTCAATTTTATAGAAGCGCTACTTAAACGAGAAGGGCTATCTTTAGGATATCTTTAAAACGTAAAAATTCGAACTGGGGCCATCTCCTCCTAAGCTCAACTTTTCTAGAAGCCATTGAGACCATTGAGTGGGACCATACTCGAGGTATGACCAACGCCATACCGCGCTCGCGTTTCTATCGTAAACGTTGTGTGATCGTTTTACACCGCTTGTGCCAAAAACCACAATGTTTGGAAAAATATGTTTGCTTTGTGCCCTACGAGAAACTGTTTTTGTTATTATTAAATAATATAATATATTTTGGTGAAATTTGACGTTCGCTGCGTTTATTTAGATTACTGTTTATGTGATTACTAAATTTTTGTATATACTTATATTTGTAAGAAATTGAAGCTAATGCGTACTGGTAGATTTAATCGGGATGAAATCTTCAATAGAATGGTTTTAGTTCTAGAGTAAAACCTTATGTTTTTTAAATAACCAAGTCGTGTCAATCTCACCCATCTTCTTCTACGCTCACCTTTTCTAGAAGCCTTACATAAACGAGAAGGGCTATCTTTGGACATGAAAAAACTAAATTTTATGGTTACAATTCGTTTCGATCAAGAATCCATATTTTCACTAAGAATTAGATTATAAGATATGGAAGTGGGACCATTATCGAGAAATAACCTACCGGATAAAACCGGTACCGGTTATCACAGACTATAGAATTGAATCTAACCTGTCACAGATAATAAGTTAAGCTACCTTTCTCTATATGCCATGAAAATTATAGGTACCTACCTACATCGGTAAAACAAAGACCTTGATCCCACTTAATAAAGAATGTCTAGTAATATCCGGCATCCTAGAAACCATTTCCACACCACACAACATTTTACAAGATTGCCCATAACGCGAAATGTTATTGCTTTATAAGGCATTGTTTCGAGTCTAGTGATGTTCATCGTTCTCATTCGCCTAATCGTGGCGTAAATATGAAAAGTGAATGCATTTTAGATGCAATCATCTCCGTTGTACTAACCAAATTTCGTGCGGATTCTTGTGAGCGATCTCCGATGGGATTATTCCTTTCTAAAAACTTTACCAATATCGTCAAAACCACTCAGCGCGTCAGCTCACACGGAGCTAGAGATGACAACATATACAATAACTAAAAATAGTAAAAAAATCTAAAAAAATAATAGAATTCTGATAGACGACTTGATCAAGCGAGTGGGTCGTGCCACTATACGTGTTACATCAAAAATAAGGCACCAACCGCCATACACGGTGCTGCCTTCTGTCACGATATGCGTGGGTGATGATGCAGTCAGGAATAAAATTTAAATAAATTTGGGGTAATTATATATTTTCAATAAAACATACATATTTGCATGGCAACAAAAATTACAAACATTTAAAAATTCAAAGTAAAACAAAGAGAGTGAAAAAGGTATACGAGCAGTGATAGCAAAGTAGTGAACTGCTTTGTTTAAAATAATTTTCATTTATTTTTATACAAGGGATAGCATTGTATCCCTTTCAAAGTAGTTCCATTGGGCAGGTATTCCCTTGGGCAGGCAGGCTTTGATTCCAGTTTTCTTAGCAAGGCTGTAAGGCTTCAACTGGAGCCAACAAAGCCTTCAGCTCTTCGGTTACGGTCCTTTAGATATTATTGATCTTGAAGAACAAAATAAGTCAGAAGCACTGACATCAAGCGAAGAGAGGGGGGAAAAGAGGGGGCGAAGAACAACAAGATTTCCATGTTTCCTATTTCAATCATAAGGTTTTTCGGTCCCATCTTGGCACGAACTATTCTCATACTTAAACCCTGAGCCGAAGTCTGATTAAAGATAACACGATTCAAATTTAAGGCTATACTTAATAGCCTTAATATTAGTTGTGTGTTCTTTATTAAGAGCACAAGTGTTTTTCAGTGGGACAAAATTTTTGAAGGGCTGAGAAGCACTAAAAGACCAACTGCGATCAGGGAGTCCTTCGACATCAAAACACTGAGAAAAATGTGGAACGTGTGAGAGCTAATATGTCGTCAGGCCGTTGACTAATATTGAGAATCATTATAATTATACATATTAGGAATGTTCCCCATATGCTCGTCGCAACTTCGAATTCACCAAGCTTAACACCCAATTTTTATGTAACAGATATATTTGTTCCAAAATTTCGTTTTTCCATTTTTCGTAGCGCACTATAAAGCAGAGCTTCATTTATCACGCTCTCTACGTGCGCGTAATTACCACGCGAGGATGAAACGAATACTGCGTTTTGTCTAGGAGGGACTGACGTACAAGATATATGAAAGGGAGATAGCAGGGTTGTCAGAAAGCTCTCAGTGATGCCACTCTCATTAACTTCCTTCCACATATCGTACTTAGGTAATAACATATAAAAATAAAAGCCCTTGTCACAAAAAAGTCTCATCCTTCTAGCTGTTTTAGTGGTTTGTTTATATTTCTTGGTTTTACAGGGCAACTTGTAACAGCATGTACATCATCTGCAGGTCTCAATCGGCCTGGCTCACCGGTAGGTCATGCCGCCGAATATTTTACTTATGTCAGATATCGCAACTTCGAATGGGCTGCCCTGCTAATCTTTCCCCTCCCCCCCTCCCCCCCCCACCTCTCCTATGTAAGAAATTTGAATTTTGAAAAATCTACAAGCACATATATCATTATTTTCTTAGAAGATTAATTTACCCGAAATTGGGATTTCTGATGCGACCTGTTTCGGAGACACAAATGTAATGTCTCAACCAAATGGTATCGGCTGTGCGTTGATGAGTAGTCAGTTATTTGATAATCCTTTTTACTTTCTCGGCAGAGGAAAGTATTGTGAACGCACTTCTGTGTGTGTCTATGTGTCTGTGTATCCGTGTGTATTCCTCCACGATAGCGCCAAATGCTTTATCTGATTGAGCTGAAATATGGCATGCAGGCATCTTTCGGTCATGGCAAGAGTTGAAAAGATTGTAGTTGAAGTCGGTTCACCAGAGAGCGCGCTAATCATACTTTAATCTCGAAATATTGCAGTTAGAGACTTGAAATTCGGTACACAGATGCCTTGTTGGACACAGATGATTTTATTTGAAATATCTCGTATACACGCGACGAAAATACTACATCAGTTTTAGAAAAATACAATTTTAATACCACGGAAATACTACAAAATTCAAAAAAATACTAGTTTTGTTATCTTAGTCAAAATCACTATCGGATGAGGAGGGGAAGTCTGGGGAGGGGGGTATGTTGTTGGCGAAAGCGGTGGTGGGTGAGGGGGTTAGTGGTTAAGGAAGGAAGGGGGGCGTTGGAGAGCATGTTTTCCTTCAAGATTCATATGAATGCTCCGATGGATCAAAAGTTGTTATCGAAAAAAGGAAAGTATGCCACCATTTTGCAATATGACGTCTTGAGATATATGACAACTTTAAAGACATTATACGTTTTGAAGAACTCTGCCAAGCCTCAAGTACACTCAAATAATTTACTTTATTATTAATATTATTATTATCAGTATTAATCCTCATATTTCAAATTAGGTATAGAAGATTACTACACATGAAATTTAGGCTTTTATCTCTCGGTGGTATAAGATTTATCTATGGGTGCTATGGTATTATGGCGCTTTATTATGGCATCAGTATATAGGGCTGTGTCGACTACAACGGGCAAACCCGTCACCCCAGGCTGGTATAACGATGTGTGATCGTTCTTTCAGCCGTGGGATGAGCGTAGAAGACTATTATGACATCAGCCTGTTCTCTTCTGTGGTTAAATGAAGATTTCTCAAACGTAGCTAACCTGTTGACAGCTCCCAGGCAAGCAATTTGCTAAGCTGACCGACTAGGTTTCTGCGGTAATTACAGGCCTGTCCACGACCAAATACAAGCTCCGAGTTTTGACAGAGCCGATATTGATCTAAGGTCAAAGGCCGCACTTTTATGTGTTTCTTTTGTCAATGGTGGACGCGTCTCACGACCCGGGTCAGGTGTTATGACATCCCCATCCTTTCACATTCGCGCACCGGATTAACTAACATCGCTAAATGTGGCATATCACCAGGTCGCTAGATCTGGTGATATGCCACATTTAAATTGGCGTTCGTTCAGTTAATGAGCTGACGGTTTCCATTGATCATTAATTAAATCTATACAAATATTATAGAGAAGTAATATTTGTAAGTGTGAATGTTCGTGTGTTGGGGGTAATCTCCGAACCTACTCCTCCGATTTCAATTATTCTTTTACTAATGGAAAGTCCCATTATCGAAAACTACTATAGGCTATAGTTTATTGCGATAAATATTGGTTTTCGACTTGATTTACGATATTTGTAAATGAAGTCGGATAAAAATGAGCTGGTGAGTTGTTTTATCGGCTTGCGCTGACAAAACGGGTTGATATATGTGAAAACAATGTATGACAAAAATATCAGCCTTAAAGAGATCTATAAAAAAGTCGACGACAGCATATATTATCTAACATTTATATTTAAGCTACAATAACTGCTGTTGTATCTCAAAAAAATGAGAAAAATAATTAGGCAGGGTTTGTTGAAGACATTAGCAATAAAATAAGAATCCTAATCAAAAAAAATAAAATCATTATTTAGGGTGTTAAATAGAGATAAAATTAGCCATGTGCTGTAAGTATTTTGGTAGTATAGTTATAGAGATATCTTAAAATTAGTGACGCATGCAAGCACCTCGAAATACCTTGGTCAGTATACAGCGGAAGGCGGCGCGGGTGGCGAGGAACAAGACTCGTACGTCTACGAGATAATTAGCGTGCATCTGAGGGGGACGTCTTGCACTATATATCTAAAGGTAGTTTCTAAAAAGGCAAATACACGCCACTACTTAAATTAACAAATCGAATTGAAACTTTAGACGAAGCGAAGCCGCGGGCAACATCTAATCCACTATGAAGAGATTTCATACATATATAATAATGGCACTAATGGAATCTTCGACATTATATCAATGTCATTCGTACTCTTATCTAGTCCCCAAATTGGACAACAACTTATTGGATAACCCCTGGTCATTAAAGATACTGACATTTTTTGTAGATTTAAAAAAGAATATGTGCATACCTTTTAAACTGCACGACTGCAGACATTGAATATCGTATTAGATAATTATATATTACAATTTAAAATATAGGTATAAATAGATATAAAGAGAAAAACATATTTTAAATAAGTACAATTTCAAATAAACTGCAATAATGTAGTGACTATTATTTTCGTGAGTATATTTAATTTTTTTTCACTATTATTATTTTAATATCATTCATGACTTTGATTGTGTTCTGAATTTTTCTCGACGGGTTTTAAACAATAATTTTGTTTTTGTTATTGCTGATGTTTTGGATCTTACGTTATTTTGGGATATCAATGATAATTTTTATGACATCTTGTTTCAAGCTAACTTTATTTACAAGTAAGCGCGGTAATGTTGAATAGATTTCTAAAGATGATAACCAGTAGGTACTGTGGTAGGGGAGTTTGGACTAATCTGTGCTCTTTATTAACATTATTCGAATTACGAAAGGTATTATTCGAAAGGTACCGAATACACCAAGAACTCTCAACTATCTAGCTTTGTTTGGCTGCACTTTGTGACTATTTCTATTATTTTAATTTTTCTTTGTAACTAATTAATTTTTTTTTAGAAACGTTACTATTAATGGTATTATAATTTTATTGTGACTTTTTATTTTTCTTACAAATATTACAAATTTTCTCTATAATTTAAGTTATGACTATATAGTTTATTATTAACCGAAGGATATGTGTATTTAATTATCTATTTACTTCAATGTTTTATTTTATTATAATTATATATTTACATATTTTAGTTTTATGCATATTTTTATTTAATTCAATGTTTTTTTTTCATTTTCGCTTTTTTTCTTTTTGTTCAAACTACTTTTTTTCTTTTGATTATGTTTTCTTTTTAAACTAGTATTTGTTCAATATGTCTGCCCTAGAACAATTGTTCATACTTAGTTGGGCGACATGGGACCGATCTTCACTATAAGCGTGACACAACTTGCTGTGGGTTTTATTTAATTGTAGATATTAAATATAATTTGTTACGCTTGTTGCTTATTATGTACATTGCTATAAATAAATAAATAAATAAATAAATTCAGTTAGAATTTAAGAAGAAATTGGGTCTTAAAATCCATAAGCTTAAGCCAGGTTATGGGTTTTCAAATGATGGCAATACTACTAAGATGTTTTTGAAATCCCGATTTAGCTGCCGAAATAACTGAAATTAATAAAGAATTAATTTAAAATTTTTCATTGATTTCAAGAATATTGGGAATCGGAATCGGATTAGATGAATATCGGAATTGCATTAAATGTAATCGATTAATTGATTGCAAGTTTAATTCAATATCGTCAGAAATGTTATCCTATATTATTTCACGCGTAATATTTACCTAACAAAATGAATAATATTTAGCGATGACTGTCGTAAGTTTATGATCAACTATCTAAACCATTATGTAATGTATTATTTTTTTCATTCTGATTAATGCTTTTCATTTTACCTTTATCTTATCATTATTTCACTTTCATTTTATTTTTATTTTACGTAGAACTTGAATTAGAACTAGATTTATTTGCAGCTTAGTTATTAATGTTCTTTTTGTGTGTTTTTTTATATTTTCTTTTTCAGTATTTTCTATTTTTATTTCAATAGAATTATTTTCAATAAATTCATTGATACTTTTTGAAAAAAATCCTTTTTGAATAATATATAATATAGATACTTTTTGAATAAATTCATTGATACTTTTTGAAAAATTTGAGTTATAATTTTCCCCATCTCCCCATTCATTCGAAGCACTGTGCGCACGTTTCCTCACTATCATACAAATTTAGCAAGCAAAGCTTTTTTTTTATGCGACTGCCTAACAAAAAGGAGTGTAATGTGTTCAAGGTTCATCTAAGTATGTTTTCCGTTTCTTTATTCCACCATAACTTCTATAACTTTATTCCACCATAACCGATTTAGAAGTGTGTAGTATTGTTAGAATCGTTGTCATCTTGAGTGTCATAGGGTATCTTAACTGTCTAAATATCAAGTAAGTAGATGTCTAAATGTCCAAATATCCAAATGACAATATATTAATATAAATATATCCCGTTTAGTGTCAAATGAAAGGTCTGCTTGAGTACATTCCGGAAATATATATGTATCTATATCGATAAATACCTACATAAACCACATATATTTCATAAATAAACGTAATTAAAATATTATTAAATACAATAATTCAGTTTCTGTAACGGCAGTCGTGTATTTTATTATTTTTAATGTATTTACTTGTTTATTATTTGGAAAAAATGATTTTCATGCTTAGCCTTTTAGTATGTTGTATATTTTTTTTGTTGTTTCTGTTTTTGTTTTTGAAAATTTCTGAGGTTTATTTTAGATGTGCAATAGGCTCTTCCTCTGTGTTGTATGGTACTGCATTTATCTTATTTATTATTGTTCCTTGCATCAAGTTCCGCAGATGCACGGATGACGTCATTACCGCTTAGTTCATTATGGCGGCGTTTGTTTACCTTGAAGTCGAGAAGACAAAAGCAAGTCAGTTTTAATAAGAGTTATGTTCGCGGAAACGGCGCTCGGCCGGTCGTTGCATTTAGACAAATAAAGAAACGCCGCGGCTGGCTGTTGCGGGAATTAGAAAGAGGAAGTTGTGTTCCGCCTAAAGGGAAACGACGCCATTTTGTTTATTTCCACTCCGATGAAAGGCCGACTTGAAATGCGAGACACGCCGATATCTGAGAATACATCCAGCATCGCTATCGACATGAGCGTTCT
Source organism: Micropterix aruncella (assembly GCA_944548615.1). Lineage (NCBI taxonomy): Eukaryota > Metazoa > Arthropoda > Insecta > Lepidoptera > Micropterigidae > Micropterix > Micropterix aruncella. The sequence goes on from OX155956.1 coordinate 16,781,715, forward strand.
TCAAGGCATTACTTCAAATCAGAATATTCCACCTCACTTAAATTTTTATTCTTAATATATTTCAAATTACTAGCTTATTATTGACAGTTTATTAATATTTTGAATGATATTTTGTTTTGAATTTTATATAGGTAATTAGGGTAATTTTACGTAGGTAAAAATTACAATTATGTTTTAAAATATCTCAAAATGATACGATTAAAATAAAATGTCTACATTAGAACATGCAGCAGCCTAGTTAGGTTTTGACTGTCGAAAATTGTAATTATTGTAAGTTAAAAATGAATAAATTTATTTCAGGTGAAATTTATTTAACCGTTGAAGGACCATGGGACATGTGTGTCCCATATTTTCAAAATCATTTTATAAAGTATCTAATATGAATAATTTATTGTAAAAAAAATAATTGAAACGTCAGAATTTTTATATTTAAAAAAATATGTTGTTTAAAAATATACCATAATATTTTTTTTTATATATCGCAAATGATCAATGAACTTTGCTGATTTAAAATAAATAAATAAAGTTACCTTTTAATTTGTTTCTTTTTGTTTTGGTATGTTTTTTAGTACGTATGATTTCTGAGTTAAATAATAAGAAATAGAAAAACTTTTAACTTTTCATCTTTATGGACCTCAGGGACTCTTAGGTCCAATAAATTTATACAAAATCTGTTGAACCGATTTTTCCAAAATTTGATATACTTGTTATTCACATCGCCCTTTAACAGTTTTATGTTTTAAAAGCATAGCATCATATAATCATCAAACTTTGACTACAGGACCAAATTTTTGGGGATCCATACTGATGATAGATTAAATTGTCATAACCACTTCAGCCACGTCAAAAATTAACTATCTTATGCATCGTACGCCTTATCTTGGATCCAGTCATCTATGGATAAAAATCTGCAGTATTAGCCTATTCCGCCCTTGTGAATATCATCTGTGATATTATATGGCATGGTGAGTTGAGGCGGGGCGCCATATATCGCTGATGTTTCCGTTCTACGAAACATGCAATAAGAGCCATACTTAAGGGGCTCTTTAGACGATCAAGCATGCTTGTCAAGCATCGCGTCGCGGGCTGGGGGGGATCGTAAACCGCAGGATATATGCATTTTTTTTTATATTTACCAAAAATGCCTAATATTGTAGTTTTATACCAGGGAGTCAGATTAATTAGACGTCATTGACTGAGGAATGACGTGATTCTCTGGTATAAACTACAAAATTAGGCATTTTTGCTAAATACCTATAAAAAAAGATATTTGCATATTTCCTGCGGTTTACGATCCCTTGATCGTCTAGAGAGCCACTAACATACCGCCAATTAGCAAAAAACGGTGACAACTTTGAGCAGAAGAAAGCTGGCATATTCGTCATAGGACCTGACTCATACTTTGTTGCGATTAGAAGCCACACATCAGAGAAAATCAGATCATGGAGAGAAGAACGAAGTCCAAATTCTAAAATAAATTGCAAGACAAGCATTACATCGATAAATACAATGAAGATAAGGTGAACTATTAACAGGACTTTTTACCGGTCACATGTTGTTTACATCGCTCTTTAAAAGTTTTATGTTCCAAAAAATTCCATACTCTACCGCAATACTCTATGGTCCTCAAAGGATTAAGACGTATTTTTTATTAATTATGCTACTAATTACGTCATACAAGTTAGAGAAACTGGAACTAGTAGTATGATTAAACTTAGGAGTAGTTTACAAAACGCTAGCGCTGGATTCAGATCGATTTTTATAAGGCAGCTCTAATCAGTGCCTCCATACGATGAATAAAAGTTATTAGCGAAAGAATTTTTCAAATCGGTTTTATTTTTTTTAGAATGTGTATAAAATTTACGGCTGTTAAGTCAATCAGCTTTAGATTTTGTAACTTAAGAATGCACATTCCTAATTCAAAAATTCTTTAGAATATATATTTCTTTAATTAATTGCGTTAAATATTAAAAAGTGGGCGTCTTTCTCAGTTGTTCGTTTGTATGTGTGGCTAATAAAAATCCTTATTGGCGCTATAAAATCTTATATTGGCTTTTTGACAATTAAACATTATAACATCCATGCGAATTTTCCATTATTCAAAGCAGTGTTGTATTTTTTTTTCGAAAATTATGTTTATGGACTTCGTCACTTTATGCTTTCCAGCATTTACTGTCTCAAAACTGGTTACTTTCAGCACTGATTTTGACCTTGTGGAATAGAAAAATTCACACGGGGTGAAATTCGGGGAATATGGTGGATTTCTATAACAGTGCATTGTGGGCGAGATGGTTGTCTTTATGAAGAACCCTTGACTTGTATTTCCATAATTCAGGTTGTTTTCTTTCTTGTTGACGAAGGGTAGTCAGGGTTCATTGGACACGTCAGGATTTTAAATTGACGAATTGATCTACTTGAACCCTTAATATTTTTCCTGTATGTTCAAGTCTTTTGTGAACGCGGTCACGATTTATCTGTAGAACGACTGTGTGGTTATTTTAAAGTCACTCCTCGTATACTCTTATTGGCTTAATGTAGAATGTATCCACTTAAGCAAACTTCGTAGTCTTTCTTAATAAAAAAAGAGATAGATGACATTCTAAGTCGCTATCCAAGAAGTTGGTCAAACACCAAGTATTCTATTGTTCTAAGTTACACTCAGGGTTTTTCATCTACTGCTAAATGATGACCTATGTTATCACTTGATGACTGATTATTTTTCTATATAAATTAATTAAATCTCCTAAGGTGAACGCATGTGAAGTAGAAAGCATATGAAGAAGAGTAAAAATATAGATTTGTATCAGAGAATACATTATCCTTTATTCGATTACCCAACAACAGACACAAGAAATCATCACTATTTCTTGTTTTGCTCCAATCATTATGTACCAATGAACCGCAGAATTGCAATTAAAAATCTCAACAATAGTAATCTCTCTATGGTCGTGTCTAACACGTTATAGAACACCTGTGTGCAGTGAATCGTTCGCGTATTATAAGCAAGAAGTAAGAAACGTTGAAACAGCCTTCATAGTGATTAAAGCAATCCTATTACATTCGAGTGATTAGGATCGCGATATATGGAGTCAATTTTCCGATGCGAATTGGTTCGAATAGGAGGCGGGTTTCGCTGGGGGTTTCATAGCAATAGGTTATCACAAAAATAATATAAAATACTATGTTGAACGGTTTCGCTCGCATACATTTTGGACTAAAGTAAATTATTTTAATACATACATATATTATAAGTGATACTGCAATAAATGTCAAAAATTATAAACTTTACTAGAGAGCATAAAAACTGTAAAAATGAATGCATTAAGGAGCCCAAGAATACCTATTTTCCGCACAGTTTTATGACCTCATTTAGAGACAACGTTGTACATAAAATGTCAACCTCATCACACATAACACTGAGAAAAATATTGAATTGATTCTTACATTAAAATTTTGTTATTACGGTTTTATCCAGAATATATGTAGATGTTTCAATCGCAATTTTGTTGAAATATACAGAATTTTTTTGACACTCTCCTTGCTCACCGAGGTGGAAATTCTGCAATTAATCTATTCAAAGCAATTTAGAGAAGAGCCAGATTCAAGGGGCTAGAATAAGAGAAACAGATTTTCAGAAAGTCACTTCAATTACTTATTTATAAATCAATTATATTGATTTTCTGCGATAACCTATAAAATATAAAATATTTTTTTCGGCAACAATATCAAAACATAAAATAAAAGGATCGGAAACAAAAAAAGAAAATCTAATAAATGGAACCAACTAACAAAATAACATGAGAAACATTGCAAGAAAACCCTAGAATGATATGAAGTGGAAGGAAAAGAGTCAGAAGATAGTACCACTGCACAAAGTGAATGGCTTATGTATGTCTCGCGAAGAGGATATAAAATGACAGGTATTTTTTTTTTGTAAGTTGAATCTATGTGGAATGAAAAAAAAATTGCAACATGATATTTGCGTGCCCGATTTAGACTTGATAAGGCCCTAAGCTATTTGAGCTATTGCTCACTTGGACATTGAGACGGGGGGAGGGGGGGAATTCCCCAACCCCCCCCCCCCCCTCTTCACTTTCTTGCCCCCAGCAAGAAAAAAAGAGACATACATTACCTTATATTAGTTTGTAAAATAGCGAAAATATAAGGAGAGTTACCTGCATATGCATTACTATATTATATTCTTAACATTCAAATATAAAGATTGAATAAATAAATATTAAAAATAATTACAATAAATACATACCTACCTATATTCAATATATACCTAAATACATTATGTACATATATAAGTCCGCAAAAATAAAGTAATGCGTCATTTTCTTATATATTATATTAAGATATACTTTCCATTAGCTGCCCATCGCATTCGTCTATACTTTTTGAACGCAACCATTTGGTGAATTCAGCTTTAAAGGTGGGACTGGTTCTCAGATCCTGCTCATCGGTGAGCGTTGCATGGAATGCATCGTACATCCGAGGGGCCAGAAACATAAATGTCTTTGTAAAAACCGTGTTCGGATCGACCAAACTCTAGCTCCTATTCAGAAGCCTTCTCTTGTAGAAAGCTACTCCGGGTAAGACACTAGCGTCTCAGGCCTCACAGCTGGTGGATCGGTTTCTCCTGGTGGCATTGCCTCTCGGCGTTACTGGACGGTTTGCACACCATTCGGCAATGCCATTCGGTTGTGCACTACGACTAATTGATGAATGAGTCTGGAGACTCTGGAAATAAACAGCAGCGGGGGTGGATGTTGACCTGTTGTCATGCCATTCTTGAAACGACCTATTCGCCACCCGATCCCGGGTGGTATGACAGGCAGAGGACGCCCAGGTCCGCGATAAATTCTTTTTGAATTACCGCTGAAATAAAATAGGTAGAGGCCGCATAAGCGACTTCGGTCCTGTAATCAGTCAAGAGAAAGAGGTATTCTGATAGTTCATTCTAGACGGAGATGTCCTTTTAAACTGGTAGACAGGGGGACGAGACTGCCTGCTGGGTACCTTTCCTGGTGCCTTGCCGTAAGGCATTGGCCTCTGTCGGGCATGTCGGCATAGCTAGACAGTAGATTTGTATTGTCTCTAAGTATTCTACGCTCATCCCACGGCTGAAAGAACGATAACGATAGTTACACCAGCAGGGGTGACGAATTCGCCCGTTGTAGTCGACACCGCCTCACTGTGAAAATCTTGTATTTATCCGTTTTTTTTCGTCGTTTCATTTGTTTAAGTTTGTTTAATACCGACCTATAAAATCTCATATAATATCCTCATTTTTTTTTGGAGCTCGTTTTTTAATCCCATTAATAAATTGTACCGGTGGACTAAGCCAGGGTAACTCCAGCCTGGGGTATTCGATCTAATCTATTTTAATCTTAATGTTTGTTTCTATTCTTTATTGCGAAATTTGACAATGGGCGAGTTTATTATTATACGGAAATCCATTACCACCAACCCTACTATGAATATACGGGTAATATGTTTGTGTCTCGTTATTACATTCGATCGACAGAATTATAATGCAATTCCGTTAATTTTATCACAACTGAAAATGGTGATCCAGTCGGGAATCGAACCCGGAACCTTACAATGTAAGATCAGGCGACCTAACCACTATGCCACAAGGCCGCGTAATTTGTAAGAAAATCTTCCATGTCCGTCGACGGCGCGGTACCTCAAGTAATTAAGTGCTGGACGGTGCTATTTCCGAGGCGGTCACGCATTTAATTATTGAAGCTTCGCTTCCCGGCCGCACGTTTTGTGTCGTGAGTCAATTCGACATGCACTCAATGTGTGAAGCGAGCGTGAAAATCGACTACTTCGCGCTTCGGGGCCAACGCACCCCCAAAATTGATTGTTTCACGTAAGTGGAAAATGGATTGAGTTACTCGTGATGGAAATAGATTTAGTTACTCTCGTTAATAAAAAGGAATAAACTGCCGAGTAATCAATCTCTCACCATGCTTACAACTCATAATACTCCACGCTAACGAAGAAGAAGGACAGAGACTATAGATGAAAACAACTTACAGCTTCGTAATACAAAATCTGCATTATATGACCACGCTTTATATGTGACACCTCGTACATGCCAACTAGCAAACTTTTCATGGCATAGAATAAATTGAATAACAGTTCACGAGATGTTTTTTAGTTATGTAAATGAGACAACATTTAAAAGAAATGTGTACTGTACAATCGGTTAAAATCGGTCAAATAGTTAAGTTACATTCGTTATGCCTTCGGTCCCGAAGGTTGATCACTAGCATGATTCGTTCCTTTGCTCTCTGCGAAACAAAGTAAAAGCCTGATCATCTGCTGAGGAAGCATCATGGTATCCGAATCGTAAGTAAAGACAGGCAAGACATATTGCTCGCACTGGTATTGAGTTTTAGGCTTGGGAAATTGCCTCTCGATATTCTCTATTAGATTTTCGCCACCCAGCATGATTGGCTTAGATAAATATAGTGATTTACGACTTCGACAGGTAATGTATAGTACTGCTCTACTTAAGATTGGTCATGGTTGATTTTCGTCTATCAGAGATGTTCATCTTCAATTCAATTTTTTTTCATCCCTCTTTTACTTCTACAATCATGGATTATCATGGCAATCGGAGAGCAGAACCAAGTCGTCGACGAATCTAAGGTTTAACAACCAGTCTCTATCATTGATGATACATTTGAATAGACATACGATTAATAATTGATACATAATAATAATAATAATGTAGGTAGTTTTTACAAATAGGTGACATGTATTACACGGCAAATTTCTACACAAATGAGACAAACTTCATCACATATTTATTTAAATATTTTTGTCTTCAGAACCATAACCAATAAATAAAACAAATATAAAAAGCGGTAGCGATAATATGCCCTCGATTCATGATTATGTCGTGTCAATAAAAAATAATATAAAAGGAAACAACAAAAAATTGTAAATAAAACACTACGTATTTAATTCTTTAAAAATCTATAAATTATAGGTTCATCTACAAAGTTTGAAAAATCCCAGAAATTTAAATATTTTTAAAACCTACAATAATACAAATGGCTATGCTAATGGAAAACCGACTTGGTTCTAAACAATTTTCGACTATTATAAAAAAAAATACAAAAAAAAAACAAAAATTAGAAATTTTACGTTTAATTAGAATGAGGAAATAAAATAACAATAATAAATCTAAAGTTTTCTAGACCGACGAATAAAACCTATTGAAATAGAAGTACTTACACCGTATCAAGTGATTATGTAATACTTCAAAAGAGTCGATGAGTAACACTCATACATAATAAAACATGTATTAAGTATACATGATGTGACGTGAGTTGAAGTAATAATGGAAACGTTGGGTGCTTGCTTCTCTATGAGTCGATGATAACCGTGCCATCGTGTTACGAGCATCACAAAACGTCTCTGAAATATTCTTACTTTTACAGGGTTGTGTAAGAGGTAATTTAATATTTGGCCAAGGTCTTTGTTATCTAAGGGATCTAGATCATTTAAGATGATTTCCAAAATCGTGACAATAGCAATTTAATAAATGTTGTGACAATAGCAATTTAACCGTGAATGATGAAGATCTACATCGAACACAGAATTCAACACAAGAAAATGCATACGTACATAAGGGATTGGACCTGGAAACTAAATATACTCAAATTAACAATAATAATATACTTGTATTTATAATAGTAATAATAATATTAGGCGCTGTCTCTAAGTGAGGGTTTACTAAACACCTCAGGTATCTGTCGGTCGACACGGGACTCAAAAAGATAATGCAGAAGGCGGTAGTACTGGCAACAATCAGAATAACTTGGGTTGTCAACTACAGCGGGCGAGGCCGCCACCTCAGGAAGTTTTAACGATTAGTCGTTCTATCTCACTGGAGTGAGCGTAGAAGACTTGGGGAAAAAACAGTCCACCATCTATCTAGCTACGTAACAAGCCCGTAAGAGGCCAACGCCTTAACCGCAAGATAGCCAGGTATGTTACCTGGCGGGCCGACACTCAATCCCTTACTTCCAATTGTGACCAGATTACTCCGGTCTCTCGATTGGTTACGAGTTCGAGGTCGCTTGCGCGGTCCTCTCCCTTACGAAGCGGTGAAACGGTGTATACCGAATCTATCGCGGACCACAGCGTCCTTTACAATCAGAATATATTGAGATGTCAACCACAACGGGCGAACCCGTCACCGCAGGACGTTTTAACGATTCATCGTTCTATCGACCGTGCAGTGAGCGTAGAAGACTTTGGACATTACAAATCCGACGTCTAGCTACGCCACAACCCGCAAGAGACCAACGCCTTTACCGCGAGATAGCCAGTAATGTTACCTGGCGGGCCGACACTCGCGCCCTTGCTTCCAATTGTGACCAGATTTCTCCGGTCTCTCGATTGGTTCCGAGTTCGAGGTCGCTTGCGCGGTCCTCTCCCTTACGAAGCGGTGAAACGGTGTACACCGAATCTATCGCGGACCATGGCGTCCTTTGCCCGACTCTGAACCGGGATCGGATGGCCAATGGTCATTTCAAGAGCAGTCGCCGTAAGGTAGGCAACCACCCACGCTCTATAGGAAACAATACAGTTCCCAGACTCCCCCGACTGTTAGTCGGAGAGCACAATCGATTGGCTTGCGCCGCTCGGTGCGCAGACCGTCCAGGAGCGCCAGAGGTTTGATTCCCAGGGGAGACTGGTTGACCCAGTGTCCTACCCAGGTTCGCACCCCATGCGTGGAGGCCATCGGATGGGTGTTGACCCGTGAGTGTGACCGACCCTGAACACATGGGTCATCGTGGCCACCTCATCATGGGCCCGTTAGCTCCCAATCAGAATATCTTGCGGTGTCAACTACAACGGGCGAGCCCGTCACCACAGGACGTTTTAACGATTAGTCGTTCTATCGCCCTGCAGTGAACGTAGAGACTTTGGACAGTACATTCTACGTCCAGCTACGTCACAACCCGTGAGAGTCCAACGCCTTACCGCGAGTAAGCCAGGAGTAAACCCGGCGGGCTCGAGAACTCGCGCCCTCACTTCCAATTGTGACCAGATTTCTCCGGTCTCTCGATTGGTTCCGAGTTCGAGGTCGCTTGCGCGGTCCTCTCCCTTATAAAGCGGTGAAACGGAGTGCACCGAATCTTCGCGGACCAAGGCGTCCTTTGCCCGCCTCTTACCCGGGATCGGATGGCCAATGGTCAATTCCAGAGCAGTCGCCATAAGGTACGCAACCACCCCCGCTCTATAGGAAACAATACAGTTCCCAGACTCCCCCGACTGTTAGTCGGAGAGCACAACCGATTGGAGCAAACCCCGCACGGTGCGCAGACCGTCCAGGGGCGCCAGAGGTTTGATTCCCAGGGGAGACTGGTTGACCCAGTGTCCTACCCAGGCCTCGCACCCCATGCGAGGAGGCCGTCGGATGGGTGTTGACCCGTGAGTGTGACCGACCCTGTACACATGGGTCATCGTGGCCAACTCATCATGGGCCCGTTAGCCCCCAAATGGGCCCGTTAGCCCCCAAATGGGCCCGTTAGCCCCCAAATCAGAATCAGAATAGTGAGACGATTTCTGACTTGTATTTCTTAACCACTTTAAGTCTGCTTCGATAATATAGATTATATAACAGGGACGATCGAATCTGGCCAAGGTTTTTTGATTTAAATACGAATGTAATAATAAAACGCTTTTTTGAGTATGAAAATGCGAACTAATCGCGTAATTGCAATATTCAATAGCTAACCAGTCTTAATACATTACCATTGTTTGTTTAATAGAATCTAACTTTTACTATATAGTAAAATTAATAAATGTAAAACTAAAAAAAAACATGAAATCTATATTTTAATTCTAACACCAGAATAAGCACAAGCCTATAAGGATGCAACTGTTTAATGAATAGGGAAAGAGAATGGGAATTACGTGAAATACTTTTCAATATTCCCCGTAAATTCATGCTATAGTTGGGCTCAATGCATGGTGAAAGAAAATGAGAAGAAGTCACTGCAGTGACCAGGAATAAAGATCTTCAGGTTACGCTCTGATCTCGAGCGTAATTTGAACCAAAAGTGCAGAAAATATGCTGGTGAGATATTAAAGTGCTCCAAGATCCTGAAGACCAAACAGAGAACTCTCATGTTGCGAGTTCATAACTTCTGTGTGTGGTCGATAAATGGGACATTTTAATCTTCCAGAAGAGGGAGGAGGACAGATTCTGACCTTAGTGTTCCATCCCTTTGTTTGCCCCAGCATTATTTATGGATGTGGGATGTTGTAACCAATATAGATATCGGAAACTGCACACCAATGCTAAATTGACAAAATCATATACATTGACAGTCATATAAGCCGCAATAATCTTGACTCCAAGGATCTGAAAAAAGGAAAGTCTAAGACAATAATATGAAGTAAGGACAGGCATAGAAATCAGAATTGTTTAATCAGTCTATTTTAATATCATTTAAATTTTAAACGTGTTAAGGCCCAGAGACGAGCAAAAGACGATTCTCGTGAGGTTGATATTAGCACTCTCAAGTGATTCTTCTGTATATTATATATAGATAGGGAGCCAACATACGATGTAAACAGATATTTCTGCCGCGATATGTTTTATTCAGCGAGAAATCCTTGGAAAACTTTCGGTAAAAATGCTTACAAAGTCATTACCTGGGAGGATCAGGATCATAATAATCGTTATAAGGATAAAAATTTAAGGATTTTCATTAATATCACATTCAAAGAGATTAAAACAATATAAATACATTAATTAAATCCAGTCATATAAGGTGCAACAAGAAATAGTAGTAGTAGGAAAGACTAAGGACGGGCAGGCATATGAAGCAAGTTTTATTTCATTGTAATTATAAACGTGTTAAGCCCCAGACATAAGCAAAAGGCAATGAACGTGAGGATGGAATTAGCACTCTTCTGCTTTAAATTTTAATATATCGATAGGAAGCTAAAGACCCAAGATGCAAACTAACATTTTTACCGCAATATGTTCTTTTCAATGAGAAATCCTTGGAAAAATTCGGTAAAAATGATCAAAAGGTTTTACCTGTGATGATCACAATAATCGCTATAATGATAAAAATCGGTTGTCTGTAAAGTCGGTTTACTGACGATAGTTGAACGTGACAACGTCATAAGAAAATACTGATGGAATGGTTGCATTTGAAGCAGTTTCATTTAAGATTCTGATATTGTTTATTACAAACACCCAAAAATATATGCTTTTATACTCACCGATTTGACTACAACATGTAAATGTATTATTGTACAGCAGTATAATTGTATAATTGTTTATTGTTTAAAGTTTATTGTTTTTTTTTTATTTGAAAGTTTGAAATCTCAAACTGTTAAATAACGGTTTGAGAAGCGTTTGAGCACGCTGCGCCATCTAGCGGTAGGTAATACGTCATAAATAAACAATATCAGCGACATTTTACCAACCGCTAGATAGCGCATCGTAATGATAGCTTTTCATACTTTTTTATTTTTTTTAATAAAATTTGCTTACTTCGTTGCACTTTGTTGTACCCACAAGAAAATTGTCCGTTCAGTAATAACATTCCGTATATCAAGAATACATATAAAATTATGACAAGAATTTAAATCAATCTAGTTATTTTCATTCGTACTATTTTAGACTGAGGTTAGTGAATAATTATTGTCGCAACCGGTAGATTTATATTGAATAATACATATAATAAATGGAACGCCTCAGAGCGAGGTAACGCCGTATGAGTCATGTTTTTTCGTGCGTGCAGCCAGCTCCATCGAATTATAAGACGTTGTCACAACAAAAGTAATATATTTTTTAAAAACAATATAAATACATCAAAAACCTTTTGAATCCTGTTAATGAGCCGCAAGAAGAATGATCGTTGTAGCTCCAAGGATTTGAAATAAGAAAAGACTGACAAGAATAGACAGCTAGGACAGCCATACGGTACCATCAAATACAACTTCACAGAGTATATCCTAAGAAAGAGTAATATTATAAGCATATAACACACATAATGTGATATCACAATGGCATAAATATTCCACCACCACAAAACCTCAAAACAAATAGGCAGTGTTGCAATACTTCCCATGAACGAGACAATTTGTCAATGTTCCAACATTGTGTAATGGAGACATACATAAAGGGCAGCCCTGGCAAGATCTAATGGAATTGCACACGTATTCTGCTTGGTGGACGATAACGGAATAGCCGGATTACAAAATTTAATCCACGAATGCAGTGCGGTGAAAGATGAGCTACGATTGCCGTATTCATTGTAACATCTTATCTCGCGCGATGTCGGGTAATTGGAAAGCGGATACGTTATGTTATCTCGTTTTCGTTGAGTATTATGTAATATACAAGAAAGGGCACGTGACAAAGCCAAACTCAATTGGTGCGACAAATGCTAAGCGAAATAAAACGATATAATATATAAAGGTTTAACAAAAAAAAAACCGACTCTAAAATCTTTTATAACTGCAGCAGCCATGTTATGGTAAAACTTAAAACGGGCTATCATAATTGAATGCGTATAGAAAATTTCGTGTCTGTGTTGTTGACTGTTGAGGAGTTCCCTTATTGGAAGGCAACCCTGGGTACCGCAGTCCTGTTTTGGTTAAACTTAGAACAGGCTGTCTTAAATGAATGCATACAAAAAAATCGTGGCTGTGCTATTGACCGTTGAGGAGTCGCACGTTGGAAAACAACCCTGGGTACTACAGGAATGTCATGGTAAAACTTAGAATGGGCTATCATAACTAATACAATACGAATACAACATTTCGTGTCTGTGCTGTTGACCGTTGAGGAGTCCTCACGTTGGGAGCCAACCCTGGATGTAGAATCAGGTCATGCTTACCGTATAAAATGCACTGTCATCGAAACTGAACCAAACTGTAAATTTTCCACTTGATATCACCACAGTCATCTTAAGGTACAAAGACGTACAAAAATATTAAAGGAGTTCCCTCAATTCCTCATGGATCCTATCATCAGAACAGGATTTTGATTAAAATGGGACCAATCTGAAAGTACTTTCGAATAAAAAAATATTTTCCAAATCGTTTCATAAATGACGGTGTTTTGAGTAACAAACATAATAAAATGATACAACCGAATTGATAACCTCCTCCTTTTTTGAAGTCGGTTCAAAAGGGCAGTGTATGAGATTCCAGCGCAGGAAAAACTGACCGACGACGGTAGTAACATTGATTTTATGGTAGTAAGTAGCTACAAGTATTTTAAAAATACATAGTGCCAACTGCCATCTAGCCATCGAAATAAATATTTTCGAAATTTTAAACTGTAATACGAAACGAGTTAAAGCGGTGGAAAATGAAGAAGTTTCGACATGAAGACATCCGATTTGTACTATTCGACATGCATTAAAGCTTTAAGTTGTGCAGTAATAAAATATTGCAATAATACTAGCTAGATAGGTGTTATGTTTTTCAAGTATGTCACGATTAAATAACGCTTGCCGATTTGCCTGTCACGTACAACGTAGCAGCTACTATTTAAAAATATTTCTGCTTATTACCTAATTGAATTCGCAAATGTTTTATTAATTTTAATTAGGCACCATCAATAAAGGACATGTCTTTTAGATATGAACGCTGAGAAACACGATGAAGACCAAATGGAGAAAAAGTTTTCCAACAAATGCTGAAGTACTGAAGGGTAAATTTCCGGTAGAAACAACAAGAACAGAAGGTATAGGCTACCCCTTAGGCAAAACCCTAGGTCTAGCAAACCACTATCATGATTTCAAGCGGACTAACCGAAGAATTCTTAAAGATACAATAATAATAGAATTATTGTTGCTTGACCTGCAGATATAGAAGAGTCGTTATATTCTCTGTTTTAAGAGATGAGCCTCATTAAAAGTGATCGAGAATAGAGAAAACGACAAACGGAAATAACTCAAAATATTTTTTTGCTTTGTGTAATACCCTCAATTCAAATGAATATATTAAATTTTATCCCAAAACAACCGTTAAAATAGTAATTCCAATTCGAGGTTTGCTTGTTAAATGTGCATTTTGAATGCTTGGACAGCTTTTTCAGCTTATCTTTAAATTTAAGATAATCATGAGAATTCAGCTTAGGACTGTACGGAGGATGGTCCATCAATTTGGTATTTTCCTGCTCAACACTCCTTAGTTTTCTGAGCGGTGTAAGAGCTTGAGTTATCGAGGTGGAGGTTATGCGATGTTTCGGGTTCCCATGAACGAAGTTCGGTTATCATTTCTGGCAAATACAAAATTGTCCTCCAATATTGTAAGGGAATTATGAATATATTCTTAATTTTGAGACGAATGTTGCGTACGTTTTGTAGGCGATGCTAAAAACAGCATTCAACATTCCTCCCTTAAAACATTGTGGAGTAAACCGTCACCAATTAGCACAAGCCGCATTTTTCTTCACATTCAAATTATGCGATATCTAACGGGAGACCAGGTTTCCGACGCTCAACTCGCCATGCAAAAATATTTGGATCACAGTCATTCTAACGTACAAAGATGTCCGAATCTGCGCTAAAGTCTATACCCTAGTCTTCTGTATCAGTTGGCATGCAGCAGATGCCGTTTTCTTGTAAAACAGTAATACTTTTAAAATGTTTTTGATTGACCAGTGAATAGTACGGTGTTAAGGAAGGCATGTCCAAGTCGAAATTCTGCTGAATACCAGCAATAATTGTTGTTTCACTGCATGTACTAATATAGTAAATAGGAACAAGCTCACCGAGAGACGTCGTTTTTGGGATACCCCTCATCGATAGTAATGATAAATTATGGAACTGATTTTTCCTCTAGGCATTTCCACGTTCTCTACCGACTCGTCCTTGTCTAACTATACATTTTTTTGTGTGGAAGACGATAGGTCAATTAACAAATATTGTTCACATGCCAGAATGATATTAATTTATTCCGAAGTCGTGGTTTTCAGACTATTTCGGTTTGCCATAACATAACTTATTGTAATAAATATTTTTCTTTCTTTTTCAACTTCCGCCATATATAAATCGGAAGAGAATACGCCACGAAAAATCCCAAAAAGTATTTTTTTTTCAAATTTAAAAACAAGTCTAATTACCATGATTTGAGTTTTTGATGGTACGTGTATCATCCCATAGGCTATCGGGAAAAAAACTAAATCTAATGACATTAGCGATCTTCGAATCAAAAGATCTATTTATTTGAAAGTTTACTCAAATTCACACTTCAACCGGCGCCCTAGCGTCAATGGCAGTTAAACTGAGTAGGTAACTGTGAGTCGTCTTTCACGCTCATCCTTGTCGGCATCACGATTTTGGAGCACCTTATTACCATACGAACTTTCATTTTGAGCCTTTTAAAGCGTGCATGTCAGATCCATAAATACATCGCAGATAATATTTTTTTTTATTTTGATCAGCTAAAATAGTGAGAATCTTCAAATCTTAGTTCGTCACTTATGACTGTAATGCATTCCGAATGAGCAAATTGGTGAAAAGAGACTCGACGTCAAAGCTCACCGTTATTTCGTCTTCTGCTAGTTTTAAGATTTTAACAATGCTTACGAAATGCAGCGAGTCTTTGCACGTAAGCGGTTGGAGGACATCAGCTAAGTGTCTCGACAGAGGATAAGTAGGGCTGTCGTTTTGGCTTAAGATTGGTCTCAATGGGGCAATATTCTTATAGATTTTAGGTAAGCCATTTAATGTCGGGGCCTGTACATTGCGTCGGTTGGTGAGATTTCTTATGTCAGGGATGGAAGCGACTCCCTGGACTCTTAAAATACATGCCTACCAGTTAAATTCTAGTTTAATTTCATGCTATATTTCTAATGACGACAAAATAAAGCTCCGATCGAACGTTTGGGTTTCAGTCATTCGTTTGGCTTCGGCTAATTTCGGTTTCTACCATAATGATCGAAATTTCGACCTCAGTTGAAACTACTGAAATAACTTCTTATATATAAACACATTGGTTCAGCAGTCCATATAGTAACATGGACTTAGGAAAAGCTGTCTTACAATATTATTCGGCTACTACCTAGAGCAGCGGTTCCCAAAGTGTGGGTCGCGACCCACTGGTGGGTCACGAGCCGATTCCAGATGGGTCGCGAACACAACGTATGAACGTAGGGTATAATATGGTAGATAGTCGACGAGATAGATTGACGAGACTGCAACCATCCAGTAATTTAATAAAAGCAATTTCCGATCATTTTAAATCGTTAAAATGCGATTTCGAATAATACTTCCTTCAATAAATGACAAACCTCGAAAAGATGAATTGGGTTATCAATCCATTTCAAACAGCATGCCCTAAAACTGGACTGTCAACTAATGCCGATGAAGAGTTAATTGACTTGTCAGAATATACCTACTTAAAGAGTACATTCAATCGCCAACGCATGACACAATTTTGGCTATCTCTACGTGCTACACATTCGCATTTTACTGCACATTTATACTAAGGCAGTAAAAAATTCTACTTCCATTCACAACGTCGTATTTGTGTGAAGTAGGTTTTTCTGCTATGACAAGTATAACGACAAAGTACAGGAACAAGCTAGATTTGTCAGATTCTCTGCGCTTAAAAATATCTCTGTAATTTTAGCTGTAATTTTGAAAAATAGAAATCAAGCTCATCCGTCAAACTGAATTATTTCGCCGTACCTACTCTATGATTTTTGAAGTAGGTATGTATGTTGGTATGTAAACGTAGTTCTCAGTTTCTATTGTTTATGTTGTCGCACATTACAATTTCTTACAAAATAAATACTTATGATACTTACAAATAAATTGTTTATTTTTTACATTAAACCACTCACTAACTTTTCTGAAAGAGTTCTCGCTGGGTCGCAAAATATTGTGATTTTAAGAAGTGGGTCGCGGGGTCAATAAGTTTGAGAACCCCTGACCTAAAACATCGCCAGCAATTAGCAAATTATTACTGATAGCCCTAATTGGCTTGGGAAAAATGTTGAGATGGTGTTATTTTTACCACGCTTTTATTAGCTTGACCTGTAATTATCAATCTATTAATTAACGGAATCTTTTAAGCCACTTCTGTGTAGTGTGTGTAGTTCAGCCAATTGTGTGTAGTTCTGATGGTAATACAATAATATCTGATTATTAAGGCGGATAGGTAGTCAAGGGAACTGCATAACGAAACAAAGTATCCGAGCCGTGTTTGGACTTGTTGGAATCGGCTTGAGATGTACTCTGGTAATGAATGATTTCCAGGGCCTGATTATAGAGCCGGAAGGTTGGCACTGGAATTCTTAAACGGAACTTTTTGGAGTCGTCTTGAGATGTACATACTCTGGTCATGAATGGCTTCCAGGGTCTGATGACGGAGCCGGAAGGTAGGCACTGGAACTGAATGACTAAAATGTAAAAAAAGTCAAAATAAAACTAAAATGTAAAAAAAGAAAAAATAATAATAATAAGAAAACCTAAAAAATCACGATTTTGTTAGTAAAACGCAAAATGTGTTTGTTAAAACGCAAAAAATTAAAAAGCACAAAATAATTAACCACTTTGTTATTACTGTTTACCCCGTAAGGGAATTAGTGTAAGCCATGTTTGTAATTAACTAAATTATTTGAGTTTAAAAGTGTGGAGCGCTTTTTCTTCAAATCTTAGTACTTCTCAGTGTAATTTTTCCAAAAAGCATCGTTATAAAATATTATGATCCAAAAAAAAATGCCAGAAAAGCGCTCCACACTTTTACACTCAGTTAATTACAAACATGGCTTACACTAAGTTCCTTACGGGGTAAAGAGTGACTGTGTGAGCCAGAGAGTGGTTAATTATGTTTTGCTCTGTATTTCTTGCTTTTTAGTGCGATACTTACAAAACCCTTTTTTTATATTTTAAAACTGTTGTCTTATTGTCACAATGATATACTATTTAATTGTAATCTAAGGCTAGAAGTGACATGAGATTTCAAATTTAGAGTAAACCTATTTATTTTAATTTTTAGGCTTCTATAATAATTAAAAGTCATTATTGTTCACTGGTGTTGATTGATTGTTTTGTTTTTTGTTCTGAAAGTAATAAAAACATCTACAATAATTTGCTTCTATTATGACTTAACTAGCTGCGCCCCGCGGTTCCACCCGCGTGGTGATGGAAAATTGTGATAATGATGATAGAAAGTATTTTATATTTTCATAATTTTTTCGCAGAATAGCATCCATCACCACGCGGGTGAAACCGCGATAGTACATTATATACGTGTAACTCCAACGGTTTTTGCGGCGCACGCCAGAATAGCTCGCGAAATGGCAGATTTTTTTCCTACTTACTTGACACTTATCGTTATATTTAGGATAATTCACACTATATCGTTATAAATTATAGCCTATGTGTTATTCTGATGTGTAAACTATGATGATTATTGTAAAGTTTTATCGAAATCCATTCAGTAGTATTTGCGTGAAAGAATAACAAACATCCATACATACATTCTTACAAACTTTCGCGTTTATAATATTAGTAGGATTAGGTAATATGGCATAGGTACCTATTATAATATTAAGATTCTGTTTATTTCTGCTTGAACTATTGATAGAATATTATTTAGTATTTTGCTCTTAGTTTAGCAATACAAATTTTCATTTTTGTTTTCTTTGTATTAGAAATATGTAGGTACCTATAAGCCAGAGCGACGAAATACTCGTACACAGTTATAATTTGTTTTATTGAAATATTGCCGCCGATATTTCGTCTTATTTTAGTTCTAGAAGTGAGGACATACTTATATGTGTACGTATTTTGTCTGGATTTTAATTTAATGAAAAATTTTTAGTTTCGGTTTCGCTGAGAATGAGTAAAAATCGAAATTCGGTTTCTGTTTTGGCCTCGGAATCGAGTTTCTGTCGTACACTACGACAAACGAGAAAATATCACTATGCACTATGATTATGCGCCTAATTTAAATGCACAAAAACTGGCTACGATGAGAAATCCGTAACCTTTGCGCGGCACTAAAGTACGCGTATTCCGTATAGCAACGAATAAAAAAATGGACAGTACCTGTCAAACGTGATTTATATTATACTTATAGATAACACGAACACGCTAAACCATCATACCTCTAATTATGGCCATTAAGAAAGGGTACCACCCTTTACATCACATCGCATATTCAAAAAAAAAGATATAATAATTACATATTAAACCTACAAATGTTATAAAAATATTTAGATAAAGATGTTAAGTTTCATGTGCCTAAAGTTTTATTTAATAATCTTCTATATCTGAGGAAAACTAAACAGATAAATATCAACACAACCAGCCAAAACTGCTATAACGATTCTCAGATTTTATTAAACATAAACACTAAATATTTAGAAGAAACTGTTAGTGGCAACGAATGTCGTTATTAATGGGAAAGACGCAAGGATATGTATTGTACGTAATTTTCCGAACCTTTTTAGTTAGTCCAATATGTTTTTCTAATACCTTATTTCATAAATCCGGAGCCACTAATATCGGAAAGTTTACATATATTTTTTATTTTTTCTACATTTCAAATAAGCCAGTTGGTAGGGATCCATACTCTTACTATAGTTATGTTGATTTTAGATAATTATGTGGTATTATACTTTTCGTGTAATAGTATATTTTTTTATATATTGACCATTTTTTATTTTTAAAACAATTAATGATTCAATTTATAGTAAGGATTTATTTTTCTATAATTTGAGCATACCGCAGATAGTCGAAATATAAAATCGAAGAAATAGTTATAAAATAATGAAAAGAAAAATATTACAAATATAAAATTACATCAATAACAATGGCGTAATATAAATAGTCAATATAAATGTTTATATTATAATCCACCTTTGATAATCAAATTGATTGTATTTCGTAATATAAATAGTCAAAAATAGAAATTAGAAACGTTGTAAGAAAAATAATCATGACAGATTAAAAAACTCAACACTCTCAAAGTCTTTTAACAGAATATAATGAGTTCTTAATAAGTATGTCCTGAACTTTTATCTTAAATTGAACGTCTCCAAGACCCCTCTCCAAGACCTCCATACTCACTCTAACATCGTCTCGCGGTAAAGCTTCCACCCTTTACCACAATTCCAACCCATCCTTAGTTATTATTCAAACTGACAAGGAAGCATAAAATCAAGCATGAACCTGGTTGGTTGGCGGAATATATTCATTGGAATTCCTATTGAAAGTATGGTAATTCAGTTTGCTATTGAGAAACACAGCGACAATAACATTACTTTGTCGGTGAGTTTAAATACTCCAACTTAGTTCCGCAGTCTTCGAGAGCGCGCGCATAGAAGGCCATCCTCCAGTTAAAGGTATGTTCTCCTGAATCCCATTGAAAATAACAAGGGCGTATATTATTGTTTTATTTTTTTAAATACATTTATCGAACACAGAATGTTTGGGATCCAATATCTTTACTTTAGGGGGTAATTCTGAAAACACGAAACAGAATAAGATTTTCAACTTAGTTTTCTTCTCGTTCAGTTTCATGTATAGAATTACTTCTTCAAGTAAAGGTATTTAGGCTCGAAGAACCTGTATACCTACATACTACTATGTCAAAGTACTTTTAAATGTTTAAAATGAACATAAAGCCCTAATTAAAATATCGTCTAAGTAAATATTTCAAGTCATTTCTGACATTATATTATATAATGGGTTTCTTTTGAACGATACTAATATTTGTGATTTTATCGCAGCCACGATTTCAAGTGAAACACTTCGTCAAGTAAAGGTATATGCAAAGACGGGGTGGGTTCTCAAAATACTTGTGGTTATTACATTGGTTACAATAAAAAACGACGATTAGTGAAACTTATTGATAATATGAATTAAATTTTCCGCATTTGCCGCATTACAATTCAGCGTTTACCGTCTTCAAGCGATTATTATAGCGTAATATTATTGCTACACATATTGTGTCTGATAATAACGACCGGTATTACTTGATCTTCCGAGAATAGCCTTAGGCGGCGAGTACCCAAAGCTCATAATCGCATCATCACGTATTTCTTGGGGCTGATCGAGTAAATCACTTCCTAAGCGAAGTGGAGCAAATTCGTTAGAATATGTACATACTTTCAAACTGCTTATATGGATGACATATAATTATGTATTATCTAAGTCTTAGAAGACAAGGTGATTGAACGTATTACAATTGATTATTATATACAATAGCCAATTTCGTATATGGTATTTTGTAGATATTATCTATGTAGATATTTTTGTAGATATTATATTAACTGCTTTTTGAGAAGCATGCAGTAATCATAGTTCCCATGCAACAAAAAATGTAAAGCCTGCAAAAAGGAATATAAAAATATACCTATTTCCTTGATCTATAAATGTGCCATAAAAGGTGATCACTTTTTTATTTGATACTTTGTTTTTGAGATATTATGTTTTATCAACATCCTAAAATCTGTAATAAATTTTCAACAACTGACATTAATCGCTTATTAAGTATTAAAAAAAGGGTAAATTATACTGTGTCTTCTCTTAACATCGCTAAAAAATATATATGTATTTTCTATTCTTATATATCGATTACTTTATATATTACATTCATGGAACTATTTCATTTTTGTACCTATATAATATTTTAACAATCATATACCTACTAAAAAAAATATTTTTGTACGTCCATTTTTAGTATATTTTTCCCATGATATATTTTATAATTCAATATTATCAATATTTTAATACTTATGTAATATTTTTTGGTTCGAATATTTCGACTAACTATTATTTACCATAGTCGTGTATAATAATTGGCTTACATGTAGTACTACTTACTAGGACCACGTGTATGTAATGATTAATATTAAAATTGCGTTTTTTTTTTTTAAAGAATAACTCTGATTTGATAAAGAGACTTTAGACGAGTAAACGTTTTGAATTTATTGTGGGATTACGACTTTGTTTTTAAGATATTATGTTGTATCAAAATTTTAAAATCTCTAATGACTTCACAACAACTGACAATAATCGCTTTTAAATATCATAAATAAGGGTAAATTAAACTGCGTCTTTCCTTCCTATTGTCAAATAAATATAAATTGTATGTATTTTCTGTTCTTATATATTGATTTCTTTTTATATTACAATTATAAAACTATTTCATTTTTGTACCTATATAATATTTTACCAATAATATACCTACAAAAAAAAAAATTTTGTACATCCATTTTTCAATACAAAACCACGTTATTTGTAAATCGAGTCGGAGAAAATGTACTGGTGATGTGTTTATCGGCGCCCTCTGACGAAACGGTTTGGTATATTTGAAAACTTTGTGAAACAAAAACGTCAACCTCAAATAGAGCTATGAAAAAATCCGCGACAGCATATATCCATCTTTTATATTTAAGCTACCATCACTGCTTTTACGACTCAAAAAATAAGAAAAAAAAGTAGTTAAAGTTTGTTGAAGACATTAGCAGTAAAATATGAATACTTATCAAAATAGATTAATGCAATAATACGGGTTAAATGGAGATAAAATTAGCCATGTACTGTAACTTTGTAGGTGGAATAGTTTTAGAGATATCATGAAATAAGTAACGCTGGCAAGCACTTCGAAATACCTAGCGGGGGCTGCGCGGCTGCTGCGCGGCGGCGTCTAGCCCAACAAGGTCAACGTTCAGCAGAAGGCGGCTGGTGACGAAGAACAAAAAGCGAACATGACGCCTTTTAATATAGATCTAAAGGTATCGTCTAAAAATGCAAATAAACGCCACGCTACTCAAATTAGCAACTCGATTCGAAATTTTAAGCGAAGCGAAGCCGCGGGCAACAGCTACCATTTTATATTTCAATAATATCAATATTATATTACTTATTTTTTATTTTTTGGTTCAAATATTTCGACTGTTCTTTTAACTATTATTTACCATAATCGTAAATTTTAATCGCCCTATGTATAGTATTACTTACTAGAACCACGTGTATATTCAATGTAATAAATAATATTAAAATGCTGTTACTTATTTTTGGAAAAAAAAAAGAATAACTTTTATTCGATAAAGTAAACGTTTTGAATTTAATGTGGGATTACGACTAGATTACGAGCGGCGTGGGTGCCTTAGTTATATAAGAGATATTACAAATATTTTTTATTACTATTTGCTTCATTTTCACAACAATTTCTTAATTGAAGGTAAATGTTTATTTCAGTTATTAAAAAGTAATGTAACGATTTTTCTTACAAATTATTTGAAACACTGTAAGCCTGTCTCATCTCTAACATTTATTAAATTATGATATTTTTAATAATTGTGTAATCTCGGCATATACTATTCGAATGATGAAGTAGTTTAGCACGACAGATTTTGTAGTCACTCGGATATCTTGTATTATTTTTTAATTATTGCTCTCTGAAATCAATGCTGAGATCAAGTACTTGACTGTTAAATAAAAGTTTAACGAGGGTTTTAGCGCATGGCGCCATCTAGCGGTTGGTTAAATATTAAACAATATTAGCGATAATGTACCTACTGATAGATAGCGTAAGGTGCTCAGTGCTTTAATGCTATTTTTGATGTTTCCTTTTTTTTCAAAATTACAAAAAAAAAGTTTTTAAAAAACCTACATATTTTTATTAAAACTTGTTTATTTGCTCGTACTGAAGGGGTAACCCCTTCAAGAATGCCGGTTAATTAAAACTCAACCTGTATGTGTATATCTGATTATATTATAGTTATACGACAAAGCATACTTCAACATTCCATTACCCTAATTAAATCTCCACGATCGATTATAACCAGTCCATCAGGTGCCCAAATGAATGTCATTTTTTACAAGTCTGGTTTGAATGTCAATTTTACTTTTGATAATCGGTTTCCTAATCACCCACGCACTTCAAAAGTTGACATTATGGCCTGCGACAAACCATAGTCAATGCGGCAAGGTGTTTTTGATTGCGTCGATAAGGTCGATTGCATTCTTTACCGACTATCGCACACGCAATGCGTGCCTAATATATGCCCACTCATGTCAGCATATTTTATCTATACTAATATTATAAAGAGGTAAAGTGTGTGATGTTGTAGGAAGTAATCTCTGGATCTACTAAACCGATTTTGAAAATTCTTTTACCAATAGAAAGCCACGTTATTTGTGAGTGTCATAGGCTATATATTAATCCGAAAATTAAAAAGCCTTTTTGTGGTAGTCAAAGTAAGTCGGAGAATAAGCGATCGAACGAAAACGTTTCTAACTAACGCTACCTTAACGATAAGAGATATATGATTAAGTTCTAGAGAAAAGTTGTAGAGCTTGATAATGCCTACAAAAAAGTCAGCGACAGCATATGTCTAACTTTTATATTTAAGTCACAAAAAGTAGTATTTTATATTAAAAAAATAATTTAAATCGTTAGGTCATGTTTATTGGTCATATTATCAACAATTATGAATTCTTATCAAAATAAGTAAATTTATCGTCTCAAGTGTTTAAAACAAAAGACTTATCTTTTTTACTGCATATAATTTCCATTTTACTGCATAAATAGTTAAAGAGATAATACGCAGACGCTCACAAATAATAAGACACTCACAAGAAGACACTTACAAATAACGGTATTATAGTCAAGTTGGCATGGAAATACATGCATACATATGCAGTAAAAATATAACCCTTCTTTTGGCAGTCAGGAAATAAATCATAACACTCAGTATTAACCGAACCACACTCATAATTTCATCACAGGTAAAAAGTTTTACCGCCCAACGAAGTGGGCACGGGTCAGCTGTGTTGAATACAGGTACGCACTTAATAAAGCCATATGTCTTCTGTCTTCTTTCTTTCCTCAAAGTGCTAGACTATTATCTCGTCCTATTTGAATTGTTTTTCATCAGGCTATTTTTTCCTAGAAATTTTACACTTTTTATCGAATAATCATTCAATAGGTTAGTCATTCAATAAAAACTGATCTTAGAACGCCAGTCTTTCGGGATGGTGAATTAATGCCTACCAATTGATTTAAATGCAATATAGCAATAGCTATCGGATGTCATGCTCCATGGAATAGTTACGATAAATCAATAAGAAACATGAATGAAAGTTAACGAAAGGTATTCCGCACCTTCACAATTCTGCACCGGCTACCAGGCTAAGGTTGTTACAAAATAACGATTTCCGAGAACTTCATCATCCACTATTTACATTTACATTTTCGTCGTGTCCAATTGATGGCTAAAAACTGCTCTTGGAGGTGTCAAAATATTTGTACTCTTAATATACAGGTAGTCAAGAATTTAACTAGTAGATTGTCAAAAAAATTGGGTATTTACCTATGGAAATACTGTTTTTATACACTGGCCATTTTGAACTTGGATAACTTCGGTTTGAGCTTGAATTTCAAATTCAAATAAATTTTATTTCAAGACCTCATTATTTCATTTTAATAATCAGCTGTTAATTTGTCTTTCTATGGTTTGCTTCTGCTCAAATATTTTCGTTTATGCAACCATAGTAAATGTGAAAATTTACATTATTTTCAAATATGAGATCTTGGCCCGGTGTTATCTATTACAGTTTCTTGCCGTCTGACTATACAGTTACCGTAAATGTGTACTGTTAAAACCTGCAAACAATGATGAAGAAGCTCGTGGTTAAATAACCGATCCTGATCAATCTCTCAGCGCCACTGCTTTTGCATGACAACGTATAACCACAGAGTTCACTGGAAACAGTCGCAAAGTTACAGTAGTTGCGGAAGGAGACTCTTGGTCACCCATTGTACTTGCCAGACCTTGCTCTAATAGAGTTTGTTTTTTTTTTCAGCATTTAAATAACTTTTTACAAGGGAAAAAAATCAAATTTGAAGAGTCAGTGAAAAACGCGTTTAAAGCATTCATTGGTTCCTGCCCAAGAGAGTTTTACAACAGAGGAATTAAGCAATTCCCATTAAAATGGCAAATCTGCTTAGATAATATTTCTTTTCTCACATATAACTTTATTTATATTATTTAATCGAATGTTATATTATATTTATTGCCGATTTAATAATGGAATTGCATTTTATTTATTATATATTTTTAATATTTTTTTATTATTATTATTTTTTATTTTATTCTGAAGACCACATTTTAGGGCAATTTAGTGTCATTAGCTTTTTACTAAAACTTGTACATTTGTAGGCAACCAAGCAATCAAGCAAACTTGATTGTAATATTGGAGTCCTGTCCACCCTAGAACGGGCTAGTCCCAGTTGGGTGACAGAAACAAATAAGCAAAAGGTTAAGGTTTTGCCATTCGGTTCCTGTTATTTTTGTAAGCTAATCAATGTTTTATAGTAATTAATTCTTAAATAAATAAATAAATAAATAAATAATAGGGGTCAATATTCCTATTAATTAAATACATATTTTTCAAAAAAGTTTTTGGTCTTACATTTCTTTTATACAACAGCAACTTTATGGGTAAGGACTTAATAGTATAATATCCAAGAAAATTCAAATAATAATTAAAATTGATAATTATCTGAGACCAACTAAAAGTTATTCATCGTAAAATCTTATAAAAAAAATAAAGGCTAATTAATTTAAATATTTAATAATTAGCATGGGAACCTAATAAAAGTTATTAATCGTATTAATTGTGATAATGAGGTAATTTATTTTGATAAGGATTCTTATATTATTGATAATGTTTTCGACAAACCTTGACTATTTATTTTTCCTACTTTTTGGAGACATAAAAGCAATTATTGTAGCTTTACTATAAAAGCTCGATATATGCTGCCTCAAACTTTTTTATAGACCTTTCTAAGGCCGATATTTTTGTTCTATATTATTTTCACACACATCAACGCGTTTCGCCAGCGCACGCCGATAAACCAACTCACCAGCTCATTTTTCTCCGACTTGATTTACAAATATCGTGATTTCGTTTTGAAAAGCAACATTTTAAACAATAAAATAGCCTAAAGCACTCGTGGATAACGTAGCTTTCTATTAGTAAAAGAAATTTAAAATCAGATCTGTAGTTTCGGAGATTACCTCCTACACACAAACTTACAAACTTAGAAACGTTTCTTCTTTATATATTTTATTTTTATTTTATTTTATTTATTTAATAAGGAAAACACACAGTATGATTAGACAGAATTACAAAATTGTAAACATTCTAATATATAAAACCGGTTACGGATTTTATATGAATTACAAATTTATATTAATTTAAATTCTGGTACTTTTCAGTATTTTTTGCCATTTATTAATTCTAAACATATTACAATTGCTTGAGAGTTAGTTGCGTATGTATACATTTGCTGGGAGAGTAAAGCAGATGGTGGGAGGGCGTGTGTGTGTGTGTGTGAGAGAGAGAGAGAGAGAGAGAGAGAGAGAGAGAGAGAGAGAGAGAGAAAGAGTATGCCTGCATCTGTAAGTGTGTGTATGTGTGTGTATGTGGGTCCGTATTTAAAAGTGTATTTATACTATATTTTTTTATTATATTGTATTTATATACTACAATACATTTTATTTTAATGTGTTGTAAAAAAGAAGTACATGCTAAAGTGTCGATAATAAATAAAGTGCATTAATATTAGTATAGATGATATATATCACGAAAAGTTAATTTGAGCATCTATTATTTTTTGAACACTTTAATTGTCAATTATTAACATTTCGGCACACATAATAACATCGATTTACCATTGAATAAATTAATACCTTTAGTCAATTCAATGGATGAAATGAATGGTCATCAGTTTTTGACAAGGCCATCTTGCAAGTTTAGGTTGCTTATTACAAAATACGCGGATAAAATCACCGTAGGATATCTTTCACGATGACCACACCGAGCAATTATGAATTTAGCGAGCATCTTGCCTTCGATCGTTACAAAATCGTGCCTGCAATGATTCGCAATTTACAAAAAACTCCCAATCATATCCGGGATCAGATTAATTACTAACCGGAGAAGAGCTCGCAAATCAAACATTTTATCTCGATGCCATTACACTAAGCGCATTGAACATTTGAAAAGAATTCGATTGCTCGTCCGCATCATCGGATATGTTTCTATTCACCGACTGAGGTCGTTTCTTGTGTCGCTTGTCTCTAGAAGCGAGGTGCAAGGTCGCTCGACTAAGGCCAAATAAGGCGTTGGATTCTTTCACAACGAAAAGGCAGAAGACGCCTATCACGACTTGGAGCTCACCTTTGTGAACTAAAATAAATTTGGCGAGACGGTTGTGAATAAATTTGACTAAATATTAAATGATAGACAATGTCGCGCTTTTATTTTAGTATTGCAACAACCATTAGTGTACCAGATAGACATTCCATGGATTTATTTATACAGAATGTTCGGGGCGGGTTTTTCAGGGTGATACTGTAAATGAATTTGAACAAAAAAAATAATGATTTTTGACATTGGGATATTTTGATTTAGAGAAGATTGTTGTTCACGAAAAACTGAGTTGAGTATGTTCTACAATTATTTTGATTTGGTACTTTTTTATCATTTATAACCCTTACGGTAACGGCCTACCTTAATGTCTAACGACAATTGTCTTACATGCGGCCGGATTTTTACAACATCTCTTTGCAATACTTGGTCACCCAACCATGTACTAACCACGCCCGATGCTGCTTAGCTTCGATGATCTGACGGAAACCAGTATTTCAACGCGGCTATGGACGTTACCAGGGCCCTTCGTTACTAATAAAATTGAATATCCTACAACCGAAATAAAAAATCGTTTCCCCGGTAATCACCACATCGCCTACGTCAAAATAAAGTTGTGTATGGTTTTCGTCCACAATAATTTTCTGTAAACAATAAACTTTAATAATAAAACAAAAATAAAAAATATATCTACAGAATAATATATTGATAGAAATGTTCAGTCATCCTTAACGCACTATACATAGAGTGCTTTTTTTAAGTCCCTATAACATTTACAATGGTGAAGCTATACCACCATAAACAAAACAAATTTTGTAACATAACCTGTTTCTAGGAAAATGTTTTTCTCTCGACAAAAATAAACCAAAGCCAGAACACAGTCGAAAAAGTTTTATTAATAATATGCCTGTAATAATTTCAATAAAACTCCTAATATTATATTTATTTTTAGTCTAAAGAAGATAAATGAGCGATTGATTTAGAGTGGATAGAAGGAATTTTCTTGGCAATATTTTTGAAACATAAGAATAGATAGTTGTGGTCTGTAATGTCATTGGGTAAACAAAAATTCCAGTGTGCTAACGAACCTCGCCGCTTAGGGCAAAGTCGTGATGTTGGGGGTATATGTTCGAACACGTGTGCTTTCTATGTAGCGGGTTATGAGTGTTATTTTCGCGTTTTGTTAATCAGGTGAATTGTTTTCACTATCAAACCTATGTATAATTACTAGGTATTCCTAATGACCGCAGGAGGTTAATAGCCATAACTCGATGGATTGCAGCGGCGAAGTTTTTAATATAACTGTTATAGGGTAATTTCCCACTGTTAGTTCTGTTTACACCGTGATAATATTATATCGTGGTATTTGTAAATGTATAAAATAGGTTTCCACGAACAAAAGTCCATTCGTTTGCATGCAGTACAGAGGAGTAATTCTTCATAAAAAAATAGTATACTAAATTTGCCTACAGTCCATTTTATTTACATGGGCCATAGATACATTTAGCACGCTAATTTTTTCAAGAATCACTCTGAATATATTTTTTTTTGTCTAAAGCCCTGATTTTAGATTCGACACTAAAAATGGACAACTTCTAAACGTCGCAAAAGCATGCAAGTTGAGTTTGTGGGAGGCTACTTCTAGAATATATTTTTTGTAAATAACATACCAACAATTATTAGGTACCTACTATGTTGCGCCCGTTGCCCAACATATGCAGTGCCCTGTGGCACGGACCGACCCAGCGCTGTGTGGACCCAGGACTGTAAAAAGAGGTCCACCGCTTGGTCGCCGCTTGCCCCGTAACGGGCGGCCACGACACCTGCTGCAAGCCTCGATACGCCTCAGTCTGTCTCTATTACCACCGTTTTACTCCCCGTCCCCTGCACCAATAAAACACGCCTTCCCTTTCACAAGTGCCAACACGGCATATTATTTTTCGATGAACTTCAATGACACACCATAAATTTACAAATATGAGATCTTAGTCTAGGATGCATAACAAAGTGCATACGGTGTATAACAAATACAATTTTACAATAGGACATAGCCTAGGTACCGCAATTAACCTAGGTACATACACAATATCATAAAATTCTTTATTGTACAGTAAACATAAGTATATAACAATTAATCTTATTTTCTAAGTGTCTCTATCCTGTTCTTCCCGGGCAGCGGGTCGAACAAGATCTCTCGTGGTCGGTTGTCGAGCGGCGTCTCTGTGCGCCTGCGTGCTCCTGAGTGCGCCTGAGTGCGCCTGGGTGCGCCTGTGTGCGCCTGTGTGCGTCTGCGTGTGCCTGACTGCGCCTGGGTGCGCTCGTCTGTGCTGCGTCCGCCTGTGCTGCGTCCGCCTGTGCTGCGTCCGCCTGTGCTGCGTCCGCCTGTGCTGCGTCCGCCTGTGCTGCGTCCGCCTGTGCTGCGTCCGCCTGCGACCGCGTGCGTCCGACTGCGCCTATGTGCGCCCGTCTGACCGCGTGCGTCTGACTGCGCCTGTGTGCGCCGTCTGACCGCGTGTGCGCCGCGTGGGTGCCGCGTGTGCGCCGATGCGCACCAGACTGCGCCTATGTGCGCCCGTCTGCGCCCGCGTGTGTCCGACCGCGCCTGTGTGCGCCGTCTGACCGCGTGTGCGCCGCGTGGGTGCCGCGTGTACGCCGATGCGCACCAGACTGCGCCTTTGTGCGCCCGTCTGCGCCCGCGTGTGTCTGACTGCGCCTGTGTGCGCCGTCTGACCGCGTGTGCGCCGCGTGTACCCGACTCTCCGAAGGTCCCAACTTGGACCGGCGCTCGAACTCCACGACTGGAGCGAGCGTCCCGTCGACCGTAAATCACGAGTCGGACCGTAATTCCCGACTCGGACCGGCACTCAACTCCCCGAATAGGAGAGAGTGTCTCGTCGACCGTAGTGTCCTTCACTTAGACCGCGCTCAATACTGCACGGTGCAGTAGAGCCGCTCGCGACTGGCTTCCAGACTGCAAGGGCAGCGGAGCGGTTCCAGGGCGCGGTCTTCGTAGTCGTTGGGGTTCCTTCCTTCCTTCCTAGTCGGTTGACTGTTTGCTGTGGAACTGAGAGAGCGAGTGATTTGGTATGGCCCAGGGGCCCATATTTGTACTCACTTCCGCGGTTCTCGCCGTGCACCTGCTGTGCACCTGCTTTCGTGTCCACCAATGACACGCCGCGGACAGCTTTCCGTGAAAGGTGGGGATCTTCCCTTTTCTATTGACCTCTCGCACTCTCCTAGGAGAAAAGCTATCTCCTCTCCTCTAAAAGCCGTTACGGTACGCTCCGTGTTTGTCCAGACTTCAGGG
The DNA here is from genome assembly GCA_944548615.1 of Micropterix aruncella. Taxonomy (NCBI): domain Eukaryota; kingdom Metazoa; phylum Arthropoda; class Insecta; order Lepidoptera; family Micropterigidae; genus Micropterix; species Micropterix aruncella. The sequence goes on from OX155956.1 coordinate 16,813,218, forward strand.
CCGACCAACAGTTTCTGGTTGGCGGCTACTGGCTCGTTAGAGCGCATTCCTGATTGGTCGGCAACCAACCAATCAGAGAATGGCTCAAAACCCATCCTTTCCTTTGGAGTGGATTCTTCGGGTTCCAAACATCATCAGAGTCTGGCCCGGTACCTCACGTATACGTTCCCGTTCTTTTCGCGTCTGCGAGTATCTTCGAAATCGGCTGAGGGCAGTTTCCCGGCCACGTAAACTTGAATCGATGATTCCTGTGTTTCTGTTTACTTGCCGGTGGTCGGTGGTGATGGTGCCTTGTTTTCTACTCCCCTTTAACAGTTTTTCACTATTTTTGGGAGTAGAAAATACCACGTGTTTTCTCTCGTGTTTCACGGTTCCTTGCTGTGAACACGTGAATTTTCACGGCAGGTCGTAAGAGGGGTGCTTTATGCATATACCTCGACTCTTATACGACTGTTTCGGGCAGTATTTCCCGCTTTCATTTTCGGTTTGACGAGTTCAAAACTGTCCGTTTTCGGCACCAAAGTTCGTCTCCTAGCTATGTTAGAGCGGGCGGTCGTAGGGAGTCTCGCTCGCTCGATCTCAGTGTGGGAGCGGGCGGCCGTAGGCCGTCTCGCTCGCTCGATCCGTGTGGGAGCGGGCGGCCGTAGGCCGTCTCGCTCGCTCGATCCGCTCCAAGCGGCGCCTGCGATGTCTATAAAGGTAACCCGAGGCGATTTTACCATTTTTCTCGTAAAAATGAGTTTTCTGCAAATATCTTATGCTTCCTCGGGCCCCCTCATAGCGGCCGTAAATCATCTATTTTACGGCCGGCGACGTCGCTACTGACGGCGTCGCAACATCCTCCCCCTCGACACGTCCCGTGTCTTCATTTTCGGCCTCTAGTATCACGGCCACTTTGGTGATGGGTCTTCGGCTGATCCGACCGGTTGCGGTGCGGAGGTCGACCACTCGTACCAACCCGTCTGCGCCCGGGTGTACAGCGGTTACGACACCTCTAGTCCACGTCCCGCGAGTCGTGTTTGGTTCCGCCATGAACACGACGTCATTGATGGCTATGTCGCGGTTGCGCTCGTGCCATTTTGTTCGTTTGGCTAGAGTGGGAAGGTATTCCTTCACCCATCTCTTCCAAAACTGGTTTGCCAAGGCTTGGCTGTACCGCCACTGCTTCCGTAGGTCCACCCTTTGCTCTGGGGGGCATAACGGTAGCGCTGGCTGCGGTGCCCCAATGAGAAAGTGACTCCTTTCGCCAGTAGTTCGTCGGCTTGCTTGCCCTCGTTGACGTCTGCGGCGTGGCATGACAATTGCTGTCCATGCTTCTTGGAGCTTCTCACTGCTTCATTGTTCCGGTTGCGCACTGCTGTGTTGCTTCCGGGCTTTCATCCATATCAGCACGGCTTCATGAGTAAGCGATCTGTAGTCACGAACCTAAGTCAATTCACTAACGAAATCCTCGATAACATGAACAGTCGGATGCAAACTGATGTTATATATACAGATTTCTCAAAAGCATTTGACAGGGTAAATCATTCTATATTATTACTTAAACTTGAGAAACTCGGTATACACGGTGATTTGTTAAGATGGTTCACGTCTTACATTCATAATCGTCAACAGGCTGTCGTCGTAGGTGGTTTTAAATCAGACTTTATTTCGATTCCTTCGGGTGTTCCACAGGGATCACACCTGGGGCCGCTCTTATTCAATATATATATTAACGATATCGGTTCCTGTTTTAAATCATGCCAGTTTATCCTATACGCAGATGACCTTAAAGTCTATTCTGTTATCTCAGGAGAGGCCGACTGTTTACGCCTGCAGGATGATCTGAGCCGTCTTAGCGAATACTGTGTTTTGAACAAGCTCGATCTTAATGTCAAGAAGTGCCATCGAATCTCGTTTACGAGAAACAGAAATAAAATACTTTACGATTACAAAATTGGTTCCGATAACATTAAGGAGACTAATATTGTCAGAGATTTGGGGGTTTTACTCGATTCCAAAATGAAATTCGACCAGCACATTGAAATTATTGTCACCAGAGCATATAAATCGCTAGGTTTTCTATTACGGGCGTGCAAGCCATTTTCCGAGACATCCACCTTGATAGTAATATATGGAGCCTATGTTCGTAGTATACTAGAATTTGCATCCTGTATTTGGTCCCCCCAATACAACTTGTACAAGCAACGAATCGAGCGTATTCAAAAAAAATTCCTAAAACACTTGTGCTTTAGGGAAAATAAATCTGCCGAATCGTACAAGGATAGATTAGCTCTCTTTAAACTCGATAGTCTTGAAGATAGGCGTACAACCTACGACATGATGTTTCTGTACAATGTAATTAACAATATTTTTGACAGTGCGTATCTGGTCGAAAAGGTATCTATTCTGGCTCCTCCTCGTATTACCCGGAAACCGCATCTGTTTTATGTAAAAAGATATAACTCTAATTATACGAAGCATTCCCTAATAAATAGAGCCATGAGAACGTATAATGATAGATTCGCGTACATTGATATTTTTTCATCAGGTAAAAGTCACTTTAAAGAAACGATTAAAAAGTCTTATCAGTCCTTTGACCTCCCTATTTAATCGAATGACTCTTAATCCCTTAAACGGTTTACATGAATAGTTTTTTGTAATATTTTTTAAAATATATTTTTGGTACAAAATAATTAATAATGGTTATAATCTTAAAATTTCATTCTTAAAATTTCATTCTCATTTGTTTTTTGTTCTTTCTCTTTGTCTATCCGTAAATCACTGTTAAAGAAATGTAAGTATAAATAAGGTATAATAGCGGAGATATGTAATGTACACATAGTATTAACGATTAATAGTGTTAACATATAATTAGTCATAGTTTTATTGTTATATGTTGTATTTGTTATATATAAACGCTGTTTGTTAACCGAATAAAATAAAATAAAATAAAATAAAAATAAAAATCCCTTGCTGGGGTATCTCTTGCTTCGGCTTGCTTGCCAGGACCTCCTTGGCCCTCCTACGACTCCGTTGCATGGTGGCTGCTCTCACCCGTGCTGACTTGCTGCCGGCAATATCGTTGTGGAAACCGTACGCACCTCTGCGTTGGGCACTCCTTGTGCTCCACGTTTTCGCTTGCCAGGTTGCCTCAGCTTGCAACGGGACGTCGGGCTTGCTGCCTAGCGTGTCGCTTGATTCTCGGCCGCTGTCGTGCTGTGGACTACGGCCGGCTTCATTGCGGCTGGTTTCTTTGCTGCCGCTGACTTCCGGGTGGTGGATGCCTTGGCAGTTGCCGCCTTTTTAGCTGGGGCGGACTTTGTGGCCGGTGCGTTGGCTTTTGCCGCCTTCACTGGGACGGACTTCTTGGCCGGTGCGTTGGCCTTTGCTGCCTTCGCTGAGGCAGACTTCTTGGCCGGTACGTTGGCCTTTGCTGCCTTCGCTGGGGCAGACTTCTTGGCCGGTACGTTGGCCTTCGCTGCCTTCGCTGGGGCAGACTTCTTGGCCGGTACGTTGGCCTTCGCTGCCTTCGCTGGGGCAGACTTCTTGGCCGGTACGTTGGCCTTTGCTGCCTTCGCTGGGGCAGACTTCTTGGCCGGTACGTTGGCCTTTGCTGCCTTCGCTGGGGCAGACTTCTTGGCCGGTACGTTGGCCTTTGCCGGCTGCTTTGGGGCCGGTCTTCTCGCCGCCGTTGACTCCTTAGTCGTGGCGGACTTCTGGGGCGAATGAATATTTCGCCAGGTCGCTATCTTCTCGCACGAAGTGCTGTCCGTTTCGAGATTGCGTCCTTGTTTTTTGTCATCATGAGCTCTCCGGGCTCCATGACTGACTTGTTGTACTTGTGGCTGAACGGAGCGTGCTTGTCCACGTCCACTTTGTACTGGGCGGCGATGTATTGCTTGCTCGCCTGCATCGACGAATCTCCGTGCTCCATGAGCTTGCAGATCGTGACGTTGCTTGTTTTGACCGTTAATCACTTGATCGTTGGTCATGGAGTTCCACTCCATCTTCCGCTGCGTTAGGGCCTCTCCCCCACGTGGCGGATTCCGCCGGCGACAACCACTCTCGAAGACTCCTTCGTAGGGGACTGCATTCTCCCTGGTGTCCGCCGGTCTTTCATCGGCTTGCAGCCGGTATCCTTTTTTGTGGACAAGTCGCGATTGCTTCCCTTGACCGCGCTGTTCCTGGTCCATCATTGGCTCCTCTGCCAATGCTTCCAAACCTGCCGTCGGCCTGCTGTTTTTCGGCTGGTTTGGGCGTGTGCCGCTTTGAGGCGGTAGGTAGGAGATGCGTGACCAGCAACATCTTTCTTCCTCCGTTTCTTCCCTCGTGCAGCAGAGCGGGCTCGTTGCCCATCGGTCGTTCTTCACTTGACTGACGGCATGGAAGCGGCTCCGGGGGGGCCTCTCCCCCTCGTGGCGCGAGTGCAGGCCCGTTTCCCAACGGCCGTTCTCGAGGCGCCTCGTGGCAGCCATTGTTGCCTCCGTATGCTGATGACGTTTGTGTTGTGGCCTCCGTGCGACCACATCTGCCTCGTCCGCACGCCGATAGTCGGTGTCTAGTTGATCTCCCGACTCCTTGTGCGTGTGATGAACTGCCGCTTTGTCCGATTTCTTCTGGACCTGTCCGCTGATCGTCCACCCGAGCAAGCTCCGGGTGGCGGTGGGTAACCCTGGTGGTCCCCAGACGATACTTCGTGGCGCTATGAGGTGGTAATTATCCATGCCGATAATCATTTGTGCCTTGCCCCGATATCGCGGAATCTGTATGCCATGCAGATGGGGCCACTTGTCCCATTTGCTTTCCAACGATTCCTGCTCGGGTCCATTGAGCCTTTCAATGGTGTTCACGGACGTCATCTGATGCCATTCTGCGTTCAGGGCGTCCCTCACCTCAAGCTCCACCAGTCGGGATTTTTCCTTGCGTGGTCCCGCTACGCTCTTAAGAACAATCGCGCTCTGCTTCCCGCAGACGCCGATTTCCCTCGCCACGCTGTCCTCAATCAGCGTGACGCTTGACCCTTCGTCAAGAAGAGCGAGTATCGGGATGCTGCTCTTGGGACCCCTTACTAGTATTGAGGCGACGCGCAGCAACCCCTCTCGTTTGTCAACACAAGCCTTGCCGTCTGTTGCTCGCGCTGCTTCGATGTAGTAGCTGTAGCCGGAGCCACTCTTCCGGTCTTCTTCCTTGTCTTCCGTTGGCGTTGGTGACTGCGCCGCCCTTCTGCTATCGGTGAGCAGTGGGTGTGTCGCCTTGGCGGTGCGGCAGTCCCGCGCGTAGTGCCCCCTCTTGAGGCACCGGAAGCAGGCTCCAGAAGTCTGCACCCATCTTGAGCGCTGGCTTTCTGTCCATTTCAGAAACTTCTTGCACCGTGCGATTGCGTGTCCACGCGTGTAGCACACCTCGCACTTCGGGCCATCTTCCTTTGGACCGGAAGCTGCGGGCGGTGTGTACTTGGTGTCACTCTTTGGCTGTGGTGCGGACGTCGACTGCTGTGTATCGGCAGTCGTCGCATACACCCGCTTCGGTGCAGGCATCGACTCGTACCCCTTCGGCTTGGACGGCTTAACTCCCCAGTTGGCTCGATTCACCGCCGTGGCCTGTCGCCCGATTTTGTCCATGTACTCTGAGAAATCAAATAATGACGGATTGCCTCCGTGTTTCTCTATAATGGCTTCACTCCAGCCCGACAGGTGATGGCCCGACAGCTTGGCTTCCAGTTCGCGCAGTATCTCCAGGTTATACGCGTACTCTGGCCGCTTCAGGGACCTCATTGAAGCTATGAGGTTGCCAACTGTCACCGTGAAATCGATCACTTCTTCGCTTGTCGATGAAGTGCTGGTCAATGGCCGCAAGCCGCGCACCTGGTTGATAAGGCGCCCGATGAGAATGTCTGGTCTCCCGAATCGTCGCTCTAGTGTTTCTCTTATCCGTAGTAGTTGCTCTGGATCGGAGAGAAGAGCGGACACAGTTTGATATGCCTTTCCCTTCAGGCACCGCTGTAGTCGTGTCATGACTTCAGCTCGCGTCAAGAGCTGGGTCTGCTGCTCCAGCTGTGCCGCGAAGACCAGCCACCGTTCTGGGTCACCGTCGAACACCGGCAATTCCCGCGGCAGTGCTTGCCGCAAGAGAATTCCTTCGCACGCAGTGGTTGCGTGCAGTGTCGGTGGTTGTGGCGGGCCTGGTGCTGGCGGGAAAGCGCCTGCGAAGTCGTCCATATCCCTCGCTCGTTGCCGCTGTGCCGTGTCCCCTACCGCCTGGTTTGAGTGGTCGATCCACTGCGGTATGGGAGTTTTCTCGAGGGGAATCCGTGTGCGTGCCATCGAACGTCCAAGGCTTGGAGCGTCCTCGGCCTCTTCTTCCTCAGCGACGATGATGTCTTGCTCGAGTTCCGTGGCTCGGCGCAGGTCGGCGAGTCTCGCCTGCAGCGTCTCCGTTCGGTTACGGATGGAAGCATCGCGCAGCTCGGATATCTCGTCCTCAATCCGCTGTTTCTCGCGAAATGCTCGCTGTGCTGCCTCGGCGAAGCGACGCTTGCACCTACTGTGCGGCGTCATGCCGCTTTCACGGCTGCATAGACTCGCTGTCCAGTCGGCGGGCCTTCCTGTCGCACCCCCTTGAGTGGTAGCGGCTGCATTGTCCACGACGTACGGCGTGCCGCGCTCCGGGTATGCGCCTGCTACCCGAGCTGCTGGCGTTAGTGGCTGCGCTGTCGGTGGGCCCATCGCCCCCTGAGGCGAGTTGCCAACTCGTGTTACCGTGACGCTCGTGGTTGCTAGGTCGCTCATCTGTGATTCTTGAATAGTGACCTCTGTCACGGTGTCGGCGTCCCTCGCAGCGCTGCGGTCAGCTGCTTGTGGGTCGCGACGACTTTTTCCACTACGAAGGCTCATCGTGATTTACTGGTGCACGACGGGAGAGTAACGGTATTTTGCTAATGGCGATCCGGCTCGAAGGACCAGCTTCTATGTTGCGCCCGTTGCCCAACATATGCAGTGCCCTGTGGCACGGACCGACCCAGCGCTGTGTGGACCCAGGACTTTAAAAAGAGGTCCACCGCTTGGTCGCCGCTTGCCCCGTAACGGGCGGCCACGACACCTGCGTGCGTGCTCCTGAGTGCGCCTGAGTGCGCCTGGGTGCGCCTGTGTGCGCCTGTGTGCGTCTGCGTGTGCCTGACTGCGCCTGGGTGCGCTCGTCTGTGCTGCGTCCGCCTGTGCTGCGTCCGCCTGTGCTGCGTCCGCCTGTGCTGCGTCCGCCTGTGCTGCGTCCGCCTGTGCTGCGTCCGCCTGTGCTGCGTCCGCCTGCGACCGCGTGCGTCCGACTGCGCCTATGTGCGCCCGTCTGACCGCGTGCGTCTGACTGCGCCTGTGTGCGCCGTCTGACCGCGTGTGCGCCGCGTGGGTGCCGCGTGTGCGCCGATGCGCACCAGACTGCGCCTATGTGCGCCCGTCTGCGCCCGCGTGTGTCCGACCGCGCCTGTGTGCGCCGTCTGACCGCGTGTGCGCCGCGTGGGTGCCGCGTGTGCGCCGATGCGCACCAGACTGCGCCTTTGTGCGCCCATCTGCGACCGCGTGTGTCTGACTGCGCCTGTGTGCGCCGTCTGACCGCGTGTGCGCCGCGTGGGTGCCGCGTGTGCGCCGATGCGCACCAGACTGCGCCTATGTGCGCCCGTCTGCGCCCGCGTGTGTCCGACCGCGCCTGTGTGCGCCGTCTGACCGCGTGTGCGCCGCGTGGGTGCCGCGTGTGCGCCGATGCGCACCAGACTGCGCCTTTGTGCGCCCGTCTGCGCCCGCGTGCGTCCGACTGCGCCTGTGTGCGCCGTCTGACCGCGTGTGCGCCGCGTGTACCCGACTCTCCGAAGGTCCCAACTTGGACCGGCGCTCGAACTCCACGACTGGAGCGAGCGTCCCGTCGACCGTAAATCACGAGTCGGACCGTAATTCCCGACTCGGACCGGCACTCAACTCCCCGAATAGGAGAGAGTGTCTCGTCGACCGTAGTGTCCTTCACTTAGACCGCGCTCAATACTGCACGGTGCAGTAGAGCCGCTCGCGACTGGCTTCCAGACTGCAAGGGCAGCGGAGCGGTTCCAGGGCGCGGTCTTCGTAGTCGTTGGGGTTCCTTCCTTCCTTCCTAGTCGGTTGACTGTTTGCTGTGGAACTGAGAGAGCGAGTGATTTGGTATGGCCCAGGGGCCCATATTTGTACTCACTTCCGCGGTTCTCGCCGTGCACCTGCTGTGCACCTGCTTTCGTGTCCACCAATGACACGCCGCGGACAGCTTTCCGTGAAAGGTGGGGATCTTCCCTTTTCTATTGACCTCTCGCACTCTCCTAGGAGAAAAGCTATCTCCTCTCCTCTAAAAGCCGTTACGGTACGCTCCGTGTTTGTCCAGACTTCAGGGCCGACCAACAGTTTCTGGTTGGCGGCTACTGGCTCGTTAGAGCGCATTCCTGATTGGTCGGCAACCAACCAATCAGAGAATGGCTCAAAACCCATCCTTTCCTTTGGAGTGGATTCTTCGGGTTCCAAACATCATCAGAGTCTGGCCCGGTACCTCACGTATACGTTCCCGTTCTTTTCGCGTCTGCGAGTATCTTCGAAATCGGCTGAGGGCAGTTTCCCGGCCACGTAAACTTGAATCGATGATTCCTGTGTTTCTGTTTACTTGCCGGTGGTCGGTGGTGATGGTGCCTTGTTTTCTACTCCCCTTTAACAGTTTTTCACTATTTTTGGGAGTAGAAAATACCACGTGTTTTCTCTCGTGTTTCACGGTTCCTTGCTGTGAACACGTGAATTTTCACGGCAGGTCGTAAGAGGGGTGCTTTATGCATATACCTCGACTCTTATACGACTGTTTCGAGCAGTATTTCCCGCTTTCATTTTCGGTTTGACGAGTTCAAAACTGTCCGTTTTCGGCACCAAAGTTCGTCTCCTAGCTATGTTAGAGCGGGCGGTCGTAGGGAGTCTCGCTCGCTCGATCTCAGTGTGGGAGCGGGCGGCCGTAGGCCGTCTCGCTCGCTCGATCCGTGTGGGAGCGGGCGGCCGTAGGCCGTCTCGCTTGCTCGATCCGCTCCAAGCGGCGCCTGCGATGTCTATAAAGGTAACCCGAGGCGATTTTGCCATTTTTCTCGTAAAAATGAGTTTTCTGCAAATATCTTATGCTTCCTCGGGCCCCCTCATAGCGGCCGTAAATCATCTATTTTACGGCCGGCGACGTCGCTACTGACGGCGTCGCAACATACTATATTATATTAAAACAAGGTGTGACATGTTCGATCAGCAGTACATATTGAAACACTCAATATGTAAACAAAATGTCAGTAAATATACTACTTAAACTCGCGTTTGTCGATTCTTTACCTAAATTACCAATAGTTCTTGTGGTGATTTTCGTTTTTCCTTGATATCGAAAATATAATACTAGACTGCAATTTTGATTATAATATCGTTAACCTGTATCATACGCTATATCTACTGTCTCCTATTAGTACTACTGTGGATATTTTATATTGGTACATATGAATATAGGCCAGATTTTTACAGTTTTTAAATCACATACCAACAGTAAAATGTTGGCACACTGGTACACAGTGAATTAAAAGATGTTGATAAACAGTGAATCAGCGGTATACCAAATTTTGAACAAAATAATGTTTCTGTATTCCTGTTAAAAAAAGGTCATTAGTTTCCAACTTTTAATTTTAATCACCCGGGGTTTGCAATGGTATTGCATCCTTTACAGGCCTCAAAAATCGAGCTATATTTTGGGTCGGCTTGAAAATCGTTTTTATATCGAATTTGTTTAGCATCTTACTTATTTGATCTGTCACACCCTTGACGTATAGTAAGAATGCTCTTGATCCGTTCGGTTTCTGAGTTTCGTCTGTATTAGATCGTATGCGTGTCTTATGTTATTTTCCGTATCCATTTCTCCTAAGGACATCATTTACATGTTCCATCTCCTGCGGAAAATGCTCAGCGACGCATAGATCGCGTGCTCGATTCACGCTGAAATTACCATGATTTTGACAAGGTTGAAATTGCCATGGAAGATTTTGTAAAGCAATACATCTACTCCAAAAGTATCGTTTTGATAAAATCTCGCACTTTTATAACTAATATATTGAAGACGATTTGTATTTATAATTATAAGTATGCATTTATATTTATTCAAATCTGACTAAGAACTTATTGGGTTTATTTAAATGCCATTATTAGGAAATATGTTATGAATAAATATTATCATCAAGCAAGAAAAGATTTTTGCTGATGTATCATTTGGAGAAAACGGTCCTCAATTGTGGTTACAATAATTTTATTTTATTTATTTATTTATTTTATTAGATCACAAAAACTACACCGTTAGTAGGAGTATATCCATTAAACATAGTTTGTGTCGCTCCTTTAGGCAGACTTTGTTCTAATAGGAACACCAATACCAATACCAAAAGATAAAAAAAATAAATCACCCACACAAAATTTCGGAATTAAATTGGGTTCAAATTTAAAAGGTCAATAGACCATAATAATTATACAACTTATATAGTAATTCTTATAGGTATTCATAAATAATATTTAATAATAAGTCATAATAATTCATATTTAGTAATAGGTAGTAATAAATTATAATTAGTAATAATACATTATATAATAGATACTTAAATCTCGTTAAACTATTTGCTTCATCAAACTAAAGAGAAACAAGCTTAGTTACACAAAGTTCCCGGAAAAAACTCCTTCGAAAATTGATATAAATTCTGAAGCTATCTCGCGTTAGTTCTATTTTGTTCATCGACACGTCCACTTCTACCTGTGGAAGTTGCCTAACTATACCATTTTTTTTTCTATAAACAATATTAGATTAGGACCAGTGTTCACGTAGTCATATGATTTACGGTACTAGTTGATTTCGAAGTAGTAGATTCTTGATTATTTCGATACTACTTATAATATTTGCAATTAAACGTTGTATGTAGACTTTGTAAACTTTTTAAAAGAACGCCTTCAGTAACATGATCCAACAGAAACCTATGATTTAAAAGGTTACTAAAATAAAATCATAGTACCGTGAGAATTATTTGGATCAATAAGTATTTTTCTTCGAAAAGTGCTTTATTGGACATAAATATACAAAAATAATTATGGTAATTGTACATTGTTAGTTTTAGTCTAGAATGTGTCCTCCTTTTGCTTTGATAACACCTTTCACTCTTCTGCCGTCGTAAATGAAAACACAGTAACTTGAAAAAAGACGTTTTGAGAAAAACGCGGTCAAAGTTCAGTTGTTAAATATTTGTTTTCATGAACAAAGTAATCAATATAGATTATTTCTTTTAATCTTTAATATTAAAAAATAGTTAGAACTTCAATTCTGCATAAAAATACATATTAAATTATAATTGTTTAATTAATTAAATTAGATATTGTGTTCTAAATTAGGAAATTATTTTTAAGCTATAACACCGTAACTGAGTGGTTACTGTGTTATAGGTAAATTTTACCCATCACTGTGTTATAACCATGTAAAATAAATATATTTTTTTTAATTAATAAAAAACTGCAAGCACCTTAAACACAGTAATTGAGATACTGTGAATAATTCGTGTATTAATAAATAAAATTTTACCTAAAACCACAGTATCTGAAGAAGCCGTGTTGTAACCAAAAAAAATTTTTTTTAAATGCTTATAGGTATTAAAATAGATCACAGTAAATAAAAGGTTACTGTATTTTAACTTAAAAAATTATACATGCTGTGTTTTTTATTAAAAATATTCTGATTTTTTTTTAAATACTGTGTTTTTATCTAAGGTATCTCGGTAACTATCCATCGACAGACAAACCGAAAAATTTGTCTTATAGTACTCCAACTCGTGATTTTAAAGAACCAAACTTGTATAAACACTGTAAATGAAGTTACTGTGTTTTCATTTACGACGGCAGTCTTGTAGGCATAGAATTTACCAGGTTTTGACACCGGGTGACGGCATTTGCGAGATCATGGTATTTATTGAATTTGTACTCGTGGTCTTTTGGGGTACTTGATTCCCATGGAACAGTTATTCGGCGATAAGGGCCATGTTCCGAGATAGAGAGTAAAGAGTTATATCTGAACGGAGGGCTGTGCATCCAGACCTATAGGAAATTAATACTGCTTAGAGACCGAATCGACCTCCAGAATCAAATCTTAAGCTTTCTCGATTATTGAGGAAGTTTTTGTAGTGAAATGCTTTTTGTCTTTAGAGCCCTTCCGCACAAACTGTACGGGGTTTGTATGTTTTCGATTAAATTTCCTTTAATTTTACACTTACTACACTTGATCAGTCATTACAACAACCAGTTTAATGATTTGCGCCTATCTTTAAACGGGTCAGGTTGAGGTTGTCCATTGTTTCAATAGCCGCAATAGCATTTAAAGTTAATTTCCGAAGTGAGGCGAAGCTGCAATTCAAATCAAGTGACTTTTATCAGTTGCGTGGTGCGGACCCCGTTTCGGCTTTTCGGCGTTCCGCTGACCTTTATAGGTTACATAAAAACCTCGAGGCCGCCAGCTGCCAATCCGCAAGTGGACAACGTTGATGCATCTTGCAACATTCTGCATCTTTTGACACACGTCCATCAGCTTGATCCAGGAAATTAGATGACGCAATATTAATTCGATAACATCTTAATCTATCACGGCATTCATAAAGCTTTACTTAATTCATCACGCAGCAATAGCGCACGACTTAAAGAGATACGGTCGCAAAAAATATATTTCGGAAGACGTCCTTGTGAAAACGCAATGATTAAAGTGGTGGCTATCCCAAAAAATGCAAGACACGCAATAACCCATTAGGCAGGGGTTTAATGTGTTTAAAAATTATCACACAGAAAGGTTAATCGTCTAATATCGAATCGTTTATTTATTTTAGGTAGGAACAAAGCGATGTTTTTTTAAAGTGTCTTAGCAGCAAAATCAATCGGGAGCTAATGGACTCTGTTGCAGTTTAGCCACTAAGACGTATGTTGGTGCCTGTAAGATGGTGGACTATAAGATATCGCTATAGCGATAAATCCGCCATTTGTGCATAATTTGTCTTTTTTTTATTAAACCAGTGTAATATTCAGTAGGTAATGTTTTTATAGCACAATAAAGTTATTCTGTTCTATTCTATTATATTCTATTCTACCTATGTGTAGGGTCAGCCAAACGCACGGGTAAACACCCATCCGGCGGCTTCCACGCAGAAGCTCGAGCCCACGTAGGACTCTCGCCTGCGGGCCAGTTTCACCTAGGAGTCAACCTTCGGGCGCCTCTGAACGGTTTGCGCACCGTGCGGCGTCAGCAAATCGATTGTGCATTCTGACTGACAGCTGGGGGAGTTTAGATTTAATATGATTTCCTATAGAGCGGGGATAGTTGTTAACCTTACAGAAACTGCTCTTGAAACGACCATTCGGCTACCCGATTCCGGGTGAACAGCCGGGCAAAAAATGCTATGTAATCTGGTTGCAACTGGAAGTAAGGGCGCGAGTGTCGCACCACAGTGTGATTAGCCTGGTTATCTCGCGGTAAGTCGTTGGTCCCTGACGGGCGAGTAGCGTAACTAGACAGTGGACTGTTTTCGTCCCAAGTCTTCTACGTTCACCTCACGGGAGATAGAACGATCTAATATCGTTAAATCTTCCTGAGATGACGGGTTCGCCCGTTGTAGTTGACAGCTTTAGTTGTGTTATCATTATAATTCAAAGTGTAATATTTCAGGGGTAATGTCATAAAAATCAATGTGACAAATTCTACTCCCTTCAATAGCGCCTTTTTTTAAAGCCCAATGAGGTTGTTTCTATTTTTAATTATAAGTTTGTATACCCAGAAAATATTCAGTCTAAAATAAAATAAAACATCAAACTCGTAGAGAGTGAATTTACAATTTAATACAAGTTATTATGTCGAAATGGTGTTATATTGTATATGAAAGGGAAAAATGAAAGTCAAAGTCAAGACACAATTTGCAAAAATGAAAGTCAATCAACTCGAATTCCTTATGAGTTGTATACTCGTATATATCCTTATGTTCAGATTTTTCATTTCTTAGGATGTCGTAAACTCGATTTGATTTGAAACCTTAGGAGGTTTCAAATCAATCGTAAACTATTGGAGACCAAGATGCCGTATTTTTTATATGTACTTAAAGCATATAGGCCTTTATCCACTATATTTAGCCTTCATTTCACTATGTTTAAAATGTTTTCCCTAGAGCAAGTTATCGCCTATTTGGGCAGAATGGGAATGATCATCACATACAAGCGTGAAATAAATTAAAACAGGTACGTTTACTATGCTCTCAACGTGTCTTCTTGGTTGATATGGTTGGCTGTTAGAAATCGCAAAACGATAAGCCCGCCGTTTGTCACTAGGTTAAAATAGAATTTAAGTTTCCTTTACCAATGTAATTATTTCTAGTACAATAAAGGTATTTTTCATTTTCATTGTTCACCTGCCGGGACTTGTATTTAGGTATTAGGTGGGTATTTGTTGTCTCTTACAACACTTTGAGTTTATTTATTTTTTAGTTTAAATTTTATTGCATTGTTGCGTTTGTTACAAACTTTGTACATTGTCATAATAAATACATAAATGAATAAATAAAAACAAAATAATCATAAAACAAGGATATACCCCTGTTTATGATTTCATATTCTTTAATTCCAATTAATTGTTTTTTCAAAAACTTCTCTAGTTACTTAGGCCAAATTTGAACTATCCTTTCACTCTGTGAAGTTAACAAATTTAATATTTTGGACTACGAATATAATAGGTTTTCTATAAAACGTATCTTATTGATCATGAAGCCACTCTTCATTAGTTTGTCATCTGTAGGTATAAACAAAGTTTTTAATAAAGAAGTAGAATCCACCCCAAAAATGCCTCCTTAATGCCCAAAAACGATAATTTATGCTCGATCGTTACTTCTGTCCTTTTCTTGAAATAATAAAGCCAAAACTTTATTTAGTTACCATAACTAAAAATAAATAATTTTACATGCATTTTAGTGCAGTATTGCAATCTACTGGCGATCGTCTTTTCTACTTGTCATAGGCGCCGGTTCGAAACTTAGCTAAAGCCGCCGCAGTTGCCGTTTACCACAATGTTTGAGCGCGGAACATTAGATGGCGCTGAAGTCAGATTAATAAAATTATATTTTTTCGTAATTTACGTTGTTTATTATCTAAATTTCAATTTCTTCGACAACAGGTACGTTCACGATGCGTCTCACAACTTGTCTTCTTGGTTGATATTGTTCACCTGCTAGGAGTTGTCCTCTATTCAGTAGGAATCTGCTGTCTCTTACATCACCGTTTAGGAGTAATTGACGCCTTGCAGACCTCTGCAGGTCTATGTCTCTATTTTCATATACCCTACTACCGAAAAGCGGATGCAGATTATCCTCGCCTACAATAATTCTACGATTTGCTAGTAAGAGGTCGTCATTATTTCCGATTCCATATTTGTTAGCAAGCAGCTCATCATTATTTCCGATTACATGTCTGCTGGTGAGCAGCTGATCATTATAACCGATTCCATGTCTGTCAGCGAGCAGGGCATCATTATATCCGATTCCGTGTCTGCCAGCGAGTTGCTGATCATTATAACCGATTCCATGTCTACCAGCGAGCAGCTCATCATTATATCCGATTCCATATCTGCTAGCAAGCAGTTGGTTATCGTTCGGTAACAGAACTCTTCTGTTAATCATAGGGTCACCGCTGCCTCCATACAAAATCCTCTGATTAGTCAAAGGCCTTTGAACATTAGCATCTTCCAGAAGGATTCTCCTATTTAGGTTATCAATTTCGTGTCGTCTCTGTGCTAGTAATGCAGGATCTGGATTTTGCTGTATCAGTTGTGAAATTTCAGGTGAACCACTTGCAATAGCAGCTCCAATTCCCTGATTAATCAAAGGCCTTTGAACATTGGCATCTTCCAGAAGGATTCTCCTATTTAGGGTATCAATTTCATGTTGTCTCTGTGCTAGTAATGCAGAATCTGGATTTTGCTGTATCAATTCTGAGATTTCAGGTGAACCACTTGCAATAGCAGCGCCAATCCTCACGCCCAATGGGAGCGAAGTCGAAGGTATTGGTTCGGGTACGTATGACACTTCGGGTACTGTAGGTCTTTGAGGAGTCGGTGGGTGGAGATTTGGCCTGGATTTCGAAACAACTGCGTGGAATCCCGTACCATCATCGGAATATTCCACAGTTCTGACTGCACCGTCTGGTTCCACTAAGGAATATTCACCTGGGAAGACAAGCAAGAAGATTAAAAACTTTGAGCGAATAAAGAAATATTCGGCATTACATACATTGATGAGTAGCCTGAGTACTAACTGATTACGTAGTTTGGTAAGACCTGCTACATAGTAAATCTTTTACTAATAATTATTCAAATCAGCTGTTTTGAAAGGTGGTTCTAGCATATTAGATTCCAAAGATTGTTAATAAAATTAAGAAGCAAGTAAATATATTAAAGGGAATAAAAAACACGACTGCCGTTACAAAAAGTGAACTACTGTATTTATAAAATATTTTTGTTATGGTTCTTTTATGAAATATTTGTGGTTTATGTATTTATCCGTATAGATCACGGAGCTAGCTGCTCCGTGGTATAGATACATATATTTTTTTCCTAATGTACTCAATCAGGCCTTTCATTTGACACGAAACACGATAAACGTATGTAAATTTATTGACCTATGGAGATTTGGACATTTAGACAACTATTTACTTTATATTTGAACAGTTAAGATGCCCTGTGACACTCGAGATGCCTACAAATTCTAACACTACGACACACTTCTAAATCGGTTCGAGCGATTAGAAGTTACAATGGAATAACGAAACGGAAAATATACATAGATGAACCCCGAACACATTACACCCCTTTTTTGTTGGGCAGTCGTTTAAAAAAACTACGGTTCCCAAAGATTATAAATAATCCTATGTTATTAAACACGCAATAGGTGTAATCACTTGAGAAGCACATAATAACGGTATTCGTTCAAACGATAATTTCACATTATGCATTTATTTGATTCAAAAACTGAATTCTATGAACATACCTCTGACTCGATCACCGTCTCTTTCCTCTTCTTGAGATTTTATATCACCTGTCGAGTGATCCACAACTCCGTAGTTGAAAGCATATTGTGAATCCTCCTGTTTTAAAAATATGCTTAGTTTTAGTTATTTCTTTAAAGTTTGAGAAGGAACCAAGTGGTCGAAATACATGGAAATAAAAGAAGAACATTATTCTGAAGTAACAAAAAAGGACGCTTCTAACAAAAAGTCTAACTAAGAAAAACCTTAAAAGTGTGATAACTGAAAAGGCTTGCTACATTGATATGTAAAAAACCTTTTTTAAGGTATTTTATTTTAATATGTGCGAAATCCTATCAAAATTATTTAACGTTGTCTTTATGCATTCATTATTCATTCATTATAAAATTATTTTGATTGTTTCCATTTAGTAAAAAACATTAGTATTTTATGTGACTCGGACGCAACTGTTAAAACATTCCAGTGCGCATACCGCCGCAAAACCCTTCTTAACAAATCAAATACTACGATGGAAAGTTGTAACTGATAACGTTCTTTCAATGTAGTGTTGGACTACATTGAAAAATATTCTTCCTGTAACAGATTTGCAGTATTTCCAAAATAAGACCTTTCATTTACAAAAATTATGATCTACGAAGAGTTTGGAAATGGCCGCATCTTTTTGTCAAGGGGTGATTTTGTATTCAAATTAAAAAAATACATTTTTTTCTCTTTCATTTTATTTTATTTTTGAAAACATTTTTTTTTTTTGGTTTAGGAGATATTTTTAGAGCAGATTATTCTACGCAAAAAAACTGAATTAAAAATCATCGATAACTTGTGATGTCGATTTGGGAATTTGCTCTTACCTATTACTTTGTCCTTCAGTTTGATACAGAGAATCACCCATTTAAAAATGCCCCATCGTCCCAAACAGCCCATATCTCTTTTGAAAAATAAAAAGTAAAATGGTGTTAAATTAATCGTTTTATCTTAGCAAATTTTAAATAAATCTTTCAATACGATTTAGTAAACTTATAAAATCTGTTTTTTACGTCCTTCTTTCTTAGTATATCTCTAGACATGATGCTTGTAAAAATATATTGATTAATGCGCCTTTTCGCATGCCCCTCGAAATACTTATATATTAAAGTGAAATTTTGCAAATATGTGTCCGGGCAGGCTATTTGCTACTGATAGCAAATTAGCGTTAGTGGAATAAAACTCTCTCTAAATTTTTAACGAAAACTGGCCTAAAAAACAGTTATTCAAGGAGTATATAATACTAGTACTACAATAATAACCTTATATAATATCCTTATTGTATAATTGACTCACCAAATCTGGATTAACTAATCCTGGTGGGTAAACCCCTGGTGGCTGTGGTTTTGCATAAACTACACAACATACCGAAATAAATCCCAAAATATAGTTAAACATTTTTTAAATATTATTTTTTTTAACCTCGCGACCTTTCTGTTAAATTTCACAAGTTAAAATGTCGGTAACTGATTGAAATTCCGCCTTATATGTAACCTATTTTCAGAGAGGCTTCAAGGACGTTTGATAATGACTTTTTTGTTAAAAGCTTTAAAGACAAAACTACGCGGTTAGAATAATGTATGCGAATGGCCAATAATGGAATGTTTTCCGGAATGGCTATTGCGTGACCGGGAAATAGCACAATAGAACTAGATATTTTTTTTGGAAATTGTGCGATCATGGGATCAATGCTTACTTTGCAGACTCAAGACTGCAGCACTTAATAATTCTTCCGATGTCATTCAGTACCACCATTGTTTAAATATGAAATTAGATTTCTCAACTCCATAGTGCGTTTGGGCAATCCTTCTACGCCGGCGAAACACAGGTGGCGCTGATAGCAATTTATTTCCTACTATTATAACATTGCGTTTCTTTGTGAACTAAAACTGAAATTAGTTCAAGCGAACGAGATAGAGCAATACGTTAGAGCGAAATATGAAACGAATTATCGTCGATAACACAACCTGTCGAACTTATACTCGTCCGAATGAATTTGAACACATTTCGTGCAGTGTTAGATTCAGAAGTTTTATCTTTATTGGGTTGTTTTAATGCGAAAAAGTGACAACTGTTCATGTCACATTCCGCTCTAGCGTAGGGGAGACCGGGGCTATGGGGCCACCTTAAGGGAAATCAAGAAAAATATTGTTAGTTTTAAGGAATTTTGATATCGCTCCTAGACAAAATTAAATTTCAATATGTTGACTATCACCCTGAATACCTCATAAGGGGAAGTTTTCAAAGTGTTGATACTTAACAGCTAAAAACTATGAACACTGCAAATGGCCTCATTACCCCATGGTATGGGGTAATGACGCCACCCCTGGCCTGGTTACCCCAAATAATTATAAATACAAGTTTAATCAAAGAAATAAAGTTTGTTTAATTAAAGAACATTACAAAAATCGCAAATATAACATTTTGCCTTTTCAGCGCCACTGCAGTCCTTGTGCGCCCACTTTCCACAAATTGTGCACCTGAACCAAATTTCACGACTTTTCCCATATTCGCCACATACAAGGCAAATTTCATCATCGGAACTCTCCTGATCTTTTAAACCTTCATCGTCGAATACGATTTCAGTTGAGGTGTCTGATGAGGAGCTACAAAATACTTTCTTCTTAACTCTCAATAACTTCTGTTTCTCTACTTCCTTGTTAGCTTTCTTTTCTTTTTTCAAACTTTTCTCAATAAGCTCGTCTTTGAGAGGTGTTGACGTTAGTATTTGGGATGAGCCTTTCTTTCGGAGATGTTTTGTAATCTTCTTGATCCTCCTTGGAATAGGTGTTATTTCAGCCACTGTGGTATGGGGTGACTTGTTCCAATTTGAAGGCCCGGCGACAACTTCCTGATTAGATGGTTCAACGATAACATCCTGATCTGATCGCTCGGAAACAACGTCTAAATCTTCAGCAGGAGGTGTAAATTCGGTCTCATCAAAAACGTATGGATTCAATGGAAAAATACCAGTACACTGGAACCCTTTTAGAGCTTTGTCTACGGAAGACACTCTTCTATAGGCAGAACAAAAGATAGAAGCAATGTCATATTGTACGACTCTCTCATACTGCTTTGTCTTTAGATGAAGGTCTATCTCTCGATTAATTGCCTTCTTCAGAGGTCCAAAAAATACAACGTCCAGGGGCTGGGTGCGATGGGAGGTGTGCGGTGGGAGTGATACCATGACAATTCCATTAGCTCTACAGAAATTGTAAGCTGATAGGGATACATGACTCGAGTGATTGTCAATACCAACAAAACTGGTTCCTGTGTTGAACATTTAACAGTCTTATGGAAGTGTTCGAGCCATTTTACAAACAAATCTTCGGTTATCCAGCCAGACTTAGAGCAAGTGTAGATGGCATCTGGAGGCCCATCCTTCTCCAGCAGAGGTGTCATTCTTTGACGCTTAAAGATGAACATAGGCGGAACGTATAACCCTGCAGCACTGAAGCAGCAAACCACCGTGGTATTTGTTCCTCGCTCAGCGCTGGAAATAAGACCAACTTGCTTCTGACCTTTTTTGGCCAGTACTTTTACTGCACTCCCAACTGTATTAACACCTGTCTCGTCACAGTTGAATATTCGAGATGCCGGAAACTTGTGTTTACCATATACTTCTTCGAGGTTGCTGTAAAATTTTGACACGTCAAGCTTGTTAAATCCCAGTATTCTACTGAGGCTTGTGTGCTCTGGCTTTCTAAGTGAAATGTCACCACAGCGTTTCAAGAAGCCAGAGAGCCAACCCTCACCGGCGAGTTTGGTAGTTTTGTTGAACTTATTTTTGATGTTATTAATTTCAGCAAATTCATAAGCAATTTGCCTTATTTGAGTTGTTGTCACACCAAAATATAATTTTGCCAAAATTAGGACATGAGCCTTTAGTTCTTCTTCTTGTCCAGCGCTGAACACTGTTGGTTTACCCATATTGGGGCCTTGTGGAATTCCTTTTTTTAATTGGTTTCGAAGAGAACTCCTCGGAATGTTAAAAGTCTTCGCCACACTTTTGACACTTCTGCCGTTGGCCACTTGAGCACAAGCCTCTGTCATACATTCCTTGCTCCAACTGGCTTTATTCGTCTTCCTCTGATAATTTCGAACCATCTATGAAAAGGGAAAAAAACACGTAAAGCACTTTGTTTCCTTTAATCCACAATATTGGGGTAATCAGGCCATCCCTGGCCTCATTGCCCCATTTTGGTGAAGTTTACAAACATATGGAAAATATAACCTAAAACTGTCATTGAAGCAATCAATTGCATGCTAAATCATGCTGCAATATGCTATTATAAAGCATACATTGTTTGATCTTAGTATTACCAATCAAATTTTTCATATGCTTACTTTTGTAAAAGTCCGACCTTAGATGGAATGGCGGTATTTTGATTTTTCGCCCACGAAACTTTATATCTCCTCACATGAACACGGCCGTCGTCGGACTGTTTAATTATGCCAATGAGAGTTGGTAGCACTGCATATAAGCGGACTAAAACGCGCGGGGTTTGAATTAAGCGGGTGGCCTCATTCCCCGGGGTGGCCCCATAGCCCCGGTCTCCCCTATTGATGTTAAATATTTTGATTTTGATTATTTTTGATTTATTATATGTGGATTTTAAAATTTATGTAATTACGTTATTTTCTTTTAATATCATTTGATGTTAAATATTTTGATTTTGATTATTTCTATTTGTGTATTTATTTGATTATGATTATTTGGATTTTTTATTTTAAGTTTTATTTCATTTGGTTATTTTATTTTAAAATCATAAATGTACCAATAATTAATAGGTGTGTCCTGAAAACCAGGATAAGAGATATCCTGAGGATACCCCTAATTTGCAGCGTTTGTAGCTTTATTTCATAGTCTTTGTCTATTTACAGTTTTAATTTTTAATCTGTGTGTTCTTGTTTTTTGTATATGTTTTTTATAACAACAGCTGCAAATAAATATTTTTCAATATCAATTTTTTTCAATTGCCCTGTCTCGTTCACACGAACCAATTTCTGATTTTAGTTAACGAAGAAACGCAATCGAGCCCAATGAATGTTTTTTTAATAAAGGACTGATTGATTTTAAAAACTCTTATAATTTAACCAATGGTATATCAATAATAATATTCAAGTATTAGTGCCATCTAACGCATATTTTATATAAGCTTATTCCATCACAGAAATAATACGGAGAGATAGAATGCCATATATTAGTCTCCCTGAAACTAAAGTGCGTAATTATGACGTATCGAAACCTGAATAAAGAAACGGAAAACATACATAGATTAACCCTGATCACATTACACTCTTTTTTTATTGGGCAGGTGTGTAAAAAATGCAACTTTACAGAAAAAAGACTTTTAAACCCTGTAGTAATGCCGAATACAGAAAGATGGTATGTTACACCTTTTTATAAATATAAATATATACAACTAACATATTAAATAATACAGTTACGCTCTTTCAGTATGTCGAAGCAAAGTTAAACTAGGGCGATTTGTCCTAGGATATCCATTTTGCAAATTTTGTTGATGCGACCTATATCGTATTTGGTCTTGCTCAAAGTCGCGAGCCCCACCAGAAGCTGTACTAGTCGCAGGTCACATGAGCGTCACCTTGTCTGCCTAATAGATACTGCAAATTACCTAGGCTCGATGGAGGAGTAGGAGAGGGGGGGGGGGAGAGGGAGAGGAAAGGACAAGAGGGCAGTCTGTCCTAAGTGGAAAGATATATCTACTGGGACCGTAGCATCCGAAAATTTAGTCTTCACTTCAAAACCGCGTTTTTTTTTGCCCTTGTAGACAGCCATTAAATACGTCATTCTAGCAGACAATTATAGACAAAAACAGGGAGTACATGCAAAAACGCATCTTACAAGGCTATAAAACAAAATAAAGTTTAACAAAATAAGCCGGTTGTACGCATGACTCGGGTCCCGCATTTATGCGAGCTCCTTCTCGGACCCCACTATACTCCGGTCTCCGTTTTTTCGTATACTTCGCTACAAGCTGCGCTACCGAAGAATGACTATCATCACGGTAGCCAAAACAAAAGAAGGCGACCCCTCGCATGCTTGTTCAAATAGGTAAGAGAAATTTTATAATTTACAACAGCAATTGGGTAATGATTTTAGTAATTATCTCGGCTGCTCCTACTGAATCCGCTGCTCCTAATTTTGCAGATGAATCCGAGTGCCTCTTTTGTATCTCGCTCAGTAAACGAGAGGAGCCAAATACCGCAATATTTTCATTCCTGCGGCAAATGATTTTTTTTTTAATTAAAAGTAATTAAAAAGTTTGTCTGTGAGCCATTTTAATATAACTAGCCTATCTCTATTCTCGCAATAGAAAATGCAAAATCAACGAATGTAAATTATTACGATGTTATAGAAGCTTTCAGCTCACTATTAACAATCGCAACTATATCATCAATAATATTAATGCCAGCTTCTACGTTTTCGAGAGCAGTATTGAATATATATTCAGAGTATATATTGATTATAATGGGAGACAACATATACCCTTATATCACATATACCAAGGAAGCCAACATATACCTTGTTGGCTTCCATTTTATTAGTCAAAGAATTGTCAGAATGGCATGACAGATGTCGATATCTTTAATTTTTTATTAAACGTTATAAGTTCTGCGTGAAATGCCTTCCCGAATTTAACGAATTAGATAAACACATATATGTTATACTAGAACCACAACACGATCTATTCACGCATTATCATAATAAAATACTCGTAATGTCTTTAAAATTCCTTTTTTATTCAAATACCTTTCCACAATCATTTCAACAGCCTGTACCATTTACTATATTTGAATTAAATCTAGATCTTTTTTACAAAAAATCCAATTAATCTACATACTATTAAAAATACAAGACAACCTGTCCAATTTCAATTGTTTTTTTTAATGGAACTGCGACACATAAGTCACACTATCTTCTAGCCTTGACCATATAATTCACGGATATAGCGGCTGCGGTTATTCATAAGAAAATGATGCAATATCGTCGGCGAAACACAAAATACACAATTTCAATTTAGGATTTTAGCCAAGCTAGATGACTGTATTGAGGTGATACTTTGTTGCATCTGGTTATCAAGATAGTTATTACTATTATATGGTTATTACGTTGCTCTTGCTTTCTTTCATTTATAATTTTATTTGTCTTTTATTATCAATGTTTTGTTTAAATTTATATAAAGAGTTAAGTAATATAAAATAGGTAAATTAATGTTATATTTGTTTTTCTTTTGAATTTTATTTCCTACATTCTACTTCTTATTTTTCCATTGGAGTCTAATTCAGTTGAAGTAAACAACGCGCCAAGAAAGCCGGCTAGAAAGCGGGGTCACACTAAAAGGCGATAAAAGCAGGCGAAATTCTCCCTATCACCGCCATCTCTGCTGCTCATCTGGACGTGCACGAAAGCATCGTGGGCAATGTTCAACTGGTACGGCACACCATTTGCTATGCATCACATCACGGCATCACCACTTATGGAACGTCATCGGGATCGCACCGCCTCTTGCGATCCAAGTGTCTTCCCTGTCATCTGCACCCTTTGAAACTTCACAAAATTTTAATATACCCTACGCTATATAAACATTTTCTGAATCACAAAAAAAAGTATTTTCTTAATCGAATCGTAGAATGCTCTATTTTCTTATTATTATCCCCTGTTTCTGACACGGGACTACCTAGCAGCCCCTCTGGGTGCGTGCCTTCTTGCAGTTTCTCCCGGTGTAGATGCCCTCGACGGCGCCCCTGCTGTTTGCAGTCGGAGCTCAGGACCACTCAGTAGCATGGATTCACCATCTCATCGCCTACCATTCACCCTACTGCATTATCATAATTTTAAGTTACACTGTGTATCAACTTGTATATAACTTGTATATAAACTATAAAATCAATTTGCTTTAAATATGTTATCATAATGTTAGACAGTAAGTGACTTGTAAAATATTTATTTGCTTGAATAAACGAGTCACGGAGTGCCGGAGGGGGTAGAAACCAGGAGAATCTTCTTCCATATCTCCTTTCGTCCACCCCTCACGTGATACCCTTCTGGTACGCAAGAGGTTGTCGATGCACGACATTCCGGTCAGATAAAACGACCCATGTCCTTAGAACTGTCCGGGTGGTGGGGGGGGGGGGGGGGGGTTCTCCCCCCGCCTATCACCGCGTAGCCTAATTATGTCTAACACAGGACAAGTTGTTAAATGCCTAGTATATCATAGTTCTCCAATCTGAGGTTAAACAATATGGCTTTTTATTGTTAGCTCGTATTAGTGATTTTATTAATAGCGCATTCAGGTGGGTTTTAGTCATACATCCCCAATCAGCTGGGATTTTTGAGTACTCCGTCAATAATATTTCGTTGTATGAGTAAAAAGGCGTGGCAAATGACTAAAACAATATACAATTAAATTTTCATTTACTTTAATATAAAATTTGCAAGATAAATATAAACTTAAGTGAGTATTTAAAAATAAGCAACCTACTAACTAGAAATGCGAGAACAGAAAATAACAAGCTACAAATATACAACCAAAATTTCACATATTTTTAGTCGTCTTTGGCAAGGGTTAAAATTTATTGCACGTATTAAATTTCAACAAATAGCAATATTTAGAACAGCGCGATACAATACGCAGGTACATGAACTCGTAATATTGCAAAAATGAAACGCTTATTTTATTTACAAGGATTTTGGGATTTTATTATTTGTCTTCCTCGCTTCAGTTTTAAATAATTAAAAACAGAGATCATATTTTTAGATTCATTAGAACTATAAATAAATTGTATTGAGTTAGAAAGTTTTTTTAAAAATAGTTTTTTACGAGTCAGACTTAAGAATCGGTATTTTTAATTTATATTTTTCTAAGGTTTAGTAATGTCCCAGGTGATGATGCTCTTCATGGGGTGAAATAGGGGCGGTTTTATGGACGACCGCATTGAAACCGTTGTGCTTGTCTGCTGTGTAGTCTACGGTTCTGATGGAGCCGTCTGGTTCGACGACGGAATACTGGCCTGGAATAAAAAAATATGTACATTTTTATTATGTTTATGTGCATAAACTAAAAGTATAGTATTATTGGGGTTCACGTGAAAATGTTACAGTTCAAAATGTTCCAAAAAGAAATTGGTGAGGAATCAGTAGTAAGGCGTATTATAAAATATACGATGACTAGTATCCAATAGCTTTACGAGAGTTAAGACTATATATTAATGCACATCTAAAGGCCAGAAAATATTACTGTTATTTACTTTTGAGGTGAAGCGTCCAATACTTACTCATACTTCTGTTTTTATTTTTGTTACGAGTGTCTCTATTAGCTATACATTAAGAAAGGATTAGGTCTATGTACTTCCAAGTTATCACCGCTTGCCAAACATCTATTTATGACCTGGCACTCATTTCTGTTACATAAGTATATTTTTATGTTATTTTCATTTTATTTACTTTAAAAAACAACTTCAGTGACTAAATAGTCTAGGGCATTGTTGTAAGTTATTTGAGACAGTAGGGTGATTCACTCATTACTTGCCAACTGCAGATATCTGTATATGATTCACAAGTAAACATGGATTTTTTCGATTACGTGAATTTTGTGGGAAATCAATGAAAGGGAAATTTTAGATACACGTGTCCCAAAAATGTCAACCCATAGCCTCACATTTTCAAAAAGCTCTATTTATTTGAAAGCTCTGCTAAATTTGAAATGATAAAGTCCTCTTGTCTGTCTCATTCTGATGACTTTTCAACTCTCAGTCTTTCATCAGCCCCCGTTGGAAACCAGAGTAAAAAATACATATTGAAGCGGTCGTCGTCGAAGTAAGTCTCTGACAAGTGTTAATGGGTCTCAGTCAACCACATGCGTGTGAAACAATGACACTAACAGCATTCTATCGATGAAGATAATCTGGATATGACATCATGGTGGAAATTTGACTTCTTTCTGATTGAATAGTCAATTAAATACATGATTTTTCGTAATGTTCATGTATTCATTCTCAAAGCTGTGCTTAACAAGTCATCTATGGTTTCTTGTGTAATACTTACGTGGCTCCAGAGCTATTGCGTGTGCGAAATAATTAACTTTATGGTACTGTTTCCCTTGTTCTGCAGAGTCATTGCGAAAAATCGCTATTACTGCTGACACGTTACTCATTCGTCAATTACGATCAACGCCACCTGTCTTGCATCAAGAGCTATAAAATGTAATGTATTTTTATTATGTCATGAGCTTGCCTATTAAATTAAACGTATCGCTCGGCCATTAGTGTCGATGAACGAAAATATTTCAAATACTTTACTCTGAAAACTGTAGATATTGTTTGAAATTTCAGAAGGTTGAAAATTCATGAAGGTTTAAATACGTATGATATATGAAATATTAAGACGTACCTATAACCACCAGCGGATGAAACGGTCACTAAAGCACTGAACTGTTGAGGGAAGGACAGAAGCCTTCTTCCACAACCTATACAAAGGCTTCTACTGGGTAAAGTTTTAGCATTTTTCATTACCAGTCCCCTGTTGTCAGCTTCTGTCCTGACTATATGAGTGCTCTGGGTGGGTACACCATATGTTAGAGGAGAGGGCACCTTCTTAAGAGACGTTGCGATGCTTGTTTCATATTATAATATCTTTGCACGTCCATAATTTGCTATAAGTGTTAGATATATACATTAATATGTATTATTAAGATCTTGTTTTAAGTCAGTCTATATCTCCTTTAGGTCTACTTTGCAATATTTCAGGTGCAATCACACTATCATTCACATTCCTGCATATGTTGCAAATCGCCGCCGCCGCCGCCTCTCATTCTATCATCAGCTCTCACTTCAATCTGCAACTCTGAAGGCGTCAGAGTTGTAGATTGAAGTGGTGGTCGAAGCCTGGTGGTGGCATTGACCTGGCGGTTAGCCCAAGATTCACGGTGTTTCCAAAGGCCCTTAATGAGGCTCACTGTTTCTTGGCTGAACCTTCAGCGCAGTACAGTCAAGGGGAGGCTAATTAATGACAGCTTACATTTGCTTACATTTTACACAAGCATCTCTTTCCTAATATATATCGAAGAATAGGTAATTGAGTGTCATACCAGCTGGGGTTGATAAGGAAACAAAAGCGTATACAAATGGTAGTAATGACTGAAATTATATTGTAACTTAATTTGTCTCTGATTGTTATTTATTCCATTGTTCTGGAGGCAGAAGTTTAAGTTACAACCTTATTTATCGCTGTCATGAGTATCAGGTTCAGATGCTTTCCACTACTTTATAGTCTACAATGTGGATCTGTATGCTGCTGTGAATCTGCTGGGCTCATACAGGTGATGGAATCGAAGAACTATATCTGGCAAATAAGGCTGCATACTACAGTAACAGCCCCTGCGAGTGTCTGAGTTTCGTTGATTACATTATCCACGGTTTCCACATTTTCTACATAAAAATGTAGAAAATGTATGTTATATTCGAATAAGAATCCTGCGAGCCAAATAACATAATGTTGATATTGCTCAAAAAGTAATATCTTTATAAACCACAACGTCATTAGTACTACAACTCATTGTGAGTTTTGGCTTCTTCTTTAACCACAGAATCTGAATCCTTGCAGTTTTGGTCGTCTGATTTCATGATGATCTTCAGGTTTTCCACAAAAAACGGTTCTCCACAACGGCTGTTTATTTTTCATCTTTTCCACATGCCCTAATGACCTGAACCTTCTGGTTTTGAGGGATCTCCCAACTTGCGCACATTGTGAAAATTTTACATTTCTTCATTTGTTCGTCTTTTTCATACGCCATCCTCGTGCACTTCACCGAAGATCCAGCGTAGTATTTTGCATTCAAAGATATCTAGTGCATTTCATCAACTTTGGTGAGAGTTAATATTCCTGAAGCGTAAGTTAAGACTGATCTGATTAGTGTTTTGTAAATAGTTGCTTTCGCTCTATGAGAGAGCAGATGGCATTTTATTTAAGACTAGAGTCCTAAGTAACACCTAACACTTCCTTTTTCAAATGTTTCTTAGTCTCAGTTCTGTTGTGGCGACGCTATTAACACAATTCGCGACCCCATTTGAGGTGACGATCCAAGTTTGCTTACCGATGCTCTATATTAACAGAAGGTCTTATATGGGATAAGAAATGTAAAGGTATAATAAAAACGGTGGAAATAATATTTGACTATTTTGTGGAAAGTTGTAAATACCTTTGACGACATCTCCATCCCTAGTTTCGTGGTGGGTCTTGATATCTCCACTGTGGAAGTCGTTTACACCATATTTGAAGCTGTATTTAGGATAAGCCTGAAAAAAGGATAAACATTTTGAAGCACAACATAATATTACGAATATCTATTGATACTACTTGGAAGATAGCGCTTTCACATAGATTTTTTAAACTTTTAATGGACACCTCTAAAATTTAGTATCGATAACTACGCGTTCCATAATAATTATACCAAAAAATACAATAATGTGTAATCGACAATGAGGAGGACGAAACATTGCCATAGAAACGACAATATTGTCAAGCGTGTTATCGATACTGTATTGCAAGCCACATTTTTCAAAGGGTGAAAATCGCGCACATTTAAGCTCTTTCTTCAAGTGTTGAAACATGAAATAGTCACTGAGGGCCAGGTCTGGATAATACGGTGAGTACGTTAAGCATTTTGAAGACGCATTTCTTCAGTGCACCCAATGCAGCATACGACTTGTGCACTGATGCTTTGGTTTGCAAAAATAGTACACCACAACAAATGAGGCAACGAAGATGAGGTCTTCAAGACTTCGACGGTGTCATTTCTCGTCGTTCCGATCGGGCGTCCACTGCAAGAGTCGTCATCCATTGACGTCATCCAATGACTGTCAGACATAAAATGACGTGCCCAGAAATTCACAGTAGGAAACGGAAACGAAGGAGTTTCAGTGCAATAAACAGCTTTAAATCGGTTATTAATTTTGTTTGGTACTTTCTCCTCATGAATTTTGAAAGAAGTCAAGAATTTAACCAGCGCAACTAACAGCAGTTAGTTGCATCTCACAGCATCTATTTTCCGAAAATAACTTAACTCGTTTCTTTCAATCAAATGCATCTTTTTTAATTTTACACATAAAATTTAAATTTTGATCCAGAATATTTAAAAATTTAAAAACATCAATTTTCCAATCGGAACTATATCCGTTTGTTAGTCTGAGAACTTTGCAACTTCCATGTGTATCTTCCGGAAATAGCACACTTCTAAGTTACAACGGACATCATGATCCGTAAATTCTCTACCATTAAATATTACAACACTTTAACTGTCTACGTACTACGTAAGAAAATTGTTGTACGCATTTTACAACGTTGCAATAGCAATAAAACGTTATCCAATCCAGCTCGATACGGACATAGAATGGTGGCGATCGGAAGAGACGTTTTTCCGTCAAGTGCAGAACAAGTTTGTTCTATCTTCCGCCATACTGGAAGTCTTAAAAACCGATTATCCATTACTTCCTTGCACTGGAATCACAACATCCTAGGTGCAATCGCTGTAAGCGGATAAAAGGCATTTTACGCAATGATCGAATAATCTAAGAATATCTTAGCCCCTTGAGTATGATACGACCAAATCTGGTTCTGAAACAATTATCCGTTGAGTATGATACGACCAGATCTGGTTCCGCGTTTTTTTCACTTCTTTGACGTTCTCATACTTATTCATAATTATCTAATTGTTTTACAAAATGATATTTCTATATTCTATATTCGAAATTTCAATGCAATCATTGTGCAGTTGTTCTTTTTATGATTGGTGTAGTAGTTTCGTATTTATAGTACTTTAAGGTCGATGTCGCCGAAAATCCTGCAAAAGAGACAGATGCATCCATGAAAATACCCATTTACTCCAAGGGTTAAGAGATGAACATGTAAACCATCTTGTCAAGTGTACAGGGAAAGGGGCCTAAAGCGGGCCCCTTAAGAGAAAGGTAATATTATTTTTCCTGGGAATGACATATAGAAACTTATATCTTATCTTATGAAGCTTGATTTGAGGTTTTTGAATAATGTTTGTTAAAAAATGCCAAAACAAAGAAAACAAAAATATATAAGGCAAATTACCAATTGTTTTTTTCCACACTAAGTAATTGCCATCAAGAACTAATTTCACAAGTTCAGAGAGGTAAAAGTAAATACAACTAAATCACAAACAGGTAAGCAATCTATAATGAATGGGTTCTAATAATAACATAAATAACACAAAAATGGAGTAGATGCAAGTAAAATACCTAGAAATTTTATTTAAAAATCCTATTAAAACAGTTGTTATTTGCACAGATTCTAAACGCGTGCTCGCAGGCGAACAGGATGCCTGCAGCAAGGTGACAGGGGTGCAGGCTTTACCTTTACGGTACGAGAATATGCCTTTATTTTTAAAGGCCGGTTTACACGAGGGTGCCCGCTTTAGGTCCCATGGCCGCTTTAGTCCCTCTGCCCGCTTTAGGCCCCATTCCCCTACACCTTTACAACGTATATACATCGTTACAAATTATACTACATTTTTAACCGACTTCAAAAAAGGAGGAGGTTATCAATTCGGTTGTATCTTTTTTTATGTTTGTTACCTCAGAACTGTCATTTATGAACCGATTTGAAAAATTCAGTTTTTATTCGAAAGAATATACTTACATCTTGGTCCCTTTTTTATCAAAATCCTGTTCTGATGATTTGAGGGAACTCCTCAAATATTATTATATAAAATTGAAAATTTACATACTGGTTCAATTCCGATGACAATTCATGTATTTTTATGGAAAGCATGAGCTAATTTTACACCCTGGGTTGGCTCCCGACGAGGGAACTCCTCAACGGTCAACAGCACAGATCCTAACTTTTGTATACTCATTCAGTTATGATAGCCCGTTCTAAGTTTTATCATGATATTGCTGCTGCATCCAGGGTTGGCTCCCGACGAGGGAACTCCTCAACGGTCAACAGCACATACATAAAATTTTGTATACGCACCATCACCATGACATAGCTGCTGCACTTTGCAAATTTTGGAGTCGGTTTTTCTTTTTGTTAAAAGTTTGTCTATTATTTGTGTATTCAAACGAAATTTAAATTGAATAAGAGATATGTCTCACCCTCATTGTAAAATCGTTAATTTCTTGATAAAAAATTCCTAATCTTCGAATGCTAATTGTTATTACCCAAAACCACTGAGGGGTGGAGTAATCGAATCAAATTTTGCTTTCACAAACCAAATCCTTGTGTTATTGGAAGTTGTGTTAGCTCATGGAAGTTGAAAAGTTTTTAGAAGTTGAATAGCCCACATTTTATTTGTACGCGGTATGTTTATTATTTTATTTATTGAATATTTTATATATTATTATCTGATCGACATATGTGCGCAAAATTTCAAGACAATCAGGCATGTATAAGT
Source organism: Micropterix aruncella (assembly GCA_944548615.1). Taxonomy (NCBI): domain Eukaryota; kingdom Metazoa; phylum Arthropoda; class Insecta; order Lepidoptera; family Micropterigidae; genus Micropterix; species Micropterix aruncella. Next base: position 16,845,772 of record OX155956.1, read on the forward strand.
GGGTAAATGTTAGGTAACAATATTTCATGTAAACGAAAAACACACTAACAAAATGTGAGTAGAATAGAAGCTTGTATAAAACACCAATGTAAATTAAAATGATTTTTTTTCTACATATACATATGTGTGTTCACGACATTTAAATACTTCGATTACACACAGAAACTCAACTTTTACGTGCGAGTAGGTTTAGTCGTAAAATTATATGTGTATTTACGTCACCAGCTCTAAGTTTGCTTGCAATACACGACTCCAATCTATGTCTGCAATCGAGACATCGACTTGTATTGAAAGTGAAAATTGTGATCTACTGACGAAAAGTGTTAATGAACTTGACAGCGTAATTTGAGCGATTGAATTTTAAATCTTAATTATTCTTCTTCCGCATGCATGCCGACGGCCAAGTGGCAAAGTTTATGTAGGTAGTGGACAAGCTTGGAGAGCGCCTACTTATCAGAAACTTTGGAGAGAGCTTGGTGTTAATTGCATCATACCCCAGAGAAACGTAAGGGGGGGGGGGGGGGGGGGGGGAGGGGGGGGTGCAAACCACCGGGTTTTCGGTTTTTTGAAGAATAATCACCATATGGAAGAATGTTGAGCCCGAAGAGAAGTTTGAGTGAGAATTTTGAATTTTTCAATATTTAGGACTATTTTAATCTCGGTGCTGTGCGAATAAACCCACAAACCGATGGGATGGCAAAGACGATGGGAAATCTAATGATGTGAAATATTTTTATACACATTCAAACGTCTTATTTGTGAGCTGAATTAAGCAGAATCGAGAATAAAGTAAAATCAATTCGGCCGTTTTGCGTTACACAATATCAGCAAATGGCTAATTTCTTTGCCTATTAATGTCCCCAGAAACTAATAGGTGTAGTAAGATGAAATAGAAGACTAAGGGGGTTGTTCGGTAGTATACATAATATAAAACGAATTTACCGCGTGAAGCTTATAGCACCAGATGTTACGGCGATGTTCTGATGCTACAAACTTCACGCGGTAAATTCGTTATATCTTATTTATAGTGTAGTAAGAGTCTGTCAAAGTATATATCATCTACAATTGATTCCCTTACTTTTTAGAGATAGGCGCCGCCACTCATACCTTCGCCGACAGAGATAATTACTTCATCTCCACCAATAACACATTTTGAAGCCTTTTAAGCCCACCCTGTTTAAAAGCGTCATTAATATATGTCGTCGTCGTCGTGACAAATTAAAAGATAGAGTCGTTCAATTTTTGAATACGCGATTGGTCATCAAATTATCACTGGGAGGATAAAGGGGGGGTGGGCTTTGGCAAACTTATAGCTATATTCGAGAGGCTTAAGAACCCTAAATCCCACCAATATAGTAGGTGGGGCTAGCTAGACGAAGCTTGAATGCAGTTATGAAGATGTGGTAACTTGCTCACTGCACAATGCACATGTCATTATTATGTGTAAGACGTGCAAAGTGGAATGCATGCTAATTTCTTAAAATAACCTCCGCTTTCGTGCAAAAGCGAAACTGTAACAAGAGTGGATTATGTAACGAAGTAAGTCTGCTTTCTGCCGACCTAGAATCGGAAACGTTTATGCGTGTAAGTGAGAATTCCAATTATGTTGGTCTTTAATATGCAAATGGAATATCGTTAAAGTATTTTTTTTAATTTCTGGAAACCAGGTTTATCAGAATACTTACTGAATTCTTGATTGATGAATAAATGATTCATTAGTATATACCTACCTATAAAAGAACTTTATTCCTTATGGAAGTATACAAGAATTATTTCTTCATCGATGACTACTAAATACTTGATTGATGATTAAAGGATTTAATATTAAACGCCTATATGTGTACGAACTTTTCCTTCATCTATTATTACTGAATTCTTGATTGATGATTATATATTTAAATATTTTGTAGGTATCTTATATTATATAAGCGAACAATGATTACTGAATTCTTGATTGAGTTTTAAATGATTTCATATTATATATGTATATACGAACTATTCCTTATGGGAGTATTCATAATAGTCTCAAATTTGAACTTTCTTGGAATCTGGTGATAACTTATGTACAGGTAATGAGAGTTAAATATAAAATATTGCAGTAGTAGGTATGTTTGTACCTATAGACTGTAGCTAGAATATACATATAAACTATCGTCTATCTAACAATGAAGATTACTTCTAGCGATGGATATATTTTTTGCAATTCTGGGTTTAAATTTATGTAAGTCTTTATTTCAACATCAATCAATAAAGATTTTAATTAATTACATAAAAAACTGCCTGTTCCTATCAAAAATAAAATTATAATTTGGTATTAATTACCTTGTTTATATATTCAAAAACATTACTTACTAAACTACATTATATACAGGCAATTGTGAGATTCAAGTATGCAATAAGGACTTCATACCATAATTTGAGTAATAAACGATTTTGTTTTATTCTAATACTAGACTGGTACTAAAGATGAATATTGCGTTAGCTAAATTAATTTAACAGTCACTCAGATAAATTAAAAAAATATTTAAAAAAAATATATCATTATTGAACAAGTATCTCAAACAATGGCGGGCTTATCATACTAAGGCTATCTCTTACACCAGCTATTAAGTTATGGAGAGAGTTGCTGGGTAGTTCCAACACATTAATAACAATAAATTAATTAAATTAAATACAAAACCAAAACTAACTAAATGATATATTTTTGCAAACACAAACAGAATCTCTTTATGCAAGCAATGGAAAGCGAAAATATATTGCAAGTTGTTGCATAAAAAAACGTCCGCGTTTAGCATCCTAACGTGAGAACGAAAACACAGGCGAGCGTCATTGCACCGGCCTGCTAATTTATTATTGAATTGCTTGGGAGATATTAAGAGAAAATGTTAAGCTAAACAAAAAGTTGCGTAATTCCACTTTGAGGTGTATACAAATGTGTGTGATTCATGCGATAGGTTTAAGAAAATGTTTGATGTGACATTCAAGTATTGACGTATCGAATAGGCGAAAAATGGGAGGTCATACTGGAGGTGTTTACTTGACGAGCGTTCCATTCATTGCGACGTATTATGTTATTATGACGGTAGCTTACTCTCGTCGAATGGCCAGTGTCAAAATTATTAAAAAGCGAAATCTTTAGTCGAAGACTGTATGCATAATTTTCCAAGAACTTTCCAAGAACTCGTACAGTAATTCAAAATCAAATTAAAATCAGAAAAATTACAGCCATACAATAAAATATAATAATAATCAATAATTTAAGATTATGATCATTTAAATTTTAATACTTATTGTTAAACATTAAATTGTAAAGGTAATTATATAAATGCAAATACACAGTTTTCTTTGCTTTGTCTAGAACAAAAATACAAGATAACAAGGTGTTAATATGAGATAGATTGTGATTTATTTGTGAATAGGTGAGGGGGTGGTGGGTGTTTTTGTGGATGATTACACGGCAAGGGATAGATGTAAGTGTGCGAAATTTATTATGTACACATTGTATGGGAGCTAATGGGCCCTTCCTGAGTTGGCCACGAAGTCCCATTCTGTTCAGGGTTGGTCACACTAAGGGGTCAACACCCATCCGACGACCTCCACGCATGAAGTGCGAGCCCGGGCAAGACTCTGGCCTTAGGGCTAGTTTCCCCTAGGAATCAACCTTCTGGCGCTCCTGAACGGTCTGCGCACTGTGCGGCGTAAGCCAATCGATTGTGCACTCCGACTAACAGTCGGGGGAGTCTGGAAGCAGTACTTTTTTCTATAGAGTGGGGGTGGTTGCGGACCTTACGACGACTGCTCTTGAGACGACCATCCGCTACCCGATCCTGGGTGAACAGCAGGGCAAAGGATGCCATGGTCCGCGATAGATTCGGTAAACGCCGTTTCAACGCTTCGTAAGGGAGAGGACCGCGCAAGCGACTAATCAAGAGACCGGAGTAATCTGGTCGAAATTAGAAGTAAGGACGTGAGTATAAGTCCGCGACATTGGCCTCTTACGGGCATGTGGCGGAGCTTGACGGTGGACTGTTTTGTCCAAGTCTTCTGCGATCACTTCACGGGAAATAGAACGACTAATCGTTAAAAAATCCTGAGCTGACGTGTTCGCCCGTTGTAGTTGACAACTCTATTTGTACACATTGTATATGTTTCTTCTTCCTTAGGTACAAAATATTGAATTCGCATATTGTAAGTGGTGTAGTTAGTATGAGGTAATAAAATTGTGACTTAATGAGATTTTGTGAGCAAGTGAAGTGTTGTGATACCCTGAATGTGATTCCTTCCAAAAGGTTAGAACGGTCTGTATGACCGTAAGAAAGACACCCTAAAAAAGACAGTATAAGAGAAAATATTTTTTGTGTAATAGAGAAAATAGACTATACTGGAATAGCCGTTGTGAACTCTGCCTGCAGCTACATCCTACAATCGTTAACAGTTGGGAAATGTTTGATACCGGGGGACAGTTCAAGCGACCCTGGGCGGCTAGACCCTGACCAGTTTGCTAGCCTTCTGCTCAACCAGCGAATAGCCAGGAAAGTCTTGAAACGTATGTTTCCTAAACGATCTCTTCGCCACCCAATCTAGAGTGACACGGAAGGAGCAATGACGCCTCGCGTTTGCTATAATTTCTACTGTGAGGCTGCTCAGGCGATTTCGAATCCGAATCCAGACTGGGAGATGGAGAAATTCATCCATATCTGGTAGCCAAGGCGAGCTTTAATAGACGGCACTACCCAGTGTCTCGCTGCTTGGAGTAGGCCTCTGGTTATATTGTGGCGCAATTTCGGTGTGTGGACTATTTTGTCCACCAGTCATTGCGGTAATTACACGAACGAAATAACGACAATAGTAGTTATAACATCATGGGGTAGCGTATTCGCTCGCAGCAATGACACCTCACGTCTCTATAGCTATCGATGAAAACTTTCTCGCGTCAAGCAATATAAATATCCTACAAACCGTTTCTGGATCTTTTAAATCTGAGTCTTGAACACTTAATACTAAGGAGACTATATAGGTAATGCAAAACCATGTATGGTACTGAAAAACGCATTCGAAAGAGTTCTCGCCGACGCAGTAAACGTAAAAGGTCGAAAGTCTGAAATATTACCAAGAGAGTCTAAAAGGCTTTCTCGACCATTACTGGGCAGTGCTTATTGTGTCGAATTTCACTGCATGAGTGCATCCTAAGATCACGAACGCAGGGTGAATTCGATACAGCGGAATCAACGATTCTGATTTTTTAAGAGTATTCGTTACTCATTTATTTATATACTCTACAGTAAGTAGCAAAGCGGTAATAATATACTTTCTGAAAAACATCACTAATGAAACCTAGGACTCTCGTTTATTCATTCATATTCGTTTTTGACATACACCCAAAGCATTGCCTACTTCTAAATAGTATGTAAATCATACTGCTTATACCATCCATACACGTGGAACGGTATCCTTAAACGATTCACGTGAAATGTTAAATTTATTGAAATTATGACCTATTTTAAAGTAAGTTAGTAATAAATATAAATTTGTGACGTATATAACTCTATACTATTAGCAGATTGCTTAGAACAATTATATATTATCAACGAATTTAAACACGGATGTTTGCGTCTCAAGGTCTACGCGGTGATACACATTTCATTTGCTGGCAAATGGGATATTAAAATTAGGTTTCTTTAGGTGTGGCGTGATTTATGTTAGGATTAATACCTCTGAGTAGGTATTCAAAAAGAAAAAAAGAGATTCGTCGAATGTCAGTTATCTGATAATTGAGATTATAATTAAATTTTGAAAACATGTTGATTAAATGACTTTCACATGAACACACCAAAGCGCATGATGAGGTAAAATTCACACAACTCTAAAGTTTTATGCTAATAGGTGATACAAAAATCATTTGGGTATCTTCATTAGATCGTATATGCTTAAAACGGCCTTAAGAAGTAAAGTTCAAGTAACATATTCTATACTGTTCGATAAATATCAACAGTTTTATATATTTTAATAATCTTCTGTATCTTATGTGACATGCCGATAAAAACTAATAAAATTATTATGATGATTTTCAAAATCCCCACAGTGTAAGTATATAAATAAGCTCGTGCATACTTTAAAGGCTTTGGGAATTCTTCTAAAATCCTAAGTCTTTCAGTAAAATTCATCAAAAATATTCAACATAAAATAAGAATTCTGGAAATAAATCAGAGAAGCGGTTCTTGCAAAATTCTAGTAAGAAAAAGTAAACTTCGAAACTATTCCAATTTACTTAAAGGTTTCTTTAACTCTTTGGCTCTGAGAATAAAACAAGTTTTTTTTATTTTATATCTAATAGCGATTATTATGATCCTTACGGGAAAAAAACTTTTCAGCATTTTTCTCGATTTTCGTCTACAATTTTTTTGCTATATAGAAAATAATTACAAAGTATTTTTTATTTACATTATATCTTGATTTTTTTGAGTATCTATCCAAATATAATGTATATGTTTATTATGATTTATTTATCTAACCATATATTATGTATATTATGTTTATTAGGATATATTATTTTTCTGTAAATCCAACGATGTGTATGGAATTTTGAAAATTGTTGGTTATTGTATGTTTTTTTTGTGTGTAGCGTAACTCCAGCTGTTTGCCTCACTTCATACTCGAGATTCACGAAAAGGGGAAGCCGCAAACGTGGTTGTTAAGTATGTATGTCAAAGCTTTGAACGAATTTAAAGCATTTATTTTGCTATTTCATTTTCGTTTCATATAAGTTAATATTATTTTTTTCAGATTAAATTTACATTATATGTGAGCAAACAATTTTTTTGCAAAAACTGCGTTTATTTTGCTGTGTTTCTCTCGTTTTCTAGTTAGTATTTAAAAATGGGATTCGCAGGAAAGATTGTGTGCAGATATTTGTTGAATATTTCTTAGCTGAGCTCGCGTAGGTTGCATTTTGCCTGTCACTGGGTCGTAAGTTGATATCACATCACATCACACAAAACGTTGTCACCACATCAAGAAATCTACGAATATCATAAAGTTCCAAGAGTTATCAGTGCAAGGGAATTATCAAAATCAGACGAATTATCATACAAATTAGTTTAATGCTAAATAAATCAATTCAAGAACAATTCTTGACACTACTATTTATTTTCGACTAATCCTACAGCCTTTATGAGGGTGTGATATACAAGTCACTATAACGAATGATTTTGAAATCGTACGTCTGATATTTATTAATACTTTATGTCTTTGGGTATCGTAATCAAGCTGTGAATGATTGTAACGATGAGAAAATCATTATCGTGATGCGCTTCACAACTCAACGTAACAGGTTACATACAATATACTAAGCCTGCTCATAGCCAAGACATTGAGCTTGCCAGTCACTTTCTAAGCACGTGTTAAAGTATGCAATAAATAATTATAAGCAATATAATGAAATAATCTTTTTTGTTTTTGATCAAATTTGTTTACATTTTCTGTGTTAAGATAGGTAATTAATTATAGTATCAAATCTAAGTGAAACTTGAATTTTGACTTAAAATGCTTTGAATTTCAATTATAAAGTTTTCAAGGGACGATATATTTATCAAAATTATTAATTTATGTTTAATTTTATTTTCTTTCCATGTCAAATAAATAAGAGGACAGAGCTGTTTATTTCGTATCAGTCACAGTTTCTTATTACCAGTCTAACTCGAGAATTATGAATCCCAAATGTTTCCTCTTTCAGGATATTCGGAGCTTTCTAGGATAAAGCTACAATTCAAAGGTATACATTATTTATCAACGCGTGTGTTAAAGTCCTTGATTTCATACCAAACAATGTCACGAACATACTTGTATAGCCTATATATAACTCTGATCTGATCTGATCTCTAAATATTATATCTTTACCTATGTAATTGCCGATTTTTGCACTGGCCATTTTGATTTATTTATTTATTTATTTAACAGGCAAAACATCTCTTGACACAAACATGATCTTGGCTAATTTTGGTTTGAGTTAGATTTTCAAATTCAAGTAAACTTTAATTTAAAGCCGAATTTCCTAAATTCAAATAAATTTCAAAATGTATTCCTTTATCAAGATCAGTTAATAATTTGCTCCTCTTTTGTTTGTTATTGCTCGTATATTTTGATATGTTCAATCATGGGACGTTAAAAGTTTGTGTTATGATCAAATATGAAGTCTTGTGCCATTGTTATGCATTACAACTTCTTGCGGCCTGGCACAATAGTTATTGCGAAATCGTACCATTGAGAACTACCATCTCGTAATTAAACAATCTTGACTTGCCAATACCTCAATTCAGATGCTTCTGCAGAACAGAAAAGTCAGAGCAAACAGTCGTGAAATTGCAGGAGCTGCGATTGGAGAATCTTCTTCGCCCATCGCAATCAACAGACCTTTTTCTGATGTATTTCATTTTTTTCAGAACTTCAATTACTTTTTACACAAGAAATAAGTTAACTTCGAAGAAGCAGTTAAAAACGCTTATAAAGCATTCATCGATTTTTGTTAGATTTCTACAGAAGAAACATTAAGTAACTCTCATTTAAAATAGCATTGGTAATAGGGGTTAATATCTTGATCAATTAAGCACACCGTGTTTGTGTAATTAATAATGATAAGACTTAACTTAAGGGAATAGTTCGTAAGATTAGGTAATGAAAAAAATCGAAAACAAATGTTTTCACAATTTTTCTTCCTATTTTCTTCTATTTTCATACTATTTTCTTACTATTTTTAGCACCGTTTTTCAATACTCTTTTGTAATAAAAATATCTTTATTTGGATAACAATCGGGAAAAAATCTTTACAAATATTATTTCCCAAATTTAATGCAGTCTGCAAAAGCGTGGTGTATATATTTTGTCATACAAACATGTTCGTATTTAATTATCTTTATATAACGGCAACCACTTAGGTGGGGAACTAATATTATATAATATGAATATTAATATATTACACAGTAAAATTTCACATTTTACAAAAAGCTGTTCCTCATCATGCCAATATCAGTTTATTTATAACGAAACATGCTTTTCCCTCTGTCAACAGTTTGAGAAACTCAACCTTAAAAAAAATTGTTTAAATCATAGAATATCATTTCAATACATACGTAATAATCAACGTGTTCATCGTCATGATACGCATGCTCTTGTAGGGCGTGATGTCCATATGTCCTCTCCTGCGCCTCAACTTCTGTCGCCTCCGGCTGAAGGTCTTGTACATAGTACTGTTTGTGCTGCTGTAGAGGACGCTGGTATACTGATGGCTGGTTGTATACTCGCCGGATGTAACCAGGATACGCTTGAATGGTGGATATGATAGCGAAACAGACAACTGCGAACTTAAATATTATAAATCGGTATTAGATGTATTGATGAAAATCAATGGCAAACAGGTTTAGATAATAAATTTTGTTATTTTGCAACAATTATAGAGTAATATGAAACAATGGTCACGGAGGAGTACCACCCTAAACCTAACATCGCGTAATCTAAAATAGAAATAATCTTCTAAAATTTCATATGACTCTTCAATATCTTACGAGAAATATAAATAAAAACGGATCAAAATGACTAAAATATTTTTTAATACACCAATTGTAAAACGATATAATATCCTCGTGTCAATGTATAAGTTAATAAGAAAATGATCGTCTAAAGGAGTTGAAATCTTTCAAAGTTTAGTGTTTCAGTAAAATTGAACAAAAAATTTCAGCAAAATATACTCACTAACCCAAAGTAATGTTTACCATATCTTTAATACGATCTATTCAATTAATTTATACATCGGAAATTATTTTACATGTATAAGTATAGGTTATAAAATCGGTGGTATAAGTCATAAAATCTACTTAACTATGCTGATGCACTTACTGAAGTAGACCAATATCGATACATGTGTATAAATAGGAGAATAATAGAGAGACTTGCGGGCACATTATGGTTTTCAATTGGGTATCTACACTAGGCAAAGCTCATTAATTGAAGATATTCCTTTTTGTTTTGAAATCTTGTATTCTAACGACTAAGTTATAGATAATTTAAAAAATAAAGTAACCGAATAACAGTAATTTATATAAAAATACTTCTGATGTCAGAAATTGTGAAAAGTATGACTAAAACAATAGTGAAAATCATAATAACCCTATTTCGCATGAGTATAAGCCTACTAAATAACGAAGAAGTTAAAAAATAAAATGGAACTGAAACTAGTAAACTTAGAAAGGATTCCAACTGATTTAGAATATTCCCAACTATCTGGCTTTGAGATTATCAAAGATTTTCCATTTATATATCTACTGCTAATATTATTATTATCCTTGGTTTGGGCCTGAAGTTGTCCACTACAATATCTACGTAATATACTTGTCTCTTCTGTGTTTGTTTTTGTTTTATCATATCTGCATGTATTTGTGGACGTATTACTTATTTAACTTGTAAACTAAAAGTATGTTATTTTGATTCTATATATGTAAAAGTATGTTATTTTAATTCTATAAAAACTTCGTTTTTGTCTCAAGAAAAAATATAAAAGATATCAAAAAAACTAAATAGCTTTTAGGTATTAAAAAACCACTTTGTCATTATCAGATCGTGGGTCTTCCGCAATTGAACGTTTTCACATGTTTTTACTGTCACGCTTCATCGCGTAACATTCTATTGGCTTTGACTTCCTTCCTAGTCTATGTCGAGGTATACGTCGATTTAATGACATTTGACGCATAGAGAAGTGCGCGTTTTTCCTGCGTAATGTCAGACATTATCCTATTGTTCATTGTCCGATCGATCGCTGTCACTTGGATGCATCGGTTTCCTACTAATAATACGATGAAAAATCTATTTTGTACCTAACAATATAATGATATTTAAGAATTTAGTACCTACTTCAAAAATTTACTCTAAAATTACTACAGTAAATTTAGTAACTTTATTTTATTTTATTTTATATACCGTATTAAATTTACGCATAGTATTGCCTCGAATTATGTCAAAATTAATTACGTCCATATCTCCCCCATTTTCACAGACTCTCTCCCGATATATATGAGGTAAAATGCGATCGATATATGCATAATTTTCTAATATTATTTTTAACATCACTGGCACTACTTTGAAGTTATTGTGAGACTTAGCTTTATTGATAATACTCTTCCTTCTATCCTAAGCTTTGATTTTTTAGTTTTTCACTCAAAGTGCGTTCAGGTCTTTAACTACATAATCAAGCCCTCGCAATTTTGGTTATTCCACTTTACGTTGTGAAATTTTGGTTATTCCCTTGTGGTTTTCGACAAAAAAAAAATAATTTCCTACCCTTTCAAAGCTATTACCACCATCCCTTTAGTATTGCATTATGTCTTATGTATGAATAAATTGGCAGATTTAGATTACCACCTTTTTCTAGTGGTCAATGCTTTCCTTCATGTCGGGAAAGTTTCAAATGATTCTCGCACTTACGAAATCAAACAATAAAAATAATATATTAAATTACCTTGAGCGTCATTTTAAAGAATTCTTTGGAAAATTGCCTCGGAAACACAAAACCACAGCACTTGTCAAATTACAATTATTCCTACAATTACAAACAGAACGGCCTGTATCGCCTGCAGAAAGCCTTTACTCGATCAATGGCTTGCGAATGATGTACAAGTGAAAATTTCCCCCATATATATATGGCAATTGCACCGCGGACGCTTCAATTGCCTGGGGAGGGATGAAGAGAGACGGAGCAGTGCATTTTTCTGCCGAGCGAGAGGGAAAGCGTTAGAGTACACTCGACCACATGCGTTTAACGTGCAAGGCAGTAAATTTGACCTGTGTATGTACTCGAGATTTCGTTCACGTATGGTAATAATTTGAATGGAGACTGCGCGTTCGGTAATAGGGAAATGGGACAATTGAAATTTTTAGTTTTTGCCCATATAAATCAAGATATGCAATATAAACATATATTACGTATAAAATGTATATTTATATATTTAGAAACGCTAAATATCGTTAGCGACGTAACTCGACACAGCTAGATTATTTTCAAGGAATAATCGTTTATGTAAAACTAAACAAGATTTTTTTTTAAAAAATAACAAAATATTTTTGGATATTAGGGGTTGTTTTGTACAGAAGATTATTTTATGCGAAAAACTGAGTTAAATGTTATTTAAAGATGTTTATATTTGGATTTTGATTTTTGCTACCGAAATATTATCGTTAACTAAAAACATCTATATATCTGAAATTTGAACCAAAAAGGTTTGTCCTCGGTAATCAAAGCCTAAATCCAAAAGAAATTGCATGATCTTTAACTCACTTTTTGTTGTATATATCTTCAATACAAAAATCACCTAGTGTCAATAAAACATTGTTTTTTTACGAAATGTTTATTTATTTATTTATTTAAGAATTAATTACTATAAAACATTGTTTTTGCTTATAAAAATAACAGGAACCGAATGGCAAAACCTTAACCTTTTGCTTATTTGATTCTGTCACCCAACTGGTACTAGCCCGTTCTAGGATGGACAGGACTCTAATTTTACAATAAATTATGTAAAAGTTTTATTAAAATGCTCATAAAACTAAATTACTTACCCTAAAATATGATCCTAAAAAAAAAACAAATAGAGCGAGACAATCAGAGAATTTACATAAAACCAAAGGGTAAGATAAATCTATAATAAAAAACATAAAAAAGTCAATAAGTAATATTTAATATATGTTAAGAAATATAAAAATTAATATAAAATAAAGTACAATTCATTGTCAAAACAATATATAACAACAAAATGAATTGGTACTTAGTTGAATGTTAAATATAATCAACATACATACTATTTAAAAATATATTAATAATTTGTGCACCTAAGTTTTATTAAACTATAATTTCTAACATTTGATGTATTGTTAGTTTTTCATGACTCAAGAACCATTCCTTTATTTTATTTTTGAATACCCAAAATGTCAAATTCATTTTTATTTCCATATTGATCAGATTGTAAGATCTCGGCGTAATTTTCAGCCTATTATTAAGCTATTTTCTAAAACTTGCCTTGTTAATCAAAAGTTATATCAAAAATAAAACCATATCTTGTTTAGTTTAAATAAAGGTACCCCTTCAAAGAAAACAGAGCGGTCGCGATACCCCGCGTATACAAACATTATACATACATACATTCGCATAAATTTAAATATATAAATACGCACGCATATACATACTTACATACAAATTGATATTGGAATATGTATGATTTTATATATAAATATAGACTTAGACGTAGATATAGACGCGTATACTTTTCTTTTAAAATTTACAAAAATCACTCAACTATAAAATTCATAATAAATTGCCTTTCTTTAGTATTGCTTTACTTTTACTTATTAGTACGAACAATTTATTTCTCTATCTATATTATCTCACTTATAGTATTCATAATTTTACATATAATGTACTTATTAGTATGTAGAATCATAATTTGTGGATCAATAAAATAGTCATTATTTATGCAATAAGATTTATTAATTTATAATTTCTAACATTTGGCTAGTCTATTGCGAGTCTCTGACATTATTACCATTATATTTTTAAATAAGCTAAGTGATAAATTCATCAATTCATTTTCACATGCAAATTAAAGATAGTGTAAAAACTCGGCACGATTAAAGGGTAATATTATTCTACCCGTCGATAATTCGATAGGAATATTAATTTTTACCACGTTTATTATACGTTCGTTTCTTAAAATAGGGCATTTGCTGTAGTTGCTAGCTAAAATACCATGAATAATTTGTAGTCCCTTAGATAACTACACATATTTTTGTTAGTGTAGGTATTATCTGTGTATTCCCTTTTAAGTGCATGTCATCAGAAGATAGGTCATCAAGTCGACTCGGTTAAAAATAGTATGTTAACCTACAACTCTATGGCCTAAATATTAGGGGGAAAAAGAGGTTACGGCATAGAAAATTGTACCAAAATAAGAACAGCATCCCCTTCTCTCGTATATTAACTAAATAAAGACAACGTCCTCTCAGCCTGCAACGTTTTGACTTCCAAAGGAGCAACCTTTATTTTTCTTTCATGTGCATATTCTTAGTTTATCCTTCGGACATTGCTTACATATGTGAACGATAATTTTTAACGAATTCTGGTAACGTCAATGGGAGCTATGGCAAAGGTGCTTCCTTCCGAAAAATGAGAGACAACGACAAAATAAATAATAAATTTAGATACCTAGAAAAGGTCTATCTGGGAAAATATACGAAATGTGGAACTGAATGCTGCTTTAACTTCAAAAACTAGACTTTTAGGGCAGATTTCAGGAGCTTAATAGGTATATTATTTGTAGTACTAGTATATTTTCATGATTGTTTTATTTACTGTTTTATTTTTACTGTTTAGCATGCGATTAAAGGACAAAATATACAGAAATTCGATGTCAAACTTCAGTGAAGTGCACTAAGTAGTACCTATTTAATATGTTTTATAAAATATAGTATAGTTTTTACCGGATCTCGATGAACCTTTCACATGGATCCTTTGAAAAAGGAGGAAAATGCTTGCTATTTTTGTTTTACAAAAACTCAACCCGACTACCCATTCAATCCCCATAGGCAAATCTTAGGCATGCAACTTTTCATATTATGAAAATAATATTTGAAATTTGGTAGTATTGAGTTACAATGACAACTACAGGAAACAATACCTGTTCACGCCAGTGAGGTTTGTGTGAGAATTAGCGTAATTTTCCGCCTCCTAATCACTTGTCTAATCCAATCCCTTTTATAAATTCTTCCGCTCCAATCAATATTGTCGGTACCCATTTAAACATGTCGCGACCCGCGCCGATCTGAGCCGCCCAGCGCTACGGATCGCCCCGTCGGAACGACGGGTAGGACAGTACATTTGTTGACTTGGCGAGGCGCGTCGTCGAATGTATTCGCTCCGCAACAACAGACGAGATTATCGTTTTTTCTCGTCGCAAACCGCCGCATCGCATCACACAAACCTTTGTGTTGATTAGCCCGCATCGCAAATCGCGTGAAACCTCAGTGAGTGACAGATAAACGAGAAGCAGTGCAGTCCAGCAGCACATACGGAACAAACAAAACCGTAAGTACCGACATCCTGTCTTTCCACTTTAAATATCCGCTCCTGGGTACTAAGGTACACCAGGTGGTCCTTCAAGCTAGCAAACTCACACGGATCTCACGCAAAATCATAAACCGCCTAGAGTGCTCTTCTGAGTAACGAGACCAGACCTCTAGGTACCCGCATCATCATAAGTTGGTCACTTCGGCCGGATTTGAATCATTCAAAGTAAATTTGAATAAACCATGTTTGGGGTCACTTTGGCCCGGATGTGAATCATTCAAATTAAATTTAAATATCGTATTTTAGGTCTCTTTGGCCTTTATTTCGCATAGTTTTTTCGCATATATTTTTTTCGCATTTCATTAATCTATTCGCATATTTTCGCCAGTTCACCCTGTTGTGTGTTAATTAATTACTTACATTACGTAAAATACTAAACAAAAGAAAAATAATACAACAACAATTCAATTTATTTCATTTAATTATAATCAAAATGCCTCCGAAAATAGAAAATCAGTTGAAATTATTAGAGTCTAAACGTCAATCCTACTTCTCGCGTTTGCAAAGAGTATACGATAAATCTAAAAATACTACAGATGATATTTCGCGAGAATCGTTTTTAGCGGATGTAACGACGTTGCCAGAGTTACATCATAAATTCGACATATTGATAGAAAATATAAATTCTTTAAAATTGGATTTAAATCCAGAGTTTGAGCCCAATTTTGAACCATGCATCGCGTTCGAAGAGCTATACGGTATCATTCAACGTAAAAAAGAAACAATAAATAAAAAAACCACACACATGCAAAATTCCAATATTTCAAAATTACCACGCTTGGAGCTGCCGTCATTCAACGGTAACTTTCAGAACTGGCCTGTATTCTATGAGGTTTTCCGTACGTCTATCCACGAAAATTCGGAATTGTCAGACTCTCAGAAAATTCAGTACTTAGTAGGAAAATTAACTGACAAAGCGCAAACAGTCTTTGCCGGCATTACGCCCGCAGCAGAGAATTACTCCATAATTTGGAATACATTGGTTACTAAATACCAAGATGTACGTGGTACTGGAACAGCATATTGCGACATGCTTCTGGATTTAAAGCCTATAACCCAATCAACTTCGAATAATCTTGAGTCATTTATTGATCAATTTTCAAGTTGTATTTCTGCATTAAAACAACTCAAAATACCGGATTTAACCGAGTTTCTGTTAATTCATATTGGCATGAAAAAACTCGACCGGGAAACCGCACAGGAATTCGAAATGTCTATAAGAAAGACAGATATTCCTAAATATGACGAGTTTGTCACATTCATACGTGATAAAGCAAAAATTCTGCAGCGAACTACTATCAACAGGGTGTCAAATTTGCGCCCTATAGGCAATCAAAATAAACCGAACAATAGTGGGTACAAACGTTCAGGTCAGTAATCCCATGCATTTGTTGGTATCGAACAAAATCCAAACATATGCTCATTCTGTCAAAAAAATGACCACGACGTCCTTTATAAGTGCGCCGATTTCTTAAAAGAAACGCCCGAAAATCGTTTTAATTTTGTGAAAAAACATAAATGTTGTGTTAATTGCCTGAGTGCAAAACATGCTACGCACGCATGTAAATCCGATAGTAGGTGTCGTCGGTGTAACCTTAAACACCACACACTGCTGCATTTCCAAAATACACCATCCGCGAAAAATTATGAAACTTCAGCTTCACCAACGGACGTTGCACTGTGCACATTGTCTTCTGTTGGGCCAAGGTGCCATACCTCCAACATAAATCAAGTTATTCTTTTGGGCACTGCTCGTCTTAACACCATAACCGCAAAGAGCCAGATATATTCTGTCAGGGCTTTAATCGACAGTGCTAGCCAAAATAACTTTATAACCCATGCATGCTGTAAACGGTTAGGTCTAAATCCTCTACCGAATCGCAATCATGCATTTGTGAAAGGGATAGGGGGGAAGACACATCCGGTAAACGGGATTACATGTGTTACTTTAAGTTCCCGTCATAATAATGACGTAAAATTCACCATTCAACCGCTGATCGTTGACCGAATTACGGACGAGCTGCCTAGTGCGGTAATTGATGTTTCGTCATTAAGTTACTTGCAGAATTTGCCGCTGGCTGATGACAACTTTGGCACGCCTGAACCCATTGATATGATACTCGGAGTTCAGATATTTACGGAGATCCTATTGCAGGGAAAGATACTCGGCTCAGTAGGTCAACCACACGCACTTGAAACAAAACTGGGATATATTATCATGGGGACTGCCCCAATATCCAATTCCAGCTGTTCATTAAACAATTACGCTTTCTGTTCAGTCAATAATATATCCATGGAGAGTCTCATGGCAAAGTTCTGGGAGCTAGAAGAAATCCCTACATTACAACTTCTATCACAGGCAGATCGCAAATGTGAAGAAATATACTCAAACACAACGACACGTGACACATCAGGGAGATATACCGTGGCTTTACCATTTAAGGACGATGTTGCTACACTCGGGGACTCTATACAAACCGCAACCCGACGATTCTTATCCCTCGAAAGAAAATTAGCCTCGTCGCCATCGTTGCGTCAGACATACGACGGAGCAATTCGGGAATACTTAGATAAGAGTTACCTCTCCGAGGTCCTGGAAGGCCTAGGAAACTGCGGCTATTATATCCCGCATCACGCAATTATTCGCGAAGATAAAACCACTACAAAATTGCGGATAGTAATGGACGCTAGCGCCAAAACTTCCAGCACAGTATCGCTAAATGATATTTTATATGCAGGAGAAAATCTCCAACTCAATTTGTTCAACATTCTCCTGAATTTCCGCTTATTTCCTATCGCAATTAATGCAGATGTTCGACAGATGTACTTGCAGGTTGGTATTCTGCCAGAACATAGAAAATTTCAACGCATCCTGTATAGATTTAATCCAAATGAACCTCTTACTACCTACGAGTTTACCCGCGTATGTTTCGGCTTAAAATGCAGCCCCTTTCTGGCACTTCGCACTGTACGGCGCCTAGCCTCAGACGAATGCAGCCGCTTTCCTCTAGCGTCGGAAGTAGTGACACGAGACATATACATGGACGATGTAGTCACAAGTGTCATGACACCATCAGACGCAATCGAGTTGTCAACTCAGCTGATTAAATTATTCAAGGCCGGGGGATTTGACCTTGTAAAATTTTCCAGCAATTCGCATGAACTTCTACAGAGAATCCCCGAGGAACACTGCCTTTCTCAAGCAGTGGATTTTAAGGAAGAAAATTCTATAAACATTCTGGGTCTTCGTTGGCTACCTGCGTCTGATGTATTTACTTTCGTCGTTAATCCTGAAATAACTAAATGCACAAAGCGCAACATTTTATCTTGCGTAGCCAAGCTTTGGGACGTCATGGGTTTTGTTGCACCAGTTATATTATACGCAAAGCTGCTAATCAAAACTTTATGGCTTCTAAAATTGGACTGGGACGATATGCCTCCTCAAAACATCATTTCTGCATGGTCACAATTCCAAGCAGAATTACCAGAGTTAGAACGCCTGGAAATACCTCGACACTTAGGAGTCACATCAAACGTCACCCTAACTTTAATTGGATTTGGAGATGCAAGTGAAAAGGCCTATGGAGGCGTGGTTTATTTACATGTTTCCTACGCAGATCACAGGTCAAACAAGCTCACTATAGTCTGTGCAAAGTCTAAAATCGCTCCACTAAAGGTTGTATTTCTTGCACGCCTGGAGTTATGCGCAGCTCTCTTACTTTCAAAATTGTTAAAGGTAGTTGTCGATACGTACAATCCGCGTTATCGACTTGAAAATATATTCGCTCTCTCTGACTCTACCGTCGCTCTAAGTTGGATTCATTCATCCCCGCATCGGTGGCACACCTTTGTGTCAAACCGAGTCGCAAAAATTCATGATAACCTCCCCGCATCCAAATTTTACCATATATCAGGTAATGAAAACCCTAGCGATTGTTTGAGCAGGGGCTTATTACCTTCTCAACTAATTGATCACCCGCTCTGGCTACATGGGCCTCCATGGCTCCAGTCAGATTCAAGTGTTGGGCCTATCCAACCATTTACTCACGACAAGCAGGTAGCAGTTCCTGAGGAAAAAACAGTGGTGTTAAGTACAATATCAGCTGAAGAACCATTAATGTACACATTGGCCAAACGGGTTTCTTCGTGGTCTAGACTACTCCATATAGTTGTCTATGTACTTCGCTTTACAAAGAAGTTACCAAGATCGGCCAAAATGACAGTTTCTGATTTAGATGCTGCAGAGTCTCGCATTTTAATGGCAGTTCAAACGGTACATTTTTCGGAAGATATTAAAACCATACAAAGAAACCAACCAGCGTCAAGCACCATACGCAAGCTGAACCCTCACTTAAAGGATGGTCTACTTCGAGTAGGTGGTAGACTGGCTAATGCTGAACTGACTGAGGAAAGTAAGCATCCAGTTTTACTTCCTAAGCGCGATCATGTAGTAAATCTAATTATAGACTATTACCACAGTCGGTACATGCACACTGGTCCTCATTTATTGATGTCGTTACTGCGGCAACAATTTTGGATTCTGTCTGCACGAAACATTGTAAGAAAACGCATTCAAATGTGCAACACATGTTTCAAAACGAACCCTAAAGTGGTATTTCCGATAATGGCCGATCTGCCAGCATGTCGCGTACGTCAAGCAAAACCATTTTGCCACACGGGAGTTGATTATGCCGGTCCTTTCACAATAGTACTCAATCGTTATCGCGGGTGTCGCACACAAAAGGCATATTTATGCCTCTTCGTATGTCTAGTAACCCGCGCTCTTCATCTCGAACTTGTCTCTGATTTAAGCACAGAAACATTTCTAAATGCATTCAAACGCTTCTTATCCCGGCGAGGTCCATGTAGTATCATGTACTCAGACTGTGGGACTAACTTCATAGGAGCAAAGTCCCACCTAGACTCTTTGTATTCATTTTTCGCTTCGGACGAATATAATGGTGTTATAAATAAACACCTCACGTCTTCCAAGATTGAATGGAAATTGAATCCACCACGTGCCCCACATTTTGGTGGTATATGGGAGGCAAATGTCCGTTCTGTAAAAACTCATCTCCACCGAGTAATTGGTACGCAAATTTTAACATATGAAGAGTTATACACCGTCCTCGCTCAAATAGAAGCCCTCTTAAATTCACGTCCACTTTCATTATTAAGTGGTGATCCATCAGAGCCACTCGCACTAACGCCCGCCCATTTCCTAACCTTAACACCACTAACCTCGCTACCAGCTGCCTCTGTATCAGAACAACCACTTTCTACGATCAAACGCAAATTTATGCTGGACCATATGGTGCAAAATTATTGGTCTCGTTGGAGTCTGGAATATCTACATACCTTGCAAGTACGGCAGAAGTGGAATACCCCGTCTCATCCCATTGTCAAAGGGATGGTCGTTCTTGTGAGGGAGGATAACTCTCCGCCTCTTCATTGGCCTTTAGGAGTAATAGAAGAAATTTATCCTGGCACAGATGCCGTAACTCGAGTGGTTCTTGTCCGGACCAAGTCTGGGGTTTACAAGCGACCGGTGGTAAAGATCTGCCCTTTACCAACTCAATAAACTTTCAATTAGAATTACCGCATCCCGCACAAATGAATAAAACCGCAAATGTTTAATTACTTATAATTGTACCAACCGCATTTTTTAGTGTTAAGTTATATTCTTTAGCCATTTAGATCAGCTGACATAATAACCGCTTTATAATAAATTCATCACATCCCTTCATTGAGAACACACACAGGGTCGATTGGTGCATTCAAGTTAATAGATTGGGTATTAATTCTCACATGACATAAAGGTTTATACCTTTCATTTGAAAGGGGTCCTTTCAAGGCCGGGGGAATGTTCACGCCAGTGAGGTTTGTGTGAGAATTAGCGTAATTTTCCGCCTCCTAATCACTTGTCTAATCCAATCCCTTTTATAAATTCTTCCACTCCAATCAATATTGTCGGTACCCATTTAAACATGTCGCGACCCGCGCCGATCTGAGCCGCCCAGCGCTACGGATCGCCCCGTCGGAACGACGGGTAGGACAGTACATTTGTTGACTTGGCGAGGCGCGTCGTCGAATGTATTCGCTCCGCAACAACAGACGAGATTATCGTTTTTTCTCGTCGCAAACCGCCGCATCGCATCACACAAACCTTTGTGTTGATTAGCCCGCATCGCAAATCGTGTGAAACCTCAGTGAGTGACAGATAAACGAGAAGCAGTGCAGTCCAGCAGCACATACGGAACAAACAAAACCGTAAGTACCGACATCCTGTCTTTCCACTTTAAATATCCGCTCCTGGGTACTAAGGTACACCAGGTGGTCCTTCAAGCTAGCAAACTCACACGGATCTCACGCAAAATCATAAACCGCCTAGAGTGCTCTTCTGAGTAACGAGACCAGACCTCTAGGTACCCGCATCATCAATACCTCTTCACTAAAGACCCGTTTTTTAATAGTTTATTTTGATATCGCTTGATGCCCCATTGTGCCACTTCATTCTTTTAGGGTTTGAGCTTGATCGTTAAAGAAATTTCGACACTAAGCCAGTTTGCATACGATCGTCAGCGACAACTGTTTCATTGGGTAAGTGAAAAAGTGTCATATTTTGTTTAGTATCAGTTATGTCGTAACTTTCCATGATATAATTATAAATAATTGAATGAAGAAGTGTCACCTTTTGCTATAATTATAATAATATACGGCATTAAGCAAATAAATACTTGACAAATTAAAAACAAACGTGGCACTATGCTGAACTTTTTTTAAACCTAAAGGCACTACCTAAGCAAAAATATACTTGACAATGTGAGAACTAATGTGGCACTGTGCTGAACTTTTTCTTAATTAAATTTTTGGTCATACCTACCTGTCTACCATCTATTCCAATTCATAACCGAGTTATTGAAGTCATAAAAAAGACAAAAACTTTAAATGGCCATACTGAAAAATTGGGTTTTTCAATCAGTTTTTCAATTTCAATGAAAAATCACTTTTGTTTTTAACGTGCGATTTGTGGCTCTTTTCACGACCTCTATTTATTAGCCACATATGGCTCTGCTTCTTAAAGAAACCTTCAGTCTGAATTGTTTTAATATCATATTCTAAGATGTTATATACCCTAAGGCAGAAAACAGTAAAATGCCTTTGATCAAAGGAAGTTATCATTCGGGGAATATCTGTTTTGTTGGCATTGAATCGTCGTGTGTTATTATTTACTTGTTGTAAGGAAGTTCGGTTTTTTTGGAATTGAATGAATTGAAACAGAACTTTAAGTAAAACTGTCCAATACTTTATAAACCCAATACTTCATATTCCCCATCATCAACACTATTCATATATCAACCTTAAAATATTGGATGTAGATACTTGAAATTTGGTACATAGACGACCTTTTGGGCCGAGATCACATTGTGATTTTTTTATTGGAATTTCTTATATACAAGCTACACTGATCAGATTTAAATTCCGCCATACATTTTTATTAAATATTATCGTTTGGCCCAAACCTGCTCTTAGCCGAGAAACGAACCGTGCCGCCTGAGGCGTTGCAACTGACTTAAACGGATTCTTCCGCCGGCCGAGAGAGGGCGCTCATCAATTTTATTTATGAAATTAATATTCACAAGAAATCAGTCTTTTTCTACTTTGCCAGGAAAAGCTTGGGGTGACAAAACGATTTTTTTAGCTTATTGGTCAACATATCAGTTGAATGGTCTTCAGTAGCGCATTTACTTTTATGTAATTTATTTCGTATGGCTTGCGTTCAGCTTAACTTTAAATTACATATTAGTTGATTGATTACACTTTCATAAAAGCTATCCCAGTCGCTTTCCTTCATCTGCCACTTTTTCGTTTCCTCATCCCACAGTCCGTCGCTGCAATAATACTTTCAGTTATATCATTTTGATTCTGCTTTATTTCGGCTCTGTGTCTCTTTTTAATGTATTCGGATTGAATCACGCTCATATAATATTTACATGCCAAGATTTACATGTAATGTACAGATATTGACCGGGTGCCTCAGAGCGGAAATGTATTAACAAGTGCGTGATGTAACGGATATGAAACTCTTCTTCGAGTTTACTGCTTGACATAACTGTTTCATATTATCGATTATAAATTTCTGAGTTCTTGTTTCTTAACCTTGTCATTGGCGACCGTGTCTAGATTTCAGAAGAATATTATTTTTGTTATATTTCTAACAGAAATTTATTTACATTTCTTTTAACATTACTTTTTCTTTATTCATCTTACGTACAAATTAAGTTTCTATTGCCTTCTTTCGTAGTAGATAAATTTTTACTTTTTGTTATTTGTGTTGCTTCATTTCAGTATTGCATCAATACTCTAGTATTTAATGACCAGTCTCTTTAGTTTTTTCAGCTCTAAACTTTGGCATTGTTGGGCAGAGGTACCAACATGACAGAAATTTGTGGGGGGCGGGGGCTCGTTGGTATTTGCATCCTACTCCAGGATACTTTCTTAACTTTAGACACTGACAACTAACATAGTACAGATTGGTCAATGGCTACATTATTTATCTAGCATTGTCACGTATCTTTTAACATCAGATCGTCTACAAAGAATTTTCTTGCTTTTTCGAGGTTGATATATAGGCTCTATCTTCGCCTATATACCATCTTTTGAAGCCATATAGGCACACCCTGTATGAAAGCATTTTTTCCGTTTAATAATGCGATAGATTGAAAGACCGATTCGTTCAATTTTTGAGAACATGATCGATCATTAAGTTATTGGATGGTTTTGCCCCCCCCCCCTTCCCCCTTAAAACTATATTCGGGGGGTCAGGCCCTTCCAAGTGCCATGGAGTTAGCGCTGCTATTGAGGGGTTCTAAGCTTGATTTCACGGAAGAGGTTTAATTGATAAAACTCCCTCCTCGAGATTTGTATTATTACGACAAGTATGTCAAATAGACGTTTCACCTATATATGATATATTTACTATACGGACACTGAATTAAGGTTGTAGATCATATATTCAACACATATTTCAAAAAATATATATTCTTGAGCATTTAACAATACACATATTTTATTGTACAGATAAGCTGTCAACTCTGCGCCAGATCTGGATATTTTTACAGCGAGCCCACATCTTTTCAATATTTGGGCATTGATGTTTTATTCTTCATACTTATATTTATTTTAATACTTCTTTCTATACATGTTTATGTTTATATTACATCTCAACGGTTTGGTCATGACTGTATTGTTGATTTGTTATAAAGTAAATAAATAAACAAGTAATTATATTAAAAGGAATAAAAAACACTACTACCGTTACAAAAAGTAAACTATTGTATTTTTGATATTTTTGTGTGTTTTTATATAATTTTTTTGTGGTTTATGTATGTATATATACAGATGCATATATTTTTGTAATGTACTAAATCAGACCTTTCATTTGACACCAAACACCATATATTTATGTCAATTTATTGACATTTGGAGATTTGGACATTTAGATAGCTATTTACTTGATATTTTTACAGTTAAGTTGCCCTATGATGCTCAGCTCGATATAACGGTTCTAACAATACCACATACTTTAAATTGATTGGAGCGTTTAAAAGTTATAGTGGAATAAAGAAACGGAAAACATAAATAGAAAAACCCCGAACACATTATACTCTATTTTTGTTAGGCAGTAGTGTAAAAAATAAATGGAACCGTATTGGTAACCGTAAAAAACTGAAGCTTGTTTATATTTACTAGAAAATCTACCAAGAGAATGAACACAAAAGGATTTTTTTTTTTAATTTAATTTATAGTTATATCAGGTAATGGGATTTATCATGAAATAAAACTCTTAGAGCACTATACAATTGTGATGTTAATGCCCTAAGGAAATAATATTTTTCCTATAATAAAGGTATCAATATAGTAAAAGACTCAGTTTTGCAAATCCGACTTCTCACTTGCACAATGTTGACATAGAAACCGGAAGCGGTCTTTTACGAGCATCACATGGTTTCGTTAACGAAATTAAAATGCAAAGAAACGTGCTTGCTTTGCCTCGTGTAATTATTGGTATGTCGTTTAGGAAACCGTTGCTCGTAAACAGCAATTGCAAAATCAGAGCATTTATTGTCGGACTTATGGGATGCGATGGAAAGTGTGTTGCAGTGAAGAATACAAATGATTACCGATGCACAATTTAGCTCGTTCTTAGAAGGCTTTTCTTTTTCATTCACTACTACGTAATTTCGTTGTATTATGTCTTTCTCTGTTGTTTTGCCATTTTTCCACTTTGGCCATTATAACTTACTTAATTTTTACTAAACAACTTTTTTAATAATTTTACTTTCCCGGCCCACCAACTGACCAGGTGGGAAAGCATTGTGAACGCGCAAAATTTGTTTTCGAGTGAAGACGGAAATAGATATATTTTGAGCCCGCCGATTTGATTAAGACCATTTCCAACTGAAGTCTCGCTGTGTGGCTGTGTGTGCATCTGTGTGTGTGTGTGTGTATTCCTCCAAAATAGCGCCCAAACGCTTAATCCGATTGAGCTGAAATTTGGTACGCAGGCACAATTTAGTCATGGTAAATACTGAATAGATTGTGTTTGAAATCGGTCTAGGGAAGCGCTAGTCAGAATTTTTTGACTTATTGACTTGAAATTCTGTACACAGGTGCCTTGTTAGGAAGAAACTACATTTGGTTAGAATATTCATAAATAAAACACAATATTCATTTCATAATCAATAATAAAGTCAATGAGCTTTTGATGAAAAATCCTGTTAATATGCGACGCAACGCAAAGAAGAATCTCTTTCAATATAGAATATTGAATCTCATATACAAGCGACACGAATAAAGTTCGCCATACATTAATGTAAGGCCCCTAAAAGCGGCGGAGCTAGTGATGCGTGAATCATTCCAGATTTGAATTTGATGATTTGCGGCGACCCGCGCTTGCAATTTCATTTTTAAATTGAATGAGATGACGCACTTTCAAAATTCACATTTTCTTTCCGTTACGTCCTATATTAACAGGAATTTACTACAAGTGCTCATTGATTTTATTTATGAAATGAATATTCAGATGATATAAGTCCCTGGCTACTTGCTGGAAAAGTCTTGGGGTGACGCAACCATTTTTTTACTTATGGTAACTACACATAGTTAACTATGGTTTGAGTTGGAATTCTAAATTCAAATCAATTCTATTAACAAACCATGATATTTCTTTTTCAAAATCAGTTATTCATTTGTCTTTCTGTCGTTTCTAATTGGTCGAATATTTCGTGTGTGTTCGCCCTATTTTTGAATGTTTCGATCCTGTACCGATTTTTATATACGACATCTTCTTGCGGTCTGGCACAACAGTGTCTGTTTGCTCTGAATGTTGAATGTTTGTTTTCACAGCGAATGTTTCGATCTTTTTGAGATCTGGCACAACAGTGTGTGCTCGCTCTATTTTTTAATGTTTTGATCCTTTGCCTATTTTATACACTACATCTTTTTGCGGTCTGGCACAAGAGTGTACTGTCGAAAACTGCAAACAGTGATTGAGAAGCTCTCAATTAAACCCACAACCGCAAAAGCAAACAGTCTTCTTAAAGCAAATACTTCCAAGAGCCTCGCTATACTTTGCTTCAATAGAATTTCGGAACTTGAACTTGACTTCGGAACTTGACGTTTTACAAGGACAAAACTATTATTAAGATGAAAACGTATCACTAATTTTCAAAACGCTAGCACTGGGCCCGTATTAGTTTGTATATAACAGCCCTAATCAGCTCATTCATTGATGAAAAAACCTATTGGCGAAAGAAATTTTGAAATTGGAAAAGGCACATACAAATGTGATCGTAATACCCTCCGATAAGAGCTGTTATGCATTGAGACAAGGTAAGGCGTATTATGTGCTAGAGGCGGGAGAGAGGTGATATATGTAACTCATATTAAAAATATTGTTTCAGTCGAATGATTATTATAAGCAGTCAAGTCAGTGATTTAGTGACTCAGTGACTGACTTGATTGCTCGTAATAATCCTTCAACTGAAACAATATTTTTTAATAAAGGTTACATATATCACTGCTCTCCCGCCTCTAGCACATAATAATCCTTATCTTGTCTCAATGCGTAACAGCTCTTATCAGAGGGTATTAAGATCCTTATCTCCGGTTACACACTGCAACACGATTTCACTCGGTGTTTAACGCATGAGCAGACGCCTCCACGTGGTTAGCATTCGTAAGTAGAGCGCTGGGTTTAGGAGTCGCCTACGCAATCCGATATGAGATAAAGTACTGGATCTCGGTACATTTTAATGAGCGCTCTTCTCTTTTCGTCCGCGAAACGCCACTCTGCGTGTACTTCCGTTTCGTTAACAAATAAAATACAAGCGGTTGTTTCGGTGCAACTATTCGAGGCTGTAAAATTCGACAACAAGCAGATACTGTTAACGATCCAGTCTTCCTCTCATTATAGTGGGTTTAAGTGTCTGTCACATAATGTTAAAAATCTACATATTTAGGCTTATTCGCATTGCCTTTTGCTTGATTGCTTGCTTGTTTGTGTAATGTTCAATCCTTGATTATGCATAAGCTACA
Organism: Micropterix aruncella; assembly: GCA_944548615.1. Taxonomy (NCBI): domain Eukaryota; kingdom Metazoa; phylum Arthropoda; class Insecta; order Lepidoptera; family Micropterigidae; genus Micropterix; species Micropterix aruncella. The sequence continues at coordinate 16,873,532 of OX155956.1, forward strand.
GCACTTATACGACATTATACAATTTTATGTAAATACTTTCCGTTATACACTTTTGATCTTTGCAGCTGTTAACTACAACGGTCAAACCCGACACCCCAGAAAGGTATAACAGCTTTAAACAAATAGAGTTGTTCAATCAAATTATGTTCCGTTCCTTTTTTAATTCAACAAAATTATTGATATCTTTTAAGTTTTGTGGCGGCTTGTTATAATAATTTACGCTTTTATATATCGTTGTGGGTTAGAAGTTCAAACGCATCCAAATTCAGAGTTCCAACTTGGAACTCTTGAACTGGAAGTGGCAGCCTGCGATGAATGGATATACTCATAAAGTGACTTGTTCCTTGTATCGTGCGCGTGTATATGCGATTGTGTCACATATTTTTGTTTTTTTTTATAGAATTCACATACACATTCATGAACAAAAATGTCATATATCGTTGAAATACGTAATTTTATAAATAAAGGTTCACGGGATTATCTTTAATTTAAAACCATAAAGGCTCTCACTCCCCTTTTTGCAAAATAAATATATCTCGTATTGACGGCATATTGACGCATATAATATGTAGGCATATATAAGGTATATCTAAGGCATGTTATAGGGCATATACATATAAGGTATATCGTATTGACGACATGGAAGTATGTCATAGCACACGTGAAACTCCACGAGCGAGTAATTAGATCAATCAAACAGCTCAGCGGATCAGGGCAGTCGAGCTTGTGGGTGAAGAAAAAATTAAAGAGGAAAGAGCTATCAGTGTATGTCTCGTCTTCATCGATTGGCATTCAAAAAAATCAGTTTGGGCAGTTTTGGTTTAAAAAATTAATCCGGGAACTCTGTTCCCACATAGTTGAAGCTGTTGCATATCGTTGAAGCTGGGTCGGGTCTCCTGCGCGTGTTTTTTTGAAACCATACACAAAAACAATTGTTTTCATACACAAGCTGTCTCCTGCACATACATTTTGTGTAGACAAAATGAGTTCCGACGAGGTAGAAGTACTTTCGGTTTTACCAATTATAGACGTAATATCGGGGAGATGAAACAGATTTCGAGTCAGACCGGATTTACGACCTCGAAATTTTGTCATTTACCGAGAGTTAAGTGTACAATCAACAAAAATTATTTCTTCAGTAGCGTCATGTTTTTATCATTCCTGTATCTCGCCACTGTGTGTTCCAGATAACGGGTCTCCCTCTCTCTCTCTCTGTCTCTCTCTCTCTCTCTCTCTCTCTCTCTCTCTCTCTCTCTCTCTCTCTTCTCTCTGATTAAAGTTAAAATTATAATACAGTATCTCTATTAGAATCCGTCGTCAAATTTTTGAGAAAAAGTGTTTACAAGATAATATAACCTAAATATATTAGTGGCAAAAACACATTTTTAAAAACAAGCTTTTATTAAAATGCTCTGTCCCAAGCCAACCCTGGGTACAGCAGCCATGCCATAGTAGAAATTAGAACAGGCTGTTATAATTGAATGCTATACAGAATTTCGTGTTTGTGCTGTTGACCTTTGAGGAGTCCCCTCGGTGGATACCAACCCTAGGGGCAGCAGGCCTGTCACGGTGAAACTTAGAACGGGCTATCATAACTGTATGCGTATACAAAATTTCGTGTCTGTGCTGTTGATCGTTGAGGAGTCCCCTTGTTGGAAGCCAACCCTAGGTGCAGGAGCCATTTTAAAATTTAGAGCGGGCTATCGTAATTAAATGCGTATACAAAATTGTGTGTCTGTGCTGCTGACCTTGGAAAAGTAGCCTCGTCAGGAGCCGATCCTGGTTGTAGAATCAGGTTATTCTCACCATAAAAATGCAATGTCATCGGAACTAAACCAGTGTGTAAAATTTAAGCTTCATAGGATAAGAGGAAGTAGTTCTAATTCAGCCTGCAAGATTTGACCTAAATAAACATACTTACTAACTAACATACATTGCAAGGTAAATAAAAGCTTGTAATAAACGCTGTTCCAGTTTGTTTTACTTTTATAAAGTAAGTTTTATAAATTTGCCATATATAGGTTAAGTTTAATTACTTTGCCAAACGAAAGCTTATTAGAAATCTAACATTTCTTTACACAGTAGGTAAGCTGAAAATACGTGCCTGAAAAAAGTTATAGAGCCATGAAATCGCAAAATATTTTATTCAATAATTATGTTTTGAAAAAAACACGCGCAGGAAACGCGGCTTAAGGTTGCGTTCAGCATTTATTAATTCATTCATCTCTTGAAATGTGCCCGCGTGCTCACATCGCGATGTCGCAAAATTGGAGCGGCAACGCTTCTCAAATAAACGGTCCGAGCCCGCGCACGATTCGCGAGCAAGGGAATGCTATTTCGCTACAAGCCAACGCTATTTGCATATACTCAGATCCCATCGGATATTAATGGGAGGCAGATTACAACAGACGCTCGCCGCCGCCGCGAGCTGATGACAACTGTTACAGTGCAATTTCCGCAAATGATAGCAAGTGACTTATTGGAATAGGCCAGTGATGATAGATGAATGTTACGTCACGGACGCTAAGTTGACCTGCGAGGAAAACTATTAACGACAAACTATATAACAATGCATTTTCCAGCAGGTAACAACATCCTAGAGATTATTGACGAGGATAGTGGACACTCCATATCTCGAGTAGGGTGAGCATACGAGCGCCTTACCGACTCACGCGCGATCACTTGACTTTTTACGTATCAAGGTACAACACTATCTATGGTGCCAATTCGTTATTACCGCATGTTATCCTTGCATACAATGTAATGATATCGACATTTTAATCCCCAAAATAGCCAATCCTTGTTAAGCTGGCGATCAGCTCGGATTGAGTTAGCATCCCGCATTTCCACATGCACATACAACCAATCACAAACTACAGATGCACACACACAACCACACATACACACACACACATACACACACACACGCATACCAACAACCACATACATCAATATTATGTTATATATTATGTTATATGTTATTTTTAAACAGTATGTTTTTAATAAAATAAAATAAAAATATATAAAATGTTAAAAAAAATAGGTCCCTTTTCCCTTATACCATCTGGCGTAGTATCAACAGACAGAGGGTGGGTGTGACAAGATGCCGAGCCAATCTCTACATTTGGGGCTACAAAGTGAATTTAATATGTGACTGAGGAACTCTGCAGGATAAAAACCACCTCCTATGCTGCCCGCTGTCGTCAACCCCCATCACACACCAGGACCTAATAAACAATAATTTAAAGAATAAAACACACGACTGCCATTACGAAAAGTGAACTACTGGAATTATAATTATTACAAAAATGTGTTCGCGCTGAAAAGCACGATTGTGAAAGAATGAAGTTCTTCGTTAAAACAATATTTGTTGAAACATAATTTAATTTACGAAAGGTCCGCTTCGTCCCCTTTTGACTTCTGTTTTCTCTATAAACATCCAGTGCTTAACGACGATTGCGCATTCTGTAAATCAGTCGACGGGCCTTGTCCAAGGACCGTCGAGCGGGGCTTCACGTGAGCCTCGCCTATTAACTCGGCTTTCAGAGTATGACATCGCCGGGCTGCGCGCCCTGCGGCGGGTATCTTAAAACGATTGCGCGCCCCCGTCGCCCCACTTAGGTGGTTGCCCTCGGTACTTAGGTAAAAAATTGGGTTTTATGAAATATTTGTGGTTTTGTATTTATCCATATATTATATATACATTCTCTTATATCTTGATATATGATATATTTATCCTAATTTATTTGAACATTTAGATAATTATTTATTTGACATTTGGAAATAGGATTAAACATTTAGAAGTTACGGTGGAATAAAGAAACGGAAAACATACATACATGAATTCTCAACACTCCTTTTGGCTGGGCAGTCGTGTAATGATTTCGTAAGGACCAAAGCGGTTATTCTACAAATCAGTAATATTTTGTGGGTAGTAATAATTAAACACTCTGTATTAATTTATTTTGCTAAATTTATATTCCAAATACTTTTCTCCGTTACTTGGTCTACCGGCTTTTTCCTGACGGCCGCCAAAAAAAAAATAAAAAAAACGAAACTGTCAAATGATGACTTTCAACATGCCATATATGCCACTGTCACGTATATTCTATCGAAACAAAAGACTTGTATTTCTTTGGCTAAAATGAAAATGAGAAATGAAAAACATATGAAAATTATTTCGAAATGAAACCTTTTTGAAACAAATATTTAAATGAAACCTTTTCGAAACAAATAAAAACTCGTTTATCCCAACTCTAGAAAAAATACACGGAATAACTAATGCCTAACCGCTCGAAAGCCAGCCTTTGCGCGCATTAAACTGCACCGCAAATTTTTGGTCGACTTTTTAAATAAATACTGACAATATCGTTTTTTTGTGAATTCTCTCTTGTGACCTAGTAATTAATCTTGTAAACCGTGTATATTATATATTTATATAATATATATGGGGGTCGGCCGAAACGGTTACGCGCGGATCTGTCAACGCAAAGTGTGTATAGGCAATGTTGGCGTCCGACTGGTTAATCTGTGGCTATGTTAAAAAAAAAATACCCCTTCCTGTGATTTGCCCTTTTTCGAAGGAAATTTATCATCAAACATTTTGTTTGAAAAATATTTTTTTTTCATTTTTGCACAAAAAATACCTATTTTACACTAAATATTATATATAACTGAATCCACTAAATTGGTTTGTCTGTGAAATAAATTAAGCGTGGTATAATATATATTTTGTCTGTGATATAGAAAATATATTTGTCTGTGATATAAAATATATCTAATTAATCGTACTATTGATGTACATTTGTTATCGTACGATATCGATGTACAATCGTACATTTGTTTTCTATGTAATTTTGTCATTTTATTGGAATATAGTTAATCAATGAATAATTTGAAAATGTTGATTTTCTATTAGGAGTTGAATTAAGTTTAGAAAGGAGTTTAATGCCTGTTTAATCAAGAGCGTTCTAGACAGTACACTCTAGTGCCAAAGCACAAGAAGCTATAATGGCACACCAGCACAATTTCTTCTGACTGATCTTGTTTTTTGGGCATATCTAGCTATTTCTATAAACTTATTATTTATTCCAACGGTAAGAGGTTCTTGTATCATAGACAAACCAGACCTAATTTTAGTGATTTACTTAGTGTATTAAACGTATATTTTTTGTGTGAAAAAAAGAGTTACCGCGTTTTTGCAAATGTCTTTCATTTAACTTATATGATTCCCACTTTCGAGCTTCTTTACTTTGCAAATTTTACTCGAATGATTCAACACTGTGTCGTTACTCACATTCTAGCTCAGCCGCAGTTTTCGACGGATCCTCTTCCACCATCGCACTTAATCCATCATCATCAACATTGCTCTCCGGTTGCCTGCAATGCTCATTTTCAAGGTCGAAATTACCACAATGGAACCTATCGAAACAATAACCCACGGTGCGAGCGTTCGTAGCGTTTGGTTTCATATTCGAAAAATCGCGAATTTTAAAGTTTGCATGATTGCACACAAAAATATCTGAGCAATAACAAATTACAGACAGACAAAACAAAAACTGATTTTAAAAAGGAATAATAATGCCTTGAATTTGGAATTCCAACTCAAACCAAAATTTTGCTAGTTCAAATTAGCCAGTGTGAATAAAAAGGCAGTTAAATAACATAGGGATCTAATACATGCACTGTTTGAAATATCAAAATTATAAAAGTTAAAGAAAGAAAACACAAACATTCATCTAAATCTAGAAATTGCTGCAAAAATAATTAAACGTGTGGTAAGTTTTTGTTTTCCAATATTTTAAATATATAGTTAGTCTTTATAAATCATAAAGTATCCAAAGAACCTAATTAAAATGTATTGACTAGAATCTGTACAGGATGTATCTAAAATACTAATAGCATACATTTAATTAATACGTAAATCTCAATCTCTCCGCTACATGCGAGTAAACTGAGTCAACATCTAAGAAATATTCTTGCTCGTCGTGAGTTTAGTTCTCGACATGAGGAGTTAGTGTAAAATAGGAACATGGAAACTAGGTGGCTTTACATAATATCATACTGAATGTAACGATAACATACATGTCAGTATCTCAATGCTGAACATTCAATTAAAGCGGTGATTTCAAAAAGTTTTTGTCCCATTCGGTAGTTTTTGGCGAAATAACTGTATTGAAGCTAGACACATTTTTGCATCGAGAAGGGCCCAATACCCAAAGTATTTCCAACTTTAATTACATTTTATTTATTCGATATGTGCAAGAAGTATTGAACTCTCTTATCATATCCCCCTTCATTTCAGTAGTTTCTATTTTATCTGCTACACTATTTATCCATTCATCCAGATTTTGCACATGTTTCTCCATCTCTACAACTTGTCAATTATTTCCAAATGCCGATTACACGATTAAAAAAAACTGGGCCCAAGAGTCTTTTTTAGATTTAGTTCCTTATCTCGAAAGCCACAATGCTCGAGCTTCCATAGCAAGATGGTGTGATCGACGAAGTAAAATGCCTTGGATAGATCACAGAATAAAAACAGACTTTTTTCCGACTTTCCAGGATGGAGAGCAATTTTTCCATAAACTCGCAATCGCATATATGTTGTAAGTGTATCAATAGTAGTGAATCTATTATTAATAAGTAATGACTGGCGAAACCGTACCATTGTATGGTTAATATTTTGTCTCCTGCGTAAATGGGTGAACACGAACAACTTGTGTTGCCAATAGCGGTATGTGCAAAAAAGTCCCTCGCCTGAAAAAAAAAATTCTCATATTAACCCAGATGAGCCTACCATCCTTTTAAAATTACTGCTTCTCACCTTTTTATTCTTTGCATGTGGTGGCAAACCCGTAACTCAGAACTATCAGTGTATCATATGCCCAGGAAAATATTGTAATTGTTTTTTTACAGTTTAGATGTGTACACATTCGTTTTTATAGTTTAGAGTTTGTACAATTTCAACATACATCTGAATTGCAACATGGATAATAACAGGTGCTACCGGCGTGGTACGACCGGCCGACCGACCGTCCGACCGGTCGACCGACAGGCCGACCCACCGACCGACTGAACGGCCGATTCTCCGACAGGCCGATAGGCCTACCAGCCGACCCGCTGACAGGCCAACCGACCGATCCACCGACCGGCTGACCGGACCGACCGACCGGACCGACCGACCGAAGAAAAACGTGCAAAAGTTGAAGTTGACCGCTGTGGAGAATATCAATTGCGATTTTTAGTCAGGATTACGATTGACGATTAATAAATCGTTAATCGCGATTGACGATTATTCGATGGTTAGTCGACTAAATTTTGCCCAACACTGGCTAATACCATCGATTATTTAGAGTATTAGATTGCTCAATGCCATACTACGATTTGGCAGCTATAATTTGACTAAGAATCGCAACGTGTAGATGGCACTCATAGCTGCAAGCATTGATTAATCTTCTCTTATGTTCATAAGCCCAATCTATGTCGTTCTAAACACGCATATGCGGTATCCTATCTGAAAGTAAAATAATTAAATAATAATACATATCATACATAGATTTAAAATACTTTATATAAAGAACCGTGGACAATAACATCAATAATATATAAGAAAGCACACGTGGAATTTGTAGCATGGCACTGCACACAAAAATAAAAAAAACAGTCTTTTTTAAAAAAACAGTAGGCACATTATTATATTTTTATAAATTATTTTTACAGACCATGAACCTTTACAGCGAATCATACCATTAACGTTTTACATAATGATTTACCTCACATATTGACAACCATTTATAAAATTCTACCAGATAATGCTCGGGCTACGATGACAGATGAGGTCTCGGGTGGGGAAGATGTGGAAATTCACTAACTTGATTGAAGACAGTTGAGAGAAGAGTACTTTCCAATTCCAATTCACAATACTTTCCCTCTTCGATAGTTGGTTGGTCGGGAATGTAATGAAACTATAACAATTCATTCCGCTTACTGATAGCAATTCAGCGTAATCTTTACTCCAAATCAATTCAAAACTAGCATTTGCCATGTTACACAAGATAGACTCTCGGTAAACAGCAATAAAATTAAGCTTCCTATGTGATTAGGAATGGAGTTTCTGGACTGTTGATCCGTTGATAAATGGAAAATGGTTATGAAATACTCGTTATTATTCACTCCGCTTAAATAAATGATTATTAACGGCTTTGTTCCAGATGGCATTTACGTATAATTAATTAATATGACGTGTACGATTACTCGCTTAGACAACTGAAGACGCTAAGTGATTACTCGTTTCGCGATTAGCTTAGCTTAGTGGCTAAGTATTCCGGAATATTTACAACACAATACGTGACAGGTTTTAAGTAAATAGCTATATGGGGATTAATATAAATGTTTTGTTAAATCATGATATAATTAATATTATTATACATAACATGATATAATAATCACATTGATTCACTAATTTGGACAGTCGTAGGTTTCGAATTACCTCTGGGTTTGTAGACAACTCGACAGCAACAAAACTCACAGGAGAGCTACTTCACCATATCATTGGTTACATAAGATCGACAGGGACGCAATGGTCATGCTTTCTTAATGCGGCGCAGGCAAATTTTTCTCGAAATAGAGCGCGGCTAAATGTGTAAACAAGTAAATATTTAAAAAAGAATAAAAAACGCGACTGCCGTTATCGAAAGTGATTTTTTTACGGTTTTTTTTTAAATATTTGTGATTTATGTTTTTATGCATATAGATAAATGTATAATTTAAAAATGTACCTACTCAATCAGACCTTTCATTTGACACTAAACAAGATATATTTATGTTAATTTATTGATATTTTGACATTTAGACAGGTATTTTTTAACATCTGGACAGTTTAGGTAACCTATGATACTCGAGATGACATATCGATTCTAACAATATCACACACTTCTAAATCAGTTGAAGCATTTAGAAGTTATAGTGGAATTAAAAAAACAGGGTTTCGTAATTAATACCGGATTTTTTCCGAGTACAATGGAGTAGTTTTATAATTTTCCAAAATGTGGGACTGGAGTAAATTCTTAAGAACCAAAAACGCTTATTTAAAAATCGGTAATATTTTGTGGAGTGTAATATTTACACACTTTGTATAATTTATTTTGCAAAATAAATATCCAAATATTTATCTTCGTTACTAGGCCTACCGGATCTATTCCTGATGGCCGCGAAAAGAATAACGAAAAAAAACTAAACTGTCAATGATGAATGTTAACACGCACCTCGTCATACGGCGATTTATATTAAAGACGCTGCTTTCTCCTTATATGACAGTAAGGGTTCGCAGCAAGTACCCTTTGACACTCGGGAGAACAAAACGATTCTAACCAGTGACGTAACTAAAAAATGGGCCCCAGTGCAAATTTGAGCCAAATGCCCCTCCTCCTACTTATTTACATTCATTATGACATATATGTAGGATATAATTACTGTATGTAAATCTAGCTACATTATATATTTATATCTTAGCTACTTTATAAATCGGCATTTTCATGTGGGATCCAACTAGTTACCAAGAACGTCAGCACGACCCGAAGGATCACATAGAAACATTGATGCGGGAGAATTTTGGAAAAAAAACGTATAATAATACGACGCTTTACTGGTATTTTAATTACCGAAATATGCATCTCCACTTTTGAAAGTTGGTGAAACATCAAAAATTAATGTCAGTTTTTTTACTTTATTTTGAGTACAACTACCAAGTGCGAAACTGGTAAGACATAAAATACCCACATAATATTATTACAAATGTACCATTTTTTGAATATCTACTTATTTAAATTGACTAAGTACTTAATATATTATTTAAAAAATGTGAACAAATACATTTCCAGCGTGATTTTCGTCTTGATTTGCACTCTGAAAAATCATGAATCAGTTTTGATATATCCAATTTTTCGGTGACCTTAGCTTCCTAGCAGAAATTGATGGAAAGTCCGATTGTAAACTGAAGTTTCATTTACTACTTCAACTAAGCCGTTGCAGCCGGTGCGGCTGCAACGGCTTAGTTACGGTACTGATTCTAACAATACGACACAGTTCTAATCGGAATCCTGAACACATAGCACTCCTTTTAGGCAGTCGTGTAAAAATAGCCAATTTTATTGAGGTTGGGTGGTTACGACCCTCTGAGAAACAGGGTTTAGGTGATGCAGGGGAGCCTTGAAAACTAACGAACTTTTATAAAGTTTACTAAATGGACACTATTTGGAAACTCGAAAAAATGCCATAAAAAGTAAATAATTTTGAGTAGCATAACATTTTTCATGGATAGACCAAAAATCTATGACCTAGAGATACACAACCCTTTCACCAGCAGATGGGTCTTTTATCTCTACACCATGTAATTGATGCATCTGGTTAGAGAGAAAAACTGATTGTTTTTGGTATGGAATATTGGTATGGAATTAAAATAAAAGATAATCAAGATAAAGACAGTAAAGACAATGGATTGCCCTACAAAGCAATTAAAGCCAAATTAGATTAAAGTGTTAAAAATAGGGTTCACAATATATAGGTTCATATTAATTTGATTGTTTTTGGTTGAAACATGACGCCCGGTAAAATATCCCCGGTATAATATCCGGTAGAATAGCCCGGTGAAATATCCATAAATTTATATACCCAGACAGTTTTCAACATTTATGTACAATTCTAAAATAGCAATTATTTATTTTTTATTATAATTATTTTCGTTGACTTTTTTATTACTATTATTTATTAATTTTGGTTACTACTGTTTAATATTTAAATTTAATTTATTTAACTCGATTATTTACTTTCTGTAATAACAGTGACGGTAATATGTATTTCTTTTTTATTTTGTTTGAAATTGCCGAATATATGTTATAATAAAACTAGAGAGCTCGCTGCCCTGGAACAAGTCCTGGTACTTAGTTGGGCAGCAGCAATACATACATGCTAATGATCATATCGGCCGTGTTTAATTTTTATTTTTATGTTAATAATATAAATACTTATTATTGATATGAATGTTAGTCATATATATACACTGTAAATGCGTTGTTAAATTAATTAATTCAACAAAAAAAAAAAAAAACGTGTCTTTCAGGGACCGAAGAACAAAAACAGTTAAGTAACAAAACTAGACATGAGCCGACCGCCAATTAAGAGAAAATCATACTTAAGAATACTATTCCTGAAAAAAACATTTATAAAATGATCAGTATATGCTTATGTCATGAGTTACTAGGTGTATGCAGATCTAGGTGAGCTCGGATGACGACAATAGATGGGCGAACAATCAGCAATTGGAGCGATTGGCTAAGAGGCGTAGGCGTCGGCGCTTTTCCAATACAAAGGCACCTGCTATTAGCGCTTTGCTGGGACCGCAGTGCGTGAAATTACCACAGCAACGCATGCTGACTGCAATTTTATTGTACCCCGGTGTGAGATGCATTTCGACACTATTCCAAAGATCTTCTTACAGCCGCCTATATTTAAAATATAAAAAAATACAAAAAAACGATCTTAATCTTGGGAACATTATCCATCGTTTCCAATGACCTTGCGCCATCTCTCGGGTGTCATACGAATGCCGTCGCGAAAGAAACCTGCAGGCTTCGAAGTCATCGACGAATTTGCACACATCGTACAGCGTTTTGAACTGTTTATCCACTAAGGTCGGCCATACACGGACAGCTTGAAGCAGTCAGGACGGACTGCTTCAAGCTGCGACTGCATAGCGAACTACAATCTTCTATTCATCGGCATACACCGACTGCTCGAGCAGTTGCGACCGCTTCGAGCGGTCGGCAGCATGATGAAATTTCATCGTGCGGTCGAGCAGTTGCAAGACATACACTGACTGGTCGAGCAGTCGACTGCTCCAGCGAAGTTATCCCCTGCGACCGTCACCCCTCCTACCGGCGTCGCGTCTGCCACCGCCTGCGAACCCAATGATGTCTAATATTTTGAGAAATCGAAATTTCCTTGAATAAGATTATGATTTATTTTACTACCTCAGTGTTACAGCTAGTCTTTCTTCTGGTGGAATACTTCTCCTCAAAACGGTATCTTGACGTTTTATTTTATCCTTCAGTATATTGTTTAATACGTCAAACAAAAATATAGATATTTTTGAATTAATTAAAAACATATATATCATCACTTCTAAATTCCATAAACAAGTGATGAAATTGTCCATGTTGTCTTAATTTCCAAAATTGGAGGAACCCAGATATGTTTAGCTTTCCACGCCGTCGTAGGCCCCTGAGCAAAAGCGGCAACAGCACTTCCTCAAAATCCATATTGTAACTGCAGTTGAATCGTCAACTGCTCGAGCGGTTGAAAACGACTGCTCGAGCAGTTGGCAGTGACCGCTCAAGCAGTTGAAAATGACTGCTCGAGCGGTCCGTGTATGTTGTTCAATGGCTAACCGCTCGAGCTTCCCGTGTACGGCCGGCCTAAGGCGTGCTGCATTGGTCGGAACAAATGGCTTTTTGCAGTCACCGTCAAACCAGTTTCCAGGAGTTCGTAATAAGGTACACTCTTCATGTCCCACCAGATACACAGAAGAACCTTCTTTAAGTGGATCTCCTGTTTCGGCGTCGATGTACTGGTTTGCCAGGGATCTATCCACTACTTTCTACGTTTGGGATTCTCATAAGATTTACCTATACTTTTCATTACCAGTCACAATTTTCCACAAGAAAACCTTTTTTTGTTACCGGCCAAGAAGTGAAAGTCATGTGTTCATACGTTGATCTAGATTGTGAATTTAAATTATGTAATATTATTAAGAAACAAACTGTATTATTATTATTAAATAAAATGAAATATCCTTATCTAGTAGGGGTCTACCTCGTCAAAATAAGGAAACTTATCTAGTCGAAGACCAATAACATTTCCGCGCTTTTAAATCCTTCTCTTCGTCTTTCAGTGTTTTTTATTAATGTTTCCTGCTGTGGTATTTATTATTCATGGATTTTTGCATGAGTTCTGTGGTATTGGCGAATGGACTTCTTCCTGCCTCCATACAGTAGCATTACAACAATGTGAAAGTTGGGGATCGATTGTGGAAAAGAATAGACGATTAGTGGAGCTAATGATGAATAACTATTGGTGAATAAAAATTGTTTATATCTATATTTCGTCGTAAGACGTTTTCAAAATAAATCTTGAATGTGATATATATACTACTTATAATTTAATAAGTTTACCAATTAAAAATCTTTGATTTATATATTTTTAAAACGAACATCGATAAAATCAAATGTCGCATTAACAAAATGAATATCTTGGTTAGTGTAAAAGTGCAAAATAAGACTCAAGTCTAACAGCGTAAACCACTACAGTCTAGCAACAGAAAAAAAACATTTTTTAAACAAGAAAAGCTATAAAAGGGGCCCCATTGTTAAAACAAGAAACTATAAAAGTTAACACTATATTTTCGTGCCGGATTGCACCGAACTAAACGACGCTACTTTGTTTATATCTGCTGTTAAAATTGCTATTAACAATAAAATATCATCGCTGTCATTATTAATTAATTATACACATTTATCGGTCATCGCCATTCATGTGCATCTATTTATAGCTTAGCAGCGTATAGATTTATATTTGATTCATAAGTAATTTACACTACATCGGCATTTTCAGAGAGTTAGTTATTGAGATTTACGAGTGTTGTTCGTCTTGCATATATTACCAATTACAAGTAGCAAGGAAAGACCAGAACAAAGAAAAATATGGCCAGTTATGGACAGGAGTATATGGTGAAGGAGTGAAAATAATCGTACATAGGAATGGGATAGTAAATTATATCACCATTTCATACTATTTACAATATCTGGCGTGAACCAGCATAGTATATAGAATCGACTGTAATTTATTTCATCAAATAAAAATATATGTTACTTTCTAACGATAACTTTACACAATGATTTCGATAAGTAGGTCAAAAGCTATTTATTACTTTAACGTTATATAATTTAGGAAAAAGATTGATCAAATATGTCCGAGTAATTTCCAGCACGATGTATATGATGTTATAGGGAGTCTTTATTACACTACTTCACATCCCAGAGAAAAAGACTGCAACAAGATGATGGTATGGGGAAGCGGATCCCACGGATCCCACAAGCGGTTTGTGTAATTTGTCCTAATGTTAGGCCCATTGTGGCTTACCTCCACGCAGGTATCTATTGGCCACCAGTCCATACTATAGATTCTACGCCAGCTCACCTGAAGACTAACTGCAGAAGGCACAATGAACGAGAGCCCTATATATCAGCTATAGCAATCTCATATGTTCCCATTATTTTCTCTCGCCTTACAGCTAAATTCAGGCATATACAATAAATACATATTATTATTAGCCATACATATTCTTTACACACATATATTACATGCCCAGCCGACTCTTCCAGATGGGGTTCTGGGAGCCTAAGAACCCTCTCCCTTGGGATCCCATCCGCAGCCCTTTCAGATGTCGTCGTTAACTATCCCTAGTGTGTGCAATGTTTGTAAGATAGTGGTGCCCCAAGGTTAGCAGTCCTACCGTTTTCCTCAAGTTATCTCAGGAGTCTCAGGCAGTAACTTGTTAATCTTAGTGTGGGTTCCCTAATTGCCATTTTTGCTTATCTCGGGTTAGTTCCTTTACACCTAAACTTTATCCATTCTTTAATTCTATTACGGAAGGCGGTCTTCGTGTACTCCTAAGCCAGTGGGCTTGTGGCTTAGGTCTGATTAGGCTTAGGTCCGATTGATGGAGGTGTTTTTCCTTACCTTACAATGCTCTCTGCTTCTTTATCACCTCTCGCTTCACTGTGTCCCTTCACCCATGTAAAGATATATTCTATTTTCATATCATATTGATGTAAGTGCCCCATCACATTCTTTACTTAAGTTAGATTATTTTTTTTCTATATTTTCTGCACAAATTATTTTAGCTACAGTTTCCGTAGTATCGTTGGAATAATCGTATTGTTTGACAATAGGGAATAATTTATCTTTATTTTTGATTTTTCGGTGCTATCTTTATTTTTGATACTCCTGCCCCGGTCCTTTAATTGCTTTTTGAGCCATCTGTTTATATATGTTTATATTTTTTTTTTAATTTAATAACCATTTTTTAAAATACAGCTTAGTATAAAATCCAGCCAAGCCTAAGGCTTACCTGCTGGAGATTATGATAGGGTGACTTTCAGTGCAACTTTAGTGGCCATTTTGACCATTTAATAATATATCTGCTGCATTATCTGCTATATTGATAAGGATTAGTCGACACAGAAAGCCACCCCCTTGATAATATTTACATATAATCTGATAACTGTGCATTAACAAGACTATCGTTCTGAGGACTAATTATGTAACCATTTCTAAGAGTATATTTAGGTAACATTTTGTTGGTATCCGCTTTCAGTAGTAGGAAGTTGACATAAGCCTGATTTAGAATTTCGGAATGATTTCTTGTTCTTGTATATATGTTTAAGAATTTCAACTGCTTATTTCATATGGCTGTTCTCGTCGCATGCTATTTTATAAAAACATTTAGAGGTGTTAAGTTAATTAAGCATCTAATAGGTGCTTCCGTTTTCATAGCACCAATTCATCCTTGTGATACTCTGTTTTCATGTGATATTTTTGCTTTGCTATTTTGAGGGCATATTATTTTTTTTTTTAATTGTTTTTATTTCTCCTACAGGCATTAGTATATCTCTGGTTTCCACTTGAAAAATCGTGAAGCTGGGCCCCAGGCATTATTTTATCTTTGTCCAAGTGATTACGGGTATACCCTGCACTAGTCCTTTTATTTGTATGGAAATCATCAATATAAATACTTATTCTATCTGATACCAACATCAGGATTTATTGTATAACCTCCCCGTGCAATCCTGCAACAATCGCACAACTTTTATCCATCCCTATAAAAGCGCGACTGCATAAATCGACGTTAACAATTAACCGCCCAAGCGTAACAGTATAGCGGCCACTTCATGTACTGGGCATTGTGGCGTCAATTAACGACGCGAACCACTTCAGCTGATCGATATCCCCATGTTACGTCAGTTTAGGAAACATTGCCAATTTTCCGGCTTTGTGGCCGCCGCTAATCATAGCGGTAGAGATATTTTAATGAGTGCGGCGTGTAAGGAATTTCGGAAGGTGCACTTGGCTTAGTTAACCTATGCTAATGGGGAGTGTCGGAATCGATTAATCGGATAATTAGCGTAAGCAATTGCATCGGTTAATGGAAAAAGTTTCTTTGTGACGTCTAAATGTTATCGTACTTCTGCCGCCTTATCGACGCGTTTAACCATATCTTGTTAGTATTTGACAGAACAGCTGAGATGATTCCTAGATTCCTAGAATTGTATTGTTGGGTTTCACTCAATGGCAAATGTGTTAGATAAATTAAATCGGTCATTGCAAAAAAGGCATACGTCGCGAAACTCTAAAAATCCCTCTGATGCACAAATCAATGTGTGTTTGTCCAGGGAACACCATTTAGGAAGAAACATGTACAGGCACATGAATAAATGCTATATCTGATTAAAAATTTATTAAAAATCTGAAAATAAATCCATCCTATTACATTTTTCTTTTCATGTCGTTTTTGCGCTATAAGCAAAGTTAAAAAATAATGCTCTCTATCACCTAATAGTTGCACTACATGGAATAATTTTCTTTCCTTTCGGTTATCTTCACTCCTACTTGTAACTCGACGTATTCCTGGTAGTACGTGTTAAGGAAGCGAAAGTGCAAAAAAATCAACCCACATATGTATAGCCGAAAATCAGTAGTTTTCGAGAATTTTCAATTTTATAGTTTTTTCGTCAATAACATAGAATTTACAGTCAACGCTTAATTATAAATAACCTACTTATGAATTAATTTCGTTTTTTAAAAAAATCGTAGGTACCTTATATTATAGTTTAACTAAGCTAACGTAATCATTAAAATTACAAAACTACAGCATTTTTTTTATTGACAAACCATAACATTTGTTATTTATTGTTAATATTATGTTATGTCTTCATGTTTTAATTGCTAATGTTATGTTACTCTTTAAACAACATGTCTAGCTCAAAAAACCACTACGACGCTAAGCATAAAAATTGCTTGAAAAACTGGCCTATTCAATCAGGGATCCAAAAAGGTAAAATGGCAATGAGTACTTTTATATATTTTTATATGATATAAAAAAATATTTATTTTGAGATATATTTCCTGAATATTAATTTTATGTGGTGTCTTTGTATATTCGTGGTTTTGAAAGGGTTTCGGATTTTGAAGGGATTTGGGAAGTTACACTCACATTGATTCATTAATATTTTGCGTGAAATAAAGTAATTCAAAACCGCTTAATGAAGCAGGATTTAACGCGGTAGCAATTTACTAGGTTAATTTTGGTATGATCGCATGACTATCGAACCAGCAATTATTTCTCGAAAACCGGAAGAAACGTTTAGCAGCCGTTATTTCCTACATTGTAGACAATGCTTACTATGATACGGTTTTTTTATCTCAACGTAATTAGCGGGATTCTTTTACTTTGTGTAGACTAACTAATGTCTAATCAATATTCAGTCCGCGTAACAAGTCTATGGCAAGTCTATCAAGGTGTGATTACAGGATTTAACATATTATAAAATCTCATACTGGTCAGATACTAGGTCTTATTTTCTGCGAATGCAGAATTTGCAGAACTATAATTAAAATTCTAAGGCAAGGATATAGCACATCTTTCTAGACTTTTTGAGATACCTTACAAAAAAAATTAATTAAAACTTATGAATGTGAAGCTTATGCGTAAATTCCCATTTTTAAAATAAAAATATACACATAGACGGCGATCCATTCAACCCTTAACGGTTTTGCGGAAGACATTACCAATCATAAATTAATCGTGATAGCTACAATGACAGAAATTGTCTTCACAGTAACACACGTATGAACATGGCTATAGCTAAAGAGATACACATAATATGATAACCCCATTCTGTAAAGTTGAAGTTAAAAGTACCTAGTCAGTTAGAAAAATCTTCTAAAGGGGAGCCGAAGTGTAGGTAGACTACTAGTCAGATGGCTAAGTGGCTATAGAGAGCACCAGATGACGCCTAGTTAGCTAGAGATAACTATAGGACTAGTAATTTAAAATATCCAAATTTTAAAGAATGTAAATAATTTAATTTGACGATTATTTTCGTCTCTGCACTTTTATTTTTTCTTAAGATAAGGAATGATTCTACGTATATATGAACATGTATATGTGCTGTTTTATTATATGCCATAGTAAGCCTAACCTAAATGTCCATATATTTAAAGAAAGTCCTTGTAATACTCTTCAAATTATTTGTAATACTCTAGAAACTAACAGATATTCTTTACCTAACTACATATTTATCACAAAAATTAAAAAATATAAGCTTTTTTTATGATTTTTGATAATAAGGAATAATCAAAGTTAAAAAGCAGAAGAAAAGTACATGAAATCAAATATTTAGTATCTATAGTTATTTTTTATTCAGCTTCATCGTAATATAAAACGATTTCTTCCTACGTTTTTTTGTTATTTATATTTGTTAAAACATTGCCATATATTTTAGTTAGGGTTGAGTATATTTTGAATTTATTTTATTATTTTATTTAAGAATTAATTACTATAAAACATTGATTAGCTTACAAAAATAACAGGAACCGAATGGCAAAACCTTAACCTTTTGCTTATTTGTTTCTGTCACCCAACTGGGACTAGCCCGTTCTAGGGTGGACAGGACTCCAATATTACAATCAAGTTTGCTTGATTGCTTGGTTGCCTACAAATGTACAAGTTTTAGTAAAAAGCTAATGACACTAAATTGCCCAAAAATGTGGTCTTCAGAATAAAATAAAAAAAAATAATAATAAAAAATATTAAAAATATATAATAAATAAAATGCAATTCCATTATTAAATCGGCAATAAATATAATATAAAATTCGATTAAATAATATAAATAAAGTGATATGTGAGAAAAGAAAGAAACAGTCATTAATATTTAATATTATGTTTTAAGTAATATAAGATTTAATATAAAAATACCTAGTCTAAAAGTATAATTCATTGTCAAAGTCAAATATTTTTTGGTAGTTAGTTCAATGTTAAAAAATACTTAACATATAAGTTTAAAAATATGTTAATAATTTGTGCACCTAAGTTTTATTATACTATTATTTCTAACATTTGATGTATGGTTAGTCTGTCATGATTCGATAACCATTTCTTTAATTTATTTTTGAATTCCCTAAATGTCAAATTCATTTTTATTTCCATATTAATCAGATTGTAAAATCTCGGCGCAATGAAAGAGTAATGTCTTTGACCAAATGATGTTTTCCTTCTGGGTATTATTAAGCTATTTTCTACAACTTGTCTCGTTGGTCGCCGGTTCTGAATTATTCCTAAATTTGAGTTATTGTCCAAAAATAGCCTTAAGAGGGAAGTTTTTAGAAAAAGTTGCCTACAATCAAGAACTTTAGCTTCCTTATACAGTTCATTAGTGGGATGGCGATATGGTCTACGTAGAATAATTTTTAATATAAATTTCTGCGCAACTTGCATTGGCTCTAGCAGGGTTTTACCACATCCACCCCATCCAATTATGCCGTAAGTAATAAGCGATTCACATAAAGCATAATAAACAGTTTTTAGTGTTTTGGAATCCAGAATATTCCTCAGTTCTTTGAAAACATATCCAAGGATTCGAACCTTCGTAGCCACGTTATGTATATGAGAATCCCAACGGAGAAAGCAATCTAGAGTGATGCCTAGATATTTCCAAGATATTTCTCTTTGTAGAGGCTGACAGTTACAAGACTCTATGCTATCGCATTCGTGTATTACAATAGTTTTATTAGTAGTGGGTTGACCTCTGGTTGTTATACTAAATGGCATGTATTTGGTTTTGCCAACATTAAGCGTCAACATAAAGTTTCCTAGCCAATTTTTAACAATTTCCATGCCCTCGTTTGCTTTCTCAAATGTGTAATCTCAGTTTGAACCCTTGAATAGTATAACGGTGTCATCGGCATATGTGATGATTTTACCTACTGGTAACTGACATAGGTCATTTATGTAGACGAGGAATAAAATGGGTCCCAAAACGCAGTTAATTAATTCACAAAATAAATTAATAATGCAGTTAGATTCACAAAATTTGATTCTATAACATGGGAAAATCCATATTTTTATTACAATATTCCGCCGCAAGAGAGCGGTAATATCTCTATTCCATCATATAATGTTGGACTTTGGTCTTTACAGATCAGTGTCACTTTTTTGTGTCGCAACTAAACTATTATGTATTTCAAAAAGTGTGTCTTTCTTTTTTTAAATTAGTTCACACTTTTTGGTAATCAAATATTGTTATTTTTCAACGAATCATTTTCAGTTGAATAACATTTCTAAAAGGATAACTTTCACATTTCTAAAACATTAGGATGAAAATTGACACAAACAGTTACTATAGTAATCAAATTTCTATAATATATATGGTTGATATACACTTGAAAAAGTAGTATGAGGTGACTACCACAGTGTTACGACATATTGTCCGTTTATGAATTATTAGTCACTCTTCTTTTTTTCTTCTCTCATTCATCTCTTCTAACGCTATCGTTGTCTCCTACTTTACCGTTTGTTTACGTTCGCCATCCCATTGACACGTATATTTATTTAACAGAGATTTATAGAAATTGCCACTGCATTTCGGTTTTTTCCCCAGAAAATCTGCATTGGAAATGAGCTGTTCACCTGTTCGTGAACTCGTAAACCTTTTCACTGCTTTTTCCGTTCGCCGCCAGTTGACTGTTCACTCTCGATCTTGCGCACCTGTCACCCGCTCCGACTGAATTAACGAAGCACTCTCCCACGGTTCGGCAAAAAGTGGCTAATTACGGGTGCCGATCACTGCATTGTAATGGCAAGTCTCCGTATTTATTGTTGCACAGATAAGACAAGTGTGGGGGGGGGCCCGAGGTGCGCTCGAAGATTTTGGCGTTTTTACGATGAGCGGAGGAATTGCACTTTCGCTGTTAGTCGAGGCCGCGAATTGGAAATGAAATGTTGAAGATGCTGTTCAAATCTATGTAAATAAAAATTAAATGCTTTTCGTTGGTAACCGCGGTTGAACGGCTTAACCGATTTGGCTATATTTGTTAAAAGTTGTTATTTTTTAAAAGTTGTGGTAAGAGGTGTTTAGCGCAGGAGGGTTCTGATTTCCGGGAAAGTCTTGGGGTAACGCAATGGATTTTTACATGTTTCGACTTTATTATAACCTAATAAACACTGAAAATAATGTGAATTTACTTTATAATTTAGATTCACTTTAGTAAACCGTTTAGTTTTTCTATAATATCAATTTAAAAAAAATACGCTCACTTACCCGACCTTCTATACACAAAACTTGTTGAGATACAAGCTTTCACACACTTCTTTATTATCTTGGCTATCGTAAATCAAAATCGGCTGTCAACTTTTCGAGAATTCCTAGAAATTATCATAGGTCGTTTGCAAATTCGTCGTTATGCCGGTAACAACCTGCACTTTCCAGGATGTGTTTTTCAAGATTATACGGGTGCTCGGAACAGGCTGACATTCCTTTCAACATTCAAGCGGTAACTCTATACATGTAAATAAACAGTATAATCGAGAAAATATAATTCTTCTTAAGGATAAAACATGTGTCTGGATATTAGGATATATTTTTATGAATGTCATAATTTTGCATGAAAAACTGAGTTACAAGTCATAAGTAACATTTCTGAGTTAGGCATTTATTACTGAGAAAATAACTGAATATCCAAAAGATTACCATAAATATTGCTTTTACTCAGTAACGAAGGCCTAAATAACAAAGTTGTAGGTGACTTTCAACTCAGTCTTTCGTGCAAAATAATCTCCTATATAATATACAAGCACCAGTATATGACGAATTCTAATCATACAAATTCTCATTCCCTATTTTACACCCTTAGGGTTGCAATTTCCAAAAAAAACTTCTAGGTGCTTACCTCCACAATCAAGTAAGTTCCTGTGCAACATTTCGAGTTTCCAGATTCAACGGTTTAGGTATCTCCATACAACATTTCATACCCTAAATACCCCTCAAGGGTTAATTTTGATAAAACTGTGAATGCAATTAGTTTTTATTTGTAATGAGAAGCTTAAATATGGAAGGTTATATCAGTAGCTCCAGCGGTTTCGATTTTCCATACAATAGTATTTCAATGTTGTCAGCCCCTTAGGGGTTGAATTTCCAAAAATACCTTCTTAGTGCTCGCCTACAATATAAAAGAAAGCCTTGTGCAAAAATCTAACTTCCTAGCCCCAGTGGATTAGGCTGTGCGCTGATATGTCAGTCAGTCAGTAAGTCAGTTTCTTCTTTTATTTATATAGATTAGGCCAAAACTGAAAAAAAACCGATTTGAAGTGGAGTGGGGGAGGGGGAGGGGTTGAAAGGGCAGGGGGGAGAAAGGTAACAAGAATTCGGACAAACCGGTTCACATTCTGTTTGTATAAAATATCACGCTCCAGCAAATCGATTCTTAGATGAAAATTACCCTGAAAAAATCTATTTCGGCCGTGTTCATTTTTGGGTATTTACTACATCATATAATTAATCCCTCCCAAAGCGTGGAATAGTGAGTGAAAGTAGTAATATCTGAAAACGAAAAAGCCATATTAAGGAAGGTCATCATAGAGAATTTTCCCTCTTATTTTTCATTTTCGTTCCTCTTATGCGTGTGAATCGTTAGGTATAATCTTTTGGAATACTCCGTTAATTCCCTTTACAATTATAAAATGATGATAGTATCCATTTATAGATAATTTATAACTACGAGATAAAAGACGAACATACTGTATGCCTCCATATCTAAAAATCTCATACGAAACTTCAAAATTACATCGACAGCAGCTCGCACGCGTGTAGTACCTTCTGCTGATTTGAATGCAGACGGTCGATGATTTATATCGACTTCCCGCAGTACAACAGTAATTCGCGATCTGCGCATAGGATATTGCGCAATCAGAGTTGCGATCCAGCACCAGGTCGGCTATCAAAACAAGCTTTCACATAACTTTATGGATCATATCGACGCTCTTAAGCGCCTGTTACGCCGAATCCATTATCTTGTCAACTGCTGATTTTGAATGCGTCTCAGGTTATCCCACAATGCGAATCGTGCGATTAGCAGTTTAAATTTACTTCCTATTAAAAATATTCGCGCGGTAATTGTAACTACACCGATGAGCATTTATCCAGCGAGCAGGAAGTGAGATACTGCATAGGCATCACGACCAGGTCAGGTCATCGTTCGAGCGACACGGTTTTCTTTACTTCTACCTTTGTAAGCCATGGCACATCTCTAATGACGACATGGAGGAATTGCTGCTCACTGAAATAGGTGTCCATTGCCCCCACCACCCTTCCCCCTCTCCTTTCCACAAACAGTATATCTACAGGCCAACTAATCAGACGGAATTAATAAATATCGTTGATTTTTGTCCCAAAAAAACCTTTTCAAGTGGGTTAATTAAAACAGACAGACTAAATTGAACAGTAGAAAACAGTACCTTAATTACGTATAAAAACATACCAGCATTTCCACTTTTTTCTTTAACGGCCTTCCAATCGACAAGGAGGGAAAGTATTGGGAAAGCACAAAAGTTTTTTTAAAGATGAAGATGGAAATATCCATTTTTGAGCCTCCCTGAGAGTATTAAGAGCATTTCCAGATTGATGTCTGTCTATTTGTCTGTGTGTGTGTGTGTGGTTGTTTCTCCATGATAGCGCCCAAACGCTTAATCCGATTGAGCTGAAACTTTGGTATGCAGGCATCATTTGGTAATGGCAAGAGTTTAAAAGTTGTGTTTGAAATCGGTTACCAGAGGGTGCCCTAGTCATATTTCAAACTCGAAATATTAGACATAGACTTGGAATTTTGTACACAGATGCCTTGCTGAGACATTGTGAAATTTCGGTCGGAATATCTGATATACAAGCTAAACTAATAATATAAACATTTCGCCATACATTTCAATTTAATGTTAGCGCCATCTGTTGGCGCTTGGTCTAAACCCGCCCTTAGACAAGAAACGAACCGCGCCAACTGAGGCGTCGTAATGGAAATCAACCTGGATCTTCCGCCGGCCGAGAGAGGGCGCTCATCGATTTTACTTATGAAATATAATATTCATATGAAATCAGTCCTTAGCAACTTGCCGGGAAAGTATTGGGATTTTTTTTTTCAATAAACCAGTTGATAGAATTTCCTACACTTGATATTGTCAAAATGAACAAAAAATACTACTAGAATGTGTATACATGTTCCTACATTATAAGGTGTATTAATTCGAAGGTTGAACATTCAAGTATAGATTTTATAGGTATACAATAAACAAAATTTTCCGATATTTACAAATCAATATTCTTCGATAATTTCACAAATTATTAGTAATAGTAATAGAACCATTTAATAATTTCACAACTTGGACAGTAATAAAAATAATTTAAAAATACAAATTGGTAATTTTAATAATAGTCATACGACTATATTAAGAATAACAATTCACAATGATACTTGTATAGTACTCAATAATAGAAAGAATACAAATAGATTATTTTGAAAGTTTGTTTTATACATTAAAAAAATTATAACTTCAGGGATTTTTTCCCATTTTCGCAGTAAATAGCTTTTAATGTAAAATAAATGACGCAAAATTATACTTTTTTATTGTAGCACTAAGCTACAACGATAAATACTAAAACATTTTTATATTTACAACGACAAATACTACCTGCATTTTTGATATGTAGATGCATTTTTCATGGATGAAATCAACGTCAGTATTATTCTGACATGTCGATGTATTACAATCTGCCCGTTTGTATTATATCAAGCAATTAACGGGATGAAGTTAAAATATAAATAAAAGAATCAATACATGCAGATTGACGAAGCATTATGACGAATGTCCAGTTATTTCTGATGATCAATTATTTATAAGAGAAATTTGGAGAGTGCAACTGAATCGAAAGTTTATTACTAATAATTGGTTATTATGAATTTTGATCAATGTCATCGGTTAATCGTAGTTTTGCGTACATTTTATAGCAGGTTGCGTGAAGAGTTACGAGGAAAATTAACCGTACGTCAAAAGCCTATTAACGGCGCTTCGAGCATATGGTCTAATAGCTTTTTATCAATGACGCGATAATAATTGATAACTGCTTGATTAATAATGTGTCGCCACATGAAACATACAATGCAATAACCTCACTGAATAATCGCCTACTTTTTCGTCCATTTGAGCGATGTTTTAGAAATCGATGTCATTTTTTTATTCTCATATTCAAAAGAGCAATGAAATGGTTAGATGTGGATTAAGAAAAAGTTATTGCCATCTGAAATATTATTAGAAATATATGTACATACCCATTTCTGCAATTTTACTATTAGAACCAAATCCTTGCTTAATTTTGAATGGTGAAGAATCAGATAATACGCCGGCAGTAATAGGCAGGTGTAAAAAAAGCAATTAACAATGTAGACTATGCTAACTTTGCTATTTGGTTCTCATGTAAGGTGTTTAAACTCTTTTCAAATAATAATAATAATAATAAGAAAACTCTTTATTCTTAAGGAAAGGCGAGCTTATTGCCTGCAGGCAATATTTTAGAGCTAACCTATACTATTGTATGAACATTATTTGACAGTAGACTACATAACTTAACCTATATAAAGAGTATGAAAAATGAAATAAAAGAGGATAGAATGAAATATATACTTTAATCTTTGTGGGCATAGGTTTGCCACATCAAAATAATCTAACACCTATAAGGACGCTAAAGTTTAAAAAGGAGGGGAATGGGTGGGAAAGAGCATTTATCTGGAAGATTTTAAATGCTCTCTGAGTCTGTTTTTAAAAGTTGTTATGCTTGGTGTGGTTCTCACATTTTTCGGCAAAGCATTCCAAAGACGGGCTCCATGCACGGTGAAAGAGATATGCACGGAAAATACTCCATGCACGAAATATATAGTTTCCTTACTAAGTAGATATAATTTAGCCAATATAATCGATATAAGTCGTCATAAATTTGAGAGCATATACCTTATTTACCCATTTTAAATGTCATTGGCATCGATTAAAATTTCTAGTGAACAGTGAAAATGTCTAATAACGAATAAAACCTTCTTTCCGGGGTTGAATCCTGCAGACAAATGTATTTATTTTTATAATAATTGCCTCAGTTGAGCAATTCACCCAATTTTTAAATCTACCCCGATGATTAACATTATTGCCTAATTGCTATAAATAAATGTGGTATTATGCACATCCTGGATCATCTACATATTGACCTATTTATAGAGGGCTGTAATTACTCTAATAAAGCTTTGCTGTTTATAAAAAGATCCTAAATATTATCTACCGTTTCCTCCGTAACATAGATTTTTATAACGCATCCTTGTAAAGTTCGTTAACGCAACCCCAGAGGACTGAGCTTCCATAAAATCGTACTACGATAACATTATGGGAATTCTACAATCCATGGGAATTCTAAGGAAATTTAAAATCTATTGTACAGAATAAAAAGTATTAATCATTTTATTACTAAACATCTATATCTTAAAAAAAATACTTTTGTCAAAATCAATTTCTTATAAAAGGTTTTAGTCCTGAATTGTTATGTTTTTACTGTATTGCCCGGCAAGCAGCCAAGGCTTGATTTCATCTGAATATTGTTTTCTTTAAAAAATCAATTAGCCCTCTCTCGGCCGGCGGACGAACCCGATTGGGTTCCATTGCGACGCCTCGGGCGGCGCGGTTCTTTTCTCGGCTAGGTACAGGGTTGAGCCAAGCACCAACGGATTGCGGTAATATTTGATTAAAATATATGACGAAATTTAAATATTATTAATGCAGACTGTATTTTGGCCTGACACGAAATTTTAAGTATCTAAGTCCAATATTTCGAGATTAAAATATTACTTATGTGGTGGACCGATTTCAACCACAACTTTTCAACCTCACAATACTTTCCCTGCTCCTCTTACTGGTAAAAACTTACTCGTATAGCGTTAAGTAACAAATTGAAAAAACAATAATAATAATACATGAATGAAGGACGTGGGGGGGGGGGAGTTTGCTTCATTTTCCCGTACAGTCTCGCTTGTAATGTAATTACTTAATAGTTAGCCAATCCTATGAGGAACATTCATACATCTAAATTCTTAGTGATAGCATATTTTTTTTAATTCTCAATAATAAATATTATTTATAATTACTAAATATAGTGAATGAAGTGCAAATGTGCAGTCTGGATTCACTCGCGGTTGACACAGGACTCGTCCCGAATGTACTTGATCGTCGTTGGCGTATCGGTCTAATTATCATGGAAAGCAAAAGTTTTGATAATCTGGGGAACCGCATCAATAATTTGGAGGATTTAGTTTCGTATCAATGAATACTACTGAAGCAGCAAAGCGACAAAGGGAGTAAGGGAGAACGAAACAACATCTTATCCGACCCAATTGTCATCCTCACTTGCTCGCGCTAGTGGATCTCTTCAGAATAGCTGGCGGCGGCGACCCAGGTGTCGTCGCGGTGTTCCCTGCTAGACAACAAACGAAGCAATAACGACCGAGCTTAGGCGGTATAACCTAACACTCAGTAGGGCAGCCATCTGGAAGAGGCTTCAGTAGCCTAGAGAGCCAAATACTCTACGAAATTTCTGGTTCAGAAGGCAACGGGGAAACCACTGCACACTTTTTTCTAGTACTCAGCTTCATATGGATAGGACAAGAAGAAGTATGCAAAGCTGACCGCCAAACTTCACTAGTTGGAGAGGCACCCAAAGAAGAAGAAGAAGAAGATAGGGAGCTCTAAATATCTTTCATGCCCTCGTATATCCATTCATAGCACACGACGTTCCGTCCATCACTTAAAATTTGTAGCCCTGAACAAACGTCGGAAACGGCGCGGTGATAGCGATAAATAAAGCGGACTCTGCGCCATCTATCTCCAGGCGATTTGCATTAGAAAGCGACACTCGAATAACTAATAAGCGGCTTCTTCGAACGTTTCCAGCTCTGGAGCAACGTTAAGATTCCGTTCCGATTCCGTTTCCAGTTCGCCTTACGTGCTCTGCTTTCATACGAGTTTCCGCTACCGGATTACGCGACAAACGCGTATTTTATGCGCGCGATTGTATGTAGGAGTTCGAGTTCATTCAAGAGATCGCATAGTGATCTGGTAGATCTCTGGGACCCCTAACAATTAAATACATTTTAAAATCCTAATTACGAGACATACACACTCAAGAACAATAAATCCAGGTCACTTACATGATTATCTTGGAAACTAAGAGTGCTATACAAATAATTAATATTGAATACCAAGAGCGCTTGTCACATTTTTTTTAAGAGGACCGAAATAAAGCAAAAATAAATGCAGTAAATTCGTAGTACGATTTTCAAAAAATCACTTATTTAATTTTAGCCTTTTTGATGGCACTACAGCACAGCAACTGAAGAGTTTTATTAATTTTGTATGAGTAGTATTTTAAATAGGTATATAAAATACTTTTAATTTGAATAAGCTAGCTTTCTTATATTCCGAGATAATTAAGTTATGTTAGGGACCTGGATTCATTACACTTCAGAGTAAATTCATATGTATATAATTCATATGTATATATTTTTTAGACAATTAATTTTTATTATTTATTTTTGTTTTTTTTGCTAATTGAAATTTTTCTGAAACTAAAAATTTCAAGGATTTATTTTTTTTCGTTGACATTTAACCTACGTTTTTATTAATTTCAGTTAATTTTCTATCACTATATGTACATAAAATATATTTTTTAGTATTGTTATTGATCTCAATATTTTTTATACCACTCCTGTTTATATTAATGATTTTAAATAAATCGTCAATTAAATAGCACATAGGCAATAATTATTTAGCATGTAGAGTACACATACAACATTTTGCTCTAATAAGAAATTATGAGAAAATATTGCTAATAATTAACCTATTATTCTAGATAAATAGATAAATACATCCCTATTAGTTCCTTCATCAGCTTATGTTGAATGACCACTTCGGCGCTTCCTCTGCCTAAAGCTCGAGCTTGCGGCCCTCGTTAACGGATTCAAATTGGTTCAAATTAGATAGATTCATTGCTTCATTGCAACAAAATGCTTAATTGCTACTTTTTCAGCGTTACGTTCTACAGTCATATCACTTTCTCCCTATGGTGGGTATAATCTCGTTGCATCGCGTAAGTTATATTTTGAATTTCGAGCTAGATTTCTTATTAAACTTTTTCCTTTATGTTTAAAATATTTTGACAAACAGTTTGGAAGTCTTGGTGATTATTTTTGCGCAGTCTAGTAACACCATTTTTTTCTTCTGGACTTAAATATCTCGGTTCTAAGAAAAAGTAGCAAAATCGATACACCCTATTTGACCCACTGGATCATAAGGCTTATGATAGTAAAAACACATTAAATTCTGTTTAGTAGTTTTTAGTATCCAAGTGGACAGACAATTCACATATAAGCCAGATTCACATAAAAGCCATAATCTCCCAAAATAAGTATTTTCAAACATCCTAAATGTATAGACACGACTTAAATTCACTGGCAAATTAGATAACTCCCCCCTCCCTCCCTTTGAAGGTCGGGTAATACGACGCAGTGTTGTTTTTTTTTCAGTAATTAACAAAAATATACAGTTTTAAACAAAACTTCACCTTATAGATTTGTCTTGTTTTCTATGAGTTTAAAAAGAAAAAATGCTAGTGGCTATACTATCTGCGACCTAGTTCCAGTATATAATAATATGAATAACTATCTGTTCTGAAGTGGCACAAGAAAGCTTGACTAGTCGACATGAATAACCTATTACGTGGACCGAGATGTGCTGACTTAACTCCTTTTCTGGGACTCAAAAGACCCTAGATACTGTGAACAATGGCTTCATCATCCAACATAGTTAATTGGGGGAAAACTCTTTTTTCATATGTTTCATATTCCTTAATTAAATCAAATTTTATTTGTATAAACTTCTATTTAAAACTTAATTTAGAATTTTTCTTTTCACTCTGTGAATTTGCCAATTTTTACTGCGATTGTAAAAATAAACGTAAATTCTGGTTAATTAAGGAGCAAAATTAATGTTCATGTATTTAATTCATGTCTTAGGTACTTGATCAACTATGTCCTAATTCGTGTTCTAGGTACAAAATCTTTTCAAGGTAAATCCATAAATAAAATATCTCGAATCGTCAGATAAATTCATTAATAAAAACAAAATTCAGTTAAATTTATTAGTTTAACTGCAATAAAAAGCAGTCATTTTTTAAAAAAACGCCTGCTTTATCACCCCTTCCTTTCCCCCCCCCCCCCCCTCCCCTGTTACCGCCACCATCAAATAAATTTAAACATGTGGGCCCCTCCACACATGTCGAGAAAAAAATTATTTGGACTGTTAAACCTTGCCTCATCCTTTAGTGTAAATGCAATCTAAAGTGAGGCAAAGCATATCCTAGACAGTAGAGTAAGTATTATATAACTTATGCTTCTTTTGTTTACTTTTATGTTTTTCTAAACCGTGTCGCGATCGTCTACTCACTTACGAT
Organism: Micropterix aruncella; assembly: GCA_944548615.1. Lineage (NCBI taxonomy): Eukaryota > Metazoa > Arthropoda > Insecta > Lepidoptera > Micropterigidae > Micropterix > Micropterix aruncella. The sequence goes on from OX155956.1 coordinate 16,904,232, forward strand.
GGCCATATTATGAGAGAAAACTAGTTCTTGGCTCACTCTCGATCTCGTTCTCGTACGCTTCGAGAGCACTTTCGATGACATTGACGTAGTGTCGAGTGCAGTCAGCGATGCTAAAAGAGAGTTCTTGCACGTATCGTCGTTATGTGCTAACACTAATGCCCTAGATCTGAATATGGGATACGAGATACAGAAGAAGAAAGAAACGTAGGAAATGTAAGGTCCAATGTCGTAAATAGGTGTGGGCCAAAGAAGAATAATGAGGCCTTTTGGACGGCAAAGCTACTGAGCAAAAAACAACGAAAATATAGTTTTCAATTGATATTACAGAAGAAACTGTGGTATTTAAATTAGTAAGCCTAAATTTTATTGTATTGAAAAAACTGGTCAAGTTTGAGTTTTGCTTGCGCGCCGAAGGTCCCGTATCTTATTATAAAGGAGGATAATGCTATGAAATATTTTAATAAACAATAGAAAGCTACCTTAACCTGTTCATTGATATTGATATTTTTTGATGGTTTAATTTTTTGTTGAAAGGAATGATTACTATCCCTTTAAAATTAAATAATTCCTATGTCAGCTACATAACGTATTTAAAAATTTACGTATTTAAAAGTCATTATCGGTAAGAAACCCAGAATGCGAGATATGGACACACATGCAATTTACACACCCTCACATCTTTAATAATACAAATTACCTATATCTAAACAAGAGTGAATATAGCATTTTATTTAAAAAAAATATATTTTGCGTTTGGATTTATTTTGGAAATATTTTCTACTGCTTTTATTATTTAGTGATTATTCTGATTTGTTAATGTTTTTTATTTTATTTGCTACTAGCTGACCAAGCGAACTTCGTACCGCCTAACAGTCAATGAATGTCGTGTTACAGATTAGCTGAACTTAATTTATGATTTTATGAAAGTAATACAATGAATAAAAAATAAATATTAAGTTCACTACTTTATTAGGATAATAACACAAAAATAAATATAAAAGTTAAAAAAAAGTATGTCAATCGCATGTCAGCAAGACATGATTGAATTAAACTATTTACATATTGTGTAGCATGGGTTGCACTCGGTTTAATTCTCTTCATTGAAGCACCTTGTGATATACGACTTTTTTTTATCAGGCGCAAGAACTAATAAAGCGGATGATTTGCCGACATGTGAACATGCCACTTACAACTGACCATGAGAAAAACACGGATTTACATTTTGTATGGGATTTTTTTTCTTTTTTTTTTTTCGTTAATTTTCCAATTTATGTTTCTAATAGTTATTCTGCTAGTTTTTAATAGTTAATTAATAGTTATTCTGCTATTCGGGACGGAGACAAATACAACAAATCAAAAACCATGAAAATCGGTCCAGCCGTCTTCGAAGAAACCCGACTTTGTTTTTTATATAGATAACCATTTCATTGCATGGTTTTCGTAAAACTAAATTTTATAATTTTAAATGTAAAATATTGTCATATTGGCGTTTTCCTTGAAACACGCATTGCCTATTTAGGCGTGACGCATAACCATTTTGTAAAAATAATTTCATTTTTTTTTATCAATGGAGCATTTTCGACTAAATTCCTTACTCAGTATTATTTAATCAAATAGGACTTCGGTCATTTCAGAGCCGTCAGCCAAACTCAAATCAGCTTTGCTCAAGCCACATGCAGTGGACAAAACAGGGGAATCCCAGACCAAGCGTCACCGGTGCGGGCAAAATGTTAGACCAGCCTCTTGCTAGTATTACAGACCAGTAACATAGATCATCGAGTAATATAGGACCCCTTATAAATTACTAAATAAAATTATTATTGTCAGAATCCAGAATCCAGACGATTTTATAGTTTTAGGAAAACAAAACCTTTTACGAAAGGTCTAGATATAATGTCAATAGATGTGAAATTGTAATTTATCGATCATATCGACACTATTACAGAAAAAGTCATATGGAATGCTGGCTATTATTTTAAGGACTTCTAAATTATTTTCTACTGATATACAATTAAAATGCTTTTCACGCTTACGTACGCCTGCGCCTTAAATATTGTTCACTTTTGGAGAAACCCCTGTACAGCGTCCATGTAAACAGAATAGAATGTATTGATAATTCCTAACGTATATGAATAACGTTCCCTACGTCACATTCGACAACCACACAGATAGTGCTAATTTATATAAAGGAGCAGTTTAGAGTTGCAAGCTACTACAAGCGAGCCCGTCACCCCAAGAAGGTGTAACAATATGTAATATTTATTTCAACCGTAAGGTGAACCCAGAGACTTAGGGACAAGCCAATCTACCGTCCTTCTAAGCTAACAACCCCGTGATGTATCAACGTCTTACCAGGAGGTACTAGGAAGTGACACCAGCGTGTCGACCTAGCGCCCTCACTACCAGATTTTGCCGGATTTCTCTGTCCTCCAGTCTGGTCGCAGGTTCGAAGTCGCTTGCGCGGCCTCTGCCTGATGTTATCGGTAATTCAGTTCGAATCTATCGCTTATCGTGGCGTCCTTTGCCCGTCTGTTCACGCGGGATCTGGTGGCCTACGGGTCGTTTCTAGAGTAGCTGACATCAGGGTCAACAACTATCCCCGCTTCTAAGGAAACGTATAAGATAATTTCTAGAGCCACCACGGTTATTAGCCGGAGTTCACAGTCTATTGGCTGACGCCGCATGATGTGCAAACCGCCCAGCAGCGACCGAAGGACATCCCCGGAAGAACCAATCCGCTCGCCGTGACAGGGGAAACAGGGTCCTTTCCAGTGTTCGACCCTCTACGAGGAGGCTACCGGATAGAGGCTGAACCGTGAGTTGAGCCAACCCAAGTTAAAGAGCGTGTCCTAAAGGCTCAACTGCACAAGAACCATTAACTGCCATTTTATGTCTATATACTGCAACGGGCGGACCCGTTACCTCAGGAACTTTTAACGATATTTGATCGTTCTGTCTCCTGTGAAATGAGGGTAGAAGACTTGGAACGAAAACAGTCCACTGTCTAGTTACGCCACTCGCGCGTAAGAGACCAAAGCTTTACCGCGAGAAGCCGGGTGTGCATCCCCTCGGGCCGTCACTCGCGCCCTTACTACCAGTTACGGCCAGATTTTTCAGGCCCCACGACTGGTGACGGGTTCGAAGTCGCTTACGCGGTCCTCTCCCTTACGTAGCCGTGATTCCATGTCTATCGAATCTATCGCCGACTGTGGCATCCTTTGCCCGGCTGTTCACCTGGTATCGGGTAGCCAATTGGTCGTTTTAGGAGCAGCTACCGTATTGGTAACAACCACCAACGCTCTATAGGAAATAACGCCTTTTCAAGATGATCCAGGTTATCAGTCGAAATACAAAGTCGATTGGCTGACGTCGCACGATGCGCCCGATGGACATTCCTAGGGAAACATTCCCAGGAGTCCTACCCAGGCTCGCACTTCTGTATGTAGGATTCCGCGAGGGTGCTGACTTATGAGTTGGACCGACCCTAACACATGGGTCATAATGACCCAGCTGCAGCCCATTAGGTCCCGTCGCAACATTAGCTCCTGTCAACTACAACGGGCGAACGCATCACCTCATGACATTTTAACGATATTTATTGTTCTGTCTCCCGTGAGGTAAGCGCAGAAAACTTGGGATCCACAATCCACAGTCTAGCTACGCCACCTGCACGTCAGAGTCCAACGCCTTACGGCGAGGCAGCGGAAAAGGTAACCAGCGGACAGCCTCGCCCCTAACTACCAGTTTGGAAGGATATCTCCGTCTGGAATTCACCTTCAGGACACCTCCTACCTCCTGACTGGTTTCAAAATCGAGGTCACACTTGCGCAGACCTTTCCCTTATGAAGCGGTGATACGATGTCTACCGAATCTATCGCGGACTACGGCATGCTTTGCCCGGCTTATTCACCCGAGATCGGGTGGCCGAATGGTCGTTTTAAGAGCAGTTACTATAAGGTTAACAACCATCCCCGCTCTATAGGAAACATTACTGTTCCCAGACTCCCCCGGTTGTTAGTCGGAGTGCACAATCGATTGGATGACGCCGCAAGGTGCTCAAACCGTCCAGAAGCGCTCGAATGTTGACCCCTAGGGGAGACTGACCCGCAGGCCAGCGTCCAACCCTGGCTATCCCTTCTGCGTGGAGGCCGCCGGATGGGTGTTGACCCGTGAGTGTGACCGACCCTGAACGAATGGGTCTTCGTGGCCTACTCCAACAGGGCTTATTAGCTCCCCTCCCGTGGGAACAACTTGAGTTGTCGACTACAACGGGCGAGCCCGTCACCACAGGAAGTTTTAACGATTAGTCGTTCTATCGACCTGCAGTGAGCGTAGAAGACTTTGGACAAAACAATCCAGCATCTAGCTACGCCCCAACCCGTAAGAGACCAACGCCTTACCGCGAGATAGCCAGGAATTCTACCTGGCTGGCGACACTCGCGCCCTTACTACCAATTGTGACCAGATTTCTCCGGTCTCTCGATTGGTTCCGAGTTCGAGGTCGCTTGCGCGGTCCTCTCCCTTACGAAGCGGTGAAACGGTGAATACCGAATCTATTGCGGACCATGGCGTCCTTTGTCCGCCTCTAACCCGGGATCGGATGGCCAATGGTCATTTCAAGAGCAGTCGCCGTAAGGTACGCAACCACCCCCGCTCTATAGGAAACAATACAGCTTCCAGACTCCCCCGACTATTAGTCGGAGTGCACAATCGATTGGCTTGCGCCGCGCGGTGTGCAGACCGTCCAGGAGCGCCAGAGGTTTGATTCCCAGGAGAAACTGACCAAGGCCAGAGTCCTACCCAGGTTCGCACCCCATGCGTGGAGGCCGTCGGATGGGTGTTGACCCGTGAGTGTGACCGACCCTGAACACATGGGTCTTCGTGGCCAACCCAGCATGGGCCCATTAGCTCCAGTCGGAACAGTAAGATAATAAAGTTTGATTAGAAATTCGATGTTATTTTGCAAAAGCCATTATGATGCACACTATGTGGGATTGCCATGTTTAGCCAAGCCGTAATTTATTTCACAAATTGCCATTCATTTCAATCCATCGACGCTATCAGATAAACCACCCTCAATCATCACTATATAAAAAGTGTCTTCATTCATGAACAAATCAACACCTCGATGTTTTCCCATCGTGCCGTGTTTTATAAACATAATTTTGAAGTGAGTCGTGAAACTATCGTTGAGATTCTTGTACAGCGTGCTGCAGCGTATAGATCGCTCACCGCGATAGCAACGACGCTCGATTTGCCGACGATACCGCAGCCACCGCCGTTCTTCTTGCCCGGCTCTAAGTTGCACAATGCCAATTTATTTATATTATGTAGGTACATTCGTGTCGGCACTAACTTAAACTAAATAAACACGAAACGAAACCATTTCCCATGCACTTTAGAGCCGGAGAGTCCGCGAACGGAATCATGCACGAGATGGCGGTTCTCATAGCCGGTGCAATGCAACCATATAAAAACATTTTATTAATTGATTGAGAACATAATTAAATGAGCAATGAAAGGCAATTAATTATTGCAATGAGCAATGATAGCGATTAATTATTGTTTCCATGTAAGTTTAGTATAAATTATACATTCTCAAATTGCATAGTCTTACTATTGAAAGAACTAAATAAAGAACCAAACATTCGTTTGCTTACTTAAGGTATTAGCCGATATTAAGTTATTATTAAGCAATGATATTAAGTTAAGAAACTATACTTAATATCGGCATTGATAACATAGGGTATTAGGGTAATAGATTGCTCAATGCTGTACTACGTTTTGGCAGCTAGGATTTTACTACGAAACGCAACGTGTAGATGACACTCATATATCCAAACATTGATTAATCTCCTCTTACGTTCAGTAGCCCAATAGATGACGTTATAAACATGCAGTTGCGTTATCCTATCTCAAAACATAATGACAATATATTACGAAATAAATGTTTGAATCACCGCTCTTATTATTTTAATTTATTTAATAATATAAAAAAATATATCCTTTATTTGGTATACAAGTTTAAATGCGTAATAATTACGCGCTTAATTTTCAAATAAACTAATATGGCATTCTAATCTCTGTATTATTTCTGTTATTTAATCAGCCTATCTAGAAATACGATAGATTGCACTAATAATTGAATGTTATTATTGTTGTCATTGGTTAAATAATGAGTTATTATAATCAATCAGTCCTTTAAAAATAAAAACCATTATGGCTCGATTGCGTTTCTTCGTGAACTAAAATCATAAATTAGTTCGTGTGAACGAGACAGGGCAATACGCTAGAGCGGAATTTAAAATGAACGGTTGTTACTTTTTCACATTAAAACTACCCACCAATAATAAATCATCTGAATCTAACATCGCACGAAATGGTGTTTAAACTTATTCGGACGAGTTAAGTTCGACAGGTAGTTTTTATCGACGATCGTTCGTTTCGTATTCCGCTCTAACGTATTGCTCTATCTCATTCGCTTGAACTAATTTCAGTTTAAGTTAACAAAGAAACGCAATCGGAGCCATTATAAATGTTATTATAGATGGCCAAATAAACTGCTAGTCCGGGTCTATATTTAAGTTATAGGGCCTTATAGATTGATTTACAAGCACTGTTTTTATGCAGCAGCGGAAAACGATCGACAGGGATGTGTGTCTTCCCTGCGTTATAGGTACACTGTATCGTTATATAAAAATGCACTAATCTTCCTCTTTTTAAAGATTTTTAAAGATTTTTTCGATTGTTTCTTCGTTCTGTCATCACGTAATATTTTGAACAAAGCTGTTTTCATTTATTTTGTCGCTATTAATTTGGTGTGCATTTTCAGCAGTCGCTGAAAATGAAAATAAACGTGGAGAAATTTAGTCGACACTATTAATGAACATGCATAACTATATCTGAATAGATTAATATATTGTGATAGGTCGAACTGTGACTGTCACGAATTAATTCTGTGATATGTCTACTAATATATTTATTACAAACTATAAATCAATTCAGAAAAAATCAATCAAAAAGTCGACACAAGTGATACAAGTCGATACAACCTTAATCCTAACATAAAACTGGCCTGCGGCGTTTAGGGGACTTCGACCCCCCCCCCCCCCCTTCACTTTCTTTTGGTTTTTGTTTTTAAATAGTGACTATCGAAAACTATTATCATCTCTACATTACATAATAATATATGAACAATAACCAATGGCGAAATCGAAATTTTTAAGAAACTTGGGCGAACTTTTAGAGTAGGAAACAAGAAGCTAAAGCAGACAATAAAAGTGTCTTGCGTGGTTGCATACGCTTCTTTCGTTCGGATAAGTCCGATCCTCCTAATTTTGTTGTTTTTATTTTTAATAAAGGTTTAGGATTTTTTATTTATTTGATAATTAATTGCACTGAGCGCTTTTACAAAGTAAAGCATGAGATATACATTACTGCAGCATTACAAATTATTTGTTCTTGGATCAGTAGCAAAAAAGAAAGCACACTGTAGCATCTTGAACACTACGTCAACGCCGCTTAACTAGGCCTAGCACTGTACTAAGGCAAGCGTACCATTATTTCACCTGGGCACACCTTTATTTTTAATTTAAAGAAAAAGCTAAAGAATCAAGTTATCAAATAAGCATTTATCATGAAATATCTTTTAGAAAAATAGATATACGATGGAGTTAAAATTAAAGAACTAGTTTAAAATAGGTACTCAAAAGTATTTAAAATTAATAAATATCTCAACTATATTTTCAAAATTATATTAAAAAAGTGTTAGTTAAATATAACTATGCTATTTTGCCATACTTTGCAAATTTTATAATAAATACGTAGTACAGGGTTATTTTTTAAAAATCATGACGTCTTTTAATCCTAACCGCCGAGAGCTATAATTTGGTGCGTATTAACAAAGTTCAAACCTCTAAATATATAAACTAAAATCTATTTACTATAATAAAGAACTTCTGATTTCATTATTATGTTTTTATTTCATAGTATGTATGTAGCACGATCTAGCGACGACGGCCACAACTCGATTAAAACCATCGCATTGGTGGTATATGAACAAGCAAAATTATGTTATTGAAGCTTACTAGTTTAAGCAAAGATCAACAGATGGCAGTTAAAAAGTATTTTAAATTAAGGTAATAAATAAATAAATTAATATAAATAGACAAGTTTAACATATTCTATATGAAATTTCTTTAGTAGATGTCATTTTTAATTCTAGTTGACCTTTTCTTTTAACTCCATCTAGGTTTCTTGCGTTCAACCCTGGCTCTGAAAATATACATATAGGTAAATTAATACATTTCTACAACTAGGTCTAAGTTGTCGATCTAATAAGGAAATTTCGCAACAAAAAATTAGTAGGAACAAATATAAAAAATTAATACAAATACTAAACCCTATTATCTATGCAGTTTTACTCTGCTGTTAAACTATGGTAGCCAGATTTGTTGTTTTTGACCGGACTGTCCGGTTTTCGTTAAGTCTGTCCGGTCAAGAAAATCTTGGTAAAGGCATTGATTTTATAGTGTAATAAATCAATTGTAAAGGGTACAATAAAAATTACACTATAAAATCAATGGTAAAGGGTACAATAAAAATTCGTGTAAATCTGGCGCTTGCGCTTGGACCGACAACCGACAAGTAGAAACTATAATAGGATCCTAAATATGTGAGGCATTTCTTAAACAATGAAGCAGCGCCAAATTTGTTGAAAATCGTGAAGTGTGTGTTTATTACTCCTATATCTAATGTTTTTATGGAAGGAAACTTTAGCGTAATGGGAAATGTATGGGCAATTTATTTCGTCTGTTGGGATATTGTCTCGCAGTGAACACTGTAAAAAGTGAATTATGCGTTTTCTTTAATATAAGTGCTAGGTAGTTGTGCCGAATTCGAAAATGCCGTCTCAGGCAATGCACCTTTATTAAAAACAGTGGTAACGAGTATGTACTAATAAAGAAACGGAAAACATACATATATAAATCCTAAAAACTTAACACTTATTTTCGGCAGTCGTGTAATAAATTCGTAAGAACTAAAAACAGTTACTAAAAAATCGTTAATATTTTGTGGAGAGTAATAATAGAACACTTTGTATAATTTATTTTGCTGAATTATTATTCTAAATGCCTTTATTTGTACTCGGCCTACCGGATTTATTCCTGACGGCCGCAAAGATTAAGAACGAAAAAAACTAAACTGTCAAATTATGACTGTCAACACGCCACACGTAATACTGCGATTTATATTGAAGATGCTGCTTTCTCCTTATTTAAAAGCAAGGGGTTGCGGCACGTATCAGGATCGCGGACACTCGGGATGTCAACGATTCTAACAATACTACACACTTCTAAATCAGTCCAAGCGTTTAGAAGTTATGGTGAAATAATATAAACGGAAAGCATACATATATGAATCCTAAAAAGTAGATGCCCTGTTAATTTAGCATTCGATGCCACTTAGTAGAATTTTAGTTAGTAACTTAAAGCTTTTACTTCAGTTAATAGTAAAAATTAAAAAATCTTCCGGTTTTTTATTTTAAGACATCTGGCAACCCTATGTAAAACTCTAATGGACATGAATAAATTTACGTTTTGAAGGCGTTTTTCACTGTTACTTCGAATTTAATATTTCCCCTTGTAAAGAGTTATGCAAATTCCGAAAAAAGTGGTAGTCTATCAGAGCAAGATCTGGCGAGTACGGTGAATGATGAAGTGTCTCCAGTCTTAAACAACTCTTGCAACTTTACGACTGTTTGATGTAAATTGTCTGGTCGTTCATTGTCGTGCAGAAGAAGTAGCGAAGATCTATTGACCAGGCTCGGTTATTCGATCTCGGGCTTCTCCATCGCTGATTGCAGTTCTCGACTGTGCAAACTGTTGTGCCAGACAACAGTCTGCACTTATACAGTCACCTACACTAAAATGCCGAGAATTTACAACTTTTCCATGATATCCGACACAATAACAAACGACATAAAAACAAATAATTAACTGACTTTAAAAATGGAAATATACAAAATGATCATAGTGAAAAACGGCAATTAATAGGTTAGGACCGTTTTTCCGTTTTGCCGTTTGGCCAATTGCCGTTTTTCACTATGATCATTTTGATCATAGTGAAAAACGGCAATTATTGGTTAATTTGTTTACAGCGCTGTGTTGAACTGATCACCATCAACAACCGGTATAAGTGAAACTATAGGTAATATGAACAAGAAAAAAAAAGATCAGCCTTCGGACCAAGACATTAAATATAATAATAACAGTTAATTCTGTCGCGTGAGATACTACCAACTTTGACCTCGCAAGCTTTGAAACAAATGACTAAAACGTGCGCAAAACAAAACCGGTCATTTATTTTCCTATTCGCATTTATGACTCACCGATATCCTAAATGATCAGCCACATAATGTACAACTATTGCCGTTCCTGTCGGGTCTACGTATCCGTAACTGCCTGCTACTGTACCATTTGGATAGCGTTGCTCGTCTCTGAATTGAGTATTTCCTGTTTTTTCATCGTCAATATCGTAGCCAAAAGCATAGGTCCCTGGGCCTGAAAATAACTTCTAGTAGTAACTCTTGGACTGCGATGGAAATAGGTAAGTATGCAATTCTAGGCGTGCTCATCCAGGGCAATACTTGGATCATCGGTGATGGAACGATAAGATTGGGTACGGACTTAATTAGGTACCCGTAGACCCCGCAGCCGCTGGGGGACGGAAAGCGGCATGGGACCCCGCCATGTTTGTCTAACAAATACTTCTATCTATAGACAAAAAATAAGCGATCACATAAAACAATTTGGACATATGTCAAATTCAAAAAGCTTCTAATTCAATTCCCAATTCTAATTCAATTCAATGGAAACCAAACTGCAACTCTGGGTTAGGATATATGTGATTTTTTCTCGTCCTACTTTAGCTCTGATTCCAATCCTTGAATTACAAGCTCAGTTCATTCATCTGCTATTAATCCTGCACTGCGTAACCACGGAACTACAGTACCGACGATAACAGTCATCTTAGATGATGTGAAGTCATTTTTGAAGAAATTGAATATATTTAGAGGCGCAGGACCAGATATGATTCCCCCTATATTCAAACGTAATCTTGCTGAAGAGCTGGCTTTTCGAATATTTATGATATTTAGTAAATCTCTTCAAGAGGGAATATTTCCGGCCAATTAGAAAACCGCCAACATCGTGCCTATTCAGCGACTCTAGTGAAGTGAAGAACTATAGACTAATATGCATATTTTCGACCTTTTCCAAAGCATTTGAATCTCTTGTTTGCGATCATCTCTTTAATCACACGAAACTTCTCTCAGTCAGATCCGGCATGGCTTCATAAACAATAGGTCCGTGCTTTCAAACCTTTTGGAATACAGCGACTATATGTATACATATACGCATAATTCGACAGTCGTACTTAGGCTGATGCTGTGTATACAGATTTCAGTAATGTATTTGACAAAATAAATCACAAAATATAAGTTGCAAAACTTTCGGAATACGTAGCAATTTACTAAGATGGCTAGAATCATATATGTCTAATCGATCCCAACTCGTCACTATAAATAGTTTCAAATTTTCACCGGCTGCAATAACTTTTGAGTTCAAATCTAGGACCATTGCTCTTCTTCTTTTACATAAATAATTTTTGCGCTGAATTACTTACTACGTCATCATTTATTTTTCGTGGATAACCTAAAAACTTTTATTAGAATCTCCTGTCCTGGCAGTGACTAAATTCGAAATGACCTGAATACATTGGCGCAGCCGCAAATCATTGCGCATAGACCTTGCGCGTCTTATCCATGCGCATAGAATCAATGCGCATTTTATCAATGATATATAGACAAATGTTAGGAATTTCTGATGTGGCAATGGCTTCATTTTTCTGAAGACTAAACCTGGAAATTGATTTGCTTTTTCGACAATCCCATCGAAGCGGTAATAAAATCAATATTACTCATCCAAGATAAATCCTAGGTCTCTGATTTGGTCGACTATAATTAATGAATGTATAGACCAGTTGTGTTTCAAAATAATTTTTTTAATTCGGCAAAATTTTATAAAATTGCATTTACCAACATCGAGCTGCATTGATATTGATATGCAGCTCGATTTTGAGAAATGCAATTTTATAAAATGTTGCCGAATACAAAATATTTTAAAACAAAACTGGTCTATTAGTAGCATTTCATTTCCTGTGCCACCGCGACTAACGAGGAGCTTTCATACATTTTATATAGTCGCTATCAATGGCAATATCGTGTCGAATATAACTCTTATCAGAATGAGTGGTATTTTTGATACCACATATTTAATGATTCCATCAATTCAATTAAAGATTAGATCAAATCTCCTTCTTCTTAATATTTATCTAATTGCCATCCTACTGTATTGTGTCGCCTTATTATTATATTTTATAATATTACAATATATCATATTGTGTATTACAAACAATAATAAACAATTATTCTTATTCATTTTTTGCTTTGCTCGTATATAACCCATTTTCCCACGTATCTATTATAAACGTTCTCTAGTTATTTCTATTTAAAAAATGTTCATGTAAGCGTTGTAATCTTTTCATAAGTTATTAAATTAGTTTTGCTTAAAATAGGTTTTCAAATACTCTATCATGCATTTACTATCAGTAAGTTTACTGTAAAAATTAAATAGTAAAAAGAGGCTCATCAAATTTCCCTAGTTTTGTGATCCTAATATTTCATAGATGAATAGTCGAAGGATGATATATTTTACCTAATAGGGTAACTATTTACTTAAATGAAATAATAATAAGAAGAATGGGTAAGTTACCATCTTGCTCTCTATGATTATATGACTGATACTGCGCCTTTGATAACGGTTCCCTTTCAGGTTCAATTTCATTTTCAGACTCAGTCTCGTACGTTGGTATATAAGCCATAGTAATTGTCGTATTTATGAAAATAATTATCTGAAATAGAAACGAAAGAAAGTAGAGACTATACAAAAAAAAGAAACGCTCTTGAAACATATATACTCAAAAACTCTTGGTAGAGGAAGGCTTTATAATCTGCAAAAGGCTTTAAAATTTATGATAGTTGACTGTCATAAATCGTATTAACCTATATAAGATATGTAAGAATATTTTTTTTTTTGTCTTAAAGATTAGTAAAAATCGTGAGCAGCTGGCATATATGCATGAAATGAAGATTTTACAAATCGTTTGATCAAATTCGTGCCTGGAATAAATTATGAATGTTACTTTATTGGTCGGGAAGATTGTAGATATGGATAAAAAACTGGCCTGAACGGCGCTCAAGAACAAGTGCTGGAATGTCGAGAAGTTGCCAGCAAGGTAAAGCGGCGACTTTCCGAAGACTGAGGATGGCAGAGCTGTGAATTCATTATCAATATTATAAAAGAAGAAAAAGAAAACTGTAAGAAGAAGATTATGGACATAGAATTATTGTTTAAATGAAAAGCAAAAATCACGAAAGATAATCGACTGCCCAATATCCCGTTTAGAGCGAGAAAGAATCGAATATGGAAACGAGATACCATCTTAATCGTTTTTAATAGTGTTCATAAATCAGTTAACGAAGACAGAAAATAATAGTAGTATTTAACGCACTAGCGGCGCAGTTACAAATGCGACACAAACATTGTTAAATTTATAAAATAATTTAATATTATATGTAGCTTAGAATCTTATAAATTTTTGTTTCAAATCATGTTTTGCAATTTACTGCAACATGTATATGTACAGTCTGTTTTTGTCAATTAAATCTACATATATTTAATTATTTCCATTTAAAATTACTAGCATTTGTAAATCAATTGTTATTTGAACATTCAGTGGGTGTTTAATATCATTAAATTTTCGCTGTTAATTTGGGAATGGATGTGAAACTAGATTATTAGAAACACTATTAGAAACATTATTAGAAACACTAAAAACAACTCACCTGAATCGTAAGCACTGTTACTCGAAACATTCTGGTATATATTTTCAATATAAATACACTTTTATCATATGGAATCACGATATCTAAATATCAACCCGCAGAAATGTTTGTCGAGCGACTTCCACATATAAAATGACAACTAACCATTATATCCTTCCGAGGACGCCATACACGCGTCCATATCCACACATGAGCATGAGCATGTAGGCAGGTACCGATCACAAACTCATGTTGGACCAAGTTTCATTTTATACTGTCATATGAACCAACAAATGTAACTGTATTTATAACTTTATTATCGTTGAGCATTATTTTATCTATACGATTGTGTTGCTATTTCGCTTTTTTACCTTTTCTTTAATATTAATCACTAAAATCTTCGACACCTTCTAGCTAGACCAATGAATATTTTGTTGCTCGGACCAAATTTACATAATATCATAATAGCCCTGATGTTATACAAGCTTTCTATATTTATTTATTTTTTTATTTACAGCAGATTGAGTCATAAATGTCAGACAACTATATATACTTATAGTAGGTGGCATTAACTAGATCAAATATAAAAATATACAACTAAAACAAGTCTTTTTACACGACTGTCCAACAAAAAAGGAGTGTAATGTGTTCAGGGCTCATTATGTATATTTTCCGTTTCTTTATTCCACCATAACTTCTAAACGCTTGAACCGATTTAGAACTGTGTTGCATTATTCGAATTTTTAAGTCATCCCGAGTGTCATAGAGCACCTTAACTATCCAAATGTCTATCTAGTAAGTAGTTGTCCAAGTAGTGGTCTAAACTATCTGTAAGTAGTTGTCTAAATGTCCAAATGTTAATAAATTAACAAAAATATATCGTGTTTATAAGTAGGATAGAAACGAATTCATTGTATTCTCATATATCAAAATATTCATTGTATTCTCCAAAATCCTGACTACACGCTTGACACAAAGACTGGATGAATATCAACCCAGGGAACAGGCAGGATTTCGGAAGGGTTTTGGAACGATCGACCACATCTTCACACTTCGGCAGGTTATCCAAAAGTCCGAAGAATACAATAGGCCCCTTTATCTAGCCTTCGTCGATTATGAAAAAGCATTCGACTCCATAGAACACTGGGCAGTCACCGAATCGCTACATCGATGTCATATAGACTACCGGTATATACAGATCCTGAAGAGCTTGTACAAAGCGGCAACAATGACCGTACAGCTGAAAGAACTAACAGACCCTATACCAATCCAAAGAGGAGTCCGACAAGGTGACGTTATATCCCCTAAGCTGTTCACCAACGCTATGGAGGATATATTCAAGACATTGGACTGGAGTGGCAAGGGAATCAACGTTGACGGCGTGTATCTCAATCATCTGCGCTACGCGGATGATATAGTTATAATCGCTGAATGTGCCGAAGACCTACAACTCATGCTGGAGCAACTATATCACGCGTCCCTGCGAACGGGTCTTAAGATGAACATGGACAAGACAAAGGTTATGGCGAAAGCCGATCTCACACCGAATCCCATTTCATTGAATGGACAACCGCTGGAGCAGGTGCAGGAGTACACATACCTAGGACAGGTGATAAAGCTCGGCCGGGACTCGATGATGGCAGAGATAAAGCGAAGGAAACAATTGGGATGGGCAGCCTTCGGGAAGCTGAGCTTCGTGCTGAAGTCCAGAATTCCCCAATCGCTCAAGACAAAGGTGTATAATCAGTGTGTGTTACCGGCTATGACGTATGCTTGTGAGACATGGACATTGACTGCTGGGATGATCTATAAGCTTAAGGTGGTGCAGCGTAACATGGAGCGAGTCATGCTTGGCATATCGTTGCGCGATCGAGTCCGAAACGAGCTCATCAGACAGCGCACGAAGGTGGTCGACGTAGGTCAAAGAGTGGCCAAGCTGAAGTGGGCTTGGGCCGGCCATGTGGCCCGACAACACGACGAACGGTGGAGCAAGCGCGTTTTGGAGTGGAGACCACGGCTAGGCAGAAGAAGTGTGGGCAGACCACCGGCCCGATGGTCAGATGACATCAAGGAGATAGCTGGACCAGTCTGGATGAGGGAAACGGACAACCGATCCGGGTGGAGAGTGATTGGAGAGGCGTATGCCCAACGGTGGGCGAATACGCGCTGATGAAGAAGAAGAAGAAGAAACGAATTTACAGTGTGAAATTTTTAGGACCCGACGTTTCGGTGAAGTTGCAGCCGCCGTTGTCCAGGGTAGACTGTCTACCCTATTTATAATGTCAGACAACCGCGATGGTCTTCGATTTTGTATATCGTGTTTAGTTTCAAATAAAAGGTCTGATTAAGTACATTTCGGGAATATACATGTATCTATATGGTCAAATACATAAACCACAAATATTTCATAAAAAATCCATAATAAAAATATAATTATAAATACATTAGTTTACTTTCTATAACGGCAGTCGTGTTTTTTATTATTTTTAATATATTTACTTGTTCCGAATAGTAAAGAAATTCTACTCCTCTACTCGTATAGGTTCTAGTGAGTCGAGTATTCGTGAGATTGAGTAGGTACTCTTAAGATTAAGAACTCGTGAAGCTATACTCATAGAAACGATGAATAAAATGCCTTATCGATGAGGTTCTTCATTCGGTGTTAATATGTTGCTGTAGGAGGCCGCTTATTTAAGAATCGAGATAGGTCCTAGATAAGGAGGGATATTTTTATAATGTTACAAATACACATAATTTGGCAAAAAAATACATATTTTTCAAAAAAATAATTCATAGAACAATATGTCTCTGTTGTTGTTTTTGAGCTACAGTAGGTACGCAATAGTTTTTTTTAAATAAGTAATGCTATATATCGCCTAATAGTTGCATTACATGGATGAGTTCCCCTTTATTTTGCTTTTATATTGTTTTATTTATTTATTTCCGGCCATACTCTTAATTTTATGTAAATCTAGTAATTTTGTGGAAACTAGAGATTCATTTTATGTAATGTAATGTTATGTTATTTTTATGTAATCTAGAGATTAATTTTAGTCAATATTAGCATTGATTATGTAGAGTATTAGATTGATCTATGTTATGGTATATTTTGGCAACCTTTCTGCACCGGCGACATGCAGATGGTGATGATAGATTGTCCGGCAAGACTAACAGCAATTTATTTGGCCATCCATAATAACATTGTAAACGAATGATTTTTATAAAGGACTGACTGATTTATTACAAAAAACCATTAATTACCCATAAATAATTAATAACCAATATAAAATTTAATTATTAATGCCATAAATTGCATTTTTATATAGGCTGATTATATAACATAAATAATACGGAGATATTAGAATGCCATCTATTAGTCTATTCGAACTTAAAGCGCGTAATTAATACGTTTTGAAACCTGTATACTATATTGAAGTCTGACATATTTAAATAAATATATTAAAAATAATTAGAACTATGATTTTAAAATATGTTTGTTATTATAATATTATTTTATTTTGCAGTGAGATAGGATGTCGTAACGGCGTGGGTCACCTATTAGGCTACTTATCATAAAAATATTATTCAATATTTAGAAGTTTGAGTGCCATCTACACGTTGCTTTTTGTAGTAAAATCCCAGCTGCCAAAACGTAGTACGGCATTGGCTATCTAATAACCTATATAATCAATGATATTAGATTAATATTACTTGTTTTGATTAGCATAATTTTAGAGTTTGAAGTAGTTCCACTGAAATGCAATGAATTTCAGTGCACGTGTGCTACCGCTACCACTACCACTTGTGCTTCTATGGTCGAGATGAAATTAGATAAGATTTATGAAATTGTTTATTTTTATTTTTCCGGTGATTTCGATTTTTAACTAAAAAGGAGCGATGCAATCCGACTCCCACCAGCTGGATGATCAAGCCCATCCCACGTGACCTTCCGAGTGTCAACATATTGAAACGTCGAGTTCATTTTCAGGGCGAATCATAAAAACACTCGTCCAATTACCGCTTTCCAATCGGCGTGATGCACCTTGCTCCCACATATAAACGTTGCGGCCGATGACTTGCGTTTTCTATGCATAGAGGTATTGATTTTGTATTACCTATGTATGCGATTTTGTACCGAACAAACAGTGGGCTCGATTGCGTTTCTTCGTGAACGTGATCGGAAAACAGTTCATACGAACGAGACAGAGCAGTGCGTTCGAGCGAAATGTGTAATGAACAATCTACCTGCCGCAAATAAAATAATCTGAGTTTGTTTACATTTCGTCCGGTCTTACATTATACCGCTGTACCTATATCGATTGGTAGTGTTATGCTGGAAAAGGACAATTCATTTAATATAATTTTTTTTATTTATTCATTTATTTATTAAGGAAAACATACAGCGCTACAAAAAATATATATTTCTGGTCGATGACGTGTTTTCAAAAATATTCTTCAATACGCACAGTGCTATACTGTAAGGGTTGAGAGCGGGAAAAGGAAGGAATGGGCGTTGAAAATTTTATATATATATATATATATATATATATATATATATATATATATATATATATATATATATATATATATATATATATATATATATATATATATATATATATATATATATATATATATATATATATATATATATATATATATATATATATATATATATATATATATATAATGAGCAGTACAAAAAATGGGAAAAATATACATCTTTATATAAAAATTATATGTGTACAATAAAACTAACTAATACATAATCCAACAATAAATTAAAAAAATATATTTATTATTTTTTATTATTTATTTTACTTTTATTCTATTATTTTCCTGTCCTTTAATAAGTCAATAGAAAAATAAAAATCCAAACAAAAATCGAAATCAAGGTCTCTAAACCATAAATCAAAATTAATTAATAAGTTGTCAATAAAACAAATATGTTAAAAATAAAACAATCTGAATGTAAATTAAAATGTCAAAAATAAAATAAAATAATAAAACCAAATAGTCCCTGGAATGTAAGTATCCAATTTGGAATGTCTGTGTCGCATTTTCGTTTAATTTTATGTACATATATGCTTTCCTTAAACTTATTCTCCTTCGTGTTGAAAAGGTCGATATTCTGGAATTGATTATTGTAACTTTGCATTAAGCGGTATGATGGAATTTTGGGCATACCTAGTACAGACGCGAGCGACTTCGAACGTACGGGAGTGAACCACGCGTGGTGGTACGTAAAAATATAGGTTCTGTTTGAAATTCGGATTCACTCTGTATTCCACTCTAACGTATTAACCTGTCTGATTCGCATGAATTAATTACGTTTTAAGTTCACGAAGAAACGCAATCGGGCCTAGCACCTACCTAAAAAATATGGCTCATACAAATATCTTTTTGGGATACAGGCTATTATTTTGGTAAATTTTCTTGTTGTGCTCCCTTAAGAGCCCTATCACATATTTTTTCCAGAAAGGCAAGAAAAGTGGATTTTTGGCGTTCTAATTCCAAGAAATGAAGAGATTTCTACAAACTTTAATTACTGAATTACCTGGACCATTTCTTGATGTTGACCATAGCGGCCTTTAATTTTAGATATAACGAATATTATTTACTTATTCAGCCCATTTTCCGAAAGTCGTTATTCGTAAAACGCTCGGAAGGCAAACTTTGAGCTCCTTAATACAGTAATATCACTACAACGAAAACCGTATACTATTTTTTTTTATGTCCGTCATGTATTCTTGTTGACCATAGCGGCCTTATTTTTTCGTTTTTTGACCACATATCCAAGGTATACATTACTTACAATTACACAAAATTTAAAAAAAAACTTCCTGTATCATTCTAATTTTCTCAGAAATAAAATAAGATTCTTATATAATACTTATACTATATTAAAGTTCACTCTTTTAGCAATACGACATAATATAAATTATTGTCATTAGAAAGGAGAAAACACTGCAAAAAACAATTAGAAATTGTGTATATATTTGCTTGCGCAAGAGAAGAGCGCTCAGTGCCGCGGTTTTCTCCCAGGGTTGAATAGTTATTTATTTATTTTTTTATTTATTTATCCTATCTTTTATAGTTACATCCAAAAAAAAATGCGTTCATTTTTTAAACTCATTTTAAAAGAATACCTACGCTATTTTGTAATAGGCCTCTTTAAATAACGTCATTAAAGATGACTAAAAATAAAAACTTGGAGTATACCTGCAAAAAAAAAATTGTATAAAGGGCGCTTTTCCAATATTGATGTCATCTTTTAAGGACCTATGATTTTTAGTCATCAAGTGGCTATAATTTGTTTTATAAATGGTTGCTGTGAATTGAGCCTCTCCACTCGCGACGGGCGGCTTTTGCGCAAGCCACAGACAACGGACGTAAGACTCGGACAGGGCGCAGACGGGACGCGGACCCGACTTTTTTAAAACCTTGTTGAAACGACGGGACTCGGACGCGACTCGGACACGACGGCGCGGTCGTCAGCATTGGCGTGGCATTTAATCGTCTGATGCAGAAATCACCCTCTTTGGGTGGAGCCATCAAACAAAAAAGAAGAAGAAGAATCGTCTGATTGCGTCACGACGACATGTCTTCTTCTGAAGATGGAGATATACTAGCATTGGTGCAACTCGCTAATATGCAGGGAGTGAGATGAAGACGTTACTGGGTTATACATCCGGTATGGCGAACTATTAAAGAAAACAGATTTTATAAAATAATGTACTATCCAGACATTAGTATCCAGACCGTTTTAAAAACGTATATAAGATGTCTCCACAAAGTTTTAACATTATCTTGTCCAAAGGGAAGAACGCGGTACTTTGATTTTTAATATTGGTTTGGAATTTTATTATCTGACAGGTACATTCTTAAAAAAGGCAGGCAACGGCGTCTGCTCAGATTGCGTTGGTCTAAGGCCACTTTTTTTAATGTTGTGACTATACGCAGTATTTTTACTATATATTTATACTATTTATATCCAGTCATATACATATTTTAGTATCTCTCCCTGTCAATAGCAATGAGAGCACATATTCTTTTAAATTAAACTAACCAATATTTAACGAATTTGATGTGAATAGTTCTGAAAAGTTCCATTAGAATAGTGCTGACCACTGAAAAGTGCTCATAGTAGGAATACTCTCGAGATTGTATCGCTTTTAGCAATTGTTTGACTACTCTGAGTCATGCATTATTGACGAAATAATTTGCTGTTTATCCTACAAACACTTAATTTAATCTAAACAATTTAATAGTAAAAATATATTTTTTTTAAAAGAAGCTTTTATTAAAATGCTCTGTACCGAGCTAACCCTAGGTACAACAGCCATGTCATAGATCGTTGAGTGGAACTTAGAACGAAATATACTAATTGAATACTATACAGAAAATCCTGTTTGTGCTGTTGAACTTTGAGGAGTCCCCTCGTTGGAAGCCAACCCTGTGTGCAGCAGCCCTAACGCGGTGAAACTTAGAACGGGTTATTATAATTGAATGCGTATACAAAATTTCGTTTCTTTGCTGTCGACCGTTGAGGAATCCCCGTTGGAAATCAACCCTGTGTGTAGCAGCCCTATCGCGATGTAACTTAGAACGGGCTAACCGTTGAGGAGTCCCCTCGTCGGGAGCCAACCCTGGGTGTAGCAGCCCTGTCGCGGTGAAATTTAGAACTGGCTATAATAATTGAGTGCGTAAATAAAAAATCGTTTCTGTGCTGTTGACCGTTGAAGATTCTTCTCGTTGGGAGCCAACCCTGAGTGCAGCAGCCATGTCATGGTAACATTTAGACCGGGCTATCATAATTGAATGCGTATACAAAATTGTGTGTCTATGCTGTTGACCATGGAAGAGTAGCCTAGTCGGGATCCGGTCCTGGGTGCAGAATCAGGTAATGCTCACCATAAAAATGCATTGTCATCGGAACTGAACCAACAAGTAAAATTTCAACTTCATAGGATAAGAGGAAGTGGTTCTAATTCAGCTTGCAAGATTTGACCTAAACAAACTAACATACATTCTAAGAAATATTGCAAGGTAAATGAAAGCTTGTAAAAACATGGCTTGTGTCTACAATAGTGCACACGGTGGAATCTCCATTTTGATTTAGCCAGTGTGGGTGTACGATTATATTGAGGAGAAAACATTTACATCGTATTTTATGATTGTGTTATATAGTACGTTATGGGCGTTTGAAAAGAATATTATTTTGAACAATATAACCGACAGCAGTTTTCATGATAGTAAAAATGTTACCAAACCCTAAAATTATTTGTTTTTATCGTTCGGTTTTATGAATGACTATAAAGGGATTTCGCACTCTACAGCGGACATTATTTTTTTTTATATTTGTCCTTTGTGGTACCTATTATGCGTGGTTCTTCATAAAAAGAGCCGCCGATTTTTGATCTGCTCTATAGGGAATTCGATTAATATTTGATTGTCAAGCCAATATACGTATGTCATCGTCTGATGATTGATCTTTGAACTCTGACCAAGCAAATACATCGATTCAATGCGATGTATTTGCTTGGTCAGAGTTCAAAGTTATAAGCGATTTTCGATGACTATGCATAAACCCAAGCGGTGCATCGAAGAGCATGCATGTATGCAATATTGCGATAGTTAATAATTTTATATTAATAATTGACATTTTCAAAAGCATAGAAATTTTGTGCGCACGATTTCAGCGCTTTCCAACTGGTTGTCTGCAAATATTTATAATCATAACTACATTGTAAACATTATCAAGAGACCCCTAACGTAATTGTCTATAAAAGGAGTTTGTAATGCATACAAAAATAGATTCATCACTAATTCTAGCACATCTCAGATTGGACTCTATTGCGTTTCTCTTGAACGAAAAACGGAAATTAGTTCATGTGAACGAGCCAGAGCAGTACGCCAGAGTGGAATATGAAATGAACTGTTGTCACTTTTACGCATTAAAACTATCCACCGAAGATAAAAGCAGCTAAATTTGACACCGCACGAAATGTGTTCAAACTTATTCGGGCGTCTATTAGTTCGACATGTAGTTTTGGTGCGGGAAAATCGACGATAGTTCCTTTCATATTCCGTTCTGTTGAACTAAGTTCCTATTTTAGTTTACGAAGAAACGAAATCGGGCCCATTATATATGCACATACATTTGATTAGTAATAAGCGAGAAACAAATGTACAAAAACAAAAGTTGAAAGTTGTAAACATTGTGTGAAACATTTTGTGAAGAATGGGATCACAACATTATGTGACGGTTCTGATAATTAATAATAATAATAATTAATGAATTAAAAATAAACACTTTTTTTTTGCAGAATCTGCCCTATTATGCCATAGCCTGTAGTAAGATAAACTACATGTATAACGATGATTTGTTCATATGCAAATAGGTAGATTTTAGAAAAAAGAAAAAATCAATAAAAATAAAACAGGTAATTGAAATAATTTTTGACTTAAAATTATACTTAGAAATATCGCATGATCGTAGATATAAAATTTCGTGAGATATATAACAAATAAATAAGTAAATAAATAATTTAAAAAAGTTTATTTTATAATATAATACTACCTTTTCACCTCATTTCTCCCAAGTTGAAGTAAGCGTTATGTAATTTTAAATTTGAATTGAATCGACTTTATACTTCGGTATGTTTTTATACATTCTTAATTTTACTATAAAAGTTGGGGCCTATAAAGCAAAACTGTCTCTATGCAAAAGAAGTGCGGGTTTTCCGTACGATGTGTTTAGAGACTGTTGAGTCTCTAGTTGCAATTTAAGCTCAGTTTAAACATGAACACCATTACTTTTTAACAGGTTATTTCATATACGTAAGTTAACCCTTCCTATTTGAGTTAACCATTTTTGGTTAGACGCTTACAAATGCTAAAATGGTATCTAACCAATATTGGTTAGGGCGCTCCGCGCTGCGTAAAATGCCAACTTTTTAAATATTTATTTATTATTATCTTAATTGTTTGACGAGATAAGGTTATAATATTATAAATTTCAAATTTCAATGCGATCATTTTACAGTTATTCTTTTTACGATCCGTATAGTAGTTTAAAAGTTATGGTCGTTTTTCTCAAGGCCATCGACTTCACGCGCAAAACTGTCCCGGGCAGAAGTGACGACTAAATTTTTACCCCGCGATAGGAGGTTAAAGATTTTGCGTATACGTATCTATCTGCCTGATGTCTAATAACTTTAGCTCTGTGAACAAGTCGTTTGAAGAATACCTTCGGGGCTACTTGGACCCGAAGAAGCGCCTTATGCGCTGTCATAAGCACATGCAGAATAGTACGTGTAGCTCCTCCCCAACCTAGAATACCGTATGAAATTAAACTATTTGCTAGTACATGGCAGATATTTTTGATGGACCTTTGATCAAAAACAAATGGCCACTATAATGAATAATTATTTCCTCAATATAGCCACCTTTCTATCGTGTAGTCCCAACGAAGAGCAAGCAAACACACTACTATCTTTATGATGTGAACTAATGGATCAATTATGTGGTTAAAATTCATCACTTGAGAAAAAATAATAAAACTTCGCCTTGCAGAAATTAAGCGCAAACCGACGAAGGATGTTTATGGCCTGCCAATATTTTTGCTGAAAATTTTACGCAGATATCTTTGTACTGGGATATCTTTTTAATACCTACATCGCTGAAGGAATATATTCCACATGTTTAAAGCGTATAAAGGTGACTCCGGTCTACAAGGGTAAAGGCTATCATCTCTAGATAGCTATCATCTCTATATTTGCAAATCAAAATGAGCTTGAGATTTCTAACAGCATATATGAGCAGTTCACTAGCAGTAACCTTCCTTGTGATAAACAGTATATTATATATATTTATCGCAGCGACCACTGCACTGTATCAGCCGCACAATAATTAGTAACGCATGTGATGATGATGAGAAGCAAGACGACATGTCGTCGCCATTTTTTGTGACTCGTTACGAGCCTTCGACGTTATCATGATCTGTTGCTTATGAAATTAAAACATTATGGTTTTCGACGGAAACGCCTCGAATCTAATGAATTCATTTCTACGCGACAAGCAGCAAGCGACTATCGACGACTGCATCTCCATTACGGGCGAGATAGCAATAGGTATCACAGGGATATTTTTGGGTAACACACTGCTTCTCGTATATATGCATAATACAGCAGCTACAAGGCGAGCTAAATTGATGCTAGACGCGGGTTACACATGCGCAGTGATATAGTGCGGGAGTGTACCATCGTTAGCCGACAACTCCCAACTTGTGTTGAATGAGTTACGTTCATGTTTTGACGCTAATGGCCTGATACTTAACACTAACAAAACTGATGTGTTGTATTACATCCTCCCCTAATATAGGGGAAATACATGTAACCATAAAAAACGAAGAACTAACTCGGGTATCTTGAACGAACTTCTTGGGAATTATATTCAATAGCGAGTTGCGATGGCACCTACATATTGATGCTTTATGAGATAAATTGGGAAGAACGTGGTACGCACTCTATGGCATAATTGCGTCCATTCTCTACTAACGTATGGTGCGGAGTTATGGGGGCGTGCAATGAACAGGCACATAGCTTTTATTTTGTGTGCTGCTTAATACGCTTGAAAGGGCTCTGTTTAGATATCTGTGTATAGTGATGCAGCCGTCCATCTATATGGATTGGGGTCCGATGTTACAAGGTAGTCCGGTACTGGCAAGGTCCTGGTCAAACTCCTCTCTCGAGGCATCTATGTAAAGATATGTTTCACACACCGTTACTATAAATATTAGTAAACGTCGAAAATATCATGGATGTTTTCGCTTTATGTTCGCAGAAATCCCTCAGAATTTAAAGTGGATGGTATGCATCACAGCTACCCGACAAGATCCTAAAGCAATCTACGTTCGGTGAGTCAGGAATTATCCAAGTCGGAGAAGCCCGGGCCAGTGGCCTACATCAAACAGCGATCACATTATACAATCATAATTATTTGGCGTTTTAAGAGCCGCTTTATTACTAAGAAATATTATATAATGAATAATGAATATTACTAAGGAATATTATTACTCACTGAAAGAATATTACTCATGTAGTTTTCAAAATCACAATTGTAAGTTATATCTTTGTAATGTTTTTAATTATCTACCTGCGTTATATTGCGTTTATATTAGATCTATTTTTTGTGTTTTCGAATATTTATTAAGATTTGGCATATTATTTTTTTTTTATCTACTTTCAATATACCTACATTTATTAAAAAGTGTATATTATTATCGCACGTTGAAAACAAAAGTGACATTAAGAGAAAAATCCAATTTTTCAGAATGGCCATTTAAAGTTTTTGACAATTTTATGACTTTAACAACTCGTTTATGAATCGGAATAGATGTGCTGTTAAATATTATTTCAGGTATTATTCTAACGTAATCTGTTGGATTCTTATTAGATTATCGGGTAGGTGTGATACTATCAAGCACAAAACCTAAAAGTATGAAGTGACACAATGGGGCATCTAGCGATATCAAAGTGAACTATTAAGAAACGGGTCTTTGAGGATGACGTAGTTTTTCCTGTAGATTCCAGATGTCGCTGTAACTCAATACCGCCAAATTTCGTTTAGTAGAAAGTATGAATATACAAGGAGTGTAGGTACTCGAAATCGGTAATAAAGGTATAAGTGTACCGTGATCGAAAAAAAGTGTACCGAAATCGGTAATAAGATTTCGGTATATCAGCATATTTCTCAGTGTAGGTACTCGAAATATTTATGTATTTATACTTACGGATCTTTTCAGTTGATCACTGTGATTGGTTTAGGTTTCTATCTGAACGGAAACAAGTTTGACTGTGTTATTTTTTATCACTCCCTTTATTTACATACCTATATAACAATGTTTGCAATTATATTTTTTTTTATTTTATGAAAATGTAGGAAGTTATCCTACGTTGAAATATTGTAATACTATATATTTTTTAGTAAATATTTACTTCACTGCATAAAATAATTAGTTGTTACCTACCTTAATTGTTTTCTGCCCTTTCTGTTTCGTGTTCATTCACTAGAATATTGTATTTCTGTTTCGTGTTAATTCACTAGAATATTGTATTTCTGTTTCGTGTTCATTCACTAGAATATTGTATTTCTGTTTCGTGTTCATTCACTAGAACTTCCTTGAAGACAAGTACCTACCATGTTCTTATTAAATTATAATAATAAATATTTTGACGATTTTGTCCAATGCAGTTCATGTAATCGTCTGGAAATATAATTTCAAACTCGAATATGTTTGAGTTCAGTTTTAATGAAATAGTGTCATCAATAAAAAGAAAATATTAATATTATTTTTTTTTGTACACTTTGCTCTGCTCTTCCATATAATAAGACGCTAAAACGCATTTGGCAGTCATTCTTTATTATATTGTTCAGTTACTCTCAGATATACAAACTAATAATATAAATCCATTAACGAAAACTACGACATAAAAAGCCAAATATTGTTTGATATATTATTTTTAAATCATGTAAAACGTATAATAAGATTTATTGCATTTTTGATGTAGTTATATACATAATATACATATACATATATGCATACTGAGATCAGAAGTGTGAACGTTGTATTTTGTGAATTTTAAACCGAAAATTATAATAATGTGATCATTTAGATTACACGAGTGATCATTTCTTATAGCTATTATAGCACTATCGTGGCATTTGTTATGGTTGTATATTCGTATACATATATTGATTACGTATCCATACACTTTTAATAGAAACTTGTTTCTCTACTTTATAAGGTAGTAATACTTAAATGTAACATTAGCGACCATCACATTCGAGACATAGTAGCAATAGACTTGACGCAGAGGAACATCAATGAAGACCTAGTCCTAGATGGTAGTATGGTGCTGGAGCGGCGTAATGGGCAATTGGTGCAACCTAGAATTATAAATAGCGATGATTATTTCGATAGACCAATAAAAACACCTTAGTCGCTCAACTCTTTTATTTGTGCACTTTATCGAAAGCTTTCGCAAAGTCACGAACACTAAGTTTAATAACATTATTATCGTAACTAATATTAACGTTGCTTAGTAACGAATTATTGCTTCTTTTTGTAATATAATAATTTTCGCTCAGAATCTTATGTAAAATATTATATATAATTTTTAATGTGATGACAAGTGGTACTAGCAAAATCGGCTTGACATCAGATTGAATAAAAATCTTCTCCTTGTCAAAATCGACAAAACTCCGGTATCAAAACCTTTAAAGAACGCATAAATCGAAGAAAAGGGGGCCTATTGCGTTTCTTCGTGAACTAAAATAGGAACTTAGTTCAACCGAACGAGACAGAGCAATACGTTTGAACTGAATATGAAATGAACTATCGTCGATTTTCCCGCACCAAAACTACATGTCGAACTTAAAGACGCCCGAATAATTGAACACTTTTCTTGCGGTGTTAGATTTACCTGCTTTATCTTCGGTGGGTAGTTTTAATTCGTAAAAGTGACAACCGTTCATTTCACATTCCGCTCTGACGTATTGCTCTGTCTCGTTCGCATGAACTATTTTCCGATTTAAGTTCAAGAGAAACGCAATCAAGCCCATTGTCGCATTTGCCTTTAGTTCTAATTTATTTGTGGGTCTTCTTCCTCCTTCCAAAATGTATTGTGTACTCTGGTGTTTTTATATAAAAATCTTAAATGAATTGTGCGTCTTCGTAGTTTATAAAATACATAAGATGTACCTATACGGATGTACATACATACGTATATAAATACACAAATCCATAATTTCTAATTACTCGAACCAGCATAGTTTTTTCCAAGATACTCCACATTTATACATAAATTTTATGCAAAAAACCTGTTAAAAAACAGAGATAAATGCTTTTTTCAAAAATAAAGAAAAAGGCTATCATGTTTTATATATATACTAGTAAAATACATAATGTTTTTAAAATAAATAGGTTTACACATTGTGCTTCTTTTTACATTAACTGTACTCTGCAATTGTAACATTTCATTTTGTAAATTATCTCTTGCAAGATTTCTCCTGATTTCATTCTAAAATAATTAGTGAAACGCAGCGTGCGCTCCGTTACACATATTTCTAAAATATATTTCGAATATGGCAAAGTTGATCGAGTGTTTCCTGGTTTTACTTAAGAAGCGCCGAGGCTTGTTACTCAACTTAAGTTACGCAACGAAGAGGCTAGTCCTACCGCCACTGCATTCCGCTAACTTTGGTATGGCAAGACGCGGCTTTTACATCGGATTCGAGATTTTTCTTGCATTACAGACCTAACATTTTTCAAAAGAAACGTTTAACTGGTGGCTAATAAAGCCATTCTTGCCATAGCTTCCTACTGAAGGTTTAGGAAAAAATGTAATAACTTTCACGCTGGTTACCGAGGATAAAGATTATGCAGATGTGGCTTATCTCGATTTATCAGAGGAACTGCTCAACAAACTTGAACGTTTGCAAAATGTATGCATACGATTCATCTTCGGTCTACGTAAATATGATCACGTGTCCGACTATAGGGCACAGTTAAAGTGGTTGCCAGTACGCCAAAGAAGAAATGTTCATATACTTGCTCTCCTATATCGTGTGCTCTCCCAATTAACACCATCCTATCTCCACTAGCTTTTTGAACCACTAAGTTCCCACGGTCACGTACTTCGGTCAGCCTCTGACAGTTTATTAAAAATTCCGAGTCATAATAGTGATTTCTATTCCTATTCTTTCTGTGTCCATGGTACAAGACTCTGGAACAATCTCCCAGCAAATATACAAAACTCGTCTTCTTTACCATGGTTTAAAGCTCACCTTAAGGATTACTACCTTTCTAAGAAGTAACCAGTTCTTCCCTTTTTCTCCTCTTCCTCTCCCAATTTCCTCTCCTCGGGCATTATTAGTTTTAATTTCTTCCACTTGTCTGTTTAATATGTAATAATCTTTATTTTCACAATGCGCGCATGTACCACTGTGTTTAGGTTAGTTGTAAGACATTGCCATGTGGCATTAATCTCGCCTTTTTGTATACTAATTAAGTGCAAATAAAGAGTATTTAGGATACTCAATATGTTTCTTTTTCTCAGTGATAAAGGCTCAAAGAAAAAAAATATAGACGATTTTGAACTCATGTTTCCATGTGAAAAGGAAATAAAAAGGGAAATACGACTTTTCTTGTTCAGTTTGATATACATACTCACCAACCGTCGAGCCCATGACGGCTAGAGTTGAAATTATAAATAGGATAGAAAGGAATTTACCGCGTGAAATTTGTAGCACCCAATGTTTCGGTGACGTTGCAGCCGCCGTTGTCTAGGGTAGACTGAGAACTACCCTAGACAACGGCGGCTGCAACGTCACCGAAACGTCGGGTGCTACAAATTTCACGCGGTAAATTCGTTTCTATCCTATTTATATTGTCAAACAACCGCGATAGTCTTCGATTTTATATTAGAGCCGAAATATTTTCAATTGATTCTTTTCAACAATCATTACTTCTTAAGAGCTACTAACAACTATTTCTTGTTCCAGAAACCATATTCCATTACTTGTTAGTTATCTAAGGGTGAAAAGAGGCGAGGCTGACAATATATTAACACTATCAACAACAAAATGCAAGGAGTATCTGGAACAAACGTTGAAATATTCCTGCTCCACCAGGACTAACATATTATGTAGCATTTCATACACTCTTTTATTCAATATCAATATGTATAATCTCTCTAGCTCGTAGGTGATGGTCAATTTTGAGGGTTAATATCAAAGGCAATATCAGTTCAAAACGAGCACTCCTTTTTATTTCTCTGTGGAATGATTGATGTATCGTGACGTCACATAATAATGTACCCTTAAACGACGTCTGCGCTAAGTGATCCTCCAAACGAGCAAGATTTTATAACTTTGTACAAAGAAACTCAATTTGTAGGAAACTCGTAGCGTTTCCTACAAAGTTAAAAATCGCTTATCTCTAGTAACCTAATAGATATTGAAATCATTTTTCGATTTCTAGATGTAATACTTTTACCTACCTTAAGGATCTGCGGATGTGTAGCATGCCCACTTTTGTGAACAACAGCATTAAATCCATTGTGATCATCTGCTGAGTAGTTCACAGTTCTGGTCGAGCCATCGGGCTCCACTAAAGAGTAACTACCTGCAATTAAGTAATCGATAATATTAATTCAAACGATCACTTTTATTAGTTAATTTTTTTAAATTGTTATTTTGGTATACCTTTAACGACGTCACCATCTCGTTCCTCTTGCTGCGATTTAATATCACCAGTATGTGGATCTTTTACTCCATAATTGAATGCATATTTAGGGTAAGCCTGAAAAGTTCATGTGTCTAAAAAATTCTTTTTAAAATTCAATGAAATATTAAATATTGTTAGGTTTTGTTTTGAATCTAGTAAAAAAAATACAATAAACTAAAAATTACGTTAAATCATGTAAATTACATGAAGGTGATACAACTAATACATGTATAATCTTTGGCAACATCATTATAATCTTTAGGCTTAGATACATGTATAATCTTTGGCAACATCATTAAATGAAATCAATAAATTTAGACAACTTACAACAGGTTCATGAATAATCGGTGCATGGTGTAATAAGGGGGCATATCCATATCCTCCATGGATTTCTAATGGAACTGCGATCGCTGTGCCCAAGAACAAACACGCGAATACTAGTAATGTCTACAATTGAAAAAATATACATAAAGTAAGAAAAATTGCTGTATTTTACAAAATTTACACTAACTTACATTCTATCTTAATTGTTACAAACGGCGGGGCTTATCGTTGCACGATTTCTTACAACCAAATGTAGTAATAAGTATTTTTAAAATGCAGCTTATTTCAGCAACTGAATATATATAATAGTCGTAATTAAAAATAAAATAAAATAATTAATTATCAACTAAAAGTACAAAAAACATTTATAATATAATAATATATACAAAGGTACTACAGAAAGAGAATAATACTTATATAAAATGATAAATATTGGGCAAAAATGTCTACTATTGGACTGTCCAATGAAAAGTGGTTATGACCTAATATTTTGATAAAGGACATGGTATTTTAATAACACCTTGAATCAGGGCAACAGAATTGCATGACAAATGACATGCGAAAGCTGGCTCCCAAGTCGAGCAGAATGGTCGGTAAAAAAGTAGGTGAAAGTAGGTGAAAAAAAGTCTGGCGTAATTGAATTGCTATACGCCAGGCTTGGCGTGAAACTTGGGGTCTAAAACCGCGCTTAATTTTGAACTGACGTTTTGGTATTACCTTTCTGTCCTAAACGCAATCGGCTATACAAGATTGAAATCATTTGAACAATGTACATGAATATTCATACAAATTTTAGAGCGATTTTTAAGTAAGAGCTATTGGTTTTTGATGAATATCATTAAAAAAATATTTATCTAGCCCTTACGACTAATATCTCTTAAACGATAGATAAAATTGAATAGCATAGGTTAAAACAAACAGACAGACACTAAATTAAACCTCAATTAATGAAAATACTAAATTAT
This sequence comes from Micropterix aruncella, assembly GCA_944548615.1. Taxonomy (NCBI): domain Eukaryota; kingdom Metazoa; phylum Arthropoda; class Insecta; order Lepidoptera; family Micropterigidae; genus Micropterix; species Micropterix aruncella. The sequence goes on from OX155956.1 coordinate 16,936,759, forward strand.
TATACTATACAATTTAAGGAAAAATATTTTGAAGTGGTTAAATAATATAAATGAATGGTTCAACTAACATAGAACCATTTAGATATTTCGTAAAGAATACGATTCCGTATAGAATCCCTTAAACGGGCGTATTAGATACAGTATTAAGCAAACTAATAGAATCAATTGTAATTTAGACTCAGTAATCATTTATTTGACGATTTATTTATGAAAATATATAATATGGCATTTATTTGATTTAAGCTACGTTTAAGGTAATATTATATTTTAAAATTAAAACTTTGATACCTTCCGTAAAAGTCTACATTATAACAATATATATGAAAGAAATAAAATTTGAACATGTACACTTATAAAAAAATAATTGCGTATGGAACAACAGTTTTGTACTGACGCTACTGCACATATTAAATGGAATAATTTTTATGCAAAATTATGTATATTTGCAAAACTATATATATAGAACTATTTAGAAATGAAATTTATTTATAAATACGCATTTATTTAGAGTTTTTGTCCAAATACAAACTTTTATAAACACCATATTTAATTTATTTACTTCAATGTTTTGAAATTTAGCTTAACAATTCATTTCTATGTGTAATAAAATAGTTATATGAAAAAAAATATAGAACAAAAAAGCTGTATAGAAGAATACACCAATATCTCTTTGGCATGATAGGTTAATAGACGATATAGGTATTGAATGGCACAGTACTCACATTCATTGTCGAATGAAATATGTATAGATTTCAAATTTCAAAAAATCCAAACAATATCACAGTTTTGCGTATCTCCCGATATGACTAATCTCTCTCGTTATTTCGTCATAAATGCAGCTGATTTTGCTCCGCTGACCACGTGTGAACAGCTTTTATATTAGAAGTCAGCCGAGCTAGATATCCCCACTAGTATTCCTTGCACTCTGCACAAATTGAAATGCAGTGACGATTGTATAGAGGTAGTAGCCAGCGCGCGTTATATTTCATTCATACGATAAATCTGTCTGGCGAAAGGTCTCAGGAAGTTAGGGCCTGGTTATGTAGGTACCTTTTTATTACGTGGGAACAGGACTGAGATCTAATGCGGATTTAGCAATATTGAATTGAAATAGGTCGGTTCTCGATTAGGTTGAAATAGGTCGGTTCTCTGTCAGTATCTGATTTAATATTTTTTTAGTATTGTGAACGAGCAAAATTTTTTTCGACGGAAATATCTATTTTGAACCCCCTGAGACGATTTAGACCACTTCCAGATGGAAGTCTGTCTGTGTGTCTGTCTGTATGTCTGTAGGCCTGTATGTGTGTGTATTCTTTAACGATAGCGCCCAAACGCCAAATCCTATTAAGCTGACATTTCGCATGCAGGCATTATTTTGTCATGGCACGAGTTCAAAAGTTTGTATTGAAATCGGTCCACCCGGTGCTAATCATATTTCTTGGTGGTGCTAATCATATGGAGCGTACTAATCATATTTTTGGTGGTGCTAATCATATATTAGGTGGTGCTAATCATAATCATGATGGTGCTAATCATATGGAGCGTACTAATCATATTTCAATATCTAAATATTAGACTTAGAGACTTGAAATTTGGTACGCAGATGCCTTGATGGGCTGAAATCACATTGTGAAATTTGGTTGGAATATCTGATATATAATATTAAAATTCCACAATACATTTGCTGGCGCTTGGCTCAACCCAACCCTTAGTCGTGAAACGAACCGCGCCGCATGAGGCGTCGCAATGGAACCCAGCCGGGTTCGTTAGGTGGCTGAGGGAGATCGTTTTTATTTATGAAATTAATATTCAGATGAAATCGGTCCTTGCCTACTTGTCCGGATAGTCGTGGGGTGACAACAGATTTTTTTTAATTACAAATAAAAATAGTGAATGTAAAACTCGTTCCGGTGATTAAAATATATCGTTTTTTTACTGGAAGTATTAAAGGTGAGCCCAACACATGTTATACATGTGGACATGCTCCAACTTTATTATAAATTATGTAATAATCTCCTAATCGATACATACTAAATAAGCTCAAGAGAGAATCGCCTTTGATGAAAATTATGTAACATATCATGGCGTGACTGGCTCCGCTTTAAACTATAAATACCCAACTTGATAATTATTGAGGGTAAACGCAAGTCGTAAGAGACAATAACAAACCGTTAAATTATGCAATCTAAATTTATAACTAACCTCCACAGGTTATGCAAATGAAGAAGCACACTGCGGAAACACAATTCAACCCCCCACTTAATTAATATCGTAACAGTAATAATTATAATTTTCGTAATATTGTAGCGACATTTAATTGTCAGTCATCTGCTTCATTGCCTTCTTTTTGTTTTGAGTATCAGCGTGCAGAAATGACAAATTTTGCACACTGCGTTCAGATGCGTTGGCGTCGAAGCAGACTCATATTGGAACAACAGGGAATGTCTAAAAAAATTGATAAATATATAAACATCATAAATATGATATTTAATTAAAATTTTCAAGAATTACTGACCAAAATGAAAAACTCTATAGCCCTGAGTGTTTCCAGATACATAGCTATGTTTCCATGTTAAGCGTTATTTGTTACTTCCGTTTTTATCTAATCTCAAATTAGTCTAATTAACTATGTTGGATGTATTTTTCCAAATAATGTCTCTTTAGACATTGGGCCCGATTGCTTTTCTTATTGAACTAAAACTGAAATTAGTTCAAGCGAACAAGATAGAGCAATACGTAAGAGCAAAATATGAAACGAAGCATCGACGATAAAAAATACCTGTCGAACTTATATTATTATATATATTAGTCTCGAACTTATATATTAGTCCGAATAAATTTAAACATATTTCGTTCGGTGTTAGATTCAGATGCTTTATCCTTGGTGGGTAGTTTTAATGCGAAAAATGACAACCGTTCGTTTTACATTCCGCTCTAGCGTATTGTCCTGTCTCGTTCACACGGACTAATTTCCGATTTTAGTTCACGAAGAAACGCAATCGAGCCTATTGTATACAACGCAAGTAATATTAAAAAGTGAGTATCTCAAAGGCATGGACAACAAATTAAGTCCAAACTCGGATAAATAAAAAATCACAGTCAAAAATCATTGATAAAATTTTGCTGCATGATAAACTCTGATCCAAGTTTGAAAATTCAAGAGAGCAGGAACCTGCACGTTGCATGCGAGTATTTAAGACAGATGTACATATCTACTTAATAGATGCCGAGTATCTGCTTATTATGCTAGGACACAGATCCACTAGGATTTATTAACCGATTTAATTAATATACAGATTTAAATGACGTTTTTTGAAAAGATATTTAAATTTATAAAAAAATAAAATCTGAATTTTATTGTTTCCATTAATTCTCTATTAATATGGATCTATATATGATAACGCATGTAAAGAAATACTTGAAATAGGCGTTGAAAATTTGTAGTTTAATACAGAGTGATTTGTTTACTTCGGTTAAATATCCAGTAAAATATATTTTAAAGCAAATAAATAAGACCAATTTGCTTATTAGACACGAGTACCTCGGCAGTCGAGTCGTATAGTCGAATGTCATGTCGTATTGTCGTATGTCGTGTGTCGTATGTCGTACGGATAAAATGTCGAAGCGCTTCCGCCAAAAAAAACCAATAGCCTTAACCTTAGCCTGAGCCTTAACATTTCGTTGGGAATGTCATGTCTCCTGGTAAAAAGTGAGAGCAGGAACCTAGACGTTGCATGCGAGCAATTAAGAAAGATGTACATTTCTACTAAATAGATGCCGAGTACCTACTTATTGTGCCAGACACAGATCCACGATGCCATCTGGCACAATAAGTAAGTACTCGGCATCTATTTAGTAGATATGTACATCTTTCTTAATGATGAATGAACTAATGAAGAATGGGACATGGGTCAGGGGAAAATTTCGTATAGTCGAATGTCGTGTCGTGTTGTCGTATGTCGTGTGTCGTATGTCGCATAGATAAAATGTCGTATACCCAGAAGCGCTTCCGCCAAAAAAACAAATAGCCTTAACTTTAAGAATGAGATTGGTTAGATGCTGTGGTTTATTCAGTTTTTCTGTATAGCCTGCAATCATATACCCTAACTGGATCTCTTCTAAAAAGATTCATGCCTTTAAATAATGGGTATAGGTTTAGTAGAATGATAAAGTTTATTGGTACTCCAAAGAATGGAGGAAAAATTAGAGCTGCTCACGACCATTCAACGACGGGAATTGGAATACTTCTTCTCGTTACAAGACTATTATTAAATACCACGTTTTGCAACCTATTATCCACAGCACCAGCATAAGGGGCCCAGGAAGATGCCGAGGTTACTAGCTGAATAATACAAAAGAAGTATTTGGAAGATACATTAATTCTTTACTGTGGGCAACAGCATCTAGCCAACCTTCGAAGAGAAGAAAGTACCTGAAGAAGGCAGCGATAAGAATTCAATGAAATATATTATTACTTCCCCTAAAATCTATATAAATCCGTTTCACGATTTGTACAATTGTGAGTAACCCCAATGAATATTTAAGTGCTTTGATTGTCTTGTCACAAATCTTAAAAGTTTAAGTGATCCCTAAATAAAAAATGCTCTAATATGTATCCTAAATGGTTCCTTACCGCGCTGTCCTGTAATTAATTGTTAATGTGTGTTTCTATGGTTTTTAGCATAGAATATATGTCGCTCGGTCATTTATGAAAATTATGCTTTTATTCATATATATATATATATATATATATATATATATATATATATATATATATATATATATATATATATATATATATATATATATATATATATATATATATATATATATATATATATATATATATATATATATATATATATATATATATATATATATATATATATATATATATAACTTGTGTTACTCTTTCGAATTTGGTTTTTATTTTGCAATAAATTACGAAAAACCTAAAAATAAATTAATAAAGTACTTTTTATTACACATGATGATAAAGGTCTGAGGATGAAGCCGTACGATAGCCACTGAAACTCCCTGATTAAAAGTGCTAAGATAGTCCAGTTCTGGCTAGTTTGTTTTGTTGTCTTGTCTTGTTTTGTTGTCCAGTTTGTTTTGTTTCAATTACAAAGAATGACGAGGGTATGAAGATGGAGCCGGGAGATTGCCACTGGAACTCCCTGATGGAATGTGCTAAGATAGTCGAGTTTGGGTTCGTTTGTCATGTCCCATGGTAAAAAGCGAGGCATCTTTTAAAAAATCCTTTTTCACCTTTAATTTATTACGGTGAATAGTCCAATCGTGTGAGGGAGAGTCGTATACGGTATATCGCGGGTGAGAGAGAGATGAACGTGTCAATACTGCATTCATTTAGCGCTAGACCACTGTACCGTCACTCATTGCTTATTCCTCTCGTGTGCGGTCAGCCTAAGAGTTTTCGTGTGAAGTTGCCATTAGCCAGTGCGAGATTGTCTCTCTAGTTAATTTATATTTGTGGCGTCCGTTAGAAACAGGTGCAAAATGGCGTCGATGGTTTCGCAATTTATTATATGCTGGATCGTGTCGTGCCTTGGCGTCATCCGCCGAGGTACACCGACGTTACCCACATATTATTCGAGCAAAACCAATGCGAGCCTTTGCCTTTGTCGCCCTTTCATGGGGCACGACGCGATGGACGAAACGAACAGCGCGCCGCTATTGTATAAGAAAACCCGTAGATTGACCTCACCCACGATACAGAATCGTGTCAACATTGCCAAAGCATTTACTTATCCAAAGAAGCGGCCGGGCTTCGATATAAAGGTATTCACATACATGCTTAATAATAGCACAAAATCATGCTGTTATTGAGTAATTGCCATTTACTGGCATGTGTGTGGAAACATTGCTTGTAATAAGCATGCTTGGACGTTTTTCTTTATTTTGAGGGAATAAGTTTAAGGAATTACGCGGTAAAAATATGTGGGACCCCACACGGTACAAGAGCACATTTAGATTTACGACAGCGAGCGGAGCTGGCCAGGAAGTGTAAGGTTTCTATTCATATCGTTCACAAAGGACATTTCAAGTGGACGACAAGGGTATGCGAGCGGCCGAGAGAAAAAACGGCCAGGCGAGGGAGTCGCAGTCATAAATTTAATGGACGTCAAGCCGCTAAATACGAGTATAAAAATAATCTGATGATAATTGTGAAATAAAGTCAAGTATAAATATCAACATCATTTACAATAACAATACTCTCGAATGCAGCAATCTAGGAACACGACTAACTTCTTTATAGTTAAGTTACAGCAAAGTTTCATATAAATCGTAAATAATATTAAAATAGGTAAAACGGCGTGAGAGTCGCGGGCGATTAATAATGTAATAACGATCAAATGTGTGTCGCACGTGACTCTCGATCACTAATTAGACTATAAGTAGAGTAATTAAGGGGATGAATGTAAATGAGACTCAAACGAGACGTACGGAGCCGCCATTAGGGGGTGCGGTTTGTTGATTTAAATAGCCAATAGGCGAGTAGCTGGCGCTCGCCAAAGGGGACGTACGATCTCTAGCCAATCAACAAGAAGAGCTTATTTGAAAGCTTTGACTTCCATTTTGGAAATAGGCCAGAGTCTCAAAAGAATCTTTGACTCCGGCAGATGTTAGTTGCCGAATCCGCGCGTAGGTTGGAAGATATCGCCCTCATAGTTTAGGACGCGTCGGACGTGCATAATAATTGCACATTTGCATAGTAATTGCAACTCGCGAGTTGCAATCGCGGGCGAATATTGTGAATTGTGTTGTGTAAAGAGGACTTGCTGAAAATAAAAAACCGCATAACATTCTCTATAATTACTGAACCGTTCCTTCCTAAGTTCTGTGGAATTATTCATCGGGAACGACTTAAACCAGACAGCCTGCCGAGAGCTGTGTATACGCCAAGAAAACCCTATGGAGCAGCTGACGACGTGAGTAAAATTAATAATTAACCACATACAGTCTACTACCACATCGCGTCGTACGCGGCAGCTTTGGCTTCCGCGATTAAGGTCCTGGACCCTGCGTTCGATTCGACGAGTTCGTCGGCCCTGAAGCAGGTTTCGTCCAATGCTCATTTAGAGTATGCTAAAAAATCAATAGTTGTTTGATTGTCCAGCGTACTACATTAGGTGCGAGTGAAAGATAGTTTGCTCTTTAGATTACACAAGTTTGCTTATGAGCACGCTGCCTGCTAGACTAGCATTTTGCATACGATTATCTTATTTTAGAATAAAAACCCTCAATTTTAGAAAGTAGCTCATCAAATTTCTGCAGAAGCATGCGTAAATGATTTTTATAGTCGCTGACTTCTTAGTCTCGTATCTCTGCCAACAATCGATTGCTTGCTCCAAAGGTTTCTCTTCTATTTAAACAATTAATGGACCCAAAACATCCTTTTTATTTTCTTTTCCCTTTATTTTTATTTATTATTATCTAAAACCATTTCGTTGCAAGAATTAGGATTATTATGTGCGGATGGAACTAGGTTTAATTTTGCCGGAGAGCCTACGTTTAACTAGGACGAGTGTTCAATTGTTTGCATTAGAACACGTATTCAAAATTATGCTTAAGGAAATACATAAGCAAATGTGTACAGTTGAAGAGCATGCTAGTTTAAATCATACTCGCAAGCATGGTTTTTATGAGCATGTGTATACCTTTACCTTACGCTAGTGTCAGCTGACACCCGCAAAACCGTAATGGCACGAAGCGCCTCAAATGTACATTAGAAAATTAAAAACAGATTCCACTAAGTATTATTTTTTTCCACGAATTGGGAAATTTTGAACCAGAAAAACGATAAAAAAATGAGCTGGTAGTATCGCTACACTACAGTAATCATTTTGCGTGGAAATGTCTTTCATGGACAACTTTTCAGCGCACCTTTTCACTCAATGACCTATTTGTTTTCTCCTTACCTCACATTTTAAAATACCTTAAGATCTATTCGACGATGTAAAAATCACTTGTTTAACGTTTTCCGTTAAAGCCAGTACGATTTGGCAATCCTTCTGCACCGGCGAAATGCAGGTGGCACTGATAGATTTATGGTCAAACTAATGGCAATTGATTTGGCCATTTATAATAACATTGTAAAATTAATGTTTTCTAAAGGACTGATTACTACCCGATAATTAGGAGGACTTGTAAAAGCCCAATAATTTAACCAACGATAACAGCAATACCATTCAATTAAAAGTGCCATCTGTCGCATTTTCATTTAGTCTAATTACATTCAAGAAATAATATAAAGCGATAGAATGCCATCTATTAATCTATCTAAAATTAAAAATTAATGATTATTACGTATCGAAACCTTTGTACAAAATTAAAAATCGATATCTGTTTGCAAATAATATTAAAATAATAAGAGCTATGACTTACAATTCGTTTGTCATTAAATTATTATTTTATAACTTATAGGCGTGTATCTATAGTGCGATGCCATACTATTATACCACGAAAGTCGCCATATTGGACGTATGGCGACTTTCGTGGTATGGGATTTATCAATTTTTGGAACTATACGTTCTATCTACACGTCGCGTTTCGTAGTAATATTGTGGTGGCCAAATCGTAGTATGACGTTGAGCAATCTAGTACGCTATATAATCAATGATTTGGCTAATAGTTTGGAACGCAGAGGCCTATCTCGCTTGTATTATTAACACTATTCACTGATGGGAATACAATCAGCCTAATCTAAGCGGAATGCGCTTGCGAATGGTCCACTGCCGCCGTTACGATATGGGCAATTGTTGCGAATACCATAAAAGATATTCATTAAGGACCATAACTATTAGATAGTTATTGGAACAGATGAGAACATTAATTAAGAGGCAAGGAAGGAGCGCGACTTGGCAGCCACTTCAATAAGCTACGTTGTGACATACTTACGTACTTCTAATCATTATGAACGTTCACACTTAAAATATCTGCATCACGCTTCTAGAAGATCTTCTATTGCGAAGTAGATTATCGAACGAATTACGTGTATTTAAGACGATGCCGTACGTAACGGGCGCAAAATTGCAATTTTAACTATTTTTCAAAATAAACGGAAATTATTCCATTACTCTTAGAGTGAATTCTAGATACTTTTTAGATTTTTTATAAAAAAAACAGCAAAAAATATACAGGTTGTAATTTCATTAGGAGCATTTATTTTAGAGGTACAACAAAGGTAAAAACAAAAAAAATATTATTTTTTTTTAAATAAAGAAAAAAGTATTTTTAATAATAGCATAAAAATCTAAGACCAAGATGCGCTATCTAGCAGTAGGTAAAATATCGCTTATATTGTTTATCTATACTAATATTATAAAGAGGTAAAGTTTGTGAGGTTGTAGGAAGTAATCTCTGGATCTACTTAACCGATTTTGAAAAATCTTTTACCAATAGAAAGCCACGTTATTTGTGAGTGTCATAGGCTATATATTAATCCGAAAAATGTTAAGACTTTTTCGTGGTAGTAGGATTTGCAAAGTAAGTCGGAGAAAAAACGGTCGAATGAAAACGTTTCTAACGAACGCTGCCTTAACGATGAGAGATATATGATTAAGTTCTAGGGAAAAGTTGTAGAGCTTGATAATGCCTACAAAAAGTCAGCGACAGCATATGTCTAACTTTTATATTTAAGTCACAAAAAGTAAGTAGTATTTTATATTAAAAAAATAATTTAAATCGTTAGGTCATCGTTAGGTTTATTGGTCATATTATCAACAATTATGAATTCTTATCAAAATAAGTAAATTTATCGTCTCAAGTGTTTAAAACAAAAGACTTTTCCCTTTTACTGCATATAATTTCCCTTTTACTGCATAAATGGTTAAAGAGACAAGGCACTCACAAATAAGACACTCACAAGAAGACACTCACAAATAACGGTAATATAGTCAAATTGGCATGCAAATACATACATACATATGCAGTAAAAATATAACCCTTCTTTTGGCAGTCAGGAAATAAACCATAGCACTTATAGTACTAACCGAACCACACTCATAATTTCATCACAAGTAAAAAGTTTTACCGCCCAACAAAGTGGGCACGGGTCAGCTAGTTCTTCAATGAATACAATCTACAAATTGGACAAAAAGAAATTTAAAAAAATGCCCTTATTTTGTCGTACTGATTCACCCTCTACAATAAAAGCCCTTAATGAAATTACACCCTGTTTGTTCTAAGTTCTGTACAGGCAACTTGAATTTTAGACGTATTTTTCCAGGACGAAAGCCGATAAAGATTTATCAAAAAAGGGTAAAACAATACAAATACATTGTAACTATAGCTGTACAGTTGGCGAACGAAGCCGAATTATGTAAGTTTGATTTTTCTGTCACAAATAATTCGACATACGAGTACTTTATATAATATTCACGTAAGTTCCGATGTGTTTTTCGTTACCAGGCTGTTTGTTTCTACTCTTTATTGTGACATGTCAAAATGGGCGGGCCTATTGTCCTACGGCAATCTCTTACAACCAACCCTACTATGAAGTCTTAATATGTATGTATATGTGCGTGTAATATATGTATAAGCGTGTGTCTTGTTATTGCATTCGATCAACGGAATTTAAAATTGATATCCGTTAATTTTGTTCCAACGGAAAATGGTGACAAAGCTGGGAATTGAACCCGAAAACCTAACAATTTGATATTAGGTGACATAGACATTATGCTGTCACCGGGCCACCACCGGTGTATTTCAATAGTGTATTTTAAATAATAAATTTTAAAAGTTTATTTCAATTGTATTTTAATTAAATAGTAAATCGTATTTTAATGATATTTGTACTATGCCATAAATATGAACATTGAACGTAGAAAGTAACACGCATTTTTGAGATGAAAGTAATTTGGTCTGACATTGACTTTACGATTGACATTACAGAAAAACAGATCTATTATGTACAAGATTCCTCAAGTAATATTGTCTTAAAATTAACCTTACTCCTCAGGTTAGGCTATGTTCGTCAGGTTGAACAATAGATCTCGACCTTTCTTTTTCTTTCGACCTAGGAATCACTACCTGGAATATCTAGGAAATTGATATTCCAGTGTCCACTAAAATAAATATTACAATTGCCCACCGACACCAGAGAAAGCAGATCGAAGACATCATATGTGGCGAGATCGTGTGATAGTAAATGCAGCCGCTGATCCAGAACTTTGATCGATGGGGGGGGGGGGGGTGGAGTGTTGTTTAATAGCTGCCAGTAAAGTCTACTGTGATATTTACTTTAATTTTTTAGCTTTAAACTAAATTTGGGAACGATGAGAAGCATTTCGCGCCGCAGGTAATTTTTTTCTGAAAAATGAGTCAATTAGTAGGATAAATGAAATAAATGAAAAGGAATGAGCCCTCATGTCTTTCACGAACATAGTAACTCACGGTGCCGAGACACGGACACATTAGGAAATGAGGAGAAAGTGCCCTTTCTCTGGAAGTCTTCGAAATATGTGCACATATGTGCCTAGTCGAATTCGACTGAATTCGACTTCAAAGAAAATCAAGTTACCGTTTTTTGGGTACATCAAAAGTTCTCGCAGTTTGTCCCTACAAAATAGTCTGTATATTGACTGAATTAGTCTGTACCTAATCCTAGTATGTATAAGACCTCTTTTGCGGCACAATGATAGATTCCACGTCATCAGCCCTTCCCATAATAGTATCCTATGCCGCTCTTTAGCAGTATAGGTACTATGAAAATAGCAGAAATAGATCGGCCGCGCCGTTTCCTAACAGCAGAAGTTCCAGAGCTAAGTCTACCATCTAATATATGGATCTCAACGCAGTTTAATTTTGTCTCAAAAAAATGTTTCATCTACAAATTCATGTCTATATTTTCCTAATATCAAATTTGTATCAACCTGTTTCACGTTTAGCGGTATACAGGACAATGGGCAAAAATATATTTATTTATTTATTTATTTATTTATTTAATTTAACAATTCATTTACAAGTGCACAAGTATCACTAATAATCATATCAATAAAAAAAAATATATAATTAAAATTAAAATTAAAATTAAACACTGCCGATATGAGCATTAGCATTTAAGTACTGCTGCTGCCCAACTAAGTGCCAGGACTTGTTCCAGGGCAGCTAGCTCTCTAGTTTTTATAGGTATCACATATATTCGGCAATGAATAAAAAAAAAATAAAAAGGAAAAGAAATATATATATTCCCGTCACCATTACAAATTATAACTAATAATCACTAACCAATGATCACAATAGGAAATAAAACACAAAAATAAATAATCGTGTTAATAAAATAAAAATAAAATAAAATGTCAAATGATATCAAACAATAGTCACCAAAATTTATGAATAAGTAATAGTAATAAATAAAAATAAAAAAAGTCAAAGAAAATAATAATAATAATAAGAAATGTCAGGGATAATTGTCTCGGTATATTAATTTGTGGATATTTTGCCGGGCGTCATATGGGCCCACCTCCCCAAAAACAGTAACAATAACGTATTTACCATTGGAATGATTTATTTATTTACACTATTTATGGCTACTACAATTTTCCTCAGTTATGAACTGTTTCAAAGTTCTAAAGTTCGGAATCTTCTTAAATATGACTATGACAAATATGACACGACAACACTTAGACAATTATTTATTGAAAACATGATGATACATAAAATATAGTACCTATATTATGATGTACGGTCACTGGGCACACAATATTGAACAGCTGACCTTAGCAAATAAAATACTGCAGAAATAAAGCGGGAGTGAAATCATTAGACACATTACAAAGTTCAAGCAACATATCGCAGTATTTCCCTTACATATACTGCTGACGAAGTCGAGCATTCTTAAGAGTATATAGTTTGTACTCACACAGCGTATGTATTTTATCGTTTCGGGTATTTTGAGATGGTTTTCGTTTAAATAGTTATTAAAAATATAATGCGTTAGGTGCCCAAGGCGGTAATTGAAATCAGTCGTTGTTGTAATAAAGGTCCTACATAAAGAGATCTTTCCATTGGTAAATGATTTACAGCTATTGTAAAAGTTGGCCCGAAATGCCCATTCTCTTTTTATACATTTGTTTTCTTAAGGGCTCCCTAGACGATCAAGCATGCTTGACAAGCATCGCGTTGCGGGCTGGAAGGAGAACGTAAACCGCAGGAAAAATGCAAAAATATTTTTTAAATATTTACCGAAAATGCCTAATTTTGTAGTTTATACCAGGGAGTCAAGTCATCCATCAATCAATTACGTCTAATTAATGTTAATCCCTGGTATAAACTACAAAATTAGGCATTTTGGGTAAATATTTTTTTTAAATATTTGCATTTTTCCTGCGGTTAGAATTAGCACAAGAAGTAGTAGTATTAGCTGTAAACCAATATAATACGAGAGACAGGGCTAGATCTAATTCGTGTAAATTTTCTTTTTGGAGAATACTTTTCTATAAGTGATGTATTGTCTGCCAAAAGAATGTCTGATATGTTTTTAACGATGCTAGGCAGACTGTTAATGTATACAAGGAATAGAAAACGGTCAAATATTGATCCATGTGGAACATCGATTTTGACAAAAAAAACTATTTTGTAACCTATCTTTTAAGTATGAAACAATTAGTTACATAACTTTACCTCTCACTCCATAATTTGTAACGTTGTAAATTGTAAAATTAAACGGTAAAACCACTTTTTATACTGTCGAAGTTTTAAACTACTGGGCATATTATGTACACTTTAATTTAAATCAGTGTAATGAAGTGGAGAATCAATACTGTCGGTATCCGGAAACTATTCAGGATTTATGTTAAATTACAGATGAGTTTAATTGCCTTACATAAGCCATTACGAGGCTTTTCGTATGTGTCGTGTGAGATTAATTCCACGCCAGTTGACACGACATTGACATGGACAACTGGTCGTTGATACAAGATGTACAATGGTCTACCAATTAATTGATTAATGTTTCTATGTCTTAATTCGTATGATTTACAGAATTAAATATTTACTATACCTAGTAATACGATTGATAACGAACTCTATTTGCATGTAATTTGGAATAATGGAAAGAATCGAAGTTTTTCTTCGGAGACTTTCTCAATGTTTTATTTTCTATTAAATGATAACAAAAATATTTTCTTTGAAAATTATATATTTTTTTAAAAACTAAATATCGCATTACCATACTTTATTCATTGACTTGGTACGGAGTACCAATATAATTCTAGTTGTTTCCTCTGATGGATTTACAAAAGAATTGCAAGTAACTTTTATTTTTAATGTGCAAACAACATTTGCACAATGACAAGCTTTTTTCATTGGTCCCAAATTATATAATGATATAGAGGAAAAATGGAAACACCTAAAGAACAATCAAGCGTTTAAAAACAATATTAATCAATGGCTATTTGAATTAGGAAGGCCTAAATCTGAAAACTTGGTGTGTAAAGCGTATATATAACGGTAAATTTAAAAATAATATTGTATAATTATATAAATTATTATGCATATATTTGTAGTATATCATATTATTATTTATATTATTTTATATTTTTTAGCACTGCTTTTATAATTTTATTTATATATTTTATTATATTATAAATATGTTTATACCATATATCATTTATTATTTATTTAAATCGTATTTACGTATATGTGTATTTGCCATATTGTATTACCTACTATGTATTATTCTTACAAATTTAATGTTTTGATTTGTATTATAGTGTTATTTATTTATTATTATATATTATTCAATCTTAATTAAGTACATTCATTATATAAAAATAAAAAGTTGTTTACGTTAATTAGGCTATTTGTTACATAAGTTGTATTACTTATTTTAATTACTCTGACCCGCCTAGATACGGGACAGTTTAGTCCTAGTTAGGTGGACAATGAGCATTAGCTGCATTTCGGTGTTCAATTTTTCCGAGTTACTTATAACATTGATAACAATGGGGCTAAATATACAGAAATTAAATTAATAAAAAATTAAACATTAAAAAAAATATATATGTTATTTTGTAATTTAATGCGGATTTTATTTAATTTTTTATTAGGAAAAAAACAAAATTCGCATTAAAATTTCCCATCATAGTACGAAAGACTAAGAAAATCGCTAAAGGATTCATATTTTATTATAATTTAAATGCCTGCGGGAGTCACTCAAAATTAATTGCTATGTGTCAGTTTTTCACTATTAGAGAGGCAGTCGTCTTAAGGATGCCGGGTAATTAAAACTCATACTGTATATTGCAAACAAAATTCTTGATCGTAAATCCCTTTTAGAACGGCAACTTTATAGATCAAAGCATAATATAATATAAATATATCTACTTCACCAAAGATTTATTAACAGCACATTCAAAATTGTAATCAAATAAATAAATATTTCCGTTTTGACAAAGGTATAATGAGCCGATTTAATTAAGCGATTTCACTTATCTGCGTCTAATTAATTATTTTATTAACGAGATATGCCACGTAAACCAAGCAGTTAACCCATTCGTTAAAGGCAATGGTATTCGACCATGGAATCTTGAACCATTCGAATTCATGTAAGGCCATCGTCGTGACTTCTCGCTAAAACAACCGAAACCAACGTATCCAGTACCTTCGCTCTGAATCTAGATCAAAAGCACCTACGACTACGAGTAGGCACCTGTTCGCAAGACGAGCGTTGGAATTTCAGAACAATTTAAACCATCTGTCGCATGAATTCTTTTAGTAGACTTGACCGAGATAGATCGTTTTGATCTTCTAAATGTAAGTTTATGGATTGTCTACTTTGTTAATCACATGTTTTTTTTTGAAAACGGTCTTTGATTATGCATATTGTCTTAGATTACTGATGGACACTACTCAGACAGCCTAAAATTATATAGCATTGACAGTCTGGAGGACCAACGTTCTCTCAGCGATATGTGTTTCTCCATAATACCCAACAAGGTAGACAGCCCTTACACGTTGTCAAAAATATATTTCCATGTGCCGAGGCCAAAAACCAATGTCCACCCACTTTTTTTTAATGTAGATCTGTACCAAACTAACCATGCACAAAACGCGTATTTCTATAGGGTGTCAAATCACTACAACAGTCAGTTCAATGTCTTAAATGTATAGGTATTCTAGCTCTACGTAAATCTGTAGGATATAAATTCACATTAACTATAAAATTTACAGCACAAATTAAATATATATATTTTTTTATTATAACCTATATTTTTTTATTATTTTTGACTATCTTTTTCTATATTTAATTAAATATATTTTTTAATTATTTATTTGACTATTTAAAAATGACTATTTATTTTACCGGGATTATTTTAATAAATTGACCATGTGATTATTGTTTTATATTTCTTTGATTTGTATTTTTTGTTTATTTGTTTCTGTATTTTCTCTCACTTTATTAGATTACTTTTGTTTGAGTGCTATTGTTTTTTTTTAATAAATATATGTAGTTTATTTAAATTGATTATTATATATATATATATTATTTATATTGTTTTTTAGTCAAAAAAAATATTTTTGTTATTATGTCTAATGTATGTTTAATATAGTTTATTTTTATCCTGTGTTATACAGGAATAATTTTCCTATGATATATTTTACGTAATTGTGACTCGTACGTATACAGATTTTAGAGCCATGGAAATTTGCTAAATAAATTAATAGTTTTAAAAAAAAATACACTAAAACACGCTTTTATAAATGCACGTAAAAACACTTAATCATGGTTAAAGTTCATTACATTCCTTTCTAACAAGTCCAAACACGGCTATGATACGATATTCCATTATGGAATGCCAGTGCCTATCTTCCGGCTTCATCATCTGACCTTGAAACCTAATCGTGGTCAAAGTTCATTCCAAGACTTTTCTAACAAGTCCAAACACAGCTATGATACGATGTTCCATCATGAAGTTCCAGTTCATATCTTCCGACTCCATCATCAGATCACTTCGACAGTACCATATTATTGTATCGTCATCAGAACTACATACAGCTGCCAATTTTCATAACGCTACGATCCTTGGAAGATGGTTAAATTAGTTACCTTAGATTCCATTACATAGTTACATACAGGTCGACCTAATAAAAGCGTGTTAAAAAAACCGGCCTCGACGGGATTTTATCACCTCACTAAGCAGAGCCTGTATACAGATGATTTTTAAAGCGGTTTCCATCTGTCGGGTGTATAAAGAAAATTTCTGCAATCTTGGGAAACTAGATTAAAAATCCTCTGAAAACGCTAGCCCTAGAACGGGAATATCCCAGTTGGGCGGCGCTGAACAAAAATAATTAGGAACTGTTCACTCAGTTAATGTTTCGCCATTGGTTATCGTTTATAAAATGTAGCGATGAAAATAATTATTGATAGTGACTATTAAATAAATAAATATGAATAATAAATGATTAAAATATACATTATTTGTACACATCCGTATTAAGTAAAAACACATTTTATGAATGTATGCGCTATCACTGACTCTCACGCTACAACCACGCCCCACTTGTTACGTCAGTCAATATTTTTTTAATTTAAACCTAATTTATTTTATTTTATAATTCCCTTAGTGAAGACATAAAAAATTATCCTAAGATAAAAATATTTAATGCAAACCTTAATAGATGGCTACTTAACAAGGGATATGTAAAATCTGATCAACTTCTTTGCAACGCACGACAATTTATTTAGTATCACTTATCTATTTTTCTTAATTAAATTTTATTAAATTACAACTATAAATGTATATATTTATTACATAGCTATATTTTTTATAAAATTGGTATATGTATGTGTATATACAGGTGGTGGGTCCAAATAATTTATTTTAAAAAAACACTTCATTTCTTAAAATTGCATAAAAATATGCACATCTAGAGACGGGCCAAATTATCGCCTAGTTAGATGTGCTATTGGCAATAAAGGTCATGTAAGATGTGTTAAACCTCCCTATATTAATTATTAAATAATTTATATAATTATTATAAGATTACATGAACTGTATACCTAATCCTATGTACCTAAGTAAATAAATAAAATAAATATTAAAGAATAACTTATGAACATAAATGAAAACTATACGAGTTAACAAACGTTAGGGGAAAATAAAAGCCAAAATCGTGTTTCTTTTTATTATATAGGATGTCGAATAACCTAGATAATGTGGTCTTTGATCCCTGATGAGTATTTCATAAATTTGCCGATCGTCTTCGGAACGCTATCGAGACTTCGTGGCTTCCCATTCTGTTTATTTCACAGCGCCTTCATTTTATTTGTTTTTTATTTTTAGGAAAAAACCACAGGTTTACAATTGAATATAACAATAAAGAGAATTTGTTTCTAAACGTATTTGACGTAAATCTAAAATAGTTTTTTTAATTAGGCTACTACATACTTCACGACGTAGGTATTCTTTAATTTAATTTATTGTAAAGTAATTCACAAATAATATATTACAATATAAACATCAAATAAAATATTATGTGACTAAATTACTTAATCCACCCAAGAAATTAAAATCAATCAATATTATATAATATTTACTGTCCGATGTCGCCCAACTAAGCAAATCTTGTGCTAGGGCCCACATTCTTTGAATATAATCACATTAAATATTGAATTATTGCTTTAAAAAATCTATACGGTTAAGACCAATGTTATTTAAAAATTAATAAAACGGAGATTACAGCAATGAACATTTCAAAATCGCAAGTAAAAAAGTTTAAATAAATACTAAAAATAAGAGCGGGTAAAAATAGTCATAGTTATTAAATAGTTATAAAAATAATTATCATGACGGAGGCATCGAGATTCGCCTCATCTAGATTTGCAGTACGGCCATTTTAACAGCTGTGCGTTGTTTCTATAAGTGTGGCATCGATTTATAGATTTGCATAATTCAACCTCACCGATTTTCATTTTATGGTATATTTTTTCCTTTTTATAAATTTCAGTGCCTAAAATATAGAAGCTGCCAATTTAGAAGATGCCATACGCTAACTATATGCTTCCATGCTGCACAAAAAAAGCCCGTCAGCGGCGGGTGGTTTCCTACCTCTATGATCAGTGAACTATGATCTCTGAAATTGTCAATAGGCCGTATAGGCCGTGGCCTAGGGGTGGCAGACTTCAGGGGCCGGCGGATTTCAGAGGGCGCTCGCTTGCGTTCCTTTACGCATACAATCGACAAAATATCATCCGTATGGTACCGTGCCGATACTCAACAATCTCGTAACTCGTACATATTTCACAAAGGAAATTCACATTCTGAAAGCCCTTTATTTATTGGCGAATTAATAAGTTAAATATAATCTTCATTCATACATATATAGGCAGAGACAACGAACACCTTGAAATATCACGATATTATATATGATTTCGCCAATAAAAAAACCGTAAAAAAAGTGTAATTGTTGTTTCATTCCACTATTTATGAGTAATTTATTCATCTATTTGACTTTTCAATACCTACCCATCCACTTAAATTAGTAAATTTGTTCATTGCCTAAAAAAGGCCTAGGTAAATAATTACAATTGATTATGATAGGTAGGAGTAAGGGGCAGCACAAAGTCAATTGACCTATACTTAAGAAAATTATAAATACGGCACTGTTTATAATGAAAATACACTAAAACTATTTATTATTCTTCGCTTATAATCATCGAAAGTAACTTCTTAGATAAGTACATAAATGTTTGCGAGTTCAATAGATGGCGCGGTTTCTCGTCTGCCTACTGGTTCAGGTTTAGGTGGCGTTTATCCGCTTGCAACTAACCATTAAGTAACAGGCCGGTGTGATTTGAAACGAGAGCACACGATCTTGCTAATATTATCGCCAGCGGGAATCAAGCTATGTAGGAACTGCAGCGAGCTGCAGCGTTGCAACACGCGTCCAGGTGCACTCCGCAAACAGATCGAAACACATTAATTTGAAAATGCTATGGCAGCAGTTTTTAAATTATTGCCCATGGTAGGCGTGCCATGGTCCACTAGACATGTTGCCTTCCTTCTGGTAGAATTCGGAGAAAATTAAAAATCGCCAGATCTGGCACAAAAAGCATCAATTAAACAATACTGCGCCCACGTCACGAGGCTGGATGTCCATCGCGTATAGACTGAGACAGCGTTAACGCTGTATAAGCACCAGACAATGATGTCGGCGATGTGTAGAGCTACGTTTTCGTAATAGCGGGTGTCTTCTGCAGCAGAAACCGATTTTAGCTCTATCACGTTGGCAAGAGCGTAAGGCTTGGCGCAAACGAGCCAACAGCCACAGCCACTGGTGGCTGTCGTGCGCTACCGCCACTGCTACAAAGTGGCTGTGGCGCGCGATAGCCACAGGTGTTTTGTGGCCGCGACAAATGGTCGGTGGCCGCCTCCACTTAAAACCCTATCGCTGCCGTGCAGTATCACCATGGACTTCGAGACGGAAGGTCTGATCGTGCTACTGAATACGCAGACGACGTAGAGGGTAAGAGGAGAGAAGTGAGGGTGAGCGGGGGCGGAGCGGCGCGCAGTGGCGAGTGCTCGCGTTTTATGGTCCGTGTCAGCTACAAGTCGCGAGTCGTGGACACTGCTGTAGCGAGTGGCGGCCGGCGGACACTCATTAGCGGTGAGTCCCCGGTTCGCTTCACGGCTCGCCTCGGGCGACTCCGCGTTAACATTAGATTAAAATATATGGCGCAATTTAAATATTATTAGTGCAGATATTCCAACCAAAATTTCATGTGATTTTGACCTAACAAGGCATCTGTGTATCAAATTTCAAGTCTTCAAGCTAAATATTTCGTAAATGATATATGACTAGTTATCCCCCTGGTGGACCGATTTCAACCATAACAACCAAATGATGCCAGCATGCCAAATTTCAGCTCAATCGGATTAAGCATTTGGGCACTATGGTGGAGGAATACATACACACATACACACAGACAGAGACATACATACTTCAATCTGGAAGTAGTCTAAATCGTCTCAGGGGGGCTCAAAATGGGTATTTCCGTCTTCATCTCGAGAAAAAATCTTAGCGCGTTCACAATACATTTCCTCCTGGTCGGCTGGTGGGCAGGGAAAGTAATTCTTAGATCGATATTTCTTGAATCATTCATATTCTTAGCTAGTGATAAGAGTAGGTACGTCATCATCCCTAAATAAAAAAAAATGTTTTTTTGTATGCAATTATCTGTTATCTGTGATGATCTCCCATATTATGTACGATTGCAGAAAATATGTTCGGTTGGGTCGATTCGTTTATAATGTGTACATTACGCCCGCGCGGTGCAGCGGCCGCGCCACATAACATGTTGTCAAACAACAAGCAGCTTTACTTCTCGACAGGCGCTCTCTTAGTTCGCTGGAAATGGTTGCAATCAGCTCGATTTCAAATTATTCCAGCAGCCCAATAAACGCAATTGAGCCAAGCTACGCTCTCGCCGGACAGCAGAACCAATCCTCAGAAAGCTGAGCTATTTTCAAACTGTTGTCATCAGTGTTGTCTTAGTTTCTGATTGATTGATGAAAAAATGTAGGAACTATCAATTGTTAAAAATAATTATAATAATAGCCAGATATTGAATACGCCGCATTACGAATATCGAATACGTAAATTATTGCCTGATATCCGGTTAAACCGAATGCTTTTAAATAAAAATAATATTACGGAAACCATTTAAGTATGCATCAGAACTCGCATTTAAGGAATTTAAGGAGATCCAAGTTCTAGAAGTGTGTATCTCACATGTGAAAATGATTCTAATTCCATTCAGGCTTTAAAAAAAATCAGACGCGCTATCGGACGTTGTAGTTTCCCGGATGAATACATCGTTTGGTCAAAGTTTTTTTCTTATGTTGGGCCTAAGATATATCACAATTACTACCTGCAGATATAAAGATCATCATGAACATCTCAGTATTTACGAAGAAGCTAATGTTGTAGCTGCTTGGGCCTGGATGGTCCCGAATCTACCAAGAATTATCCACTATCTAGCTTTATCCGAAGCATAATAGGGATTTTTTTTACAAACTCATATGTGAAACTCTACTTTTATTTATTTATTTATTTATTTTCAGGAAAACCTACAGCTAATTATAATTTAACAATGCCGGAGTAACATAGCAGAGAGCCAATTAAAGGTTTTCACGTTTAAATAACGTTGTAGAAACATATGTGTTCTTTCAATTAAAGCTATCGATTAAGAATGCATCAAAAATTATTCAACAATTAATGCTAAAAAATTCACTGTTCAGCCGCTGCCTAGCTGAGTTAACACTCGTACAGAATAGATCAAAGTCAAAGCGTTTAATCATGTCATTGAAATTGTCACTTGTTCGCCACAGAAATGCATTTTGCCTATATTTGGTACCAGCATGAGGAACATGAAGAGCAGGGTTAAATCTATTGAGTTTGGAAGGAACATGGAGATTAATTTTATTTAGTAAGTCAGGACAGTTAATATTATTGGAGGTAATTTTTAGCAAAAAGGTTAAGTCCGCGGTTTCACGCCGCTTAATCAAGGGGAGGATATGAAATTTCTTGCATAAATTGAAATAGTTAGATGAGCCGTATGGGATTTTCAGACGGAAGCAGAGATATTTCATGAACTTCATTTGAATGCGCTCGATTCTGTTTATATATTTGTCATAACAAGGGTTCCATACTTGAGATGCATATTCCAATATGCTTCTGACAAAAGTGCAGTAAAGGATCTTGAAAGTTTTAGCACGGTGAAAGCAAGCTGCACTCCTCATAACAAAACCTAAAGCTTTGGAAGCTTTAGAAACAATAGATTGAACGTGATTATCGAACAGTAGATGAGAATCATGAATGACACCAAGATCTTTAACCATGCTGCACCTCTGCAAGTTATGAAATTTTAATGAGGTATGAGGCTAGAGTAAATATTTTTTTACGGGTGTAGGTGACAACGGTGCACTTGGATGGATTGAGGTCAATTTTATTAGAGAGACAGTAACTGTCCAATCTTGAAAGGTCCGCCTGAAGGTCGGCGACATCACCGACCGATTTAATTATTTTGAAAATCTTCATGTCATCAGCAAAACATAGTAAGTGACTATTTAGAACAGCTAGCTATATCATTGATGAAAATTAAGAACAGCAATGGACCAAGTAGTGAGCCCTGCGGTACACCGCTAGGGATAGCAACCCAACTAGAAATATAGTTTTTGATGACGATAGCTTGGGAGCGATTATTGATATAGGAGGAGAACCATCGGAGGAGGTCCCCTTGTATACCCATAAACTTAAGCTTGTTCAAGAGTAGTCTGTGGTCAATCCTGTCAAAGGCTTTACTGTAATCAGTGTAGACAACGTCTACTTGATAACCGTGATCCATAGCTTCAGTCAAGAAGTCATTAAAAAGGATTAGATTGGACACCGTCGAGCGACCCCTGATAAAACCATGTTGCGACGGATTGATAGAGTTTTGGAGAGCGGCATATACTTGGTTATAGACGACTCGTTCGAATATTTTGGCAATAACGCATAATTTCGAAATGGGTCTATAATTAGTAATTTCTGTTTTCGAGCCCTTCTTATGTATGGGTGAAACAAAAGCCGACTTCCAGATACTGGGGAATTCACAATTAGCTAAGGATTTGCGAAACATATATTTATTATAACATATATTTTATTATAACACTAAAAATGACACTGTATATATAACATGTAACACTATAACATATATAACACATAACACAACACAAAACATTTATAACACTATAACACTGATTCACTATGGACCATGGAATAACAGTGGTCCATCATTCGGGACCGGTCCATATTTGACACTAATATTATTGAAAACCGTTCATCGACCTTATATTTTGTTCAAATATATTATGCCAATGCCATTGTCTGTAACGCTGTAGTGCAAAAAATTAAAAACATCGATATTTTCAAGAGATCCATCCGAGTCTATCTGCTTAAAATCAACATGTATGCCCATAACGACTTCTTAAAATATTTTGAAAATACATAGCATCGTATCTACCCATTTAATCTAATACATATTATTTACCGTTAATTGTTTTGTTGTAAACTGTTATCATATAGTCTATGTTTTCGTAAATTGGTAAGTTTAAAACTATATATTGTATATCATCTCTTGTCTAAATTGAGTAACTAATTTAAGATTAATTACTGTCATTCCTACACAATTGTATGGTTGTATTGGAAATAAATACCTTTTACTTTACTTTACTTTACTTTACAATGTAGGGTATCTCGAGTAAAATAAAATAAATCAATTATAAGATCCTTGATCGCACTTCCGCATATTTGAATAACAAATGGCGATCAGACAGACTATCCCTAAACATATTTAAATCAACCGACATTTTCTCCCAGCTCTAAAATTCTGGGAATGATTAACGGGAATAGTTTCGCCCGCCTGGTCGGCCTGTTGTCGCATTCCATCGGCCGACGCGAGATCTTCGATCGAGAAAATCGCGTTTTTTCTGTTATTTACAGCGAGGAACCGTTTTATGTAGTGCCTGAAAACCATAAACATCAAAAAGAGTCTATTGTTAGATCCGTTTCCACAAATCCCGGCAGACCGCTTTGTCTCCCTGTCCGCGCGTAAGAAATACTGTTTGTCTTGCCATTAACCAGCGTCGGCCTAGTTGCGTCAGTCAATCGTTTTATGACGCTGGGCGGATCTTTTTCCGTAAGAGGGTCGTTGCCGCGGGCGGCAGCGCGGGGCATAGTTTTTTTTTAGGGTGCCTAACCAACTAGTGAAGGTTGGCAGTCAGCTCTGCATACTTCTTTTTGTCCTTCGCCAGGCAAAACCATTCGATGACACTCGTAACCCAAGTCCATTCTCGAATGTTCCGCAACCAACATTTCCGTCTACCGCCTGGTCTCCTCTTCCCTGCAACTTTTCCCATTATAAAGAGCTGCAGGAGTTGGTACCTGTCGTGTCTAAGCACGTGACCCAGGTATGCAGCTTTGCTCTGCTTGATGGTCTGCCATAGATTACGGTTTTGGCTGACACGCCGTAGAACTTCCTCATTGGTGACTTTCTGAGTCTAAGATATCGACATCATGCGTCGGTTTGCCCACATTTCGAATGCTTCTATTCGTTTCCTGGGATTTTTCTTAATAGTCCAGACTTCACATCCGTATAGAAGTGTCGTCCAGTTATACAGCACTGGAGGAGACGTATTCGAAGTGGGATTTTCAGGTTTCGATTCCAGAGCATTTTTTTAATTTTTCCAAGGCGCTGCGAGAAATTTCGGTGCGAGTCTTTATCTCCACTTCACTGTCCCAGTTTTGTGTAAGCCAGGTGTAAAGTTATTTATATTTATCAACTTGTTCTAGTTCGTAGCCTGCCACAAATATGCTAGGTTGGATATTGGGATTATTAGAAATGACCATAGACTTAGTATTGCTGACATTCATCCTGAGATCAACTTTGACACTACACTCATTTACTCGGTCAACAATCTCCTGTAGCTCGGCTTCCGTGGCTGCTATGAGAACAAGGTCATCAGCATACCTCAAGTTGTTGATGAGATAATTTTATTTTAACACCCTATTTAATTTAACACCACAGTTCAAGTCTTCGAGAGCTTCCGTCATGATCGCTTCAGAGTAGATGTTAAAAAGAGTCGGCGACAAAATGCAGCCCTGGCGCACTCCCCCTGTTAATTCAATTTCTGCACTGTACGTGTGTACGCCCATACGGCGAAATTTTTGCGATGCGGTGTCGCACCGCATCATGTGGACCGGCTCTCACTCGCTACAGATATAATTCTAATAAAACCAACACATTTTTTTTTGTTATTTTACCTATTTTCTGTTATATTCTTAATCTTTCTTTTGTACGTCATCTACTCAATCTGACCACCCGAAGGAATTTAAGTATATATATATATATATATATATATATATATATATATATATATATATATATATATATATATATATATATATATATATATATATATATATATATATATATATATATATATATATATATATATATATATATATATATATATATATTTAATTGTAAGGTTAGTGAAGGTTGTACCTTTGCCGGACGTTTCGGAGCCCGTGGCTCCTTCTTCAGCGGCAAGAAGAATACTGCAGTGGAAGCTGTCACCTGCAACTACCCGCATTCCTCTGTGGTGCTGGGAGAGGGGTGTAGTGGGCGGGAAAATGCATTTTTAAATAAAATATTGGATTTAGAATTTGGTAATGTGGAAATAAATAATGATATGTAGAGTGTATGAGAATATGTAGAGTGTATAAGAATATATAGGTGGAAGAATTAATATATAGTGTAATTTGTATCTACACTGTGTGTGTGTGTGTGTGTGTGTGTGTGTGTGTGTGTGTGAGAGGGTGAGTGAGGGTGTGTTTATTTGTGTGAGTGTGTATGTTTGTGAGGGTGTGTTGGTGAGAGTATAAACACAGATAGATATATATGTATATATTAAAAGGGTGTATACTATAGGATGGAATGTGTCTGTATCATTAATGTTGAATATTCAGGCCTTTGCCATGGCAAGCTCCAAGTACCCAAATATGTCCCAGTTCCCATGTTTTGAGCTTAATTTCAGGCGTGTTCTCTGGGAAGGCCTTTACCACCTTAACCGTAAAACAGTCGTTAAAGAGTTTTCCATGCGACCGAGCGTGGAGTGGAATCGGAAGATTAGACAGATCGTTTCTCACTGAGGATCTGTGATTATTCATCCTCAATCTGAGAGCGTTGGTGGTTTCCCCAACGTAAAACGCCTCACAAAACTTACATTGAAGATAGTAAATGCAATTTTGCGAATTGCAATCTGCATGCGATTTGATCGAATAATTTTCGGAGGTGTTGGGGCTCGTGAACTCTTCTGCCTGGAGGTGGATCGGGCATGTTTTGCAGCGACTGCGATTGCAGGGAAATGATCCTGGTGGTAGCGATGATTGCGTCACGGGAGATGGAGTCCCTGTCTTAGACAAAATGTTGCGTAGGTTAGGTGGTCGACGATATGACACTGAGGGAGGGCCGGAGAAGAGACTTTTCGTCAACGGGCTCGATGAAAGGATCGGAAACAAGTCCTTCAAAATTGGCCTTAACTTTTCAACTCCGGGAAAGTAGGTGGTACACAAGTTTACCATTTCTTTTTTCGGCAAGGTGTTGTTGGATTTCAAGTGGAAACGCCTATACGCGGGAATAATTTGATTAGCAAGCAAAACATCAGGATAATCTCTTCTTTTGAGAGCCGAATTGAGAGAATCGAGGTATGTGCTGAGGCTAAAATTATTGTTGCATATGCGATGACCCCGAATTGAAAGAGAGTGCGGTATGGAGCGCTTAGTATGTGGAGGATGGCAACTATTGTAGTGTAGATAGAGTTGGTGGTTGGTCGGCTTTATGTGGACCGAGGTTTTTAGAGTACCATCGACAAGAACTAGATCCACATCTAGAAATGTGACTCTTTCGCTAGAAAATTTAAAGGTAAATTCCATAGTGGAGAAATTGTTTAAATCTTCTAGAAAAGATACCAGTGTCTCTTGGCCGTGGGTCCAAATGACAAATATATCGTCGATGAAACGCAACCAAATGAGGGGTTGATGGTTCTGCGTGTTTAAAAAGGCTTGTTCGAGGCGACCCATGAACAAGTTTGCATACGACGGCGCCATTTTTGATCCCATTGCTACGCCTTTTACCTGCAAAAAGATTTCCGTATCGAACTCAAATGCATTACGCATTAAGATTAACTCCGTCAACTTCGTTAGGAAGTTAGTGGACGGCGAGTGGGGTGTTTCACGTAAATTTAGAAAATGTTTAATACTGCTCAGCCCTTCCGAATGAGGAATATTTGTGTAGAGCGAGACAACATCTATAGTAGCCAGTAGTATGTTAGGCTGAGATTGCAAGTCGATGTCTTTGATAATATCAAGGAAATGATATGTGTCACGAACATGCGAAGGGAGCTGTGATACAAATGGTTGCAAAAACGAGTCAAGAAAGGCTGAAATGCGTTCAGTAGGCGAATTAAAAGATGACACAATTGGTCTGCCCGGGTTGCCTTCTTTGTGGATTTTGGGCAGTAAGTAGAGGGTTGGTGTCCTGTAATTATTGGGGGTTAGTAGCTCCATCTCTTTGCTATTTAAATTTTCTGCGGGGCCGTTGGTGGAGATTAACAACTTTATCTCACGTAAATATTCTGCGTTGGGGTCGTTTGGCAACTTTGTGTAGCATTCTGGGTTATTAAGTTGTCGCAACCCTTCGGCTATATATATATATATATATATATATATATATATATATATATATATATATATATATATATATATATATATATATATATATATATATATATATATATATATATATATATATATATATATATATATATATATATATATATATATATATATATATACATACATATATTTCTATGACATTACTAGTACAAAGAAAGCGGCTTCTGGTTTACTTAGGCTTTTTTCCCAATGGAAAAAAGCCGTCGGAAAAAGTGAGATAATGTACTATTATAGTCTATTAACATTCAGCACGTGTACGCACTATATTTACATTGAAATAACATTAACATATCATTAATCGATGGCACCCGAAGTCTCTCATACTGAACTTGTACAAACTGACAAAATCTTTCGAAGTCTTGGGTGACGGTTGGCGCGTTTAGTAAATAATCATCCAAGGAAAAGAGCCACAACATGGTAATACTTGACCGATAATACAATATAATGCTAAACATCTGAGGCTGGGTGAAAATATCAGGTCATAAAATTTTCGGGACTGTTAGACTTGTAAATTGCAAAAAAAAAAAAATATGTTGGATAAGTGAATAGTGACATTCAAGAAACGGGACACTGAGGCATATTTTTAGGGCTGAGGAGGCAAGGAAGGGAAAGGAAAATGAATCGGCTTACATTTTATATGCATATTGGAGTCGAGTTCTAGATCCGCATTGATCGATCGGAAGATACGCTCCCCTCTGGGTCAAAAATACAATAAAAAATTCAACAAAAATGTCGTTTGAACTTAAAAAAACCATCTTTTCTGGACTCAATCTCTCTTACTGGTTTCTTTCAAGGCTACATATTTTCTTCTTTTTATTCATAACGCTTTATACTTTATAAAATTTATTAAAACGAAACTTTCCATACATAATAATAATTAGCTCTTTATTTGTTGTAAAAAATTAGAACACAAAAAGACGATCTTATTGCTACGTGGCAATATAGTACAACCAACCTAATCACAGTGGTGTACATGCGCGCGTTGTGAAGATAAAGATTACTAGGAAAACTACTATATTTTAAACTAAGAATGCCCGAGGAGAGGAAATTGGGAGAGGAAGAAGAGATAAATTGAAGAACTGGTTATTCTTAAAAAAGTAATTATTTTTAGGTGAGTCTTGAACGATTGTAAAGTAGGCGAGTTGCTTGAACCATGGGCACAGAGGGAGTAGGCGTAGAAATCAGTGTTATGACAGGAAATTTTGAGTAAATTATCAGAGGCTGACCGAAGTACGAGACTGTGGAAACTTAATGGTTAAAAAATGTAGTGGAGATAGGATGGTGTTGATTGGAAAAGTACACGATAGAGGAGAGCAAGTATGAACATTTCTCTTTTGGCGCATTAGCAACCTTTTTATACATTTCCTTCATAAAGTAAGTCTCGTTTCATAAAGTAAGTCTTCAAGAAGTTTTTCGGTGTGATTTTTTTCTAGTCAGAGTTCTTTCGGTGTGACTTTTCATGTTCAGTTCTGAGCTGGACTATTATACATGTTATATGTATATATATGTATATATATATATATATATATATATATATATATATATATATATATATATATATATATATATATATATATATATATATATATATATATATATATATATATATATATATATATATATATATATATATATATATATATATATATACATATATATATATATATATATATATATATATATATATATATATATATATATATATATATATATATATATATATATATTTATATATATATATATATATATATATATATATATATATATATATATATATATATATATATATATATATATATATATATATATATACGGATGTGCACGACTTTTGACGGTGCAATGTAAGTTTAAAGGTCCTTTTGCAGTCGACTAACGATCACTATTCATCCATATATCTCATAAATAGGGCTTATTCTTATGCAACACAAAATGCCTTCAATTGAGACGAATTAAGCGAAAAAATAAAAAAATAAACTATTGATCACTTCGACAAAGCCGTTTTATAAATGAAAGTGACATTACGATATAATTCAAATTTAAATGTTGGTAGCATTAGTAATTTTATTTTAAATAAAAACATCATCCTATAAACGGATTTCTTTACAAAACTTATCAAATATAAATATATATATATATATATATATATATATATATATATATATATATATATATATATATATATATATATATATATATATATATAATATATATATATATATATATATATATATATATATATATATATATATATATATATATATATATATATATATTATATATATATATATATATATATATATATATATATGTATTGCTTGAAAATAACTGCTAACTCTCTTGATTAACTGTTAGTAAACACTGTTAAACGCACGTGAAAATGTGTATATTAGAAATACATATGCAAACATAAACAGCGCAGGGATGAATCAACTAACAAATTCTAAATATAATCTTATTCCGCCGCTTTATCGAGAGACCACTCAATAGATCCATTGAAATCCGGCTCTGAGTCCGCTACGGCATATTGCATCGACACCATGAGCGTCTAATAAGCTCTGGAGAAAGAAATGTGTGGAAAAGTGTTGTGCTTTTGATGGATTTTGGTTGTCAGGACACCGCTTCCGGCGAAGTTGAATGTTACTTTGAAATCCGTGAGTAGCGATAATTTTTAATTCATAATACCCGCCATTTAGTGAGACTTTATAATTTTAGCGTTTGGAAAACATGATGTTATTATTTAAAAACTGAATTTATTCATCCTTTTACGTCTGTATTTAAAACTTGTATTTCGAAGGTGAAACTTTATGATTGGAAAATCAAAATCTTGAATTTTCACCACATCATTCGATCGCTGGTTTAGCGGCTGCAGGAAACAATTAAATTGTCTACTAAACGATGTCATAACCCTTTTGTGTAGGTTTACTGACCGGGTCTAAATCCAAAGCATTTATGACCGCATGCGTCGGAAGGCATGTTTGTTTATGTGGAGATTTATCTCTTCCCACTTTTAACGTATGTCTCTCTCCTGTTCTTATTTCCTGATAAACTTTCTTACTGTTGTCGCGAACGCCAGAGAAGCCAGAGCCGATGGGGTGCATCGAGATACTCGCCACTTTTGGTTCAGTGCTGCTGCTGGTGTTGACGTTTCCGTTCTCACTTTGCGTCTGTTTCAAGGTATGATTTTTGTTATTTATTTTTGTCTATTGCTTATTTTTCTCATTTATTAATTGTATTTGAAGATACAAGGGCAATAATAATTCAGGAATCGAAATCATGGATTGAGAGGCAAAATCAAAACCTGAATTATTGCTGCATAGAAGTGTAGTGATAATAATGAAGAATTAAAAAATATATACCATATGTTTAATAGATGTCCTTACTTGATTGATTACATTGATTAGGCCCGGTAACATAGTGGTAAGGTAGCCTGATCTTAGATCTTAGAAGGTTCCGAGTTCGGAACCCGGTCCCCATTTTCCGTTAAAGAAATTTCAGTTCAATTCTGTCGATCGAAAGCAACATCAAGACACACATTTACACAAATATTACACGCACACATACGTCATAGTATGGTTGGTACTTTTCATAGAATGGTTGGCTTTTAAGAGACTATATTATCATAATAACCCCGCCCATTGTCCCAAGTCATCTACGCTCACCTCACGGGAGATAGAACGATCTAATATCGTTAAAACTTCCTTAGGTGACGGGCTCGCCCGTTGTAGTTGACAGCTGTAGTTGTGTTTAAGATATAATTAGTTCAAATTACTTTTATAGATTTCGAAGTTCAAATAATTTTTTGAGAGTGTAGAGATGATCGACAGTCGATAACTTTTTTGAAGAGGAAAAATTCCGATTTTTTTCATTCATAATTACTTATTTTTACATTCATAGTTTTTTTTTATTTAAGATTGCATTAATAAAGATCGGATTAATAAATCCTTTTTTGAATTAGGGCGGTACAAATCTGAAAAATTGCTATGCAAATCGTATGAATAACGGTTGATTTAAAAATTATTTATATATATATATATTTATTAGCATTATGCTTGTATTATATATTTCATGTCGTATTTATTAATAATATTATTTTTTAATCTTATTTATGTCGTATAATATTACGAATATGTTTATATGATAAACATATTTATTACTTATTATAATCGTATTTACATATTATATGCGTATAAAAGTATATTACTATCCACATACGATTAGGTATATAGGTACAACTGATGTCGCTATTACATGTTGTATTATTCAATTAGATTTTGTGTATTGATTTGTGTTATTGTTATTATGCATATTATTTAATTTTGAATATTATAAAATTTTAATTATGTGCATTTAATACTTTTATAAACAAAATGTGTATTACATTAATTAAGCTATTTATGTTATTAATACTTACATTGTATAGTTTAGTTATTTTCTCTGACCCGCCTAGATATAGGACGTTACAGTCCTAGTTCTGAGGTTCTAGGCGCTGTTCTAGGCACTACATAGTTTTAGGCACTGAGCATTTGTCACATGTGTGTTTTGAATTTTTCCGAGTTACTTTATAACATTGATAACAATGTGGCCAAATGTATAAAAAATATGAAAATATTGTAAATATTTAAAAAAAAATATTTAAAAATATATTTATACAAGTTTTTAATATTTTTAATTAAATATTTTATATTAGTGGGTAAAAAGGTAACAGCTGATCTTCCGAAAAATTAGAAATGATCCACTGTTGACCTGGGGGTGGTACACAATGGACTGGTTTATGACTAAGTGGATCACTGCAGTACACATTGGATCAGGTTTAAATGTACCTATAGATGCATTG